>CM051398.1:0-2400000 GCA_028052125.1 Melia azedarach | reverse complement strand
GAAAATGGAGAAAAGTAGAACTGAGAGAAATCTTCTGATTGTTTGTTTGGTGTTAGGGCTTCTTGCTGGGCAGTCTGCAGCTTCTTTCAAGGATTGCTACAAAAGTTGCTTCATCTTATGTGTTATAACACCTGGAAAAAATCTAGTTTCATGCGCAGGAAAGTGCTTAAAAGACTGCATCATTCCATTTTCTTTAGAGAATCTGAACGATACCCGAGATTTTTGTAAGCTTGGCTGTGCTTCTTCCTTGTGCACCAATCTTAGCACCAGAGACAATCCTGGTAACTAAACAGCTACCGAAATCTCATTTAATTTCCCTCTTCTTACTCTGAAATGAAGAAATTGATAATTAAAATTTGGTCATGTTTGTTTTCAGCTGAAGAGAAAGTGGAGAGCTGCGTGGATTCCTGCTCAGCGACTTGCCTCAAGAACTAATCACCGTTTAAAAACAACTACTTGTTTTTATTGGTGCTGTTTGTAACTGTCTCAATGAATAAAGTCCGATGAATTTGTGGATGAATACTTGGTTTCCTTGAACATATCAATAGCAGAATGATCCAGGCATGTTGCGATCATCTAAATATGAATACTCCAATATTGACTGTTCAAATCCTGAGGATTTATAAATTGTAATGAATTTCTTTAACAAAAATCTGTGTATATACCCTGTTTTACTGAATAAATAGGAGACCACTTAAACGCAAATCTAAAACTAAAATTTTTTGGGAAGAAAAAATATGAGAACTTATTATATGAATGTACATCCTAATCTAATTATAGATTATATCTTAATACCTCTAAACATGAAGGAAAATTTCAGTGGTGCCTGCAATTACCTACATCATCAAAACAGAGTCATGCCCTGATTCAAATATCCTCAAGAACTTGAAAACATTAAATTCTCTACTATGTGGGAGTACAATTAATTAATTAGTATCAATCTTTTACTTGGTTTGTAAATCGTAGGAGTATTAAGCATTGACCAATTTGATGCTAATTACTTGTAAATATATGAACACATGAATTTGATCTAATGGTACTGCCTGCTCATTGATTAATAGGAAACCGAACGTATAATAAATACATATTCACGTCCAGGGACCAAGTGCCTTGATTTCTTTGGAGTTTCGCCTCTTGAATTAGAAATTATGGCAACTCTTTCTGATACCTGGAAGAATGATCTGACAGGCGAAGATTTTTGAAGATGGGATTGATGCTGGAAACATGGAAGAAGACGTTGATCTTGACATAGCAGAAACTGAAGCTATGAATTATGATAACCTGGATAACGTTTTGATGTAGCAGAAAACTCAGAGAGACGGTGATATAATGCAGAAAGTCGAAGCCGCACTTAACAACAATGATTCTATAAAGTATTAACACGATCCTGAATACCAGTTGATTGTCGACATCAGCACACGGCATCGAGAATGAAATTGTAATCATTCACGATTTCATTCGTGATAAGTACTGTAATACCATGTCTTTATATAGTAAAAGGAAATGATAGATTAGTTTACTTTTCAAATTTTGAAATTTAGATTTTTGGTTGAAGTGAATAAGATGGATAATAATTTTTGAATTTAAAATTTGGATTAGAATTTATGATTATGATAGATTGGTTTCATTTGAATTTGAAAGTTGGATTTAAGTTTATCAATTTTTGAATTTGAAAGCCAATTCTTGGCTATAAATAGATGGTAATATTTCACTTCATACCATAAGTTCACTTTACAAATACACTAGGCATTCTTTAAGAAGTTCCTTTCTAAGATCTTCATATTTTCAAGCTTCGGTAGAAGAAGATTCCTAGAAGTTTAGCTAATCCGGGTATGTTTTCTATGTATTGTTTTATAGGTTGTGTTAGTAGTATTTATTAAAAAGTCAAGACTTTTAATATTCTGTTCTAGGAAAAATATTAATATAGGTTTACTTGTTATTGTGATGATGTTATAGGAAGGGGGTGATTTATTGTTGAGCATAGAGAAATTTTATTGGCTTATCATTGATTTGAGGTAAGTAGATATATACATGATTTATTGTAATCAAGTGCTTAAAATTATTGATGACAATTGTAAACATGAATTTGATTATAAGAAATGGAATTGTTTTAAGCGTTATTGGTGTTAAGTTTGGTTGTCTTTATAAAAATAAAATCTGAATTTTCTTACTTTATATTATTTTCTTGATTTAAAGCAAAATAAACTTGGTTTGTATTAATAAGTTTACAAGTAAAAACTTTATCTTTTCTCCTCAATTATTGCTTCTTAAGTTTATTTTTTCTAAATATATATTATAGCATACATTGTAGAAAATTTATTTTTACTTAAGTTGTTTATTTATTAAACTATAATGTGCATTATTTTCCTATCAAAACTTCCTTTCTTAAGTAGCTATAAAAATCTATTTTATTCAAGTACTAGTTTTTAAAAAGAAAAACGAATGATATTTAGTTGTACTGTTTTACATAAAGCATTAAATGTATTGCACAAATTGAATATAAGAAATAAACATTATTGAACTTACTGTACACGAAAAATCATATTTAATAATTAATATTTAGCTCATTGTCTATAGATCTGTTATTGTTATTGTTACCGACTGACTAGCTGGTTAACTGTATGTGCACTTATTGACTGTTAATGACCGAATTTCCGGGGTACGAATGTACTGTATTGTTATAAATGAGACACCGAGGTACTGGTGAAGCTATTAGACATGAGCTAAATCTATTATTAAATGTGTTATTGCATATTTTGTTAAATGTTATAAATTCTATATTGTTTTGGTTTACTAAATGTGATATTCATGCTTACATGTTAAATGTTTATGTTAAAACAAGTGTTTGATTTATTATAATATCTTTTATTCTTTAATTAATGTTTATGCACAAATAAATATTTTCTGAGCTAGTTGTTTACAATTTTGTGTATAAATTTACTTACCGAGTAGGCGGCTCACCCCTCGTCATTAATATTTTGCAGATTAAGGTGGGTATAAAGAGTTGATAGACATTTTGAGCTAGACAGTTTTGAAGATTTAATATTGGATATTTGTAATAAAGAACATTTTGCATTGAGGTTATATTTTAGCTTAAGTCTAATAAATAATTGTTAAACTTTGATGATTTACAATGTATTTGGAGGTTTTTATTTTATTTTATTTGTAATATTAAAGTTGAGGTAATTTAAGGATGGGTTGCATTCTAATTTTTGTTCTAGTGAGACAAAATTTGGGGTGTTACAATTTTGGTATCAGAGCTTAGGATATGATTCTGTAGACTTTAATGGTTAAGAATTGGTAGTATAATAGTAAAATGTTTAATAGGTATTCGATTGATTGATTCATACGCTTAGGAAAAAAAAAGTATATATATATATATATATATATTTGGTGATTTATTAATATTAGAGGATACTAAATTATGAGGGTGTTAGTTTTCTTATTGTTTGCAACATGTGTTTTAATTTTCTTGTTTGATTGTAGAAAATATTTCTTTTCTTTCTAAAGTTTGTGATTGGCTACAATAGATAGAATGGCGCGAACCACTAGAGCTAATATTGAAGGAGCTGCGCAAAATGTGACTGATGCCCAAGGTACTACTAGTAATGCCCAAGGCACTACCAGCATCTCTCCCGTGCTTTGCCGATGTGGGATTTGCCTAGGGTGTCACATACACCCCCCCTTAGGGACTCAGCGTCCTCGCTGAGGTTTGCCCCACCATCGTTCAAGAGGACACGCGGAGTGGCTCTGATACCAATTGTAACAGCCCAGCCCACAACAGATATTGTCCGCTTTGGGCACACAGCCCGTCACGGTTTTGTTTTCGGGCTTTTCAACCCAAAACGCGTCTATTGGGGGTTGGAGCTTTCTATCTTATATACCCAGCATCTCTCCCGTGCTTTGCCGATGTGGGATTTGCCTAGGGTGTCACATACACCCCCCCTTAGGGACTCAGCGTCCTCGCTGAGGTTTGCCCCACCATCGTTCAAGAGGACACGCGGAGTGGCTCTGATACCAATTGTAACAGCCCAGCCCACAACAGATATTGTCCGCTTTGGGCACACAGCCCGTCACGGTTTTATTTTCGGGCTTTTCAACCCAAAACGCGTCTATTGGGGGTTGGAGCTTTCTATCTTATATACCCAGCATCTCTCCCGTGCTTTGCCGATGTGGGATTTGCCTAGGGTGTCACATATTTTTATTGTAACAGCCCAGCCCACAACAGATATTGTCCGCTTTGGGCACACAGCCCGTCACGGTTTTATTTTCGGGCTTTTCAACCCAAAACGCGTCTATTGGGGGTTGGAGCTTACTATCTTATATACCCAGCATCTCTCCCGTGCTTTGCCGATGTGGGATTTGCCTAGGGTGTCACATACACCCCCCCTTAGGGACTCAGCGTCCTCGCTGAGGTTTGCCCCACCATCGCTCAAGAAGACACGCGGAGTGGCTCTGATACCAATTGTAACAGCCCAGCCCAAAACAGATATTGTCCGCTTTGGGCACACAGCCCGTCACGGTTTTATTTTCGGGCTTTTCAACCCAAAACGCGTCTATTGGGGGTTGGAGCTTTCTATCTTATATACCCAGCATCTCTCCCGTGCTTTGCCGATGTGGGATTTGCCTAGGGTGTCACATACACCCCCCCTTAGGGACTCAGCGTCCTCGCTGAGGTTTGCCCCACCATCGTTCAAGAGGACACGCGGAGTGGCTCTGATACCAATTGTAACAGCCCAGCCCACAACAGATATTGTCCGCTTTGGGCACACAGCCCGTCACGGTTTTATTTTCGGGCTTTTCAACCCAAAACGCGTCTATTGGGGGTTGGAGCTTACTATCTTATATACCCAGCATCTCTCCCGTGCTTTGCCGATGTGGGATTTGCCTAGGGTGTCACATACACCCCCCCTTAGGGACTCAGCGTCCTCGCTGAGGTTTGCCCCACCATCGCTCAAGAGGACACGCGGAGTGGCTCTGATACCAATTGTAACAGCCCAGCCCACAACAGATATTGTCCGCTTTGGGCACACAGCCCGTCACGGTTTTATTTTCGGGCTTTTCAACCCAAAACGCGTCTATTGGGGGTTGGAGCTTTCTATCTTATATACCCAGCATCTCTCCCGTGCTTTGCCGATGTGGGATTTGCCTAGGGTGTCACATACACCCCCCCTTAGGGACTCAGCGTCCTCGCTGAGGTTTGCCCCACCATCGTTCAAGAGGACACGCGGAGTGGCTCTGATACCAATTGTAACAGCCCAGCCCACAACAGATATTGTCCGCTTTGGGCACACAGCCCGTCACGGTTTTATTTTCGGGCTTTTCAACCCAAAACGCGTCTATTGGGGGTTGGAGCTTACTATCTTATATACCCAGCATCTCTCCCATGCTTTGCCGATGTGGGATTTGCCTAGGGTGTCACATACACCCCCCCTTAGGGACTCAGCGTCCTCGCTGAGGTTTGCCCCACCATCGTTCAAGAGGACACGCGGAGTGGTTCTGATCAAGAGGACACGCGGAGTGGCTCTGATACCAATTGTAACAGCCCAGCCCACAACAGATATTGTCCGCTTTGGGCACACAGCCCGTCACGGTTTTGTTTTCGGGCTTTTCAACCCAAAACGCGTCTATTGGGGGTTGGAGCTTTCTATCTTATATACCCAGCATCTCTCCCGTGCTTTGCCGATGTGGGATTTGCCTAGGGTGTCACATACACCCCCCCTTAGGGACTCAGCGTCCTCGCTGAGGTTTGCCCCACCATCGTTCAAGAGGACACGCGGAGTGGCTCTGATACCAATTGTAACAGCCCAGCCCACAATAGATATTGTCCGCTTTGGGCACACAGCCCGTCACGGTTTTATTTTCGGGCTTTTCAACCCAAAACGCGTCTATTGGGGGTTGGAGCTTTCTATCTTATATACCCAGCATCTCTCCCGTGCTTTGCCGATGTGGGATTTGCCTACTCTGTGCAGTACGAAGACGCTCCTTAATTAACCGGATTTTCTCAGTAGTGACTTGAACAATCTCTGGTCCCAAAAGTCTTCTTTCGCCAACTTCATCCCAACAAATAGGTGACCTACATTTCCTCCCATACAATGCCTCATAAGGTGCCATGCCGATACTGGAATGAAAACTATTATTATAGGCAAACTCAATCAAAGTCAAATGTTCTTCCCAATTGCCTCCCATATCCAACACACAAGCTCGTAACATATCCTCAAGAGTCTGAATAGTTCTTTCTGATTGACCATCAGTTTGCGGATGAAAAGCAGTGCTAAACTTTAATCTCGTCCCAAACTCTTTGTGCAAGCTAGTCCAAAAGTTAGAGGTGAATCGCGGGTCTCTATCAGAAACAATAGTCACTGGAACACCATGTAATCTCACTATCTCCTTTATAAAAAGCTTAGCTAAATGCCCAAGCCTATCAGTACTTCTAACTGCCAAAAAGTGTGCCGACTTAGTTAAGCGATCAATAATGACCCATATGGAATCAGAACTTCTTCTTGAACGAGGCAATCCTGAAATAAAATCCATGGTGATATGTTCCCACTTCCATTCAGGAATAGGAAGTGACTGTAAAAGCCCTCCAGGTCGTTGGTGTTCAATCTTCACTTGCTGACAAACCAAACATCTTGATACAAACTTAGCAATATCATTCTTCATATTCCTCCACCAGAAGTTATTTCTCAAATCTCTGTACATCTTAGTACTACCTGGATGCATAGAAAATATCGAATCATGAGCTTCTTTCAAAACTTCTTTCTTTAATTCTTCATTTGCTGGTACACACAATCTTTTCCCTAACCATAAGATACCATAATCATCCAACCTAAATTCTGGTCGACCACCTTGTTTTACCATGTCGCTGATTTTGATAAGTTGTTGATCATTCTTCTGAGCTGCTTTAATATTATCGATCAAAGTTGGTTGAACCTTCAAATAAGCCAAGAGGCCAGCTTTTTCATGCTTCATAACTTCAATATTCAACTTCTTCAATTCCTCGAGTATAAGTGATTTGGTGGTGATCAGACATGCTAAACTCCCTGAAGATTTCCTGCTAAGTGCATCCGCTACCACATTTGCCTTGCCAGGATGATAGTTAATTGTACAATCGTAATCTTTCACAAGCTCTAACCATCTTCGTTGCCTTAAATTCAATTCTTTCTGGGTGAATAAATATTTCAAACTCTTGTGGTCAGTGTAGATTTCACAAGTTTCTCCATAGAGATAATGCCTCCAGATCTTTAAAGCAAAAACCACTGCAGCTAACTCCAAATCATGCGTAGGATAATTCTGTTCATAACTCTTCAACTGTCTAGATGCATAAGCTACTACTTTGCCATGCTGCATTAGTACACAACCCAATCCTTTCCCAGAAGCATCGCTATAAATGACATACCCATCACCACTAGAAGGAATAGTTAGAACTGGGGCAGAAACTAATCTGTTCTTCAACTCTTGAAAACTCCTCTCACATTCCTCACTCCACTTGAACTTTGTATTCTTCCTCGTCAATTGAGTCAGAGGAATTGAGAGGTTGGAAAATCCCTGGACAAATCGTCGGTAATAACCGGCTAAGCCTAAAAAGCTTCTCACCTCTGTAACATTAGTAGGTCTTGACCAGTTAACTACTGCTTCAACTTTGGCAGGATCAACAGAAATTCCATCCTTAGAAACCACATGCCCCAAAAACACCACTTGATTAAGCCAAAACTGACACTTCGTAAACTTCGCATAAAGTTTCTTCTCTCGAAGGGTTTGAAGAACAACTCTTAAATGCTTCTCATGCTCCTCCTTACTTCTAGAATAAACCAATATGTCATCAATGAATACGATAACAAATTGGTCAAGATAAGGCTGAAAGACCCTGTTCATCAAATCCATAAATGCTGCAGGTGCATTAGTCAACCCAAACGGCATGACTATAAATTCATAATGTCCATATCGTGTACGAAAAGCTGTTTTAGACACATCTTCTTTTTTGATCTTTAACTGATGATACCCAGACCGTAGATCAATTTTTGAGAAAACCGTTGCACCTTGTAATTGGTCAAAAAGGTCGTCGATCCGGGGAAGAGGATACTTATTCTTGATTGTAACTGAATTCAGTTGCCGATAGTCAATGCATAGTCGCATAGAGCCATCCTTCTTCTTCACGAACAATACTGGAGCACCCCAAGGAGATATACTAGGACGAATGAAGCCTTTGTCTAATAGATCTTGTAACTGGATCTTTAATTCTTTCAACTCAATCGGTGCCATCCGGTAAGGTGCCTTAGAAATTGGGGCAGTACCAGGTACTAGGTCGATTGCAAACTCAATTTCTCGATCATGAGGTATTCCAGGCAAATCATCAGGAAATACATCCGAAAATTCTCTAACCACAGAAATATCTTGAAGACAAATTTCATGGTTTTGATCAACAATCACATTAGCTAGAAATGCATCACACCCTTTTGTCATCATCTTTCTAGCTTTAGACGCTGATATGAAAATACCATTACTAGTACACTTTCCCCGAAAATGAAACTCTAATTCCCCAGGTATATTAAACACAATTTCTTTAGTATAACAATTAATACTAGCATGGTAAGCAGCCAACCAGTTCATTCCTAAAATAATCTCAAAATCATGCATCTCTAATGGTAGGAGGTCAACTAAAAATTTTCTATCACCCAAATGAAGCACACAAGATTTATATACCCGGTCTACTATCATATTACCACCCATAGGAGTAACAATTGATAAACAATACTCTAACGGTTCACTAGGTCTATCAGCATAACGTGCAAATGCACACGATATAAAACAGTGTGTAGCCCCAGAATCAAATAACACTTTAACATCTCTAGAAAATAGAGATAGTGTACCTTGTATAACATCATTAGATGCCTCAGCGTCTTGTTCAGTCATTGCAAAGACTCGTCCTTCTACTCTCAATTTCTTTCTCTGACCATCTTCTCCTTGGTTGCTAGTAGCACCGGCATACCTCTTCGGACAATCTTTAATCTTGTGACCAACCTGCCCGCAACGAAAACAGGCTCCTGTGATTAGATAACATTCACCACTGTGCTTATTGCCGCAACGGGGGCAAGGAGAAATATCCTTCAGAGTACCAATTGTAGTTTTCTGCCCACTCTTGTTACCTCCATTATAACTTCTTTGGATTTGACTACCCTGTTTGTTGATACCTCCACCTTGAGACGAACCGTAACGATTCTGCTTGTTTCGTTGATCTCGTTTGGCTTGAGATTCATTCAAGTCTTTTTCTGCGATAATAGCTCTGTCTACCATGTCAGCATACACAGACAGCTTCAAGACTGACAAGCGAGACTTAATGGCTGGACGTAACCCTTCTAAGAAGCGTCTACACTTACTGCGCTCATTGGCTACTTGCGAAGGTGCAAACCGCGACAATGCTGTAAATTGCTCCTCATATTCTACCACAGACTTGTTTCCTTGAGTCAACCTAAGGAAATCAACCTCCATTTGATCACGAACACGCTCGGGAAAATATTTCTCTAAGAAAGCTTCCACAAATCTCTCCCAAGTAATTGCATCTTGTTGGGCTCTTAGTAGACGAGCCTTAGCTTCCCACCAATGATCTGCATCGCCTTGAAGTACAAATGAGGCAAATACTACCTTTTGGTCATCATTACAACCAAGGGCAGTGAATATCTTCTCTATCTGCTTTAACCACGCATCAGCTACCATAGGATCAGTAGTTCCATGGAAGATTGGTGGTCCCAATTTCTTGAACCGCTCCAAGGTCACCGTAGCACTACTTTGTTCTCCAACATTCCTGTCATTTTGAGGGGTGGCTCGATTTTCAAGTAATTGTTGTACCAAATTACTTTGTTGCTCCACAATTGTAGCCATCATTCGTACTATAGGGTTGGCTTCCTGAGCTAGTTCGCGGAGAGTGGGGTTAGCTGCCCTAGTAGTGCCTTGGGCATTACTAGTAGTACCTTGGGCATCAGTCACATTTTGCGCAGCTCCTTCAATATTAGCTCTAGTGGTTCGCGCCATTCTATCTATTGTAGCCAATCACAAACTTTAGAAAGAAAAGAAATATTTTCTACAATCAAACAAGAAAATTAAAACACATGTTGCAAACAATAAGAAAACTAACACCCTCATAATTTAGTATCCTCTAATATTAATAAATCACCAAATATATATATATATATACTTTTTTTTTCCTAAGCGTATGAATCAATCAATCGAATACCTATTAAACATTTTACTATTATACTACCAATTCTTAACCATTAAAGTCTACAGAATCATATCCTAAGCTCTGATACCAAAATTGTAACAGCCCAGCCCACAATAGATATTGTCCGCTTTGGGCACACAGCCCGTCACGGTTTTGTTTTCGGGCTTTTCAACCCAAAACGCGTCTATTGGGGGTTGGAGCTTTCTATCTTATATACCCAACATCTCTCCCGTGCTTTGCCGATGTAGGATTTGCCTAGGGTGTCACATACACCCCCCCTTAGGGACTCAGCGCCCTCGCTGAGGTTTGCCCCACCATCGTTCAAGAGGACACGCGGAGTGGCTCTGATACCAATTGTAACAGCCCAGCCCACAACAGATATTGTCCGCTTTGGGCACACAGCCCGTCACGGTTTTATTTTCGGGCTTTTCAACCCAAAACGCGTCTATTGGGGGTTGGAGCTTTCTATCTTATATACCCAGCATCTCTCCCGTGCTTTGCCGATGTGGGATTTGCCTAGGGTGTCACATACACCCCCCCTTAGGGACTCAGCGTCCTCGCTGAGGTTTGCCCCACCATCGTTCAAGAGGACACGCGGAGTGGCTCTGATACCAATTGTAACAGCCCAGCCCACAACAGATATTGTCCGCTTTGGGCACACAGCCCGTCACGGTTTTATTTTCGGGCTTTTCAACCCAAAACGCGTCTATTGGGGGTTGGAGCTTTCTATCTTATATACCCAGCATCTCTCCCGTGCTTTGCCGATGTGGGATTTGCCTAGGGTGTCACAAGTACCGGTTGAAATTTCCTGCTGGAATCAATTATGCCCTTGTTGTGAAGAAGATTGGCAATGAATTGGATTTAACCGTGGTTGATTTTCAGGAAATCTTGCCCTCAGCTATTAGTATGGTTGTTCAGTCACAGCATCAACTACAAGAGGGAAAGCTCTTTAAGAACATGTTCTTCGGGAGACAATCAATGCGTGTGATCGAGCTCTTGCACTTGACGTAGCAAAGAAGAAACTTATTGGGTTTTTAGAGATCAGAATGGGAAATATCGGACCAAATATATCTGCAGTTTTTGGCAGTGCTGTTGCAGCAAACTTGAAGTAACCGCTGGTGGTCTCAAAGCATTATCCGAGTTCCTAGTGTTAAAATGGAGAGCACAAAAAATAAGGAGGAAATGCTTTGTTTATGTTTTCTGTTTACTTGATGATATTCATACAAATGCCCCGTATATATAGGCTAACTTACAAAATCAAATATACATAAATATTGGAAATACTGTTACAGTAACAAAGTTTCAAAAAGCTAACCACTAAAAAACTAAAAACGTGGACTCTGAATTGATATAGTTTAGTGGACTTTGAACTGATATGGACTCCTTGGCTTTCGTCCAATACTAGCATCTACCGTTCTTGTTTTTGGTGCTCAGAAAAAGAATCTCGGTGGATTTTCTTTTATATTGGTTATCTTCAGCAGATGGAGATATTTCAAATTACACCTCCATCCCTAAGAATGTGTGCCTGCAGACTATTGGCTGCAAAACCTACACTCGCAGCACACGTGGATTCTACCAGATGGGATCACTCCGGGCTCCCTGGAAGAGCTAACTTTCAGAGAAGAGATTTGCATGAAGATTGAAAACTGGCAAGGAAACTTAAACCACTTCCCGTTCCTAATCCAGAGCCCAAGAAGAAAAAGAACAGAGGTGGTTGTAGGTATGGAAGATGAAAGAAAGGTATGCTGTAACGGGTACGAGAAAGCAGGCTAACCGAAAGAAATTAGGAGTACCTGAAGAGAGTTGCTCAGAAGATAAACTCCGTACACCGGTTGTTCAGAGCAAAGTTGCTGCAAACGTTTCCAAAAATTGGGATAGATCATTAATTCTTACTAAAAATTGGTGTTTACTAAACACTAAAAATTAAATAGAAGTTCATCCAT
Source organism: Melia azedarach (assembly GCA_028052125.1). Lineage (NCBI taxonomy): Eukaryota > Viridiplantae > Streptophyta > Magnoliopsida > Sapindales > Meliaceae > Melia > Melia azedarach. The sequence goes on along the minus strand of CM051398.1, from coordinate 2,387,838 downwards.
AAAAATATGTAGCTAAATATTTCTCATAATTAAAAGCACATAAAAAAAATATATATGCTTTTACTGTTTGAAATCCATTTATGCCAAAAGCGCTTCCAAACATGCCCTAGTTTCACTTCGTTTTCCGCGGGTTTTCTTGTCTACCAGAACATCATTATCCTATCCTCTCCACTCCGTCTCTATTTCATAATATTAAAAAAATAAAAATAAAAAAACCTCTTTATTATAAAAAAATAGTAATTTTACTCCGAACCCCCTACTAAGAGCCACCAGAACACCTATATATATATAAACTGTTCTCAGGTCTTATTACCTACCTGCTATTCTACTTATTAGCTTTTGTGACGTCTTCCTGCTCGTATAAAACCAGGGAAGAAAATGGAGAAGAGAAAAGTTGAGTCTCTTTTGCTTGTGTGTCTAGTTCTGGGGCTGTTTGTTGGGCAATCTTCTGCTGCTTTCACAGAATGCTATGAGGCTTGCTTCATTATATGTTTCCTTACACCGGGGACTACTCTTGCTTCATGCGCAACAAAGTGCTTGAAAGACTGCATTTTACCACCCAATTTACACACTCTGAATCTGAAAGACACCCAATATTTCTGCAAGCTTGGCTGTGCTACCTCCATGTGTGCCAATCTCAGCACCAAAAACAACCCTGGTAATGAATCAGTCTCAGTTCTTTCTTCCTCTCGTTCATCTCTGTCTCATGTTCTTAGTTAGAGGATTATTGCTGGGAACTAACAATTGATTTGTTTGTATTTGTTTATCAGCTGGGAAGAAAGTGGAAGGCTGTGTGAATTCCTGCTCGAAGACCTGCAACAAGAATTGATCATCGCCATCTTAATTGGCAAGAACAATTATGTTAAATTAGTTTGTGATTATCATTGAACTGTTTTCTGAATTAATGAATGAAGTCTATGATTAGTTTTCTTTGGTTTCACATCTCTGTTTTGCATTCCCATTTGCCTCAACTGATTAACTTTGAATTTAATTATCTGCAGCAATTAGTACAATTTTGTTGTTGATTCTTTCCACTAATCATATCATATTATTATTATTAAAAGAGTCACGGGTTGGCATGTTATGCATCCCAACCACATATATATATATATATATAGCTTGGTAAAATACTCCGAGGTTCATGACAATGGACCCCCACAAGCATGAATTATTTTCGTCTTAAAGTCATTGATTGATTACGACACATAAGAATCCTTCACAATTTAAGTGCTCTAATTTTAACCCAAATTGCTTTGAAATAATATTATAAGATATTTAGTAAAAATAGTGAGTAACCTTTACAAAATTTAGCAATGAATATTTATTAAACGCTTGATCAGCCTAAAATTAAGGGGGAGATGCCAATCAGTCTACCAAAAGTGATACAACTTTATTTGGTGATGAAAGCCAATGAATAGTAGTGTGTTGAAAAATAATCAATGACTTGGAATGGAAATGATTAAAGGATTGAAGCAATATATAAGGTCATATTCATATTCTTCTTTATTTATTGTTGTTAGTAGCTAGCCACTTGGTAGTGACTACTGAGCCCCGTGAACCAGTAGGAGACAAAATGATGTTGGCATGTGGGAAAAGTTGGCCTTAGAAAATTGCTTGGCTCTGGAGGAATTGCGTTGGAGTTTTGTTTGCTTGCAAAGGGATTTGCTGTAAATAGTATATTGGAAATTGTCACGGATACGCGGTTTTCAGGATCTGTAATGTCAAATTTCTAACTTATAATATAAAGTTGTACCCTTTATGAATTCTTGAAATGGAATCCAGGATTCATTGACAAAGCAAGGCTGAATCACAGGCTTGTGTGGGAAGATTGATGGATAATCATTGTTCAACTATGACATCTTACAGCTAAGCTATCACAAGACTGGGAAGAAAACTGAGCATTCCAAGAGTCACAACATTAAATATCAACAGGCATATATACTATACTAGACTAACAGACAACAAAGCCATTTCCACACGAGAGGCAGGAATTCAGAACCCACATCGCTGTATATACCGCGGCACCAACTCCTGAGAGGAATATCTGTACACCAAAACAACTACATCCTCGTCTAAACTTCTTTCGTTCATGTCAGACTATTGCTATACCATTATTATCATGAATAGAATCTGAATCCTATTGTAGTTCCTTTCTATACAAATCATTACAAATTCACAATCCCAAACAAGATATTCATTAAGATCATATTAAGAAAGGATTGCCATAATTTACTTAAATCACTGTAGAATTATAATCCACTACGCGTGTTAAGCAAGAACTGAACAATAAAATTGGCATAAATAACCTGTGGGAACAGAAACAACATTCCACGTATGACCAGGCAATCATATGTCTCAAAATGTTGTGGAAAGAATTGAGAAACCTCAGGCAATACTAAATCAAATCTCAAAGATGAGATCTGACGCTGTTATAATCTTAACTTTTTGATGCATCAAAGAGGAAAAATCTAAATAATAAGAGCCAGAAAAATATTTAACAAGCGACATAGCATCTAATATATATTCCAGCTCGAAGGGACAACTATTGGGACTGTCAAACATGGATTCCATGTCTTTATAGACGTAAATTATGCGGGTTTAAACATGAGATTACCCAAAATGTTTGAAATATTCTGCCGCGGACTAGACTTACTTTAAACAACAACAAAAAGGATTGGACTCTGTTAACTCTCTGCTACATAAAGATTCGGGAATTAACAAAATTCTAAGAGATTCCTTTTAATTGTGAAAGAAAAAGGATAGCAGCCAAGGGCAACCAGATGATAATGCATAATTCTGCATAAAATTAGCTCAATCATCTGTTGCCTTGGGAGAATTTTCTGGTGTCTTCAGAACTGCTGTCGCATTACCTTTATGAGCCATAACAGCTGCCCGGAACTCTTCAACGATAGAAGCATCCTTGAACTTCAATGCAAATGTAGAAAGGCCATCCTTTCCTTCACTAGCACTATTTATGCAGGCGAAAGTGATGCCTTTTTTCTCCATATTTGTGAGCTTCATGTCTGGGTAGAGGCTAGCATTCAAAATCAACCTGTAATTCCCCCTAGCCCTCATGAGAAGCCTAGCTCTTCCTGTCACAGTTGCGGATACATTGACCTTAAGTTCTCCCTTCCCACGCTCCTTCCACGCTCCTTCAAAAAACTCAAAAAGCACTGAATCAGCAGAGAAAACCACTTTCTCATTCTCTTCCCCAGTCTCAACCACAACTTCCTGCATAGATGGGAAACCGGTTCCCTCACTCTTTGAGACAATAGAAGCTCCAGGTGCGTTAAAGAGGGAAGAATTTCCATTGTTAATCTGTCCAAAAACAGAACCAGAGCTAGAACTTAATGCAGACCCATCCTTCGACCCAAAGGAAAAGGTTGAAGTGGAAAACCCAGTTCCAGCAAGTCCTGTGAAGGCATTTTGGCTACTTGAAAGCTGTCCAAATGAACTCAGTCGACTTGAATCAGCATTTTCACGACTGGCATCTTTCTCATCTTCATTTTCAGTCTTATCTTCTCCAACTGTCTTTCCATTATCCGCCTCAGATTTGCCTGGCTCATCAACAGCAGCACCATTCTCCTTATCCTCAATACTCTTCTTGTCTGCAGCAGGTTCAGATTCACCCTTCTCAGCTGCACTGGGTGCAGCTGGCTCATTCTTGCTTTCTGACTGCTTACTACTCTCATCTTCACCCTTCTCAGGTTCACTACTCACAGCTGTTCCAGCTACCGGCTCGTCAATCTGGCTTTCAGACTGCTTGTTATTCTCATCTTGCCCCTTTTCAGCTTCTTCACTGGCATCATTTTTGGCAACTTCTGAAACCTTATTCTCACTAGAAGCTACTGCTTCAGTTGTAGCTGCAGTGACAGTTGCACTCTTCTCAGTCGACGGGACCAAGCAGATACCAGCAAAAGGATTGGATGAGAGAGTAGATGTGGTAGGATTGCGACGAACTTTTACTATTCTTCTGGTTGCAAGGACTTCATCAGCAGCCCTCTTAAAAGTTCCACTTTCTTGTTCAGAAGAATCTTCCTCGTCGTCAAGGCCTGGGTTATCTCGGGAGAGTTCCCGTCCAGCAGCCCTCTTCTTTGAAGGAGGAAGGGCATTCTCTGCATCCCCCATTGAAGAACCAGGCAATGAACTAAAACTCTGAACGCTGTGCCAACAGATAGGGCTCAACTATAATATCTGCATATCATCATCATTGATGTTTTGGGGAAAAAATAGCTAAGCATAATTACTAATATGCATTTGAATTTTAACTATTTACCACAAAATCCAAATTAAGGGGAAAGGTGAACTGAGGAAAACATTAACAGCACAAAACCCAGCATGTGAAAGTAAACCTTGGGCAGTCGTCCAGAAAGCAAAGGTGTACCCATTGTCTTAAAAAAGTCTCACAACTCAGCCTTTTCATAATACAAATTTCATTATACCTACAAATGTTTCCATTGCACACAAATCTTTTATGAACATACTGAAAAGCAATATAAGATGGAACCAGTAGCTTATCTACATTGATATTTAACTTGTCAATTTTTTTTTTATTTGTCAGAAACCATGTAAGATAGTATTGACTAGGAAAATCCAATCGAAAGAGGCAAAAAAAAAAAAAAATCAACTCTCCGTAGAAGTGACCTCTAACAATAATGTATACCTACATAGAAAACACACATTCACAATTAAGTCTTGGTGACCTTGAACCACTAAAAAATTACTTCAAGCAAACAGGAACTAAGCAAGAACTAGTTGACATATATACTCAAACTCAGAGAGCATGACTATCATGTAAAACATCCCTACTATCAACAGAAATTGTTAAAAAATAGCTGCTGCAAAAACATATATTTAATTTAAACTATAAGAGTCCAATTCTGAAAATATCTTTTAAAAAGGCAATAAGAAAAAAAAAACCATGACAGAATCTAATTCTTCATCTTCTCAGAATTACATTTTGTTTCCAATATTTAAATCGTTATACTAACTTCCACATAAAACAAAGTACACAAACATTATACCATATAAGAGAACGGTGGCCAACCAGTAAAAGATAATATTATAATCCAATTGGAATATAAGAAGATGCAGTAAAGAAATGAAACTCAACTTTAAATAAGAATCTCACTTTTAAAATTAAAGTTGGTTATCTTGCACCAGAAAAGAGTGGAGCAAAGAGAAGTACGCAACACATCTTAGAAAACAAGAGTAAATACTTATCAGAAAGCCAATAACCGAATCCACCAAGCTTAAATTAAATAAAATACAAGAACCCTAGATATGCTTTACAACGAATTTTTTGAAATAAATAATATACATCAATTGGGTGACTTGTAAATAGTTGAAAAACAGAAATGAAAAACAAAAATTATTCATTAATTATATGTTAAATATCTTTATAAATCTTTAAAAAAAAGTAAAAAATAAATAAATATTCAGATATAATTCTCTACCAGTTTTATTTTACTTCTTCTCACTAAGCAACCAAAAACAGGGCTGACGACTAAAAATCCTAAAATCTAAGAATCTGAAATTTGACGAACTAGTTCATCGAGATTACATCTAAGAAATACACGCGTATGCACTCAAAACGATTTATATACAAAATATAAGAATCGAGCAGGAACGAAAGAAAAAGGAACGCAGAGAAAGAAAAATAAAAGAAATTATTTGTAAAAATGTATAAACGTGCAAATAAATGTAAATAGGAATGACGAAGAAAGTAAAGAAGCTAAAATTGTAGTAAGACTTACCTGGAACGAGAACGCAGCAGAAGCAAAACCCTAAGGAAGGAGAGATCCAACGACAAGAGGGTTTTTAATGTTTTTATTATAACTTTATGATTTTTGTTTCATTTTATTATTATTATTATTTTTTTTTTTTTTTGGTTTTGGATATTGGAAGAGTTCTGTGGGCTTCCTTTTCACTGAGGAAGGGGGGGCGGGGGCTATAAATACAAAGAATCATGTTTGAAGAAAAAAGCCTTTTATTCTGTCGTTGCATGATATATTCATCAACTTTAGTGAATTGATGACACGTGTTCCTGATAGACTAATAAGGCTTGGGCTAGCAAACTTTTTGGGCTGAAATTGGAACGTAACTTGGGTATTTGAAAATAATTACATGAGTCTGGACGATAAGTGTTTCTGTTCAGTAAGATGGTCTTTAAAGAAAGAAACCGCATTTTTTCGTAAAACTTTAAAATCAGGAATGCTCATTTGGCAGGCCAACGAAGAATCCAATTAAGTCTTAGATGGGAGAAGGGTATAATTATCTAACAAAAATTTACTATGTTCTCGTTAAATTTAAAATAAAATTAACCAACCTTAGTAAATATAATAAACAGAACAAAAAATTCAAAATCCGCCTTATTTAATAATCCCCTAGGAATTGCCTTTATGCGGACGTAGAACACTTTAGTAGTGACACCGTAGAGTCTTTTCATCGAAAATATACCTTTACGTAAATAAAGAATCTTTAGCTTTTGTAATCAATAATCTATCATCATTTCCTGTATGAGGTAAATGTTTGGGTCACGGCAATGTGAATATGATTTTACAAGTTTTGGAACAGCGTATGCCTTTTCTGTCTGCCAATTATCAAAATCCTGTCATTAAATTCTTTCTGACAAACTAAACAAGACGGAAACATTTCAAGAGAAAAAGGAACAGGACAGATTCGTAGAACGAACCTCATGATGAAATCAATAACTTTAGGACTGTATCCCATGCATGGTGCAACCACGAACAAACACAGCAGCAATGCGTAATATATGTATATATCATACTTTCCAAAACATATTACAATGCAAGCCTCATCCGAAAAAATTCCCAAACAAAACCAGAAAAATTAAGGGGAGCCATGTATCTCAATCGGATAGTGAATAAGCGGGTTGAATTGTGTAATTAATTGTTGCTAACTCAACTTTTTCTACATTCACAGAAGGGACTAGAAAATTTTAAGGGGTGAGAAAGGCCTCAAAGAATATGCTAATTAAAACAACAATTATGAAAGCAATTAAGATTTGTCACTGATGCTAAACTGTGTATTGTATGCCCACGACAAAATTCAATGCGCTACGAAAGTCACCACCAGAATTAGAGACAACCGGCCCTGCAATCACCTCTCTCCAGCCTCCAGCAAGAAGCCTGGTAGCTGAAAATTCAGATAAATCAATAAATAAGGCACGCATTGTGTAAATGACACCAACTGGCTTGAAAAATAACTTCAAGACAATTCAATTGTATTGAGGAAAAATTTCCCAACTCAAAATCAACAAATATGGCAAATGGCCAATTGTACAAAGAAAATCAGCTAAGACCCCACGTAGGGGTGGAATTGTTCTATGCACAAGCTGTTCATAAAAAGAATTGTACACAAGAATGCAGTTTCAGAAAGTTATATGTCCGGTACTCTGGTGAGTTGAACACAATACAACTTCACAAAGTCTGACACCGCTTGTTTAAGTTCTTCATAATTTTTCCATTACACAGATAAGCTATATCTGGATGTAGTTCATTCAAACCTGTGCTAACATTTCCTTTGAAATCTATCAAAATTAAGCAAGCATGCTCCTCACCTTAAGTAAGGGACTAAAACAGCTGGAACCGTCTTGTCTTCAAGAATCCTGGTGACGTGGTGTAAGCACTGCCAAAAAAGGGGGGCAAAAAGTAGTTCATTACCAAAATGCCACCAAAAATTTGAACTTCCAACAAACAAAAGGAGTGAGACATCATGAATAGTTAACTAAGGTCTACAACTAAACAAGAAAAAGCAAATCCAAAACACACTAAATTTTGCAAAATAATGTTCCAGCATTGCCTCAAAGTCAAGATGCATAAAAACATTGAGAGTTCACTGAACTTAGAAGTCAATTTTCATTATCCAAGAGCATGATTTTAACAGTCTTGTTAGTGTATACCATATGTATCCTGTTCCATTATAAGAATATCAGAGAAGTAACTACTAAATTGCAATCAAAACTAGACTTGCATTTCTTCTGAGAAACATGTCATTTCCAGATAAATGTAGACAACACCAGGCTAGAAACTTGTCACTTGTACGAACCACCAAAACTTGATGAAAATTGATGCCCTATCTGTTTCCTAACAGATATCAGTGAAAATTGATGCCCTAGCTGTTTCCTAATAGAGATCAGCCAGTACGAGTAGTGTGAAATTACAGACATACAGTAGTAGTTGTAGCAAAAATTAGTGAAATGGGAGTTAGAGATGGCACTTCAGAATCAATTAATCACCAGAGACAAAATTTGGATTTTCACACTGCCCCAACCAATTGCTTTTAGGCTGACGGGGTTCCTTCATTATTCGTACCCCACTCTTCGTCAGCCTCGTTACCATTAACGAGAACTGCACCGTCTGTGGAATCAGCATCCACAACAACAGGCTCCTCTTGGCTTCCTTCTTCTCCATTCTGTTCCTCTGCTTTCTGCTCTCCATTCTGTTCGGTAGCCTGTCAATAAAAGATAACATTAGTAGAAATAACCAAAAATGTAAATCTGTCACTAAATTTAAGTCAAATAAAGAATCAATAGAACTTAGACCACAACAATACATGAGAGAACAAGTGCTGCCAATTTGTGGCTTAACTTTCACAAGCAACCAAATACAATGGTGTAATATACATGTCTATGTGGAGTATACCTCATGATCAAGATCTCCATTTTCAAGAGCTTCCTCTTCTTCAATTTGCATGTTTCTGAAAGCCTCCACAAGGGTGATGTGTGATTTATCTGCATGGTTTACGTAGGTATCCGCAGGAGGATACACAACCCTACAAAACAATTGTGCAAGCAACTATATAAGCACATCCAAGTCACTCGTACGAAACTCTAAACCATCAAATTACAAGCTTAGTGTGTAAAATCTAGCATGTCATAGACTTCAACTTCAGAAGACCAACTGGCATCTGAAACCAGAATATAAGTGGCAGCTAAATACTTCAAAACCTAAAACTAATTTGATTGCAGCAATTGCATACAAATAGTCAGAGACGTTTGCAAGGAGAAAAAGAAAATACCCGCACACTGACAACTTATAATACACATGCACACACAAAGACAACAGAATTAGTACCTGGTCTCAGCAGAATTTGATTCAACGGAAAGAGCAACTTGCCAATCATCAAACATATTGGGATACTCTTCAGGATCGGCCAAAGATTCAGCAGCTTTTGGATTTACCTGTAGTTGGCACACTGTCAGACTAAAAATTTCAATAAAGCCAATAATGCATTCCAAAAAACTGTCGAAGCTGTTATCATAGATTCGCAAGTGTAATAATTATAAAATTAGAGTAGAAAACACTAACAGTTGATATGTCAGTATTAACAAATGCATTGAAAGATTAAGAGAATATAGCGAATTTGATTTAACCCAATGTAGTTCCACCCTGGCTTACCAGGTGACATGACCTCATGCAGTCAGGTGACAACAACATCAAATAACAGTCTGATTTTTGCAAGCTTAAAGACTGCACATTGCAAAAGAAGTGGACTACTACCAAGAACTAAATAGTGTGAAACTTCCATAATAGATTGCAGCATCTTTTTTTTTCTTAACCGTAGATGGAACCCCTTAAAACAAACATGTGTACAGCTTCTTCCAAAATCATACTTATAGCAACTTAGCATGGTATATCAGAGTTTAGCAAAAGAAATATGTTAACAGCAACTAACCTTTTGGAGGTCTTTTCTCCAACTAGCAACAATCTCTGAAACCTTGCTTGGAAGATATGATCTTGCCATCAAAGCAGCCTCCGGTATTCGATTGCTGCAAAACAAGGCTTCAGTACATCTACAACTATAATTCCATAATCTATTCTCACACATGCAAGTATTCAAAATAAAATTACCTTTCCACCAACAGCTGGAGGCAGTCCTCCAATTTACCCAACATAAATAAACAAAGGAATGCAACATTGTTCTTTCCTTGCTCTTTAGCAAGAGAAGCAAGTTTTGATATGCCTTCAGCATCTCCTAAAGAAGAGTAGAGCAGCAATAAACCACTCAAATCCATTGCATGTTTCATGCAATCCTCAGCCATTTCTAACTGCAGCATAATAACTCACAATGAGAGATGTTTAAAAATGATGTGAGACAACTAGACAAGTCAAAACTTTACAGCAGACAACATAAGTAACCGAAGAAAGAGCAATTTAGAAATGAGGCAAAATGTATCAAAAATTAAAAAATGTCCAGCAAACTTAAATGATACCTTTCCAGTGGACATAGCTAATTCACCCAATTGCTTCCATTTAGACTCACTCTGCACTTCTGTTGCAATTTCCTGCAATAGAAGGGTAAAAGGAACCGTGTCAGGGAACAAATTTGTTATGTGGCACAAATCAATTTTTAATAGCTAGAGCTCAACAGCTCAATTAACAAAAGGCTTTCAAGTGACAAGTCCCTAATAAATCATCAGGATTTACCTGGGCAACCTCCAGTCTACCAAGCTGTATGGCTAGCTCAAATCTATAATCAGGGTCGGTAGCCACTTCTAGAGCTTCCTCTATCATACCTCGTGACTCCAGGAAACGTGCCACACTAAATCAAAGCAAATTATTCATAAAAAACACAAGGAACTTTCAACAGACACATTTCATATCCAAAGTTACAAGAGTACAAAATCCATAATATAATTTCAATAGCAAAAGCATTATCTAAGGGTTTAAGTCAAAAACCAGCTTTTTAAAAACCTATCACAACAAAAAGATCTTGCAGCATTAATGTGACAAGCTTTTCCAGACAAACAGCACAAACATATGGACAATTTCACTTTTAAGCCATCACTGAACTAAAATCAAGAAAATATTATCAGGAATGTGAAATCAAAACACAGCAAAAATAAAGAAAAGGATGGAATACACAATAGATAAGATATTCTGTAAAGCATCTTTCTTTTTTCCCTTTCTTTATTGTCATTCTAAAATAGGTATTGGCCTATCCCATAAAGATGCAGTTATTTTCCCAATATCCAAACGTGAAAGCATAGTCAAAATGTTGTTAAAAATAAACAGAAAACCTTCATCTATTTGCAGTCAATTTACGCCTGTGAAGATTATATATACCTATTATGATGCTCTTTAGGAATTGAAGGTAAAATTTCATTAGCCCTCTCCAAATCTCCACGCATCACAAGAGTCTTGTACTCAATCAAGCTTAGAAGCAATGTGTATCCCATAACACTGCATGACAAGATAATACAAGATTTCAATAACCAAAAAAGTATGATAACCTAGTGTTTTTAGATACCATTAAACCTACTTACTTGAACTCTTTGTCAATTAGATACACCCGGCTTTGACTAGCAAGGTACCCCAACAAGTACATAGGACGGTCCAAATGAAACATTGTGGTTACCTACATCAAAATGTCAATTAACAAAACACCACAACCATATTCCTAAAAATGGATGAAAGCTGGTCACATGAAACATTATCAAACCAAGGTAAAACAATCTATCACACCTCACCACCAACGCAGTAATTAAGTCTCCAGGAGGAGTTGTTGTAAATGAAACAATCCCCAACCCATATGCCAGTTCTGACACGTTCATTGGTTTCATGAAGAAGCTCAAAAGCATCTTCAACACCTTGTTCATCCACTGGTCTTCCACTATCTAAATAAGATGATACTACATCACGCTGCAAAAAGATTGAATTTGATTTATAAATGATACCAGAACACACATCCAAACTCTGAGAAGGATCAAGTATCCTAGAAAACATACAAATCTAACGAATGATTGTGTTAATATAAATCCTTACATTGTACTTCAGAATGTAGAATGATGTATCACTTGCAATTGCCACTAGATCACCACTATCAGCCCAATAAAGATTCTGACATGTTTCAAAAGAATAACAGTGAATATATACAACAAGCATTCAAACTGGAAAAAGCCGAAACAGATATGTCCAATCCAGGAATATAACACTTACTTTCACATTGACATCAATTCGCCGAATCAACCTGCATTCAGACCAATCATAAAAGCAAATGAAATCATTTGAGCACATAGCCAATAAAGTGCCTCCATAAATACGTTCAGCCGAGAAAGTTGGTCGAACACTCCTTTTTTCCTGAAATGCGTTAGGCCTTCATTAAACTGCAATTGTTTGCAGTCCACGTAGGATATTGAATAAAATAAACTAAACAACAAAGTCATGAGCAGTTCATCATGAACTGCATGGTATTCAAGCATCATAGGTTTTTCCTCTAAGGCATAACCCTCACATGAACTGCATGGTATTTAAGCATCATAGGTTTTTCCTCCAAGGCATAACCCTCACAGCTACTGAACTTTGGCAAACTCTTTCTTTTTTACAACTATGAAGAGAAAAGATGTAGAAAATAAAAGGTCCAGCACCGTAACAGAAGTTGAAAAAGATCATTAGCTTCCAGTTTCTCAACATATAATTATGTCAATAAGTAAGACAATTAAATTGTCTAAGTGGAAAAAAAGGGCAACAAACCTGGAAATTTTTACTGAAAATCTTAATCTTCGATGAACTTTCTCTAACAGCATATTCTCCCTCAGATGACCAAACAAATTCCAGGGCTGAACCAAAGGACCTATTTCGCCATGCCAAAGCCGTATATATAATGTACTCACCATCTCCACAGACGACGACAAACCTCCCATTCGGATTGTGCTTTAAGCTCTGGAAAACAATAGGAACGTATTAATCATCAAAAGAACACACAAAAGTGAGCTAGAGATTGGTTATAAGAAAGCATTAGGGACATCATGATGCTTTAATCGGCAAAAATCATCCATGAAAAACAATAATTAGTCATTACTAGGTTTCCCATCATATTCCTTGGGGTCTTTCATAACATTCTACCTCTTAGCATTAAAGAGCAATTAGCTTCACCTGATATAATATCCAGCACATTAACATGCAATTATACACTTCCAACTTACATAGGAAACTTCTTTGAGGCTGGTCAACACTAATAATATATGGTTATTCATGGAAAGGAAATGCAAAATAAAATTTTTCAAGAGGCAGAAAGATAGGCAGTGTTCAACGGGTAGAATGAAACCTTTACACATATAAAATAATACAAATCCCACAGCAAAGCGGAGGAAATAAAAAATTCCAGAGCCAGGGAATATAAGGAAATGCAAAATAAAAAAATTCAAGAGTCCTAAAGTCACTTCACAAAGCAACATCTCATCAATGCGACATTGTTGGATGATAATAATAATCAAGACTGTTTCATCTACAAGAATGATGAAAGCTTCAGAAAATGTAGTCCTTAATTGGTAACAACACAGTATTCTAGAAATACATAAATGCACATGCTTCCTAAAGGCAGCACAATGCAAGTACAAAACAGATAAGTAAACAGCAAATTCAAGACAAAAAACATCACAGAGAAGTTAAAGTGAGGACATAAAAGAGCCGACTCACTTGTGGGTAAAGATCACAAGTTCCCAACTCCTTAACAGCCAAAGGCAATCTTTCTCCATCGGTTACCTAAAAACATGCAAAACCAATAACTTACAGTCACCTGAACTAAAAATATCTCCTGCAGCAATGGAAGTAATCTGTCTAAGGCCAAACCTCGTAATCTGCTCCCACACTCTTGATGTTCATAGTTTGAATTTCATTATGCTTAGCCCATATGATCTTTCCACTATTATCCATGCTAGCTACAGGTTCTTCTCGACCAATTTTCACCATGATAGTTCCTTCATCATAACCAATTACAATCCTGCACAACCAAAAGAATATCGTAAGGAAATTTAGTAACAATCAGAAAAAGGAAGGCAGTTTGTTATGCATGCTTCAATGTTCAACAACTTCAGCAGAAGAAAAGAAAATCTTATTTTCCAAAAATTTGTTCTAATAGGGATTTCTATATGTGAACAAAAAAATTCACACAAGAGTAGCACTTTGATGATTTTGAAACACTGAAACAAGGTTCTTTATGTCTTAATAGAAAATTTCTCCCAGAAAATCCAAAAATACAATATACATAGTAGTATAATTTCTATTACAAAAAACATATCAAAACGCTCACCTGCGTGAACCCTTCATGTACCCAACAGCCCAAACTCTTTCAAGACCATAATTCAGTGTGTTCTCAAGCCTGTCATGAAATCAATTCAGATGGGGTTAGCAGAATCCTATTGACTCAATCAGACATGAACTAAAATTCTATAAATAATGCATCCAACAATCCATTGAAAAAGAAGGTGGAGGATCATAGAGGAAAAGAGAAAAGGGGAAAAAATACACATGCAATAGAAATAAGTTTCAAGCTTATACATTTCCACATTTAACCACAAACTGTCTTTTTCTGTATACAATTTTTCTCTAATCCCTTGCTCCTTTAAAACTTTTAAACATTTGCAAATTCCACACCATTTTCAACCTCTTAATCAGCTGATTAAATGATTAACAGATTTTTTACCATGTCTTACTTCATACAGATGGATCAAGCAGTTTCTTAGGTCATATTTCGTCAGCAACAGAAACAAAACGATTTGAAATGAAGTTGACATGACCAACTTAGTCCTACATAATACCATTGAAAGATTAAAGCATTCTTCACACATTGTATGCCACATCATCTTCTACCCAAATTTTAGAATAATTACAGCACCTCAAGCAAATCTCAAAGGAAAATCACATAAGCTTTAGGATGACTCTGTTCTTAGGTTAAATGAAAAAGGATATCTAGGCAGAATAATGCTAAAGGAGGGTTAAAAAATAAAAGAAAAGAAAGATTGATAAATACTAGACAAATATGAGTAATTAAAAAAAAAAGAAAAGACAAAATCATTTATCTAAAACCATTTCACCTAATGTAATATTGTGCTTTCAATTCCAAAAAAATATACAGACATATAAGCAAATTGCAGTTATCAGTTGATTTACAAGCAATCAAAGCTTGGACATGAATTTCAGATATTTAAATCTCAATAATGAAACAAAAAGAAATTGAAAAGATGAAGGGTAGAGCAACATCCATATTTATAAACCTTCAAAGCAAGATAATAACAGCTTAAAGGTTACCTGTAAGTGGTTGAATGCCAAATACGAACTGTCCCATCCTCGGATCCTGTGATAATAATAGGAAGCTCAGGATGAAAACAAACTGCAGAGACATTGTGAGTATGGCCTTCAAGTGTCTGGACACAACTTTTGGTTTGATAGTCCCACACCTGTGTTTTTAAAATACATTGGTTAATGATCCCAAATCAACATTTACAAACAATCAAACATGGCATAACAAAAGAAAAAATATGGAGTCACCTTAGCAGTGTGATCATCAGAACCAGTAATCAGATACGGTTTATCACCACCAGTAAAGTAATCAACACAATTTACACCTTTCTGATGGGCATCCAGTGTGAAATTTGGGTCAGGAGAACCAAGGTTCCAAATCTGGTGATGAACAAATAAGCAGTGAGGAAATTAGCAATCACAGCATGAATCAGAAATAGCATCAACAAATTATCAGAAAGATCCTCGATATACCTTTATGGTGCGATCAAGTGATGCACTAGCAAAAGTGTTGGTGTCTTTCGGATTAAATGTCACTTGCATAACATAATGAGAATGTCCCTCAAATATCTGAGTACACATCCAACCCTTCTCCCAGTCCCAAAGCTTTATGAGCATATCATCAGAAGATGACAGCACATATGGAAGGGTAGGATGGACAGCCACACATCTAATGTAATCCGTATGTGCCTCAAATACTTTAACTTTGTCCATCGTATTGTAGTTGTATACACGAATAAACATGTCATCAGCTCCAGCAACTACCCATTGCTTGCGCGCCACAAATTTTGCTGACCTAACTGCACGTGCATGATTTAGGAATTAGAGAGTGATACTTACCCCAGTAGCAAGAAAGAAGAAAAAAAAAGAAAAATTTTGATTTTTTGACATCATCATGCAGAGGGAAATGCCAAAGGACAACATATATATATAACGCATACCTGGTAACTCTGTGACCTCAAAAGACTTAGCCATAGTCTGTAGTAGCAAGAAAATTTACATTATTACTAAATGTTTGGGAAAAACCCCTAAAGGACTAAAAGAAACCTAAAACTCACAAAGGCTTTGAAATAAGTCTAAAACAACTTCACAAAGCCAGAGGAAAAATTTCCATTTATTTATAACTTCAAAAATCAAAAGAGGCTTTGAAGTATGATATAATCAAGTGGCAGGATGCTGCAGGACATGAGGACTTTGTGTACAAAGAATGAATGGAAGAGAAATGACTATCAACAACATCCCCATACCTGTGACTGGTAGTTCCAGATACACACAGTTCCAGAATACAAACTTGCTAGAATCCTGACATAACAATTACAACAAATGACATTTCAGCAGCTTCTAATAAGATCGCAACATTTTATACAACTTAGAGTTGCATCCACTGAGATATAAAATAAATAGCTAGAAATCCCAAAGAAAGCAAACACCAAGAAAAAGAAGATCATAATTACCATGGTTCAGTTGGATGTAAATCCACAGATTTCACTCTCTCCGATCTTTGAGCAAGTTTTCTCTGATCCAATTATCATTTGAACGAAATTAATAACATAATTCAGTATAATGTAGAACAAACTACATGATAAAGGAAAAAAAATAAAAGAAAAACCAAAAAGATCTAACTCAAAGAAGCAAATGACAGTACCTTGATTTCGAGTCTGAGTGGCTGTTAACACACAACAAAACCAAACAAAAATTAATTAGTGATAAATCAAACACCAGATCTCTGCCAAACCCCATAGCATATAAAAACTTAAAACAGCAAGTCAAGCCTAAAACCAGATGCCATATTCTAGTATTTTCTTTCACTTTCTCTCATTTCCTCTGGCAACCAGACACAGTATAATTGGATCCAATCAGACAACAGATCTCAGCTCAATTCAAACACAGGGTTCAGTTGCAAACTAACAGTAACAGAGAACCAAAACATAGAGCAGCGTTCAATTACCTAATTAGTAGCTACAATCCATACAATTTAGCACGAAATGAGAAACAATGTAATGACATCTCCTACTAATCGGACACACTCACAAGTGAAGCCTAAAACCAACTGCCATATTGCATCACTTATGTCCACGTTCCTCCATTTTCTCAGCAACCAAACGCAGGAAAACATCAAACAGATCCAATCAAACAGCAGATCTCAACTCAATTCAAACCTCCTAACATTGCTATACGTTGCAGACTAACAGTAACAAAGCGTAGCATTCAATAATCTAACAAGTGGCTACAATTGATAAGCTTCCACACGATACGAGAAACATTGAAATGAAATCGAAGGAAATACTGATCAGATCTAAGCTTTACAATGATCAAACAGATCACGCGACTCACCATTTTCGGATATCAGATATGCGAAATCGAGATCAAAGTTTTCTCAACGAAGTCCCAATTACAGATCCAAAGAGAAAGAGAGAGAAGTTTTGGTGGTGTAATAGAGAGAGAGGAGGAGGGGAGAAATTGAGTGTATCTGTAAATATGAAGAGCGAGAGCGAGAGAGAGATCCTTTGTAGTTAAGGGAATGGAATTACGAGGGTGCCACTGCATGGTGGGACTCTGATGTGCGACGTCGTATTATAGAACGCCAATTTGCTGGTGGATCTGAAAGGACAATTCAGTCTTTTCATCGGTCTCAGTTCCCCCTCTCTTGTCGTGTATTGGCATGAACAATGTGTTGCGAGGAGTTAAAGCGTGCCGGTGACGCTCTTGCCACGCTGGACAGTGGGGCCTAATAGATTTTAACAGTCATTCGAAACTACTACTAATTACTGTTACGTAAAATGTACAATGTAGGTCAACGTACTATACGTTATAATATTTGTTATTTCTTGACAAAATATATTAAATGAATAAGAAAATACATTAGAACAAAAAAAAATATATTAACATCTATTCCGAGAACAATATATTTTACAATAAAGTATATAAAATGATAAAAGATGGTTAAAATGCATAATCATATATCAAAAAGCAAGTTGATGTGTTTTTTATGGATGTTTAATATTAAAACTATTCCTCATTTTGTTTGTTTCAAGTCTTTCCATGAGAATTTCTCTCTCTCTCTCCTCTCATCTCACTTTCTTGCTTCTTAACTATTTCTTTCTCACTGGAGATAGAGTTTTTCTCCTGACTCTAATGAAATTTCCTCTTTCCTTTATATTTTTTGCTTTGTTTTTTATTCTATTTTCATTAGTAAGTGCAAATTTTCACTTAAATATAAATCTATGGTGATTTATCTCATCTGAATAGATTATATCCATTTTAAGATAAGTTTTATCTATCCCGAATTTAGATATATGATGATTGGTTGAGGTTATATTTGTTTTCACTATTATGAATAGATCATTCTTTCAGATCTGTAATATTTGAACCTTGTATACAGCAATTTATTATGGTATTTGTTCAAATCTAGGAGTTTATCTACAATATCAAATATATTGTAACAAGTTTAATACAACTTCAACCAGATAGATTACATCAAATGAGGGAGAGAACAAACAAAAAGCTGTGGAACTTGGTTTAGCAAAACTCTCACTTTAAATCTTTGTTATGTAATCTGTTATTTCCTTTCTGGTTCACATATCCACAAAATACCAGATATGTAGATGTTCTTTTCAGTTTCTCCTAACACCTTAATATTCTTAAAATATATCTGGTTGTCAATTGTTTTTAACTTATGTAACAGATTTCCTACAATAGGTGTAAATCTTAGTATAAATGTGACACCTAGTATGCTAGGTGTCTATTAAAAAAAAGATATAAGATTAAGTTAGATATTTATATAATAATAATAATAATATAATATAAGATATTTGTATTAAGATAATAAAGGTGGGTACGTTTTCATTTTTAGGAAAGAAAGAGAGAGAAGAAGAGAAAAGAAAGAAGAAAAATAGAGTGTAGGGGAAATGAAGAAGAGGAAGAAAAAGGGAGGAAGAAGAAGAAGAAAAGGAGGAAGAAGAGAAAGGGAAGATTGAGAGGTTTGATTAGATTTCTAATTTATGTTAATTTAGTTTTAGAAATTATATTATATAGTCTAGTTTTAGAATTTTATTTAGTTAGAAAATTAGTTTGCATAAATAGTATATTCATTCATGTAGTTAATTTTAGTAATGATCATTAGATTTTGAATAAATATTGATGGTGATTAGGTTAATTATTGTATTTTAGGAAGCAGAGTTGTTGTAGAGAATTCAAGAGATCCCGAAACTTCCTAGAAATTAAATTATTGACTGTAAGTAGATATTATTTTTAAATTATTATATGTTATTATAAAATTAAATATTAATTTTATTATGATTGAATTAAATTATATTATTATGAAATTTATTTGAGAAATAATTTAATTACGTTATATAAGAAATAAATTAGATTATAAATAAATTATATTTTGACGTGTGAAATTGGATTGATTTGACGTGATATTTAATTTGTGCCGTATTGTTATTGGATTACGTGAAATTGATTTTTATTTATGCTATGGTTGATTTGTTTATGGATGTGTTGAATTATGATATGAAATGCGAAAAGTGATATTGTGTGTGAAAGTTCAATGTTTAAATGAAAATGAGTATTAAATATGGAATCATGATTTGTGATTGTTTGAAGCACCCTACAAAGTACTCATCCCCTAGTAATGATGAAAAGTCCTTGAGACCCATGGAAATGTACATATATGATAATGTTATGAGCTCCCCGGACGAGAATACGAGGCCGTCGGGTTGAGTATGGTATTTCCCCTACTTGAGCGATGATGTTTTCCGCCAAGCATGATTTTTCCCTGGGTACTAGTTAGGTGTAAGGATGATTGATTTGTTATGAGTTGTATGGTGATATAATTTTTCTCAATTATATGGTTGACAGTATAAATGGCTAATGATAATTAACGTGTATTTTGTAAGGATGATTTCTGAGTTCCACATGCAAGTGTAAATATTTTATTATGATATGGTTCATGATTTGTTCATGGTAGTTTAAAAGGAATTATTTATGAAATAGGTAAAATTTTTTAATAAAATATATATCCACTCACTGAGCTGTGAGCTTACTCCTCTCCCATATTTTTTTTTTTCCTATCTCCTTCAAGGTATGCAGAGTGTCGTGCAGGATAAAGTTTTATAATCGAGGTTGAGACCACTCTACGCAGCTACATAAAAACAGTTTTGGTCATATCATATATAAATGTATGTGCATGTAAATATTATTTTATATATATTTTGATGAGGCGTGATGCCTCACTGAGTGTGGAATGATGAAGGCCTGAGGCCATATAAATATTATTATGAAATTGTGTTATGTGTGAACTATGAAAATATTTAAGAAAAGTGCATGTTTATACAAGATTCGTCTCGGACTCCAGAAGGGGTCGGGTCGAGTCCTGACAATAAATTTACAACTTTGTAATGTTTAATGGTATGAATAAAGTTTTTACTGTTTGCTTAAAAAAATATATTAAAATTATTCTTAAGAAGAATATATATATAGATTATTAATCTTTTAAGAAGAAAATCATAAATTTTAATAAATTTTCTTTCTTTGAATATTTAATAATTTTTTTAATCTCAATTAGAAGTTCAAGTATAAAAGATGCAAATAGAGATCGGAGAGAAGTAAATATATATATATATATACACACACATATATTCAAACTTCATAATTTTACATCTTGATAAAGCATGGATAAACAACAAATTCTTTATACTGATTATTTTCTTTCGCTTTCTTATTCTCACGGGCTTCTTTCAATAGTTCATTCTTACAATTAATTGTAGGGGATTTTTACGAGAGGTTTAACACTTTAACATTTAGATAAAAAATTTAAGAAAAAACACATTTACCTCTCCTAAACGTTAGTTGACCATCTATTTTTATTTAAATTATTATAATATCTTTATTTGCTTTAAAGTAAAATTTAAAAAATTCAATTTTAATTTATTTAATGTTTAAAAAATTAAAATAATTAAAATTTTAATTAACGATAACTTTGATTTATATTTATTTAAAATTAAAAATTTAATTAATAATATTTAAAATTAATAATTTATCCATATTGATATTTTTTCTAAATTCTATCGTTAAGTAATTTTATTAAAGTTTTTGTGTAAACTAAAAAGCCTAAATTTACTTTACCAGTTATAGGATTGATGTTGAAATATAAATTTAGAGTGAATATGTATGACATAAATCTTATACTAAAAAGTTTTTGTATAAATAGTTAGGTTGATAAGGTTATGGAGTTATTTAGTAAAAAAATTAAAAGAAATATGGTCAATGCCGGAGAATTTACGAAAAAATAGAGTAAGAAAGACGATCGCTTTACATATTAGAGTTTGAAATTTGAATAAATATAACATATAAATAAAAATTAATTATATTCCTAATTTGAATAAATATTAAATAAATATAAATTAAAATTATCAACTTAAATCATCATTAATTAAATTGTTAATTTTAATAAATATTAAATAAATATAAACTAAAATTGTTAAATTAAATTATCATTAATTAAATTTTTATTTTTAAACAAATATAAATTAAAATTGTTGTTAATTAAATTTTTAATTATTTTAATAATTTTAAATGTTAAATAGATTAAAATTGAATTTCTTAAATTTTATCTATAAAACAATTAAGAGTATTATAGTCATTTACATAAAAATAAATGGTTAATTAACGATCTAGGAAAGGTAAGTGTCTTTTCTTAAACTTTTTATTTAAGTATTAAAATCTTAAATTGTGGGGGATGTATGTGTTAAAAACCCTTAATTGTAGCCAAAACTAGTGAGGAGCATAAAACTTGGCTGCAGTTCTCAGAGCAAAAATCAACACAGCCTGCCTGGTTTGCTGCATCTACATAGAACATTTATTACTAGTTTACAAGAGGAGAAAAATTTATAGACTTGTCAAGCAACAATGAAATTAAAGGTGAAATTATTATACATACTAGAGCTGAAAGAGGTGCAAACGGAAGTAGCACAACCAAGAGTGCAGTGATCAACAGGCTGTGAAATTTGCATATTCTGGCAGTTTTTTAAACACTCAGCTGACACAAACAGTTCTTGATTTAAGGCCACATTTTAGCTGACATTTCAATATGCAAGCAGCAGACCGAGCCTGAAGCCCTGAACTGCAGTTCCTGATAGCATTATCATCACCATAGCCATTAGAACAAACTTGCTCGTACCATTTCCTTCCATATATAGCTGCTCTGCTTCAATCTGTTATTTGCAATATTAAATAAACTCTGAATTTGTTGGGATTAAATAAAGTGATTCCTCTTGTTCATAAAGGGAAATTCTTCTGAGCATTAAGGAATGCTTGCCAAACTTTACATTATCTTCAATTAATAGAATATCAACCTTCAGAATTTGATAATAAACTTCTTGTCATGTAAGAACAAGAACCCAAAATCATGTAATAATGTCTTAGTAAAAATTGAATACACAAACTTGTTTGGTGTCTGGATAATTGTTGGTTATTAAAATATTGGCAAAAGTTTATATATATTGAATTAATGGACAGGCATACAATGATAATTAAGATAATACACATTAATTAAAATGATATTTATTTCCATTAATTGCCTTAATTGATAACAAATACAATAATATAGTTATAGATAAAATAACTGCAATCAATTAATTAATTTTACAGCCTTGCTTGCATGTTATTCATGGTGAAGAATCATGAAACTTGTTGCAGTTCTGAGAGCATGCATCCACACATCCTTTCTTTGCTTCTATATCTGCCAGTAAACCCAAAACATGAACTAAATGTTAAGACATATTTCCTACTTCTACTGTATTTTAAAAGTACAGTAAATAAAGTGTTTAACAAAATCGAGTCATTTTACCCCACAATAACAGATAAACAATGTATCAAATCATGCGAAGTATTTTGAAAAATACCTTCGGTGAATTGGGTGCAAATGGAAGCAGCACAACCAAGACTACAGTCTTTAACAGTTTTAGAGACTTTGCTTGGAGGGATCTCACAATTTCTGATACATATAACTTTGCAAACATCAAAAAGTTCAGTTACCAGCACATTCTGCATCACAACTCTTTTCACAATCTACGGATTCAGCCTGCACCGATGCAGCCAACACCATCATCATCATCGAAACCAGAATCAAAAGAAATTTCGAACCGTCTCTCTCCATCGCTAGCTGTGTTTCTTAATTTGCCTGTTGAATTTATCTAGTTAAATCTTCTTGTTGTTTTCTTTGCGTTGGTTTGAAAGTTGATTCCATTTCTTGAATTTATAGGAGATTGGACACACTGCCTAAACTTTACATTAAAATTTGAATAAATGATAATCTCTCTGTGGAGATTACAATGCATGTCTGTATTTACTTAAATCTTTTGCCCATAATCCATCTTTAATTAGATAGATATGGGAAATCTTACTTATTTAAATCTCAATCATATTCCTCTATATAATCTACAAATCAGTGTCAAATTGCCATAGATTGTAGTATCTTTTAAATAATTTAAAAAGTGCTTTACAATTACTTAAGCAATTAGTTCTTCGAGTAATTTCTATCAAAGGAGTAGGTAGTAGCAGCAGCTTGAGAAATTAAAGTGTTAGATTTTTGTCTGAAAGTAGTCATTCAATTCACTTAAGAGATTACAACATCAAAGAAATATACTTCATTCCAGAGGATTCATAAATATATATTATTACTACAATACAATTTTTTTTTTATTACAGACTAGTACAAACTGTAACTCATAGCAGGAGCAAGAAGTACATACATTACATAAACATAAAAGATTGTTCACTAGAAAATCATTATTACACCAATAATTCCTTCTAATCTTCTCATTGTCGACATATAGAAGAGAGACAAAGCTATTACATCACACCCACAATATATATTAAGATCTTTTTCTTCCGAAAAGTTTAGCAGTTCACGGCGTCTTGGCCAAACGAGCCGTTAATTTTGACGATAACGGTTCCGTTGTCACAACCAAATGCAACCCTGATTAGAGAAGTAATGCAATTAGCAAGTCGTATACTGTTTCATAAATGGATTCAAATGTCGTTTGATAATGTCAATGTTTAATGTAGTACACTAATCAATATCTAAGACTGACAAATAATACGGTAGATAAACAAACGACAAGTCCTACGCCATTGGCAAAAGCATTGAATGACAACGAGCTAGAAAGTAGAAACTTACTGGTTTGAACCTTTCTTATGTCCAATGGTCCAAACTCTTTGAAGCCCATAGTTCAGCGTCTTCTCCAGCCTGCAAATTATTCACAATTTTGAGGCAAAATTTAGAAACTGCAAACAGCAGACTAGCAGAATCCCTGACGAAATTTATGGAATTGGTAGAATGAATAACAAGGTTTTGGAAGAAACAGAGTACTATGTCGCAAGTTATTACCTAAAAGTAGAAGCGTTCCATAGGCGAATAGTCCCATCTTCAGAAGCTGTAAATATGATTGGAACCTCAGGATGAATGCTGGCAGCCGTAACATTGTTTGTATGCCCTTCCAGGATTTGGACACAAGTGTTTGTTTCATAATCCCACACCTGTTTTTACACAAATTGTACAAAACCATACAATTATTCAATGTATTAGGGAAAGGCATTCATAAACAAGAAAAATTCAAAGTTCCATAAGGCTACAAAGTGCAAACCTTGGCTGTAAAATCATCAGAGCCAGTAATCAGATAAGTTTTATCATTACTGATGAAGTAATCGATGCAGTTTATCCCTTTCGAATGTGCATCCCATGTAAATTTTGGTGCAGATGATTCTATATTCCAAATCTGAAAATGAGAAAAAGATTTAGCCGAAGAGAATTTATTGACAAAAGTTTGCTGCAAACAAGGCCAGTGGCTATTGGCTATAGACTAATACCTTGGTGGTGCCATCAAGTGATGCACTAGCAAAAGTTCTGGGGTCTTTGGGATTGAATGCTGAGTGCATTACATAATGTGAATGTCCTTCAAAGATCCGAGCACATTCCCAGTCTTTCTCCCAATCCCACAGCTTTATAACCTTGTCATCGGATGATGATAACACGTATGGAAATGTAGGGTGGACAGCTATAGATCTTATATAATCTTCATGTGCTTCAATTTCTTTGACAATTTCCGTTGTGTTGTAATCAAGGACGCGAATGAACTTGTCATCGGAACCACAAACAATCCAGTGTTTTCGTGCTATGAACTTCGCTGTCCTAACTGCAAACACACATGCATTTAGATGTTAAAAACAAAGTTCAGAATGTTGACAAGAAGAGAGCCAAAATCAAATTATATTATGTACCTGGTGACTCAGCGACCTTGAAGGACTTCTCCAATGTCTGAAATTGCACAAGAAAAATTTTAATACGAAATCTATAACTTCAGTGAATCAATTTTTACAAGCTTATCACAAGAGAACCAAACCAATGCTATAAGCAGAATTCTAAAAATGGGCGCTGAACCTGGAACAGGCAGCTAGATTACAGGCAATGAAGCAATTTGCATAATGTTTACCTGAGAATGGTAGTTCCAGATGCAGACAGTTCCTGAATACAGACTTGCTAGAATCCTGCATGAAAATTTATCATGCAACAGACTTCAGCTCTACTTCTACCCTTAAAAATCACAGCGACCTTTCTCTGAGAATATATATATAAGCTTACCATGGTTTAGTTGGATGGAAATCCACGGATTTCACTCTTTCAGATATCTGGACAAATTGTTTCTGAAATCAAGAAAATATTTTCAGGAATTTATTTCTATACATCAAAAGAGTTAACGACAGACTTCAAGCTTTAGAGATGGTAATACCTCAACTTCAAGCTTCAAAACCTGGATGTAAGTAAGGCAAAAGAAAAAGAAAATATTAGTCCATTACAATTATTGTTCGGAAACAATATCACGATATGTTGTAGACCACATGTTGTCGAATACTGCTTTCAATAAATAAAACCAAAAGAAAAAGAGACTGATAGCTTACAGTTTCCATTGTTGATACTTGATAATATTGGAAAGGTTTCAGAATTATTTATGAAAATTACTGCTTGATGAGAATATGGAGAAAGAATTGCTTCTATTTATACTCCAGGATGCTTTGCAGTTAAGGAAAGATGTACATTAATTATCCGGAGACCAAAGTCGATATTTTCTCCAGGCAAAACTACTTGCATATGCTGTCATCCGATGTGGTTTCGACCGTTGATTATTCTGACGCGTTCGAATCGACTGTTAAGATTATCTTTTATTACCCTTCTTGGTTTGACCATGTAGTATTAACTATTAAGATAATGAGCAAAGATTCAAGAACTTGATATCATTAGTTGCCCACGTGCTTTGACTTTTCATGATGCATTTTGGAAATTTCCTTAACCTGACCTCCCTTCACTCTCCCGGAGAAAAATCCGAATTAGGGTTTTCTTATTTCTCCATTTTTTAATACCCATTTTGCAAATTGCAATTATCTAAAGAAAACAATTTATCAATACAATATTCTCTAAATGTTGTTGATATATACAAATTTAATAAATAATATCTATATAAATCCAATATGAT
Organism: Melia azedarach; assembly: GCA_028052125.1. Lineage (NCBI taxonomy): Eukaryota > Viridiplantae > Streptophyta > Magnoliopsida > Sapindales > Meliaceae > Melia > Melia azedarach. Next base: position 2,361,260 of record CM051398.1, on the reverse strand, counting down.
GTGATAATATTTATTATTATTAATTAATTTACAATGAATGGTATTAATATTCTCTTTATTTAAGATATAATTCCATTGCATCAACATCATCTACGAAGGTAAAGACTAAGTCAAAAAGGTCTATATCCAAAATTCTACATCAATGTATTAATCATTGTATTGTCATATATTGCATAAATAAAATAGACGATGATCAAGACTTTAAGGTAAAAAAGGTTTATATCCAAAAATAAAATTGTACATCAACTGACTAATCAATGTATTATCATATATTGCATCATTGATGAAAGTAAAATTTAGATGGGTTCTTATAATTCTCTGTCATGTGCCCGCTAAGAGTCTAGTACTAGATAACCCGTCTAAGTTGGCAATTATTCTTGAAAAATAATAATGGATAAAATTAGCTCGGCGGCAACTTAGTAGATTATGGGGGTTTATTCAGATATATTTGTGATGAGAACATTCATGGACTAAATTTATGCGTAGCCCGGGCCCGGGCTCAACCAACAGAGTTTTATCAGCCCACTTCCAGTAATTATTTTTTAAATAGGGCAATTTTCACATACCTCCCTTGAGGTTTGTCAAACTCACAGGTAGAGGAAAGGTATGATGTAATTTACACTTACCTCCCCTCTAAAGTAACGGTCTCTCACTTTTTCGTTTAGATAAAGAGCAATAAAGAAATTTCAACCCGAACAAATCATTTGTTACAATAAACCTGATCTTCATTGCATTCTTACATAAACTATAGTCTTTCTCTCTTTTTTTTTTCACGTAATATGCTGTGAAGGGTAAATTTCATATTGAACCAGTTGCTATTGATTGGATTTAGCTCCAAAACATAGCACATAAACAATTATGGTCTGGTAAGAGTGTGGGTTTAACGAAGAAGGAAATAATCTCAGCGTGGGTTCAATAAAGAAAAAAATAATCTCTTGGATCCAATAGTTGAAAGGTGAGTTTTAACCCTTTATGGTGCCTAGAGCTTCAATTGATTGTGGATGTTACTGATATGATTATGCATGTTATTAATTTGAAATTTAAGGTTGAGTTCGATTTGATTTGGGCTTCAAGGTTTAATTGATTTTAATTTAGGATTTAAGGTTGAGTCGATTCTGACATGAGATTTGTTTGATTTTTTATACTGATTTTCACGATATTGGTTTTAATTTAGGATTAATTTGATTCTTGCTATTACTTTATATTAATTGGATTTCATTTAATTGACGTGTTATTAGTTATAACATGGGATTTATTTTAATTCCTGCTATTGCTTTGTATGTTAGTTGGGTTTGATTCACATGCTGTTGGTTTCAATTTGATCTGATTCTTAAACCTACTTTGTTTGTTAGTTGGTATTGATTTTGGAAAAGTTTCAGACAAAAGAAAATATAAGAAAATGAAAGAGAAATATTAATATAAAAACTCAAAAAGGATTGGTTGTAATTTGATTACGATTAATTAAATCCTTCATTTGATAGGTTTCTTAAATCATATATGGTTTGTCACATAAAAAGTCGCAAGCAATTTGGAAATTTACACCTGGGTACAAATGTTCAAATGGATTTCGAAACCACGAAACATATCCTTATATATATATAATATTATATTAGAACAAGTAAACAAGATTATAAAAAAAACAAAAATAGAGGGAATCGAATTATTCTCTCTAGTGATGATGACTGTAAGGATGAGAATGAATTACTGTAAATTATTGGGGAAGAAAAACTTGAAATTTGAATAAAAGCATAGAAGAATTCATACAAAAAAGTTGACCTGGGATTTCACTGATGGCAGTATAGACTCATAATGATAAGCACAATAATTTGAGAGAAAAACTATGATATAATAAGCTGAATGATAGAGGGAAAGTGATGAGAATGCAACTCCTAAAATTAACACAGTACCAATCACATTTTTTTGGTATATCAGCTAATAATTTTTGCATGAAGAATTTGATATTTCCTTATCGATTTGATGATGATTTTGACATTTTTTTTTATATATGCTCAATAATAGTTCTAAATCTAATTAAATTTTAAGGTTTAAGATTTTATCTTCATTTCATTCAATTAACTATAAATTTAGAATATTTAATAGCTAAAACTTCACAATATTTGATATAAATAACTTTCCAAAAGTTCAAATTTTTCCTAAATTTTAATTGATATGCTTGAAGATATATATTTTATGTCCTCTATTAAATTGCATAGATTAGCCTGCAAGCATATAACCCTAAAACAATGTCATACAATTACTGCAAAGTAATAAAATAAAATGAAGTTTATAGCAATACTTAAATTTATTTATTTTTTTATTTTGCAACTTATTACTATTTGAAACCTATACTTAAATAAATTTTTTTTAACTAAATCTATTCAAATATAAGGAAAAAAAAGTGTACTTTTTGAACATATTTAATTACTACATTTTTAAAATTTTTATCCTTTAAATATTCTAATATTTGTTATGACACCTAGCATGCTAGGTGTCATTTACAAAATTTTTAATAATAAAAAATTTAATATAATAATAATAAAAGTAAATAATTGAGTTAAGTTTATTATTAAATAATGAATAATAATAATAATAATAATTTAAAGGGGGTTTACTGTTTTGTTTTTAATTTTGAAAGAAAGAGAGAGAAAAAGAAAGAAAGAGACGAAAAAAGAGAGAAAAGAAAGAGAAGGAGAAAGAAGAGAAAAGAAAGAAGAAAAAGAGAGAAGGAAATGGGAAAGAAAGAAAGAAAGGAAACGGAGAAGAGGAAGAAGAAAATAAACCAAAGGATCAGCTAAGATTTTGATTTCTGTAAATTTAATTTTAGAATTTATATATATATATATTTCAATTTTAGAATTTTATTTAGTTAGAAAATTAGTTTGTGTGAATAGTATATTCATTTATATAATTAATTTTAGTAATAATTATTAGATTTTGAATAAATCTTTATGATAATCAGGTTAATTATTGTGTTTTAGGAAGCAGAACGGCTGTAAGGAATTCAGAGGATCCTAAAACCTCCAGAAATTAAATTTCTGACTGTAAGTGGATATTATTTTTAATTATTATATGTTTTTATAAAATTAAATATTAATTTTATATAATTGAATTAAATTATATTATTGTGAAATTTATTTGTGGAAGAATTTAATTATGTTATATAGGAAATAAATTATATTATAAATAAATCGTATTTTGACGTGTGAAATTGGATTGGTTTAACGTGATGTTTGATTTGTGATGTACTATTATTGGATTACGTAAAATTGATTATTATTTATTTTATGGTTGAATTGTTTATGAATATGTTGAATTGTGATGTGGAACGTGAAAGTGATATTATATGTGAGAATTAGATATTTATGAGAAAAAGAGTATTAAATATGAAATTATGATTTGTGATTGTTTGAAGCACCCTACAAAATACCCATCCCTCAGCTATGATAATAGGTCCTTGAGATCCATGAAAATGTACGTACATGATATGATATGAGTTCCCCAGATGAGGATACGAGGCCGTCGGGTTGAGCATGTGTATGATATGATATTGGCTCCCCGGACGAGAATACGAGGCCGTCAGGTTGAGTATGGTATTTCTCCCGCTTGAGCGATGATGTTTTCTGCCAAGCATGATTTTCCCCTAGGTACTAGTTTGGTGCAAGGATGATAGATTTGTTATAAGTATTGTATGATGATTAATGTCTGATGATATTTCTCAATTATATATGATTAACGTATATGTCTGAAAGGAAGATTTTTGAATTATGCATGCAAGTGTAAATATCATATGATCGTTATGTTTATTATGCGATTATAATTTTATTATGAAAGTTTTATGGAATTATTTATAAAATAGTTAAAAGTTATTTTAATAAAATATATATCCACTCACTGAGCTGTGAGCTCACCCATCTCCCTATTTTCTCTATCTACTCTAGGTACACAGAGTGTCGTGCAGGATAAAGTTTTATAGTTGAGGTTGAGACCACTCTACACAGCTGTATAAAAATGATTTGGTCACGTCATGTATAAATGTATGTGCATGTAAATATTATTTTATATATTTTTTGATAAGGCATGACGCCTCACTGAGTGTGGGTTGTAGAGGCCTAAGGCCATGAATATATTATTATGGAATTAAGTTACGTGTGAACTATGAAAATATTTAAGAAAAGTGCATGTTTATACAGGATTCATCTCGAACTCTAGGAGGGGTCGGGTCGGGTCGGGTCCTGATATTTGTAGTTAGATGAGTATAAGAAATTAAAATAAAATTTCAACCTTATATTATTATAGCTTATGCCAAATATCATTAGATTCGTTGAAATTATAATTATTTTGAAACAAACTTACAAAATGTCAAATATTTTGAAAATTTTAGTGGTTTTCAATCAATGTTAATGTTTACTAAATAATTTAGTAGTGATTTTCACTAGTTGTTATTTCTATGCTTTAGATAAGTAGTGTTATTAACCTGTTGTGATATGTTTTAATGATGGTTATAAAGATGCATTATTATTTGTGAGGAAAAATACGGGCTATGTTTTCTAGAGAAAATATATTCCATTCAACTTTCTTCTCATTTAAGTAGTCTATAAGCTATGGTTTTGAATTAATCTTTCTTATTTTGGCAAGACGAGGAATATAGACGTGGAAAGTAATATTGGTTATGTAATTAGATCTTTACTATTGACAGTATTTGTTAAACATACTCGGTGTATATATATTAAAGTGGAGTGCATGTATTGCAATTGTTACAAGTATTTTCTCCTTTTTTTTATTTGTATATTTTTTATGATCTAACAATAAGTATAAAAATATAACTTTTTAATTTTATATACGTTTAGAAAATGTAGCTCTTTAATTTTATATATATTAGGGTAAAATTGACTATTTATATAAAAATTAACGTTAACAAATAAAAAAGTGATAGATCGTTACTTTAGAGGGGAGATAAATGTAATTAACGTCATACTTTCTCTCTATCTGTGAGTTTGACTAATCTCAGGGGGCATGTAAAAATTTCTTTTTTTAAATATTATAAATACATATAAAATCAAATGTGAGTATATCAAAGATAATATGGAAAGTTGTGAGTCGAAATAAATGCATATTTATTTGATTAAGATTCTCTCCAAACCAACTACTTAAAGGCTCTATGGCAAATGGTTGTGGGTGGGGAATTATGAAAAATGTGATAGGATACATTTTTCAATCTAAATAGCAGTGGAGACAGAAAGATAGTTATCTACTAATAATACCTAGTGTATATACAGAACATATGACCCATACTTCCCACTTCATTTGCAGAAGAAGAAGAAGATAAGGATAGTGCTACTCAAAATAATTATTCCCAATTCCAAGAAATTTAATTTTAAAAAATTAAATGGAATAGTGATGTCACATATAGAAAAAAGATCACACAAAATCATATTTAATTGTTTTAATAATCAAAATAAAAAGCAGTTGGCAAGTCATTCAATATATATATATATATAATTAATGGCTCCTACTATTTTCAGTTGCATGAACAGAAGTCAATGCCTGTATTTTTGTCTGACAAATTTCGTGTTTTCTTTTTAATAAAGAGACACAAATTGATTGCAATTATTGATCATACATTTTGCTTAATGATTCATAATTAAAGAGCAAAAAGAATATACTAGAATCATCCTAATAATCACATTGTGGTGCATTTTTTAATTAATTAAAGTGCAGGGATAATAATAAAATTTTCAAGACAGGAAAAATTAAAAAAAAAGAGAGGACAATTAACAATATAAAGGATGATGATGCTTGAAAACATTATGAAAAAAGTGGTAATTAATGTAGTACTTTCTGCTGCTTAATTATAATACCACTCATAAAACATTATTTCTAAACAACTGAAAATAAAATAAAATTTGCAATCCACCCCTAATTTCCAAGAAATATTATTTAAAAATCGACAATATTATCTCAATTTTGCCGTTCTAAATGGTGTTACGATTTTTAAACTTTTCAAATACTATATTATAATTATAACAAAACATTGAAAATAACGTCATTAAATCATTTGTACATACACATTTATTTTATTTTACTTTATTTTTTTATTCAATGTATTGTCAAATGTAATTCCTCAAAAAGTACCATTCGAAATTTCAATATTCGAAAGTGCATTCTCATTCTCAATGGTATATATGTTTTACGTTATAAACTGAAACAACATGTGGTCCGAAACAAAGTTAATTATAGCCTCCACTGATTGCTAGCACAACTTAGAAAATCTGTCTGTTTTCTAACCCACTTAGTGCTTTCATCACTATCTTCATCATCTTCTTGGATGGTTCAAAAGAATTAGAAAACACAAACATATTTTTACGACATTTAGATATCAAAACCCCATAAAGTTGACTTCCATGGATGAAGATGAACACTAAAGTACACAAAGAACAATAAAGAAAATAAATAAAGTCAATTTGATCATCATTATGACTATGAATAATGTTCCATGAAAAAAAAAAAAGAAAAAGAGATAAATGTAGCCAAGAGATTTAATGGAATGGTATATTCCAAGAATAAACTTGTCCACTTATCAATTTCTTCAATGAATTAATACTATATGATCTCTCTTAATAATACCCACTAATTAACCATATTAATTTGGAAACCTTATTTGACTAGAGATATATTTATAGATAGCTAGGGTTTGTAAATTTTTATTTTCCCACTAAGATAATCATATATTTTTGTGTTGTTGGAAATTCAAATGTACTCGAAAATTTACGCCATTTGTTTTCTTCTCCGGCCCATTCTTTCTTTCTTTTCCTCATTGGATGGTTTAAAATCTCACACTCTCACTGTCTTTAACTAGGTACTTGTTTTCATCATTATACAGGTTAGGTTAATGGATAACGTAATATCAGAACTACCCATTATTTATTATAATTATTATTAATGTCCAATTGATAAATATCAAAGGGGTACATGTCATTTTATCGATTAATCACACCCTTTCAATATGTTAAATGATGATTAATATATCGAATAATCTCATTCATTAAATATCAAATTTTTACTCTATATCATTACTTAAATTTGAGATAATTTAAAAAGTCATGTAAACTATACGAATTATATTAAAAAATTATTTTATTTAAATATATACTTATTTATTTATATGCAAAAAGTTACATATTAATTCTTAATAAAAATATCCTTATTTTATAAAATAAAAACTTAAATTTGTTTACCATATTCTCTTTTGACATAAAATCATTTAAATTTTATAAACTTTATTTTTTTTTTAAAAGAAGAGTAGATGGTTTCCTTCTCTCTCTAAAAAAGAAATGTCTGCGTTCTCTCTCAAGAATTTTCGCCCAACCTTAAAAGAAACGTGTCTAATTAATAAAATTAAATTATTAATTTAATTTAAATGTATATATAATTGCGTGCACGTTTGCATATGTGTACAGAAGTTGGTCCCAATCCAATGTAATAACCAAATTAATTTACAAAAAAATATTTTCCCACCTCCATTAGTGCAATAATTTGCTGGTCTGAACTTGAAAAGCACTTCCACGAGTACAAATCATTATTCAGGCCTCCTATCCCATTACCTAAAACCAGTGATATATATATATATAATATATGAAAGTGATTTTCATCCTGCTATTTCCTACTATGCAGACAGAAAAAGCACTTTAGACACAAGCACTTTGGACCTCAGTATATATATATCTATATACATATACATGTAAAGCAAGTGGTATGCATAATTGAGGGAAACACAAACACCTCATATTTTGACGACGACCCATTAAATTTCAAAGCATAATGTATATGTACGTAGTTGCAGAGAAAAAACCTGGTGCTGCTGCGGCAGTTAGCCTCCTCCAATCTTCTGGATGCAGACTCCCCATTTGACTCTCTTTTAAGTTCAAATATAAATTAATATTAAAGATTTTATCATTTATATATTATATTATATTATGTAGCATTTAGTTGCTTCTTCGAAGCAGAAATTAACAATGTTAGTTGATGATCAATATACGTGAAGAATTTTTAATTTTTTTATATCTAAAAAGCTATTTTATACTAAAAAAATTGTAAATTATAATTTCCGAACACATAAATTAAATCACTCAATTATTTGAGGTTTGGTTAGGGGTAGGTTTTAGTGCCTTGTTGGTTTGAGACGAAGTTGTGTTATTCTTACATATAATTAATGGATATAAAAAATCAAATGATCTTTCCTAATGAAATGATTTTGGTTTTGATATCTCATCTTCATATCATACATCTTGGTTTGTGTTCATGATCTCATATATAGTATAATTTCGATCTTAATTAGTGCTATAAATTAGGTAGGACACATCATCAAATAATGCCTATTTTGACTATAAAATGAAAAATCTAACGTAAATCAACAATATAAAGATGATTTCATGAAAACTTTTAAAATATCATTTTTATACGTTCGAGATTGTTATACATTATTAATTTCTAAAAATAATACAATAGTACGTTGGATACTTCATGTTTAGAATCTCTTTAATCTCACATATTTATAATTAACATCTAATAACTGTATTTAGTTTTTTTTTTAATTATTTTTAATTTTAAACACACACACACACATATATATTAGATTAATATTTTGGTAAAAATGGTTAGGGTTTTGATTAATAGGGTGATAGGATAGGTAGGGAAGTACGGGGCCGGTATATGATGATTGAGGTGTTGAAATAAGGACCTCAAAGAATGGTTAAGAATTCCCCCACAGTCAAATATGAACAAGATTCCCATTGAAATCACACCATGTGTACACACAATTAATTGCCCCATCAACTCTCTTTCTTTCTTTCTTTCTCTCCCAATATTCTCCTCATCCTCCTCAATCCATCCAAATGGCAACAGAAAAGCAAAGAAAACGCTTTCAAAAGACACATCACATCATATCATATCCTACTAATTCTGCTCAAACACCGGCCGTTCATCAATGGTGCCAACAACAGCAGCACATGTACCCAGTACAATATATATATATATATATATATATATATATATATATATACATTGCTTAATAATTAATATTGGCCTTTACAAGTTAAGCAAAGCAACGCCAACCTCTCGCCGCATAAGACAATGAAATCTGTGCTAATTGTCTCTTCCAGTTTTGAACATTTACAGATCATTTGAGGGATTAAAAGCCAATGAGAATGGAGTCTAGCTAGAAACAAATAATAATACTAATTGGTGGGAATTAATATTAATATTCTCCTATTCATTACAGTGCAGGCCTGGAGATAATATTGGTGGTTCTGGTTTTTCATTTTTTTATTAATTCAATAATAATTAAATAAGCAGAAACTTTTGACTGTCAGATAGGATTCTCTGTGTTACAGCATTCATATGGAAGAAGGTGGGATGAGATTTGGGATTGATATATAAATACCCATAATATTTACATTATATTATATTCCATTACTTTCTTTTAAATAATAATATATAAAAGAATAATATCATGTTATGTTAGCTTAGAGAATGTCTTGCTCGCGATGTTTTGGCACAATATTAATCGACAAAAGTAGAGATATATATGTCAAGATTGGATATATAACCTATTTTCATTTAAATAAAAATACTAACATTCTATTGATAATTTAAAATTATCAAAAATAAAGTAGGTTATAATTTACCTTCATATATGAGAAACGATGCAAGTATTTTTAATTCATTAAAATTAGTTTTCTCTTTAAATTTTTTAGTTTTTAAAAATTAAAGTTATAAGTGCTAAATTTTTATAGTTGTTACTAATGTATTTTAATTATTTTTTATGAAATAATTAAAATTAAATAATTTTATAACAAAAAAAAAACCCACAATTCTAAAATTTTTATTAAGAAATTAACAGTAATGAAATTTTCTAAAAGACTTCATTAAGGAAAAGTCAGAAATTAAAGCAAAATAGAATCTCTTTAATTACAGAATTTCTAAAGCGAGTGTATACTGTTGCTTAATTAATTAAAAGTATCTATAAAGGAAAATGGCTTTTGAGTAAATTGATTAATTAATTAATTAACTACGAACCAGCAGATAAATTAAGCCTCGTGATGAAGATGCAAAGGGGACATTAAATGGATTGTTGATAATAATGAGCATGTGCAATGTACCAATTAACAAAATTATAAATAAAATTAGCATGTGAAACAAACACCAAAATATGAAATAATTAAAATTAAGAAAAATATAGAGAATATTCAAGGAAAAAAATTATAAAAAGGCAAAAGGGTTCTAAAAAAAATGTCAACCATTTTTAAAAAAAAAAAAAAGCTTTAGGATCTAATTCTTTAGCATGAGATTAATGGTGAAAGAAAGTGTGAATTTGTGTGTTTTTGTTATACTTTGATGCAAAATTATAATTGTTTTAAACCACATGTTAGAGATGATCTATCTTAAATTAATTATTATATAAATAGATAGGACAATAAAATATTTTTATGTAAAAAATATATTTGTCCATAAAATTCAACTTAAATCTCAAATAACACCTAAATTGTTGATGACTTTTTTTTCTAATAAAACAAGAGTACATCTATATAAACCTAAATTACCATGCACCTAAGTGTGTAAATCCCAAAAAAAAAAAATTGGTTGAGTCTCCTCTTTACAAAAACCTTTTTTTTAAATAAAAAAATACGAATTAAGCAATAAGGATGAATTTTATTAAATCTTACTCATAAGTCATGAAGGCACACAACCATAGTGTTTGAAAATAAAAGACAAGATGCAAATTAACATTAAAAATCTCAAAAAAAAGAAGTATAAATTTTTTAAAAAAATTCATGTAAAACTATATCTAACTTTAAGTATTTCTTGATATGATCCACGTAGTTTCCTATAAAAAATTTCCTGAATTAGTTCATTACTCTTTTAAAAAAATTTGGGAGCATAAAAAAAGAAAAAGAAAGAAACATACACTCTTAAGATTGTGTTAAAATTATATTTTAAATTTAGTAATTTTAAAAATACGTATGGTGATCCTTATTTATTAAAAATTCTGTTAATTTAAATCATTTTTTCATTTTTTCCTTCTAATTGTAATTATTATAATCGTTAAATATATTAAGTGCTTGTTTAATTTAACTTTTTTATTAATTAAAAGAGTTTTTTAATAATAATTTTTTTTTAATTTTTTACTGTCGTTTAGTTGTTATCAAAAAAAAGTTTTTAAGAATTAAAAAAATTATTTTTCTTCTATTGAAAAAAGCTCAAAATTTAAATTTTTGGTAATAAAATTTTTCTAATTTTTTTAAAAGGTGGAAATATATAAATTACTTTTACTTTATTTTAAAAAATTTATGTTATTTTTTTAAAATATAACATTAAATATTTGTTTATTAAAATAATTATTTAATTTTTTTAAAAGTTATTTGTGACAATCAAACGATTAATAAATTTTTATTAAAAACTTCTACTTATAAAAGTTTTATAGATAAAATGGATACTTCAAAAAACTCTATTTAAAAGGGTATACCAAACGGATCCTAAGTTATCCTTATTTATCTTTAAATTTATATATTAAATTGACAAACCCATTTTACCTGAATATTTTTTAAATGAATAAAACTAAAATATGCATTTGGCAAACTTTAAGGATGTGTATCTCATTTTACCTTAAAAAAAAATTACTGCTTCAATTTAAGCATACATTTCTTGTACCTAATTATAAATTATAGGTGGCTGACATATACAATTTTCACTTTTTTGTTGAGATAATATATTTATTTGTCATTGATGTAACATTTGAGTAATTAAATCATTCAAATCATTCCTTTGTTATAAATATAGAATGTCTAATTTTGAATTTAATTAAATCATCCGATTCAAAAAATTACAGACTTCAATTCAGTCAAGTTGAAAAAGTAATTATATTTTATTTTAAAATCTGACTATTCTACATTATCATTCTTCACAAATTGACGATTTAACATTTATATGTTGATCGAAGTGATGTGATATCTCTCATAAAATTAATTAGCTTACGAATGAGATATATATTGAAACCCAATCAAAACTCAATATTTAAAAGGAAGCTACACCATTTTTGTTAAGTGCTTTGCAAAAAACACTTTTAATTAAACACTTTCTGGTAAAGCTATTATGTAAATTCACTTTAGGGTATTAAAAAAAATACCCAATTTGCAAGAATCAAACCAAACAAAGAAAAAACTTGAAGGTGAGATTATGAAATCTTATACCAACCAAATAGCAGTAAATTTAATGGTAAATATTTAATTTTATACATAACCCTCATGTGGGTATGATATGTGACAAGCTCCTTACATAACCTAACATTAATTATAATTAATTAAATTAAACTTTTTTATATGATACTTTGAATCATGATTTTGTCCCCACAGAATAAATGGGAATCCAAGATAAACTAAATTAAAATTAAGAATTATATATATGTATATGTATGTATGCATAGCTCGGTCAAATGGTAGGTCTAAATTTGGACCCATTTGCAGTCAAAATAGATGAACTCTAATGTAGTGGCTCCAATATCCTACTAAGGAAGCAATATCATTTATTTTATTTATTTATTTATTTTTGAGAATTACTACTTAACATTTTAAATAAATTTTATCAATGAAAAAGTCGATTACCTTTTGAAGCTCCAATTAATGATGTTTTTAGGTTAAAAGCTAATGTTTCTTTACAATAGTAATTAACAGAAAATATATATTAAATAAAAATATAAAATTTTCGTGTATTATCAGTAATTATTAATAATATATAGTATTTATTAATGAGTGACATATCAAATTTTATGTCAATTAAGACTTCAATTTTATTTTAAATTGAAGAAATTTTTTTAATTCCATAAATGGGATGAAGGTATTGAACTAGGTTATAGGGAAACCTTTGCAAAAGTACTTTGAAATAGATTCTTGGCTTTTACTTGCTTATAAGGGTTAAAAGTTCAGTAAAGAAATGAAATTATTCCATTTCAAAGTTTATTGCTGTCTTAATCATAAATAGAATATGATTGAAAGTTCTTATGTAATTGTGTGTTTCAAATTGCTTTAGAAATAAGCAAAAGTGCTTTTCTAATAAATAAAAAAAAGCTAATTTCTGATTGATTTTTAGTTGTTTGACTGAACTTTAAAAAAGTGCTTTTCTAATTGAGCTTCTAAGATAAGCTCTTTTATTTTAGATTGTGGTGAAAATTTTAAAATGGGCAAAACACCACCTAATGACACTTCTACGATCATAAATCAAACAACTAATAACTTCTTTTAATTAACAATTCTAATTCTAAGAACCATATACAATGTGAAAAATTAAAGTCATTATGCTCTCTCAAAACTTTTAATTACAAACAATATTATAATTAATTAGCAAGCAAAGTACTTTCAACAAATGTTATCAAATATACAAGAAAACATATATTTAAACTATTGAAAGCACTTTTAAGTACATCTCTAATCACTTGAAGATGGAAAGAAAAGAAAGATAGTTAGAGCACAGAAGGAATGTTCCAATTTGGTTCCTCCTTCATACACCCAAAAGATTGTTGAATTTCAAAGTTTATTTATTTTTTTCTAAAATTATGGGAAAAAAGTGGAGGAGGAAAATGAAGAGAGAGAGAGAGAGAGAGAGGCAGCCTAGAATCTACTTTTAGTTGGTGTAAAGTTGTATAGTAGCATAAATGGGTGACTCCCATTGAATTACCATATTTTCTTAATTTTTCTTTTTGAAGAAGTTGAAATTCGGACATTTTAGATATTCCATTCATTGACAATAATTCTCCATCTACAGTGACAAAAAAAGTTACGATATATTTTTTTTAATGATTTGGGTTTTTTTTTTAATATATGATTTGGGTTTATTTGAATCAAGTTTATGAGTTGTTTTTTTAATTAATTTCTTAATGGAATAATAACATTTTACTCCCTATATATTAAACTAAATAATAAAATAGTATATAATTTTGTCAATTATGTCACTTTAGTCCCCATCCTTTTAACCATACTTTCCATACATAATCCGTTAATATAATTGTAGTTTGAGTTTATTTTACTTATTTGAGTTTGGAGGATAAATTTTGCTTTTTAAAGACATGTTTTTGAAAGTAATTCTAGAATTATTATAAAATAAAATCATTAGATATTAATCATAACCGAATGTTCCAATAATTGTTTGTTGTTCTTTTAAAATTGAATAGAAGCATAACAATTATAAATAAATCTTAAAATAAACATGTTAATAACTATATTTCATCTTAAAAATTCAACCAACAAAATTAATAAGGTACAAGTACATATAATATCCAAATTTTCTAATTTTAAATAATAAATTTGTTAAAAAATAATAAATTCACACTATTATATCACCTTTTTTTTTAAAAAATAGAAATTTATAATATGCTCACAAATGATACAATAACACTTGTATGGTTATATTAGTTTTCTTGTTTCCTAATACACAAAACTTAATAAACATCTTCATAAAATAAATTAATAAAAATTTATAATAAACCCTAGTTTCGTAAAATTATTAATATATAGTCCATCAAAAGTGATGGCTCCACTAGATTCTTTAACATTGTGCAATGTCCACAATCTAATAAATACAATTAATTACATTTTTAATTCCCAAAAAAATAAAAAAGAATGTTCTCTAGGGTCCACCATAAGCTGACTGCCCTTGTTTCACCGCTTCTTCCCTTAATTTATTCATGGAATCAAAATTACTAAGCAATTAACCCAAATATGTGAAATGACCATTTTACCCTTTAAAATCAAATGGCAACAACTGCGAGTAACGACTCACCAGACACGTCTTCCTTTCGTCTTCTATAAATTGCAAGCAAATGCCAACTTGTTTCTTCAAAAAACTTAAACAATCAAACTTTTCATTGTTGAATTCTTAGTTTTGGTGTTCGTAGAAGTAGAAATGGGCGTAAACTCAAATAGAGTTGAAGATTTCTCTAGCCATGAAACCTCCATCAGGATTTCATCAAATGACTTGATGATTACAGCAGCTAGTAATACTCCACCAATGGAGATTCACAGTGTTTGTTTGCCTCCCAAGAAAACAACTCTCCAGAAACTCAAGCACAGGTTGTCTGAAATCTTCTTCCCTGATGATCCTCTCTACAGGTTCAAGAACCAGCAATGGTGCAAGAAACTTGTTCTGGGTCTTCAGTTCCTCTTTCCCATTTTCCAGTGGGGACCATGAGTACAATCTCAAGCTCTTCAGGTCTGATATCATCTCAGGTCTCACCATTGCTAGCCTTGCAATTCCTCAGGTAAAGCAAAACTATGTACATACATGCATGCATGTACAAATCATACTTCATACAGATACATACATACATCATGCATGTATATACATACTTTTGCTTGTTGTTAATGGAATAATCTGTCATTAAATATTGATTAGTAGACAAAGAACTCCGAGTTGGGTTACTGCATATATTCCATTTGTTTTGGATCATTAAAGTGACGGTTTTGAAGTTTGGTGGAAATTTTGACTTTTTATGCAGTTGGTTTAACGTTTTTTCACAAATAAATTTGTTTTGTTCTTAATTATTTCCTAATCTGGGTTTTGAGCATGATTTTTGTTCTTAACTGCTACATAAATTTTATTTAATGTCTTTTCATACTTTCATATCAAATTTTTTTGTTCTTTGTGAATCAAACACAATATGCATTATGCATTACCATATACATAAATAATTTAACCGTTCTCTCTTTGTTTTTTTTTTTTTTAAATTTTATGTTCGTGCTGAATTTAGTTTGAAACAAGAGATTAAAGTTTTTTTTTTTGGGTGGTAATCTGATATGCTTTCTGTGAATTTCAGGGTATCAGCTACGCAAAGCTTGCAAATTTGCCACCAATAGTTGGCCTCTGTGAGTATCAATTCCATGCCTGAACTCTTTAGTTGGTGAAAAACATAATTAACATTTACGGATATATTATGATTTACTTTGGGTTTTATGCAGATTCAAGCTTTGTGCCTCCATTGATTTACTCTATTCTGGGAAGTTCTCGACATCTCGGGGTCGGTCCAGTCTCTATAGCTTCTTTGGTTATGGGTTCAATGCTAGGAGAAGCTGTTTCTTACACCCAAGATCCAATTCTGTATCTCAAATTGGCCTTCACTGCTACCTTCTTTGCTGGACTGTTTCAGGCTTCTTTAGGTCTACTCAGGTATGGAAACTTGGAAGCCTAGAGAGTTTTTTTTTTTCTCTTTAATTATCTTAATTATCATTTGTCCATTTTCTCTTCTGACTGATTTTGGATGAGTTGTTTACAGGTTAGGCTTCATAATTGATTTTCTCTCAAAGGCAACACTTGTTGGTTTCATGGCTGGAGCAGCAGTCATCGTATCCTTACAACAGCTTAAAGGATTGCTTGGAATCGTTCACTTCACTAGCAAGATGCAATTTGTTCCTGTAATGTCCTCTGTTTTCAGCCAGAGAGACGAAGTAAGTGGCCTCAATAAGAGCAAGCAATATTCCTTTTTCTTTTTCATTTTTAATTCTAAAGCAATACCATGGAAGTATGTCTACTAATTCACTGTTGGTAGCATATAGAAGATGCTGTTTTTACTTTAGACGCAATACTTCTCCTAATTATAATATTAATTGCTACTCATAAGATGCCAAAAACAGAATTTGGTCTCAAATGATATGTAAAACATTCTTTCTTTCTGAATGAATTCTAGAAACTCATTTGTAAGAAATTAGTAGTAAAGCAGATGCTAGTTCTCATTCTAATAGTAATGCAACTGATGTGCAGTGGTCCTGGCAAACTGTTGTAATGGGTTTCGGCTTCCTAGTTTTTCTGTTAACATCAAGGCATATTGTAAGTATCGTTAATTTTCTCACAAAGATAATTACTGAGATTCTCAAATCACTGTAAAGTTGCAATCTCTTAACTTTTTATCAATTGATGCAGAGTATGAGAAAACCAAAGCTTTTTTGGGTGTCGGCAGCTGCCCCATTGACATCAGTTATTATTTCAACTCTAATAGTCCTTCTGCATCAAATCGAAGGCTCACGGGATCTCAATTGTAAGAATGGAATATATTCATCTACTTTTACTTTCATAACACTACACAGGCAGTTGTAAGAAAATTCTCCCTTTCACCAACTATTGGAATTTTAACTTTCTTTCATCTACAGATTGGCCACTTGCCAAAGGGGTTGAATCCACCCTCATCAAACATGCTCTACTTTAGCGGCCCTTTTCTTGCCGTCGCTATCAAAACTGGCATCATTACTGGCATCTTATCTCTCACAGTGAGTAGCCAATATTAAATAACATTTACTCAGATGACATCGGTAAATTTCCATTTGCACTTGGTGTATTTTCTGGTCCTTAGTTGCATTTTGAAATATTTGGTAGCAATGTTACTCAAAATTATGAATCATAATTTAACTTGTTTGTATGATATTTACTCTTTCTAATTATTTTAGCTCTTTCATTTATTATAGGAAGGAATTGCTGTGGGAAGAACGTTTGCTGCTTTAAAGAACTACCAAGTGGATGGAAACAAAGAAATGATCGCTATCGGTTTCATGAACATGGCTGGTTCATGTACTTCATGCTATGTTACTACGGGTAATGATCCACTTTTCATTTCATAACTTGTAACTTAACTTCCAATATGTTATTCAGGGTTTCTAAGTTTGTATTTCTTTTCTTGATATAATTTTTTCAGGGTCTTTTTCTCGATCTGCTGTAAACTACAATGCAGGAGCACAAACAGCAGTTTCTAACATAGTAATGGCTTCAGCTGTGCTAGTGACTCTGCTGTTTCTCATGCCACTGTTTTACTATACACCCAATGTCATCTTAGCAGCCATCATCATTTCAGCAGTGATAGGGCTTATTGATTATCAGGCTGCTTTACGATTGTGGAAAGTTGACAAGCTTGATTTCTTGGCTTGTTTATGTTCCTTCTTTGGAGTCCTCTTCATTTCTGTGCCCCTCGGCCTTGCCATTGCAGTAAGTTTCCCATCTGCTCAAATTTTCATGATTCTTATTTATCTTTACATATAAATGAATAACTAAAATCTTTGGTCATTATCTATTGCATTGGCTGAAAATTTCAGGTTGGAGTTTCAGTGTTCAAGATTCTCTTGCATGTCACCAGGCCAAACACCGTAGTCTTGGGTAACATACCCGGAACTCACATATATCAAAGCCTCACCCGCTATAGAGAAGCTTTAAGAGTCTCTTCATTTCTCATACTAGCTGTCGAATCTCCCATCTACTTTGCAAATTCCACCTACCTACAAGAAAGGTTAGTTCACTGATGCACTCTTCTTTCTCTTTGTTAGTTATGATATATCCGCCTAAATTCATTAACAGTAGGCTTAACTATATACACTCTGATTGCAGGATATTAAGATGGGTTCGCGAAGAAGAAGAGTGGATAAAAGCAAACAATGAGAGAGAACTGAAATGCATAATTCTCGACATGACTGGTACATTACTAAAAAAATTGATCCCCAATCTTGTGAATTTTTATTCCACTAGAAAATCCAACTTGCTTACATGTATATACTATTTTCTCAGCTGTGACAGGGATAGACACAAGTGGTATCGACATGGTACGTGAGCTTAGAAAGATTCTCGAGAAAAGATCACTTCAGGTAAGAATTGCTATCAAATTACATTCACTACAACACATTCCTTGTAGCATTCAGGCAAACATTAGTCTAACCAATCTTCCTGTTTTCACTGCAGCTTGTGTTGGCAAATCCTGTTGGAAGTGTGATGGAAAAGCTGCATCAGTCAAAAGTCTTGGAGTCTTTCGGATTGAATGGACTATATCTCACAGTTGGAGAAGCTGTAGCCGACATTTCATCTTTGTGGAAAGCTCAACCATGAATCTCACAGGGCCTCAAAGAAGAAAAGAAAAAGGAAGAATTATGAGAGAACTAACAAATTAAGAGTCTTGGCAAGTCCTAGGAAGGAAGAATTCTTAGTAAGCAGAGTATTAAGTTTTTGCTTTTGCGAGAAATAGGAAGTAGATAAAACATTTTGCTATGTTCTACCAAAACAAGATGAAAGCCCATATATGCAATGCTCTTCCAAGAAGAGATTTTGCAAGTATCCAATGCCATCTCAAACCGTTAATTTTATATATTCTTGTTTGATTGCAAGAGAAGAATTTGTAGGATTTATAAATTTATGTGAATGGAAATCTTGGCCATCAAAGTAACAATTTAAAGCATTTTTTTTTTCTTTTCGATAAAATTTCCCCGTCTTCAGCTCAGCAGATTCTGAGTATTTCCAATGTCACAGAATATTACAGCAACCTACAGATTTAAAAGATGCATAATTATAGAAGCTCAATCATTGAATGGAAACAATATATAAATAATAAATCCTATATAAGGAAAAGAAACAAAGAAAAATAAAAAAAGGGACAAGGAGCTATGGAAATGATGTTCTAAGTAGAAACTGCACAAGAAGAAACCAAGAATCAATGAGACAAGAATGTGTTGCCTGTTTGAATTCAATGTTTTTGATTCCTTGGAATGTAAGTTGCCCTGTTTTCTGATGTACGCAACAAGAGAGTGTTTCCTGTCCTGTCCAACATGAATTTGCGACATATTTGAGAAAGTCAGAATTTTTCTTGTTAGTGTATAAATTGGGTCGGGTCAGAACCATACAATACAAAAAGTTTAACACGATACAAAAGTCTAAATGAACTTATAAATGATGTGATATATAATATACAGTCATCAGAAGTTGATGGTGATACAACTATCACATCAATTATACAATAATATAATCAATAATTGTTAATAAATAGAACTCGCTGATTGATGACACAATTACTTGGAATATAAAATTGAGCAATCTGTAATCAAATTTCGGTTGACTGACCACCTTATGAAATATTTCTCTTGAGCACAGATGACAAATAGCTCAATTCATTCACATAACTGAAAGCTCAACATTGTTAATATCAAAATATAGCCTGATCAACTAAAGACATCAACCTTTTTACTTTACCACAGTTAAAAAAAGAATATATATATGAAAGATAACACAGCATCTTTCTCAAGACCACCTACAATTGTACATTAAGAGAGTTTCCTAACACATTGGATAACTAGCTCTGCTGTGCTTCATCTTTCCCACATTTGAGATAAAATCTTGAACCTATGGCTCTCTGTTGAGGTCGCGTGCAAGAAAAATAATCCGTAGATTTAAACAATTCTTTTCTGTTGCCAAGTAGATCTGTTATTTAGTATACTTTGTCAAGAGACTCCTCCAAAAACGTAAAGAAACAGCCGCTAAAATCCCACAACAACTAGTTCCTGCCTGTTGAGTTCCCTGTTGTTGTTTAGAACATCTGCATGATGATAGCTCAATTAGTTTTGCTTATATTACTTCAATTTATTCAGAAAAGGAAATGAAACTTGCAAGCAACAGGCAAGGCTTATTAAATTCTTATCTAACTAGTGCCATTGAAAGCCATGAAACTGATTTATACACTATAAACAATAATTCAAAGGAAAAGTAATAAAGAAAATTTAAATCCATCAATACTAGATTTAATAGCTCTCTTGGTTCCACAATGTAAAAGAATATGAAAACTGATGCGGTGGCCAGCCATACATAAGACAAAATCTCATGAATTAGCACCAACATATTCAAAGTTGAAAGCACAAAAATCAAACGGCAGAAACAGCATTCTCAATCCAAAAGGAGGCCAACTTCCAGAGGCCTCACTTTATCCATCGCCTACAAGTTCAGCAGTCCAACGAAAAGGACTAGTCACATTAGAAGTGACAGCCCAGAATTTCTTCAATGGACCACCTGAAAGTTCAGCAATCCAAACAAAAAGACTAGAATTTCTCTTTAAACTACCAATAAATTGCAAGTGGGATATCAGTTCAAAGAATAATTCATATCAATTGCATGCAATGCAAAAAATAAACTACTTTCAATGAAGTGGATTCACCATCAGGCAGATCAATATTTCTCATTCTATTGTTGAATCATCAAACATTCAAGAATAATAATATTCCTGCCACTGCCAAAACTTCTTTAAACTTATAGACACACTAATTTTGATTCACACTGCTTTTATCAGGAGTTCATCTAAATGAAGATTTGCATAACAGATTAAAAACACCCACATTTGAGCACAAACAGCAAAGAACATTATGTTCAACTTATGATGCAAAACCACTTAGCTAATAGAGTATACAAATAAGAGCAGACACATGACAGAAACAAAAATTGAAGTTCTACACTAGCCCAGCATATGAGTGATTCCAGACAAATGTTCATTATAGGAAACAAAACAAGTGAAACCTAAGTCTGATAATTAACTACGAAATATGTTCCAAGTTAAAATGAAATACAACATGAAATAAACAGAAATATCTGATAAAATTTCTAGAAAAATTCCTTTTGGGAACAAGTACTTTTAACTGACTCAAAGAAGCTCTTACTTGATCTGTAACGTGTTATAGGAATCTCTCGCAATTCACGTCTGATGCAAAGATATTCACCTAGCAAAGCCATCACTGCAAATCCAGTACCATTAACAACCCACCACGTTATTGAGGAGGGCCAACCCCCATATACAATGCATATAAAAAGATGGACCATATACAGAGTGGCCGAAAAATCTAAGCACTTCTTTGCCCTTTCAATTAAGTATAGCATGTATCCAGCTCTGCATAGACAAGAATTGTGCACAGGTTAAGCAAGCAACCAAAGAGGTTATAACAGAGAGTTTACAAATGAATCTTTAAAACAAATGTGATTTACAAGGCTTGGTTAAATGTCATGAACATGAACCAATAAGAGAATACCTAGCATGAAGTACATAAAAAAATGATAATATTAAAGAACCAGACATGACTTCTAGCAGAAATAACAAGAAAAGGAAAAAAAATTAACAAACAGGCTGGCTACTATGCAAGACAAAAAGAATAATGCATTAACAAGGACAGGCTAAGATAAAGCTTAACAACATTAATAATGCTATTTACTTAATCTGAAATATTACAGGTATAATGAATTTAACCATCATTTTTTGTACAATATGCATTACCTGCACAAGCTTAAGTAATTTACACATTAAAGAGCACCACATAAAACCAAACGTCACAAATCCTTCAAATATCACTAACTGTAAAGCTATCGGATTTAACATCATAATCCTTTATCAAATTGTATAAAACAAAATTCACAACAATAAATTAAAACGGAAAGGAACCTAAATACTCACCCTGCAACCGAGGTGAGCAGAATTGAAGTAATGACACACCAGCCGGTGACAGTAGAAGCAGTGATTGTAGCATAATCAAAGAAGTACACAAGACTCATGTGTGAAACACGAGTGCCAACAAAAACGAACAGAAAAACACCAAGAGTAAGGTAGTATAAGCATTGAAGACAAACAATTTGAGCAACAATAAGCCAAGGGTCCCATACTACTGCACCATAGAACATTTCTTCAACAACTACTATATTATCAAACACTAAATTTCTATGGAAACAATACCCTGAACAGAAAAAACTTCTGCTTGAACAATTCAACTAATTCCTCAGACACCCAGATCACCAAAAGCTACAATCTCGTCAGCAATCAATATTCTGGAACCCAATTCTCAAAACCGTGACAAGAAAAAAAAAATCCAACTTTTGAACTCAAATCGCCCTAAAAGAAGAGAATCAAATTCAAATGCCGATTTTCGACGCACCCAGATTGAAAACCAGGTTTCCTTAACGGATTTGGATCTGGGAAATCGACGAATGAAGAAAGAAGCAATCCCAGTAAATCTGGAGGCAACAAAACGACAGAGTTGTTCAACAAAATTAGAAAATTAAAGCAAAAAATCACAAACGTATCAGATTTGCGTTAAATTGCCAGCATCCCGGATTCAGAACAAAAGAAAAACGACGGAACAAGAAACAGCATATGCTTTTGGCAACAACAGTATTACCAAAAACATAGGCACAGGCAATTACTAATAAAGATTGTTGCTCAAAATCAAATGCCCGGAAATTGGGTTCATATATATTTTTTTTCCTCTTATGTTCGCAATTGTGTCGTATGGTTGTCAAATTCGTTAAACGTTTTCTCTGATTTTCTTTTATACATAGAATTAATTATTTTTTATCACTTAAATCGATGCTTAGCTGGCTAAGATATTTAACCTAATTAACTAAGTCGTGCGTTCGATTCGAATAGTAATACTATTTTCTTTTTAAATTCAAAAAAAAAAAAACTACACATAATATTTTTGGTCTCTAGAAAATATACTTTTAAGTTTTTTATTGTCAAATAAAATAATTTTTGATAATGGGAATTTGATTCTTTTTTAAGAAACTATCTTGCGATTAATATACCTTAATTCTTTTCCAAAAAGTAACTTGATAAAATACTGTTCAATACAAAAATTAAATGTAATTATTTTTTTTTAAATTGAAAAATGTTGTTGCCAAACAAAAATAAAATAAAATCTTGTAGTATATAACCCTCAGTATTATTTTAAATATATCATTTTCATTTAACTATATTATTTAATAAACATAATTCTTAATAATTAAATTGTAGCACCAATAAACTCTAGTCACTTGCTTCCATGTTACGTTTCAAAATATAATCAAAACAACTAAAAAAATAATTTTAGCATTATGGTTATAAGAAAATTCAAAATCCATCTACTCTTCTTTATACTTCATTTTAGAAGAACATCATTCCAACGAGTCTTTAGTGTGTTTTTAGAAAATGGGGGAAAAAAGAAGAAGTAAAGAAAAGCAGCTTGTGGAAAACAATACCAAATATGGCCTTATATTACACTCCAGAATGTTGACAACCATGTGAACTATGGTTGTATCAAACTAGCAATCTAAACCCAGAAAAGGATGAAACTATGGGAATTTACCTAAGTAAATTCCTCAACTTGATATTATACATTCATGAAGATAATGAAATTGAAATAATTTATCATTACATACAAGCAGTCATTTCCCTAATCTCATGCCTCAGCATTTATATAATAATCATACAATTGTATCGCGGAAAACTAATTGGAGAACGCAAAAGCTCAAAATCAAGTGGCATAGGATAATATAGGAACATTAGGATATGGTGAAATAACTAAACTAGAGCAAGTCTACCTACTTTGTGACCTCATTGTGAACTAGCCCTTCTCCTCCTGCCAGGTTTCTTGGCAGTAACAGTGACTTTGTTTTCGTCTTCATTTTTCTGCGGATTCTTATCATTAACAACATTTTTTGATGAATTTATTTGACTCCTTAGCCGCAATATTTCTCCTTTTGCAGATGCCAATTCCTCTTCAAGCTTCTTTGCTCTCTTGTCCAAACTCTCCCTTTCCTTGCCAAGCCTCATGACAAGATCATGGGCATCTTCCATGTTTTCTCGGGACTCTTTGGCTATATTCTTTTGCTCTGTGAGTGACTTGTAAAGCACCTCCTTCTCATCTTCAAGGCTAGAGATCTGAGAATTAGCCTTCTCTACATTCCTAGAAAGTGTCAGCGCATTTCTGTTCATCTCATCAAGAGAATTGGTAGCCTCTTCCAGATCTGTTTCCAGGGTCTTTCGTGCCTCCTTGTCCTTCAAGATTTGCTTCTCCAAAGCTTGTAGTTCTTTGTTTAAAGAAGAAACTATCCTTTTTTCTTCTTTTAAATCATTGGCTGCGGCTTCTGCTTTCTTATAAACATCTACTAATTCCCTTTGTAGGTTATCACGATTTTCTGCTGTAACTTCCAGTTCACGGGAGACAATTTGCAACTCCTCACTAGATTTCTTCAGAAGCTCCTTTGCTGTAGTGAGCTCAATGGCCAGTACTTCACCATTTCGTTTTGCCTCATCAAGGCTGTTTTGAAATGTTTGCTTAGCTTCAGTAAACTCAGCCTGAATCCTAGATATATCAGACTCAAGCTCTTGACAAGAATTTCTTGATTGTTTTAGTTGTTTCGCCAGATCAGAAGCCTCATTCGTTGTCTTCCCGAGAGTTTCCTGAGTAATTTGGAGTTCATGTTTCAGATTCTTTACATTGCTCAATTCCCTGTCCAGCACATTCCTCAAGTCATTCTTTTCTTGGGTCAACTTAGCAATTGTTGCTTGATTTTCACTGGCTTGATTGAGCGCAAGGTCAAGCTTTTGCTTCAGCTGGTGAAGTTCCTCTTCTCTTTCTCCCAGAAGCTTTGCATCTAAAGCTGCCTTGTTTTCAGAAGATAACTTCAGATCTTCGTACTCCTTTTGAACTGCAGCAATTTTCTGCTGGGAGTCATCTCTTTCAACTATCAGAGAACTTACTCTAACATTTAATTCTTCAACCACAGCATTCTTCAATTCTAGTTCTTTTTTATTTTTCAGGAGCTCATCCCTGAATTCTTTGATTTCAGAATCTGCTTTGGCTAGCTCATTCTTCGACTGCTTGTAGATAGAATTCAAGTTCTTTAACTCCACTTCCTTCTCCTCAAGAGAAGAGTTGAGCTTTTGAATACTATCCTCTTTATCCCTGAGCTCTAAACTCAGTAAATTAATCCTATCTTGTAAGCTTTCTATTGTTTCAACCTTTTTCTTGAGTTCTTCTTGTAGAGCCCTTTTATCTTCCCCAGCCTTCAAGAGATTGGTTTCAAGACTATCAATTTGAACTCTGAGTTGACCAACAATTCTTTTTTCATTTTTCAGCTCCTGGCCCAAGCCTGAAACTGTAATGTTGGCTGAATTGAGTTGGTTCACTAACAACTGTTGTTCTTCCTTTGCTTTCTTGAGTTGTGTGGTTCGCTCCTCTTGTTCATTCAGTAATTTTGATTCAAATTCTTTCGCCATCGAAACAATGGCAGCTTCCTTTTCTTTGAGCGTTGCTTTCATCTGCCCATTCCAACCAGTGAATGAGAACGTTAAAACCAATACCCAGAAATGACTATCAGATGTAGGAATAGTAAATAAATGGCTGCTGCTACTATTATTAAGGATGCATTCGAAAACCCAATAAATAAAGAATATATATCATTCAAAACTCAACCAAGGAAAAATCACCTATGATGGACTTGAATGCTCAAAATAATCCTGATAAATGATTTTCATCAAAAACCTTGGCAGTCAAGTCGGGAGCAACTTACAGATTCAATAGTTGCATTAGCAGCTTTTTTCTCATTTTGAGTCAAAGCATAGAGTGCGCCAAGGATACCGGAACCAAATATTCCAAGTCCGTTAAGGAGAGACAAAAAGGGATTTGATGGCGCAAGTCCCTGCCATCCAAGAAAGTTGTAATTAATAATTTCCGAACTTAACAAGAACAAATTAAAAAGATACAATTTAGTATTCAGAATTCAACTGTAGACAAGCAAAAATTAAGACCTCTGATTTTTGGCTTTCCTCTGTTGCATTTATATCACTGTCCTCTGAAATTGCATAAATACATACATTAACTATCATAAATTAGGGGGACTGAGATGGGATTCAAACATCAATAAATACAATAAGGAAGAAAGAGCCGTCCACAACATAGAAATGACCTCAAACAGTCAGAACCTTCATTTGAGATTTAAATGATTACAAAAATAAAAACTGATAAAGTTTATAACATTTGTCAACTCATTCAGGATCAGCTCTTCTGAACTTCTTGTTATATGAAGTTTGTTGCCATTAATTCTCTTATTTTTGTGACACTTGTGAAGTACTCTTAGCCTGCCTAAAATTGAGTGCTAGTTTCCGTATTCTATTGCCACAATCAATGAACAAGTTAAGGATGAGACATGGCAGTACACCGATAACATAATGATCTACCATTTTCTATTCGATCAAATCCTACCTTTCATAGTTTTCTCGAGTATACCATGGATAACTTCCAAAAGATTCATGATGAAATTGCAACAATCTGTTCTAATTTTAGAAATGAACAAATTGCCATACTTTAATATGTCCCTCAAACTCCTATCAGCAAAACTTCTAACCTAGCATAGCATTAACTGTTAATTCAGCTCTGAACTACTTTTACCAGCATATGTACCACATTCTTAACCAAAAACAAGACCATTATGAAATCCAATTCAATTAGTCAATAGCAAGTAATAGGCAGAATTTGTATTATTCACCAAAACAAAAAAATTGAATACTTTAAACATATAGCAGGCACAAATGCAAGACCAAAGAACAATCATACCCAAAAAAAAAAGACTACAACTTCCACTATTATGTAACAGTCACCAAATAATATAAAATAAACCAACTTTTGGTTCAATTCATTAGCAGAAAGAACAAACACTTTTAGATACATACTAGTTACCAAAATTCCAAATTACCAACCCATAAGTCCATTCCTTAGAATATGAAGCTTTCATTCCAAAAATGAAATGACCGACATAATATCATAAATTAAGAGCCCTTCAGCCTAACATTAGCATTACCAATTCACCCAACTTAACCATTGCAAAAACCAATCAATATAAATCTAGGAATCCAATGAAACACTGAACTTACTCGACGCAAAACCTTCAACAGCTCCGGCTCTGAGTTTCAACAGCGGAAGAACTGAAATACCCACGAGGAGAACCACTCTCCTCTTCCTGAAAACATCATCTTTGGAGTCATCTTGTCTCATAGAAGCCACAGTTGAAACTTTGTTCCTTCTCTTTGTCCCTGCATTTCTGACACACAAAAAGACCGAAGATTGAGAATAAAAGGAAGAAGAAGAAGAGGGGAAATTAAGGGGAGACTGTAAAAACGAAGAGCTCCCCATTACAAGGTTCATGATTTTTTTATTTTCTTCCCTTTTTTTATTCGATTTTGGATTGAGATAATAAGAAAGTAGTGAAAGAGGTCTAGTTTTGTTTAAGCTCTCAGATTTTATCTTCCAATTTCTGTTTGCGATTTCATCAGTTGAAAGGTTTGAATTTACCAAATTGTCCTCGATACTTGGAAGTGTATCAATGGATACAATTTACGAGATTTATATGTATATTATATATATAACTATCGGGAAAAGGCCCAAAAAAAATCTTGAAACGATGAAAATAGAAATTAGGGTTTAATTGATTCCCCATTTTTGGATCTCTTATAACTGAATAAATTTTAATATTTATTTAAAAAATAGTAAAATATATAAATATAATTTTGAAACATCTATTAATTTTTTACTAAAAAGAAATGCTTTAAGCACTTACTTTAACTTTAAAATATTTTATTTATATTATTATTTAATACAACACAATAAATAAAAAATGATTTTAAATTATTTAAAAATATTTCTATAATATCAAAAAAATACTGAATTTATTATGCACATATATCACAAGGTGGAACCAATATTAAATGAATGGGTCTTAATTAGTTTAACTAATAAAATTTTTTAAATAACTAAAACATTTAGTTTTGAATCTTGATGGACATATAAATTAGGAGGAATTTGGTTTATAATTATAAATATTTTAAAAAATAAAAAAGAAATAGCTAATATTCATAGAGCAAGTGAGAGAAAAATCATTTTGAACTATTAGGTATTTGATGTGGTATTTTTGTAATTTTCTGATGAACTAGCACCCACTTCTTTTGTGGGTTTAACAGTACCATCAGTATTTCCAAATACATAGTTAATAAAAAAAAAAGAGTGAAAGTTTGTAAAGTGTTAAAGAGTGTATAATGCTAAAGAAGTTAATATTTTGATATAATATCTTTTTTTTTTTTAATTTTAGCTTTCCCCTTTAGATATTATTTTATTGTATGAGATATCAATGGCTCGTATTTCATTATCATGCCATAGAATAATTTTTCTTATCTTCAATTGATTTCATTGAAGTGAAGGCAACGATAGAGGACTAGTCCATTTTGATAAGTAATCATATGGGGTTTTAAAGCTCTTTGTGACTAAGACAACACTAATATATTGTTCTTTTTCCAAATAATGGTTTATAATTTAGTTGGTGGTGTCACCCAATAGGAAAAAGAAAAAAGGTAAACTAACTAAAAGTAGACAAGGCAATTTCTATGGTTCTAAACTGCATGCCTTTTGCAAGCAGAAGTAGAATACAAGGTTGTCATGTTGGAGCTTCAAGCTTTTACACTTGAGAAGCAGATTTAGGGAATGAAATTCAAAGTGCTTTTCCAATTGAGAAAGCAAAAAGAAGCTACTCAACTGAAATCAAAAGAATGTAGAGGAACTCGAATCAAACAAGTTTGGAAAAGGAAAAATAAGTGTCTGTCAACTTCACAGTCACAAAGTAGCTTAGCTCTGCATAAGTCATTTCAGAATTGTAAATATGCTTTTAAAGTTTTTGCAGGAGCGAGATGTGGCTTTAATCATATTTTATGTTGCTGAACGGAAAAATATTGAGAGGATCATCAAGAGTAAAACAACTACAATATATAGAATTTCATGTCTTGTGATAACCTCACACATTATATTATCAGTTCAAATGCTCAAAAGGCATCTTCATGAACTCTCATCACGGAAAAAGAACATGAAAATATAGAAATAGATGAAGAAAACTGATGAGCCGGGGCTTTTGGCCTCTTCTAACCCATCTAATCAAAACTATAAAGTAAATAGCGGTAACTTTTAACTATATCCCTACTACAGAAAAAAACTCTATGCTGTTGCCATCCATGACTAATCACTCTGGTGAAAGTTCAAAAATACCACAAACAGCATGGCTAAATTATGATCATCTACGGCTGCAAAAGATTCACATACACAGCTCTTTATGATGACAAGGGTGCTTAACTTGATGATAACTTCATCACTCACGGACATGAGAGCATTGGAAAAGAAACTACAGATGATTATGTGACGGGCATACACAGTACAAAGAAATCTTCATGGTAGCTTGATTCAGGAGAGCTTTTGGAGGACTCATAAGCTTTCTCTATTTCCTCCTCGGCAAAAATCTCCTCAGAGCGGCAATCAAAACTGCAAAAAGCTTTCTCACCTCTGGCAGAAAACAAAAGACACAATAGCCTCAGTGCTAATGTTAAGAGTGATTTTAAGATAAAATTGTGAAGAAAGGTCTTTGAGACAAACCTGTACATGTAAATGTCTTCACCATTGTCTAATTTTTTCTTGCATGAGTAACAGAAGCTCAAAAACTCATCAGATGGATAATGAGTTAAACTTAAACCCTCTGGAGGCACAGCTACTTGAGGCAATTCAACCCCTTCTTCTCCCTCTTTATCAGAATTAGCAAACTCATGAGTTGGACATTCCAAAATACAGTCACCAAAAATATGAGTTGTTTTAGGATTTGGACCATGAGATATTATACAAGTATAATCCTCAGAAAGTTCTATCTCATTTGTAGCGAGGGATCCCGCATGCCCACTAGGACCAATGGGTATTGGAAGTGAATATGATTTAAGGCTCAAAGCCCTGTCTACTGGTAAACCTCTGTCCATAACCACAGGTGCACTCATTGTCATAGTTCCAGCTGTCGTTGAAAATGATTTGGAACTCAAATTATGGTTTTGGGCTGGGCTGATAAGAGAAGAGGAAAATGGCTCAGATTCTAACAGGAGTTCTCCATTTTCAAGAACACCATTGGACCTTCCAAATGGAAACTTGGGATTTTTGGTTTGTGAAAGTGTCGAAATCATATAGTTTGGAGGCAAAGAATTGGATTTTGTCAAAGAATTAACAGATTCATGGCAACATCTCGAGGAAGTAGGGATGTTAGTTTTCACCTGGGGTCCAAAAACTATATTCTTCCTCTTTAATGAATAAAGAACATCACTGCTGGATTTGTTTTCCTCTGCAAGAGAGTTTACAATACCAAGGCCCACCTTACTACAATCCCACTTCTTGTGATATCCATTTTGGGATGACGATCTCGGAGACTTAACGCTAAATGGATTGCTAAGGTTCACAAAAACTCTGAAATCTAATGGGGATGTAGGACTCCGAACAGAGTCTACATCAGAAGAAACTTTAGAACTAAGTCCGACTAGGAACCCAGGAATCCCAAAAAGCGAGCTGCTTATTTGTCTTATACTAAAAGTATCACAATGAACATAAGACTCTGAAGCAGAATCAGCCATCACATTACCACAAATAGACTTTTCCTCACACTATAAGAAAACCTCCCTCTTCAGAGAAAACCAGCAATTCATTACTGCAATAAGTTCAATAAAATTTATAATTAATTATCGGAAATGACAACATCGAGCAGCAATGTACCATCTCAGGCAACATGCAAGAAAGCAACAATAGTAGATCCAGCAACCTAAATGATAAATTTTAATGGTGCATTCAGCTGAAAAAGACCAGAAACCAGATAATCAAGATTTAAAAAGAAAAGTAGTATCCCCATAAAATTAATCTCAAGATACCCTGTAAGAGGAAGAAAGATAAAGGAACCAAGGGGAATAACCATTTCTCCAGAACATTATTCAATGATATAAAACTAAATCAAAACCAATAGATGACAGCAAATTCTAAACCATAAGCAGGTAAGAATAAAGTATATCATGAAGAAAGATTATTAAGAATACTGATCAATTCTTAGAGCCAACTCAAAATTCTTCGCAGATTAAGATATAGATGGAAAAGGAACTTGCGTGGATTTGGATAAATTCAAGATACTCCTTTTGATTAGAAATCAGAAAAATCCCAATCAACCTCCCAAGATAGTGTCTTTTTGCATTGATTGCAAACAAAGAATCAAATATGATGCTCAATTCACAATACTAAGATCAGATATATCATGCATAAAGAGAAGCATGTTCATAGAATACTCCAAAATAAAAACCAAAACTTTAACACCAAAACACAATGGAGATAAATTATGAATCGAATGAGCTATAGATTGATAGGACCCAGATGCAAAAACTCATTAGATTTTCATCAAATGCATCAAATGAACCTCGAAAACATCAAATAAATAATTTGTAAAAAAAAAAAAATCAAACAAACTGATTTTGAATCAAAAACTCAATATTTAAAGCCTACCACAATACGAGAAAATGCACCAAATGAATCACTGATACAACTCAACAAACTCATTAAAACAAGACAATAACAAAAAAACCCACCTGGTTTTCTTCTCCGAAAACTCCAAAGCTAAAAACCCAAATGCAGAAGAGAGAGATAGCCATTGACAAAGTGAGAAACTTGCATAGCATAAACTCAATATCTCTCTCTCTACATCATTTTCTCTCCTCTTTTTTTTTATTTCATTTTTAGTTTTGCTTCACTTGCATGCATCAAAATCAGAGAAACAGTGAAGCAACTGAGGCTTCTGATATACTCCTCTCACTCTCTCTCTCATGATTAATAAAGTAATACGTATTTGTATGGTCTACGGTACAAAACTCTGTATATTCCTACTCATTGGAGTTAAAAGACAAACAACATTTCTCTGTGTGAAGCATTCATATCATTAAGCTGTATTACCATGAAAATCTGACGGTATATTATCCCACCTGATCAAAAATGGCATTTTTTGGAAAAACAAACTTAACATGAGTTGGTGCATTATTAATAATAAGAAACAGTTATTAATTTTTTTTATTAAATCTTTATTACCTTAAGAGTTGAAAATTAATAAATTTAACTTAACTCAGTTTCCATATAAATCTTTTTTGTCTTATAATATTTATATTACCATATACATAAGAGTAAAATTTATGTTCTAAATTTATTATTCTTTGAACCTGAATTCATGTTCAATTGAATTTTGAAAACTTAAATTTAATTTTATCAAAAAAAAATAAAAATCTTAAACTAAAATTTAAACTTATACAAAATGTAGAATACATAAATACAAACACAATTTAAATATAACATATAAACTATAATGTTTATCAAATTTTAATGGAAATCATTTTGTTAAATTATAATTCTCAACCTCAACTTTAATATCATTTATTCGAGTTGATTCGAATATTTATTATAATTTATTTAAATAATTTAATATAAGTAATTTATTTATATTTTTATAATTACCATGAAAATCTAATAAAAAAGAAAAGAAAATAGTGATACAAATTAATTTTATATTAGAAAATTTTAAATTAATTATAGCTCCAAATTTGGAGATGGTGAATTTGTGGATAATAAAAAACAAGTATTAAAATTAATGTTATAGACAAATTTGGAGGGTTTTTTTTTTAATCTATTTATATAATTTAGCTTTTCTGAGGGAGTCAGCACAAAAAGACAAAGCTGACTGGTGGGTTCAAAAATAACTGACCAAACGTTGTCTTCGTTTCTAACGGCGATGTTTTCTGTTGGAATAAGGTTCTGTTTGGTTCAACACCGAAGTTCTAATCCCATTTTTTAATTATTAAAAATAATAATTTTTTTAAGGAAATATAAAAATAATAATTTAAAACCATTATAAAATTATACCAAAATGTCCTGCCTTTTTCTTTAAAAATACTCTTTTACTATTTTTTTTATTGTGTAATATATTAAAAAAAGACACTAAATTAACTCAACTAACAATTATATATATATATATAATATATATTCTATAAAATAAATAACTACTTTATTTTATACAATAAAATTATAACATTAAAAAACAAAGATTTCAATGATCGAGAAAAATAATTGATTAGTTTTGGTTAGAAGAAAAGAATGTGAGAGATGAAATTTTTAGTGAAGAGAATATTTCATATTCAATTAGTTTTTATTTTTTTATTTATATAACAATAATTATTAAGTTAAAAGATAAACAATTTGTTAGCAAATATTAATAGTTAACAATGTAATAAAATCTTTTAAGTTTATTTAATAACATTGATTAATCATAAATAAAGTGGGTAAGGACTAAGTTGGTAGTTAATATTATTAATAATTAATAATGTAACAACACGTCTTAAATATGTTTGGTAACTTAATTAAGTTAAATTAAGTGAGAAATAATATTAATATTATTTTTTTATATTTCTCATTTTTTAATTAAGTATTTATGATTGTACCTAACAAATTTTGAACTTCTTAACTATTGACAATAAAAATTCTTTGTTAAGATATAATACAAAAATTTAAAAGATAACAAAGAATAATTTTCTATTCTCCTTGTTGCTTGATCTAATATATCAATATCTCTTATAATACCATAAATTTTTTTTAATTAGTTTATAAGATTAAGTATAATTATATATAAATTTTTAAATTTTAGTTTATTAACTTAAATAATTTTAAAAAATATTTATATAAATTATAATTTATTAAAAAATAATTATTATATTTTTATATTATTTTTAATTACTTATATAATAATATAATTATAATTTTATAAATATTTTAAAAATTATTAACATTAATTTAAGGACTCGAATATTATTATACTAACCTCGGTCACGGTAAACGACGTCAAAAATTCGGCGTCGACTGCGTGATTTGTGGGTCCCAAAGTGAACCCCACAATACAGAGCTTTGCTCTGAGTAATGATTCCTCGCAGTTGCTTTATTTACAGTTTTGTTTCGTCGTTTTGCGGGACGAATTAATAATAAATTTTTTTAAAAAAAGTTTTTTAAGGGAAAAAATGGCTCACACGTGTTCGGTTTTGCCGCGCCGATCTCGTGCTATCCGACGGCAGCAGAGACGGATTCCTAGGAAAAATTCGGACCATCCAACGGCCCAAGATTGAATCATCGTACGTGGCATGTCTAGTGGGACCCACCGCACGTGTCAGACATGTGTGTCAGTGAAACAAAAGTGCTTTTCTTTGCTAGTGACGCATGAAGAGCTTGTGTTTGGTTGGTGTTCGAGTTTAAGCTTTACAGATTTTTGGTATTAAGAAAAACAAAAAAAATATATATATATATATATAAAACGTATTTTTCACAAAATACTGCTTTAATATTTGTTTATTTAGAAAAGAAAAGTACTGTTCAATCAATAAAACATTATATAATATATATTTTAATCTCAACACTTTAAAAATTACATATTTAACTTACAATATCGTAAATAGATATATGATTAGGATAAGTATTAGCTTTCCACCCTTCTTTATTTTTTAAAATTAATTATCCTATCACATAGATTAAGAATTTAAGAATTTTAACAATATCAAATGTCTACCTATAAAAGTATATTACTAGTATTAAATAAAAGTTAAATAGATAATTTTTAAATTAAATTAAAATATATATTTAACAATACTTTACATTAATATTTTTTCCTTTAAAAAATATATATTGTTGGTGGATGAATAACTTGTATTAACACACATTATTTTAGCATAATAAATTTTTATTTTATATGAAAAATATATGAATAGAATTGCGTGAAATTTATTTAGAAGTTATAATTTATTGACAAATGTTAAAAAAAAGAAGCAAAATACATTGGAGTAGTAATTAGTAAGTCTTTCTTAAGAGAAGAGGTTGAATTCTATAAGTGACTTTATTATGTGGATAAATATTTTTATCAAAATTTAATAAGGTAACAAAATATAAGTAGTAAATTTTTACAACTGCTTCTAGAATTTTTTTTTTAATTTATAATAATTTTTTAAAATTTTTTTAATTTCCTCTTGAGTGTAGTTTGACTAACTTAGAATAAGCTTAACGCTTTTAAATCATACAAGGAGTAAAGGTTTAACGTTTCGAAAACAAAATTTTTTGCTCTCATTTATTTATTTTTAAAAAATCACTTGCTGTGATTTCAATGTTACGGGCCTATAAATGAGGCCCACAGGAATAGAAGTCCAAGCCCATAATAAGAAAGTCTTTGTTGTTGTTGCAAACATGAACACACCAGGCGTACGTTAGCAGCAATCTCTTAAGACCCAAATCCAAATGTGCTTTTACACCCCTCTCCGCCATCTCGTTTTACATTTTCTTCCGCATTCATTTTCGATTCTGATAAATTTCTGAGTTAGGGTTTTCAGTTTTTATTTTTATTTTTTAAGAAGCTTGAATTAGGGTTTGATTTTGGAGAAAAGATTCAAAATTTAAGCTAGTTTCGAGGTAAGCGTGGTGAGGTTTTGTTTTTTCTTTGAAATTCAATTCTTCCCTTAGCTTCAAGAACACTTTTTTTCTTTTATTTTTAGTAGTTTTTGAGGGGAATGAGTATTTTATTTTGGTTTTTTTGCTTGGATATCTAATATTGAGTTTTGATTGAACGGAAAAGAATGAACTTGGAGGTTATGAATTGGGGAAGTTGATTGTTTCTTGATTTGATTATCGAAAAGATGGAAAATTTGATTATTGCAAGTAAATAAATTTAGTTTTTTCCCACGTCTAGATTTGTGGGTCTTTGTTGTTTGGTGTATTTGATCTTTTACAAAATAATTTGGTAGTTGGAAGCTTCGTATTTGCCCATGGTTTTATTGATTTAGGTGTCTGATTATTGTGGAGAAAGCTTTGTTAATGTTTGAAGTTAGAAATTAGTGTACTTGTGACAAAAGCTTTGGTTCGATGCCTGATTCTATGTAAATGAGGATATTGGTGGATTGGTAATAGTGCTTAAGATTTGGAGTACTATTATATCCCGGGATTTATTTGTTTTGGTTATTGAATCTTGTTTTAGAGTTAGTGAGGTAATTGTGCACATTTTGCGGTCGTCTTCTTGTGAGCTTGAGTTTCTTTTTTTAAATGGATGACACTGATGATGATGCGAGGTATCCACCAAACCCTTATGCTATGAATAATCAGCAGGGTTATGGTTCCTCGAATCGCCAAAAGCTTCCTGTTCGGGGCATGCCATATTCTAGGGCAGTTGACAATCAATATATTAATGATGAGGATGAGGATGATGTAGATGATGAAGAGGATGAAATAGAATTAGGAGAGGAAGAAGAAAACAATAATCAAACTAATGGCAGTGCTCGATATGTTGGGAGAGATGCCGATGATGATGATGATGAGGAGGAGGCTGAAGATCATGATAACGATGATGAGTATAATGAGGATGAAGATGGTGGGAATCCCAAAATTTACAATTGGAAGACAGATGATGTTAATTTAGAAAGGCACCCGAAAAAGAGGAAGTTGAAGAGTTTGGTTTCAAGTTATGAATTTGCTCCTCGAGTACCGACTCCAGCTGTGGCTCCGCCTGTACCAAGGCCATCATCTGGTGGGCGGAATTCGCTTACAGATTGGAATGAGCATGAGACATTTGTTCTATTAGATGCTTGGGGTGACAGATTTCTGCAACGTGGGAGGAAGAGTCTCCGATCTGAGGAATGGCAAGAAGTGGCAGAGAAGGTGTCAGAGGTGTCAAAGATTGAAAGGACAGACACACAGTGTAGGAACCGTTTGGATACATTAAAGAAGAAATATAAGAAGGAGAAACTCAGGATGGCAGAGACAGGCGACACCAGTAGCAAATGGGTCTATTTCAAGAAAATGGATATGTTAATGTCTTCACCTCCACAACAAGGTGGACTTTCTTGTGGGTTGGACTCTGGAGAGTATGTATTTATGAATCCTAGGGCTTATTTGAATCGTGCAAATGGAGTGGATGAGATGAGGGATAGTCCAGCGAATTCTGAATCTACTGGTGGTGAGGAGGATGATTCAGATGGACTTCCACCCAAGAAAAGGAAGATTGGAAGGGAATCTGATGAGAGGTCGTCGTTTAGATTGCTTGCAGATTCTATACACAAATTTAGTGAGATATATGAGAAGATTGAGAATAGTAAGAGAAAGCAGATGCTAGAATTAGAAAAGATGAGAATGGATTTCCACAGGGACTTGGAAATGCAGAAGAGGCAGATTATGGAGAGAGCACAGGCCGAGATTGCGAAAATAAGACAGGGTCTTGATGATGAGAATGATGTATCTGCCGAGAATGCCAGTGGATAATGCATGTAGACGTTATTGCCTATCTGTAATATCACAAAAGCATATTAAATGTTAGCTGTTGTATAATTCTTGAGACCTTTCCGCCTCTCCTGCTTTAAATTGTGAGACAATAATAAAC
Organism: Melia azedarach; assembly: GCA_028052125.1. Classification (NCBI taxonomy): domain Eukaryota; kingdom Viridiplantae; phylum Streptophyta; class Magnoliopsida; order Sapindales; family Meliaceae; genus Melia; species Melia azedarach. The sequence goes on along the minus strand of CM051398.1, from coordinate 2,323,367 downwards.
GTGGAGATGTTGTATCAGTTATACGTGAAGAAATATCTCAATTTTAGCGACAGTGATTGCGCTATAATCACTATTCACTGTTTCATTCTTCCACAATGCTGCTTGTGAATATATTGCGATGCATCTACATGCTGTCCTGATTGCCATCAGCAGCACTGAAGCTGGATACTATGAAGTTTCTACCAACGTCGATAACTTCTAATTTTCTGTTGCATGATAAGAGTAGTTTGTGTTTCCTCATCAGTCATCTTGTTAGGGCTTCCTGATTCTAATTTTGGATCGAGCAGGTTTCGACCCAGCGATGTTAACTAGCTGTAGAAAATGTGTGGTCAGGAAGAAATCCATACTGCTTGAAATTACTTTATATATCTTATATAAACTTGTTTACCGCACCAAATGAGCATTTGCTGTTAAGAATGGAATGAGCAAGCTTCTTTTGGTGGAAGTGTGATATATTTCCTTAATAGATTCAATGGATTGGCAATTCGCAAGATGGAATATGTTCCGTGTGATTCAGAAAGCCACCTCACAAGCAATTTTAAGTCGTCTTTCAACTTCATTCACATAAGATCAGAATCTCATATGATCGATTATATCAAAAACTGTTAAATAACTTTTGGTTGTGGGTACTAATTGATTCAACAATAAGATATCCTGGGATAACAGGATGGGTTGTGTTTCACAAAATATTCACCTCTCAATTAAAGAAACAATTCCCAGAGAATTTTCCAGCACAAGAGCTAGAAAGCAAGTTCGCTATAAGTTTGTGTTTGTATTTCAATCTCATGAAAACAATGATAAAAGTCAAGTCTTGAAAAGTGTATGTCATTTACTTCTCATACAGGATCCTTTTCAGTTATTCCGTAAAACGACATAACATTATGCTTTCCACGCCAAAAGAACTTGTATCTAGTCTTCCAAAATTTCACTTGTAATATCTTTAGGCAGAATGAGAAATAGTCCATTGACTTTACCCAGTTTCCAGTCAAGGTAGTCTCTCCTGCAAGTGTCAACCACCTATTTGTTCAAATGCCAAATGACATTTGCAGCTTGGTATATTCAGCCCTGTTAAAGACGTGGAGTTAAATGAAGCTTGAACAGAGACCCTGCTTCCAGCATTTGGTTGCATTTTCAGCTGCAGATGAGACGATTTATACGCAATTGTGGCGAGATGTTTCTCTGGCATGATTTTGTGAAAAATAATTCATTGAAATCTTAAGGAAATACAAGGCCCAAGCGCACAGAAGCAGTTTCCTTCTTACCAAAATCTACCCATCAAATGAGGTTTGAAGAGTACTTTGCTTATCATGCTTCCCTCATAAGCTAGATAAAGAAATTTTTTGGTTCATTTAAGGCCGGCAAATCACCGCGGAGCAAACCCTCTTAAAGTGACCTTTAAGATTCCACGCATTCCAACAATACTGATTCTCCACCCCCACCTTCCCGAAATAGTGAAAAGAGACAAATAAATGATGCATTATTCATGTCAATAAACCTAGGGTGCATTTGCATCATACCAAGCCCTGTTACATGGTAGGATTACGAACTTCATCAACCTTACCAACCGCCTCAAGTATTGATGAGTAAGTGATCCCATCATATTCAAAACCTTTTGCATTCATCTCCTTCATCAGTCTTGCAGCCTCCTCAAACATACCGGCGCGGCTGAGAGAGCCAAGAACAGTGTTGTAAGAAACTGTATCCGGCTTAATCTCAGAATTCTGCATCTTTGCAAACATTTCAATAGCCCGCCTTGGACCACCAGTCCTTGCCAAGCCATTAAGTATTATGTTATGGGAGTTTATATCTGGAACACAACCATTTTCTTCCATGTTTCTAAGCAACGAATAAGCTTCGTCAACCATGCCAGCCCTTACCATTCCTGACATGAGTGCATTATAAGCATAAACATCAGGTCTGCACCCAAGTTTCTTCATTTCATTAAAAAGATCCACGGCCTCGCTAAGACGGCCGCACTTCCCAAAATGTTTGATCATCACAGCATACACCCGAGCAGTTGAACGTCCACAGTTCTCCTTCAGTTCCTGAAATAACTCATTTGCCGCTTCATACCTTTTTGCCTTTCCAAGAGTGTTGATAAGGCTACAATAGGCAGCTGGACAAGGGGGAAAACCTTTTTCATCCATCTCCTCGAGAAGCAACAGAGCCTTCTCAACTCTGTTAGTTTTGCAAAAGCCATCAATAAGAATCGAGTACGTGAATGAGCTAGGAACAACACCATTTGCCTTCATCTTCTCAAACCATGTAGATGCTTCGGAGGCTGGCACTTTGGAATCAAATAAAGCTTTAATTATGGTGTTATATGTCACCACATTTGGTGCACACTGCAAATATTCCATTTCCTTGAAGAGTTTAAGTGCATCTTCCAAACGACCAGCTTTGCCCAAAATGTTAATCAAATTGTTTATTAGCACAACATCAGGCTTGCAGCCTTCTTTCATCATATTCATGAATGTACTGTAGGCATCTTCAACCTTCCCAGCTCTACCAAGCCCCTTTATCAATTCTGTGTAAGTATAGACAGTTAGGGCACAACCCTTCCCTTTCATCTCCTGGACTACACCTAGAGCTTTATCAACCCTGCCCAACTTGAAATATATACTTAATAAGGTTGTATATATCTTTGCAGTGGGCTGTAAGGCATTTTCTTTCATCTCATTGAACAACCTGATGGCAGAATCATCACGACCCAATTTCGCAAATACCGATATTAGTGCACTGTATGTTACTGTATCTGGAAAACAGTTACCCTCATTGCACATCTCATTGTAAAGCTCATGGATCTTTCCATATTGCCCTTCCTGCATCAACATCAATATCATAGAATTGTAAGTGTTTGCTGTTGGTTTGCACTTGCGGCCCTTGATCTGGTAAAAGATAGATAGTGCTTTATGCACCATCTTAGCCTTGCCCAAGATTTTCACAATTTCAGATAGCTCAGATGGACCAATAGCGCATGGACTCCTAACGATATCTTGAATTGTTTTCCACATTTCACCAACCATCCTATCATCATCCAAACAACGAATTAATGCCATGTAGGTGGTAGAATCATGCTCAAAGTTCCTTCTTTTCCCAGCCCACTTGAAAAACTGAAGTTTAACATTTATCTCAACATCTATATTAAGAACTTGACGAACCAAACGATGATCTACTCTCAGCTTTAGCACTTCTAAAGCCTTTTCAGCGTCAGGGCCCCACTTAAAAATTCTCAAAATCCTTATAAATCTCTCATCCAATTTCCTGGCTGAACGGTCCTTCCTTACTGTATTCCGAGCCATAGGGAAGTTTTGCATTTCATCTTTTGGACCAGGCAACTGGAACATTTGCACTATCTGATTTTCTGCAAAGTTAAATCAAATAAAAGTAATAAGAGAACACAAATATGTTTCTTTTGGATTCTTTCTTTTTCATCTTACCTACCATGCTGCTTAAACTACATATCAATCAAATACAAGTAGAAATATGCCAACATAGAAACAACCAAAGAAATTAAGGAAAACTGTCATGGAGATCACCAGTATTGTTGACAAAATAGCTATCTGGATTGTAGGATACAGGAAAACAAGAAGCTTTTCTGAGACCAATACAACTAAACCATTTGAGAGAAAGCTTAAATGAAGGAGCGGGATGTCAATTAATTCGTTCAGCTTGTCCCAGATGAGGCAACAAATAAACAAAGTGAGTCGTGCCCTCCCGCTCATTTCCATCTCAGTGTCCCTAGTTTCATTTACTTTTGTTTCCAAGTTCGTTTATGGCTTCCTCATCATTTCTCCAACAAGACAACAGAGACACAGAAAGACAGAGAAGAATACGAGCAAACCCAGCTGCAGGATATTCGACATTTACATTCTCCAGGTTCTTTCAGGTAATCTCCTTTCATAATAATGAACAATGAACGTTACCTGTTTGTTTAATTCTTTGACAGAGATAAGACGAAGTTGATATTGACCGCTTCGAAGCAACTGATCCCACAACCATCTTTTGGACCGATCGTACCAAATCAAACTACCATCAAGAGAAATGCCACTCGCCCTACCCACTTCAGAGCAAATAATTAGCTAATGTATTGGCAGCCGAAGTTGTAGCTCCGTCAAGGTTTTTTCGGAAACGAAAAACTGAGCGAATTACCCAATTTCCCCAAAATCCAGAAAAAAAAAACCAGAAATTTCACACGATTCTTGTTCGGGAATCGAAAAGAACGCTATTTTAACGATAGTAGACAGCGGGAGGCATGGGGTGTTGCAGTAAGACTCTAGCAAATGAAACCGCTTTTATTATTAAAATTATTATTTATTTAAAATACTTTATAAAATGACTAACAATTTTATGGACAAAAAGTTCATTATAGTTTAAAAAAAATCACAAGTAAACAAGAGGAGAATCATGTGAGTATTTAAAGTACGAAAAATATAAAAAAACTTAATTTATTAAAAATGTAAATAAATTCAAAGGATATTCATTTAAGAATATGGAAGAAGAAAGATTAAAGAAATTAAGAAAAAAGAAAGAAGACGGAAGAAAAAGAAAAAAAAAAGATGAAAGCTAGTTAAAATTTAATCACAAGTAAATTTTGTTCATAAAATTACGAGTGAGTTATTTTTTAAAGTATTTTTAAACGATAATCATTTAATCTTAAATTGGGTATCAAAAGTAATTATTGGTGTCAATTTTTCACTAGTATCTATTACAAGTTTTGATATTATTTCGACGTAAATATATGACTTAAAACATATTATATAAATCACTCTAGCTTCAAATTATTCCTTCAAAGTAACAAATTTCAGTTCAGATTTTGATTTCACTTGCTCACATTAGCCTATATTTAGGGAAAATGACCATCAAGGATTAACTACCCAATTCCTCTTTAAGGTTTGAAAAATACCCATTACCCTCTACTTCTAATTTTTCTTTCGACTTTACCCTTACATAAACAAGTTTGAATCATTAAACTAAGTAAAATTTAAATTGTCAAATGGAACTATATTTGAATCGCCAAACAGAATTATATATATTTTTAACGATATTAATTATACATATTATTAATTAAAATTAAAATTAATTAATAAAAATTTAAATTTAAATTTTATTATTAATTTTTAACGATATTAATTATCCATATTTTTACATATAATTAATATTATCAAATTCTTAATTGTTAATTTTTTACAACATTAATTACAAAAATTTTTATAAAATAAAATTTGCTATAAAAAAATTTAGTTAGTTGTAAGAAATTAATTGTAAAAATTTTAAAATAAATATTTTGACTATTAATATTATAAAAAATTGACAATGAATTTTGACAATATTAATTATACAAAATTTTTTATATACCATTTTAATAAAATAGTCAATTTTAAAAATATGTATAATTAAGAATCAAATTTAAACCAATAAATTGAACCTTCCATTCGTTAAATTGAACTAGTATTTTAAATTTGAGAGATAATGTATTTTACCCTTCTTATTTTTGAAGAAAAGAGAAATATCTACTTAAATTTTTTATCAATTCTAGATACCCCCTCACTTTTAAAAAAATATTGAAATATCTCTAAAACACAGTTTTATATACTATTTAAATTTAATATTTAATAATTCTTATTTTTATTTTATAATAATCAATATAAATTTATTATAATATTTAAATTTAAGAATTATAATAAAATTATATTAATTATTATAAAATAAAATAATTTACATAAAAATAAAATCGACAGAAAAATAAAAGTATAAAGATAACCAACATTTCTCAAACCTTAAAAGAGACTTGAATAATTAGTCCAATCAGTGGCGTGATAACGGATAATTTCTCCCATATTTATTATTTTCGCGGTACAATGTCAACATACAACATAGATATAGGACAAGTTACCATTTTAATTTGCACTTGCGAGCTCTTGATAGCGTAGGATTAAATATGGTGTAAAAGGAGAAGAACCACTAATACCTCACCATTCCCTGGTGAAATGGAACCACGTTCGTCGCCAGAAGACTGGCAAATCATAAGCATCGTCAATTCAAACAGATATAAAGCACACAAAAATTGAAACCAGCTTTAATTCTTATAATTGACAAAATCCAGCAAATAATGGGACCGAGGAATACGCTTAGTATGGTAAACAAAAAAAAGAAGAAGGGTAAAACAGTCTTTTAAAGCAAGTCTGTAGCTCACCCTAAGATGTGGGAGAGAACCCTTCGCAGTTCAATTTTTTCTCTTTAAAAACCAATTATCTAAAAAAAATAAAATCTAGAGACTTGACTCTTTAGCAGCAATAAAATTCGGCAGACCAAAACACAGCAATAGGCATTACAGGTTGGATTGAAAGAAGTGAACAAACACCCCGGCCCCTCCAGAATCAGACCACCGAAGAGTTCTGTCTCAGTCTCAGGCTCATGAAAATAGTGCTTATACATAGGCAAAACCCACTCTACTTAATTTATGCAGCTGTCTCAGACTTGTCAGTCTCCATAGGCTCTCCAGAAGCTGGTGGTGCTTCACCGCTGGCATTTGGTGCAGCAGCATTCTCATTTTGGCTAGCATTAGCATCCCCCGCTTCAGGTTGGGATTCGCCTCCCTGTGGAGGTGGGGTTGCAGGTGTCTCGGGGGTTGCTGGCTTGGCTGGCTTTGGTTTCGTCATTATTGGCCTGCAAAACCTGTGAAGAGAAAATTCTACATTTCAACACCTTGAACAATTAAAACTAGACCCCATGAGGAACGGGATGTGACATCCACCAATCGCCATCTCCGTTTTGTGACAATGAAACTGCAAGTGTTACCTGTCAAGAGCTTCAGCCTTCCTCCTCACATCAGCCAACAAGAGGACAGGAGCAGCATATTTGGGGAGAGAATCCTGCTGCTGCTTTTTCTCTCTCAGCCAGGCTTCTGCCTCGACACACTCATTCAGAACCTAAATTTATCGTGAGAGAATATTACAACATTAAAGTAGAAGACCCAGGAAGAAAGAAAACGCATGTCCACAGAGAAAGCAAGACAAGCTTATTACCTTCTGTTTTTCAGCCAAGTCAATGTGATCGAATTTAGTATCATTTGACATAGCTGCATCCCGATAACTGTTGATGCAGTAAGCAAGTTGATCAATCACAGAACTCCTATCTGTGAACTCCTTGTACCGCTCCTCTATAGGATCACCTTGCTGAAATTTTCCGACCCAACATACAGCTCATATGCCCACTTACTTTGCAACAAATCATAGAAACAATGAAGTACACAAAACATTACCTTTTTGAGCTCTTCAAGTTTAGCTATGTAAACACCTTTGGTTTCATCCTCACCATCCTCATACAACCAATCTTCCACTTCCTGAAGTCTGGCAGTGAACTGCTCTCTCTCTGAATCAGTAACAAATTCCTGATATTTGTCACAAAGCTGGACACAAAAGGAAAATATTAATTCAGGTGTAAGACTAGAATTTTTCAGTAGCGTGTAATAAAACATCATTTTACCTTATTCCGCATGTCATAGACATAGGCCTCAACAGCATTTTTCCTGTCCTTGGTTTCTTCCATGACTCGATCTTGCAAAGCCATTTCAAACTCCTTCTCCACAGCCTTTTGCACATCCACTGGCAGCATTCCACCATAAACTAACTCGGATACAGGAATATTTGTTTTTTTCACCTTCTTCTTAGGAGCCTGTACCCAGAGGAAATTTGTACGATTGTCAACCATGAAACAGAGTCTTCCAAATAAGCACAGAATTTGAAGCCAGGTTGCCCCCTTTTATTTTATCAGCAAATGCTTAAAAGGGAAGTTACTCGACTTCTATGCATGTACATAACAAAAAATTTGCAGGCAAATCCATCAAATACGGAAGCCTAGCATAGTCAAAAAAATCTGGCTGCTGATCAACATTAAGTCCTAAATCTCACCTCTAGCTATCAGACTCCAAATACATCTTACACAGAAAACAACCTGCTACATTGGTTTCCAATATCACAAGCACACATGGCAAAACTTAATAAAATGGACACATTCACAAATGAAAAAGCAGTAAACAACAACGAACCAATCTAATTCATCAGCACAAACAGAAGGAAAGGATCCAAAAGCACTCATTAAATACAGCCAACACCTACCTTTTCAGTTTCCATTTGGACAGGCTTGTCACCTGACTCGGGAACACCATTTTCAGCACCTGGGGCATCAGCAGTACCCTTAGCATCCTGCATATTTACATCAGTCTCATTGGAACTAGGGGGAGCAGCATCACTGGGAGCCTCGTCTGTTTCCATCTTAGCAGCTTCCTTTTCAGGCTCCTTTGCAACTGGAACTTCGATTTCTTCTTCCTCCAGGAGCTAAAGACAAATATCAAACTATTAATAAAGAAATACTTCAAATAGCAAATGCACCACTTGCAGCTCATTCAGAATGTTTCCAAAAACTTACAGTTGCTGATTCAATAGACACAATCCCATGCAAATTCAGACGAACTTTAACCTTCACTTTTGCCCGCTCACTTTTTGTAGATTGGAAAGGACCAATCTGCCCAGAAGAAAATTTTATGAATTGTTAATACAATGGAGAAAAAAACTAATTGACATACTACCTTGAAGTCGAGATCAAACACAACAATGGTTGACTACTAACCGTATAAGAACTGATCTTAGCAGGTGCTTGCAATTCGCTTACATCAGCATATTGCACATCAACAGTGAATGTGCCTGACCTGTAGAACGTCAAAGCCTTAACACTAGGTATAGGATTTCCTTTAGGAAAAACAACAGTGCTTTGTTGATTGTCGACTGTTTCATTTTGAGCTTCAGGAGCGGAACCTTTCCATGACAAAGAAATTGAGAATGGGAAGCTCTCATTGACCTTCACAATAGGGAAACAAGTGTTACCACACATTTCATTAGCCAAACAAAAGCAGTGGCAAGTGACAACCACCTAAGGAATATAGGCCAACCATTATGACCACACATCCACATCAAAACAGTATTGCCAAAGCAAACTCAGAAGACTATACAGCACCCCAACAAAAAGAAATTAAGAAAAACAAGAGTCCCAAACAAATGATTTAGAGGTAAACTTTTACCTGAAACTCTCGCACTTTGAATGTAGGGCTAAGGATTGCGCACTGCAAAGCACATCCCCTTGCCACACACTCACTTGCATTCATGGTACGTCTGGGCTCTTTTCCAAAGAATTCTGTAAGAATTCTCACAACAGAAGGTATACGAGATGCAGAACCAATAACCTCAACCATGTGAATATTCTCAACTGAAAGCCCTGTTTCCGCTAGAGCTTTTTCCAAAGGCCTCTTTACGCGTTCCAAGATTGGAGCACTGATTTGTTCAAACTCGTCTCTCTTAATGAAACCTCTCACATCCTTCTCATCCATTAAGCATTCAATATTCAGAGGTGCCTCGGGATTAGCACTAAGAACCTTTTTCAGTTTCTCGCAGGCAACTCTTAACCTAATGCAGGCCCTTGCATTTTGGAAAACATCAATCTTGTACTCTTCCCTGAACTTGGCCGCAAAATGCTGGAATAGAACCTCATCAAAATCTCTACCACCCAAAGATCGGTCAAATGAATGACCCAATATCTTAAGTTGACCCTTCTTGAAGCCAGCTATACAAACTTGCAAGCTTGAATGCCCAATGTCAACAAAGGCAACATTCAGTTGATCATTTTCAGGTAAATCTGTCTTATAGATACCATAAGCCAATGCAGTGGCTGTAGTTTCATGAATCAGGCGAAGGGGATGCAAGCCTGCTATTGTGGCTGCATCTAAAACAGCTCTTCTTTGTAGATCAGTGAAATAAACAGGAATGCCAATGCAGCAGTCCACCACTGCTGCATTCAAATTCTGCTCAGCAATGCTCTTTAAATTTGACAGCAGCATTCCCATAACTTGGGTTGGAGTAAAAGCTCTTGTCTCACCCAAATAACGTGCGTGAATTAAAGGGTATCCATCAGGACCTTCAGTTACATTGAAAGGCAATGATTTCAGATCCCTTTGCAACTCAGGATCAGAGAATTGTCGCCCAATCAGCCGCTTAACCTGAGAGATTGAATTTTTAGGGTTCATTGTAGATGATGCAGCCCCTGCCGTCCCAATGAATCGCTGCTTGTCACCAAAGCACACAATTGATGGAGTCTCACGCTTTGATTCATCATTAAGCACAACATCAATACCCCTTTGCCTCGCAACAGCAACAATGCTGCTCTCATTGCCCAAATCAAAACCAACCACGCTCATCTTCGCCAATATTTAACAAACTAAATAGGCCGGCTCCTTAAAAAGCAAACAGCAACTGTCTTAGACAGCAATAAATTTATAGACAAAAAGGAAAACTAAATAACAAATCTAAATTAGTCTACAATACAGGAGACACGAAGCAAACATCCATTGAATACATGCAAAATTATACAACTTAAACTGATCCCTAGCTACATCAGTCTCTGAACTCGGACAAAAATAAATAAAAGCAAACAATAATTGAATGAGCTCTAACAACCATAAAAGCTGCACTACCAATAAAACAGTTCAGTTCTTGCACTGACTTTTACCAATCAAATAGCATGCGAAAATATAAGCATATAATTGCCAAGAAAACACGTAATGTGCCTGAACAAGACGAGGCTGCAAGCACAAACTTTTAAATCACCGTCTGAATATAATATCAACGAACAAATTAGGGAATAGCAACAACAAAAAAATCCATTTTACAAAATAATACAAAGCGTAACCAATATAACAAATAAAAACTATAATAACGAACTAATACGACTGAATCTGCAAAAAGGAAATCCAAAAAATTGCATAACTAACTGAATCTAATAATAAAGCCTAAAATCCACAAACAATAGATAAAATTTTCACATACAAGCTTGAATCTAGAGAGAAAGAGTCGCAGATCTACAAATTTAGAGACAGAAAGAGACTTCAAATCTCGAAGGCTGCAGTTCTAAGAGAAACTAGGTTTAGCGATCGTACCTTAAAAAAGAGAGGAAAGAGGAGGATGTTTGTAGTTCTGGAAATTTCGGAGGAAGTATTTTTATGTTGCGAGAAAACAAAAACAAAATAAATAAACCAAAACGAAACGACTGGGTTATAAGGAGAGAAGAAGCTTTTTATTAGACACAGTAGGGTAGAGGCCTAAGGGTTTCTGTGGAATTTTCGAGTTTCGATCTGATTAAAATTAAAATACTTTTTTTTTAAGTTTTTTTTTTAATTTTTTATTTGTTTAATTTTAGTTTTGGAGGTTCTTCTTTTTGTTGTTGGAGTCAAATAAATGGTCCTGGAGAAGTCTGGATGTTCTAGAAAGATCTACGGGGATATTGAAATTTTTTGTGGGTAATGGGCCCGACTTCGATTGGGCCTAATCATATCTTGGACTCCTGGAAGGATATTTTCATTAAGATCCCTATTTTTTATATTTCTTTTTTTTAAATGATTTTTTTTAATAAAATAAGCATGGAGATCCCTCTATCTGTTATTAGTCTATCTATTGATCTATTCTACTGTCTTAAAATTTCTTGCTCCTTGTATGTTAGCATTTTTTTTTTGTTGATAATTTTAATTGATAAAATTATATTTATGGAAAGTTTTATTTTTATAAAGATATGTTTGTGGGAAAAAATAATGTATAAATCTTTTATTATATAAATGTATAATTATCATACCATATTTCTATCAGTTAAAAATAAAACTTAATCTCAACTATTTTTTTATTAAAAAACATCGTTCAAATATTTTAAAAATATTTATTAAAAAAATTTAACAATTTTATTGAAGAATAAATTAAATATAATTTGATTTTAGTCATTGAAATTTTTTTAAATAATAAATTGATATAATGCAATTTTAGTTGTTAAGATATTTAAGTAGTATTTATTTTTTAACTTAATTTTAAATTTTGGTAATTATATTTAAATAAATCAATTTAAAAAAATTATTTAAGATAAATATAAATACTTAAAATAAACTTACCCAACTATGATATTTCAAATCATTGTTATAATTTAGTATAAACAATATAATATGAAGTAACTTTACAGTCAAAAGCTATGATTAGGATAAAAAATATTCTTGTAATTTTATCAACCATTGTCCTTACTTGGTTATAGCAAATGGTGGCTCTAGGTTAAGAAATGTAAAGAAAGATGAAACAGACAAAATTTGATGTATATATTCCTCAAAATGATTTTTTTTTGTAAAAACAACAATAGTCGAGGATCTTATTGAAATTATCTACAAAATTGGTATAAAATTTTGGAAGAACATTATAAGTTAATATAATAAGAAAAAAAATTAGGAACTAGTAATTAAAGATAATATAACAAGAAAACTATAGGTTGTTTAATTGTTCTTTTTTTGGTCAATTATCTATTTGGTTTTTCAAACTCGTACACTCGTCACTACAAATTATTTGACTAGTCAATTGCTATAGATACGGTGATACATTGATTAAAAAATAATTGCTTTATTTATTTATTTTTAAAACGATATTAAGCTAAAATAGTTGTGAAAAAAGAAGTTGACGACGCCGTTTAAGTTGTTCTCTTCGACAAAAGCTAAACTCATTAGTGGTCAGCCAGTGGCGGGAAAACTTCCTCTTAGGGTTTATAGGTAGACCGGAAATATTTCTCATCAGTTTCCTGGAATCCAAACAGAAAACTAAGAAGAGAAAACAATGCCGACTTACAATATCAGAGGTATCAATGTGGATTTCCCGTTCGAGGCGTACGATTGTCAGCTGGTTTATATGGAAAAAGTCATTCAGTCTCTTCAAAATGTGAGTCATCTGATATGCAGCCGTTAATTTCCAAAAGTTACATTTTTTTTTCTGCTCCATTTGTGACCTTTGAGTATAACAGTCATGCTAGTATTGCAGTACTATTCGTTTGTAAATACTGAGTGCTGGCAACGATTTGGTTGTTTGCTTTGATCATACAAGTTCATGATTTTGAGTTTCCCCCATTAATTTGAAATGAAGATTGTCACATTTGTTGAGGTGATATCCGTCTGTTTTCAATTGATTACTTTTCAAAATTTTATTTATTTAATTATTTATTATTTCTGGAATCGTGTTTTGGTAAATTGAGAAGATATTGGGACTGAACTATTTCATTTTTTTTTCATCTAACTATGCAATATACTCATGGATTTATGACACGGCAGAAATGTAATGCACTTTTGGAGAGTCCTACTGGAACTGGGAAAACCTTGTGTCTTTTATGTGCCACGTTAGCTTGGAGGAAGAGTTTGGGTCGTTTCTTAACTGTTGGGAGTCAAGGAAATGATCAGATTGCTGGAAGCCAGTCCAATGAGAATTTGTCACAATCCGGGGCTCCTAAACTTCCTAAAATAGTATATACCTCACGCACCCATAGTCAACTCCGGCAAGTGATTCAAGAGTTGAGAAGAAGTAATTATAGGTCAGATCATATTCTTAAGTGTTTGCTTTTGCAGTTTAAATCTTCAGAATGCGTTAAACCTTAAAGATCTTGCATTTATTCATTTATATTTTTTATGTTATTCATGTTTGAATGCACGATTTTAATTTAACATTTATTGATTTGATATAGGATACAATTACAATAAAATCCATTTTAAAAAATTGCATATTTCCTTCTTTATTGTTAAATTTTTGAAGGTTAAAACTTTTCTGTCTAGTTATGGTTGTGGCTGTTAGGACATATAAAAGATGTGAAGTAAATGCTCTTTTCAGAGAATCTTTGGAGAACTTGCATGAAATTGATTTTTAATTTTGACAGCATTCATTGAATTGTGCTAATTCACTTACCTTTAGAGATTCTGCAGGCCCAAAATGATGATGTTAGGATCTCGAGAGCAATTGTGCATTCATCATGAAGTCAGTTTGCTTCGTGGAAGTGCACAAAATAATGCCTGCAGATTCCTTTGCAAAAAGGGTGCAAAGCGTCGCTGCACTCACCATTCTCGTGCTGCCGGTATTATTAAACCATGTGCACTTGTGCAAGCATTCATCACATTCTTTCATTATCCTGGTTTTGATGTACTATTACTGGACATTACATATGAATGAAACCCTTTGTTGTTAGACAAATGCGTTCCGTATGCAGTCCAATTGTTGCATGTCATGCAAGAGGATTGGATTTATCCTTGAAAAAAAGCATCTGGATCTTGATGTTGATGATCTAATTTGAAGTCTTTGAAAATGAGATTACGAGAGTCCAGCTGAGTATTTGTGATTGGCACTATATGACTGTCTTTTTGTTATTCTATTATCTGCGGTGCTATGCATGTCAGTTTACTGGTTTTTGATGTACTAAACATCTGCTGCATACAGATTGTTTTGTCAGAACACAACATCTTTTTTATCAATGGGTTATTTAGATCCCAAACTTACCAGTAATAAATTGGCTGGTTAATTTGAACAGGCTAAAATTGTGCTTCACCTTTCCCTTTCATTCAACATCTCTATCAATGCCACAATGCTGTCTCTATTTGTTAACCGCCTAATTTTAACTTTCAGCATATTGATGAGAATAGGCTATAGATCTTTTTATCCAAGGGAAATTTTTTGGACATGGTTTGATGTTTGAGCTATAAGGATCTTATGAATTGTTAGTATAACAATGCTATTAACTATTTTTTTAATGTTTCGATTTATTTATAATATAACACCTGACCTCTGTATTTTTCTGCACTTCTGTTGTAGATTATGTGAAGCAAAATCCTCATCTTGGAGATGAACCTATTGACATTGAGGATTTGGTCAAGATTGGGCGAGCATTTGGCCCGTACGTTCCTGTATTATCTATTCGTATATGTTCATTTAGTTCACTTCTTGAACACATATTGTTATCTTAAAAGCCATTGCTACTGTTGGTGGCATGGACTGGTTTGCTTGCCATTTTATTTGAAACTTCTTTCTTGTAGGTGTCCTTATTTCATGACAAGAGAGCTCCACAAGGATGTTGATATTGTATTTGCACCCTATAACTATCTCATTGATCCTTGGTTTAGAAAAGGTCTTGGGATTGAGTGGAAAGACAGTATACTTATATTTGATGAAGCTCACAACCTGGTAAGAAGAAAGAGTCAAATGCTTACTTGGACAATTTGTACGTGGAACAGCTGAAACTATAGATGCTTGTGTTCAAATGTCTCTCTTTTCACTTTTCTGCTTATCCACTCACAGAATGTACTGGATAACTAAAGTATTCATTGTTAATACAGCGGTCTGGGGATTGGTATTATATATTATGAGTATTGCTATATATAATAGGAATACAATGCAGGAAAGTTTGTGTGCAGATGCTGCCTCTTTTGACTTGACTTCTGGGCTTCTCACAGCATGCATCTCCGAAGCAAAAAATTGTATTGACATTTCAGTAACTAGAAGGGAACAGTCAAATGACAAAACGTTGAATCCAGATAATTTTGCCATTCTTAGAGGTAACTATATATTGTTACAAGGACTATATTTATTATTCTTGTAATTTTGTTGAGAGCTACTATGCCCAATCTGAAACCAGATTGCCTCGCTCTTCCTGGTAACATAGTCAAACCAATACTTATGGCACTTTGTTCTATAAAATTCAGATTATCCCGCATTTATAGATACTTTACATCATTTTATTTCTTCATGAGTTGTGAATATCTTGCAGCACTTCTTCTGAAGCTTGAGAAACGAATAGCTGAAGTGCCCATTAATTCTAAGGAGCTGGGATTTACTAAGCCGGGGCCTTACATTTATGAATTACTAGCTGATCTTAATATCACACAAGAAACTGCCTCTAAGCTTATCGATATAATTGACGAAGCTGCTGAACTTCTTGAGGAAGATAAGCTGCAGAAGAGAAAGAGCAGCGCCTGCAGGATAGAAAGCATTGGCAACATCCTTAAAATAATCTTTAGAGATAAAGGAACTGCCCATGCAGAATATTATCGTGTAAGCTTTAAACCTATAACATGTATTCATAGCATATGCAACTTGTGAATGGCATCTTTTCTATATTTTTATTGATGTTGTGTTATGTCCAATTAGATGTCTGACTTATAAGCTGTTGCTTTTCATTTTAGGTTCATGTGCAGGAAGCTGAGGCAAATGCTGCAGATGTTGTAAAGGGTAATTTGCAGAGAAAATCATTTTGCTAAATGGGCAGAACATTTTTTTTCTGTACTTAACACATTTGATGTTTTCATTTTCCATTTTCTCCTGCCTTTTGGTTATTAAGCTTTTTGGTTGTGTTTGCAATACAGAAACATTGACTTAGATTCTTGTAGTTTTCATGCTTGATTATTCTCTATGGTAAATAGGCTATCGTTTTGTAGGAGAATAATAATGTTATGTGGGAAGGTCAACTTAGTTTATTTTCGTTGTGGAATACAAAAGCGAGCTAGCAATATTGTGTTGGCAATGTGATATAGGTATTAATGGAGTGGGTTCTTGGCATTAATTAGATTACTTTTGAAAGTTCAACAAGTTATTATGTTCATTCTTAAATTGCCATCGGACCCAAAAAGCTTAAGCTTGTAAGGAGGGGCCAAAACTACTATTTGATCTTTGACATGTCCCTCATGCATGAGGCATGTAGATTAACAAAACCACAAACATAAAATTTAATACGGCACAATATGGTTTAATTAATATTATTGGGGAATTCAAAGAATAGGGACTTGGTCAAGTTAGTTTTGATATCATGTTAAGTTACCACTTGACTCTAAGCTTTTGCTAATGCTATAGGTAAATGTTCAACAAGCTTTAAAAGTCTGTGTCTACTATATCAATTGACATGCTATCATTTATTTGTTCGAGTTGGGGTATTATCAGAAGTAAACTGAAGAGATGTAACTTGGATTATTGTCTTCAAAATACAAATGGACATACGATATAATAGAGTAAGTAAGGAGGAGAAAAATAGATAAAGGGTTGAGGAGTGTGTGCAAAGCATTTTTCCATTCTTCTCAAGAATTCAATTGATGAGAATAGGGAGAAAGGCAGAGAAAGAGAACATAAGATCAGAGATAGAAGTGCAAAAGTCCTCCAGCTTTCTGAAATGATGACTTGTTTATTTTCCCTTATTCAATCTTTTTGTTACTAGGCGCAAATGGAAGGTAAGAAAAGAATGAAAACTGAATTTGGTTGTCAGAGTGTGGACATACCCAAGGCTTTGGGCGTTTTCAAATATTTATTCAAAGACATGTGCAATGCATAATACCTTCTAGAATACCATAAATTTTTCTAGTTAATGTTACCATTCAAGATGTGCCACGCTTCAATATTGATTATTTCATATCTCCATTATTTTGAATGTGCAGGTAAGGTATCCAGAACACTCAGCTGGTGGTGTTTTAATCCAGGAGTTGCAATGCAAGAGTTCTCCAGGTTGGAAGTTGGGTCCATCATATTGACTTCTGGCACATTATCACCCATGGATTCATTTGCACAGGAATTGAAATTGTAAGTTACTTTTATGTGTGTTATGTTTTCAAATTGACCATGCCATAACTTTCATAATTTTTGAACTGAAATCTTTTGCTGTTCTTAGGAATTTTCCTATACGATTGGAAAATCCTCATGTCATATGCGCAAATCAGATATGGGCTGGAGTTGTACCAGTTGGTCCCTCTGGTTACCCTTTCAATTCCTCTTACCGAAATCGTGATTCTCTAGAATACAAGCAAGAGCTTGGGAATGCTATTGGTATGCAACATAAACAATATTGATGGTCAATTTGATAGGCTGATCATTAGTTCGTGAGTTTTACTTGATAATAAACAGAGGGTGTGCAAGTCATTAGCTTCATTATTGTTGATAATTATTTGAGTGATTGTTAAATTTCTTGAATTTGATGTTCTAGTCAATATTGCTCGCATTGTACCTGATGGGCTGCTCATATTCTTTCCATCATACTACCTTTTGGATCAATGCATTTCATGCTGGAAAAACACGGTAAGGCATCCAACACAATCAGCAAAGAAATGAATATTGTAATTGTTATCTTTTTCAAATAGAAAGAGCCATTGAGTACTCGTCCGCCCAGAGAAGAAGCTAGTAACCAACCCTAATTTGTTGCATGCTCTATATTTGTTTAGACATCATGTTTTGTTGCGTTTCTTATAAACATAGTCGATGTTCACTCTTAAAACTTCTCTGACTATTTTCAAATATCACAAATAAAGGCCGAAAGCCGTCACGCATTTGCTTTTATCTTTATGCAAATTATGTTTTAATTTTTGCAGAGTCATGGAAATTCAACAACAATATGGGAAAGAATATGCAAACATAAGAAACCTGTTGTCGAACCCAGACAATCTTCACTGTTTCCATTGGCAATTGAGGTGCCTAGCACAAACTATTGATATGATCACCGGTCGTCCATTTTTTATTATATTTACTGCTTAGACCTTATGTTGCCATCTGATTTGTAATTCTTTGCTTTCTGTCAGGACTATATGGCTAAGCTGAAGGACACCTCAACTACTGGAGCAGTATTTTTTGCTGTCTGTCGAGGGAAGGTATTTGATAAGTTTTCTTAGGAATTTTTTGATAGGTTTTGTAAAGATTGTTTCCTTCCCCTGCTTTCATGTTCTTTTCTTTTAATTGGAGACCTGGTCCTCTATTATATCGCTTGTCTTTCTTTAATATTATATTTCTTAGCTTCTTCTCAAAAAGATTAAATTTTAATGAAAGAACAAAATGGACCTATGTTTGGATCCATGTGTCAATTTCATTTATTTAATTTGATGATGCACTTGAGGAGGTGTTTAGCATTTAAATCTATTATTGAACCCTTGCTTATCAACTTAAAATTTTTTGGGGTTGTTGGCATCCCAATAGATGTTATTTTGCTTTTAGAGGCTTTTGTTATGGACTTAATGCTGCAATATGAACTGCCTCTAAGATGGTTTCTGTAGATGCAATAACCTTGTATTCTGAATGCACAATAATTATTTCCTTTTTGCACATTTCTGAATAAGTAGGAGATGCAAGTTATTAAAAAGCTGACTAACCTTGTATTATGAATGTTATAATAATTATTTCCTTCTCACATATTTCTGAATAAGTAGGAGATGCAATATTTTAAAGAACTTACCCACTGCACAAGTGGGCTTCTGTATTGATATTTTAATGTTTCTCAACAGCTCATGAGTTTGTTTGATGGATGCTATATATGGTCATATATTTTTTATATGTTTGAAAATGTTCTTATAGGTTAAGTCACCAAACCTTGCCTTAGAAAATATAATTGAATTGATTCTTTTGCATATCAATGAAAGTCTATTGATGAAGATAACTCTCAAAAACGTCAAGCATGTCTTGTTGATTCTTAATGCTTACATGTGGGCTGTCACCTGATATTCCAAAATGTAGTAAAAGAACATTGCAGCAATTAATGAATTGAGAGAATGGCTAACAGCTCAAGTTTAGTTGTGTACATCACTGGAAACTTTATATTAATTTTATGTTGTAGGATTTTTCCTCATACACTATTTTCATTCCCAAATGTCCTCCAAACCACACCTTGGTTTATGCTTCATATATCTGATTTTCAGGTGAGTGAAGGTCTAGATTTCACTGACCATGCTGGAAGAGCTGTAGTGATTACCGGTATGCCATTTGCTACAAGGACTGATCCGAAGGTGTCATAATCTTCTTCCCCTCTTTTTCTTGAGATTCTGTTAGTCTTTATATGTTTATTATTTTTAAAGTCCACTATTTTTTGGGCCTTAACTTCCAGATTTTGCTTTGGTACCTAAAATAAATTAAATAAAGCATCATATAATGAAACTGAAGTGAAGAATGATATTGTTTAATATTTCAGTTTGGGTATTGGTAGGTCCTTACTTGTATCTTTATCCATATAAATTAATTGGCATCAAATTATTTTATAGTTTTTGTTTTGTGTTTGATCTTTCTCTTCATTTTTGTGGGCTTATTATGCAACAGGTTCGCCTAAAACGTGAATATTTGGATCTACAAATGCAATGTCAACTGGAAGGATATAAGGTACTGTTAACAACTCTTGATGTAAAGTATTGTGTTGAACTTCTAAATTCTTTTCTTCTTATAGTTAAATTTATATATATCATACTGCTTTACTAGGAACCCCAATCGTCAGTTCTAACTGGAGAAGAGTGGTATAATCAACAAGCATCACGGGCCGTAAATCAGGCTGTTGGACGTGTAATTCGTCATTGTCATGACTATGGAGCAATTATCTTTTGTGATGAAAGGTTTTTGTTTTCTAATATTTCTGTCTGAATTTTCACCAAATTGCTTTTCAGTGTTGTAGTGCATATCAAACGGTTGTAAAATTTTCTGTTTATTTTATTCCCTCCAACATTCTGATTCAACATATTGTGCTCCAATGGTTGATTCTGGTCTTGCTGCAGTATTATGAATCATTCATGAACTAATCTTTTATACAATCTTCAAACTCTATAACACCATTTTGATTGATTTTAGATTTGTGCTGAACCATAATCAGTAGATATAAAATAACATCTGCAATTGGATCTTTAATAGAAACCACGGAATATATGTAAGCATTTCGGAGATGATTAACCTTAAAATTGTCTGCTCTTCATATTGTTGCCATTGGTCTTTGGTGAATTTAATCATTATCAACATGGTTGTTTATGTAAAGAATGAGGGAACTTCAATGTTAAAGTTTTTTCCACAAGTAATGTATTCTGAATAAACCTTTGTTCTTTTGTTCCAAGTATCATTCTTGATAAAATTCTCAGTTTAGAACCTTCTCATGCATTTTGACTTTTATGCTCTTTCATCTTTTGAGTTACTAATAGGTTTGCACATCCAAGTCGCCAGTCCCAAATATCACTTTGGATACAGCCTCATGTCAAGGTACATTATATTGGTAAAAGAATAATCCATTTCTTGTAACTGTTTCATACTTACTCATTTCTGCTTGCAGTGTTACTCAAACTTCGGGGATGTGGTTTACACATTGACCCGTTTTTTCCGAGATGGAGGAACTCATGGTTCTACAAACCACAAGTTAATTAAAACTGAAGATATGGGTAAAGTATCCTTTGGATAAATAATATTGTCTGTTTCATGGTTTTTATGGTCTTGATATATTCCTTGGATACCAATCAATCATTCAGCAGCTAATTGTAAATGCCATTATATAGGAGATGTAAGAGAAATTAAATCTATGGAGCCTTTGCCTAATTTTTTCCAGGAAGAGGTTCCTTCTACGGTAATTTTTTATTGTTTTCCACCCTATGTGCTCATTTATTTTGAGTTAGTCATTTTTGTCAGTATTTTTCTGTGTGAACTGTTATTCTTTGTGATATGTAATAGCGGATGCTGGCAGTTGATCAAGCTTGCTCAGTGAAGTCATTCTCTTCTTTACTGGATGTGAAAAGAAGCAACAGCTCAAGCCACTTGAGAGAAGTACTTCCTGCTAATCGCTCATCTCTCAGTCCTTACAAGGCAATTCAGGCTTCTAAATTGAATAGTTCAAGTGATCTTATAAAGTATGAGAAAAAATTAGCACTCCCTGGGAGGAAAAGTTTACAATATCATCAAGGTCATGAATTCATTGATTTAGTTGGTAATTCTTCATTGGATGAAAAACCAAGGAAAGAGGAACTGATAGCAGCTTGTTCTGCTAAGAAGCGTAAAGTATTAAGTACTGAACCTGATATAATGCAATCTACTAAAAATGGTTCTGACACTGCATCAAATTCTGAAGGGTCACAATCAAACAACTCATTTCCTGTTTCTAGTTTAGTGAAGCTTGAAAAACCACAGCTTCCTGATAGTAGAAGCAGGATAACTGCTCAAGGTTCAGCAGCATGTAAAGTTGATGGTACAATCCAAAGGAGAGATACCGAGATTGAGAGTGAAAAATGCAAAGGGATTCATTCTAATTCTCTATCTTCTGGTAATGAGGAAACAAAAGGATCTGTATTTCTGACACAGGTATTTTTTTCAATTTTTTTTTGTTTTTAAATGAGAAACAAATCTATTACACTACGAGAACTTCAGTTGCATCAAAATGTGCTCTGATTTTATATGAGAATCATCTAAATGAAGACTGATACCAGTATTCCATAACAGAAGAACAAACTCTGATTTCGAAGCTTGATGTGTTACAGGTTCAAGAAAAACTTAGTGCTGCAGAGTATAAAGACTTCGTTGGATTTATGAAGGCAATGAAGTCTAAGGCAATGAAAATTAGTCATGTTCTACAATCAATTGCGAAATTGTTCTCTGGACCAGAGAGGCTTCCTCTTCTCAGAAGGTATATTAGGTTCTAAACAATAGATGATACAGTTTTTACCTTTTAGCTTTAAAATTTGGACCTAGACTAGATGTCTTTAAATACTATTTCTGTGTTTTTTTTTAACTTTTTGATTTTTGCATTGGATGATGGCCTTTCGATTATTAGATTTATCATTTTTAGTTTGGGTAATGTGGCTTTAGAATCAGTATTACTGCTGCACCTATTACTCTCAACTTTAAATTTCCAGTTACATACATTGTGTTTTAGGAATATCATGCAAGGACAATTGCCACAATTCTATTATTCACTTCATTCATTCATTCTCAGAATGACTTGCATTCAATCTCCAACTGATTGCATTGACCTTCTGTTGATCTAAAACTTTATAAACATAACCAGATATTTTTCCGTCTTCAAACCTTTTTTATTTCTCTTCATTTATTTTCCTTTTCTATGCTTGGTAATTTTTGACATTTCAGCAATCTGTTTTTACAAGTACCTTGTACCAGGATCTCACCCACTTTCTGCCGTCATCATTTACAGATTCAAGGATTATGTCCCTGCAAAGTACCATTCTTTGTATGAGCAGTACCTTGTTGCAAATGATTGAGCGCTCCATAGATGAAGTAAGGAACTCTACTTTTGTAGTTGGTAATCCTAGACTCTGAAAGTGAGTGACACATAAATGACTGCAGTTTCTGCAACTGTGATATGCATTTTGAGATAAGAAAGAACCATTAATAAAATAAATTCATTCTTTAAAAAATATGCATGGTGGAGATATTATGTTGTGAAAAATAGTGAATAAATTTCTATTAGAATATCAACTGCAATTCTCAAATAACTGTTGGCATTAGAGAAAGTTAGGGGTGCATTTATCAAACACCCTACTAGTACTAGGCACATTATGAGATTTTAGTATGCAAATTATCTCTTATTCATTTAACACTACAGATTTTCAACACTATCATGAAAACCATACCAATAGGCTTGGAACTCCAATTTTTGTGTGTATATGATGCAGCTTAAATTATTTGAGAAACTTGATCTGTTTTGGAATCACATTTCATGACTGGGAGCCTCTTTTCAATTTGAATTGCAGGATCTTTATGCTTATACTCTGATTTTCAAGCGGCTATTGTTTCACATCCAGGGATAAATCTTCCTTGGAATGAAGGAATAGTGGTATTTTTTGATGCTCCCAGGGTTGAAAAAACTTCTTCCCTGTATGACAGAGGATACAACTACTGAGCTGGCGAGAAACTTCGACTTGACAGTTGGTAACTGTATATATGCGGCCTGCAGAACACTCTTTTTGCCTGAAACGTTAAATGGCTCCATTGCAATGCTCTATAAATTGCGTTGGAAGATTAAATGTAAAGATCCCTCAGCAATAGTTTTCATTTTTTGGACAGCTTTTCATGGTGCTTGAGATATCGGTTTACCATGAATCAGAAAAATGATTTCTAACATAGCAATTGTAACTGTTATTTATGTGAACACTAGTCAACTTTTAGAAGCTTTTGAAGTCAGGATTTTGTAATTGTTTGCTACTAAAGATAACATTAAAAGGAGAATAGCACCTGGCTGTCAAATAAATTAACTTTGTTTTCTTTTTCAATATATTTTTTTTCATATTATATTGACACATTTCATTGCAAACGAATAATATATTAAGAGAAAGATGTAATTGCATGTGGTAAGATTTAATTATATGAGCATTGTATAGATAGATTAAAAAGGAAATGTAAATGAAAGCCTACAACTGAATTTCATTAATAAAATAAAATACAATTGGTGATTTGCAATACAAACTCAAACCCATTGGCGTCCTATTCCCAAAATCAAATCATATTCTTTCAAAAGAATTAGAATATGCATGCAAATGGGTAATAGTAGCAGATTCTAATAAAACACCGGGGAACATGCAACAGACAAGACCAATATAATTGTGCCCAAATCCCCACCAAAATCCCACAAAATTACAAAACTTCATTCATCAACAAAGTCCCCCTTCTCCTTGAAATCCCTCCCTCACTCATTAATTAGTTTATATAGATTAATAATAATATTCAATTATTCATCTTCCATGTGAGGGCTAAGATGAATAAATCCAAAACCAGCAGTTTTAACCCTAAGCCTTTTCTGGTAACACACACATATATATGTATTCTTTAATGCACCACCTTCCCCGTTGCCAGAATCTTACGTTACATATTTCTCATTTTTCTTCTCCTTTCCTTGGAAACTCGAAAATTCCGTGATCTTTCCGTAATCTTGTTTGAATTTTTCCGCAAAACGACGATCAAATCTACGAATGCACTCAGTATGAACTTGTATGATTTCTTCTCGTTCAAGTTCAAGTAACAGAACAGAAGTTCTTCCATGAAATCCCAATCAACTTTTTCATTGTTCTTCATTTTGGCTTCAACCATTTCCTGCATGGAACGTCGGAAATCGTCGTACGGGCTCGGAGAGTACGTTAAGACCGCAATGCAGTCTTCAGGAAGCTTGACATCCTTGGAATCGTCGGAAACTGAGGAAGACTGATCATTTGGGCCTATAGTTGTAGTAGTAGTAGTTGAAGTTGACCCTGAGCCTGAGCCAACGTCGTCGGAAGTTGCCGTAAGACTGTTCCGCGCTTCTTCCATGAGAGAACCCGACAACCCCGGCGCCACGAAGAACCTGTGTGACCCACAGAGGTCCGGCGGCGGCTCCAGAAACCTAGGTGAACCGAATAGAATCCCTCTTGGACTGTAGTGAGTACTAGCTTCATGATTTTGATCAACCTGCAGATGACGATGATCTTCTGATCCTTTCTTTGTGTAATAATCTTGATCGTGATCTTCCTTGACATAAAGGGACTTGAAATTCTCGTACAGGAAACGATCAATGTCTGAAAGTGTTGCAGCAGCATCATTGTTGTTGCCATTGTTGTCGGTGTTTTGGTTACGATCAAAAGCAAAAGATGGGGTTTTGGGGTGCTTACAGCCCGAGAGAATCCAATTTTTAGTGGGCTGAAATGAAGAATGGTGATTATTTGGGGTGTGTTTTTTGATCTTGGAAAGGTAATCCTGAAGAGATTTTTGCAGGTGCTTAGGCATTTTTTCACTTAGGTTTCTGGTTTATCTAAGATGATGAGTTTGAGTTTAAACTCTTGAAGAATGGAGACTCGGTGTGCTTTATAAAGAAATCAAGCAACAGAGGAAAGTAACATATAAAATTAAAATAAATATTTGAAAACGTTTTCCAAAAATAGAATTAAATAGAGGGTAGGTTTTGTGGAAGTTTTGGGACCATAAATGGGAACAGTATCTGTGAAATATTTTTTAACATTAATGAGAAATCTAAAGATGGTATTAAAATCAGTATTTATTTTAGGGTTCTTAATTTTCTTTTGTATAATAGCTTAACGTTAGTTGTTGTATGGAGTTTTGATGTGAATGGTGTTGACTACTGAATAGAGGATTTACTACTGCTTATAGTCAATCTAATGACTACTTAAAAGATTTTTTTGTTGATATTGCAGATTTTTTTCCTTAAGAATAATCCTAATTAATTATCACATAATCCCTCGACCCTTGAGAATCTATTAACTAAATTCTGGTTTAATTTTTATCCCTAATATATAAAACAATAATGCTAATTTTTATATAAATTTTGTTCATTTCGACAATCTTATTTTAATTTAACATATTATTTATATTTTCATTATAAAAATTCCTCTTCAACAAAAATATAAAAACATGCGGTAGTATTACAACATTGATACATTAATTGTTTGTATACTTAACACTACTCTATATAAAAAAATGGTTTCAAATACAATTCAATTTATTACCATGCATTGATAAATATTTAATTTGAAATTATTTTATTTGTTTTAAAGAATTTCATGCGTGCAGGCATGCATGCTGTAACAGCACCGTTTTAGAAAATAAAAAAAAAATTAAGAACCAAATTCACCCTTAATAAAAAATAAAAATTTTGATTTAATATATAACAAGTTTGTTATGGGTTTAGACTTTTAGTATATAATACCAAATAATAAAATATGATGAAATATATAGTTGAAAAAAGCTGGTCGATTCAGGATTGATGTGTAGTGTAGGTCTGAGCCGTGCAATTGAAGAGAAAAAGTGGGCATGGTAGCATGGTATTGTTTTGACTAATTTCTGAAACTGCATGTCTCAGCCCTAAGCATCAATTATACATAATCACTTCAATTATTCTTGAATTGCAGCATGACTCAGCCCTAGAAAGGAAAAGGTACCCATTTATACAAGTTTAGAATATATATAGTTGAAAAATTATTCTAAAGATTATACGCCAAAAAAGGAATTTTTTATTTTAAAAATAGTGTAGATCTTACAAACCCTATTTTTATTTCTGAAATAGGTACCATGAGAATATGATGCCATATTTTTTTTTACTTCTGACAACACTTGAATCAGATACTCACAATAGAATGCACCAGAAAGAAAAGGTGAAAAAGAAAACCAAGGCTAGAGAAATGAAAAATGGGAAGGAGCTACTAAACTATATTTGAAAATGGCTTATAATTATTGTATTTCAGTTATACTTTTGATTATATAGTGAATTTTAAGTATAGTAGTACATTTAAAATTACCTTAATAAATTTAAAAGTGTTTATTATATAAACAGTTTTTAGTGAATTTAGTTAAGCAAACTATGAAATGCTCGGTCTTATATAGTTAGGAGCTATTTGTAATAAATAGATTTTTATATCTCTATTAGTTAATCAACAGTTATTTTCAATTCGAAACATTTGACCGCAGAAACGTCCTCACAAGTTTCATAACTAGAATTGTTAAGGAGCTGTACTGAGTACAGACTCCTCCAAAAATTGGAGTATGCCGTTGAATGTGGCGAGCACACGGTATTCTTTAGTAAAAGGCGAAAGAATAGTTCGCTCTGTGCTCACCACACGGCTCCTTAATTTAAGTCACTCACTTACTGCATATTAATTATATTGGCACGCTCCGGTTGAGGTTTTATTCTTCTTAGGCTATGTGGGACTGTGTCTTCTCCTTTTAGCTCTCCCATGCCGTGGAATTGCATTTTGCTTAATTCTGCTGCTTCGTGGCGTCTGCATATATATTTTTGAGTGCCTTTTTGTTCTTTTACGCCTATGATGATTGTGCAGAATATACTTTCCAAGAAATCCAAATCAAAATTTTAATGAAAATGCCAAGGAAACTTTAAGATACTAGAAACTGAAGAAACTTGCTTTAAGAATATTTCTGTTTACACTCGAGGAGGTAAAAATTGGTGTTCTGAATTTTGGATGATAGAGAATTGCAATGACGGGGCAAACAATGAATAACGTTTACTGGCTTTCTCCTGCATTTACACTTCATGGGATACAATAGCTTAACCATGGAAACATACATGCCCGTGGCATTTGTGAACCTTTTTTAACTGCAATTGCCGAGAGTTTAAGTTACTGCTACCCTTGCCTCAAATCCTATCCCAAACAATCTATAGATGCATGACCTGCATTCATTTATATAGATGAAATTTACAAGAAATAGATACTATATTCTATTGAGTTTCTGAATTTTAAACTAAATTTGGTAAGGGGTGCGCCAGGCCCGTGCAGTAGTGCAACGCATGGGCGACGCTTAGGGCTCACAGTAGCAAGCTACAGGGAAAGAGCCCTCCCCTGAAAAAATTGATTTAATATCATGTGGAACAATGTTCCACGTATCAGATATTAAACTGATAAGAACAGATACTACACTTGATCTTAGCCAAAAGGCCGAGAAAGGTATGCTTTGCTTCTCGTTTCGATTGTGCTTTTATAACTATTCTCTGCATTTTAACGTATTTTGCTCCGTCGATATGGGAGAAATAAGGCTTCCTCGTGATATACATTGTCTCGACTATTCTGCATTGAGATGCAAAGTCTGGTAACAATTCGATTCAATTTAGTGAAACCCCTTGAATTTAGTATTTCAGTTCAAGTAATCAATTGTAGAAAATATTTTAGCAGTGTGATTAACTCAAGCCAAAGTCTACAGCAAGAAACAGAATTGAAGAGTTGGATCAGGGATTCTGAGTCTTATTGTGAGTACATAACTGTCAATCGATGATCTAACAGAGGAAAACATATCAACTCTACTTAATAATCGTGCATAAATTCAGCATTGTAGCATATGAGTAAATCTATTTTTCTCAACTTTGCATTATGATAAAACGGTTTCAAGGAAAGTCTATTCATACGCTGAAACTATCATTTACCTTGAACAGATAAATCAACACCAGCAATTGTTGCTAACCCACATATCAAAAGTTTTACTCCGTGTACTACTAGTATGTTTCTATAACCTGAGTTGCTGTCTATCACACTTCATCATCAGAGATTACTAAGTTTCCATTTCTCTCCAAGGAAATTGTTTTGTCAATGGACTCCAGAACATCGCCCTAAAGCAACTGTCTTCCATAATATTCATAACACCTCCAAATCCAAGGTAACTTACTCACAATAAGACATTCAGAACAATCTATGCAGCAAATAAATTCATTCAAACCTGAATACATCAACACAGTATTTAGTAGCAGTTCATGTTGCAACTGACAAGAAGACTTGAGTAATCACCATCAACAGTGGCGTTTCTGAATTTTAGGGATCAAAGCACTCATACAACTCGTACCTAGATAATATGTTATATTTAGTACTGAATTGTATATTAATATGTTTCTATCACCTGACCTGTTGCTGCCACACTCACCATCAACAAATTTCTACTATCACCCTCCAAGGAAAGTTTCGGCAGCTCAGACAAGCTTAAGTTTAAAGCAATTAATTGAATCCTACATAAATCCGAAGAAACGACGCATGTACGAATCTGTTAATCCACAGAAACAGCTCGTGTATATACTTACAATGGTGGCTTCCTAGATCGACAGAAAAATATTGCATTAATGGATCTCAAATTCCATAGTGTTGATTCAAATAGATTAAAATTCAACTACAAACATAAGTTAACAATCATTAATTTAGAACCAGCAATTGCACGGCTTTACCCCGGAGAGAGAGACCTTCCACAAATTCTCAAAGGCCAGCGCCAAACCCAGGCCAAAGACTGTGTTTCTAAGATAGCAATTGATGTTTTTGCAGAATTTAGAATCAAATCTATGGGATGCTGTCTGCAAAACAGTTCATGCAAGCATATATGAATCTCCAATTTCAGAGTAAGATCGGTGCTGGTATTCCGCTCACAAATTTGTTACAGGACACTCCTAAATTTAAAAACTAATCTATTAGAAACTAGATTGTAAGTAATTATCATAAGCCTGAAACTAGATTGTTAGGGAGCTGTACTAGAGTACAGCTCCTCCAAAAATAAGAGTATGCCGCTAGAAGTGGCGAGCACACGGTATTCTTTAGTAAAAGGCGAAAGAATAGTTCGCTTTGTGCTCACCACACGGCTCCTTGAATGCTGTCATTCACTCACTGCAGATTATATTGGCAAGTACCGGTTGAGAATTAGATCTTCTCGGGCAATGTGGGATTGTGTCTACTCTTCTTAGCTCTCCCTGGCTACCTAATTTATATTTTGCTCATTGTTCTGGTGCTTCATGGGATCTGCATTTATTTCTTTACTTATCTTTTTGTTCTTTTATTCATATGCTAATTGTACAGAATGTATTTTCCTATGGATCCAAATCAAAATGTTGATTAAAATGCCAAGGCTAAAAGATGAAAGCAACTGAAGGACTCAGTTCCTAGAAATGTTTCTCTGCAGTAGGTGAAAATTAGTGTTCTGAATTTCTAATGATAAAAAATTACGATAATGGGGACAGAATGAATAATGTCAAATGACGTGGTCTTTGAATCCGTTTCACCCACGTTATGATCCTCAAACATGATATTATATGCTTCAAGTTGATTTGTCCTGCATTTACTCTCCATGTGAAAGTACTTGATTAAAAAATGCTTTAATCATAGAAACATGCCCGTGGCATTTGTGAACTTGCATCTTGAAGAATTCAGAATTGCAGAAAGTCCCAAGTTATTGCTATCCTCACTTCCAAAATTTTGGCACTCAATGATCATCTGATCGACTGCACAATCTCAGGAATTGTAAACACAAACTTGGTCTACAATAACAAATATAAACATCTGGCTATAGCTGCATGACCTTAAAACACTATTTCTTTTTCTACCGTAGTTAGAACTAGGATTGGTAGGGGTGCGCCAGGTTCGTACATTAGTGCAACGTATAGGCTATGCAGTCATTAATCATGGTAGTTTCCACACCTTCTTTGCAAGCATGAGATATATCTTCCAGGAAACACGAACACCACATGCATTGCATGCCCTAGAACCTTCCTCTAGAATAGATTAAATTTAGCAGGCAGGATATCAAGCCCTGCTCTCCAGGGGAATACCTGAAGAGATGCGGCCACAGAAACTTCAACGGCTGGAATGGTTAACCAGATAATTGGTTTTCGAGCGCACTTGATAGCCACTTTTGACAGCATAAGCCTTCCATAATCCAAATAAGCAACTCTTCAATAGGATTTCAGATTTCTTGGCAGTGGGATTTTTACCATGGCCTCTATCGCATTCATGATCTGTGCTTTGATATTTGATGAGGAGGTTTCAGGATCCAGTTATCTTGAAAATCCTGATTCTTCCACCTCTTTCCATCTATCCTTATGAACTCTGGCTAATTAACATATAATTTAACTAGTTTGGTAGGGAGCTGTACTGTTAAAAGTACAAACTCCAGCCTAAAAACAAAAGTTTGCCGCTTAAAGTGGAGAGCACACCGTATTCTTTAGTAAAAGGCAAAAGAGTAGTGCTCACCACACGGCTCCTTGGAATCATTCATTGCATTTTATATTTGCACGTTGCTGCTAAAAGTTTGCTCTTCCTTGGTCGTGTGGGACAGGATCTCTCTTCTTACTTAAGTCTATGCTGTATGATTGTATTTTGCTAGAATTTTGTGCTTTTCCCATCTACATATATTTCTGACTAATCCTTTTTACCTGTTCTCCAGGTTCTTCAATGCATAACTGATAAACTTTAAACAGAGATGAATCTAGATAACATGAATAATTTTATAATTTGAAAATAGATTTGGTAGGGGTGCGCCAGGCCCGTGCAGTAGTGCAACGCATGGGCGACGCTTAGGGCTCACAGTAGCAAGCTACAGGGAAAGAGCCCTCCCCTGAAAAAATTGATTTAATATCATGTGGAACAATGTTCCACGTATCAGATATTAAACTGATAAGAACAGATACTACACTTGATCTTAGCCAAAAGGCCGAGAAAGGTATGCTTTGCTTCTCGTTTCGATTGTGCTTTTATAACTATTCTCTGCATTTTAACGTATTTTGCTCCGTCCATATGAGAGAAATAAGGCTTCCTCGATTATGCTGACTTTTCTGCATTGAGATGTAAACAATTCGATTTAGTTTACTGAAACCAATTGAATTTAGTGTTTTAGTTCAAGTAATCAATGGTAGAAAACATTTTAGCAGTGTGATTAGCTCTAACAGCAAGAAAGAGAATGGACGAGTTGGGATCTGGGATTCAGAGTCTTATTTTGAGTATGTAACTGTCAATCAATGATCCAACAGAGGGAAACATATCAACTCTTCATAATAATCATGCGAAAATTCAGCATTTCAGCCTATCAGTAAATCTATTTTCTCAAATTTGCATCACGATAAAACGGTTTCAAGGACAAAGATTCTCTTCTGCCTCCATGGACTTTATACAATCGTTGGCTTAATTGCAAGTTTCTTATCCGTCAGCTGAACTTCCACTGCTCTCATGCTTTTCGGGAAACCAATTCCGTGGCTGACGCTTTGGCGAACTTAGGTCTTCTTTGCGATTCTATTCAGTTTTCTATTGGACTGTCTCATGATGCGAATAGTTTCCCCTGCTACCGTTTTCTTTAGGTTTTTATTTTTTGCTTCTTCTTGTAGCATGGTACTTTTAAGGGGTAAGGCGCATTTTGTTCCATAATCTTCAGAGATAGTGCATGCATGGATATACAAATCCAAAGTAAGTTAACTCATGTTAATACATTCAGAACAATCTTGTAGCAATTAAATTCTATCCTGAATACTTCAAGAGTATCAAACCTAGTTATTAGTAGCCTTCATGTTGCAACCGACATGAAGACTTGAATGATCACCTTCAGCGGTGGCGTTTCTGAATTTTAGGGATCAAAACACTTGTATAACAACTCGTACCCAGATAACTTTTAAGTTATATCTAGTCCTGCTCTGTTATATTATTCTGTTTCTATCACATGAACTGTTGCTGCAGCACTCAATCATCAACATTTTTCTACTATTACCTTCCAAATAAAGTTTCGGCAACTCAGACAAGCTTAAGTTTCAAGCAATTAATTGAGTCCCTCATAAATCTGCACAAACGACGCATTTATGAATCTGTCAATCCACGGAAACAGCTCGTGTATAAATCTAAAATTAAGTCTTCCTAGATCGACAGAAAAATATTGCATTAATAAATCTCCAATTCCCTAGAGTTAAGTTAAGATCATTAACTTAAAAGGCCTGGGTTTGGAGGGTGTTTCGAAGATGGGTGTTCAGATTCATATCAGTA
Organism: Melia azedarach; assembly: GCA_028052125.1. NCBI lineage: Eukaryota > Viridiplantae > Streptophyta > Magnoliopsida > Sapindales > Meliaceae > Melia > Melia azedarach. Next base: position 2,290,513 of record CM051398.1, on the reverse strand, counting down.
CATTCCATTCCAGAATGTAACACTGAACAGATTGATGGCTATGGTTCAATTGGTGGCCATCCATTACCATAAGAGATTAAACTAGATTAATAAAAGATTGAACTAGATTGATAAGGGGCCGTACCCGTACGGCTCCTCCAAAAATAGGGGTATGCCGCTATAAGTGGCGAGCACACGGTATTCTTTAGTAAAAGGCGAAAGAATAGTTCGCTCTGTGCTCACCACGCGGCTCCTTGAATGATTACTGTCACTCACTGCATATTATATTGGCACGTACTTATTTAGAATTAGATCGTCTCAGTCCATGTGGGATTGTGTCATCGCTTCTTCTCTCTCTTTCTAGGTAATTCTATTTTGCTTAATATTCTGCTGCTTCCTGACATCTGCATATATTTTTTGACTACCCTTTTCATTTATGCATATGCTAATTGTGTAAAATGTACTTTCCGACATCCAAATAAAATTTTTAATGAAACTGCCGAGGCAACTTAAAGATGAAGAACTCAAAATCTGAACTACCAAGGAAGTGAAAATTATTGTTCTGAATTTCTGATAATAAAAATTTTCAATGTTGTAACAGAGAACGAATAACGTTTAGTGACTTGGTTCTTGAATCTGTTTCACCACATTATGATTCTCAAAAGCACTTTCATATTATTTGCGAGAAGTTGGTTTTTCCTGCATCCATTCACTCTCCAGAGGATCTAATAGCTGAAAGTACTTAATACAAATGCTTTAAACACGGAAACATAAATGCCCATGGAATTTGTGAATTTGGATCTTGAAATGAAAATTGCAGAAAGTCCAAGTTATTGCCATCTTTAGTTCAAGAAGTGACAGTCGATGATCATCTGATCTACTTTGACAATCTCAGGATCCTAAACGAAAACAATGGCTGAGATAAAACCTAGGACACAAAGCAATAACGAATATATACAGTTAATATGTCCTCCAAACACGGAAACATTTCATTTGAAATAAAAAGCAATTTCAAAATCGAGAAATTTACATTATATATTTTCTTTTCAAATATATATTTTAAGATTTGGAACTAGATTTGGGAGGGGTGCGCCTGGCCAGTGCAGTAGTGCAACGCATAGGCGACGCTCAGGGCTCACAGTAGCAAGCTACTGGGAAGGAGCCCTCCCCTGAAAAAATTAATTTAATATCATGTGGAACAATGTTCCACGTATCAGATATTAAACTGATAAGAACAGATACTACACTTGATCTTAGCCAAAAGGCCGAGAAAGGTATGCCTTGACCACCGATTCGATTGTGCGTTTATAGATATTCTCTGCATTTACACGTATTGTGCTCCGTCGATACGGGAGAAAAAAAGGCTTCCTCGTGATATAGATTGTCTTAACTATTCTTCACTGAGATGTAAAGTCTGGTGAAAGATTCGATTTACTTAACTGAACCCGTTGAATTTCATATTCTAGTTCTAGAAATCAATTAAAGGAAACATTTTAGAAGTGTGTATAACTTGAAGTCTAACAGAGTGTGGAGGTGTTGATGAGCGATCCCGACTTTTATTGTGAATGTGGAACTATCAATCATGATCCAACGAAGGAAAACTTATCAACTATACCTATATAGGCAGATAATCATGTATAAATTCAATTGTTCTGTAGCCAAAACTGGTTTGGTGTCCTGATTATTTAGCATTTCAGCTAATCTGGGAATATTTTCTTCTTAACTTTTCTTTATAGCGAATTTTCCTTATTCATCTCTGACAGATAGATCACCACCAGAAATTGTTGCTATTACAGATATCAAAGATTTCTCCCTATACTACTGGGTTTCTGCGACAAATTACTATGTTTATACCAGCCTGCAAGGAATTGTTTTGGCACAGTACTCAAGAACATCAAGGATGTAACAGTTTCAGTTTATGTGAGAGTATTATTGGACTCGGATACCATTTAAACTCAAAATTGAGGAACGTTATACCAATACATTTTAGGGCTTTACCCCGTAGGGTGCCCTTCCAGAAATTCTAAAAGGCCAGGGACAAACGCAGGCCTAAGAGGGGGTTTGGAAATAGTTTTCAACCAGCAATAGACGCGCCTCGGGTAGAACCTCACTAGCTGCGTCATTGCCCCAGTCGCAAAGATGCCTTTACCAGAGATTTTTTCCACATTCTAAAAGACATCACCTAACATTTAATAGCTGTTCATAGTGGATGAGGGATTAGGTCAGCAGTATTTTGAAAGTTCGGATAAGAATAAGGACGAGCTAAGCATTTAATACTTGAAAATTAACGCAGAATGTAAATAAAGACTATAATGGAAAATGATCTGACTAATTTAAAGTTGACTCTAGTAGAGGCAAATTTTTGGGTTTTATACTGAATTTTGAATATTTAGACTATTTAAAATTATTATTTTAAGCAATGCAGCAATGGAATTGAACTCTTAACACTGTGGTGATGAGGAATTCACAGCCCCATTCCAACAGATGGTTCAAGCTAAATGTAGATACAGCAATTTATGATCTGATAAAAATGGCTGACTGAGGCGCAATCATCAAAAACTCACTTTGTTTCCTTTAATCATAGAGTCAGATACTGTTAGTTACGATGGCAAGTATAAAAGAGATCTCACATGTTGCATCAATAATGAAAGCATATATGACAGCTTACACAACTCACATGTTTTATAAACTCATTTTAGCAGTAAAATTGATCTAGATTAGTTGGGAGCTGTACTCAGTGAGCACAGGCTCCTCCAAAAATTGGAGTATGCCGCTGAATGTGGCGAGCACACGGTATTCTTTAGTAAAAGGCGAAAGAATAGTTCGCTCTGTGCTCAGCACACGGCTGCTTGAATATAATGAAGCACGTAAAGGACGTTATATTTCCAGGCACAGGTTGAGCGTTTGGTTTTCTGGGCATTGTGGGACTCTGTCTTCTTTCTTAGCTCTCTCGGCTATTTAATTGCATTTGCTTAACACTCTGGTGCTTGCGGATCTGCATATATTTCTTGATTACTAACACATGCTTATTGCATCAATTACACATTAACATCAAAATGTCAATGAACATGCCAACGCTACTGAAAGATAGAAGCTCCTGAAGAAATCGGTGAGAAATCTTTTAACTCATCTCTAAGCTCTTTGCCAGGAGATGGGAAGATTAATACTTTGATCATAAAATTTTGTGATGATGATAAGACAGTGTGAATTTTACTGACTTCGTCCTTGAATCCCAGTTCTCAGTGTTACTTCACAACATTTTGAGCCTAAAAGACACTTCACATCATTTTCCAAGGGGATGTTTTCATATTCTAGTTCTAGAAATCAATTAAAGGAAACATTTTAGAAGTGTGCATAACTCAAGTCAAAGTCTGAGTGTGGGGGTGTTGATGAGCGATCCTTACTTTTATTGTGACGAAGGAAGCAAAACGAATGAAAATGCCTAGGGTTTCGTAAGGAAATAGCAAACCATTGTCGTAAAGGGCAGAGCTTGAGTCAATCTACACGTATTGACTGGCGCACGGACAAAGAGGTCCAAACTAGAGAAAACAAAACCAGGGCAAAGGAGGGGCTAAGCAACTGCACAAGAGCACGCTCTGTTGTCATAATTGAAAGAAATTACAATAGAAATAAATAAAAATGTCCAAGTGTGTCAATTATCTATCCTTGTTTACCTTAATTCAAAGACATGCTTTCTGTCAATGTAAAACCTGAAACTATTGGCTGACGATCCTCTATCTACCAAGAAATAATAGGTCTGAGAAACCAATTATGGCAACTACTAGAAGCAGCTATAACAATTGTTTTTTTTTGCATTGATGTGTGAAATTTTGAACTAGAACTAATAGGGGTGCGCCAGGCCCGTGCAGTAGTGCAACGCACAGGCGACGCTCAGGGCTCACAGTAGCAAGCTACTGGGAAAGAGCCCTCCCCACTAAAAATTAATTTAATATCATGTGGAACAATGTTCCACGTATCAGATATTAAACTGATAAGAACAGATACTACACTTGATCTTAGCCAAAAGGCCGAGAAAGGTATGCCTCTCTTTGTGTTTCGATTGTTTTTTTATACATATTCTCTGCATTTTCATGCTTTTGCTCTGTCGATATGGGAAAACATTAGGCTAATGCCCAAACTAAGTTAATTATGGGAGAGATTATTTGAATTTTTGAAGTTTAGTTACAAAATCTGACAATATTCTGATGGAGAATTAACACATACCTCTCTTGAGGTTTGAGGTTTCTACACATAAATGATAAATTTAGAAAAACTCGCACTTATCTCTCATGAAGCGTTAGAATTAAGGACACTTTTAAATATTACTATTTTTAATTTATTATATAATTAATTTTTATAAAATATTATATTATTATTCATATGATAATATTATTTTACATAATATAAATTAATCTTATTTTTTATAATTTTATAAAAATTCTAAATTTATTAATGATATTTAGAATTTTTGTTAAAAAGTCTTATATACACATATACTCATTTAATTAAATTATATTTTATATTATTTTTATTAACTAGGTACATATACACATAAAACAAGTATAATTTTAAATTTGTCATTAACTTAAAAAAAATTATGATTGTGATAAATAATAATATTAAACATACAAATTCCACTTATAAATTAATGTTATAGTATTTTTTCGATTACATATATTTTATATGATTTTTTATAAAATTTATTTAGAAATCTCACTCTCATAATTTGGAATCTTGAATGACCAATAAACAATAATACAATATTTTATAGAAATTAATTATGTAGTAAATTGAAAATAGTTAAGTTGGTAAAACATTCAAAATGTCCTTAATTCTAGCAGTTTTGTGACGATCAACTAACGGTCCAACATAAGTAAGCGTGAGTTTTTCCAAACTTACCTCTAAGTATATATTTTCCAAACCTCAGGAGAGGTGTACGTTAATTCTTGATATTTTGATTTTGTTTAATTAGTTTTGAAGTAGCAAAAACAAAATAGCTGTGTATTTTCATTAATTCAGAAAATATATATCTTATATATATGCATGGTCTTTCATAAACAGAGATATCTCCTCAAGTTAACATCAATCATATCACAACTTGAGGAACACAATCCTTAAAACCTGGATTGCCACTCTTTTTCAACTAAATTAATTAAGATTTAAGCATTCTAATCTTAACATGCAAAAAGTATCAAAACAAATTCTCAATGCATCAACAATTATAGTTCAATTTGCATATTTACAGACAGAAGGAGAATAAAAGGTGTTGGGATATTGAGTTTCATTGTCAATATGTAACTGTCAGTCATTATCAAAAACAGAAAAACTATCAACCATTACTATATAAAGATTCAATTTTTCTATAACAAAAAGTTTATGCTCATTTAGTAATTCATCCATGAGAAAGACTTTTTTCCTAAACCTTTCAAGGGGGAAAAGGGTTAATTGTCTACATACTAAACTCACATTAGCCTTGAACAGTTGAATCGCACCGCCAGAAGTCGTGTTTACAAGATTGCAATTGATTTCTTTACAGTTTTTAGGCTCACAGTGTAAATATGCGGAGACAGTGTATCTACAGATCTCCAATTTCAGAGTAAGATGTGGTGCTAATTCTGATTCATATCAGTCCATTCACATCAATCTCCTCATGGGGCAGGAGTACAGAATATTAACACCCAAACTCCAAACAAGAAATTGAGCCTTCCGTAAATCTGTAGAAACAGTGAGCGGCCATTTTGATAATTGCATGTATTATATTTCTCAACATATTCACATCAAACTGTTAATGGACATCCCAAGGCAGCTGAAGAAATAATCACAATCCAAAAGTTTAACTCGTCTCTACGCTCTAGCAAGGAGGTGTAAAAATTTAGTGTTTTGATGACAGAATATTGTGATGATGATGCGGGCAGAGTATGAATAATGTCTTAGTGATTCTGTCTTTAAATCTGTGTCGTTTCATTCCTCACATATCTGATCTCAAAAAATACTTTCATGTTATTTGCAACTAGTTGATTTGCTTGCAATCACTCTCTATCACAGAAACTATGTAATACAAATGCTTAAATATGTTAAACTTCATCCTGAACTAAAAATCGCAGTAATTCGAAGTAATTGCTGTCCTTGCATCATGAATATAACAGCTAATGATTCGTCTCATAAACATTAAAGGATTAAACAGTGTTCCTCTTATAAATCTTCAACAGAAACAAAGGAAAATGTTTTAAATCAATTATCTATACTTGTTTCCCTTGCTTGAAAGAATCAGTTTTGTGGGTTTTCTCCTCTGGAAACTAGACTAAGACTTTACTTTCCTAACATAACCTTCTGCATTTCCTCGCCAGAAAGTGGATAACAAGGATGAACTGTATCTGGGAATCACCAGTTGATTTAATGACTTTGGAACTATAATTGGTGGGAGTGCGCCAGGCCAGTGCAGTAGTGCAACGCATGGGCGACGCTTAGGGATCAAAGTAGCAAGCTACTGGGAAAGAGCCCTCCCCGAAAAAATTGATTTAATATCATGTGGAACAATGTTCCACGTATCAGATATTAAACTGATAAGAACAGATACTACACTTGATCTTAGCCAAAAGGCCGAGAAAGGTATGCTTTGTCTAGCGTTTCAATGATTCGTTTATAGCAATGCCCTGCATTCTCACTTATTTTGCTCTGTCGATAAGGGATAATTTATCCCCTGTGATAGGAGAGTTTGTTTAGAGTTGAGATTCAAAGTTTGGCACAGAGATTTGATTTTGATTACTTAAACTCTTTGAATTTGCAGTTAGACAGAAACAAAGTGGATAGAGGTGTTGGGATTGGGATTTGTTTGAGTGTCATTGTCAATATGTAACTGTCTGTTGTGATTTAAAACAGAGAAACACATCAACTATATCAAATTCAAAACAAAAACTGGCTCGGTATCTGTTCATTTAGTAATTCATCCCATTAGAAATCCGCTTTCTCAATTCTTTCCTTACATGAAAAGGCTTAATAGGAAGGTTTTCTTTATATTATTTTTTTAATTGTTCGACTTCACATTAACCTTGAACAGACAGATCACCACAGAAATTGTTGCTAACCTTGAAAATCAAAAGTTTTGCTGTGTACTACTGCGTTTGTCACCTGAGTTGTTCTCTGCCACACATATCATCTCAAATTTCTGATTCTCTGTTACCCTCCACGAAAACAATTTCGGCCCAAGACAGGAGAACATTAATTGCAATTCGAAACAAGCTTTAGTAGTTTAGTTTCAAACAATTGATTCTGCCACCTCTGAAACTGAGTTTTCCATAGATCAGCTGATAAAAATTGAGTATTCCACCTATGGTTTTCCATAGATCAGCAAATAAACATTGCATGCATAAATCTCCCATTCAATCCGAGACATGATTTTTTTATATTCACAACCTTAGTCAAATGAAAATTCAACACAAACAGTTCAAGAATTTAATCAAATAAATTATAACTGCAAGGAAAATACCATGTTTCTATTAGCTTGCTAGGAATTGTTTCGGCAGAGCACTCCAGAACTGTGAATGGATGAAATTAAAGAAAAAATACTTGTGTACTTGTCTTTGATACCATTTAGTCGAAGTTTAGTAAGCTCTTATCAAAATAAAATTAATTTAGAACTAGGAATTGTAGGGCTTTACCCCGGAGGGAACCCTTCCAGAAATTCTCGAAGGCCAGGGCCAAACCCAGGCCTAAGAGGGGGTTTGGAAATAGTTTTCAACCAGCAATAGACGCGCCTCGGTTAGAACCTCACTAGCTGCGTCATTGCCCCAAGCGCAAAGATGCCTTAGGATGTGTTTAGGCTCTCCTAATATGAGTGCTCCTATAATAGTCTATATTACTAACTAGTCGGTGTGGGATTCAACTATCTTTATAAACTTTATTGTCAGGTCTACTCCACAAAATTCTTGCTTCCATCCTCTTTAAAGTGTAGAGAATTTCGAAAAGGAATGCGGTCTGCTCTAGATAATGAGCTGTTGTTTCTTATTAAATCTTATGCTCAGAAGTTTCGGTGAAGTAGGACTGATGCGTACATTCAAGATGTACCGTCTTCTTCCTTTAACCTTTGTTCCCAAGTCTTATTGACACAATTTCTATTCTCAATAACATGGGGAAGAGATTAGTTAATACTGAAGAAAAGAAATTCGAATCAACCAATAAAAATATAATCATATGCCACCAAAAATTTGGAAAGTTAATTTGAAGGAAACTACCCGATTAGAACTGGATTCTATATCATTTGTCTTTTTAAGTATGCTCTTTTAGTGAACCAGAATCCACACGCTGGGTTTTATGAATATCGGGTCTGTTATTGAGAGCCTTAAGTTTGCATAAGGAATCAACTTCCAGTGCCTAGAGGGAAGAGTTCATGGACAATCATGATTAAAGACGTGGTCACTTGACGAAGAACTAATGATGAGAAAAATATGGTCTGGATTGTGTTTCTGTCTTATAAAATATGTCACCTCCAATATATTTTGGTGCTAGAAGATGTTTGTGATGGGTAAGTCACTATGTTCATCACTATTAATAGTGCAGTTAGCAACTTTGAAGGGGGCTGTTGATGAATTACAATTTCAGCTCAGCATTTTGCCCAAATAAAAGCAGCGATAAGTAGCAACATTCAAGACTAATTTGATTGGATAAATACGAAGAAAGTATATTTTAAGACAAATTAGAATTGTTTCTGCAAAACTGAAGAAAAAATTTAAAACAAATTGTTCTCTCATGTACGTAAGAATGAATATGGTTTTTCTTTAATTATATGTATTAAATAATTTAGTTTTGAGCCATTAGATTCAATAAGGATTGAGTTGGATTTATAGGAAGTTTATGCTCTTATAGCCAAAATTGAAGCTGAAACACTCAAATGTGTTAATGCAAAAAAATTTAGAGTACAGCTTGGTTCTAACTTCTAGCATAAGTCCTAACGGAACAACATCGCCGTTGGCTTCTATATCTGCAGAGTTTGAGAATCGCGGAACGATCAATTTCCAAATTTCCACACATCCTTGTTACTTTTTTCTGAACATGGGACTTGTTAGTTTTATAAAGATTGTACATCGTAGTAAGGAGAGGTAACAAACAGCACATTGGAATACTTCGAACGAGAACTGAAATAATTGTATGCGGATATCTTGACTGAAGGCTTTTGAGTTCTGTGATACTTTATGATTCTGAATTATCAGCATGTAGAGGATTTGTCCCACACTGGGGAACCAAAGGAGGTGGCATTGAAGCGTAAAGGTTTAAGATCGAAGCCCCGACACAAGAAACAGCATACCTTTCTCGGCCTTTTGGCTAAGATCAAGTGTAGTATCTGTTCTTATCAGTTTAATATCTGATACGCGGATCATTGATCCGCATGATATTAAATTAATTTTTTCGGGGAGGTCTTAATATCAATAGCTTGCTACTGTGAGTCCTAAGAGTCGCCCATGCGTTGCACTATTGCACGGGCCTGGCGCACCCCTACAATTATAGTTCCAAATTTCTTAAATCGGCCGTCGATTGCCATAGGTTTTTAGCTTTCATAGTAGGTAATAGGGTTCCAGGTATCCATACACCCTTTACGCTTCCACAATGATGATAATTTGATTCATACGGAAAGTAGAAAGATAGCATTTTTTCCCAAATGGTCTGTCCTTGAGGTCTGTAGAACTGATTCTATGACAAATTCAAAGCAAATCAATTTTCCATGCTTAAACATTGTCTGTCCTGGACTCCTGATCAAAGCTTTACTCTGTAAAATGTGTAAGATTCCATAATACAAGCTCTCCTGTTACTTGTGCCGATGCAAATGGAGCAGATGATTGCAGCATTAACAAATATGGCTTGTGAATCAGCATACTTTTCAATTGAGGAAAATTGAAAATACTGGTGGTTCTTACTTGGTGCATACATTCTACCTTGCAAAGTCCTCACTGACTTTCCAGGCATAAAAAATTCATCAGGCCTTGCAAAAGAAGGCTGTGTTGTTAGTCAATTTCTACTCGCAGCATAGCCAGATTAGATGGTGCCACGTATTCTTGTCATTTTCCTCATCTGTCGCTGGAGTCACCGCTGACAATCTTGATTGGCACTAATTTGTTTCAAGTGAAAACATGATAATTTTTATCGAAGTTGGATCAGAATTGTTGCAGATACTGGTATTGAAATGTGTCAATGCAAACAAACCCACATTGCCCGAGAAGACCAAAGCCTCAACCGGACGTGCAATTATAATATGTAGTAAGCGGTCAAGTCTAATCAAGGAGCCGTGTGGTGAGCGCAAAGCGAACTATTCTTTCGCCTTTTACTAAAGAATACCGTGTGCTCGCCACATTCAGCGGCATACTCCAATTTTTGGAGGAGCTTGTGCTCTAAGAGTACAGTTCCCAACTAACTTAGTTCAAGCTCTATCTCTTAGTTATTTTAATTGCTTGTGCTCGACATATTGCATGCTTCAATCATATTACATAAACATATAAATATTTGTAACTTGGGTGAAAGATTCTTATTTTACTAGTCTAGTTCTTGATCAGATTTGATGATTCTGGTAGAATGAATTGATTGGTTCCAAATTTCATCGAGCATATTATTAGTGTTTTAAGGATATAGATATACAACATGATCACATGAATTACTGTAGTTATTTAACTATCGGTTGGCCTAATTAATAAAATTTCGAGGGTTGGTATGAAAAGTTTAGTTTATATTGTCATAATATTAGAAAAACTTATCATCATGAATTTTATAAAACTATTAAGCCAAAAACCTAATACCACGTATAGGTTTTGGACAGAACGAAGTTGGATAGTTAAAATATTACGCTCTTTTAACCAATTTTGATTCTACCACAGCCAATTTAGATCTAGTTAGACAAATTTTCATAACAATCCTTATTTGCTTTCTGGGGTCATTGCTGAGCGTTGAATGTGGCTTGTCTTGGTTCTTTTCCAATGATTTAAACAGTGTGACATATTCCCACATGGATTAGGCAGCGTTCTGAATCCTAGGGCTTGCTTTTAAAAGGAGAGCCAAATCAGATTAGGAGTCATCTTTGCGCTTGGGGCAATGACGCAGCTAGTGAGGTTCTAACCGAGGCGCGTCTATTGCTGGTTGAAAACTATTTCCAAACCCCCTCTTAGGCCCGGGTTTGGCCCTGGCCTTTGAGAATTTCTGGAAGGGCTCCCTGCGGGGTAAAGCCCTACAACTCATAGTTCTAAATTAATGATTGTCACTTTTATCTGTTTGTGGTAGAATCTAAAGGCTACTGGAATTTGCACTATTGAAGATTCAGATCTTGGAAAGAAGATTCATACATGAGCCGTGGAGGACTCAATTGCTTGAAACTGACGCTTGTCCGAGTTGTCAAAACTTTAGCTGGAAGGTAACAGAAAATTAGAATTGTTGATGATTAGTGTTGCAGCAACAATTCAGCTTCAGGTGATAGAATCATACGAGTATACAGAGCAGGACTAGATATACATATGTTAGTTATCTGGGAACGAGTTGTACTAATGCTTTGATCCTAGAATCAGAAACACCATTGCTGGTAGTGTGAATATTCAAATCTTCACGTCATTTGCAACTTGAACTGCTACTATATTAATTTGTTTTGATACTCTGTTGAAGAATTAAGGTTTAATGTAGTTGTTACAAAGATTATTGTGAACAGGGACAGAATTTAAGATTTCGAGGGGTCAAATAAAAATTTGAAAACTTCTTTCTTTTTGAGAACTTTTTATTCTTGTCTTGAATTGAAAAAGACAGAAAATTAATAAAATTATTAAATTAAAGGATTTTTTTTTATTATTTTGATAGAGGTTGATGATATATATATAAATAATATTTTAAGTAAATATTTTTTTATAAGAAAAATATTTTCAAGAATTATATATTTTTTTTATAAAGAATTTTTTTTTCTTTTGAATAGAGAAAAAAATTATATAAGTAATTCTTTAAAAAATGTTCAATTTTAAAAAATAAATTTATGGGGGCCAATAAATATTTCATATATCTAATTAATATGATTACAAAAAAAATTAACATTTTATTACAAACTTTTGGTGGGGCCTGGGGGGCCATGCCCCAAGAGCCCCCCAGAGGCCCCTGAATAGCTCCGCCACTGGTTGTGAATGTGTTAACATGAATAAGTTACTCTGGATTTGGAGATTCGTACGCACTGTTTCTGCAGATTATGGAAGACAGTAGCTTAAAGCAATGCTCTGGAGTCCTGTGCCAAACAATTTCCTTGGAGGGTAATAGAATTTGGTAATTCTTGCCTTGTGATGATCATGTATGGCAGAAAGCAACTCAAGTTATCGAAAACTACTAGTAGAATACCTAGCAAAAATTTTGATTTATTAGCAACAGTTTCTGCTGGTGATCTATATGTTCAAGGTTAATGCGAGTTCCAGCAAATTAAAAATAAAACCTTCTATAAAATCCTTTTCATCATTATAAAGAAAGAATGAGAAAAAAAAAAGATATACTGATTCCTGAAACGCTGAATTACCAGGAAAAACAAACCAGTTCTTGCCATAGAACAATTGAATGTATGCATGATTATTAACTTATATAAGTATAGTTGATATGTTTTGCTTCGTTGGATCATGATTGATGGCTATTCACAAAAAAACTCAGAATCTCATCCCTGCTCCCAACACCTCCTGACCTCCCTTCACTTTCTTGCTGTTAGACTTTGGCTTGAGCATAGGTAAATTGTTTCTTATAATTGATTTTTAGAACTGGAAAACGAAATTCAAGGGGTTCGGTAATTAAACCGAATTGTTTGACCAGACTTTGCAGCTGAATTCCAATAGGTCAAGACAATCTCTTTTCACAATCACGGGGCAGAATGTGCCCCACATCGACAGAAGAAAACAAGTGAACATGCAGTGCATAGCTATAAAAGAACAATCGAGACATGATACAAGGCATACCTTTCTCGGCCTTTTGGCTAAGATCAAGTGTAGTATCTGTTCTTATCAGTTTAATATCTGATACGCGGATCATTGATCCGCATGATATTAAATTAATTTTTTTCAGGGGAGGTCTCAATACCAGTAGCTTGCTACTGTGAGACCTAAGCGTCGCCCATGCGTTGCACTACTGCACGGGCCAGGCGCACCCTTGCCAATTCTAGTTCCAATCCTTAATATATTTGTTTGAGCGGAAGATATATAATATAATTTTCTCGATCTTGAAGTTGCTTTTTTTTCGAATGAAATGCTTTTCGTGCTTGCAGGACTATTAACTTTATATATTTGTTATTTCTCTGTTGCAGGTTTTATCACAACCATTTTTTGCGTTTATGATTCCTGAGATTGTCAGAATTCTTGAAGGATTGCAATAACTTGGACTTTCAGCAATTTTCGTTTCAAGATCCAAGTTCAGCTATTAGATCCTCTGGAGAGTGAATGCATGCAGGAAAAACCAATTTCGCGCAAATAATATGAAAGCTTTTTTGAGAATCATACTCCTATTTTTGAAGGAGCGGTAACCTGTTACGGCTCCTTACCAATCTAGTTCAATCTCTTATGACAATTGATAGCAATTGGTGTTACGGAATGGAATGTACTGATATGAATCTGAACACCCATCTTTGAAACGCCGTCCAAACCCAGGCCTTTAAGAATATCTGTAAGGGCCCCGGGGTAAATTCCTGCAATTCCTAATTAATGATTCTTTATTTAACACTAGAGAATTGAAGATTCATTAATGCAATATTTTTCTGGATCTAGGAAGACTCATTTTTAGATTTATACACTAAGCTGTTTCCATGGATTGACAGATTCATAAATTCATCGTTTCTACAGATTTATGGGCGACTCAATTAATTGCTTGAAACTTAAGCTTGTCTGAGTTGCAGAAACTTAGCTTGGAGAGTAATAGTAGAAATATGTTGATGATGAGTGCGGCAGCAACAGTTCAGGTGATAGAAACATATTAATATACAGAGCAGGACTAGATATAACATAAAGTTCGAGTTGTTATACCAGTGTTTTGATCCCTAAAATTCAGAAACACCACTGCTGAAGGTGGTCATTCAGGTCTTTATGTCTGTCGTTACGTGTACTGCTACTAATAATTAGGTTTGATACTCTTGTTGAAGTATTCAGGTTTAAATTTAATTGCTACAGAGATTACTCTGAGTGTATTAACATGGGTAAGTTGTCTTGGATTTGGATATTCATGTATGTACTATCTCTGAAAATTATGGAAGACAGTTGCTTCAAGCCGATGTTCTGGAGTCATAGTAGTACACACAGCAAAACGTTTGGTATGTGGGTTAACAGCAATTTCTGGTGTTGATATATCTGTTCACGTTTAATGGTAGTTTCAGCATATGAAAAGACTTTCCTTGAAACCGTCGTTTTATCATGATGCAAAGTTGCGAAAAATAGATTTATTGATAGGCTGAAATGCTGAATTTATGCATGATTATTAAGTAAAGTTTATACGTTTTCGTCCGTTAGATCATGATTGACAGTTACAAACAATAAAACTCAGAATCCCTATCCCAACTCCTCCATTCTCTTTTTTGCTGTTAGACTTTGGCTCGAGTTAATCACACTGTTAAAATATTTTCTACAATTGATTACTTGAACTAAAATACTAAATTTGTAAACTAAATCGAATTCTTTACTAGACTTTGCATGTAAATGCAGAAAAGTCAGGACAATCTATATCACGAGGAAGCCTTATTTCTCCCATATGGACGGAGCAAAGTACGTTAAAATGCAGAGAATAGTTATAAAAGCACAATCGAAACGAGAAGTAAAGCATACCTTTCTCGGCCTTTTGGCTAAGATCAAGTGTAGTATCTGTTCTTATCAGTTTAATATCTGATACGTGGAACATTGTTCCACATGATATTAAATTAATTTTTAGTGGGGAGGGCTCTTTCCCTGTAGCTTGCTACTGTGAGCCCTGAGCGTCGCCTGTGCGTTGCACTGCTGCACGGGCCTGGCGCACCCCTACCAATTCCAGTTTAAGACTTTGTACTTTCCAGATACTACTCTGTTAGCTGTCATGGTTTGAATTTAATCTTACAAATTTCCGTGACATTGTTTCTTTGCTATCAATTCTCGTAGGACTATGAATGATATGAATTTTTTTGACAACGGTGTCCTGTGAATTATTTTGGAAGCTGGAAGTTTCGATGTGATGAAAAAACACCAAGAAATTAAACAGTACTCAGGTTTTCAATTACGATCCCTCCTGCAAGAGTGCTGAAGCGAGTGATTCAGACTTCTGATAGTGATTTCTTCTTCTTTCTCCTAAATGTGTAGTTGCCTAGACATTCCTTCTTAACATTCTGAGTGGATATGCTGAGAAATACTTTCTTATATTGAATTAAAAATGGGGTAAAAGAACTAAAATGTATCATGTTCATGGTAGAACACATGAAGAACCACACCAGAAAAAACTATTGAGTGCCGTATGCATATAAAAGATTCTAACGTCCCACATTGTCAGAAGATAGAATTCTCGTCAGTAGCGAACATATATAAAATGAACTGAGTGACTTATTTCAAATATGGAGCCGTGTGGTGAGCACAAAGCGAACTATTCTTTCGCCTTTTACTAAAGAATACCGTGTGCTCGCCACTTTTAGCGGCATACTTCAATTTTTGGAGAAGCTGTACTTCTCTACAGCTTCCAACAAATCAAACGTAAATGACTTTAATATAAGTGGCATACTAAATTGAATAAGCTGTAGTTATCTACAGATCTATCTTGTATAATAATTTTGTAATGTGAGAATTATGTTATGTAAATTAATGGCTATAAAATGTTATCTTCATAGTGACTAATTTTTATTTAAATTTGATAGAAAGTAATTTTATTGAAGTTCGAGAAACTAGATTTTTTGTTGAAGCAGTACGAAAAGTCCTTAACATAATTCTATTGACATTTTATTTTCCCATTCACATCATTTAAGAGACCCGACATATATTTCTGTTGATATTTTATTTTGTTTGTTGGTATAGTTTGATGTTTTTTAATTAAGTTATGATTCTGTTGATATTGTATTTTCGTTTAGCTTTATGGTATAATTTGTTTATTAATGTAGCATTAAACACGTATATAGTTACAATTTACAGTTCAATAATAATTATGAAAAACTATATATATTGTTACAAGTTACAACCACCTTAATTTAGGATTAAATTAATCTTCTCGTTATCCCGAATATTTTGTTCATAATACTGAAATTTATTTGCATATATGGTGATAACATAATGTGACAAATCATTAATACTATTGAATTAACTGAAAAATTAGTACACTAACAACTAACAAGGAATAGAAAAACAAAAGATCGCTTGCTATTGCCTTCAACAGAAACCAATGATCTTCAACAATTATTTATAAAACGTGTCTTCAATTCTTATCTTCAAGAATCTTCTCTTTTCTTCATAATTTTCTCAAGCAATCTCTAGAGAAACAAACAATAACAAAGGAAAGCAAAGCGCAGCAGACAGCAAAATAATAATGAACGTAGTGTCATTAGAGAATCAAACGCGGGTTTGCATTACATTACCACCCAAAATACACTCGTCTGGTTTGTGGAAGCAGTTTTCTTCATCAAATGATAATAACACAACAAGTAATAATTATTACTGGCTTGATTTTTCATTGCCAAGACTTGAGTTGACAATTGGAGTGATCTTTGTCATCACTCAGGCCTGTCATTTTCTTCTCAAACGTCTTGGATTGCCATTGTTCACCTCACAGCTTCTTGTACGTTCTCTCTTTTATCCTTTTTAGTTTCTTATAATTCTTGTGTTATCATGGAAACTTGATTGAGAAATTGTTTTTTTTTTCTCTGCGTAAAAGGCTGGCATACTTCTTTCACCAGCAGCACTAAAAAAGGAGCATGCACAGAAGTTGATGACAAATGAAACCGTACAAGTTTTCGGATCGATAGCAACAACTGGATTTGCTTTCTTCATGTTTTTATCTGGAGTGAAAATGGATTTGAGCGTGATAACCAGGGTGGGCAAAAGAGCATTTATCATTGGCTTTGTTTCAATGATAGCTCCTCCCATTTGCGTTTTAATAATCCTTGGGTCTACCTCTCTTGAGGTAGGAAAAAAACACAAAATTATGTTCATGTCACTGATTTATTCCTCAAGTGTATTCCCATCAATCCACTGCCTTCTTAGCGATTTGAAGATCTTAAATTCAGAACTTGGACGTATAGGGTTATCGGCAGCAGTCATCAGTGATCTTGTGAGTTTATTTTTGCTGGTTTTCAGCGGTTTGATGAGAATAGCAATTACTGTTAACGTTAAAAGTTCTGTAAGGTCGCTTTATGGTCTCTTTTTTCTTGCAATTGTTTTTGGTATTTTCAGACCAGCAATGCAATGTATTGTTCGATACACGCCAGAAGGCAAGCCTGTTCACCCAATTTTCATCACAATTATCACTCTTTTGTTTCTCTCAAGTGTTTCTATAACCAAATGGTACCCTCGGTTCCTGTTCTTGGCATCATATATTCTCGGCTTGGCTGTGCCCCATGGACCCCCATTGGGTTCTGCTTTGGTCGAGAAGCTCGAGACCATGGTCAACAGTTTACTTCTGCCCACGTTTGTAACAGCATCTGGGATGAGAATAACCACATTGGATCTCAGAAAACTTACCGATTACACCACCTTAGAGGGAGGCATTGCAATCATGTCTTGTATAATTACATTGGCGAAATTTTTAGCTGCCTTTTTGCTCCCTTTGCTTAGTCAGATGCCTACAAAAGATTGTCTTGCACTCGCTTGCATTATGAGCTGTAAAGGTATCGTTGAGCTTTCCATCTTCACCGCTCTGTACGATAGCAAGGTAAGTATAAATTTTCTTTCAGTACACATGAATTTTTACCTGAATTGTCGTGAGATAGTATACTAATTTTTTAATGTTTACTAAAATGCAGTTCTTGGTCGGGGAGATGTACTCATTTGTAACTCTGCTAGTCCTTTGTTTGGCGAGCCTTATGCCTGTGCTGGTGAAGTTGTTCTATAATCCTTCAAGAAAATATGCAGTCTATCATACAAGGAACATCGTAGATTCAAAACCCAATACTGAGTTACCTATCGTTGTATGCATTCATGTACCAGACAATGTAAGAGCAGTAATCAATCTGTTAGATATATCATGCCCTACAAAAGACAATCCCATGACTATTAATGTACTTCATCTCATCAAACTCAGAGGTCAATCAACACCGATATTCATTTCCCACCAGAAGAAACGAAAATCTCTTTCTAGCCGCTCATATTCTGAAAACGTTATAGTTTCCTTCAATAAATTTGAAGGAAACAACTGGGGAGCCGTATCTGTTAATACTTTCACAGCAGTCTCTCCGTCAAATCTGATGCTGGATGATATTTGCACATTTGCGTTAGACAAACTTGCTTCTCTTATAATCCTCCCATTTCACCGCAGATGGTACGTTGACGGATCAATAGAATCAGACGATGAAGGAATCAGGCTATTAAATTCCAAGGTCCTGGAAAAAGCTCCTTGTTCAGTAGGAATCCTGATTGATCGAGGCGAGATAAGGTGTCAAATTCAGGAAACATCAATCGATCCATCATATAACATTGCTATGATTTTCTTAGGTGGTCGAGACGACAGAGAAGCCTTAGCTTTTGCCATAAGAATGGCACAAGACGAAAGGGTTTCTCTCACTGTTATGCATTTGACAGCTGATGAAGACAGTGATGACTTCAAAGAATGGGATAAATTTATCGATCTTGAGTCATTAAGACAAGTTAAAACAAATGGGTATATAAGTTACATAAGAAAGGAGGTGATCGACGGGCCTGAAACAACAATGATTGTTCGATCAATGGTGAATGAATTTAATCTAATTATAGTCGGAAGAAGAGATAATTTGGAGTCACCACAGACTTCAGGGTTGAAAGACTGGAGTGAATTTACTGAGCTTGGTATTCTGGGAGATTTGCTTGCATCAACAGATTATCTTGGCAGATGCTCAGTCTTGGTTGTGCAACAACAACGGACAACCCAGTTAGCCTAACCAGTGCTTTGATTATTCATTATTACTTGGATGTAATCTTTAGGTTAATCTGTAGTGTATATTTATATGAAATCAAGGCATAATTTAGGCTATTTCTAGGATTGATATTTGTTTTATTCTTTTAATTTTTATTTTTATTTAGTATGTTGCTATAGAGATACGTATATAAATAGAGAATAGACATTGTCAAAAGCGCAAAAAGAGAGTTTTTTTTTTGCATGGGAGAAGGGAGAGTAATGGCGACGAGCAACAGCAGAGAAGAACGAAGAAGGAAAATTGTAGATAGAGGATCTGATCGTCTTGCTCTCATCACTGGAAAAATCCCAAACCTATCTTCATCTTCACCCTCATCACCAGTATCAACTCCTCCTTATCGTTCCCTCAATCAATCTTCCTCTTCTCGTGATTATCGTGACAAGCCACCAAGCATTCTCTCAAATCAAATCCATGGTACCAACAAAATTCAGTTTTTCGAATGTGTTTGTTATAATCCAAATGAATTTTAACACCTTATTGGATTAATTGGTGCAAATATCATTCTTTATATGTTCTAATTCATGATTCTTCCTACCATTTACATGACAAATCAAAATTTATCAGTGAATTTAAAGGATCTCCATTGCTATTTGATTATTACTTAAATGAATCTGGTTGGTTTCAGAATTTGTCAAATTCGTGCTAAAATTGGCGTCACCTATAAGAAAATTTGTTTTATAATTTATATTCTGATATATATTTAATTTTCAATAGTAATGTCTTGAAGGTCCACAATCTCTTGTTTCATAAAAGAAAAAAGGACCAAAAGGTTACAATGATCTTGTTTCAGGGTTTTCTAGTTAGGACAGAGATCATCATTTCATCATAGGTTCCAAAATATTCTGGTTTAACTATTAAAAATGGAACACTCATGTGATTGGATAATGGTAGAGCAAGATGATTGCATTAATTTAAATGCAAATTTTTAACAGCAGAAGTATTAGTTATTTGATTGAATGATGACATAATTTCAATTATTTCTTTCGGTCTGTTTTGCTCTATTGTTAAGAATATTTTGGTTCAATATTCACTTGAACCATCAGCAGAGATCAACATTCTGTTACTTGATTTGTTTTATATTGTTTCCACGTCCTCATTTCTAGCATTTTTACGCGTTACGAAAGGTGGAATATGCTGATTGTACAGAAGAGCCCTGGTACATTTGTGGAGTTTTGCAATTGACTAGATTCTGGTGATAGAAAATTGGTATATGTATAGGAATTTATACCGAAATAACTGATGCATTCTACTCAAATTTTTTCTAGGTGCGAAGTTTATAATCCTGTATGACATTCTTGTGTTTTTCATTGGTGCTGCAGCTGGTAATGCAGGTGCATTGGCTGCCTCTATTTCTACATTGCTGAAGAATGAAAGTAGTGATAATGCTTCAAAGGAAAACACATTCGACACTGGAAAACAAGTTGAACCTGAAGTGTATAAAAGTGAATCCAATAGAGAAGTTATCCAACCCTACACAATGGATAATAGCACCAAATCAGAGCCATTGCCAGAAAAATCAACAGTTGCAAAAACATCAAATGCCGCAGAGGTGCTCCAAAAACCAAGCAAGAATGAACTTAATCATTTTTCTTGCAAACAAATAAATTTCTGCATTATAGCTTCTCAGGGCACTCGCAGTTTTTGTGCTCTCGTAATAGCACTTTTTGTGGTTCTCTCTTATACTGATGATGCGTTACTTGGAATGAATATAGTAAGCTCAGAAATTGTTGAGGCCCTGAGGCCTCTTTACATTCTCTTGCTAACTGATATAACAATTGTGCTCAAAAAACTGTTTCTTGAGCAGCGAAAACAATTTGAAGTGGCTGACAAAGAAAAAGTGGAACCACAGGAAGATGGGGACAACTGGACACAAGCTATTCAACTTATGGAAAGAGGATTAGTGGTGTATCAGAGTATGCGGGCAATTTTTATAGATTTTAGTATTTATACAGTAGTTGTTGTTTGTGGCCTCTCTTTCGTGTAGATTTTGTAGTGAGATGATTACTTTCGACTTTTGACTCATTCCAGTCTCTCAGTTTGCTGGAAAGTAGTTTTGTTTTAATTCCACTTATGCTATTCATTTCTGCTATATTCAGCCAAAATTGTATTTTGGAGTTATCATCTAGAAAATAAAAGGCTACTCTTTTGCTTTAGAAATAACATAATGGGATAACAAGGCATTTCAGTTCTGGATCTTACAATTCAGCTCTTTTGTTTTTTAATTATTTGAATGCTGCATTAGATTTAGTGTCATCTTTTGTGTGATAAATGAAATAGAATGGAGGATTTTTCATGTTGTTTAGTGTAGTGACTGCTTTCTTCTTATGACTGCTTTTAAAATAGTTCTTAACTCTACAAGGTATTTGTTGAAAAACTTTGATGTGTAATTAATCACAGTGTGCAATTAGAACACACTGTTTCTGAAAAATCCTTGCAACATTCTAGACTGCCAAATCCTTGTGCCTTAATCACGAGTGTAGTAAGTAGGAACTGGTGAATGATTTATTTTGGTTTGGTAGATGCCTTACCCCCGGGAAGCTCAGCCGGTAAATCATTATGTACTTGGATTTCATTTAATATTCTGGGGACCCATGCGGGAATATTGGGCCAATATATTTGTACTGGACTTTATGACTTTCCATGGTTTAATTATACAAGTCTTTAATGCGTCAACTGTTTCAGATGGCGAGAGTTCAAGATTCCATCAACAGTAAAGGAGAATTCAAGTCATGATCTTGATACTCATTGCTTTAAGGTGGAGAGAAAATGTTTGTTTCGCAATGCTCCAGAAACAAATTTGAAAAATGCAATATTCGGGATTTTGTAAGCATTGTGAAAAGAGAGTTAAGCACAGTGGAAAACAGGAAGCTATATTTAATTCTTTTACTTCAAGAATGTAGTTTGTTTTGTCCTTCTCTGTTCTTCAGAGTGAGAAAACAGTAACCTAGATCTCAGGCTTACCAGTTATTGGTGTTCAATTTTACGAGCACAATTGTTGGAAAAAACCGTTGTGTTCATTAACATATGCCAGACAATGATTGCATTTAATTGTTAGTTTTCAGTAGGTGAAGTTGTTCTTAGATTCGCTTGGGAGTATGTAGAACATGGAGAAGCTTTCCAAGAAGGTAGTTGAAATCATCAATACTAGGGCTCAGTACAATAATAAAACCTGCAGAAAAGTCCACAGCTTCTGGTTGGCCCATGAAAGTACCCAGAATCATGTATTGCCTATTTTTGATATGTGGGTTCTACAGAAACTGTTTAGCAAAAATGTCTTAGCTGATTTATGGTAGGTTGAAATTGAAATTGCATCAGCTGATACATCCATTGTCTTGAGTTAGCATGGCTTGAGAACAGACATATGAAGTTTGGAAGAAAGTTGGTAAGCATCATTGTTACAGTGTCGATTATCTCAACCACAATTTTCTCAGGCATTCATCCTGATGAATACAGTTTCTGCTAAATTTCCTGATGAAACATATTAATCCTCTTACCTTTTGTCATTGATTGCTCTTCAGTAAGTAGGATTGAGCATTATCAAGAAACCAATACCATTTACTCGTGAAGTTGAAATTATTTATGGGACCTGTATTTAGGTTTAGTGGTTGTATGGGCTTGAAAATCTAACAGGTGATTAAGTATGCAAATGCAATGATTCATTGAAGATATTCAATGGCATCGTTTCTGGATATTGATTGAATCCCAAATTCTTTTTCTGTAAACTTTCTCTACCACTACTTTAATATCCACCATAGATGTATGTTTGCAGGCATTTTCATTAGCCTTGCAATTGAAGCAATGAACCGGCATATTCCACGCTGAATCTTTGACTTACAAAAGTGAAAGCATGGTCCTCAGCAATAACAATTTCAAGTGCTGGCTTAGTGGACCATATTTCTTCGCTGTGAACCCTCTAACACTTGTCTGATTTAGTAGTTGAATTGAATAATTTTTTAATGACAGAGATGGGTCCTTTACTACGAAAATACAGTTCCATATATGACTTACCACTCATACTGTGACCCCACTCACCGCAAGAATCCAATGAAGATAAGTTGCAATCCCGAAAAAAAAAAGATTTATTTATTTTTTGCCAATCTCTCAAAGCCTGAGGGTTTGAAGCTTTTAGAATTCAATAAAATGACTTTGAGCCTGGAAAAGAATTGTACAAGTATGTTATAATATTGTTCAGCACATACCTGCATGTAAATTGACTAATTTCTTGATGACCAGCTGGGTCTGGACCACTGAAATTGCAGGTTTTAATTATTTTTTAGCAGTATAATTACAGCAGTAAGGGGGTGCATTATTCTAATTATATTACTAATTGCTATAATTTGGCCTAATCTAGCCCCTAGGAAAGATACCCCCATTTCCATTTCAACTACCTAAGCTCATAAATTTTATTCTAATAAAGCATTGCTTCAGGCTGCAGAATGATAATAACATATTTTCCATCATAGATCATCATAAGCTATGTAAATCTTAAGAAAACAAAACAAATTATGTACAGTAATCCCTTTTGCTTCTAGTTCAATACTTCAACTTCAACCCTGTAAGAGAAGCCCAAGCAACTGCTAAGCTGCTTGAGTTATTTGTGATCAAAGACACAGGAAAAAGAAGAAAATCAGAAGGCAGAAGATGATGAGGCATAGTTGTTTATATCATAGCATTAAAACTGAACAAAAATTACTACTAGATAGATTATGAAGAACAAACTGTGTCAAAAAGCACACACCATTTCTTGATCTCTAGATATGTTTCTTTCATCAAGCAACCAATTCACTCTTTTCAAAAACCCTTGAAGGGACAGCAAACCGAGCTGAAAAAGATCGAGAAGCATTATCAGGATCAGCCCACATGTACCCTTGATCAAAGTTTTGCGAGTACGTGTAAGGATCATATGGCACATGCACATTAGTACTTGATGAACAATCGAAAATTCTCTCCTTTTCTCTCATTATCTTCCTCCACAGCATCCTCCACCTTGGCGTCTTTGATCCGAAAACCATTCCGTTGATCGAAAGAATTCGATCATAGCCACTCTTCACATAGCTCCGGCACCAGCAGATGTTTTGATTGCCTGAGCTGCACCAACTGTTAATGTCCATGGTGAAGAGAAGCGCAAGAAATCTTGTAGTTGCTTTCACAGTTTGTTTTCTGCAGCAAAAAGTGTTAAGTGCATGCACTAATATAAGCTATATATAGAGGGAAAACTACTATGCATGTTTTCAAAGTCAAATCCTATAAAGTCATACCAAAGTATTATTTTTAAAAGGTAATCAAATGATTTTGATTATCAAAACACAAATGGGGTTAGCTTTGCTTCTAACAAAATTTCAGGGTGTTGCCAGAATTTAATCCTGAAGTCATGTGACATGTGAAGATAGATAAATTTTTTAAATGTGCCCATGTGCGAATTCTAGATATATGAGGTTGGATTGGAGAGAATGTTAAATGTTTCAAAAGGGTATTGACTGAAATTGAATTGGGTTGATAGGGTTAGATGGGTTTGTTGCTTGAATTATACTCAATATTGATGCCTACAACTTTTCCCAATTAAATTGTCTTTATTGTTATTTGGGAAAATTCTATCTGCCTCATTCGTACCTTCTTTCATTATTTTTATTGTTTTCAACAAACACCCCAACTTATAAGAAATTAGGGTGAAAGAAAATCAGTTACTAACATAATATGTGTATTTACCTTTGTCTGAGTTTAGTTTACAAATCTACTCTATTAGAAGTGTCTTTTGGGTAATAACATTTTTTATCCCTAAATTTTAGCAAATCAATAAATAAAGATACGTTTTTAATAATTTTTAACAAATTAATTCATAACTTTTCTTATTTTTCAATTTCAATTAGGACTCTCTAGTAGAAATAAATATATTAAATTAAATAAAATATGACTTAGTTTATCATTTTAAAAAGTTAAGAGCCTAAAGGTTATTATTATTATTATTTTTAATTTTCATACTGTTAAAATGGAGTAAATCAAATTAAATTTAAGATAGAGTCTTAAATATAAAATTATGACAATTGAACTCTTCTTTCCTTATTATAATCACTTTCATAATTAAATTAATTTTAATATATATATATAATAAGATTTTACTAAACAAACATGTAAATAATTTGATATGCTTGTTTTCAGTTAAATTTTTTTAAAAAGTTATAAGTAAAATTAGGTAAATTGCACAAATTTTATTTATTAAACTTAAAAAATCAAATCAATTTCATAACAAAAAAGTGTGACTTACAAATTTTTTATATGATTATAAACTTTCAAGATTTATGGTGAAAGTAATGGTAACATCACCACCTTTAATATATTCTGATTTTCATTATTGTTCTTGGCAAATTTTCTGATCAAATGACTCATTATCACAGTAAGAACCTTGCTTGGACCATAAATGCATATATTTGCACTTAATAAATATGAACTTGAACTAATAAAGCATTTATATAATTTTAAATTCATTTTCTGTGGAGTGTGGACACTGCTTTTATATAATATATATATATATATATATATATATATATATAATTTAAGAAAAGAAATTGAAAAGCCTCAAAAGCAATCCAAAAACAAGTTGTTAGTTTATCACTTCACAAATTCCATGCTCTGCTGTGCCTAGTATTGCCAATGAAAATGAGCGTTTCTCTGAAGATAAGCACCATGACCTTTTGTCATCACTAGTCCATTACCCAATAAAAAACCTGACATAAAAACAACTTTTTCTAAGAATAAATCCAAACTTTTTTGTTATATATATAACTCCTTCTAGTCTCTCCTCTTTTACTTCGCCACTTTACCCTCCTCTTTTGCTTTCCTCCTCCTATAAGAATACAACCCAGAGAAGCACTTCTCCTCCTCTATACCTCAAACACTAAGAAACAATATGTGTCACCCAAGTTTTGATCTTCTGCTTGGCCTCAATGATCGAGAAAGGCCACGACTCCGGTTGCTCAGAGCGGCGGGGGCAGCAAGGGAGGTTGTCAGCCAGCAGAAGGTGCCTAACAGAGGTGGTGATGGTGGAAAAGCAGCAAAGAAATGTGTGTGTTCAAACACCAGTCATCCGGGGTCATTCAGGTGTAGATATCACAGAAATGACTATAAATGGGTCGGTCGAGTAAGGACTAAATCCAGTTACGTTTCATGTCTTTAGTAAAGTGTATTGAACTCAATGCCTAAAGATCTATGCTACAGAAAACTTGTATGTATGATTGATTACCTTTAATTGTCGTCATAGGCCTCTATGCTTATCTACTAAGTTTATACCTTTTCAATTTTCTTTTGCCCATAATGTTCGAGAAAAACATTAATAATTACTATGATACAGAGAATTTACAGGCCATATACAGATATAATATAGCAATATATCCATATTATATGAGTTACAATACATGTTCAAATTCAAGTCTCCCAGAACCCTTGTAAACCTGTAGGACTGTAATCTGATGTACCAAACTTGCCCAAATATGCTCGGGGAAACCTCCACAGCCTTTCAGCTCTGCTCCATTTATCTAATGTAATTGAACTCTGTTTTTGTCACTGTTTATAACAAAAAACATAATAAGCTTTCATGGAAAGGAGAAGTTGGGTTATATTATTGTCTACTCAGTTCTCACCTTAGGGTAGCAGTTCTGACGAGCAATGGTCTGACTGTTTGTGTTTACCAAAATCTCACAAAATACTTTTGCCTGCGGTTACAGAAATTGTAAAAACACAAACCAAAAGCATCAGAACATCACTTGAATTCATGGTAGAATCACAAGGAATCTTTTAAAGGTGTAACAGTTAAAATTGTGCAACAATGCTGCCAAATTTTTTTCATTTATCAATTTATACTCAATAGCAAATTGGCAATTTTATTTCGTAGCTAATTTACATCATCTCAATCCTAAACATCAAACGGATCCTTAGTGGAAGAAACTTGACGACATAATTAAACGTAAAGAGTATTCGAATCGCTACACTTATACAAAACAAATGACCCTTTAGAAACTTTTTCATTTATAACCTGCCAAAAGGCAAATATAAAGCTTCAGATTTTGGTAACTGTATGCAATCGGTCAGGGTTAGCAACTAAAGTTGTTGAAGACTCGTCGTTCTTGCATCTAAATGTTATGCAATTTGTCGTCCCTCTCTCATACTTATTACCGACTTGTCGTTTTTTATTTCATAAATATTTGTCGACAGCTTGTTTATTTATAAACGCAGGAGCCAATCACACTTGTCACAATTTTTTCCTTAAAATCTTTGCTTTAATAAAGCTGGGAGCATAAATCCCCACCGAAAAAGTTCTTTAACATGATCACTGCACTAATCCCTCTAGACTCAAGCTTATTCACTTTCCTAAGAAGTGCTTAACATACGTATATACTTCAACCGGAAGCCTACAAGAACAGAGTAATGAGTACACGCTTTAAACTTAATTCAAGCAATCTAATAAACTTTTCACCAACAAAATTTCAAGAGGCATCAAAGTTAAAAATCACTTTACTTCCAAGGGGAACGTAAGGAAGAAGAGTCCGAGCCGACCGGTGACTTGAGTAACGGTATCAAACGGAACAGAGCCTCTGGCCAAGTCCTCAAGCAAGAACACCAAATCAGACAACACTTTCACACACTCAAGCTCAAGCACAGCATCAACATAAGACGACCCAAGTGCTTTCACGTGACCGTGCTTCGACCTCACGTGCCCCAGCTTCTTCCCTCTGTACCCAACTTTAACATCCAAGCTTTTATAATCCATGGAGTAAACGTCAAGATTATGAACCTTCAGTGTCACGTTCAGTGATATATCGATGCATATCACCGGTTTAGTGTGTATTTGGACATGTGTTAAGTGGAACCGTTGGATCTTTAGGTCGGGATCAGACGGCCAGAGTATGTAGGCAAGTGCAGCTAGGAAAAGTATTACAATGGTGCAGATTATAAGCCAGTTTGGCCTTGGATTAGCAGCTGGGTGGTAATAAGGCAAAACGGTATAGTTTTCGTCATCGGGTTGTGGCGGTAACGGTGTGTAATACAGGTGCGGTGGTGGTCCGTCAGCCGGTGGCGACGGTGGGTTGGTTTTGGGACGAGCCATGGGGTTTAGGTAGGAGGTTGGGAAATGTAGGAGGAAGGAGGAGTTGGCCACAAGGAAGGTGAGTGCTTTGTTTTTTTTCTCTTTTTTGGGTTTGTTTTTGTGTGAAAATAAAAATAAAATAAGATTCATTTTTCTTTATGAAGATGAAATTTTAATGATTGGGTGCTACGTCTAGGTAAATTATTGGGGATGGTCCACAAATAGACTAGAAAAAAAAATACTTGCTGCATTTTATTGGTTAAATTGTATTTTATGACTTCAGGTTTAAGCAAGATTGTATAATTAAACTTTGGGTTCTTTTATTCATTCTTCGCTTTTGAGGAATATACACATTCATTTCAATGCTATATTCCCTAGTATAAAATGCACAATGGGAACAACCTTTCCTATACAAGTTTTATGACTGTTGGACCGATTACTCAACATCTTGTGGGCCTCAATCTTTCGGAGTTTCCGTATGGACATCGTCATTTCTAACCAGAGAAGGGCCCAAAGGTGTAAGGGGATCGGTCCAGTAAAGCCCATGATAGACATAAAGCGCAATCACAGTTGCGGGCCAATAAAATCTACTTTGAAGCAATTTGTCCGCCCATCAAGATTAAAAGTATTAGGATTAGTACATTAAAAGGAGGGAAGAAGAAAGATTTTTTTTTTTATTACAATCAAATTGATATCAATTTGACAAATTTTGATATTAACAATGACTTTGAATGATAATAGATTATATAAAATCATATGTTATACAACAGAATAAATCAAGACCATTCAAAATTGAATGTTAAAAATCCTTCTACAAGCATGTCATCCATTCCACAACACATCTACAGTAATCATCTTATATGTCACATCTCACATCGATAGGAAAAAAGTGAGTTTGTATTGGATTATAATTCTTGAGTCTCTTTAATTGAATAGACGTATTTTAAGTTGCAAAGTTTGAAAATAAACTATTGATGGACTTTGTGGCTAAGGGGAACAATATCTACTCAGTAATAAATTTGAAGTCCAAAGCCTCGTTTAACTGGTAAATAGTGATAGGTTTCTCTGTACTACTTTTTGAAGTTTGTGGGTTCTATTACGAAGGTAATCTCATAAACAATTGTAAGTATTTGGTGGCATGTATGCTTGTTATATGTAGCTCTCTATTTGTTGGGAGGCATGAGTTCTATCGTTCTATCTCGAGTACTGTATAGTTTTGTCTTTAAAATAACTCATGGTTGTACATTTTCTATGCATAGAAGGTAACTAGCCATGAGCCTAGTGTTTATCTTGAACCCATCAGCACTCTAATATTTTTAAAAAGAAGTCCCAATCAGCAGCGCCTACTTAGAAAAAAAAAAAAACTACCAGTCAAATTCATACAAGCTCTCAAAACCTGAAACCTACCGGTCTAAAATAAAGTCTCTTCTCTTGAGTTCTTGTATTTTCATGTGAAAGAATTAATACATTGGTTTCCGTTGTCAACAACAAAACTCAGTTTTCTCTCTGAACTTCTCTTTAAAACCAATTTTTCTTCTTTATTTTCACAAGGTTTCAGCTCATATTGATCATCCAGTTGTGGGAATTTCAATGGCAAGGCCTGGCAACAAGATCATACAAGCCAAGCTGGTGGGTATGTTTAAGAAATTCTTACTGTGTTTATGATGATCCTATTTGATTACTGTTCTTGGAATGTATCAATTGTCAACCTATCATTTGCAGGTGCTTGTGGGGGATATGGGAACTGGGAAAACAAGTTTGGTCTCAAGATTTATCAAAGGCCAATTTTATGATCATCAGGTTAATGTTCATGATTTTCTGTTTCTTTCAAAACTCTTATGTAGTTTTCATCTTATTTTAGATATTTGACATTGTTATATATGTGCAGGAACCAACCATAGGAGCAGCTTTTTTCACTCAGATATTATCCTTGACTGAAGCCACTGTAAAGTTTGATATATGGGACACTGCAGGACAGGAAAGATACCATAGCTTGGCTCCTATGTACTATCGTGGTGCGGCAGCAGCCGTCGTTGTGTATGATATCTCTAACATGGTAGCGACTGATTATCTTTCTTGTTGATGCAGTAATTTTTATAGAAACAATTCTGCATTGATATGTTGTATTTATGGTGTTTTGGCTTCAGGATACATACAATAGAGCAAAGAAATGGGTTCAGGAATTGCAGAGACAGGGTAAGAATATAGATTTGAAAGTTATGCTCTTATAGTGTTTTCTTTGTGATGTAATGTGAAAGGAAACAACAGAGATTTGCATCACATTGTTCTGAGTGTTCCTAATTCTAGGAAATCAAAATTTGGTGATGGCTTTGGTGGCAAACAAGATAGACCTAGATTCACAGAGAGAGGTGCAGACTGAGGTATCCGCAACTTCAAGTCCTTTCACTTCTTTTATCGCAATTATCTTTATCTTTGTGATAGAAAAAATACAGATTTGGTATTGCAAATTTTGATTCTTCTGAGATTAAGGCAAGAAGGAAAAAAGACATATTTGGGAAGTCTTTTGAGTCCCTTTTTCACTTATTGTGTTTTAATCTTTCTCATGCAGGAAGCTGAGCAATTTGCTCAAGAGAATGGAATGTTCTACATTGAAACATCAGCTAAAACTGCACATAATATCAATGATCTTTTCTATGAAATAGGTAAACTTTTATGCAAATAATTCTATCTTCAGAGCTGATACAAGTTGTTCAATGACACTGCTGAATAATCAAATCATCTGATGCTTGAATTGGGTTCCTTTTGTTCATCACTTGCAGCGAAAAGACTGGCAAGAATTAACCCTCCAAAGCGTTCTGGGATAAATCTAAACCATGAAACACAAGAGAGAAGAAAACGATTTTGCTGCTTCGGCTGAAACAAATTTCTCATCCGAGAGTTCAAGAATTCATGTAAAGATGTGATTCTTTACAGAACCAAAGTCATTGCTCCCCAAATTCCCATTTAATATGTATGAAGTACTGTAAACATTTGTAAATAAAATGCAATGCCCACAGGTTGTCACAATTTCAGCGAATCTATGCAAAAGCTTGTCTGTTGTCTCTATACAGATGTTGTGATCTTAAATTTCAATGCTCTATATTTCAGAAAGAAAAAGAAAAAGTGAAAAAAGCTTTCATGAATTATCCAGCAGCAGTTTTTACAAGGGGATAAAGGTGAAATGCATCTAACCAGAATTACTTGACTGCTTCGTAATCATGTAACCAACAGAAATAAAATAACACTGTTCTAGAAACAAGCATATATTCATTTATAGTAAATTTTGTCCTCTACAATATAGGAACCAAGATGGCTTGTATTACATTTCCAAATTTTCTTATGTTGAAATTCACATCAATTTAATAACAAATATATGGTTCAGGGTTGTCCTATATGAAAAAGCATATAAAGTTACATTGACACATACAAGCAAGTTATACAAAACTTACAAAATCATTCTCAGGCTGAGCTTTCCCTTGGCTTCTGCTGCTGTGAAATGTATCTCAACGACATGTACATTTCCGAACAACGATAAGCAATTTCAGTCATTGCTTTGAAGAGCTCTGGGAGGTTATTTTTAAGACTTGTCAAAGACTTCTCTCTCACTGCAACGCATTGCCTCTGGTAAGCTTCCTCCTCTTCTTCCAAACGCTTCTTCAGCACATCCACATCAAACTTCCTCTGAGCAACGGCATCATTAATTGTGCTATCTTCCACATCCAAATCTTCTGGTGTTCTCCGCTGCATATACTTATGATACCAGTCTTCAAATTGCCGGGTCTTGCGCATAAGTTCCTTCCTGGTTTGCTCACATTTTTCCTTCAATTTCATTTCATCGTCTTGATGATTCATAATGGTATGTATTAAGGCAGCAAAGTTACTTATAGCACCTCTTGCTATCTCATCTGGAAGTTTCTCTAGATGATCCAGCCAAGCAAGGAGGAGCCGCTGAATTGGCGGAGTTTGAATCCTTGGTGGGGAAGAAACCTTTTCTCTCAGGCTGCTCTCTATGGGAATGAGATTTAATTTTAACCAATTATTTAGGGCCCTTATGTACTCTTTCTGATGGTCTATAAGCTTACAAAACTGTGAGTGCCACTCTTGCACAACAGCCCATAGCTGCATAGTGCGCTCATGGTGGTGCTCAGATGTCTCCTTCGGGGACTGTGATATGTCCAGAGATTTTAGGACAAGCACAATCTTAGACTGGCTCTTATGATGATTTTGCATGGCTGCCCACATTGTTGCCATCCTGCATATTAGGAGAGACTATTAGGAATTTTAACAGTTTTGTCACAAACAGCATTGATTTCCACAAACGAGAGTAAATAACTCCAAGTGAATGAAAGAAAATTTTGGGCAAACAATTATGCAGAATGCAACTGTAAAACATGACCAGCATGCAATCAAACTATCAATGCAAGGAAGAACTTCCAGAATAAGAATAGCCAAAATGAAAAACATTAAGATGGAAGGCTGAGTGAATTAACAGCAAGGAATGAATGGACTCAAGATTGATGAGGGACAGCAGCAATGGAGAAAATTAAGAGAACACCAACTACATCCTGATTTGTCGTGCAGTGAAGACGTGCAGCAAGGATAGTATCATTATCTTTAGCATTTAGATCACTGTCAATATTTTTGCTTAGAAAATCATCAGCACAAACACACAACCATATATGCATTCATCTGACATCAATACAAGCACCTGGAAAAGGAAAAAATTTCACCTACTCAACCTTCAGAGGCAATTGTGGATAATATCCTTCTTCTAGTCAGATTGAGCAAATAAGTTCTGTATGAAACTACTAATAAGTGATTATTTGTTTGCAACTGAAAATTAGTAGTAGTCCTGTAAACCTGAAATATTATCCTCATCTAAGTTAACTATCATAGAAAAAATGTTGTTACAACAAAATCTTTGTAGCATGGTATGTCACCATATCCTATGTCTAAATAAAAATGAATTTAAACACCACTGTTAAGCTCATGGAAGCCGACAGTTAAGTGCTGGACCCAAGAAAAACCGGTTCTGTTTATCTTTTGGGCAAACTATTTTCAATTTCACACAATAACTTCAATACCAGTTTCTAGCATATTTTAAATCTAATGTATCATCTTGATCAATCAAAACATCTAAATTCACAACCTTAATTCTTGTTTCTTCTTGCTGTTCAGTTCAGTATTTCTTATTCCATATCATCAAGTATGCAAGCACAATCTTCTCTCATAGTAAAATAATTTTGTTATCAGATAACCAAACCAAAATAAGATACCAAAAAAATTGAACTTCTCAAGTTCCTTCCAGATTGCAACATACCCATCAACAAGCTGAACAAGCTTTGGATGCAGATGATCATCTCTTAAACGATTTATTTCTAGAACTGTCGAATCCATAGATTGCATATCAACAATGTATCTTGTATGAAGATGACTTACTGCTGCTTTTATTTTCTCTAGTGCATCAGAGTTGGTACCTCGTTTCTTTTGCCTGTTCAGCGAAGCAACCTTCCTTTGGTATTCAAATTTCATAAGTTCACCTGCCTATCAGTAAAATCAATCCCAAATAAGATTCAGAAGAAAAGATGTGTTTGATTGCTTTACAAATCAACCAAAAATAATGTGTCAAAATGTAGCCTGAAAGGTGCACTTTTGTAGAAATTGAAGAAATTCACAATTGTTTTAGTTATTTGAAGGCAAAACTATTTATTTGATGTCAACCAAATGCAAAGGTGAGGATTTAGGTTAGCGGTGAATGGCAGAAGCAGAGATGTGCTTCTGCAGCATAATGATTCATAAAGCAATCAGAGAATAATAATCACAAACTAGTTAGGTCATCAATAAGGCAGCATTAACACCAACAGTTATAAATCTTGCATTAAAGGATGAAAGCAAGGACGCAAAATGAACTTCTATCTTGCACGGTGGATATAGCAAGAGAACATATTCCAGAAAGGACTACAGGAATCAGAAGGGCACTTTATGTTGGACAAGCATTTCCTAAATCCTACCAGCGATGTGATACTTTTTTCCTTTTCATTCATCCCACTGTTTTCTACTGCACATTTATCAACATAGACTGCCTGTTCAGCTTAAGCACATTAACAGATACAACCACCTCTCTCCAAGCATCTTGAACGAGGATTTACATAAACGGAAAAATGAAATCTGTTACAGGACGCCACTATCCACTCACTAAAGCAGACATTTTGCAATAAACACGAGCTAGATGCACTGAAGGTCAAGCACTATGGACAATAAAAACTGCACGATCATGTTACTTGTTGATACATACCCTCAGGGAAAGTACAACATGGTCCACTACAATGGAGTCTGGCAGTTCGACCTATTTCTCAGCTGGGACTATGGATGGTTTCACTCTAGTGACCATGACTAGTTTTAATTCAATTACATCACCCTTGGTGAACTTTTGTCCTTTTCCCCTTTGCTACATTAACCGAATCACACTTGATCCAAACATGTCCACTATCCTATCTACATATTTATTCAGCAGTCATCCTACAATCAAGATAGAATCCCATCTCTTATATACATTAAAGCTTTCCACCAAAAGGGTGAGAGTGTACATTCTTAAGATAGCCATTATCATCATAATCTGCATGAATAGGATCATAGTTTCCCTAAGTTTCAGGGGAAAGAAGACATAAAAAGAAGAGAGGCTTGAAGCGAGGCAACTAGACCAAATTCATGACAATTAAAAAAGTCACACTTATTCGTTAACAATTAGTGGAATCATTCTATGTCCGCATAGAACAACCCCAGCTTCATAAAAAAAATTCATTAAAATGCATGGTCTGGTGCTTGAATTTAGTGAGCACCTGTACACAGATATGACCGCAACATCTTACAAGATCTAAATCAAGTACAATTTATCAAGCAGACAGATTCCAACATACCTTCACTTCATCATAAAGCTTTTTCTCCCATGCTAGCAATTTATCCAACACCGTGGCATGAGTTTCATGCTCTTCTGAGTCAAAATCATCTTTCACATCATCAACCATAGGTATTCCTCTAAATGACCGATTCCATGTAATAACACGCATCACTCTTGCTGAGTGATCAATGTGTCCTGCAGCAAAAATAGCAAGCTCATGACTACCAGTTCGATACACCATATTACCAAGAAATGAAGTTAATAAAACAGTTCCATACACTACATAACCAAATAAGCAGAAGACAGTTTTAACAAAATCCTCAAAATTATCACCTAAGCTACCAGATTTTTCTTTTTTTCCCCTTTCTACAGAATTCTCAAATCTTTAATGATTTTATCCAACATAACTAATTCTTTTGCCTAAAGTATAACAAATTCTGTTTGGTATTAGTAGAACATAACACGATGAGTAGTGTTGTCCATCACTCAGTGTTGCCACTTGATTTATACATTAGCACAATCAAATTGAGCACATATCTGCCCAGACTCATATGCAATATACTAGCTTTGTCTCTAGGTTAAATTATAAATTCTCAAGCTAAAATAAAAATCTATTTTATTAATCATACAACCATTTTATTTAACATCCTCAACATTATAAATAGTCCTCTTGTACTGTAACAATATTTATAACCCTGGAATTGCCAATCACTAAGCCAAAGCAACTTGTGATTTAAGCCACACCCACATATGTTCAACTCCGATAAACCGTCCAAAACAATAAGAGAATCCAAAATTTAGATAATAAACTGTCTGAAAAATGCTGATATTTAATCCAAACTTGACAATTACCCCGATTATCAGCAAAATTGGAATGATAATGCAACCGGGTTGCTTCCAACATCTTTGAAACCTCATGTGCACTCTCCGATGCCTTCAAGAAATGATCATCCAACTCCACAAATACCTGCAGCAAATTCACACCCCCTTTCACTGCTCTCTTCTCACCGGCTCCTGTTCCGGACTTCCCTCTCTTCATATTCCTCCCCACACTCCCTCCACCAGTCGCTGTCACCACCTTCTCCTCCTCCACATCCGCCACAGTCGGTGGTGGTGGTGGTGGAGGTACCTCCTTCGGCTTTTCCTCCACTTTTTCTTCTCTTTTAGGAATTTCATCAAGCTGCTTGCTCTCAACATTCTCCTTCTCATCTTTCACCTCCAAAGTTGGACCTGGAATGCTATCCACAGGCGGGAACCAGAAATCCCAATCCTCCACGGCCTGCAAGGAACTAGTATTTTCCATCATCGGTGGTGGTGGCCGCTCCGGAGACGCGGTGGGACCCGCAGCCGTCTGCTGATCCCCGCTCTTATTTCTCCCACTACTTCTCTTCCGTGTAATCAACTTCTCATTACTCTCAATCTCATCCTCCTCATCGTCCTCCTCGGCAATAGTCGGCCCCACACCATTCATCGGCTCTCTTTTCGACATCTTCATCTCCGGCATGCTGACCGCCCGCTGTATCGGTGGCTGCGCAAACGGCGGCAGAGTCGGGGGAGGCGGCGGCGGAAGGAGAGGATCGAAAGGAGGCTGCGACGGCGCCGCAGCAGCGCCAGACGAGTGCGATGTGGTGGCTGCTTGTTGCGGGTTCTGAACCTCGCCGTGGGCGTAATCACTGAGGGCAGCGCCAGTATTCTTAAGAGACATGGCGTAGGCGGACTGCGCGGCGGCGAAGGCATTGCGCGCCGCCACCGCTTCTTTCATGAACTGCTTCCGGTGTTTGCATCGCGTCACGGCTTCTTCGTTCTCGATCTTCGATTGCGTGCAACCCATTTTTGTTAGTATGTTTTCCGAATCAGCGATCTGGGGTTGAATTGAATGGAGAATTCAGCATGAATAGACAAAAAGAAAATTAAAAAAAAAAAGCTAAGCTAACTGTACAGGGAGATACAGAGAAAGAGAGGAGGAGAGAGCTTTTTTCCGGTTTGCTTTCGAGTTTGAGTCGTGCAGAAGAAGAGCAAGAAGAAAAAGAAGAATCAGGATGAGTAAACCGGTGCCGTATTTGATGGTTGATAGAATTGAACGACGTCGTTTGACTGGTTGTTGAGAGGACAATAGAACATGGGGATTGGAGACACCAATTATCTCAATAAGCGTGTAGTAATTAAATTTTAAAAAGCAAGGTGGAATTTAAGAACAATTATTTTTTATAAAATTTAGTTTAATTTAATTTTTACTTATCCCAATGCATTAGGTAGAACTAAACGACAATTTTACTTAATATGAAATTGTATAATTAAAAATAAGATAATTTTCACTAATAATAATTAGTAAAAAAATATTTTAATTAGAGAAATAACAATAAATATAAAATTGTTCTGCATCACGTACTATAAATTAAAATTAAATTATTATTTAGTTAATATAAATGGACGTGATTTAAGTAAAATAATTTGTTTAAATATTTTTGGTTTTCTAAAATGTGTATAAATCTGGAAAAGCAAATGATTGAGCAAGAAAATTCTGCGTGTGGATGAGCCTAGCAGCGAGTAGAAAAAGGTCAAAAAAAGTCAGGGCGGCAGAATCCCTCCAATCAGGAACACGTGGGGCCCATATCCTTGTGCATGGGTTTGTGCACTGCACTTATTATACTCGCTACTACTGATTACGTTACCGAATCAGGTCAAGAGCAGAGCTGAAGCATGTGGTTCATCCGGGCAGAAGTAGAGGATCTATCTCGAAGTGGTTTTCTCGAAGAGTAAGCATTAGCTGCTGCTTCTTCTGCTTCCGACTTTCGAGAACAACAGAGAAAGAGAGAGAGAGAAAAAGAGAATGAAAGCACTTTTGGCATCTTTTATTTTTCCGGTTTGTTTATTAGAGTGTCGAGAGCCGACCACTTAACTGTATAGAATAGAATAGATCCTCTTTTGCTTTTTACTTTGATTTGTGGGAATGCATTAATTCAGTCCCTCACTCGAAAGCTTCTGCTGTACTGTTATAGTCTTTGTTGTTATGATCTGTCAGTTCAGAGATTACACTTTTAGCTTTAGGCCAACTGCTTTTTTCCACTCTTCTCTTCTTTTTTGCAGTTCATTTTTCTTTTTTTAATATATAAAAAAGAATTACATACTTATCTTCATTGTCAAGTGAAACAAGAATCTCTAGTTATTCCTGCAACATGTTATTGATAGAATGATCCTCTAATCATGTTTAAAATGTGTTAGTTAATTGATTCGACCGATAAAATTTCAATAATTGGAGAAAACTGAAAATAAATCATGGGAATTAAGAAAGATTTATACATGAACAAAGTGTTTTTATGGAGCAACAAATTGTTTGATCGCCATGAAGAGTTTTTTCTAACCTTGAAAGGGTGATTACATATTATAACTCAAATGTGATGGAATGAGTAAACCAAATGCTTTTAAATAATCCCAAAAGTACTTTTGACTTCCAACTCCAACCATATCTTGAAATCTTGATGTTTCATAATGATGTAAGGATGCTATGCTACCTTAATCTCCTTGTCACTGCTAGTACTTATCTATCAAAGCCTCAACAAGTTTCCAAGAATTGCCAAATGCTGACAATCTTTTTTTGTCTATATTCATCGAATATATAATGAGGTCTCTATCTACGAAAATAAGATAATTGCTCTAAATTACCGACCTATAAATGAAGAAATTAATACAAAATATTATCATTTTGGATAAAGAAGTTAGGTGTAGTATGCAGCTATTGGCTGTGGCAACAGGCACATAGTCAATAGCATATAATTTCCGGAGCTAGTAAAAAATCATGATCACTTATTATAAATTAAACGCCTCAAGCTGGTTCAAAAGATTGACAGCGTTTGAACGCTTATTTTAGAGTTGTCCCTTGTCACACGTGTATTGTGGTTGTGAGCCACTGAGAAATTCAGGAATACTTGCTTGACAAGTTAGAATATTTTGTGTAAGGGGTGGTGGTGGGTGAGAACTTGCAATAAAAGCCAATATCTCTAGTGTAGAAATGATAAGGGAAGAGATTATTAGTATATGTAAATAACTACAAAGATTAAATGAAGAAGAGATCAATTACCAGCTATCTATTTATGGATGATATTAGATGGTCGGAAGTTCTTCATGAGTTGAATTTAGGTTCTATTTCATTCTACTTCAATACCTAATCTGTTAATGCTCGACAACTCAGGCTCTGGCATGTAAGAGGTATTTGCGTGAGATCAATGCACTGCTCACAAAAACAAGCCTTCTGTATTATCCATGTGAAGCTGGAGCAGAGCAAGCTAATGACCACTAGAGCTATCGGAGTGCAGCATGCTTAAATGTCTCAGCCACAGGAATCTCCAGATTGAGATGTACCTTTTTGGAGCTTAATCTGCCACAGCTCAACATCGTTTCCTCTATCATACTCCCTAACATATTGAGGAATTCCATTTAGATCAATGCGTTTACCCTCAAAAATAGGAAAGGATGCACATTCAAGCCTCTCACATTCTGCACCATCAATCAGATAGCCAAACTGTAAGCTACAATTGTCAAAGTAAAATTCATAGTCATGATGCAATTTATACAGTAATAAACTTGCCTCCTTCCACCCAGATATAGCTTCTGAAATGTGAATAGCCATTTGCCACGACATCAAGGTCGTCAAGGCTAAAGTTGTAACGCTTTTCCAGTGCCAGGTATAATACCTGAAAAAAAAAAGGACACAACTGTTGATTACTACATTGATAAACAAGGAACTGCAAAGAATTCATCTTCAAGCAGATCAGAAAATTTGTAGACAACCACTTGGCACTCAAAACAAAAAGTCTGGAGAATGTGCTGAAAACTATTAATAACTTGAATTATGATTTTATCATAGATTATCTTGTAATAGGTACACAGAAAAAACAACTTATCCTTGCCTCCGAAGCAAGGAATAAGGATCATGATTTCTGAAACTAGCTGTTTGGTGATTCAACCAAGTCCAGACATTTTATTGCTGATCCATTTATACATAACATTTTCTATTCTTTATTAATGGATGATGGATACTACCATGGCGATCAATACCTTTTCTGAGCCTAATAACATTAATTTGTTTAAAGTTCGGAAAAATGCATCTGTCAGATCGTTGCTGTAAATTACATCAGCAGCTAACAGCACAGAGGCTCTTTCGATTTCTTCAAGTTCTGATGAGTTCCAACAGTACCTGGATGTCACCATCAAAGAGCGCGTCTTCACTTTCCCACTCATTACATGTTCCAAATATATTAGAATCACAAAAAACATCATAGGAAATAGAATCAAAAGTAAAGTTGTAATTCATGAAAATATATATTGCCTAGCAGAGCCACTCTACTCACAGAATCACATATTACCTTTCATGAGATGCAGAACTGTTGCCCAAGCTGACTTCAGGAGGCCAGGGATTCATCCAATTTAGTTCACGTACATGGACTGAACCCTGATGGCTGAAAACTCCAGAATTAAGTTCAATGTTCTTAGCACAGTTGTCAAGGATGTCATCACCATGGTCTGCCAAGAATTTGAAACAACAAATCATACTAAGCTAAAAAGTGAGACCTTAAGGTGTCAAAGTCAAATTGACTAAGATGGCGGCTTAGTTTGAAACAATCAAATTAGTATTTATGAATACTAACACTCCACATGAACTTTTCTATGTTGCTATAAAACAAGATCACGAAAAGGGAAAATCAGAAAAGCATTTACAATGAAGAACGGCGTACCAGTTAGAAAGACTCTCTGACCAACACGTGAAAGCAATATACCCACCAACCCTGGTGAACAAAACAAAATAAAAACCCAGTTCATAAACGATATAATAGTTCTCAGATCTTAGGCTAATTTAAGCTACGGAATGAAATAATTTACATACATATTATTTGTATTTCTGGAATGTACTTTTGCTCCTCTCAGTTAATTCCCTCAATATTATCTCAATGGTCTAAATTTTCAAAATATTCTAGCACTGAAGAATAAACGTAATGCTCAAATTACATGGTAGCTAATTATATCTTTATAACACTATATTGTCCATCTTCAAAACCAACACTATGCCGTACAAAGCAGATTGAATTTATTTCTCTAAGGCTTTAAAACTGAAATTAGCTCAATAAATGAAGCAACTTAATTCATGACTGAGATACATCATGATAGGCACGAGAAACCAAGATACCTGTTCCAGCACCTAGTTCCAGTGAAATGATTCCATTGAATTCATCAGAAGTGCACATCTTCTGCATAACAAAATCAGACAACACGAGTTCTGCTTTCCATACCTGAAGGCACAAATAATACTAAAATGGTTGAGCAGGATGTGCAAAAAGTGAACAAACAACATTGCAGTAAATGAATTATTTTTACCTGCAAACCAACACTTGGAATTGAAGATGTTATATTGTGCTGGATGGTCACAGTGAAACACTGGCTAGACTGTTCTGCACAATTTAAGAAAATAATAGAACTCCTTTTGGTTATTTTACAGAAAAGCATACTTAACAAAAGGACAGTGAACCAAAACATTTCTTGGCTCATCTTCTGTCATTATTTCGCGGAGCAAACATCAGATCAAGTTTGTAAGGAGGAATATCCAAAACCAACCCACTATCAGACCCCAGTTATACTTGTACATCCACAGTAACAAATATAATACATTATGAAAACACTACTAGTTCCACTACTACATCTTTCTACAACACAACTGCTAAAAGCAAAAATATTTTCGGGGGTAAAACCTATGCTCTTATCAACAGGCAAGATCTTGAGCCCCAAATGGCTCATCTAAGACATGTTCCAGATTAATAATTTAATGTGCTTATGTTCATTATATAATTAATCACATACCACCTTAGTAGAAAAGTCCTGAGGATGTTCTTATGCACACTTCTGTTGAAAGTGTTATAAAAGCTTTCAATGTGCAAAAAGTACATGCATTTTTAATGGTAATAGAAGTCCTCCCAAACCGCCGTAGCGCGATAACCCTTATGCGTTGCCCAAAAAGACACAAATATTCGAATATAACAGAGAAATGAGCAGTGAATTCAAATTCCCATATCAGCAAACATGAATCACAAGACAAGAACTTACTATTGCGTCTAGGTAAAACAAGATCACCATCGTCGTCCAAGGTAATCACTTCATGTACACGAGCTGTTTCAGCTTTGAATAGCTCGTTATATCTGCTGGGTTCAACTTCTAAGTAATTAAAAACACAATTACTATATAACTTCTCCTAGTTGAATCAGGGGAAAAAAAATAAAAAATAAAAAACAAATTTTATGTACCAGGCGGAAAGGAGAAGGTGAAGCGGGAAATGTAGGGTCCAGAGAGGTAAGGCGGGCATCCTACGTGGACCTCACTCATCACTAGCTGTTCCAACTCTTCCTCCGGTGAATCTCCGCCTCCCATTTTCGTTGGTTAACCGCTGTTCGTATTGATGTCGATGTAGGACTATAACCGGAGCTAACCCCGACCGAAGATTTGATTATGAA
Organism: Melia azedarach; assembly: GCA_028052125.1. NCBI lineage: Eukaryota > Viridiplantae > Streptophyta > Magnoliopsida > Sapindales > Meliaceae > Melia > Melia azedarach. The sequence continues at coordinate 2,247,983 of CM051398.1, read as the reverse complement.
CTCGTAAAAACGGCAGCTAAACTTTTCGTTTTGACATTCTCTGTTCGCGGGTTCTGGCATCAAAATTTTTCATAAAAAGTGAAACGGTGTCGTATGCAGCCGTTTTGAGGTCTGCATCATAAGTAAAATTAAAGTAAAATTAAAATATGGTAAGGGTACCTTTCGCTTAATATAATAACAGTTTAGTTCATAAACTTTTGTAAAAACAAAATAACAGTTTGATTCAAATTTTTTTTAGGTTATATTGTTTATCAACTACAAGCTAATCTGGACCAGAAGATGTTGTGAAACAATGACACAGAACATGTAATTAGTTTTATAGATATTAACCGTTGGAAGATATGAAAGAATATAAATCAATTGAAAGTAATGCTTCCTAAGCTCCTCCTAATGTGTCAGCAATCTTCTTCATTTACTGCTTCCTAAGCGCTGCAAGCCGAGCAGCTAAGTCATCATAATCCGGTAACTTAGGATGAACATGGCCCGGGCAGTTCATCATATCCGGTTGTAATGACACGGTTCGAGCATGTCCTCTCATAGCCTCATGTATATCTGCTTGCTCCAGCGGACTAGATTTTGCTCGGGCTGGTGGATTAGGTATCTCTGATCTTCCACGTCTTCTTCCTCCACTGGTTTCATCATATTGCTGTCCTGGAGGATATGCATTTGCTCTTCCACTTCTGTGCCAGCTTCTGGCAGCTCCATTGGCATCATCTTTTTCCTGTCCTGGAGGATAAAGATTCATTCTTGCATTTCTGTCCCTTTTAGCTCTACTGGTGTCATCACTTTCTTGTCCTGGAGGCTTTTTCTTACTGTAACGCATCAAAAGCTCATCCAATTTCTTCTCCTCTTCGTCACTTTGATCCTCCTCATAATCTTTGAGTATGGAATGTAAACGTTGCCGTGCCTTTTCTGCCTTCTTTGCACCTTCCTCACTTCCATTGTCAAAAATTTCACGACCTGGAGGTGGTTTCAAGGTACTTTTCCTAGCTGAAGTTTGTTGTGCCTGATCTTCTGTGTGATCCTCAGCATTCCGTTTGACATAAGGTGGAGGGATAGATCCGTAGTAAGAGGGCTTATTGCTATCCACTTCATCATCAGAAAAACTTCCAATTGAACTTGAACTAGTCTGTTGGCTGTCTCTGCTGGTGCTCGCAGCCACTTCATCATCACTGCTAATAGGTGCATTGTATCTATCATGAGGGACAACATTCCTTCCATGATATGTGAAGTCTATTTCATTTCTTTTTGGCACATCATACTTCCTCACTACAGTAGCTTTATTCCCACCATTCTGGCCATCTCTTCCTGGCAAAGCGTTATCCCTTCTTTTTTGTCGGTTGCTTCCATTATCCTCTGAACCATGAAAAGATCCATGCTTAGGCTTGTCCTGCAGAAAATTCATTCACGACAAAGTGTATTAGCTTAAGGAAGATACCTTAGAAAGCATGATGTAATAACTTAGGTCACAGGAAGGAAGCTTACATGTGCAGGTGGAGATGGTTTAAACATTTTCTGTTCCAAAGACATGGGATCCCATTGTTTGGAATTTTCTTGTGCAATTTCTTGCATTAACTGAAGTTTCTTCTCTTTTGTGGGAGGGCGTGCCCTTAACTTCTCAACGAACTATACAAAAGCAATTACTGAGGTTAGTAATAAAAATAAGATGGTCACAAGCAGAAAGAGTTCTGCCTATTAGAGTCAAGTAATGGATTCTCACCTCTTTATTGATGAAAGGTTCAAGGGAAGTCCCATATCTCTCAGTAAATAATTTTCTGAGGTCACGTAGTTCTGGCAAGTCGGCAAATCTTGCTGCAGCATGCATCAAAGATGGTATAGCTTCTCTGCACTCAACAGGGCATTCCCTGAAATAAAGAAGAATACAAAAAGGATTATACGGAAGTCCCAGCTAAGCAATAGAGGCAAAAGGTAAGCAGCAAAGAACTTGGTCAAACATTTCAACCATATCAACCAAGGCAGAAAAAATTTTCTTCTAAAACATGGTAGGTTTTTAGTTTTGAAAATGAAAGAAGCTATTCCAGAGTAGGTTGCATGGCACACAAACCTTTGATTTTCCATGGATGAGAGCTGGGCAGAGATACACATAATACACTGCTCAACAAAATCATAACAAGATGAAATGTTTAGTTCTACCAGAAGCCCTTCAGCCTGTTTCACCATCCAAAAGAAATCAATTAGTTTGGCTTTATTTATACAAATACAGAGGCTATATGTGCATATGCGTGTGCAGATTTTACTTATGCGAAACACCAGTTGTTCCATAGTTGTATCTCATACGAGCTATTAAAGCAACATGCATTCAGTTAAGAAATTGTCATCACCTTTTCATTGCTTTTATAAATGCTTTAGTTGCTAAGAAAAAACATTAAAGTATAAAAAATTTGCAGACACCTAGCTGGAAATAGAGAAAGAGGACCTAATACCAAGGAACCGTGACCTTTATAGTGATAAAAGACAGATTAAAATAAACAAATATGTAGGCCAAAGCAAATGAAACCTATGATGCCAGCACTTGAACAGACAATCTAGCACCTCATTTTACAAGCCGACACAATCCCAAGTATATATTGATTTTTTAGCACAATATAAAGAGACCAAATCTACTACACAACATATGCTATAATACACCAGCATTACACCTAGCCGAAAAGCTGTAATCTTCCCTGACCTAAAAGCCTCCATCAGGAAACAACTCCTAACTGGATCACATGGACCAAAAGAAGCAAGAGGAGTGCGGATTTTGAAGGCAACAGAACACATGCATGTTTGAGATAAGTTGTTTTGCCGGTGCAACATTCTTCGTAATGAAGGAGCCACAAAGAACAAACAAATGAGGATGGAGACATGTGGGTTAATAGAAACGTACAGAACTTATTGAGAAGCCATGTTTCCTCAGCAGAAGAAAACAACAGCTAGATGCCATATCTTATTAAAATATAGAGAAGAATTGGAAAAAGTTTGCAAACTTTCCGAAAATTATAACAGTATGAAGCTAATGCTAAAAAAAATATAATGAGCTAAAAGAACAGAAAAATACAAAACCAGGCTTGGATAATGACTAAAAATCCGCAAAAGGAAAAAAGAAACTTTACAAATTTTCATTTTATGCCATTTATGGATACTATCAAAACCAACTACCAAGAAAATCTGTGCTTAATCAGAATGCAAGAGAACAGAAAATCATGAGGCAGGGCATGAAATGAACAAAAACAATTAAAATTTCGTCATGGACCAATACTTATTGAAAGTTAATTGAAGAGTACTTACAAAACCAATAACCAAAAATATAAAATAAAATTTTTAAAAGAAATTCCCAAAACAGAGCCAGAGAAATAAAGAAGATCACCCTGCCATATGCATTAACATCAAGACCGCTCTTGAGAAGCTCAGCGACATCACTCCTCAAATACTTATGAACCGCATTCCTCTTCTTTCTTATTGTATCGATTCTCGTCTTCAAAAGCTTTAACAGTTGTTTACTGTACCCACCGAAAGAAATCAGCAAAGCACAAAATAGAAAAAAAAAAGGAGAAAAATGATGAACAGGAAAGGCCATGGGAGGCTTCTACCGTACCTTTTCCTGTAAAATTTTGATTTTCCCACGTCAAACATGTTGATCTCTTGACACTGGTAACAATGAACAGCAAATTCTGTTCAAAAACAGGGAGAAAAACTGTGGGTAAGAGATCAAAAAGATATCTTTTTGATGCAGGAATCAAGTAATATCAAGAATCTGCATTCGAGAAACAGAAAAGTCAAGAAACGAAGCTTGTTTTGAAGAGAGAAAGCCAAAGAATCAAATAAATGAAAGCAAGAAGAAAATGGGTTCAAGAAATTAACGCAGAAAACCAAAACATGTGAAAAAAATGTGTGCTCTGGTTTTAGTTCATCAAATGAAGATATGAATGGTTAACAGGTGAAGACATAAAATGGATTGGAAGGAGGGAAAAAAGCAGAGAGAGAGAGAGTAAAAATGGCTGGAAGAAGATGAAAGGAAGGGACTTGAGAGGTTTCAGAGACGAACAGAGAAAGATTCTCGCTTTTATATATGTGGAGAGAGAGAGAGTCAATGAAGAGCTCAAAAACAGAGGAATGAAGGCTGGGGAGAGAGAGAGAAGAGAGAGATTGCCATGTAGGACTCTGTTTCCTCCCGCTTAAAAAAAATGGAGTAACAACATATTTCGTCCCTAAACGTTAAGAAACTAACAAAGTATTACAATATTTATTAAATTTTAACAATTTAGTCCCTACCTTAATCCTTTACCTTTCCATTTTAACGCCGCTTTCCGCAACTTGCAGCATCGCTGCATCGGAGACTAAATTGTTGAACATTAGAAAACCATGCCTCATCTGTGCTATTTCATTAACATTTAGGGACGAAACGGTTATTACCCAAAAAAATTTAATTGCGCCCGTTTTTTTAATTATTTTTGTTATTATTTCGCTTCATGCTGTAACTGTAATGGTGCAATTACGATAGTAGCCCTACGTTTTCTAATCTAATGATTTAATGATTTTTTTTTTAATTTCAAAAATATTTTAAGAAATGTAAAAAATGTTTTGGGATTAGAAAGCTTATCAATCAAGAAGTAGACAGTGTATAAACCGTGGGAAAGCCAGCGGTGGTGGATCTTTGTTTCCTTATTTTGCGGATTGAATTAATCGTGCATGTGCTTTTGTGTTTTCAAACATTTTTGTCAAGTAATTAACGTTAATCTCAATAATAAATAAATTACTAATTATGTATAATTTTATCTAAAACCCTCCAATTTTAGGATTTATGGTTCGTATTATCAATCGGGTTTTTGTTGTTTTTTCCAATTTTAACAAAAATGAACAATGTTTGTTGGTTAAGCTACTTTGAGTGTTTGATTAGGCAAAAATATTTCATATAGCGCGAAGTCAGAATCTAGGGTTTAAATAAATTTAATAATTTAACTATATAATTCATAGTTATATTTATACAATTTCGTATTAATAAATTTAAATAATACATTAACTTTTTATACTAATATTGAAATAGTTTAAAGATACTAACCTTTTCTTTTCAGAACTTTTTCTTCTTATCTTAATATGAAGAAGAGAAAAAATAAAGAAAAATAAAAAAGTTAAAGTGTTTTTAATTATTCTGTAGAGATTTATTACATAAATATACTAATCATAGAAATTCTTCTTAATTTTCTAACGAGGAAAAAGTTTTCAAATATGGAGGAAAAAAGTTTTTAAAATTATATAATTTTCTATAAGAAAAATATTTTCAATTATATAAAAAAAATTAAATAAACAATTGCTTTAAAAAGTTATAAGTAAAGTATTTAATAAAAATAAAAATTTAAAAAAATTAGATATTTCACTATTTTGAGAGTGCTAAAATGAATATTTTACGTTAAAATTACTATAATTTAAAAGTTTTCAAATATAAATAATTTGTAGTATTTGTTTAAATCAACTATAATATAGTTAGTCAATATCTAAATTTCAAACAAAAAAAAGTTTATTATTTTGATATATAATATAGTTTGTTTTACACAGTATACATTTATATGTATTTATTGGTTTAAATTTAAATGATGTATCTAAATTATCACACAGAAGTCTTCTTAATACAACCAGTTATATAGTATAAAGGAAAATAAAGAAAAAATAAGGACATAATTAGTATATATAGAAAACAAAGGGGATGCAAGTGAAAAACAAAGAAATTAATTGGATTTTAACAATAGCAAAAATAAAAAATAGAAAAGAGAGGGGACAAAAATTTTGCTGGATTCTAGATTTAAGGCCAAATTGAGAACCCAATTGACCTTTTAATTGAAAAGACAAAAGCAAAATTTTGCAAGAACATGAGGTTAAAATTACCTAAATTTTAGTGGAAAAAAAAAAAAGGAAAGAGCAAAAATTGATAGGCAATCCGTTTGTTTCTGGCCATATTTAAAGGGCCGGCCTAAAACTTTTCAAAAATGATAACAATGTCGGTCAAAGAGTAGGAGACCTTTGTTTTAAATTATTTTAATTAATTGATTAATTCTTTTATTCTTAATTATTTAATTTCTTTTCTAATTGTTTTGGCGTTTGTGTAATTAATTATGTAGCTTTTTAATATAAAGTTTCCAATATAAATATGATATTCTTATAGGCAAAAAAAAAAATCAAAATTGCGTACCTTTATATAAAATAATGTTAGAATCAATTATACGAATAAAATTACAATGTGTTTTAAAACATTTTTTTTTAAAAACATAGTGGTGAATCATAAATATTAATAAATTCGATTAAAATTTCTTTGTCAATATTATTAGAGAAATCAACTCCAAATTTTTTAATAACCTCTAAACTCTTCTTTTATTTATATTTTTATTTATTTAAGAACAATGTCGATTATCTAAAACTAACTTTTAATAATCTCAAAAATACCTTAAACAAATTATTAAGTATGATAAATTTAGGTGTATAATAAGTTATGTATAATTTTTTTTATATCAATTATAAACGATGAATCATAAAAATAAGCGTTATTGTTACATCCCACATCATTAGCGAGAGTAAGACTAGATTGAGTTTAAATTTTAAGTCCCTTAACTGAATAGATGTATTTTAAGTTAAAAAACTCAGAATAATGAACTGTGTATTTAAAGCAGACAATATCTACTCGATTACGGGTTGAGTTGTTACAATTATATTCTTTTATGCTATGAAATTATTATAACTTATGATTTGCTTAAACTCTTATAACAACACAAAATTAGAACAAACAATTATGTATAAAAGGAATCTAATGTTCCCAAATTTCAATTACACGTAAAAGAGGTAGAATGATTCCAAAATTTGCGCTTAGACTCGTGAGAATAATTTAGACCATAAAATGACTTTGGCAAAAGCAGGCTTGTTCTTGTTTTCCAAACAAGCATATATCACAATAAAGAATATATAATTAAAGATATTAATATAAAATAAATTTCCAGGATTTGCGTTGATTTCAGGCTGAAAGCAGAAACACTTTGTCAATTTGCTTGTCAAATCCACATTACTTGTAGTTTCAGAAAGCAAGTTAAAAGTTGGGTGAATAGGAAACAGCTGTACATGAGGAACATATAACAGCAGACTTCCATGTGTTACGTGATTTCGTTGTCAAGCATTTGATTCTGCTTCCTTTGTTTTTCTTTATTGCACAAAATATGATACGCCAGTTGTTGTTTGTTTAGGTTGAAAAAGTATTCAAGCTTTCCAGCTTAGCTTTTATATATATATATGATTTCAGTGTCTAGGGTTTGTTTAACCTATTTTAAAAAGGAATCAATCTTTCGTTTGTGGATCCCTTAATTTTGCATATACGTTAGGCTTTCAAAAAGCTTTTATTAACTTTCAGTTTTCTTTTTAACCTACTAATTCTCCTCTCTTCTCAAGTGATAAGAATTAATTTCGGCTTTAGTTTTGGATAAATTTTCTCTCAATGAAAAAGTAACTAGAGTTTTGAGTCCTTACGTTAACTCTTAGTTGGGGATGGTAAAATGTTCTACGAGTTTGAGATCTCATGAAAATCTATCCCAAATAGAATAAAATTAGAGTAACATAATGGAGAATCGGTCTGGACATGGGGGAGAGATTAGTCCCCATATTATTAACGAGGTAAAAAATAGTTTAATAGTTCCCACCTCATTACTGTTTTATTCTCCAAATATATATAATTATATATTATAATATGTTATTTTTTAAATAAAAATATATATATATACAAATTATATTTAATTAATAATTCATAATTTTTTTATCTTAATAAATAGTAAAGTTTATATTTTTAATATAATTATCATATATGAATAACACTGTAATATATGAACGATATTTTAAGTTAATATTAATATAAATAAATATAAAAATAGGAAAATAAATGAGAATGGAGAATCTATTTTCCATACGTGAATCTTCATTTCCGTCTCATTAAATTTTATTAGAAAAAGATCTTCTCACCTTCACCCCGCACATCGTTGTCATCTTTACTCTGACTATATTTTCTCTCAATAGCGACAAGAATCATTCCAATTATGTACGTAAACTAGAACTAGAATAACCCATAACTAAATTGATTTTTCTTTGGCAGGAACAAAACTCACCTAAATTACTCGCAAACTTGTGAGCTTATGCAAATAATGCTGAAATAATCCAAAAGTATTCTATATCTAAGCTTCCAACTCCTAATAAATTGTAAATATTATAATTGTAATATTCCAAAAAAAACTTTATAAATTTATAATTTTTTTATATAATTTATTTATTTTTATTCCTGTTTATAATAATAATATAAAATTATCACGACAAGTTATATAGCACTATTTTTTATGCATTAGGTTAAAGAATTGAATTCTGATGATATAAATTAAATTAGAATTCTTGACTTTTGTAATACAAAAGTATTCATAAAGTCAAATAATTTTCTAACAATTTCCCGAAATTATAACCAAAGTCAGTTATTTTTTATTGATTATTCTTGAAAATTAAGTTTAAAAAAGAAATTATCTTCTAAATTTCTTTTAATTTGATAGTTGGTAGTAGCAATTAATATTGTCAATTTGGGACCTCCTTATAATTATGGTACTTAGAAAATTAAGGGGTTAAAAGCCTTATTTATCGGTTAATTGACAATCATAATTTAAGGTAATAATAATTATAATAATTAAGGAATTATCATTGCATATATCTTCTCTTATTTTATTAAATTAATGAAAAGGAGACCCCATGTCATCAATTAATCATACCAAACTAATGATTAGTTTTCAAGATTCAATAGTACATAAACTATCTTTAACATAAATAAATAATTAAATTAATTAAAATCACAAAGAATCAAATTAGGTTCACATTCGAACATGGAAGTTGGAAGTTGAATAACTTCTTTGCAACTACTGAAAGTAGTTGAGATATTGTCTTCATTAGTCACATGAAGTTTTCTTTTTTTCTTTTATTTTATATTTCACATAAAATTATATATATATATAAAGTATTTGTATCATTCTCGATTTTGATTATGAATTAAATTAGATTATATGAAAATTATATTTTCCATATTTTTTTAGGTAGAAGAAAGTCAAAGTTTTGGAATTCCAAACCCTTCTCTTCCTTTGTTCCAAACCTAGGATAGAGATGGGTTGATGTGTCTAGAAATGAAGAAATATATATATATAAGAAATTATCAATCCAATTATAATGAAATTAATATGTTTATTTTTGCTTTCATTTTGTTCTCTAAATTAATCATTTAGATCCTATCATTTTCAATGATTCTCTCGTTTTATTTTTCTTTTTTCTTTCTATTATGCTTATTGAAAATTGACATATATATAATTTCTGAAAATTACACAACAAACATCCAAATTTATTGTATATTGAGAGGTACATAAATCTAATATTCGTAACAAATGTTATAGGATATATATATATATATAGTCTAAACAAAACCTTTTTCAACATAAAATTAAGGTATTGATAATATTTTTTGAATAGTACAAAAAAGGGAGATTTTAATATTTTTTAATATTTAATTAACAAAATTTGTTAATTTATTTATATTATTAATTTCTTATCTTTTAAAAAAGAGAATACCCATAAATTTTGTAGAAGATAGAAGGTCGAAAAGCAAACAGTGCATTAATTAATTAATGTATTGGGACACCTTCACATGATATATATAGCAAATTCACAAGATGGATCAAACCATATTTATGTAAAATATATAAAAGAATTAATTCCAAGTTGGCAATGAGTTGGCAAAAGAAGAACTCAAAAAAAAAAAATTGATAAATGTGGGCTGAAATATTTATTAATTGAATTTGGTCATTAGCCTTTATGGTTGGGTTGGTTGGGTTGCTATCACTTCATAAAGTTTTACATTTTAGAATTTGCATTGAAAATGAAGTTGTCTATATCTTTCTCTTCAAGTCTAATTCCATGGAGTGGATATATAATATCTTTGACAATGAAACTCCCTAAATACTTCCCTAATTAGATTTAGTGCTTCCCATGCAATTGAGAATACACTCATGATAAATAAATGGTTAGATTGCATTTTCATTATATTTAACAATTTTGTGAAAAATAAGTAAATTTATTATGACGTATTATACAAATGACTATTAAAATGACTCTATAGTCGATATCAACATATAAAATTGTTTTATTAGAGTTCTCAAATAATCTAAAAAATAACAAAAATTTGAGAGCATTCATATAAAATTAACTATCAATATAAATTTAAAATTATTATATATTAAATATACGTGAGTATTAAATATTTTATTATTTATTATATTTCTAAAATTGAGCAAAAATATGATTATAATTGATTACAGTTATGTATTTTTAATATAAAAAGATTAGTAGTTTTTTTTTTCTATAAAAAATTTTAGATAAAAATGAGAAATTTCATTTATAATACACTAAATTTTTGTTCCTTATATGAATTCGAGATTATTTACGAGCGTCAAGTATGTCTGAAGTTATACCCGAACTATATGCATAAGAGAGCAGAAGATTGGTAGCTTATTTAATACATAGCTAAGATATAAATATTAGAAAAACAAGATCATGATATTGTTGGAATTTCAACCAACAACATACATCAACTAATAATAACAGCTAATCTCCTTCACGTGCCTTGTCCCTCTCACTCTCAGTTTCTTCTAACACACAACACAAATATGTTTTGTGTATGAACTATGAGAAGTAATAAGACTATGAGTCTATGGTGTGAAAGCCCAATACTATTCATTAATCCAATTTATTATCAAAGTCATAACTTAAAGCAAACATATATTGAGAAGATTTCAAGCAATTCCTTCCCCTTAAAATTGAGTGTTAATACAAGTTGGAAAACAAGTTTCACTTGATATAATGTATTTAGTTTTCTTAATCTAAAATAAAAAAATAATTATATTTCAAACTCTCATATTGTTAGTAACATATTCTATAATTGGATATTGTTATCTTTTATGTAATTAAGCATAATATACAATACGAAATTAAGAGATTGAAGTTACTTCATGTTTACTGTCACTTGTTATATTATTTATAATACATAAATCGTGTATATTAAAAAGAAAAGTGATATGATGTGAAAAAATTCATTGTTAAAAATAAATGATAATATTGCATATTATTATATTGTATCCGTGGTATACCATCCAAGCATTGCAAATATTATTGTACCATTTGTTATTAAATTTTATATATATTTGTAATAATATGCATATAGTTGTTAAATAAATTTATTCTTGATATTGCTTGCACATTGTGAAACTCACTAAAATTGTATCGATTATTAGCTCCATTAATACGTTTTAAACAAATTAATTTAATAATGATTGATAAGCAATGTACACCAAACATATATAATTTATACATACTTCATGTAATATAATATAAAAACTTCAAATTCAATACATTTAACTTGGATAAAATAAATTATAAATTGATATAACGTGTGGTAGAAGTGCCCTCGATTGCAACTTTGTCTCCATCATTATGCAATTTCTCAATGCACACACACTCAACAATTTATTTTAATTTCTCCCTTTGTTCTTATCAACAACTAATCATCCTCTTAATCAACAATCTATGTCCTTAATTACACCTAATAATAATAATAATAATAATAATAATTCCTGCTAATTAACTTTATAATCTTCTCAATGATGAGAGTTTTCAAATACTTGTAAGTTAATTTGCAATGAGGATCCTGTGTCGCACTATTGGTAAAGGACTAAATTGCTAAATGTTGGTAAATATTAATAACTAAGTGAAAGTTGTATTTATTAGATGTTCCAACTGTTGTAATTTTAGAATTGAATAAAATTACAACAGTTTCAAACATACCCTTCATTTATCTTTTTGTAAGAAACCTCAGTGATCCATCAATGGATATATTTGCATGAGAAAGATGATGATTTGAAGCTCAATCGATCTGAAACAAAATGAGGCAAAAATTAAATGTTAAATGATGATATTTTCCTTCTTTGAGGCAATAACTGACTGAAGAGAAATTCATATGGGCTAGCTACCAAAAACACCGCAAGAAATTGATCAGAAAGTTGAATAAGTGATTGTCTCGATCGATTAATTCTCGTCGAACCAGGCGCTCTAAGTTCAAGTTTCGGGGGAGAAGATTGCTGTAATAGAGTAGAGTTGTAATGGAGGCTGCTGGCTCAGACACTAATACTATTACTAGCCTCACTAGTGACCTCAACATCAATGGCATAATGGACTGCAGTAATATATAGAAAATGGTGTGTACTGTCAATAGCCAGGAGGAATGAAGTTGGAGGAGATGTTGCAGAGGGAGAAAACTTACCATGATCAAGAGAGGAGAAGATGGATACACTGAAGAGGAAACATATTGGAGATGGGAACTGAAAAATCTTGTCCTCAGAATTTGCTGGCTGCTGTTGCTGCTTCTGATTAAAAAATTTCTCCTAACCGCAGCTACTCTTCTTCTTCCACAACTGTTATTCAGACCTACCCTTCTAATGTGTTGTTTTTATGGGCTATTTTAGGCATAGAAGTCGACTGAGAAACCCAAGTTTTCTGTGGGCTTAAATATTGCAACATCGGGCTAATCGACAACCCTTCTAGTTTTTTACAATCTACAAGACTACAACCAAAGTCGATGTTACAAATGAACTTCGGGCCATAAAGTCTCGTCTTTTCTTTTCCCTGTCTGTTGGCATTGACTTAAGACTTGAGTTCTTAAGTTTGCGGATTCAAGGGATCTATCATCTGTATAAATATTAATAAATATGATACAAATTGACTGTGCTGTTGCAACAACTGTACCAATCAAATGTGTTCCTTTTGAGAAAGGATATTTATTTTGACTGCGAGGTCTAAGTCTACAGAAAATTAGGAAAAGACAGGTGAGGCTTGACTTGCGTCCATGACTGGGTGTTTCCTTAACAAAACTGGAGTAGCGTTTATGATAGCATAGTAAGAAGTCAAAGCATCCAGTTTATTTGCCGATGATTTCTGTCAAATTCCTGTAATCACAGGATTTTGTATTAATGATGGCTAGCAACAAGATCAAGAGAAGCCTTATCCTGATCAATCTCTTATGCTATTTTTTCTTCATTAGTTCCTCGTATTCAGTCACAGACACATTAGTACAAGGCCAGCAGCTTCAGGATGGGGAAGTTCTTTAGCCCTGGAACTTCAAAAAATCGATATTTAGGAATATGGTACAATTTACCAGAAGAAAAGGTGATGTACTTTGTTAGCAGGAAGGTTGTATGGGTTGCCAATCGAAACATTCCCATATCTGACAGGTCTGGAATTCTTATGATAGATGAATTTGGCAAGCTGAAAATTTCATACAATGGGGGCAGTTTAATTGCATTGAATTCAACCGAGTCAGCTAGTAATACAAGTGCAACCCTACTGGACTCTGGGAATTTTGTGTTAAAGGAGCTGAATTCAGATGGTTCTACCAGGCAAGTTCTGAGGCAAAGCTTTCACTATCCTACAGAGACACTTCTGCCTGGCATGAAACTGGGAATGAACCTCAAAACTCATCGCGTTTGGTTTCTTACTTCATGGATAAGCGAAAACAACCCAGCCGAAGGCTCTTTTCACCTTAGTATTGGCATGGGTATCAAAGGTTCCGGCCAACTTGTCATCTGGTGGAAGAGCAATGCGTACTGGACTAGTGGGGTTTGGCAAAATGGGCACTTTGAATTGTTGCCGGTGCTGTCAAATGAAGGTTATCCCAACTTTAGCCGTGTTTCAAATGAAGATGAAACGTACTTCATATATTTCATGAGTCACAATCATACTTTGTCAAGATATATGTTAGATCCAAAAGGTGTAGTAGCAGAGTTAACAGGGTTGGCACCATTTGGTTCTTGTTCTTACAAATTTGATCCAAAAGGTGTGTGGAGCAGAAATTGCCAGAATGCCGGAATCAAAATGAACAGTTTGAGTCAAGAAAAGGATTTATTTCTGGCCAAGGAGTGAAGTTTGATGAAACTTACCGTTAAGTCTCTTTGACTGCAAAGGTAAGTGCTTGAACAATTGTTCTTGTCTAGCATATCCTTTCTTCACCAGTGACAATGGAACTGGTTGTGAGATATGGAGCCAGGGAATGAGTTTGTCGGGAAATATAAAAAATGGGAGAGAAATATATCTTCTTCGTCCAAAGAAAGGTAAATCCTGTTGAGTTATTCTATATTTTCTTGAATAGCTTATTCATTTATTTTATAAATGCAGCAAAATGGTGGATATGGCTTGTTATAGCAGCTGCCGTACTTGCAGCTCTGCCTTTTTTGTGCTTCAAATACCATTTGATACAAAGAAAAATCAAAGAAGGTAACTTCTTATATCAAACACAATTGTCAAAACATTTTGCTAATCGTTTGTTGAAGACTAATTCCTCTCTGTTATATCTCCCCTTCCTAACTATTGGGAAAGGATGAAAATGAGCGAGAAATGCTGCTATGTGAGCTAGAAGCTGATACAACAAATCTTAGCCAACATGGTAATATGAATAAACTGAAGAGAGATGAGAAAAAGAGCCATGAATTTCAATTTTTCAGCTTTGAAAGCATAGCATCTGTAACAAACAACTTTGCAAGTACAAATAAAATGGGAGAGAGTGGATTTGGACCGGTTTACAAGGTATGCACCAAGAAAATATGAGTAAAGCATCTGAGGAGATACAATTCTTTGGCTAATTATTTGTTCTATTTTCCAGGGGAAATTCCAATATGGCCAAGAAATAGCAGTAAAGAGGCTTGCCGTAGGTTCTGGACAAGGACTGGTTGAATTCAAGAATGAACTTGCGCTAATTGCCAAACTACAACACACAAATCTTGTAAGGCTTCTTGGATGCTGCATCCAGAGAGAAGAGAAGATGCTTATATAAGAGTACATGCCTAACAGAAGCTTGGATTTCTTCCTATTTGGTTTGTAACTTTCAATTCATTAAAATTTCCTTGCATATTCAAAAGCCTAATTACACTCACATCCTGCGAATTCTGCTCTAGACAGATCCTGTGAAGAAAAATTTATTGGATTGGAAAAAACGCCTTAGCATTATTGAAGGAATTGCTGAAGGTCTCCTTTACCTTCATAAATATTCGAGATTGACCATAATACACCGAGATTTAAAAGCTAGTAACATTTTACTTGATGACGAAATGAACCCAAACATATCAGATTTTGGCATGGCTAGAATATTTGGAAGAAATGAATCAGAAGCTAAGACAAAGAGAATAGTCGGAACCCGGTAAGCATGTAATTTCATCAATCACCTAACCAAATTGGTTACATGTATGCAACTTTATTTTTCATTTTTAGCAGTAAAGACTTTGATTATTATATGTTTTCTTCAGTGGTTACATGTCTCCAGAGTATGCTCTGAAAGGAATTATATCAATGAAAGCGGATGTGTTTAGCTTTGGAGTTTTACTTCTGGAGATCATAAGCGGCATGAAGAATAATAGTTGCTGTGATTCTGATCTCCCACTCAACCTAATAGGACAAGTAAATCTTTCCGTGAAAGTTGATTATGTCTTCTGCTTCTTGATTTAAATCTGCAACTAAACGTTGATAAGTCGTTAAATTGTTGCAGGCATGGCAGCTGTGGAATGATGGCAGAGCTTTGGACCCATTAGACTCTGTGTTCGATGAACCTTCTTCTCATTTTGGAGTACAGAGATTTATTCATGCGAGTCTGTTGTGCGTCCAAGATCATGCTACAGATAGACCGATAATGGAAACTGTTGTTTCTATGATTAAAAATGAGAGTATTCCACTCCCTGCACCAAAGCAACCGGCTTTTTTTGTCAACACAGTTGGGGAAGAAGCGGAGCAACTTGAGAACAAGTCACAAAATGTCTCCATAAACAATGTATCAATTTCGATTATGGAAGCCCGATAAAGTTATCTGTAAATACAAATATAAAAGCGCACGGTTTCTGTATGGCATTCTCCAGAAAAAGTAGCCAGCTAATATATGTATCAATGATATAACACTGGCGCATTAGTGACTTGCTCAAAAATTAAGCATTTGACTTGGACAAGGAAAAAGAGTGGAGAGATAATTTACTATTTTTTTTAATGGAGTTCCATGCGACAATTACAAATTTGTTTAATTAACGAATATTTACCCACAGTAATGTACGGATTAAATCAAGATGAGCAATTCTCAGGTCAAATACTGAATGCAGATAATCAAATAATATTGGCGACCAAGTCATACATACCTCAGGCTTTGATTGTGAATATATATATATATATATATATATATATATATATATATATATATATATATATATATATACTCTTTCACTAAGTAAAGTAAATGTATATTGACACTGTCAAACATTTCATTGAATAAACATATTGTCTAAGAATCATGACACATGTCCAAACTAAGACTATATAATCTTCTCCTCTCCCCTGAATCTTTTGGATTTGATCAGAAAAAGCTGTTAATCTACCTTTTCACCTAACAGGTGATAATGCAGAGCAAAGGAAGAAGAAAATACATGCTGACCTTGAGCATTTCATGCATCATACTCTTGGTGAAGAGTTCGTATTCCGAGACAGACAAATTACTGCAAGGCCAACTGCTTCATGATTCAGAGAATGAGCTGGTTTCAGCTTCTGGTAAATTCAGGTTGGCATTCTTTAGCCCTCGCTTTTCTACAAATCGTTACTTAGGAATTTGGTACAACAGGCCGCCAAAAGATAGCGGGTACTATGATCCACCTCTTTGGGTTGCAAACCGCAACACTCCAATCTTTGATAACTCAGGTAGACTTACCATCGATAGAAATGATGGCAACTTGAAAATATTACGCGATGGGGGAAATCCTATTGCTGTTAGTTCAGTTCAAGGAGTAAGCAATACAAGTGCTGTTCTACTGCAGTCTGGGAATTTAGTACTGAATGAAATGAATTCAGATGGATCTGTAAGGCGAGTGCTGTGGCAAAGCTTTGATGATCTGACTGATACACTTCTTCCTGGAATGAAACTGGGAATTAATTTGCCAACTGGGCACAAATGGTTTCTCCAATCCTGGATTTCTGATGAATCTCCTGCTCTAGGTTCATTTACCCTTGGCATGGATCCTAATGGCACGAACCAGTTGGTCATCCAGTCATCCGCCGGGGGGAAAGTCTACTGGGAAAGTGGGATTTTGGTAAATGGGCACTTCAACTTCTCTGATTCTGAAAATATAAACAACAGATACAACTTCAGCTACACGTTGGATGAAAATAAAACATACTTCTCTTATTCTGTAAATGAAGATGTTTCATCATTTCCAGTATTGAAAATTCATCCGGACGGTGGGCTCTCCAGTGATGGGTTTTCGATAACTCCGTGTGGCCTTTTCGGAGAGTGTGAGGGTGAGAAGCTTCTGTGTGGAAGAGGTTTGTTTGATTTTCAGATCAAATGGGGTAACATGTCAGGAAGTGGATTCAAGTTTAAAGACAGTGATAAAATGACCTTGAATGAGTGTGGCTTGAAATGCTTGAACAACTGTTCTTGTGTTGCCTATGCTGCCACAAATCTAAACAACAACACTGGCTGTGAGATTTGGAGCAAGGGGGCCAAGTTTCAGGAGCTTAACTCTTTCTATGGACGCCCAATATCCATCCACGAAACTAAAGCTGGTAAGTGATCTAGATACATATTTGATGCAATTGGCAGTGAAGAGCAAAACTCTCTGTTCAAATGTTTATTAAACGACCATATAAATGTTATCATTGCAGAAAACAAGCGATGGCGAGGTTTTGTAATTGCAGGAGCTTTGATCGTACCACTTCTCTGTTGCTTTTGCTACCTAATATGGAGAAAATACAAGGAAGAAGGTACATATGTGCGTGTATATGTACATAGTTTTGATTTTTGCAAATCACAAGTCTGAATTATTTTATGCATGTTAATTAACTAGCTGAAGGTAGAATGAACCAAGAGAATCTATTACGTGAGCTTGGATATAGTTTGTCGAATTTCATCGGCAAAGGAAAAACAAAAGAAAAAGATCAGATTGAGTTGAAGAGATATAATTTCCAAACCGTTGTTGCCGCTACAAACAACTTCTCTACTACAAATAAGCTTGGAGAGGGTGGTTTTGGTCCAGTTTATAAGGTATTTTTCTGTTTCCTTTAATGGTTTTATATATATAGTTAGGTATAATCATCACAGAGAGGCATGATTGCAGGGAAAATTACTAGATGGGCAAGAAATAGCGGTAAAAAGACTCTCAAGGTGTTCAAGACAAGGAATAGGGGAGTTCAAGAATGAAGTTAAACTCATTGCAAAACTCCAGCACACTAATCTTGTCAGGCTTCTGGGATGTTGTCTTCATGGAGAAGAAAGGATTTTAGTCTATGAATTCATGCCTAACAAAAGCTTGGATTTCTTTATTTTTGGTAGGTCTCTTGCATGTGAGGTCTAAACCGAAATCCTTTTTAATTATCTTACATTTCTCTCTAATTTGTTCTCTGCTTTGACAGATTCTCGTCAGAAGAAATTATTAAATTGGAAGATACGCATGAGCATAATTGAAGGGATTGCTCAAGGGCTTCTATATCTCCACAAATATTCAAGATTAAGAGTGATTCACAGAGACCTGAAAGCTAGCAACATCTTGCTTGATGACCAATTGAATCCAAAAATATCGGATTTTGGCATGGCTAGAATTTTTGAGATGAATGAATCAAAAGTGAATACAAACAGAGTTGTTGGAACATTGTAAGTACATATGTTGCACATGGATGAAAAAATGTTTTCCCTTACCACACTGATATTTATCGAATTTATTCTGTAGTGGCTATATGGCTCCGGAGTATGCTATGAGTGGCATCGTTTCAATGAAAGCTGATGTATTTAGCTTTGGAGTCTTGCTGCTTGAAATTGTCAGCGGGAGGAAGAACAATAGTTGCTATGATACCGAGCGGCCACTCAACCTCGTAGGATATGTAAGTATTCAATCGAATTATAGGTCATTTTTATACTGTCTTTCAAACATTTTGTATTGGGTGTTAAAATTCTACACTTTCAGGCCTGGCAGCTGTGGAATGAAGGTAAAGGTTTAGAGCTAATAGACCCATCACTGCAGGAAGAATCAATCTCTGCAGATGAAGTGTTGAGATACATTCATGTGGGTCTCTTATGCGTGCAAGACCAAGCAACAGACAGACCTACAATGTCTGATGTTGTTTCCATGCTTACCAATGAAACTGTGCTCCATTACACTCCGAAACAGCCTGCCTATTTTATCAATGTTAAAGATGAAGATGAAGAGGCAGAAATTATCCTACAAAAGTCAGAAATTTGTTCCATAAATGACGTGACAATTTCAGTTATGAAAGCAAGATAGGTATATACTGGTGCTCGACGTAATTATCTAGTCATCCCCTACAAAAATGCAAGCTCGCACATCAGATGTAATTGATAATTTATACGGATTTCATTTTCAGTATGTTTGGTTTTATGAATTAGTTATTTATGATCATTCAAACTCAGAAATAGAAGACTTCTACTGTATGTGATTAGATTTTAAATGTTGTGTAGTATTATTGATTAAATTATTATACGATGTACCTTGGATTCCCCTGCATCTGTTTTATCAGTATTACTGAAGAGCAAGAAGCCTGAAATATGTCAGCAATTGTTCGAGTAATGTTGTGACTTGTGACAATTTCAGCGATGGAAACAAGATTATATGTACAGTGACATAAAGTACCTTGATATATATGAAAGGTGATGAAAGCTTGTCAGTTAGCAATGTGGCCAACATTTGTGGACATTCCCATAGGAAAAAATGATAAAAAGGGAAGGATCTCAATTGAAAAAATATGGTACCCAGAATCAATTACAGAAAGCGCACAACCTGAAATTTCAATCATGCTTATGATCATAAAGATTAACGACTATTTTTTTTTTTATATCTTAATCAAATATTAAATTGGCGTCAAAATGGCCCTGTTGCATATCTCATTATACAGATAACACCATTGAGATTTTCATAGCTAATCCTACTATGATTTATTTCTGCATCTACACAAGTGTTTTAATGGTTATCAAAGGAAGAAAAAATCACATCCTATTGATATTTTCAATACTTTTGGTACTCTTGATGTCGCCTTCCTATTCCAAGACAGACAAATTACTACAAGGTCAACTGCTCAAAGATGGGATGGAGCTGGTTTCAGCATTTGGGAACTTCAGGTTAGGATTCTTCAGCCCTCGGGATACCACAAATCGTTACTTAGGAATATATTATCAGAAGAATATAGACAGAACAGGCTGGTACACCTATGACTTCTTGAGTACTATTCAAATTGGGTGGTCAGACTTTTCTGACTTCAGAACTAATAATCCATTTATGTGGCCACGAAAACACGGACAAAAAAAAAACCTGCTGCCAGTGTGGGTTGCAAACAGGAATACCCCAATCTTAGATAAATCTGGAATACTTACAATAGACAGCGATGGTAGTCTGAAAATATTACACGCTGGAGGAAATCCTATTGTAATAAGTTCTGTTCAACCAGAGGTAAATACAAGTGCTACTCTACTGAAAAATGGCAATTTTGTGCTATACGAGATGAATGCAGATGGATCTGAAAGGCGAATGCTTTGGCAAAGCTTTGATTATCCGACCGATGTTCTTCTTCCAGAGATGAAACTGGGGATTAACTTGCAAACTGGACAACAATGGTTTATCCGATCATGGAATATTTATACATCCCCTGCTGAAGGGTCATATACTCTAGGCATGGACCCCAATATTTCAAACAAATTGATCATCTGGAAAAATGCAGAAGTCCAGTGGACAAGTTCGCTTTTGCCAAACAACTCAATAAGGTTCTTTAGTGCAGGGCCTTCTTACTATAACTTTAGCTACACATCAGATGAACGAGAAAGATACTTAACTTATTCTGCAGATGAAGATGCTGTATCGTTTCCATTGATAAAAATTCTTCCCATTGGCGGACTGATAGACGACACAGGAAGGTCTATTCGTTGTATTACTTTTGGAGGCTGTGGTGAATATCGATACCTTCCTAGCTGCTGGAGACGCAACGTTGATATCCAGGTGAAGTACGGTTACATGGATGGACCAGGATTCAAGTTTCCTGAAAGTGACAACATGACATTGAATAATTGTCGATCCGAATGCTTAAGAAATTGTTCTTGTATTGCATATACTACCACAAACAAATATGCCAATACCGGTTGCCAGATCTGGAGCAGAGGGATTAAATTTATGGAGTCTTACAGTGATGAATTGGCTGGCAAAATATACTTGCTAGTTGAACCCAACGGTAAATCTGCTTCAATATTGGAGTTATAGTAACAAGTCCTAACAAGCATACTGATCTATCCTTAAAGTTTATAATACTAACAATATAATTTTTCTTTCCTTGCAGGTGCAGAAAAGAACTCGTGGCAAAGATTGCATATTGCAGTTCTAATGGCCATATGCCTGCTTCTTTCCTTAGGCTACTTGACAAGGAGAAAATACAAGGCAAAAGGTTTGAATTTTTTTGTCAGCTTTGATCAATTATTCTTTGTCACCAAATTTTATCTGTAACATCCAAATCCTAACTGGAAAACTAGTTATTCCTAAAGTGCCTCATATGGTGAGAAAAAGTTTATTGCAGAGGAGACAAGATGGATGTCTTTAAGCACTGTGGTAGGAATAGCATTATTGGTGCCTCTGTTGTGCTACTCATGCTTTATGCTATTGAAAAAGCTCAATGTTAAAGGTAACCAGAGGGAAGAACTATTTTTTTTATTTTTTATTATTGATCGATCAATCAATGTACGTTATCTGAACTCTCGATTACATCATTCTTATTTGTTAGTTGAAAGCATAATGAATCGACAAAAACTGTTACGTGAGCTTGGGGATAATGTGCCAGTACCCACCATTTTCGGGAAGACAAAGACACAAGCTAAAGATCAGAACATGAAGCATGACTTGAAGATTTTTGATTTTCAAACCATTGCTGCTGCTGCTGACAATTTCTCAGCCGCAAATAGGCTTGGAAAGGGTGGTTTTGGTCCTGTCTATATGGTAAAATTTTGTTGACTCTTGTCTTTGGTAGACGTTTGGTTTTGGATGTACTTAATAAATTTGTGAGGGAGTGCTATTTGATTTCAGGGAAAATTACTAGATGGGCAAGAGATAGCAATAAAGAGACTCTCAAAAAATTCAGGACAAGGAATAGTTGAGTTCAAGAATGAAGCTAAACTCATTGCAAAACTCCAGCACACTAATCTTGTGAGGCTTTTAGGATGTTCTCTCCATGGGGAAGAAAGGCTTTTAGTCTACGAGTACATGCCTAACAAAAGCTTGGATTTTTTCATTTTCGGTATCTCTTCAACCTTTGAAGTTCTCTCAACAATATCATTTCACTCCCTTCGATATCAGCTACTAACAGTCTCTTTTGCTTTTGTTGTATGATGATACAGATTGTAGTAGGAAAAAACTATTAAATTGGAAGGAACGTTTTAACATAATTGAAGGGATTGCCCAAGGACTTCTTTATCTTCATAAATATTCAAGACTAAGAGTGATTCACAGAGACTTGAAAGCTAGCAACGTTCTACTTGATGACCAAATGAATCCAAAAATATCTGATTTTGGAATGGCTAGAACTTTTGCGAAGAATGAATTAGAAGCAAACACAAACAGAATTGTCGGAACACAGTATGTGTACTATATACTTAAACCAAACACATAAATAGCATGGCTTTGTGCCCTTCTCATTGCATAAATATTTTAATTTCCTTTCAATTACTAATAAATCGTGTTCAACCATTGGTCAGTGGATATATGCCTCCAGAGTATGTTATAAATGGGATTGTCTCTGTGAAATCTGATGTATTTAGCTTCGGAGTCTTAGTATTGGAAATTGTATGCGGCAAGAAGAACCATGGCTGTTATCATCCAGAGCGCCCACTCAACCTCATAGGATACGTAAGTATTCTATCACATGTATGTTCATTCACAGACAGCCTTGAAAGTTTATGAATTATGAGTTTTCTTGAATGTTAAATTTTTACCTCTTTCAGGCGTGGCAGCTGTGGGATGAAGGCAGAGGTTTAGAATTAACAGACCCAATTCTATTGGACGAATCATGCTCTCATAATGAAGTACTTAGGTGTATTCATGTGGGTCTCTTGTCTGTACAAGATCAGGCAACAGATAGGCCGACAATGTCTGAAGTTGTTTCCATGCTTACTACTGAAACTATGGCCCTACCTGCACCAAAGAAACCAGGGTTTTTCATTAATGTTGCTTCTGATCATCAAGAGGCAGCAGTTTCTGAAGTCAAGTTAGAAGTCTTTTCTGCAAATGTTGTAACGATTTCGGAGATGGAACCAAGATAAGTATATTAGATCAGATTAAGCCATCCGTGTAGATGCACAAACAGAATTCATCCATGTACAAGAACAATAAACAAAAATAAAAAGAGAGAATCTTTAGTATTAGTATTAAAGACAAATCATAATACAAAAGTTAGAAAAATAAAGATGATTTTTGTTGTTACATTGATCCATAAGTGATGCCAGATAATACAGAGTGCTAAAAATAAGGTTATGTATACTATAGAACTTTGATTATTTTGGGAACAAGAATGATAAACTATTCAAATCATTATACTGCAGTCTAAACAAGCTTCTTTTGCGGTTTTAGGTGTCAAATTTTTCAAAATTTCATACTCATATCACGTGTACTGAAATAATACACAAGTAGAGTTTCCTAATTAATTATATTTGATATGGAGCTAATTCTGCTGGACAACCAAGACTTGAGAATTCAAAACTCCTGAATTTAATATGTAAACAAGATAGATAAGGTGAAATATCAATATCAGTATTCATAAATGTTCTGGTAGAGAATTTAGACCAATAAATCAGCATTTATTCGGGCCGGGCATATTAATTTAATGTAATGGCAAGACAGAATGACCAATTCTAATATCTGAATACAAAAAACTCTTCGTTTGTTATGCTGCATAAATATTGTAAAGAGTTTCTTTTAACAATGTTAAGAATTTATCCTTATGGAGAACTCTCAGGAAACAGTGGACGGAGTAGGATTATAAGTTGAAAATTGAATATTCTGGTGTGCGGGAAAGTTTTTCCAGAATTCAAGATCAAAATCGGGTCATTTATTTGGAGATGGATTCAAGCTTCGAGAAAGTGGCAACATGACCCTCTTTGATTGTCGACTTAGCTGCACTTAAAATTGTTCTTGTTTTGCCTATTCTAGCACAAACAAAAATAATAACACCGGATGTGAGATTTGGAGTAAGTGGGAAGAGTTTCGGGAGTCTAATTCACAGGATGCACGGTTAATATTTTATTTCAAAGACACCGGAGATGAGTGGAATCCAAGGTTGAGAGGGCAGTAATAACAGCATCTATATTGGTATTCTTATTATTTTGTGTATGCTATCTAGCAATTCTAACATGGAGAAAATACAAGGCCAAGGGTATGTATTTTGTGAAATGTATTCGCTTTAATTTCAGATAATTAGGAGGAAGGGAATTGATGAAGTTTTTGTTGGGAATATTGTTTAAAAAGAATAGAGAGAGACAGCGAATCCTTTTATTTCAGGGAAAGTTAGCAGATGAACAAGAAGATAATGAAGGGACTCTCAAGGAATCTGGATATATGGAACTGTGGAGTTTAAGAATGAAGCTATACTCGTTGCAAAACTCCAGCAAACTAGACCAAGACGATCATGTTGTCCTAATGAAGTCCTGAGATGCATCCAAGTGGTCTTATGTGTACAGCATTCTTTGTCAATGTTAAGATCTGATAAAGAATTTGATGTTCTTGAAATAAGTCAAAAAATTGTTCCATATAAAACTTGTGAATAAACGAAAATATATTTATGATTTTGGCCCCTTGAAAATTTTTTCATACTTTTGCCCTAAAATATATTAGCCCTGGCTTACGCCCTTCTCTTCTGAAAGTTAGAAAGCAAGTTTTATATTCTATTCGTCGAAGGACTAACACACGCGTTTTATCATAATAATATTCAAAAAGTAATAAAAATCTTCTTAGATTTAATTAATTAATTAATCATTTGAAGCTTCTTCGTAGAGACAAGCAGACAGCTTAATTAAATTTTCTGAAGTCAACAGTCAATGCCGTCGGCTGAATTCTATCACAAACATCTTCCTGATCCGAAGCCAATCTGCCAGAATTCACACTACGGTCATTAAGCTTTCTGCAACTACAGGGCCCCATCAATGGCTATCAATGCAAGTAATCACATCCTTTTCAGCTTTTCATTCTTCTTACTTCTGACAGGGCTTTCCTATTCCCAGACAGACAAATTACTACAGGGCCAAATACTCAGAGATGGGGATGAACTGGTTTCAGCTTTTGGGAAGTTCAGGTTGGGATTCTTTAGCCCTGACGGCACCACAAATCGATACTTGGGAATATGGTACAAGAAGCCTACAGACAGAGCGGGATTGTTCACCAGCAATTTTGACTACTACAGATATCTTGATTTGAGGTCTCCGCCGCAGGGGTGCTATATAAATCAGTACTATCACCCAGCAGGCTCCCAAGGACTAAACCTGAAGCCAGTGTGGGTTGCCAACCTCAATGTCCCGATCCTAGCTAATGAATCAGCTAGTCTTATAATCAACAGCACTGATGGCAATCTGAAAATTTTACGCGACGGAGGGAATCCTATTGAAATAACTTCAGTTTCTGGCGCTGGCAACACAAGTGCTACTCTTCTGAAAAATGGCAATTTCGTGCTATATGAGATGTATTCAAATGGATCTTCAGGGAGGGAGCTTTGGCAAAGCTTTGACTATCCGACTGATACGCTTCTTCCAGGGATGAAACTGGGAATGAATATGAAAACCGGGAAACGGTGGTTTCTCCGATCATGGAGAAATCAATATAGATCTCCTGCAGAAGGTTCATACATTTTTGGCCTAGACCCGAATGTCACAAACAAATTGGTCATTTGGAAGGAAGCAGAAGTGTACTGGACGAGTGACCATTTAGAAAACGAGTCTTCCAACTTCTGTATTCCAGGGATTTCTCAGTACAACTTTAGCTACACTTCAAATGAACAAGAAGTGTACTTAAATTATTCTGTAAATGAAAAAGTTACATCATTTCCAGTGTTAACCATTAGTGCCGCCGGTGAACTCGCAGATGACACAGGAATAGACATTTCATGCACATATTTTGGAGGATGTGAAGCAGATAACAGTTATTACCCAAGATATTATCCCTCCAAAGCAGGTAAATCTTCTTGAATTGGATATTTATTTTTATCGAATAAACACAATATCTTATGATTTTCTTCTGATGTAATCATATTTTGTCAATCTTGTCCCCCATTAGAGAATACAGAATTTTTAACATAGGACAGTGTTGATTATGCTTCAGCTGGGAAATTTCACTTCATCGTGATTGTTGGAATATAATCTTACTCCACTAGTTTAAGACTTCGTATTACAAATGTCCATAACATCCTTAACATTTCATATGTTTGCAGGTGGAAAAAAGAAGTGGTGGCTCTATTTAGTCATTGCAATAATCGTACCTCCAGTGGTATGTCTGTTGCTCTACATAGGCTATCAGATACGGAGAAAGTATTACAAGGCAAAAGGTATATATGCAATCTGTTTGATCTGTTTTCATAAGTTAATTAACAATTTAGATTCTTCCATGCATGCTTAATCATCGTGGTTTGTTGCAGAAGAGAAGCAATGGATGTCTTTTATGATTGTGATAGCGATTGTTTCAGTGGTACCTCTTTTGTGCTATGTATCATTTTTGCTACTGAAAAAACTCAAGGAAAAAGGTAATTGCTTTGTAACAAACAATATTGTAGTTGCTGATTGATTAATTGATAACAATTGTTTAACTAGTATTTCCATAAATCTTGATTAGTGGAAAGCATAATGAATCGACAAAAGCTATTACGTGAACTCGGAGATAATACTCTGTCAATTCGAGCCATATTTCGGAAAGAAAAAACGCAAGCTAAAGATCAGACCATGAAGCGTGACTTGAAGATATTTGATTTTCAAACCATTGCTGCTGCTACTGACAATTTCTCAGACACAAATAAGCTGGGACAGGGTGGCTTTGGTCCTGTTTATAAGGTAATTTTAAATGTTTGACTCTGTTTTCGGTAGTTATGTAGTGTATATTGTACAATTAGTAATTGTGTCGGAGAGGCTTGATTTCAGGGGAAATTATTGGATGGGCAAGAAATAGCAATAAAGAAACTCTCAAAAAGTTCAGGACAAGGAATAGTGGAGTTCAAGAATGAAGCTAAACTTATTGCTAAACTTCAGCACACAAATCTGGTGAGGCTTTTAGGTTGTTCTCTCCAGGGAGGTGAAAGGCTTTTAGTCTACGAGTATTTGCCTAACAAAAGCTTGGATTTCTTCATTTTTGGTATGTCTCTGCTCAAACATACGAGGTTTTGTCAACACCAAGTGTATGTAAATTAATGATTTATTTTTTTATTACTTGGATACAGATTCTAGAAGAAAGACCTTGTTAAATTGGGAGAAGCGATTCCATATAATAGAAGGAATTGCTCAAGGACTTCTTTATCTCCATAAATATTCAAGATTAAGAGTGATTCACAGAGACTTAAAAGCCAGCAACATCTTACTTGATGAACAAATGAATCCAAAAATCTCCGATTTCGGAATGGCTAAAACTTTTGCAATGAATGAATTAGAAGCAAACACAAATAGAATTGTCGGAACACAGTACGTATATGCTACTTTGACAACCAAACACATGCACTTACATGCATAAATGTTTTCTCTTTCCATATATATCCTAATAATAATGTTTGATTCTTTTTCAGTGGCTATATGTCCCCGGAGTATGTTATGAATGGCATTGTCTCGATGAAATCCGATGTATATAGCTTTGGGGTATTAGTACTAGAAATTGTAACCAGTAAGAAGAACAATAGTTGCTATGATACCGAGCGTCCACTCAACCTTGTAGGATATGTAAGTCAAGCAAACTATAAGTTCATTCGCCTTTGAAACTTTTCTATTGAGTACTAATTTTTACAATTTCAGGCATGGAAGCTGTGGAATGAAGGCAAAGGTTTAGAGTTAATAGACCCAATAAAGGACGAATCGTGCTCTCCTGAGGAAGCACTCAGATGTATTCATGTGGGTCTTTTGTGCGTACAAGATCGAGCAACAGATAGACCAACGATGTCTGATGTTGTTTCCATGCTTACTAACGATTCTATGGCTCTACCTGCACCAAAGCAACCGGCGTTTTTCATCAATATAACATCTGATCAAGTTCCAGAAGTTACAGAAATCAAGTTAGAAGTTTCTTCTGGAAATGATGTAACAATTTCGGAGATGGAACCAAGATAATTGTCTTAATCATATGATTTAGACTACGCAATTCGTGTAGAAAATGATTAATAGTGCATATATTTTTTTTTTACATTCAAATTGGATTTATATGTTATACATTTAAAGGTCTAAGAGAAATTAAACTAGCCAGCTGTTGCCGTTTGAATCTCATTGGGATGCTTGGTTGACTTTGCTTGATTCAAAGAATTACTATTCTAACTTTAAGACTTTTGAGATTTAGATAAAAGGTTTCCAAACATATTGGTTGATGTTTGACTTTATTCAAAAATAATAAAATATCTAATTACTAAAAGAATTTTATGCACTTCAGTGCAATACATTATTTTAAAACACATATTTTAATAATAATTTTAATAATTATTATAAAGAGAGATATTGTAGTTGAACCGGTTTCTAGAAAAAAAGAAACCTGCCATTGAGTTATCGTTCTAATTGTTGAAGAAATACGAAGATGGTCTTACTTATTAATCTTACAGTAAATTAACTATTTTATCTCTCAATTTTTAATAAAATATATAAAGTGATCATAATATTTTTATTTTTATTTTATAATAACTAATATAATCTTATTTTAATATTTAAAATTAAAAATTATACTAATATTTTGATTCTTAATTATTTTTTTAAACAAACTATTTTAATTAAATGATCTATTTGAAAAATTATATATAATAAATATAATAAAAAATTGATAGCAATTTTGAAAGGAGTAAAATAATTAAAGGTCAAAATATTATTATAATTATTAATAGTTAAGTGATAAAATAATTAATTTAAAATAAAAGTAATTATTGCAAGGGGTATATTTTCTACTTCTACTAAAGTCAAAAGGTATTTTCTCATTTCTTTAAAAATTGGGCATCTCGCATATGCTAGAAATTTAGGGTAAGTTATTTTTCTTCAAAAACTTGGGTAAAGTATAGCATCTCTTATAAGAAATTAATACACATTTAATATTAAGATAGTAGGTTGTTCTAGATGTACTCAAGACTCATGAAAAGTAGAAGTGACAATTTTTTACACAATTAATCAATCCAAATATGACATGAAATTAGTGGGTTTGTGTTAAGTTAAAATAATATGATTAATAAATGAGTCATATTAACATGACAAGATTAATAATTGGGTTGGGTTTGGATTTGAAAATCTTGATACATGAAACTGTATATTAGATAGTTAATTATTTGAATAATTATTTTATTTTAACTTATTTATAATTTAATATATTTATTTTATATTTTGACGTTTTAAAAATATTTAATTATATTTTTAGTATTTTAAAAAGTATTGTTTATAACAAAATTTATTAGTATTTGAACAGTTAATATTATAAATATTTTAAAATATATTAAATAAGTGAACCAATTATTAGACAGGTTAGGTTAGAGTTTCAATTTTTGATACAATTGTTAAAGGACGCAAATTTTCGGATTAAATTAAAATATATTATGTCTCCGATTGCAACCCTAGCGAAAAGGTAGATAAATTAAAGAAATTTTCAAGTATCCAGGAATAGTAAAAGTCCCTTAGATTTTAAGTTAATTATTTGAACATTCCTTTAAAAGCAGTTGATGAAGAATCAAAGTCGTCCTCACATGATTTCCGTGTTATATAGTCACATCGTTGTTAGCTGTTATTTAGAGACATTTCTTTATTGTATTCTAACTCGTTAATATTTCTGAAACTGAACGTACAGTTCAAGTATTCATGGCTACTAGAAGAAGAAATCAAATCCTTTCCAGCTTCTCATTCTGCTTAATCTGTCAACTTTCTTTTTCCCAGACCGATGAATTGCTACAAGGCCAAGTTCTGAAAGATGGAGATGAGCTGGTTTCAGCTTTCGGAAACTTTAGGTTGGGATTCTTTAGTGCTGATGGTACCACAGATCGATATCTTGGAATATGGTACCATATTCCTGCAGATAGGAGACGCTTGTTTCACCTAGAATATATGTATTACACATATACTACAAGTCGAAGAGATTGGGTAGATTATAATCAGTTCGTCAGTGATTACAACAACTACAGCAAAGAGAAGCGATTAGTCCAAGACTTTATAGAATTTTCATCAGTAAGCCGGCCCGTGTGGGTTGCCAACCGCAACTTCCCGATCTTAAGTAATGAATCAGCAAGCCTTACAGTTGACAGCACTGATGGGAATTTGAAGATTTTACGCAATGGGGGGGATCCTATCGAAATAACTTCAGTTCGAGGAACTGGTAATACACGTGCTACTCTGCTGAAAAATGGAAATTTCGTGCTGTGTGAGATGAATTCTGATGGATCAACGGGGAAGCAACTGTGGCAAAGCTTTGATTATCCGACAGATACGCTTCTTCCAGGGATGAAACTGGGCATTAACTTGAAAACTGGGCAGAAATGGTTTCTCCAGTCGTGGAGTATCGAATCTAAATCTCCTGTAGAGGGTTCGTACATTCTTGGCATGGATCCGAATATCACGAACAAATTGATCATCTGGAAGGGAGGAGAAGTGAACTGGACAAGTGAGGTTCTGGGAGAAAAGTCCTACGTGAGCTATGCTACAGGACCTTCTCTGTACAACTTCAGCTTCACCTCAAATGAAGAAGAAAGATACGTAAACTATTCTGTGCATGAAGATGTTTCATTTCCAATCTTAACAATTGGTACGTCCGGTGGACTCACGGATGACACGGGAAGAAATGTTTTGTGCAGTGGTTTTGGAGGCTGCCAGGATTATATGATTTACCCTGACGACGACGAAATGGGTAATTCTAAACCCTAAATTGTCTCTCGTTAATGTTTGAACCATATTTTGTGACATAACTATGCGATTTCACTATCATTTGTAGGTAGGAAATTTTCGTGGGTCTCGGTAATTAGAACAATAGTCACCGCACTAGGGCCGTGCTTGTGGATTTTCATGGGGTATCAAATGCAGAGAATATTTGACAAAGACGAAGGTATGTATGTGTCAAAAATTATCTGTACATATATCTGTTTTGATTTAATGAATATAATCATCCGTATCCTTGAATTTCATTGCTTATGCTAGTGTAGTTTGAGACGATCAATTAATGTTTTTTATTTTCGGTTTATTGCAGCGAAGAAACGTTGGGTAACTATGATCTTTGTGCTTGGGGTAGCTTTAGTGGTACCTTTCCTGGTCTTCATATGCTTTATTCTATTTAAAAAACTCAAGGTCAAAGGTAATAATAGATCACTTTAAACAAATAATATTACTATTAATGATGGATTATGTTATATCAATTATCTTATATAATATTTTCCACACATTAGTTGAAAGCATGGTGAATCGACAAAAGCTATTACGGGAACTTGGAGATAATGTGTCACTTCCCACCACATATGGGAAGGGAAAAACAAAAGCTAAAGATCAGATCAGCATGAAGAATGATTTGAAGATTTTTGATTTCCAAACCATTGCTGCTGCTACCAACAATTTCTCAACCGTAAATAGGCTTGGACAGGGCGGCTTCGGTCCTGTTTACATGGTATTCTTTTCTTGACCTTTCAGTTTTTGGTTGATATCTATTTCTGCGCATGAATGTAATTATTGTGTTAGAGAGGTATGGTTTCAGGGAAAATTACTTGATGAGCAAAGAATAGCAATAAAGAGACTGTCAAAAAGTTCAGGACAAGGGATAGTGGAGTTCAAGAATGAGGCCAAACTCATTGCTAAACTCCAACACACTAATCTAGTGAGGCTTTTAGGATGTTCTCTCCAGGGAGGTGAAAGGCTTTTAGTCTACGAGTACTTGCCTAACAAAAGCTTGGATTTCTTCATTTTCGGTATGTCTCTCTTCAATATGTTAGGATTTGGCCTCTACATTTCTATCCCTTTATCAGCCACTAATTACTCTCTTTTGTTTTTATTATATAATGAGACAGATTCGAGGAGAAAAAAACTATTAAATTGGACGGAACGTTTCAAAATAATTGAAGGAATTGCCCAGGGACTTCTGTATCTCCATAAATATTCAAGACTAACTGTGATCCATAGAGACTTGAAAGCCAGCAACATTTTACTTGATAACCAAATGAATCCTAAAATATCTGATTTTGGGTTGGCTAAAACCTTTGCGATAAATGAATTAGAGACGACTACGAAAAGAATTGTCGGAACACGGTGAGTATATTTTATCTTTTACAACCTAATATAGAAATCTTTTTAACTTGCTTCGGAAGCTGATACTGATATTGTTCAAATATTATTCAGTGGGTATATGTCGCCAGAGTACATAACGAAAGGCATCATCTCGTTTAAATCTGATGTATATAGCTTTGGAGTTTTGGTACTAGAAATTTTAAGCAATAAGAAGAACAATAGTTGCTTTCACACAGATCGATCGCTCAACCTCGTAGGATATGTAAGTATGACCACTCAATTATAGAATCATTGTATATGTATGTTCAAAACATTTAATTTCAATGTGAAATTTTCACAATTTCAGGCATGGCAGCTGTGGAATGAAGGCAAATGTTTGGAGTTAATAGACCCAATTTTAGGGGATGAATCATTCTCTCCTGATGAGTTTCTGAGATGTATTCATGTGGGTCTCTTGTGCGTTCAACATAACGCAACAGATAGACCAACGATGTCAGAAGTTGTTTCCTTGCTTAGTAACGAAACTATGGCTCTACCTCCACCAAAGCAACCGGCGTTTTTCATCAATATAGCATCTGATCAAGTACCTGAAGTTGCAGAAATCAAGTTAGAAGTTTCTACTGGAAATGATGTAACAATTTCGGAGATGGAACCAAGATAATTGCATTGATAATATGATTTAGACTACGCGATTCATGTAGAAAATAATTAATAATGCATCATTTTTTTCTTACTTTTGAATTGGATTCATCTATTCTACATTGAAAGGTCTAAGGGGAATTAAACTAACGACGCTGTTGCCGTTTTAATCTCATTGGGATGCTTGGTTGACTTAGCTTGATCCAAAGAATTACTATTCTAACTTTAAGACTTTTGAGAATTAGATAAAAGGTTTCCAAACATATTGGTTGATGCTTAACTTTATTCAAAAATAATAAAATTTCTAATCACTAAAAGATTTTTATGCACTTCTAGAGCAATCATTATTTTACACTGATATTTTAATAACAATTGTATATAAGAAATTAATACACATTTAAGAAAACTTATTGTGCCTTGTTATAGAAGTATTCTAGACTCTTGAAAATTTAGACAAATTAAAGAAACTTTCGTATTAATTTTGTCAACGACCAAACATGAATTTAATTAGTATCCAACAATAGTAAAACTCTTCTTAGATTTTAAATTAATTCATTATTTGAGCATTCCTTTAAAAGCAGCAAGCAATATTTAGGTGATCAATAGTCAAAGCCCTCGGCTGATTATTCAAATGCATGCCATTACCTACTCGCATCTTTATCAGCTGTCATTTGCGACATTTCTCGATTGTATTCTAACTCATTAATATTTCTGAAACTGAACGTACAGTTCAAGTATTCATGGCTACTAGAGGAAGAAATCAAATCCTTTCCAGCTTCTCATTCTGCTTAATCTGTCAACTTTCTTTTTCCCAGACCGATAAATTGCTACAAGGCCAAGTTCTGAAAGATGGAGATGAGCTGGTTTCAGCTTTCGGAAACTTTAGGTTGGGATTCTTTAGTCCTGATGGTACCACAGATCGATATCTTGGAATATGGTACCATATTCCTACAGATAGGAGACGCTTGTTTCACCTAGAATATATGTATTACACATATACTACAAGTCGAAGAGATTGGGTAGATTATAATCAGTTCGTCAGTGATTACAACAACTACAGCAAAGAGAAGCGATTAGTCCAAGACTTTATAGAATTTTCATCAGTAAGCCGGCCCGTGTGGGTTGCCAACCGCAACTTCCCGATCTTAAGTAATGAATCAGCAAGCCTTACAGTTGACAGCACTGATGGGAATTTGAAGATTTTACGCAATGGGGGGGATCCTATCGAAATAACTTCAGTTCGAGGAACTGGTAATACACGTGCTACTCTGCTGAAAAATGGAAATTTCGTGCTGTGTGAGATGAATTCTGATGGATCAACGGGGAAGCAACTGTGGCAAAGCTTTGATTATCCGACAGATACGCTTCTTCCAGGGATGAAACTGGGCATTAACTTGAAAACTGGGCAGAAATGGTTTCTCCAGTCGTGGAGTATCGAATCTAAATCTCCTGTAGAGGGTTCGTACATTCTTGGCATGGATCCGAATATCACGAACAAATTGATCATCTGGAAGGGAGGAGAAGTGAACTGGACAAGTGAGGTTCTGGGAGAAAAGTCCTACGTGAGCTATGCTACAGGACCTTCTCTGTACAACTTCAGCTTCACCTCAAATGAAGAAGAAAGATACGTAAACTATTCTGTGCATGAAGATGTTTCATTTCCAATCTTAACAATTGGTACGTCCGGTGGACTCACGGATGACACGGGAAGAAATGTTTTGTGCAGTGGTTTTGGAGGCTGCCAGGATTATATGATTTACCCTGACGACGACGAAATGGGTAATTCTAAACCCTAAATTGTCTCTCGTTAATGTTTGAACCATATTTTGTGACATAACTATGCGATTTCACTATCATTTGTAGGTAGGAAATTTTCGTGGGTCTCGGTAATTAGAACAATAGTCACCGCACTAGGGCCGTGCTTGTGGGTTTACGTAGGTTATAAAATGCAGAGAATATTCGATAGAGATGAAGGTATGTATGTGTCAAAATTATCTATACATATATCTGCTTTAATTTAATGACTCCAAATCCTTGAATTTCATCGCAGAACAATTATACATTATCAGTGTAGGTTAAGCCGATCAAATAATGTTCATTGTTTTCGGTATATTTCGCAGAGAAGAAGCATTGGGTAACACTGACCTTTGTGTTTGGGGTAGTTTTAGTCGTACCTCTCTTGGTCTTCATGTGCTTTACTCTAGTCAAAAAACTCAAGGCCAAAGGTAAATTGATCACTTTGAACAAATGATATTACTAGTAATGATGGATGTTATTCAATGACAATTATCTTAACTATATATATACTTTCCATACATTAGCGGAATGCATGGTGAATCGACAAAAGCTATTACGCGAACTTGGAGATAATGTGTCACTTTCCACCATATTTGGGAACGGAAAAACACAGGCTAAAGATCAGACCATGAACAATGAATTGAAGATTTTTGATTTTCAAACGATTGCTGCCGCTACCAGCAATTTCTCAACAGTAAATAGGCTTGGACAGGGCGGCTTTGGTCCTGTTTATAAGGTAATTATATCTTGACCCTTTCAGCATTTGGTTGATATTTTTGTGTATAACTGGTAATTATTGTGAGAGCGAGCTACGGTTGCAGGGAAAATTACTGGATGGGCAAAGAGTAGCAATAAAGAGACTGTCAAAATGTTCGGGACAAGGAATAGTGGAGTTCAAGAATGAGGCCAAACTCATTGCTAAATTCCAACACACTAATCTAGTAAGGCTTTTAGGATGTTCTCTCCAGGGAGGTGAAAGGCTTTTAGTCTACGAGTACTTGCCTAACAAAAGCTTGGATTTCTTCATTTTCGGTATGTCTCTCTTCAATATGTTAGGATTTGGCCTCTACATTTCTATCCCTTTATCAGCCACTAATTACTCTCTTTTGTTTTTATTATATAATGAGACAGATTCGAGGAGAAAAAAACTATTAAATTGGATGGAACGTTTCAAAATAATTGAAGGAATTGCCCAGGGACTTCTGTATCTCCATAAATATTCAAGACTAACTGTGATCCATAGAGACTTGAAAGCCAGCAACATTTTACTTGATAACCAAATGAATCCTAAAATATCTGATTTTGGGATGGCTAAAACCTTTGCGATAAATGAATTAGAGACGACTACAAAAAGAATTGTCGGAACACGGTGAGTATATTTTATCTTTTACAACCTAATATAGGAATCTTTTTAACTTGCTTTTGAAGCTGATACTGATATTGTTCAAATATTATTCAGTGGGTATATGTCGCCAGAGTACATAATGAAAGGCATCATCTCGTTTAAATCTGATGTATATAGCTTTGGAGTTTTGGTACTAGAAATTTTAAGCAATAAGAAGAACAATAGTTGCTTTCACACAGATCGATCGCTCAACCTCGTAGGATATGTAAGTATGACCACTCAATTATAGAATCATTGTATATGTATGTTCAAAACATTTAATTTCAATGTGAAATTTTCACAATTTCAGGCATGGCAGCTGTGGAATGAAGGCAAATGTTTGGAGTTAATAGACCCAATTTTAGGGGATGAATCATTCTCTCCTGATGAGTTTCTGAGATGTATTCATGTGGGTCTCTTGTGCGTTCAACATAACGCAACAGATAGACCAACGATGTCAGAAGTTGTTTCCTTGCTTAGTAACGAAACTATGGCTCTACCTCCACCAAAGCAACCGGCGTTTTTCATCAATATAGCATCTGATCAAGTGCCAGAAGTTACAGAGATCAAGTTGGAAGCTTGTTCTGTGAATGATGTAACTATTTCCAAGATGGACGCAAGATAAAATTATACCTAATTTAATCTGTCTGTATATTGAATGATAGGTTTGAGATGAAAAAACGGGATCACTTCTTCTAGACTTGTTGAGAATGATTCTGATCTAGTCCATGGCCTATTAAAAGTAGAAATACATACTCTTGTATATTCAAAACCTCGAGGAAGACATCCCCCCTGCTTGATCCTAAGCCTAATATACAGATGCTTCTACTGTGATTCATATTTCTGCGAGGACATTCGTTAATGGCTACCAAAGGAAGAAACAATCACATCCTTTCGAGTTATTTATTCATCACTCTTGACAGGGCATTCCTATCCTCGGGAAAGCCAAATTACTGAAAGGCCAAGTTCGGAATGATGAGGATGAGCTGTTGGAATTCTTTAACGCTGCCGCATCAAACCAATCTTAAATCTGGATATCCTGGACAGAGATAGAAATTTAATCCTTCTTCGACATTGGATAACTACTACTTCAGCTACATTTCAAAATAGATAAGTTCTGTTTATGTTATTGCAGAAAAGTGGTGAGATTTCATTAACTATTGCATTAGGATCATTTTATTTATATCTCTGTTTTGCTAGAGAAGTTAAGGCCAAACGTAAAATATTCTTTCCATTTGAATCTTAATTAGCTGAACATAAAATAACCTACCTTAAGAACTTCGAGGTAATGTGTCACTTAGCACCATAAGCATCATATCAAGGAACAGAACAGAAGCAATAGATCAGAACATAAGAGCATGAGTTGAAGGTATTTGATTTTCAAATCATTATCTGTAGATCTTACATTCTAGTTACATCTAAGCTGGCAGTTTACCAAGCTAACCCAGTAAATGCAAACTGGTTACACAAAAGAACCCAGCATCCATTTTACCATTTTAAAGACAATAGCAAAAATTCCAGCCTAGGCAGAGTCGGAAATGGATAGAGGGTCTCATTAGCTGTTCAAATACAGATAGAATTTCACTAAAATACAAACTTTAAATGCTAGCTACCAATTATATAGACAGATTAGACAAGAAAGCATCTTGAAGTTGCTTTAATCTCTAATTTGCCCAACTTTAGCAGACTTGACATCTCCATCATAGCTCTTATTTTACACTCTTTACCCTGATACAAATTTTAAACTTAATCTTCAATTACTTGTCCATTTTCATAGCAAACATAACCATAACAAAAATTTCAAGACAATGACCATTAGATAAGATACATCAAGAAACTTCAAATCTTAACACTGGTTGCACATGAATCCCCAGATAACTTCTCTCCATGCACCATTTCTATGATCTTTTGCCAAATCAACATCCATGACCTTCAAGCAGTTGCCATCTTCACCTCCCTCGCCATCCAGCGAGAGTCAGCAAACATATAATTCATATATGTTGGAAAATCATTTGGCAAATATATAGTTGATATAAGTTAAAAAATCATACTGCCAGAAAAGGCCTCAAAATTGCAGAATGTAGAAAACTAATAAACAGCAATAGGGCCTCAGAATTGCAGAATGACAGCAAGGCTTAAAAAGCCATTCAGTCCCGAAAGATGGTATTTTGAGAGTGATATCATCCTTGGCCCCGCGTTAAATTAATAAGGGAAAAATTATGAAAATGTATGTCTCATGGCCAGTCCCAAATGGTCAATGCAGCAACGCTGCTCCCCAAGGCGATGGAATATGAGACCTGCCCAGACGGAGGAGCTCCTATAAAGGAGGACCATCAACGTCAGAGCATTCATTTGTGACGGTTACTTCGGAATATACAAACATAAATAGTTTGCCCCGAACAAAGTATTGGAATTCTTAACAGAAATCCCCGTCACATTATTTGTGTTTAAAATGAAATGAATTAACTTAATGAAAGTTAACATCACTGGTTTCCAGAAAATTCACAACGATTTCAACAAAATAACATAATGAACATGAGTAAAAAAGTAAGCTTTCATAAACAACAACCAAATCTTTAATACCATAAACCCACGTTAGATTTAATTCAGTCTCGGTCATCTGTACAACCAAATCGAAGCAACTTCTTAGCACATACCTCCAAAGTACCTAAAAGTGGCCCCAACATTTTTTTATTTCTATTAAAAATGTTTTGATCTTTCATCCTCTGAGAAGACCCTAGGAATACCGGTGCTCCATTATCCTAAAAACAAAATAGCAATAAAAAGGTTAACTTTATAGTCTTAATCAACATCAATCAATGAAAAGAAAGAGAGTATTAGATTTACCATCCTTGCTGCTTTCTGATGGCCATCCTTACTAGACCACCCGCTTTGCTGCAAATTAGATGGCTTCCTAACACTCTCATGGTGATGAGGGCTTTATAAGACACACAGAAAGAAGCTGTTGCGGAGAGGAAGACGGG
Organism: Melia azedarach; assembly: GCA_028052125.1. Classification (NCBI taxonomy): domain Eukaryota; kingdom Viridiplantae; phylum Streptophyta; class Magnoliopsida; order Sapindales; family Meliaceae; genus Melia; species Melia azedarach. The sequence goes on along the minus strand of CM051398.1, from coordinate 2,208,628 downwards.
ACATTGAGCGTTTTATAAAGAGTTAGAATTAGGGTTTAGCAAGTAAATCTCACTTTTGTTAATTTCCATTTGTAACCCTCATATATTTATTAATTACATATTTTCCCAAATATCTGGATTTATCTATGAGCCATGGGCCTCGAAGGCCCGGTAAGGAATATGAGGAGGTTCGCTCAAAACTTGGGTTCAGTCAATGCTATTAGGCCGAATCAAATTGTTATTTTATTACTTACCAATTTAAACATTATTCTATCATCCACTTCAAACAGTTAGACAAAAAATAATATTTCTCACCCAAAAATTAACATATATAGGATAAAGTTGGAGCTTTAAAAAATATATGTTGTTATATGAATCAGAAATTGCTATAACATAAAATAAAATTGTCAATCAAGATACGTGGACCATTACACTATACAATAACTTAAAGACATCACAAATTGGAATGAGATCCTTAACCATAGTATATTCATGATCTCGGTTCCATCTCCGAAATCGTCACATCATTCGCAGAACAAAGTTCTAACTTGATTTCAGTAACTTCTGGCACTTGATCAGAAGCAACGTTAATGAAAAATGCCGGTTGTTTTGGTGCAGGCAGCGCCATAGAATCGTTAGTAAGCATGGAAACAACATCAGACATTGTTGGTCTATCTGTTGCCCTGTCTTGTACGCATAAGAGACCCACATGAATGCATCTGAGTACTTCTTCAGGAGAACATGATTCATCCATTGTTTTGTCTGTTAACTCTAAACCTTTGCCCTCAGTCCAGAGCTTCCATGCCTGAAACAAGTGAACATTAATATTCAGTAATTCTCAAATTTAGATTGTCCCAGAATCATATAATAAGATTGGATGCTTACATATCCAACAAGGTTGAGAGGGCGCTCAGCATCGTAGCAACTATTGTTCTTCTTGCTGGTTATAATTTCTAGTACCAGGACTCCAAAGCTATATACATCTGATTTCATTGAGACAATACCATTCAAGACATACTCCGGGGACATATAGCCGCTAAAAAATAATCAAACAATAATATTATTAGCATTTCTGTGGAAAGGAAAAACATACATATGTGTTCATCAAGTGAAAGGAGCGTATACATACTGTGTTCCGACTATTCTATTTGTGTTTGCTTCCAATTCATCCATTGAGAAAGTTTTAGCCATCCCAAAATCAGAGATTTTTGGGTTCATTTGTTCATCAAGTAAGATGTTGCTGGCTTTCAAGTCTCTGTGAATCACTCTTAATCTTGAATATTTGTGGAGATAAAGAAGTCCTTGAGCAATCCCTTCGATTATATCAAAACGTTTCTTCCAATTTAACAGGGGCTTTCTACTAGAATCTGCATCAAAGTAAATACAACAATTTATAAGTTAATGAAAATTTTGCTGCAAAATCCTGGTACGTTTGACGAGAGCTTACCAAAAATAAAGAAATCCAAGCTTTTGTTAGGCAGATACTCATAGACTAAAAGCCTTTCACCACCCTGGAGAGAACATCCCAAAAGCCTGACGAGATTAGTGTGCTGAAGTTTTGCAATAAGTTTAGCTTCATTTTTGAACTCCACTATTCCTTGTCCTGAACTTTTTGAGAGTCTCTTTATTGCTACTTCTTGCCCATCCAGTAATTTTCCCTGAAATCATGTTTCTCTCACAATTACTAATTATACAATTAACCCCAAATATCTATCAAAAATACAAGAGTCAACAATATTCAAAATTACCTTATAAACAGGACCAAAACCACCCTGTCCCAGCCTATTCGCGGCTGAAAAATTGTCAGTAGCCGCAACAACGGTTTGAAAATCAAATATCTTCAAGTCACGCTTTGTGCTCTGATCTTTATCTTCAAGTGACCGATTATTGTCTCCAAGTTCGCGTAGTAGCTTTTGTCGATTGATTCTGTTTTCAACTAATTAATTAAGATTTTCGGAAATTAGCCCTCGTTCAGATCATTTTACCTAATCGATCAGTAATAACAATATAATTTATTCAAAATGATTACCTTTAGCCTTGAGTTTTTTCAATAGCAAAAATGGCCAATAGCAGAACAGAGGTGCTACTGAAGCTAGTCCTACCACAACGATTAATGACATCCACCATTTCTCCACTGCAGTAAGTTCATTGAAAAAAATGATACACACAAACAAAATTAAATAACTAATTATACATCGTTATTGTCAATTAATTGTTCAAAGCTTATAGTAGGGTAGACAGCATACCTTTTGCCTTGTTTCTTCTGCGTTCTAGATAGCCAAGGAAAAGCAACAGGCATAGTATTAGAGCTGCGACTACTGAAAAGATTAACCATTGCCACCCCTGCATTTCTGCACCTGCAGCAACGATAAAAATAATATTAATTTGCTATATTTATATATGTTATATAAAAATAAAGAATAAATTCAATATTGGAAGCTGATTTACCATTGTTTTCAATAAACAAGAATATCTCCCTGGCGGATTTATCTCTGGGGGACTCTAAGAAGTTTGTTCCTTTGCTCCAAATCTGGCAACTGAGAGTACCGTTTGAAGTCTCGGTTGTAGCATAAGCAACACAAGAACAATTTGTCAGGCATTTTTCTTCACAAGTCAAGATGTATCCGTCACTTTGTTTAAACTCGAATCCCTCTGCATCCATGGAACCAGTCCTCTGCTCGAAACTACCGTAGGAGCTCTGACAGCCAGAGGACTTCTGACACGCTCCGAAAAAGCATAAAATATCTACATCTCTGTCGTCTGTGAGCATCTTCGTGTCCGACCCAATAATTCTCAGCAGTGGAAATGATGTAACAACATTTTTTACAGAGTAGGTTAAGTACGTCTCTCGTTCATTTGAAGTGTAGTTAAACTTGTAGCCAAACTTGTAGGTAAACTTTGAAAAATAGTCGTTCAGTGACTCGTTTTGCAAAAGCCCACTCTTCCAGTATACTTTATTGTTCTCCCAGATAATTAGTATGTTTGAGATATTGGGGTCTATACCAAGTTTGTAATACCCTTCGGCTGGGGAGCTATAGCTCTCCCGTGATCGGAGAAACCATTCTTTCCCTGTTTGTAAGTTAAATCCCAGTTTCATTCCAGGCAGAAGTGTATCAGTCGGATAGTCAAAACTTTGCCACAGCTCCTGGCTTATAGATCCATTTGAATTCATCTCATATAGCACGAAATTTCCATTTTTAAGTAGAAAAGCACCTGTGTTATTGTTACCTGCTCTTGGAACCAAACTTATTGGAATAGGACTTCCGCCATCGCGTAAAATTTTCAAATTGCCATCAGTGTTATCTATTGTGAGCCTTGGTGATTCATTACTCAAGATTGGAGAGTTGCTGTTGGCAATCCACACTGGCCTAGGCCTAATCGGTTCCCCGAAGTACGGGCGCAACGTTCGATCTCTAGGCTTATCATACCATATTCCTAAGTATCGCTCTCTTGTGTATTGATCAGGACTAAAGAATCCCAACTTGAAGTTGCCATAAGCTGAAACCAGGACATCTCCATCTTTGAGAAGCTGGCCTTGTAGTAATTTGTTCGTCTGAGCATAGGAAATCCCTGTAAAGACAATGATCAGTGGAAAGCTAAGAAGGATATTCTGATGATGTCTTCCTTTAACAGCCATTAATGAAATTGTGAATTTGCAGAAGATGAATAACAATGGGAGACTGGCTTTATTGGGGCCGGAGACAATACGACAAACATATTATATTAACCAGGACGACCGGCCATAAAATTTTGAATAATATTGACAATAGTTTGAATCCTTCCGGCTCCGAGGTAAAGAGACGGAAGAAAAATTAAATTAATAATTAATTTATAACATTAAAAATTACATATAAATTTTTAAATTCAAGTCAATTTATAAAAATTATAAAAAAATATACTTTATAATATTAAACTAATAATAATTTTGTGTGAAATTAAACTAGTTATTTACAGCAACAAATTGACAAAAAAAAATAAATTAATAATTATTTTAATAAATATAAAATTTATAAATTAAATTTATTTATAAAGAATTATTTAAAAAATTAAACTAATAATTTTAAACACTTATATAAGGATTTTTAAACATAATTTTATAAATTGATTTGGTTTTATGTATTAATAGTTAAATATACCAATTGTTTTAAAATATTTATAGAAAATAATTATTAGTTTAACGCATAGGACAACATAATAAATATTATGATTACCAAGTATATATTTTACTAGCTATAAATATGGGATATTTTTATGTACCTCTAATGAGATTTATGAAAATTACATAAAGATATAAGGTTTTGAGCAAATAACCCTAAGTTTTTACATTACAAATACCCTTTATATTTCGAGAAAATAAAAGATATTCTTTGTGTTTTGCAAAATAGAAAAAATGTTCTTGAGTTTTGAAAAAAATAAGAAAATACCCCGTTGACTTAACTTATGTTAATTTAACAAATTAACATACTATTATTTTAATTTCTAAATTTAATCAAAATATTCTTTTCTCATTATTGATAATTTGGTCCTTATTATTTCTAATATATTTAGGACTAGAATGTTAAACTTAAAAAGATTTATTTTATTTTTTATTTTAAAATAATTTAGAAATAAAAATACTATTAATTTAAATTAAAATGCTAATAGTAATTTGGATACAATTATATTCTAAATATTTCTAACTTTTTTTTACTTTCTTAGTAATAATTTAGTATATAGTGTTAATAAATCCATATTCGAATTGAATGAAATCAGAACCATCAATGATTTAAAACAAATAGATGAATAAAAAAGAAAATTAATTATTTTTCATAGATTGGATACAAAAGAATAACAACCTAAATATGCTCTTTGTTCTTTTTTTTTTTTATCACAAAATACTTAAGTAGATTTGCCCCCATTTCCTTTAAATATTCATATACAGTCTCCTCGCATTTGAAAAAATACTAAATTTTTATCCAAATTAAAATATTAACGATAAATAGAAAAAATGGAAATAATTATTTTGCAAGAAAAAAATGGATTAAGGGCATTTATAGAGTATTAGAAAAAAAAAGAAAATTTTTAAATATAATATATAAATTAAATTTAGTGTTGTGTAAATAGAATAAATAATATACTTTTATATTCTTATTTAATAGTTCACTATGTTATTGATTAAAAAAATTAAAAGAGAATTTTGATCATCTTTGTTTGAAATAAACTTAGTATGTATTTATATTTTCTTTTATTTATGTTAATTATGTGTTTGATAATCTTTTTAAGAAAACAGAATAAAACTAATAAAACTTTTAAATATATTAGATAAAATTCTTACGATCATTATATACTAAATTATTACCAAGAAAAAAAAAAGAAAGAATGTTAGGAGTATTTTAGTATATGATTTTATCTAAATTTATTGTTAGTATTTTAATTTAAATAAATAATATTTTTACTTTAATTTTTTTTAAATAATAAAATAAAACAAACCTAAAAAATTTTAACATTTTAGTTTCAAATATATTAAAAATAATAGGACCAAATTATCAATAATAAAAAAATATATCCTATTTTATTAGTTTTATTAAGTTTAAGGATTAAAATAAAAATATCTTAATTGATTAAACTAAAAAAATTAAATCCATTGATAATCTTTTTATTTTCTCAAAATTCATAGGGTAGTTTACTATTTCCTCTAAACTCAATAGGATATCTAATACTCTCTAAGAACCTAAGAGTATTTTCTCTTTTCCTAAAAATTAAGGGTATATTATAAATTTATAATATCCCTATTTGTAAAAACTTGTAAATATAAGAATAGAAAGTTATTATTTCATTCTTGATTTGGAAAAATACTAATTTTTTTCTTAATTTTTTGTAATTTTATCACTTTCCTCCCTATCATTGTATTATTTTAAAACTATATTTTATCCCTTACTATTATAATTTTAGTGTTGACTTTTCACTTTCTGAAATAAAATAATTTTATCTCTAAAAATAATAATTAATACAAGAAACTATCATTTTGCCTTTTCATTTATATTTCTAAAATGATAATTTAAAAAAATTTAAAAAGTAAGAGAGCACAAATGAAAAAGAAAAAAGAAGCAAGGGGAAGAGAAGAGATTGAATAATTTTTTTTTTTACTTTATTGTTGAAAATAATAAATTTTATGTTTGTGACTAATTTTTTAAAAAGAATTATTTTCATATATTTTAATTTTTATATTATTTTTTAAAAACACTCATTATGAACATATGATATTTTTTAATTTTTTAGTTTTTTTAAAAAATAATTATTTAATTTAAATTTATTATTGTCATTGATATTTGGTTAAGGATTTAAGTTTTCATGTATCTATTTTATTTTTTTATTTTACTTTATTATTCAAAAAAATAAATTTTACATTAAGACTACATTTTTTTCAAAAAAAATTATTTCATATATCTTACTTTTTATATTAACATAAAATATTATAAAATATCATATATTCGTAATAAATTTTTATAAAAAAAATAATTATTTTATTTATATTTATTGCTAATCGTTGACTATTTGGATAACGATTTAAGTTTTCATATATTCATTTTTATTTTTTTTAGAAAAAAAAGGGAGAGAAAGAAAAAAGATTCCAACATTTTTTTAATTTTTTTTAAATTTTAATTCTTTCAAAATTTTCTTCTGAAAAAATTGATCAATATAAAAATATAGGAGAAAAAAGAAAAAGATTTCAATCTTCTTTTATATTTTTTTAAAAGTATTTTTTTCTTAAAAAAATTTATTACTATAACAACGGGAGATTAAGGAAAATATTTGATGAAAGATATAATTTTTTTTAAAAAAAGAGAAAAATATTTTATTTTATTATTTTTTAAAAATATAAAGCATATTTTACTTTTAACTAATGTGACTTAATTAATTGTTAAAATAAAACAATCGCGTGTTTAAAATTGTATCATTTTATTTTTTATTTTCGTGCATTTAATGATTAGTGGGTAGAGAGAAAATGACAAAAATATATATAGAGAGAGAGAGATAGAAAGTGAGACATGTGGACCCCACAAACAGAAGTGGTGGGGTTGTATTTGTTTAGTCTTCAATTAGACGATAAGAGGATAAAATGTAATTTTAGAAAAACAGAGATGTAAACGCCAAAATCAGGGAGAAATTAGTATTTCAAACCTATAAATGAATAACACTACTACTTTAGTAATTATCTATCAAGAAATTAAATAAAAATAAGTTACATATTTCTAATTACCAAAAAATTTAATAAAAATAAAATATAAGTAAATATGAATTTATTAATAAAATATAGATTTATAAATTTATTTATTTTACAACATATTTATAATTATATTATAATTTAAATAAAATATATGTACTTATGTCTAAAATATAAATAAAATTAGTCAAAATAAGATATCAATGAAAAATAAATAAATTTATAATATATTAATAAAAGCAATATTATTATTTATAGTATTATTTATTTAATTAATATATTTTAAATAAATTATATTATATTTATCAAATTTTAAAAATTTATTAAATATTTTTTAGTGATTACTATTGTATATAGGTAAAGTTGTTATTTCATAATAAATTGAAACTTTTAATAATATTTTTAAAAGTATTATAAGGGTGTTTGAGCAAATTTTTTATGCCAAAAGGAATTTTATTTTTATTTTTTTCTATTCACTGAAGGCAAAGTTTGATCTGCACCTTCTTTTCTAGGGAAATTGAAGTAAATTGATCACTTAATACTAAATTAAAGTTGAGTCTGACTGCTTTTCAAGGAAACTTCAAGTGATTAAAACGCGTTTGCATTGAAACAATTATATATAAGAACTTGTCTTAGTCAGTTTGTCTCTCTCCAAATTTTTCTACAGAGTATTCTTCTCTATTTTGCTTGTAATAAGAGCACAAGTCTGTACCAACATTTTTCTAAAAATCTTATATGTAGTGACTAATATTTATTAAATACTTCAACCCAGCGTGATCTAGAATGAAATTTATTGGATTGGGTTGCAAATTACGAAACCCGATCATGATTGGGTTGGGTGCTGACCTGATTCTAATTCAACCATTTATTTGAAGTCTTGGTTGTGAAATGATATTCAGACCCTGAAGTCAACAGTTCGATACCGTTGGCAGATTGCATCAATTTCATACACATTCCCGTCATTCTACATCGCTCAGGATCTGTGGGAAACTTGGCAGACTCGCACATTGGTTTCTTTCTCAATCTACACTGCTGTGTTAATGGCTACTGGAGGGAGAAATTTCATCCTTACGAACTTTTCATTCTTCCTACTCTTGACAAAGCTTTTTCCTATTCCCAAACAGACAAATTGTTCCGGGGCCAACTGCTGAAGATGAGAATGAGTTGCTTTCAGCTTATGGAAACCGCAGGTTGGGATTCTTTAGCCCCGAGGACACATTAATGAACCGGTATTTAGGAATATGGTACCATTGGCCTAAAGATACATTAATGAACCGGCGCTGCCGCTTGCAGCAGGATATCAATATGCCTGTGCTGTGTGGGTTATAAATATATAAGATAATTGTTGGAGCTTCAGAAAATATATATAATTTTATGGACCAGAAATTGCTATAAGTCTATAATATACAAGTTGAAAATCTAAAGCCATAGGATATATTATAAAATTGTAGATTAAGGGACTTGGACCATTTTGCTGTAAAATATCTCCAGATGTATCACATCGTTGGAATGAGATACTTAACCATAGTATATCTATCTTGCTTCCATCCCCGAAATCGTCACATCATTCACAGAACAAAGTTCTAACTTGATTTCAGTAACTTCTGGCTCTTGATCAGAAGCAACGTTAATGAAAAATGCCGGTTGTTTTGGTGCAGGCAGAGCCATAGACTCGTTAGTAAGCATGGAAACAACATCAGACATTGTTGGTCTATCTGTTGCCCTGTCTTGTACGCACAAGAGACCCACATGAATGCATCTGAGCACTTCTTTGGGAGAATGTGATTCATCTATTTTTTTGTCTATCAACTCTAAGCCTTTGCCTTCATTCCAGAGCTGCCATGCCTGAAATTGGTGAACATTATAATATGATCAGTAATCGTCGAATTTACATTGTGTTCAAGAATCATATAATTGATGGGAAATTGAACGTGAACTATCTAAACCTTGCTTCTCTCTTACGAAAATGGAATCAAAACAAACCAACAAACAGAACATACACCAACAGCAAATCGAAATCAAACCACAACAAGGAACAAATGATTTACGTGGAAAAAACTCCCCCTCACTGCGAGTGAGAGAAAAAAAACCACGGCCAACGATTGTAGGATTTCCATTATCACAAAATCATAGAGTACAAGAGTGTTCTACTCAACACAACAACTCATCAACTAACAGAAAAACTACCATCATCATCAATCCAACTTGTAAGCAACAACTCAACAAAAAACACAAAATGAAGAACCTGAAATTAGCAAGCCAAAATGCAGAATTTTCTGCAGGAGAGAGCTGCTGTTATCTTCATTCTGGGTGCGTTCAAGAGCCAAGCTGGACGATCAAAACCGTTCAACCAGAAGAACTATGTGTTGTGAATGTCTCTGCCAAATTTCAGCCAAAACCGAATTAAAATCGCCATGCAATTTGCTGACCATCAGAAGCTGTGCAGAAGACAAAACAGAGCAGAAAACAGAGAAGAGCAAACTGACACCGACGCCCAAACTTTGCCATGATTTCTGATTTTTGAGTCCCACAATTGCAAAGTGAAAGTGATAGGCATTTGACATTTTACATATGTTTAATTTACAAGGGAACACAAGTGAGTTATGAAATTCCAAAAATAACCCTTTGGACAATCCTCCAATAGGAGTGTGTAAGTCCAACAATAATAGGGTTGAAAGCTTACATATCCAACAAGGTTGAGAGAGCGCTGGGTAGTGCTATTGTTCTTCTTGCCGGTTACAACTTCTAGTACCAGGACTCCAAAGCTATATACATCAGATTTCATCGAGACAATACCTTTCAAGACATACTCCGGGGACATATAGCCACTGAAAAATAATCAAACATTATTATTAGTATTAATCTATAAGGATAGGTAAAACATACGCGTTCAATAAGTGAAAGCAGCATATACATACTGTGTTCCAACAATTCTATTTGTGTTCGCTTCTAATTCATTCATTGCGAAAGTTTTAGCCATTCCAAAATCAGAGATCTTTGGGTTCATTAGTTCATCAAGTAAGATGTTGCCGGCTTTCAAGTCTCTATGAATTACTCTTAATCTTGAATATTTATGGAGATAAAGAAGTCCTTGAGCAATTCCTTCTATTACATTGAATCGCTTCTCCCAATTTAACGAGTTTTTTCTGCTAGAATCTTATCAAAGTAATAAAAAAGTAAATGATTAAGTTATATAGACTTGATGTTGACAAATTCTAATATGTTTGAGGAGAGACATACCAAAAATGAAGAAATCCAAGCTTTTATTAGGCAAGTATTCATAGACTAAAAGCCTTTCACCTCCCTGGAGAGAACAACCCAAAAGCCTCACTAGATTAGTGTGTTGGAGTTTAGAAATGAGTTTGGCTTCATTCTTGAACTCCATTATTCCTTGTCCTGAACTTTTTGACAGTCTCTTTATTGCTATTTCTTGCCCATCTAGTAATTTTCCCTGAAATCATAACTTTCCCTAACTACTAAAAATACGCAAATTATCAACCGAAAACCAAAAGCGTCAAGAAAATTATACCTTATAGACAGTACCAAAACCACCTTGTCCCAGCCTATTTGCAGTCGAGAAATTGTTAGTAGCAGCAGCAATGCTTTGAAAATCAAATATCTTCAAGTCACGCTTCATGTTCTGAACTTTAGCTTGTGGTTTTCCTTTCCAAAATCTCGTTGGCAGTGACCGATTACTATCTCCAAGTTCACGTAGTAGCTTTTGTCGATTGATTATGCTTTCAACTAATTAAAATTTTCAGAAATCAACACCAGTTCAGATCATTTTTATTGATTAATTCGTCAGTAATAACAATATAGTTTGTTAAAAAATCATTACCTTTAGCCTTGAGTTTTTTCAATAGCAAAAATGACACAGCACAGTAGAGGTGCCACCCATGCTACTCCTACCACAACCATTAAAGACATCCACCATTTCTCCTCTGCAATAAATTTATTAAAAGGGAAAAAAACACAAGCACATAAAATTTATTAAATTATATAATATCAATGATCAATCATGATAAATATCGTTATTGTCAATTAATTATTCAAAGCTGATAGTAGAGTAGATTGCATACCTTCTGCCTTGCATTTTCTGCGTTTTACATAGCCAAAGGAAAGCAACAGGCAAACAATTAGAGCTATGACTATTGCAATGATTAACCATTGCCACCACTGCATTTCTGTACCAGCAACGATAAAAATAATATTAATTTGTTGAGAAAAATAATTGCCTTAAATTTTTACACACTCAGGCTCGCTACTATATGCAAATATATAAGTAGATTTATATTCAATACTGGAAGCAGAATTACCTTTGGGTTCCACATACAAATATATCTCCCTAGCTGATGATTTATCTCTGGGGGTCTCTATGAACTTTATTCCCTTGCTCCAAATCTCGCAAATGGTGTAGTTGTCTGTCTTTCTTGAAGCACAAGCAATACAAGAACAATCACTCATGCATTTGTCTTGACAAGTCAAGTTGTCGCCCTCATTTTCTCCAAATTTGGATCCCTCTTCAGCCGTGAAACCATACTTTACATGGAAATTATCCAAGGATTTCCTGCAGTCAGGTGAAGTGTCAGGTAGACACCCTCCGAAAACAACGCATAAAATATCTACTTCTGTGTCATCTGTGAGAGTCCCGAAGTCCGATCCAATTGTCAGCGCTGGGAATGATGTAACGTCTTTATTTACAGAATAATTTAAGAATCTCTCTTGTTCATTTGAAGTGTAGCTAAAGTTATAGATATCAACTGGAAAATAGTTGTTTATTGAATCGTTTAGCAAAAGCTTACTCTTCCAGTAGACTTCACTGTTCTTCCAGATAATCAGCATGTTCGTGACATTGGGGTCTATGCCAAGTGTATAAGACCCTGCGGATCCATTTCCATTCCATGATCGAACAAACCATTTTTTCCCTGTCTGCAAGTCAAGTCCCAGTTTCATTCCAGGCAGAAGTGTGTTAGTCGGATTGTCAAAACTTTGCCAAAGTTCCCGCCTTATAGAACCATCTGAATTCATCTCGTATAGCACAAAATTTCCATTTTTATGTAGAATAGCACTCGTGTTACCTGCTCTTGGAACAGAACTTATTTGAATAGGAGTTCCACCATCGCGTAAAATTTTCAAGTTGCCATCAGTACTATCTATTGCTAGACTTGTCGATTCATAAGCCAAGACGGGGGAGTAGCAGTTGGCAATCCACACTGGCCTAATCGGTTCCTGGTAGTACCGGCGAAACGTTCGATCTCTTGGCTTATCATACCATATTCCTAAGTATCGCTGTCTTGTGTACTGATCAGGACTAAAGAATCCCAACTTGAAGTTGCCATAAGCTGAGACCAGCACATCTCCATCTTTGAGAAGCTGACCTTGTAGTAATTTGTCTGTCTGAGAATAGGAAGTCCCTGTAAAGGCAATTAACAGTAGAAAGCTCAAAAGGATATTCTGATGATGTCTTCCTTTGACGGCCATTAATAAAATTGTGAATTTGCAGAAAATGAGTAACTGTGCGAGATTGTCTTTTCAGGAGCGTGGAGACATAATATTTATTTGTATCAAATAAGTCCTTAAAATGATTGAAATACCCTCAATATTAAGTTAGCTAATTTTTTTTTCTAGAAAATCCAAATATATATATATATCATGAAACCTCAATATATAAATCCAAATAATAATTTTCTTTTCTATGTATAACATCATAACATAAATATTTAAGAATTAGCAATTTTACATATATAATATAACCGCATAAATGAATATATAAACTATATGTTTAGATGTAAATATCGAATTTTTGGCATTAAATTAATATATATATATATATATATATATATATATATATATATATATATATCATGATCCCACGGCATGCTGTTCACTTAAGGCAAAGTTTGATAATTTGCATCTATTTTCCTTGGAAAGATCAAATGATTACTATATCTAATAAAATCTTTACTACTTATTTTTTAATATTATTTAAAGTATGCTTGAAAGATAGATATTTTGATGACAAATTATACGATATTATATAATTAAATCACTTGATTTTAAATATTAGCAGAAAAATATATCTAGTCTTTATGTACTAAACGTTTTATTTGGTATTGTGGCACGTGTTTTTTTAATGATTTAAAAATAAAGCTTAAAAAATAATTTTGATAATATCAACTTTTACTAGAAATCACCCCTTTTTAAATTAAAATTTGATATTTAATACTTCAAAATTATAACGAAACCTAACATGTTAAGTGAAATTTGACGGTATCAAACATATCTTAAATGTCTTTTATAAAAGTCTATGGTTGAATATTAACGTCAACAATCATCCCAATAACTAGGATTGCAGAAGTCTCAATGATGTGATTTGTCTTAAGATTTTTAAAGCGAAGTGGTCCAAGTCCTCCATATTGACTTAGAATTATTCCTTATATTTTAATATACAAGTAATTAAGCTTCTATTATAATTAATTTAACATTAGATAAGAGCTTCTATTACTATTACAGGGCCTAAGAATCCCAACCTGAAGTTTTCCCAAAAGCTGAAACCAGCTCATCGTCATCTTTCAGCAGTTGGCCCCGTAGTAATTTGTCTGTCTGGGAATAGGAAAGTTCTGTCAATAGTACGAAGAATGAAAAGCTCAAAAGGACGTGATATATTCTTCCTTTGATAGCCATTAACAGAACTGTTTACTTGCAGATATTAATGAATCAGAGTTCAAGCATTCGCAAGTACATGCAGGATATACATCCGGAATTTATGTTGAAAAGTATGCATTCAGCCGGTCGACAGCACTGACTGTTCACTCAAGGAAATTAAAGTCGAGTCTGCTTAGCTTACTGCTTTTCATTTTTCGAGGAAACTTCAGGCGATTAAAACGCGTTTGCAACGAAACAAAAATATACAACAACTTGTCGTTGTCTCTCTCCAAATTCTTCTACCGAATATTTTTCTCTATTTTGCTTGTAATAAGAGCACAAGTCTACACCAACATTTTTCGAAATTTTTTTTATGTTGTCATTAAAATTTATTGAATATTTCAATGTAATATTTTCAAAGTCAAATAAAACCACAAACCATTGGACTCCAAGCATGAAGAGACTTGGTCACAATTACACGCAAAAGATAAAATAGAACTGTATAATTTTTCGGGTCGAGCAAAAATTAGTTTGAACCCACCTCAGTATGTTCTGATTTGGAATCTATTGGGTTGGGGTGCAAATTAATCATGATTGGGTTGGGTACTGACTTTATCCTATTCCAGCATATATTTTGAGTCTTGGCTGTAGAATGATATTCAGAAATCTTTAGATTTTAGCCAGTGAAAGAATGAGGCAGTCTTAATTTTCTGAAGTCAAACAGTTCTCTGCCGTTGGCATATTGCGTAAATTTCGTATAAGAATTCCTATCACCTACATTTCCCTGCCCTGGAGCCAACTTTACGGGAGGTAGTATGGGATCCGTAGTAGGATTCCCATCGCAATTGGGGTTAAGGGTTTTCAGTTTATGGGAGGTAGTATGGGATCCGTAGTAGGCGAGAAAATCACCGGTTTGATAGAGTGCTGCAAATAAATTTTTACCTTTTGTTCTTGTGTGTGCTTCCGGAGGAGCACGCATGCTAGAAGGAAGTTTGTTCCTTCCTGCATCTACGAAGTTGTGCCAATGGCTACTAAAGGGAGAAATTTCAACCTTCTCAGCTTTTCATTCTTCCTATTCTTGACAAAGCTTTCCTATTACCAAACAGACAAATTGTTCCAGGGCCAACTGCTGAAAGATGAGAATGAGTTGGTTTCAGCTTATGGAAACCGCATTGGGATTCTTTAGCCCCGAGGACACCATGAACCGATATTTACGAATATGGTACCATAGGCCAAAACGTACATTAATGAACCGGCGCTGCGGTTTGCAGCAGGATAGCAATACACCTGTGTGGGTTATAAATATATAAGATAATTGTTGGAGCTTCAGAAAATATATATAATTTTATGGACCAGAAATTGCTATAAGTCTATAATATACAAGTTGAAAATCTAAAGCCATAGGATATATTATAAAATTGTAAATTAAGGGACTTGGACCATTTTGCTGTAAAATATCTCCAGATGCATCACATCGTTGGAATGAGATACTTAACCATAGTATACCTATCTTGCTTCCATCCCCGAAATCGTCACATCATTCACAGAACAAAGTTCTAACTTGATTTCAGTAACTTCTGGCTCTAGATCAGAAGCAACGTTAATGAAAAATGCCGGTTGTTTTGGTGCAGGCAGAGCCATAGAATCGTTAGTAAGCATGGAAACAACATCAGACATTGTTGGTCTATCTGTTGCCCTGTCTTGTACGCACAAGAGACCCACATGAATGCATCTGAGTATTTCTTCAGGAGAACATGAGTCATCCTTTATTTGGTCTATTAAATCTAAGCCCTTGCCTTCATTCCAGAGCTGCCATGCCTGAAATTGGTGAACATTATAATATGATCAGTAATCGTCGAATTTACATTGTGTTCAAGAATCATATAATAAGATCGGATGCTTACATATCCAACAAGGTTGAGAGGGCGCTCGGTATCGTAGCAACTAGTGTTCTTCTTGCTGCTTACCATTTCTAGTACCAGGACTCCGAAGCTATAGACATCGGACTTCATTGAGACAATACCATTCAAGACATACTCCGGGGACATATAGCCGCTGCAAAATAATCAAAAATTATTATTAGCATTTCTGTGGAAGGGAAAAACATGTGTTCAACAAGTGAAAGCAGCATGTACATACTGTGTTCCAACTATTCTATTTGTGTTTGCTTCCAGTTCATTCATCGCGAAAGTTTTAGCCATTCCAAAATCTGAGATTTTTGGGTTCATTTGTTCATCAAGTAAGATGTTGCTGGCTTTCAAGTCTCTGTGAATCACTCTTAGTCTTGAATATTTATGGAGATAAAGAAGTCCTTGAGCAATGCCTTCTATTATCTCAAAACGTTTCTTCCAATTTAACAAGGCCTTTCTGGTAGAATCTGTATCAAAGTAATAACGAATTAAATACAACAATTCATAAGTTACAGACATTTTGCTGCAAAAACCTCGAATGTCTGGAGAGTGCATACCAAAAATGAAGAAATCCAAGCTTTTGTTAGGCAGGTACTCATAGACTAAAAGCCTTTCACCACCCTGGAGAGAACATCCTAAAAGCCTGACAAGATTAGTGTGCTGGAGTTTTGCAATAAGTTTAGCTTCATTTTTGAACTCCACTATTCCTTGTCCTGAACTTTTTGAGAGTCTCTTTATCGCTATTTCTTGTCCATCCAGCAATTTTCCCTGAATTTATGACTCCCTCTCACAGTTAATACTAATTATACAATCTGTCGAAAATATCTACCGAAAATACAATAGTAAACAACATTTAAAATTACCTTATAAACAGGGCCAAAACCACCCTGTCCGAGCCTATTTGCAGCTGAGAAATTGTCGGTAGCAGCAGCAATGGTTTGAAAATCAAATATCTTCAAGTCACGCTTTATGGCCCGACTTTTAGCGTGTTGTTTTCCTTTCCGAAATATAGTTCGAAGTGACAGATTATTGTCTCCAAGTTCACATAACAGTTTTTGTCGATTCATTATGCTTTCCACTGATTAATAAATATGCAAATAATATATTCCAAAAAATTGTTATGGATTAATCGAGCAGTAACAACAATACCATTTTTTTGTTGATCAAAGTGATTACCTTTTGCCTTTAGTTGTTTCAATAACAAAAAGCTGAAGTAACACAACGGAGCTGCTACTGAAGCTATCGCCACCACGATGATTAAAGACATCCACCATTTCTCGTCTGCGATAAACCACAATAATTAGGCATGCATGCAAGGATTTTAATGTTTAATTACTTCTCTTTGATTTTGAGAGATTGCATACCTTCAGTCTTGTAGTATTTTCTCCGTATCAAATAGCCTATAGAGAGCAGCAGGCATACCAATAGACATACGGCTACTGCAATGATTAACGAGAGCCACCACTTTTTCTTTTCTGCAAAGGAGAAGAGAAAAAAAATGTATTCCTATTTCAATTTTACCTAAAAGATTTCAAGTCAAACCTGTTGATCAAATCGTCCTATATTATGCTAACACTTAAAATACAATTAGACAGGGCCAGAATCGTAAGATATTGATTTTGTTTGATAAAACAAGAAAACTCCAATATTGAAGCAGATTTACCTTCTCTGAATATTGGGGATGGGGGATAATACGGGTAAATATTCCCGTTATCCTCAGGACATCCTCCAAAAGCCGCGCATAAAATATCTCTTCCTGTGTCGTCTACGAGTCCTCCGGCCGCACCAATAGTTAACACCGGATATGATGTAACTTTTTCATTTACAGAATAACTTAAGTATCCTTCTTCTTCAGATGATGTGTAGCTAAAGTTGTACAGAGAAACCCATGGATAAGACGGGCTGGAGGACTTGTTCTGCAGAAGCTCATCACTCTTCCAAAGGACTTCTCTTCCCTTCCAAATGACCAATTTGTTTGAGATATTGGGTTCCATGCCAAGAACATATGGCCCATTGCCATGAGAACCATAGTTCCATGATTGGAGAAACCATTTATGCTGAGTTTTCAAATTCATTCCCAGTTTCATCCCTGGAAGAAGCGTATTAGTTGGATAGTCAAAGCTTTGCCAAAGCTCCCTCTTTATAGATCCATTCGAATCCATCTCGTATAGCACGAAATTCCCATTTTTTAGTAGAATAGCACTTGTATTACCCACTTTTGGAACTGAAGTTATTTCAATGGGACTTCCATCATTGCGTAAAATTTTCAAATTGCCATCACTGCTATCTATAGTAAGACTAGACGATTCATTACCTAAGATCGGGAAGTTTCGGTTGGCGACCCACACTGGATCTGAGTTCAGGTTTACTTTCTGGCAATTCACTGCCCACAGTGTTGGATCGTAGACATAACCTGGCGTGCACTGGGTATGCATAGAATAAGCCAATCTGCAATAGCAATCCACTTCGCAGCTGCGGCTCCGCATAGAAGTAGGAGTTCCGATGCAAGCGCCTAGGCAGTCCTCCCAGACCGATCTATATGTAACGCACCTTTCAGAATTAGGATTTCTGTCGCAAAAGCTGTTGTACAAGCCCGTTCTATCTGTAGTCCTGTGGTACCATATTCCCAAGTATCGCTCTGTTTTGCCATGAGGACTAAAGAATCCCAACCTGAAGTTCCCAAAAGCTGAAACCAGTTCATCCCCATCTTTGAGCAGTTGGCCCTGCAGTAATTTGTCTGTCTGGGAATAGGAAAATTCTGTCAATAGTACGAAGAATGAAAAGCTCAAAGCCATGCGATGTATTCTTTCTTTGATAGCCATTAATAAAAGCTGTTTACTTTCCTGAAATTAAAGAATCACAGTGCAAGTTGTTGTAAACTGATGCAGGATGGATATCGGAATTTTTTATTAAAATTTATGCAATCAGCCGACTGCATCGACTATCAACTCCAGAAAAGTTGGATCTTCTTAGCTTACACTTTTCTAGGAAACTTCAAGCGATTAAAATCTATGTAATACTTTTATTACGTTTGAATGCTATTACAAAACGCGTTTGCTATGTAAGGACAAGTTTTGTCTCTCTAAATTTTCCTACGAGTATCCTTCTATATTTTGTCTTGTAATAAGAAGAAAAGTCTAAACCAGCATTTTTCGAAAAAATCTTATATGTTGTGATTCACATTCGTTAAATATTTTAATGATTATATTTTCAGTCAAATAAAAGCACAATTTTCAACCATTGGTACGTTTATTTGCTTTGTCCACGTGTAGAACGTTAGCCACAATCATAAATGTTCTTTATTAAAGATAAAATGGGCGTCCACTTAAAAAAAAAAAGAAGATAAAATGGGGCTGGCTTATTTTATACTTTCTTGGGTTGCAAATTATGCAACTCAATCTTGATTGGGTTGAGTACTGACTTGACCGTACTCGAGCATATATTTTGAGCCTTGCTTCTGTAAGTGTCTTTACAGGTTTTAACCAGGGAAAGCAGTAAGCTGTCTTAACTTCCTGAAGTCAGCACTCGCTGCCGTCGTCAGATTGCATATATTTCACAAAACAATTCCTATCTATCACCGACATCTCCCTGCTCTGAAGCCAACTATACAGAAGCTCCTATCCTGTGATTCATTTCAGTGAGTATACATGCAGCTTCGTTAATGGCTGTCAAAGGAAGAAAAATCACATCCCTATTCCTAGTACTCTTGACAGATTTTCCTCTTCCCAGATACATGAATTACCACAAGCCTAATAGTTCAAGGATGATGATTTCAGCTTTTGGCCGTTTCTGTTATTCTAAGGATTGTAATGCATTCTTGACTTCATCCAATCACAGACTTCAAAGAATTAGACTAAACCGTTCTTTTATATTCCTTTCGTCAAATTACACTGATTAGAATAATATTGAAAATTAATTAAGTCTTTCTAGATTTCAATTTGAAGATCCTTTGATAAACACAGTAAGGAGAACTATTCCTTTCCTGAAGTCAACCGTCAATGCTGTCGGCTGAATTCCTACCACCCTACATCTCCTCGTTCTAAGTCAAACTTGCCAGAACTCGCACTGTGGTTCATTTCTGCATCAACATAGTATTAATGGCTATCAGAGGGAGAAATTTCATCCTTCTGAGCTTTCCATTCTTCCTACTCTTTACAGAGCTTTCATATTCCCAGACAGATAAATTATTCCAGAGCCAACTGCTGAAAGATGGGGATGAGTTGGTTTCAGCGTATGGAAACTTCAGGTTGGGATTCTTTAGTCCTGAGGGCACCACACACCGATATTTAGGAATATGGTACCCTAGGCCCACAGACACATTAATGAACAGGCGCTACAGCTTGCCGCAGGATAGCAATCCGCCTGTCTGGGTTGCCAACAGAAACACTTCGATCTTAGATAAATCTGGAAGTCTTACAATAGACAGCAAGGATGGGAATTTAAAAAATTTACACAGCAGCAGAAATCCTATTGTAACAAGTTCTGTTCAAACTGAGGTTAATACAAGTGCTAATCTTCTGAAAACTGGGAATTTAGTGTTATATGAAATGAATTCAGATGGATCGATAAGGCGGGAGCTGTGGCAGAGTTTTGCCTATCCGACTTAACGCTTCTGCCTGGAATGGAACTGGGAATGAACTTGAAAACTGGGCATCAATGGTTTCTTCAATCATGGTTAACCGACGAGTCTCCTGCTCAAGGTTCATTTACGATAGGAATTGACCCCAATGTTTCGAAGCAGTTGAATATGTGGTGGCGAGGAGAACTCTACTGGAGTAGTGGGATTTTGCTGAAAGAGCAATTGAATTCCTTCAGTTTGTGGTCGGATGAGTACAATTGCAGCTACTTTTCGAATGAACAAGAAAAATACTTCAATTATTCTGCAAAAGAAAAGCTTACATCTTTTCCAGCACTAAGAATTACTGCCAGGGGTGCACTCACTGGTGCCCTCTCTGTTTATTGTCCTGGATATCCAGGATGTATGAGTCCAGATCCTCCAAGCTGCAGGTTTACTATCTATTGTAAGACTTCCGGATTTATCCAAGATTGGTTTGTTCCGGTTTGCAATCCACACAGGCTCATCAGTTCTGCAGTGATAATCTCTGATGTGGTAGTACCAGCCCATTCTGTCTGCAGGTTTATTGTACCATATTCCTAAGTAACGGTTTCCTGGAAGGTTGGGAGGCTGAAAAATCCCAACCTGAAGTTCCCAAAAGCTGAAACCAGCACTTCCCCATTTCTGTCTGCAGGTTTATTGTACCATATTCCTAAGTAACGGTTTCCTGGAAGGTTTGGAGGGCTGAAAAATCCGAACCTGAAGTTCCCAAAAGCTGAAACCAGCACTTCCCCATCTCTGAGCAAGTGACCTTCTAGTAATTTATCTGTCAGGCTGGAATCAGAAGAACCCATCAGGAGTATGAGCCATGAAATGGTAAATAGAACATGTTTTCTACCTTTGATATTTTATGGGCTTTTAGGTAGGGAGATGAAGTAATAATGATCCGCGATCAACTAGTTAAAATGTAGCGGCAGTCGGCCAACGTGCATCGACTATTGACTTCAGTAGTGCTAAGTCCTCTTGGTTGCGTTTCAGCGAAATTTCTTATGTTCTTAATTTTTTTAAAAAAGAAAAAGACTTTGACCTTTTGGGTACATATATAAAAACAGAAAAAAATCATGATTTAACCTGTCTTATGTAAACAAAAGTCTCCCTGCTTATGCCAAACGGTAACAGACAGGAATTCCTAATGGCATTAATTATGCCGCTGTGTTTTCAAAGAGTAATATGAGACTTTTTAAAGTATTTTAAAATTTAACATCCCAAATAATGTCTCATTCACCAATTGGATGATAAAAAAGTAGAAAGTTTTACAGTATAACTGACATATAATCATGTTACTAGTACATTTTATCTTGCTTCCATAGTTGAGATTGCTACATCATTTTGTAGAAAAATTTTCGCCTTTATTTTCAGGAACTTTGGCTGTTGATCATTAGCTTTGAGATTGATGAAAAATGCTGGTTGCCTTGGTGGAGGTAGAGACATCGTTTCATTCTTAAGCATGAAAATAACATCGAGCATTGTGGGCCTATCAATTGCCTGATCTTGTACACACAAGAGACCCACATGAATGTATCTCAGAACCTCATTGTCATTAGCAGAGCATGATTCTTCCAGTGAAGGGTCCATTACCTCTAAACCTTTACCTTCAATCAGGAGCTTCCATGCCTGAAAATATTGGCGAGTTTAAACACCCCATATTAGATTGCAGATACGACTATCGATAAAGTTTTCTTTGTGATACACTACATATATATCTACAGAAATATTCTGGTGGGAGACATTGCTCTCCTTTTGGCACATATCATTATATGTGGCAGAATCGTACAGTATGACATGGCTACATCGCTCATT
The DNA here is from genome assembly GCA_028052125.1 of Melia azedarach. NCBI lineage: Eukaryota > Viridiplantae > Streptophyta > Magnoliopsida > Sapindales > Meliaceae > Melia > Melia azedarach. Next base: position 2,186,475 of record CM051398.1, on the reverse strand, counting down.
CTAATCTAAGCAACAGACCTATTACTATAATTTTTACCTTTTGCTTTGTATTTTCTTCGCATTTGATACCCCAGGGAACAAAACAGGAGTAGCAATAGACCTATTACTATTCCAATGGTTATGTTGCGTCACCACCACTTCTTTCCTGCAACAAGGATAGAGAAATTAGTCAAAGAGAATTAGTTACTACAGAAAATGTTGGAGGAGAAATCTAAATCCTGTCAGGTTTCCTCTGTAAAAGTGGTACTGTTGAGAATACTCTTATGCCCTGGCAGCTTGCTGATAAGTAAAATAATATGGTGTGTGTTTGATAAGAATTCAACTTAATATGTAGATTTACCTTTGGGTTCAACTCCAGTATCAGATAGAGCTTCTATATATATATTTGGCAATAATCATCTCCAAGCTCCATAAACTTTGTCCCTCTGCTCCAAATCTCACAGCTAGTATTGTTGTCTATATTTAGGGTAGCAAAAGCAAAGCAGGAATAATTATTCGAGCATTTGAATCGACAATCTGTATAGGTCATGTTTTCACTTTCTTTGAACTTGAATCCTTCTCCGGACATGAAACCGCCTTTAATCTCAAAAGTAGAAACATGATCTATTCTGCAGAGGGGAAGAGGTCCCTCATACCAAGGAGGAATTAAAGAACCAAATCCTTCGCCAATCGTGAGACGAGTCTGAACAAATTCTTACTAATGGAAATGATATATCATCTACATTTATGGAATAGCCGAAGTATTTTTCTTGTTCATTTGAAGTGTAGCTGAAGTCAAGAACATAAATTCATATTCTGAAAGAGAACTTTTGAAGCTCCCATTTAGCCAAAACCTACTAACCGAATAGAATTCGCCTCGCCACCAGACAATCAACCGGTTCATGAGATTGGGGTCCATGCCAAGGGTAAATGATCCTTGAACGGGAGATGCATCAGTAATCCATGATTGGAGAAACCACTTATGCCCAGTTTTCAAGTTTATTTCCAGTTTCATTCCAGGCAAAAGTGTATCAGTAGGATAGTCAAAACTCTGCCACAGCATTCGCTTTATAGAACCGTTTAAATTCAATTCATTTAGAACAAAATTTCCAGATTGTAGAAGACTAGCACTGACAACTGTATTACTCGCTCCTTGAACTGAACTTACAGCTATAGGATTTCCTCCATTTCACAAAATTTTCAAATTGCCGTCAGAGCTATCAATTGTAAGACTTACTGATTCCTTACACAAGATTGGTGTGTTCCGGTTGGCAACCCAAACTGGCTTGTATTCCCCTTCTCGATAAGGTTCATGATAGTACCATATTCCTTGATAGTACCATATTCCTAAGTACCGGAAATTGCTAGCATCGCCAGCCCTAAAGAATCCCAATCTGAAATTTCCAAAAGCTGAAATCAGCTGCCTTCCATCTCCAAGCATTTGGCGCTGTAGTAATTTGTGTGTCTGGGAATAAGATGACTCCACCAAGAGTAGAAGTCGTGGAAAGCTCAAGAGAATGATATTTATTCCCCTTGTAGCCATTAGATTTAATTCAGTGCATGCAAGAAGAATTCACAGTGCAATCTCTCACACTTTTCTGTTTAGAGTAGGAGGATAAATTGATATGAATTCTTCTCCATACAGTCCATGTAATCAAATAGCAAAAATGTGGTGTCAACCCTCATGCGTTGCCTATTGACTTGAGGAAACTTCCAAATGTGAAACAATCCAATAACATTTGAAAATTCTAAATCATTGAGACGAAGTTCTGTCCAGTTACAGGACTCTCCTGGCATATATCAGGAGGCAGTGGCAACAAGTTGTTAAGGCAATTAATTCAATAACATCATAGTAAAGCTTATCAATAACATCATAGTATAAACCACGTCTTAACGTTCTTGGAGCCTAAATCAAGGTTGTTTGTCGATTGATCAGTTGTTCAAAATATTCCAATTTTGACAGGTTGCATACCTTTTGCCTTGTATTTTCTCCTCATTCAATAACATGACGAACACAACAGTGGTACCAGTAGAGCTATCACCATTGCTATGGTTAACATTAGTGCCCACCTCCTCTTTTCTGCAACTACAGGGACAGAAAAATGTTTGAGATGTTCTTCAGCTATTTAAATCCTTTCAGGTTTTAGCAGAAAAAACAAAACACACTTCAGGATGCACTGTATCATATGGCTTGCTAATGTGTTACATGATGCTTCAAAGCAAAGCAATTTTGAAGAATTCTCTCTCAAATTTTGTGCTTTTCTGAGTCCAACCATATGCCACCAGGTTATAACCAAGAAAGCATGTCTGCCTAGGTTAAACATTGATAAAACTAGACACGGATATCTTTAAAAGATTACCAAAAATGCCAGAGTCAGTGTTCTGTATGATATCAATGCGGAAGTAACATAAGAATGGTGGAAAATGAGGGGCTCTTTATTGGTTTTGCTCTAATGCTAAAATATGTAGACATGTTAGGTGCATCTATTGACTACAACTGAGTCTATTTTCTAACGATTCAAAATTCTGTAATGGGACAAGACCGAATAAGAATGGTTTTTGTAGAATTTAACTTCAATATTGCAGTAGACTTATCTTTAGGTTCAACTTCCACATAAAATATGGCCAGTACTCGTCTTTTACGAGGCTCCATAAACTTTGTACCACAGCTCCAAATCTCGCAGCCAGTAGCAAAAGCAAAGAAGGTACAATTAAGCAAGCATTGAAGTTCATGTAATCCTCAAATTCTGAAGGAAAGCGTTTTCACGTTTATTCCAAGTTTCTCCCTGAAGAATCAAAGATTGGAGATTCATGGATAATTTTGTCTGCTGGGGATCAGATGACTCCATCAAGAGTACAGGGCATGAAAGCTCAAAAGATGAAGTATCTTAAGTTTCCAACTCTTTACCTCCTGAAGGATTAATTATTTAATTTAATCCTAAGCTTTTAAAGAATTTTATAATTATTTTTAATTTTATACTCATTAGATCGACCCAAAAAATAAAATTAACATAGAGCATTAATTTATATAGAACAAAAAAAACAAATTTATTTAAAAGTATATCTATTTTTTTATAATTTTATGTAAATTCATCCAAATGGAATCAGATTCTTCAAAATATATATATATATATATATGGATAGAATTAATGATCCATTTTTTTACATAAAATCTTATATTAAGTATAAATCATTAGATATAAATATATTTAATAATTGCGATTGTATCTGATCATATAATTAATACATATGTTATATACAATTTCAATGTAAAATTTTGTATTAAAAAAAAAAGTAATTGATCATGCCTTTTATTTATATATATATATATATATATATATATATATATATATAAAGAATTATATACGGATGGGCTGAACAATTTAATCACGCGCTATGCACGTGCGAGTCTCCCCATTTGTCTCTCCCTATTTATAGCCCTAACTTGACAACCACCTTCAATAATTGTGTGATACTGATTAGGGTTGGATCTCTCGCTCTCGTTCTTTTCCAATTTCCAACCAAACCGTAATCTGAGTTCCCAACCATGTCTTCCAAGCAAGGTAACTAGTAATTACCGTAGATTTATCTACTATTTAGCCGGATTTCTGAGATTTCTTCTTTTTATCCGTGTTTAATTTTGTGTTTTGGTTTCTTACAGGTGGAAAGGCCAAGCCTTTGAAGCAGCCAAAAGCTGACAAGAAAGACTATGACGAGGTAATCTGACTACTAATTTCTATTGTTTATGAATAATTTATAACTTTATTTTTCTGTTTCAGAGAATTTATTTTGTGTTAGATATTCTATAATGATGAAATTTTTTCTTGTTATTTTTGTTTAATTATGATGGGTGTGCTTTGTTATTTCCAGAAAGAGATTAATGAATACCAAAATGTTATTTAATTTATGAAATTGTACTTGTATAAGATTGCTGATAATTAAAGGCAAAGGTTTCTGTTCTTATTTTAGGCTTTATTGGTTAGGTTCTGGGGTTTTCTTTTTCATTGACTAGTATTTTAGATGTGTAGTTTTGTTCCATTTTATGTTTGCGTCCTCTTCTGTAAATCTAATTGGTGCATAACGTTGGTGAAATTTTGGTTCGGGTATCTTAGATGCTGGGAACTTACTTAGCATCAGGATCTTGGATGGTTAGTTCCCAGCATCTAGTGAGAGAGAGATTGTGTTTGCATTTTTTTTTTCAGTAGCATATGAAAATTTTATTGACTTGTCTATTCTCATGCGGGATAGTATTGCTGGAGTTTGTTTTATTTATATTCAGCAGCATGTGCTTTCAAACTTTTTTCTGTTATTCAATAGCATATGCTTTCAAATTCTTTCTGTTATTCAGCAGCATATGCTTTCAAAATCCTTTTTGCATTCAGCTGTTTGTTTTGGTTGGTTTGAGCCCTTATTCTATTGAATTGATCCTTTCTGCATTGATTTGCTTTCTATGATTGCTTTGAACCTTGTTCTATGGAAGCCAAGGGTTCGCATTAGTTTCTCCCTGTTTGACATTGCTTAAGTGGTATCTTTGTGCTTGCTTATCTACAGCATGATTTGGCAAACATCCAGAAAAAGAAGGAAGAGGAGAAGGTAAGACATTGGTTTTGTGACTCTTAAATGCTCTTCCTTTCCTTCAATATGCTGCCACAAAAGGTTGACTTGGATTGGTTCTTATGATGATAGGCCCTAAGGGATCTTCGAGCCAAGGCACAACAGAAGGGATCATTTGGAGGTTCTGGGCTGAAGAAGAGCGGGAAGAAATGAGGGTTTCAAACCCAAATAAAAATACGACATATGATTTCTTGTATTATGATTAAGAATTTCATTTCCAATGACATGCGTTGTTTGAGGTGATTGTCTATGACATCGGGTCATTAATGTGATGCTCTACTTTGATGCTAAGTCTGGTACTAAACCTTCGTTAAGTGTGTCTATGTAAACCTCAATAAATTTGAGCTGCATGCTTGCACTTTCCTCTGCCTCTAAATTATTTGCTTGGTTGTGATTTAAAATGTGTATTTGATTCCAATCACAATGCTATATTGATTACAAGATATATCTATCCCGAATGGAATATGTCAGCTTTTCAGTAAATGTCTGAAAACAGAGTTTGGCATGATACAATTAGAATGGTGGTACAATGAATAAAATCTTGTTTTGATTGATTACTAGTTATCTTAGAAGATTAAGCAAGGAGTTCATACTGGTTTTAGGTAACTACATGTGTTTTCCAAGGTGATTGAGATGGTGTAGCCCATGATACTAGCAAGCATACCTTAAATCTTGCAAGTCTTTGGCATTTAGAAATAAAGTTTCCCTATGACGTGGGAACTGGATATCAGCGAACCTCGAATAACAAAAAGACCTTTGTGTGACGCACGTCATTGTGCTTGCATTCTGTTCTATGTATTTCAAACCACAAGAATTCTTGCCCAACTATATACAAGTGAGTACAATAAATGAGCAAATTGGTAAATAGTAATTTTATGGATCTTTTTGTCCGCAGAAGTTAAAATTGGATTTTTTTTCCTCGTACTTTTTGACCCTGACACAAAGCCCAACATGTAAGCCCAATATTCAGTCGGACACAATTATTTTTCCTGTGTGAACTTGCGTCGTGTGAAATCTCAAATTACATCTAAAAATATTTAAAACTAAGCAACCCAACAACACAAAATTCAAATTGAAATTGGATTCTAACTACTAGATAAGATGGCTCATATGATTTCAAATATTATAATAACAATACCATCATTATTAAATCGTGTAAATATATTTACATGGTATTTTATTATGTTGATTTGGACTCGAGTAAAGTCGACATCACCATCCACATTAGCTGGGAAATTGCTGATAGCATGCTCGACTTATCATCAATATGCAATCCAACTTACATTCCCTCGTTCCCATCAACAAGCTCACATGACTTCGTTTCAACACCAAGAGTCACATTATTCTCCCCCATACTCATCCGACGTGGCACAAATTCAATGGCACAATAAGTGGCATACGCCAGTGGGTGGTGGCCTTCCTTTACAGCTCTCCTCTGGCAATGGAGCTGATATAAATATGATATCACTCTGCCTAAAAACTCCGTATATCCAGCCCACTCTCTCACATAATACAAATAGCTGGACCCTCCTCACGCAAAACTCCAATAATTTAACAAACCTTTTGCTGCAGAATTCTAAGGCTTTGTGTCATCTCACACTGATTACAATATCAATTCGGCAAACCAAAAAGGTGGTTAACACTAGGCTAGAAGCACCGGGGAAATATGGGGCTGGAACGTGTCAATTTTTTATTGGTTGTTTGAAAAGAGAAAATTGGCCTTTCCTCACACACGTAACTCCCAACAAAATAGCATCCGGTGGCTTTTGTTTCGGTCTTATATTTCTATCCTTTGTAATAATAGTGATATATCTCTGTTATTCTAGGCCCTCTGTTTTTGCTTCTCTGTTTTCTCTGCTTCTGGGAAATGCAAAGGTAGAGTAGAAAGTGAGAAATACTTCAAATTAAAAGGTGTTAACAGTTTGATTTATATTGTGTTCTTCAATTGTAAGCAAAGAAATGGCAATCATGTGAATATTAACATAGGCTGATAAAGGAAACAATAAGGTTAAAATTTTTATAGATGGGATTTGGAAATTGATGCGCTCTGTTTCCATATTATGATAGAGAAGAGGAGACAGAGATAGGATATACGAAGTTTTCATTCCGTGCAAGCAACAGAGTCCACAATTTTCAAATTTTGCCTGGTCTTTCTTTATTCTATTTTATTTTTGTTGTACGGGGAGGAGTGATAAGATTAGGATTTGTGTCAATACGTCAAGAAAGTTTCAAATTCGATTATCTGCTTTGGGGAATGAAAGTTAGAGAATTATGGATTTCTGGCCAGAATTTCTTGCAAACAGTTGGGGTAGAGAGTTTGTTGCTGGAGGGTTTGGTGGCATTGCCGGAATAGTCTCTGGTTACCCACTTGATACACTGCGTATCCGGCAACAGAGCTCGAGCTCCGGCTCGGCGTTCAACATCTTGCGCAACGTGGTTGCCACTGAAGGCCCTGCAGCTCTCTACAGAGGCATGAGTGCACCATTAGCATCAGTCAGCTTTCAGGTAATGTTTTGTTTGTTCATCATTTGATTAGTCTGTCTTTGTTTTTTAAATCTTATGTAACAAAAACTAAATCCCTCCACAATTCTGATATGAGTCGAATTTAAATCCAAATCTCTTGTACCACCTCAAGAGGTTTATGGAATTTTGGTTCGGGTTCATAATTGATTTGATCACAAGTTTCATATGATCTTTCATGCTTTGATTTCGAGATACGTACGAGTAGGAAAACGGTTGCTGTCAACTTAAGGGATCATGTGGAGAGTTTCTTAGAATCTTATCATGATTTCTCAGATGGAGTGTTCACAAGCAGGTTGAAGCTATCATTGTTGTTTGGCTCCAAGTGTCGTTTCAATTTTAGATTCTTTTGTTATTTTGGATTGAAGTTGATGACAGGAGTGGAATATCTACTAAGATTTGAGCTTGTGGGGACTAGAATTGTAGCTAAAAGTTGCTTTAATGGCATTTTCACACTTTTTCAAGTGATGGATAGCGATTTTGTCTTAATTTTTAGTGGAAGTGTCATTATCTAGGAATTAGACAGGAAATTATTAAACCATTTGATATAGCTTATAACTGTTAGTTCATGATATGAGCTCTCAATCAATTTTTTCCCTTACTCGCCTTGCTTTCCATCAAAATCAGTGAAGGCCTTTTGTCTCTTTCAATCTTTAAACTTTATATTGTAAATTGAGTAAGTTTGGCCTCATCCCCATGTCCGGTATCTTATGGATGATTCTAGTATAAACTATGACAGAGCCAGGTTTTACCATATGAGTGAATCTTTTTTGGTTACCGGCAGATGGGTAAGCCTTTCCTGCATCTCACAGATGAATTTTTGTAGATATTTTGCATATTTAGACAATGAGAGATGCACACCCTTTTGTAAAGTTTCTGCCTCAATCAGCTAGCTGTTTGAGTAATCTCTCACTTGATGTCACAGTTACCACATAGGAAAACATTTGCATTAGCCCTGAAAGTAATATGTGATGCTATCTCAGGTCTTATTCTGCTTTGAGTTTTTCTGTTTCTGCACACATTTGTTCAGCTGTATTAACATATATTTTGTCATGCCAGAATGCAATGGTTTTCCAGATTTACGCTATCCTCTCTCGAGCATTTGATTCATCCATTTCTGCCGGTGACCCTCCTTCCTATAAAGGTGTTGCTCTGGGAGGAATTGGTACTGGAGCAATTCAGAGTCTAATTTTGTCTCCTGCAGAACTCATAAAAATCCGTCTGCAGTTGCAGGGTACAGACCAAACAAGATCTTACCAAGCAGAACGCCTTACAGGTCCTGTCGATGTTGCCAGAAGCATATTGCGAAAAGAAGGATTAAGAGGCATGTATCGAGGATTTACCATCACTGTTCTGAGAGATGCACCTGCTCATGGCTTCTACTTCTGGACATACGAGTATATGAGAGAGCATCTTCATCCTGGCTGCAGAAAGAACGGCAAGGAAAGCTTAAGAACTATGCTGATATCAGGAGGGCTAGCAGGAGTTGCTAGCTGGGTTTGCTGCTATCCATTAGATGTTGTGAAAACCAGACTGCAAGCTCAGTCAACATCTTCTGTACAAAAATATAATGGTATCATTGACTGTTTCTACAAAAGTGTAAAAGCAGACGGTTATGGCGTGCTCTGGCGAGGACTGGGAACTGCAGTTACAAGAGCTTTCGTGGTGAATGGACCTATATTTTGTGCTTATGAGATTGCATTGAGGTGTTTATTCAACAATGGAAACATTCAAACAGAGAATACAATGTAAGAGAAACTAGTAATTGGCCGGCTAGGAGGGTCATTATACATCTGTAGTAACAGTTACATAGCAATTTATTAGAACTGCTTAATGCCCATCTCCACTTAAGAGATTGGCAACTAGGAAACCCACAAAATAGAATATCACATCACAATCATATCTGCTACTGAAAACGAAAATAAACTATCCAGCATCTATGTACAACTCTGTTCTTACATTATGAAGAGGGCATGATTTCAAGAGTCAACAAATTTATTCTGTATTATTTTTACAAACATGAGATATATACATAAAATATACAGACAGCTTAATAACATTAGCTGAAATATCATAATATGGTGGGAATCCCTCCGTGTGGCTAACTACAAAATCATGAGTTTCAGCAAATATGCAACAAGTTGCCATCATCCTCTTGACGCAGCATCCTCTAAGCCAGCACTAATTTGCACTTAAAATCTGTGGATCATTTTAGCGCCTCACTGCCTGAACAATTGCCTGAATTTGTTTTAATGGATCTAAACAGCTGAGTATTTCTTATCATACATATACCCCATCACACCCTAACTGCATCATAAGTGCTGCATCAGCACAGAGTTTCAACGCCTCCTGCAGCAATTTGTACAACAGGAAGCCCACCAATTTCCTTAATTCCTGAAACAAGATCGTAAGAAACTCTCATATTCTTTGAAAATGAGCGGACCTCTTCTGCATCTGCAGTGCTCAAGTTTATTATCTTTTTCATCACTGACCTCAGTATCTGAACTGTCTCAACGTTGTTACATGACCAGGATGAACTCAACCCAGTTTTGCCTCCCCACATCCAAATTTATGGCAGCCCCTTCAGTCACTCTCATCAATGCACCCTCAAAATGCTTAAGTGACAAGCAAAGCAAACATTGAAATTTTGCTTATTGATATAGTAAGGAATCAACTATCAAGGAAGAGGAAAGGGTATCACTTGAAGACATTATTAAGCTTGCAATGAGCTTGAAGGTGAGTAGTCAGTCACCAATAAAATGAAAAATCACCATTAAATCACACGCCAAAATTTCTATGATTTATACTGAAGAAACAACAAATAATAAATCAGTAGTGAATCTAGGAACCATTGAAATGAATCTGTTGTCCCAATTAATGTTCTCAATTATGGAAAAAGTATCAGAAAACTTGGAATAATCTATAATTTTGTTAATATGCGTAATTACGGAACCTTTGTTAGTAAATGTATATGCAAGTTATTAATATGAGTGCGAAATTATGCTCTTCCACGAATTCTTTTAGGATATATTACTTTACAAGACTTGGCATACTTATAAACCACTTTATCTTGATTTATTCCTGTATTGCACAAAGAAATGCAAGATACAACATATTCAGATGACAGAATCAGAAAAAGTAAACAAAACAAGAAACAGAACAAACTAAGTATACCCGCAGTATTAGCCAAGAAAACAGATGCATAAGCTCAGTAACATACAAGAAAGCTACATTACTTGAATCGAGACCCACTAAACCCCACCTTGACCAAACTGTTCAATCCTGTCCTCATTGATATTAAGCTCTGCCATTGTGTCCTCCAAACCACAACTATTCTCCACCAAAACATGAGGATCATTATAATGCCTAACAGCCTGCACAATACCCCTTACTCTCTTATACGGATCCGGGCTCTCAAAAACCTCTGATCCCACAAACACACCATCACAACCCAACTGCATCATCAACGCCGCGTCGGCGGGTGTCACAACACCTCCTGCAGCAAATTGCACAACAGGCAGCCTACCCATTTGCTTTGTTTGAGCCACCAAATCGTATGGCGCCACTATCTTCTTTGCAAAAGCAAAGACCTCATCTTCGTCCATGTTAGTCAAAATTCTAATATCTCCCATTAAAGACCTCACATTTTTAACAGTCTCCGCAATGTTGCCGGAATTTAATAAATCCCCTTGTATTCTTATCATAGCTGCACCTTCCCTAACTCTCCTTAAAGCTTCTCCAAGATTTCTACAACCACACACAAATGGGGACCTAAAGTTATGTTTGTTAATGAAATGATCCTCATCGGCTACACCTAAAACCTCGCTCTCATCAATATAATCAAGTGCAACACTTTCAAGAATCTGCGCTTCAACAAAATGCCCAACACGTACTCGTGACATCACGGGAACCGAAATTGCGCGTTTAACGCTTTTAATAAGAGAAGGATCCGGCATACGTTTAAGCCCAGGCCGACTCGGCTCTGATACCATTATCGAACAAGCTCCGGCTGCTTCCGCGATCTTAGCTTGTTCCACATTTGAAACTTCGACAATGGCCCCACCACGTAGCATTTGAGCTAACCCGACCTTGATTGAAAAGGGGTTTTTCTTCGCGTCAGTAATGGCGCTGCTATTGTATACCGTAACAGCTCCGTCTTCGGCCATTGCTAGCTGCTTGTGAAAATGTCTCAGTGAAGCAAGAAACGACGAAATACCAAGAAACCTGAACTGTCGCTCGAGAATTGGCTGTGGTCTTCGAGAGGAATGACTAGAGTTTATAAAATTAAAGGTGGAAGTGAAGTGCGATGCAGGCTGGACCGCTGGAGCAACTTCGAGAAGGTTCTACAGAGTTTCAAGAGGTGGGTTCAGTCGGTGGGAAAATGAATAGCGTAGAAAATTCGATGCCTTCCCTACTGTTCAAGACCCGTATATTCCTGCCTATAATTACAAGGTTTATTTTCATGCTTACCCCCTAAATTATTTATAAATATCAAATATGTCATTCTTTAATTAAACATTATCGCTTCATTACTTAATGATCATTATCCGTTAATTTTAATAAAATTTTATAAAATTAAATATTCATCTTTATTTTATTAAAAATAAAAAATATATTAAATTTACTATATGATGGTGATGGCGGCCGCAACCTTTCGCCGCCGCACGCAAGGAAGCAGCTTTTTCATTATCTTGTGCGCAGCCAAGACTGCCTTGGCACAGTCAGCATGTGGGCAAGGCAGCCTTTGCACTGCCTTGTTCACGGCCAAGCGCTACCAAGACCCCTGAAGGTAATAATAACATTTTTTTAAAAAATTACATTAAATAAAAAAGAAGAAAATATCTATTTTACCCATAATTCTGTTAAAATTAATATCAAGTTACGATTAAGTGAGAGTAGAGTAATTATTTTTAACAAAAAGATAGTATATTTAATATATGTTAAGACTAAAAATAATTCTAATTACAAGAACAATGTTAAAATAAATTTAATATATAAATATAAAAAATTAAAAACTTTAATTTTATTTAATTATATCTAAATATATCATATTTTCATATAAATATAATTCGTTTATACACGATTAATAAATATGTCATATTCGTATTTGAATTTTTGACACGGTTAGTAAATAAATTATACTCATGTTGACTAAATTTTTTTTGTTATACCAACTAATGACATGAAACGAATAATATTTATTTACACAAACTATCACCGCTAATTGGTAATATGCATGAGAGTAGAGATTTAATTACTTTCAAATATTTTAAATATAAAATGAAAGGCCAACTTTCCTTCTAAAATTAAACTGAGATAGATTTTATTTAAATGGGATATAAATTTTATGGGTGGTACTAAATTAAATATGTTAATGAGTTTCAATTCTTGATAAATTTTTAATACAATATTTTTAAATTATACATATAATTTATAATAGTAAAAAAAATAACATTTGTGTTGACGATATTAAACATGAATGTATTATATTATATTGATCTAATTGGATATGTTCCATAAAAAAAATTTATCTTAAATTTATTTCATTACTTAATTTTTTAAAATATTAGTAGAAGATAACTCAAAACACTTAATTAAATTTGTGCTAAATCAAGTGGACTTTAAGGTTTCTTTTTCTTTTTTTTTTATTTTTAAAAAAATTAATTACAATGAAAAAATCTCGTTAAGTTGGTTTTGTACACCTTACAACAGAGGTAGTTGACATTTTATAATTTTTAATTATTTCAAAATATTTTAACTAATTATTTTTATGTTAATTCAATAGATTTTTATACATAAAATAAGAAGTTAACTCGAGTAGATATAAACTCCCTCGGTCAATGTACTATTTTTGTGTAACAGAAACCTATTTTTACAACTCTATATTTATATTTATATTACAATATTTTTAACAAAATTAAATAAACATCAATGAAAAAGTAAAAAAAAAAAATTATACGATAAAAAAATTGAAAAATACCAATAAGGAAAGATACAATAGCATAAACATCATAGAGGCATGGACTGCCACTCTTTGGCGGGCCCAGGGTACCAATGATTGGTTTGAATATACATATATGTATATATATTATATGCATATTTATTTCAAAATTTATATTTTATTTAATTTCTTTTGTGTAATATTATAGGAGGTAATTAATGATTATCAATCATTATAAGTGATCCAACACTTTTATTGTAATTATACCTTTTTGCTTTTGAAAATTATTGTGATTATACTTCAATCATAGTTTTTTAATTCGAAAAAAAAAAAACAATTTTTACGTCGATGTTGTATCATAATCTTGCATGCACGTATCACCTAGAGGTTCATATATTTTAATTAAACGAAAATCATTTCTTATGATTAAAATAAAAAAAATTTAAATGACGTAATATCTATTATGTAAAGAATCATATTGTAAAATTTTTCTTGCATAAAAACGTGACACTATTTTAATTTTATTTGTTAAAATAAAACCTTTTATTTAGAAAAAACTCGCGCGCACAAAAACATGCAACTAATCTTCATAGGCAAACGTCAGCGTTTTCAAATTAAAAAGAAAAATGGAAATCACGCCACGTGTCCATCGCTCATTACATCCCTCCAAAGTACGAATTTTAAACGAGAAGCCAAGCGCGCAAGCTTTATTACAAAAATAATAATAATAATAATAATGCACAAAAATTGGAGTGGCCCCACCATGTGGGAGGGTGGGTGAAGCTCAGTTCGAAAACACACCGCTTGGGGCCCACCGGCCTCAACCAACCGTCGTCATTTTCTCTCTCCGCAATCACCACCCAATCCATTAACTCCAATCACACGAGTGGCACGTGCCACAGTTGTCTCTTTTTCACTGCCTTCAAAAAAATTCAAATTCTCTGTTTAAACTTTGTTTTTACTCCTCCCCATGTCATCTGCGCTCTCCATTTCTTTCTCTCTCGCTGGATATTTTTGTTATTAATAATTTTCACCGTTCAATCATATATGATAAGAAAAAAAAATCTAAACTTTAATTTGAATTTAGAGAGAGAGGCTCCGATCGAAGCTTCATTGTACATTTTTATAAGGTGAAGTGGGAGCTGTAGAGAGAGAGAGGGACAAGAAGAAGAGTCTGAGATCGGAAATTTGATTGCATTTTAGTGAGACAGAGAGAGAGAAATATTTGAAGCTTCCATTTGCAAGACTTGTTGGTAAAGATGAATGGGAGACAAGGAGGGCAGAGATCGGGTGCGGCGGGAGTGCAAGTGCACCACCAGAGGCAGTGGTCGTCGGAAAATTTTCTGGAGAGTTCGTCGAATGGGAGATGGCTTCAAACAGCTGGACTTCAGCACCTGCAACAGTCGTCCACTAACGGTTCAATCCCTCCTCTTCAGGTCCCGATCTTCGCGGTGCTCTTTTTAGAATTATTTTTATTTTTTAAAACGTCGGTGTTTGGTTGCTGAGAAAATGCAGTGGAACAAAAATGGAAAAAGTTGATATTTTTTGTATTGAATTATTTAGTAAATTAAGCTGTACAGAACTACCGATGATATTTAAGTTGTACCGATGATATCTGGTGATGTACACTAGAATGCAGGTTTTTCGTTTTTTTTTTTAAAGTATTTTTAATAATCTTTTTCATTTTGTTTTGGGGATTTTCTGTAGAAGGAAGTATGTGGGTTGTATAGATCTGACGGTATGATTTGTATTTTACAATCTGCTTGGTTGCTTAGAAAGTGCAAGAAAGGAGAAAAAAAATTGTTAAATCATGTATTGCTTTGATTATTTGTTTTTTGAACTGGGCTACAGAGTTGTACTGGTCGCCACATTATTCTTCTTAATATCTTTGCTAGAGAATAAATGAGTTTGTGATGGGACGTTAGGAGATCTGAGTAGATCTGATGGTGTAATATAGGGTTTACATCCTGTCTGGTTGCTGAAATGAAAGCAGATAGACGAAAATTTATGTACTAGTTTAAATCTGTTTCTGCATTTTTCTTCTTGTTTTGCGAAAGAACAGTTAAAAAAGCCAGAAAGTAGGTCCTTTGTAGATTATAGATATGTAAACACTCACAAGCATGTGCACATGTATTATAATGATTAATGAAGATATATTCTAAGTTGGGTGATTTTGCTATTTGAGAGCAGGACTTTAATTTCTATGGTGGTGGAGGAGGAGGAGGAGGGCAGGGTTCCAGAATGTATAGGAATGCACAGAGGGGTTTTGGTGGCGGAAATGAGTTTTACATGGAGCCTTCAACACCACCAGTTAGTTCAAGGCCTTCAAGTCAGAGAAAGAGTGGCGAACAGTCTCCAAATGAGTTCAGTCCTGGGCTCTTGGACCTGCATTCTTTTGATACTGAGCTTCTTCCTGAGGTGGGTGATGTATTATACTCTAGTAATTATCACATTGCTGTTGGGTTTTATGATATTTGTTTTCAATGTCAATCAACATTGTCATTGAATTCCCCTTTATAATGTCAATAGGAAGACAGAACATTAATAGTGTAATCAATCACCATACTTTGCTATTGTCTCTCCTTGTCATGTATTTTTGTTTAAGTGGATATGGTACTGGCTGTGGGAAGTACGAATTAACTTACAATTGGTTTTGCTCTTTACTACTGATTGCATGTTTCACTAATTGGGAGATTCATGTTAAAATGAATTAATATACGAATATGATTGTTGATGCATAGATATGCTAAAGTGTTTGTGTGTCATGTGAATAGATGCCAGTTACAGGCCTGTATGATGGTTCCTCTCTGTATAATCCTGTGCGAGGCAGAAGCTTTGATGACTCTGAATCCTACATTGCAAACAACAAGCAGACTGGGAGAGCTCGAGGTTTTCCAGATAACAACCTCCTGAAAAGCTTTGCTGCAGATAAAGATAAGGCCAGTTCTGTTGCAAAGATCAAAGTTGTGGTATGTTCTTGTATATTTGTAATTTTTTCATATTATCAGTTATATGTTTTTGGGTTGAATTCAATCCTTTATTTGACATGAAATCCTTACCTTGTGAGGCATTGCCAATAAATAGCTTGTAAATGTTGGGAGTTTCTAATGTCCTACACTAATAAAGTGGTTTTTCCTTGAAGAAGTAAAATGATGTTTCCACTCCTTGCAGTCTCTGACATCTTTCACATGCCCTTGATTAGTGCTTTTTATCTGAATTCTGTCCTTTGCTGGTGATATTTGGCTTTCAGGTGCGCAAGAGGCCTCTCAATAAAAAGGAGTTGGCAAAAAATGAGGAAGATATTATTGAGACACATTGTAACTCTCTAACAGTTCATGAAACAAAGCTAAAGGTAAGTTCTTCTGATGGTTTTTCTACCTCTTCTGCCAATCTAAAGAAGTGATAACAAAGGGGTCAAACATATAGCCAGCTATCCATAAATATCAGTCTCTCATACTTTTGTACTGGAAGGTAAATTTAAATGGGTTGGAATAGATCAATAACAAAGAGATAGTTAATCAAACTAAAGATACTTGAACATGGTCAGATTCATTCCATGATGGTTTAACAATCTGTGGAGCATGGGGAGTTTAGAAAGGAGCTCTATATATGGTTTCAGTAATCTTGTTTTTGTTGCTAGTGGTTATTATAATTTTTCTTGTAAGAACTATTCTTCAATTTTTGGTACGATGTTAGTTTCAGACTCTCAGCTCACTGCTTTATCACATACTGGAATTTATCTCATCCTGGAATTGTATATATTGATCTTTTAGATGTTGACCTTTGCAGGTTGACCTAACCGAATATATTGAGAAACATGAATTTGTTTTTGATGCTGTGCTGAATGAAGAGGTTTCAAATGACGAGGTGAGTTTATAACCTGAATAAATGAACAAGTGAAATCAGGAAACAATACATTATATGGCTTCTGCTATTGTTATTGTCGGTTTTGCTTATCCTGGCATATATTCTCCATAGGTGTATCGTGAGACTGTGGAGCCCATAGTTCCTATTATTTTTCAACGCACCAAGGCTACTTGTTTTGCATATGGACAAACAGGTGAATTGCTGACTCTGAAATCTAAGATAGATTGTTTTAAAAAATTGTTTTGCATAGTTCCTATTACATTTTGGAAATTTGTATATTTAGTTTTATCTTCACTTTAAGATGTTCTGGGATTCATTTTGTAGTAATTTGGCTTGAAACATGTGATATAATGGATAAGTTTTACAATGAATTTCTGGCCACCAATGGTTTATGTCTTGCATTCTTTCTTCCCTCCTAATGGTCTCGAGAAAATTGAGTAATTGCTGAAAAAGATCTTGCATCTATTGGTTTTTTCTTGTTCAGGAAGTGGGAAAACCTATACTATGAAACCACTGCCCCTTAAAGCATCACGCGATATATTGAGGTTGATGCACCATACTTATCGGAACCAAGGATTTCAGTTGTTTGTGAGCTTCTTTGAAATATATGGGGGAAAATTGTTTGATCTCCTTAGTGACAGAAAGTAAGTTGATTTAACGTTCATTGTCTGGTAATCTAGTAAAAACTTGCAGTCTGTAATTTGCTCAAAATCTGAAGCTTTACTTGTGCAGAAAACTTTGCATGAGAGAGGATGGTAAGCAGCAAGTTTGCATTGTGGGTTTGCAGGAGTACAGAGTAGCAGATGTAGAGACAATTAAAGAGCTCATTGAGAGAGGAAGTGCCACAAGAAGTACAGGCACAACAGGTGCTAATGAGGAATCCTCGCGTTCCCATGCCATACTTCAGCTCGCCATCAAGAGGTCAGCTGATGGCAATGAATCAAAGCCTCCTCGTCTTGTTGGAAAGCTTTCTTTCATAGATCTTGCTGGAAGTGAACGTGGTGCTGATACTACAGACAATGATAAACAGACAAGGTGTGATATCTTTGTTATTTTAGTTTGGTGGTAGTTGAGATTTCTATATCTAAATTTTTTATTCTAAGAGTTGTAGCTTTTTATTGGAAGAACATGCTTTAGCAGTCTTGTTCTCTATATTTGGTAAATTAGTTTTTTATATTAAATAGCTAGTTCTGATGTATGATGCAGAATGGAAGGTGCAGAAATTAATAAGAGCTTGCTTGCATTAAAGGAATGTATCAGAGCTCTTGACAATGACCAGGGTCACATTCCTTTCAGAGGCAGTAAATTAACTGAGGTTCTAAGGGATTCGTTTGTTGGCAATTCACGCACAGTTATGATCTCATGCATTTCTCCAAGCTCAGGTTCTTGTGAACACACTCTCAACACATTAAGATATGCTGACAGGTGAATGAACTTATTTGATCATGAAAGTAGTTCTAGTATGAATTTTGGTCCATGCTTTAACATGAATATGAAAATGCTTATGTTCCAGGGTGAAGAGTCTTTCGAAAGGGAACAATTCTAAAAAGGATGTATTGTCTTCAACTTTAAACCTGAAGGAATCAACTACTATGCCTTTATCTTCAGTTTTACCGACTGTATCTTCTTTTGAGGATGACACTGATGCATGGCCTGAACAAAATGAAAGAGAGGATTTTGATGCATCAGAGGATTCCTATGAACCAGAGAAACCAGTATGGAATAAAAGTGGTAAGCTCGAGCAATTCAGTCTCTCTACAACAGAGGATAAATTACGGAAACCCAATCCTCAGACGAAATGGAAGGACCAGTCAAAACCTGGTTTTAAGAATTCAAATTCAGATGATGATTTGACTGCCCTTCTACAGGTAATTTTCAAACAGAATGATATATTATATATAGAAGCCAAAGTTTGTTGACATGTATAGCTTGTCTTTGATGTACTCAGGAAGAGGAGGATCTTGTAAATGCTCATCGGAAACAAGTTGAGGATACCATGAATATTGTTAGAGAGGTACATGAGGTTGTCTTTCTATGTAAAAAAGGAAATTTATTGGTATAGGCCAGTAAAATGCAGACATAATCATTCTTATGCATTAAATTTGCATTTGCAGGAGATGAACTTGCTTGTTGAAGCAGATCAACCAGGGAATCAACTGGATGACTATGTATCTAGATTGAATGCCATTCTTTCTCAGAAGGCAGCAGGCATTATGCAATTACAAACACAACTGGCACATTTCCAGAAGCGTTTAAAGGAGCATAATGTTTTAGTATCTTCCGGCTTCTGAACTGATCTCATCTTACTGGGGAGGTTCAGCTTCAAGCCATGATACAAGTCGGGTACCCTTTTTTTAGTACAATTTCGAACATTTTGCCCTGATTGTGGGGTTTATCATTCATTCTAGTGATTTTATTGAAGAATTACTAGAAATTTGGTGTCTCAAGCAGCAATTAGCTGGATGATTTACCAGTAATTATACATGACGATAAGTCTTGAGTAGATTTGAGATGTTGGTTGGGAATCTCCTTATTGGAATGAGGTCTTGCCCTCCTTTTCTATAACACCCCTTTCTTTTCATTCCTCAGTCATAAGCATGCATTGGATTTTCATGCTATATGGCATGCTTTTGTAAAGCTAAGCATGTGATTTCATTTATTAATTGAATAGTTATTGTTGGACAATATTATAATTTAAATACTATTGTTTGACCTTATTTATCAATTTAAATTTGCAAGACGAATGCTTGTATAATAATGGTTGAAGGGAAAACTAATAAATTTGGACTAAAAAATTATCATTTGATATTTAAAGAGGGGTAATAATTTGGGAAACGAAGAAGAAAATTATAGGAGATTTTGATAAATTAAATTCATGGTACTCATTGACTTGTAAAATCTAAGTGATGAGAAATAAAGGAACTCTGACGTCCAAGGGCATTCTTGTCAAATCATTAGTTACTAGACTGGAACAACTGTAACAAACTTTCAGTTAAGAGGGGCAAGTTCGTCACTTCGTACGATAATTTTCCCGCCATCTTGTTCGTCGTCTTCGACAATAGTTTACTATATGTTAACGAACTCTGCAACTCAGCGCAAAAGTTCCAGAACAGAAACAAGAAGGAAAGAGAAAACCCCCCAAATCAAAGAGAGAAAAAAAGGGAATTAGAGAAATCATCAATCCTCCAAGAAATCAAACGCAAGATGATGCTGATAGCAATCTTTGAACTGGCGATGATGCGAAGAGTGAGCTTCCTCGTATTCATTTTGTGCATTTTAATCTCGTTCAAGAACCAAAATGCGGATACCAAGAAACGATTGAATACCAGCAGATGGAATTCGGATTATGATGATCAAGCTCTGGGTTCGGATCCTTCTCCCCTTAGGCTTCCAACTCAGGCCATGTTTTTGTCTGTTGGGGAAGGCGAGAAGCTTGAAGAAGTCGGCGACGACGAGCCTTACCGATCTCTGGAGTATGATTTTTATCGAGATTCGTGCCCACGTGCTGAAGACACTGTTCGAGCTGTCGTTCGATATCTCTACAAAGTCCGCTCCGACGTCGCCCCTGCTTTGTTGCGCCTTGCTTTCCACGATTGCTTCATTGAGGTGATCTTCTTGTACTCTTCTTGGTTCATTATTTTTGTTTCTTTCTTTATTTTTTATCTGGGGTCTTGTCTCTTGCTGGTTTTGATGTGGGTTCCGGTTGGGTTTTTCTTTATCTTGCTGAATTTCTTAATATCCTGTAAGTTAATGTAATTATGTGTAATTCTTTCTCATTTTTAATCTGGGTTTTTGTAGCTCGATGACGTTAATTCTTTTAGTGGTATTTTGATCAGTATCTTGTTTTAATTGATTTTGGTTCATCTTTCATTCTTGGTTTTGTTGGTTGTGTTAAGTATTTAATGTCTTGGTGAATATCTGATTGGCTATGGTTTTCATTGGTGTTTTGTGAGACTAGTTCTCCCGAGGATTTCGATCAGAGTTGCTTATTTGTTTGCATGTTCATCTGAATTTTCTGAACTCTTCAACATTATCTTATGTTGATTTATATCAGAACTTGTCATGCCCTGATATTTTGATCTGGTTTCTGTTACCTTTTTTAATTTTCTTGGTATTTTTGTGAAGATCTGGTTCTTGCATGTCAACCAGAGTTCCTGCTTTTCTCTTTTCGGCTCTCTCTTCTCTACTTCTCTATAATCTGCATGTATTATTTCTCGTTCTTTTCTATCTTGTTTTCAGGTGATAAGCTTGTTCTTACGCTAATTTCTATTAGTGTTCTCTGTTTCATTGCATCTTTTTAGCTGGGTTTAGCAATTCCAGGAAGAGTATCATTATTATTTATTTTGTGTTCTTGTTATTTCACTCTGATTTTTCGTATGAATTCCTTCGTAACTGGAAATTGTTCAGGGTTGTGATGCTTCAATATTGCTGGATGATTCTGAAGGAATTGACTCAGGAGAAACATTCTCCTCCCAATGAATCTCTCAAGGGTTTTGATATAATTGACATAATCAAGGAACAACTTGAGGAATTATGCCCTGGTGTAGTCTCCTGTGCTGATGTTGTTGTTTTGGCAGCTAGAGAAGGTGTTGTTCTGGTAAATTCCTCTGTCTCATATCTCTTCAAATTTATTAAATCAAGATATATATTTGTTTCATATGATCACTGAACCTGGAATTTTTAGGCTGGTGGCCCCTTCTATCCATTGTTTACCGGAAGGAGAGATAGTATGGATTCTTTCTCAGATATAGCAACATTTGAGTTGCCTTCCCCCAATGCAGATCTGTCTGAAACCCTTGCATCTTTTGCTTCCAGGGGATTTGAATTAAGAGAAACTGTTAGTCTTCTGGGTATGGAATTTCTTATTTCCTCTTAGTTTCCTTTCTTCTTTCGTGGTAAATAGAAAATTTGATTTTGGTTTGTAGTTGAATTGGAGTACCAATTTTTCTTTAGTTCTTATAAGTTTGGATTCATAATTTGATACTCGAAAGGACAAAATTCCCACCCAGTTAAGCCTTGACCTACAGTTGGATATGTATTGGAATATAGTACATTAGTATAATGACTTTTCTGCTTATTGTCTAGCAATTTCTGCTTGATTGGATGACTTTTTAGTATATTTTATGCCTTTCTACCTATAGTTGCTTGTGACAACCTTATCTGAGTATTTGATTGCATAAGTATTCATAAAAGTTAGTTCAAAGATTTCTTCGATTCCTGTTATGGTTCAGTTGTATGATAATTGATATTAACTACTGTTGGTATTCTTCCTCCTTGCTGTGGAATTTTCTTTTGTTAGTAATGTAGTAGTATTTGATTGTTTCTCCTTTGTTTCCAGGTGCTCATAGCATCGGAGTGATCCACTGCAAATTCTTTCGTGACCGTCTGTATAACTTTGGCAGGACTAATGAACCTGACCCCTCTCTGGATCCTGGTTTTCTGCATGAGCTGAGATCAAAATGCAGCAACAATTCATCAACCTCATCAACGGCCTCAACTTCCTCTGCTGGCTCACCATCATCATCGTCAGTCGCCATCTCCATCACCTCACTTTGATAACTCATTGTCCTCATTAGCAGCTCCATTACCTCACTTTGATGGCTCCCCGTCCTCATTAGCAGCTCCATCCCCTAACTTTAATGGTTCACCCTCATCATCTATAGCTCTATCACCCGACTTTCATTCCTCACTCTCATCTCCCACAGAGTCATTCCGATCCTTTGAAGACTCATTGTCTTTCTCACCTATGGAACCTGGAATAAACATGAGTCATGATGGACCCGGATCAGGTTTTGGCACGGTGTACTATCGCAGCCTTTTACAGAATAAAGGAATCCTCTATGCTGACCAGCAGCTTATGGCTGGGGAAGAAAGTGGGATTTGGGTAAGAGCATATGCTTCGGACCTCTCCTTGTTCCGCAGAGACTTTGCCTTGGCAATGATAAAGCTCTCAAATCTCCGAGTCTTGACAGGACCAATGGGTCAAATCCGTCGCAATTGTTCGAAGGTTGCATGAATAGAGAGAATGAGTAAGAATGTATATTCCGTTCAGCCTACCTCACGCAAATTTTTGGTGCTTTACTGAACTGCGAATTTCACCTTTTAAAGTTGCACTCTGTGGAGAGTAGTCCGATATGCTTAGAAATACAGAATCTGATCTAGCTGTAAAATCCAGAATACAGGAAACCTACAATGAGTCTGCCTGATTCTAAAAATTTAATACATGGTAGTGATTTTTTCTGACAAATTACAATTCACGAGTTCCGTTAATTGTCTTAATATTGCTTTTTGAATAAATTTTGCTTTATATTGGACTCTACACAGTGCATTGGGCGGAATTTAACATTGATGAGCAGAGTTCAACATACTCATCATGTCCAAAACCATAACTATATTAACTTATGCTTCAATCTATGTCATCAAAGCAAAATAATGTAAACGAATATGTAGCCTACAAGGGAAAGAACTGATTTGCGATTTCCAATAACTTAAACTTATAATTTATAGGAAACAGGATTGGCTTGAGCAAATAGCAATTAATGAGAAGAAAAATTTACTGAACTGAATGTCAAATCCACAAGCATAACTCACACAAACAGTAGTAAAGAAAGAAAACCTGGACTAGATAACAGAATATCAATATGCACAAGGAAGAATACAAACATGAACATTCTACAACCTAATAGACCCAAGTCTCCGATTTGAACTATTTATCCTGACTGAGGGTTGGGGAACAGATAATTCTGAATACATGTCTGTGAAAAACTTGTCGACAATGTCAAGGTAGACTGGACTCTTAAGGCGAGAGTAGTAGTGGATTGCCTCTTCTATGTCCAAAACATGTTCTACATTACCAGCATCCATCATATCCAATTGCTTTATCTTCTGTGCCAGTGCATAACCCTCTGGATTCTTGTTCTGAGAACACTGATCTTCTCGTTCGTCCATCCGGAAACTTCCCATTTTCTTTACTTCCTTTTTTGGCTCTTCATGTTTGTTCTTCACTGGACTCTGATCTGCATAGTTCACGAAGCTTCCACTACTTGCATTTTCTTCATCCACTTTATTTTTTGATGCTATGATATTCTTGTTCCTTCCCTTCTTTGCTTCTTCCAAATCATACTCCCAAGCGTTGCAAAAATCAGTATAGTATTGATCCTTTTGGTGATTTTTTGTTTTGCCAGTACTGCAAGAAAAGGGCTTCAAGAGAGGAGGTTTTGGATAGCTTTTGGTACCCACCAAAGAAGAATGATTTCAGGTTTAGAAGGCTTTTCTGAAGGAAGTTCTTGGTTTTTTCAATGGATTCTCTTATCAGCATATTTGCCTCTACTATTGTACAGCAAGGCTAATTTTTCTCAGTTTATCTGTCTGTTAGAACAGATGAAGATAAAAACTTTGGCCTCTTCCTCCAAAGTTTCTTCCAATATAAAGGCAGGAGATAGAGACAGTTGAAGTTTCTTGAGGTTAGGTAGACAAAGGCTAATGGAGTCTACAAAGGAAAGTTTCTCCAGATTTGGCTTTACTTCTTTTTGTCCACACCCTATGTTCTCTCTCTCTCTCTCTCTCTCTCTCTCATTGTGAAGTTGAATTTTGATGACCCATTTGATTATATTGTCATAAATCACAGCCACAGGAGAATTTGTTGACTAAGAGGAAGTTGGTAAAGTTAAAAATTTTGTCCATAGCCACTGTATTGGTGCTAAAGAAGTTTAATATGAAATCTAAGAGAGTAAAGGCTTTGGAATCCAATGATTATGGATTGCTTTGATTTTTGACTCCCTGTTGTCTAAAGCAGGGTTATCTTCATTAAGATGCAAAGCTAAAGCTACTTGTTTAGTGAAATCTTATAGTGGCAATCAATGATTTTGAGCTGATGTTCTTAGCCATGTGATGAACCATGGGACCCATAAATTAAGTGGTCCTGATTTATAATTAAAGAAGCCTGTCCTACAGCAGTCAAGAATTTGATCCTGTAACATACATACCACAGCATTATGCATGCCTTTTTTTTTATCAGAATTTGAACTTCCCATCTCCAGCAATTAGGGCATGTATGGGATCTGACAAATTATGGCTTTCAAGTAATAATTTCAGAGA
Organism: Melia azedarach; assembly: GCA_028052125.1. NCBI lineage: Eukaryota > Viridiplantae > Streptophyta > Magnoliopsida > Sapindales > Meliaceae > Melia > Melia azedarach. The sequence continues at coordinate 2,161,457 of CM051398.1, read as the reverse complement.
TGAAATGATTAAATATCCTATATATACAAGTAAAAAATAAATAATTTTATTAAAAAATTAGTATTTATCAGATGTATTCTAAAATTAAGCTGAAGCATAATAGGATGGGATATGGCTGTTTATCTCTTAGCATGTTGGTGTTCTTAAAAGCTGATCATGTGTTAAGTGAATGATGGTGTTGATTGATGATCCGGACCATAGACTTCAAAATGGGTGAAACAGTCTGAGACCTTAAATGCATTTATAAGAAAGAGCTGGACGGTCCCTAGTTGTTAAAGAAGTAGGTACATCCAAAGGACCAAACCCCAGTTAATATAAGATAAGATGCACTTTGGTTATTGTGCAGAGAAGTCACTTTCTCATTGTAGCATCATATTAATGGCTTCGAAGTTCCAAGTACCAACTTCAAACTTTGATAACCACTCGGGCACAGCCCGAGTGGCCAGGAGGCTGGCTTTCAATCTTGCTGGCTGTAATTTCTCATCATTAAAAAATGTTACCTACTACATATGGGTTGACCATATTTAAGTGGGAATAAATTTTCTTTCATGTATAAGAATAAAATATCAATTAATTTACATAAAAATATTCGAATGATATTATATATAATTTCATCAAAATTTCTGATTTATTTCTAATGTAATATTACTAACTTATAAATGTAATATTAAAAAAAATTCAAACTTTGATGGTAATTACTTTTCTGCCTACAGTTAAAAGTAATATCAAACCAGCTTTCTGATGTATGGATGACCCGATTAAATGATGTTCAATCTGCTGGGTTAGCTTTCTTTGTTTACAAGTGCAGATTGCAGGGCTTCAATATGAGCCCAAAGTATTATAACATTCTATATCTATACAGAAGAGAAATGACATATTTTAAGCACATATTTGCTAGTCGATAACTGATGCTTCCTTACTCGCGTAGAAGTGTTTATTCCTTGGAGAAGAAACACAAAATTTGAATGCTTCTTAATGATGTAAAAGTTTTAGAAAATGGTAGCTTTACGTCTTAAAGTTTGGTAAACCAACATGTTCTTGTTAATGACTCAGAAAATATGTACAGCAGATATGTAAGAGGATTTGCAGCCAGTTGTTTGTTTAGCCGTCTTGACACAGGAGGCGTTGTCTATCAACATTTGGGAGGATTAATTTTATATATCCCATACTTAAAACACCCTTTACTATTACATTTGTAATTCTAAATAGATAGTAGTAAGCACTTTTTTGTGCCAAAATGACTTTTCCACTCTAAGAAGCAACAATTTTGGATCCTTTTACGAGAGAGACATAAGATCCCTTCAAATATGCAAACCTGAAAGACTAACCCTTGGATATAGGATCGCTACACAATCCCACTCACATGATATTTTCATTTCCCACATAGAGAATATGTTTGGTCCAAACTGCACATAATTGTCATATAATTAAGTGTAGAAGAAAAGATATTTGATGAAGTTATAAATTCTTTTCACAGTAATGGCATATTGTGATGCAATATCTACAGCTGCTGATGAGCATATAAACTGTGCAATTAACTTCGAATGCAAAACCTTATATTATGTTTTTGTTATTTTAGACACCAAAGGGGATTTGTGTGCACAACAAAATCTTCTAACTTATAATTTTAACAGGGATAACTCTTTTCTTCTTGTTTATTCGGGTAATTAGGCATATTTTCACTTTATTTCAAAAGATTGATGCAAGTTCATGTGTGATTCAATTGCATTCTATGACTGAATTTAATGATTCGCGCGAACAGCAAGCATACCAAATAGAGAATTACATAGTATAGTGATATTAATCAATCTGATTGAGAATTTCAAAAAGACTAAAGATCTGCTAAAGAGCGTTAGGGACAGTGCTTTTACCTGTGTCTTGAAGGAAAAAAAAGGAACCAGCATCCGAACTGGTAAAAGTAAGAATGACATTGAAAAGTTTTCTCCTCCAGCTGATCACATCCCATTATCTACCTTGCTGCAATGAGAAGAATTGGTCTCTCAAATGGAACATCAACCCCTGTAGCAATAAACCATGATCATATAGCAAGCACATCTAAAGTGATGCAACAAAGCATTTATAAGATGATTTTAGCCAATTACGTAGTTCATAGTTTGCATATCAACATCATTCATGAATTACTCAGGAAAATCATAGCTTGTTGATGGTGCCTGTTAGTGAAGAAAAGTTTCTACTTCTTGTGGCTTGTGAAGTCAGATTCAGTACTATCTGAAACTGTTAAGAGTCCCTGCAAAAATTGTCCAACAATGGATAAAAATTAGTTTAGTAGATGGACATACAAATAGTGATATACAGTTAACCTTCCACCAGATTGAATTTTGAAGGCAGAGTTTCCAAAAAATACAAAGTAAGCCCATTGTTGCTAAATCATAGGAAATTGAATCAGACAAAGTTGGCCTAACAGATTCTACCATCAGTGAAGCAGAATGGTTGACTGATATTTTAAGTAGTATTTTGTTGCAAATCGTTAGCTTTTTAATTACTTGGCATGTGTAATATATTTTAAAGAAAGATATTGTTGAAGTAATTAAATATTCATTAAAAGATTAACTGAACTTTAAGAGATCAGAACTGTTGGTTTGCTTAGTCTAAATAAAAACACAACACAGAATTTCATCTGAATTTGTTTCTAACTCTTTACAAATGACTAACCAAAATGGAGCAGAAATAAATTACCAGTGGCTCAATCACAGTTGCAGCTGTCTGGAATTCAGTGACTCTCTTTGCACATATTGCAGATTAATCATGATAAATTATGATGTTAGGTATGTGAGAGATCTTGGGCCAGTCTTCTCCTGTTCCCTCTCTGTAGTATCCTCCTAGAATGGGACATGAAATTATCTTGAACTCCTCTAGACAATGAAAAAGGTGGTAGGGCAGTGCTTTTATTTTGGGGCAGTGTCCAATTGTCAAAGAATTAAGGCATGGCATGATTGCAATATCTTCCTCTTTATTCCTTGTAACCCCATAATCCCACTCTTCCCATTCCATCATGTTATTAAGAGTTAGAGATTTCAATTTGAGAAAGGCAACAACTGATGATGATGACCATCTGCTGTTTCTCTCTATTCCCAAAAATTCATCACCAACTCTTTTCAGTCTCCTCATTTTCTTTATTACGAGTGATTCAAGGGATGGCAATTTCCCCAAGGAGGCAAGTGTTCACAGTTTACGCAATCATTGAGAATTAACATCCTTAAGTTAATTAATGACTTCAACCAACGGGGGGAAATAGTGTTCCCTCTATATTTGTCTAACCCAAATTCCTCTAAATTAGTGGGGGGTTGTAAAGCTTTCAAGAACAGCTTCATCTTCTTCATTCTTCCTCTCCTCTTCCGCATCCTTCTGGAAGTTTAAGTCCAAACGAAGGAGGTTTTTCTTATTCTTAAGTTCTGCTCTTTTAGCGCCACCTACATCTGCCACATTTCCCAGCCTGGTTATACGAAGAGATCCTCGAAGGTGATCTAAGTTTATCAGACATTCCAGGGTACCTGCTTTTCCACCATGGCCAACACTGCCCACAATGAATTCATTTAATGTGTGAAGACAAGTTAATCTCTCAATTTCTTTTGGCATGTAACGGAATGCAAAAGTCCATTGGTTTATAACATGCCTCAGGTTTATTAACTTTCCAATGCCTTGAGGTAGTTTCTGGAGTTTCCAGCAAGAAAAGAGGTCCAAGGTTTGTAAATTATATAGCTCACATATTGTCTCAGGCAATTCTTCTATCTTTGCATTGTTAGACAAGTTAAGGTACCTTAAATGAATCAATGTTCCTATTTCTCTTGGAATATCTCCAATTAAATTCATACCCCAATCTCGTCCTCTCATATCTAATGCCCTTAAACATGTCAGTTAGTTAAATAGCTCAGGTAAGATTCTACCAGTCACAGAATAGTATGAATCTTCAATGAGTAGGCTGCGCAACTTTTTGATAGTGCAAATTGAAGTTGGAAATGAAGTAGCTTTGTGAAGTATCAACATTGAATGACGAGCTTTCTCATAATAAGAGTTTGTGCTTGGTTCTCCAAGACCATGAACTTCCATTGTAAAACATTCATTCTTAGTGAGAAACAATGCAAAGTCATACACTATATCATGCATCTTACATCTTAAAACGTTGCCATGGTTATCTTTCTCAAACTCTTGGAAGAAAGACCGTGTTGCTAAATTGTCAAAATACTCTTCACCAATGATCTCCATCTCAGTGTGTTGTTCTACCCCAAGATAACCTTGAGCCAGCCATAATTTTATCAATCGATGTTTATCTATATCGTAGCCTTTTGGAAATATAGCACAATATGAGAAGGATCGTCTTACCATGGGAGGCAAATCATTATAACTTAACAACAAAGGAGGAAAAATACCTTTCTCAAACTCTCCTAGAGTCCACATCTCATTGTCCAAGATGTTTTGCCACTGCTCTCTAGTATTTGTAAATCGCAAAATACACCCAAGTGTCTTGGCAGCAAGAGGTAAGCCCTTGCACCTGCCTACAATATTTCTACCAACTTCTAATTTTTCACACTCCTCACTAGACCTACTAAAAAATGCTAGCCGCCCGATCAATGACCAGCACTCCTTTTCAGGCAATGCTTTGATATTGATAATGTCAACTGATTCCAACATATGTGCAACTGTTACCTTACGTGCGGTAACCAAAATTTTACTTCCATGAAAACCACTCTTCAGGCACCGGTGTAAAGGTTCCCATTTACTATATTCTTCAGTCCACACATCATCTAGTACCAAAAGAAACTTTTTCCCTGAAATGGATTCACAAATACATCCTAGAAGAGATTCCGGTTCAACTAAATTTGGGACGTGACCGCTCAAAGCTCCAACGATGGCTTTGGCAATCTTAACCTTATCAAAAGGATCTGAAACACACACCCATATTCTCTCTTCAAAACTGCTTATCATCTCATTATTGTTGTAGGCCAGTTGTGCAAGAGTTGTCTTTCCTATTCCTCCCATCCCTATAATGGAAATCACAGGAACTTCTTCTCGTTCTTCACAATTATCAAACAACAATTTGGCTGCTAAAATATTCTTCTCCTCATCTCGACCAAAAATCTTAGACATATCAACAAATGAGTTACTTTTCACCCGCTGAGGCTCCTCCAAACTGCTAGTCAAACTAAAATTATAAATCTCTTTCTCTCTAACGACAGCATCTAAGTCCCCATTAATTTCTTTAATCTTGAAAGCAATGTCACGATGCAGAACTACTTGTCTGAGGCACAAGCAAGAAGATGGGAAGATAAAACATACCTTGCGTCTGGAGATAGGAGCATTAATCTGAAATTTAAGAACTGATATGTTCCACTCATCTAACACATCGTCCATGTCGTAAGATATGTTTCTGAGCTTCTCTAACCAGACTCTCACACCGCCTTCCTTCACTTGCCTTTTCTCAGCATCCATGAGCACGGTTTGAACTGTTTGCAGTTTGCTGGTCAGTTTTTGGAATTCTTTCCTGACACCACGGACCAGTCTAATCTGTTGCCGTGCCTCCCGATCAATGATCACTGCCAACTGCTGCAAGACTGCTGAAACTAGTGCAATATCAGCCATACTTGAAGACGCAGAAAACTGATTGAAAAAAAGAGAACCCAAAAGTTTTATAAAGTTTTCGGATGCTATTCTGCTTCGATTAAGTGTTAACTCTTCTGGTTTAAGACATTCAGATCGGAGAGGTTGTCAACTCCGGAAGACAAGTGGGAAAATGATCGTCAGCAAAGTTGACAAGCGGCAATTCATATTGTTTGATTACCTCAAAGCATGTAATGGACCAGGTTGTGGGCCATGGAGGTGAGCCTGATGTGTCCAGGCCGAGCCTGCTTCTTACCCAAGTCAACATTATGAGCTTAAACCTGAACCATTATCATTTCAAATTTGCCATATATGCTTTCTTAACAAATTTCTGATTGATCAAATGTTAGATTGGCACGTAGGAGGGCATATCAATGGCTTCTAATCAACACATCAAATGGGCATGTGGAAAATATTTCTAATCAGTTTCTAATCAACCCATATCAACTGGAAGATTGAAAAATGTCATAGCAAGTATAATAAAAAAGAAGGGAAATAACTCGACATGCCCCTATTTTGTAACAAAAATTTAAAAATATTCTTTTTAAAAAAATTTATTTAAAAATATCAATTTTTATTTATTTTTTAGATTAAAATATTTTCGTATTCAAAATTTATAAAACACTTTCAAATTGTTATAAAAATTCAAAAGTATTAATTTTAAATTGTTACAGTAAATAAAAAATATTAGTTTAATAATTCTGAATATTAAGAATATTTTTATAACTTAAAAATTGGATATTTTTTATTAATATTTTATAGTGTAGATATGTTTGAGCGGTGGAAGTAAAAATTAGATGTATATGTTAAATCCCTAAAAAGAATGTACAATACAAAAAAAATTAAAACTTTTAATCAATAGTAAAAATAATTTTCGCTCGTATTGTTAGCAAAGTTACTATGTGTAATTTTAATTACTTAGTTAATAACAACAGAAACTTTTAGCTATTTACTTTCTCTTAAATTCTCTCAATTTGAGATATCTGTACCGGTTTACGTAATTACAGTGCACATTAATAAACATCTAAACCGGGAAAAAAGAATTGACAACTTGATAATATTATTCCAAAGCCATATCAATTCATGGCAATCAAACATCGAATTATGAATAGTTTCAACTCATCCCAGGGCCACCTAGCCTTAAAGATTATTTATAACATAGAAGCCAATACGTATACCTTTAAAATGTTTGTTGATTTGCATGTAACATATATCTACAGAACTTTGGTTTTGCTTATATGGATCCGGGCATAACAGAATGAATTTTCTCTTCAATTCAGCAAGTGCTTTATAGTTGTCTACTGACACCCTCTGTTCTTGTTGAATTTAAAGAACTGATGCAGCATTCTATGAACTTCACCATAATTATTAGTGGAAGAAACAAGACGATCTCTAATCCACTGTGGAAGTTTGTTAGCTGGGTGAGAGTAGCTCCTTTTTGAGGATTCAGATGCATACCGCACGTCAACCAACAAAATTGCTGCATAGTCATTTATGTGCCGAATTGCTCTACCTAAATCAGACAAGTCAGGAAAAGAGTAAGCATATTGAAGGCATTTTGATGTTCAACTCGCCCATGTAGCTCGTGCGAGGTCTAAAGAGAAGTAAATACATCAGTGCAGTTATGCACGGCACACTTAAGTGAACTGGATAAATTTTAGGCCGGGAGAATCAAAGAATTTGGGTTGGCCAGAGCTTAAACTTGCTAGAATTTCCCTGACAACCAATTCACCAGGACAATATATCTGCCAATGGGAACAATGGACCCATGGAATCCCTGCCCCAGACAAATGTACAACAATGTATAGTCCTGATAAAGAATTCCTATTATTTTCCAAATTTGTGTAAGGTTTTTCAGTAGTTAATATAGGCTCAAGAGCACATACCAATTGATTGATTGACAGCTTTCATGCAGAGATTTTCATAATACTCCTTTCCTCTGTGCCTGCAACTTCTTAGAATGCTGAACCCCTCCTGAACATTTCCATCATAATATGTATCACTTGCTGATATATTGAGACTTTTAGAATTTGGATCTCCTAGTCTTTCAATATGTTTTACTCTCTCCAGCAACTCAATATCAGATGGGCTAGGGTAGGGCAGTCCAACCATGACTATGCATCGACCCATCCCATCACTGAAGTTGATGCCTTCAGATATCTTTCCACCAACTACAGCTAAGAGGATTGCACCATTGAGAGGTGATGGATCTTCTTTTGGTCCATTGGACAAACTATCAATTGTTTTCTGGTATTCTCTGAGAACAGATTCTACATGCGTATTTCTTCTAGGCTCTCTGAAGACACGTTTTTTCTTCGTAATCCTGGAAAGGATGCCTGAACTCTTCCATGCTTGATACACCTGTTCTTCATACTCAAATGAAGAGAAGAACACAACAATTCCTTCAGGAACCACTGTGCCCAAATTGCAGAGCAAGAGCCCTAGTTCCTCTATCTGCAAATTCAAGCCCATGAATAACAGTTCAATCATAATACCTTGTTGTGTTGAGAGAAAGGATAAAACTTCCAGAAGGAAATGAAAATATCAATAAACCAACGTCCACCATGTAATCATTGAAAACAATAGTAGACTAATTATGCAGATTAATGAGAGACAATCTTAGATTACTAGCATTGCAGAAATCTCAGGTAAGTTATATTGAAATGAGACGAAGACTTCAAAATACTCACCGTAGCTGATGAGCTTCTGGATCCATAGCTAAAATCAAAAGATTTTCCAGTTGGGCCACGGGAAACAGCAACTGGCAAAATACTGTCAGGAGGGACAATATGACTGCATGAAAAAAAATGCAACTGATTAGGAGATAACCATGGGAAAAGTCTCTCCCTTGTCTCTTCTATGGGTTGCAAAGTTCCCCCAGCCAGAATAACAGCATGTGCTTGTCCCACAATCTGCCGAAAATTTTGAGATAATTTTCATCAGTCATCACCAGGGCATAAAAATTGTTACAGGATATTTCTCCTGGTTAAAATTTCATTGCCATGGAGAAAGTTACCAATTACCCAAGAAAAGTTAATTTTCTATTGAATAATTTTGCATAGTATCTTAGATCTAAACAGAACCAAAAATAAGAAAACTTTGGCAAAACCTCAGAAAAGATCTTTTCTCCTGTTAGCATGACATATTTTAAGAATCCCCCTTGCTTTCCTTCTTGTTCAGAGCATATTGGTCGTGCCTTCGAGATTATTATCCGTCCATCGCCATCGTTGTTTGTCAATGATATCAACATATCTGCTAATGCCCGAAAACCAGAAAGAATGCTCCCCTCCTCATAACTTTCACCACTGTCCTTCAAAGCCGAACCTTTCTGCAAGCTAGCTGTTCTATCTCCATACCAGCTGACCTAGAACATCAATCACATTGAGAAAATAAAAGACAAAAACTCAAGGCTTGAGGTTACAATAGTAAAATAAATACTAAACACACTCACCTTGTGAATGATATTGCTTTCCTTTATATACCGCACCAATTTGACCAAATTAATGTTGTCTATGTTGAGAGAGAATAAAAATTCATTTATGGCCATAGACGAATCAAAAGTGACTTTAGTTCCAGCAGCTTTTTCAGCATCTCGGCCCACATCAAGCTCCTCCTCCTTGAGTAGAACTTGTAGGAAAGCCCTAGTGAGGACCATAAGAGTTTGGATATATCTTTGATTTCCAGCTCCCAAGAGACTGCGAAATCTTCCAAAATACTTCTCTAAGTGATTATGCACATTCTCCAACTGGGATAATCACAAAACATTTATTATCAATTTATTAAATCACCAATATCAAAAGCTTAAGCTAATTAGTGGAAACTAAAAATCTGTTTGAGAATGGTTGTGCTGGAGCCACAGTAATCTGTACTACAACAAAGTTGTACATCAATCTAGAATTGGGTCATTTAACTAATGATATAGAAGGGGTTTTGACTAGTATTTCATGCAATTTAAAGCACTGATAAATTGCTCCACACTTATCAACTACTTCTCAAGAGAAAACGGCAGTAGTTAGACAAAAGTGGAGATGGCAATTTATATACCTGTAATAGAGTAATTTTAGCATCATACATGCTGATGAGGGAGTCAGCCAGATTGTGAGCCTCATCTATGATAACAATATTGTTCTTCAGATTAAGTCCAAGTGATTCACGAGATGATTTTGATAAAAGAGACTGATAGGGGAGGACCACAAGCTCAGCAGCAGGGACCATATTTCTGGAACCATAATATGGACAAGTTCCCATGCGTCTTCCAAGGTGAACAAGATCTTCAATGTCTAATGCTCCCTGTTGGGAAATCTCACTCCTAAATTGTTTCTGCAATTTATGATTTTTGAGCATTGGGCAACCAGAAGAAGCCTTGGTTCGACGTAATTTTCCCTCAGCACCTAAGTTCTGCAGAATTGAACTTCCATCAATCAAGAAAGAGGTGCAGGCCAGATACACTAGAATCACATGGCAGCTATACATGCAGCAATTTTGCCAACCTATGAACATGATTCTACATCATCTCCTAAGTTTATGGTAAACAACGAAATGGATGATTAAAGAAAAGCAATTGGCATGGGCCAGATCCACCTGACTCAAAGGAATCATTCTATACATTTGTTGATCGAGTGTCCAAGCACTCTATCAAAGTGGAAGGATCATGCATGGGAATTCATTTCATATTACAGTAAATGAATTAAGTAGTGAGGTGAAAACAAATTATGAGTCTAGAACAAGTTCCTTCGAACCTAAAAGAAAACGAGTTCCTAGAACTATGGAACCCATGCCAAGTCTAATGCCTATACTTTCAAGGAATTGATGATAATGAGAAAGTACTTATTAGGCTTTAAGGTTGCAGTAAATAATGAGATCAGAATAAGGATATTTAATACCTTGATTTTGCAAATGTCACTTTTCTTGCTCTTTTGAAGGTCCAAGCATCGTTCATTAATGTGAGTAGAGTTTCCAAGTTTCAGAACCTCTGAAATGAAAATCCCACAGGTAAAAAGAGAATCTCAAGACATTTATATACTGTAAACTGATTACATAGATAACAGAATCTTCACCTTCATTTATGCAGAAATTCTTCCTAGAGCCCAAAGACACAACCTTTATCTCATCGGCTAACACAGTCTTTCGTAATTCCTTTATAAACTGCGAGAGCTGCGAATGTGTCCTACTACAAAAATAAACTTTCAGCACCTCTTCCTCATCAAATCCATCTTCTTCATCCTCCTCATAACTTGATGAGCTTATAGTTCCCCCACCAGCCTTCCTTTTAGATTTCCCACCACCAATAACCCCTTCCTCTTCACTTTCATACTCTTCCAACAAAAATTCATCATCATCCAACTCTGGTAGATCATTTTTCTTTTGCAAATTCTCATACTTTTTCTTTGTACAACATTCATCCTTCTCCTTGCTATGGGAAAAGCGATCTCTAGGAATTTCTTGATTTTTCCTCTCACCAATTGTCCGCAATCCAAATCCACTTTTTTTCTTCTTGATCTTCTTGTCTTGCACTTGACAATCTTTATTTGCAACAAAGTTTCTCAACCAATCAGGTTCATCATCCAAACCACATTGACCATCATTTGTGATATTATTATCGGACTTAATCAATGTTTCAGATTTCTTCTTCTGCTTCTGATCAACCACCCATTGTAAAGCACTACAGATGATACTCAGAGTTTTCCCAGTCCCTAATAAAAGTTCAAATAAAACAAACCCAAGCCTCAAAACAAATACATAAAGGTGCCACATTGAGGCTATTTTTTATCTCAGATAAATCATATCCTCAAAGAAACAGTACAAAGGAAATTGAAATTGCACTTAATTCATCCACAGCAAGCAAACACCTCATTATACTTGGACTTTCTCAGAAACAGAAACAACGTAAATGGAAGAGGAAAAATATTATCATCCCATTATTTTTCTTCCACTCTTTTAGCAACCAAGGGTGAGCTAGGACTTTCACGGGTTCAATGAAATGGAGACTACAGATATTATAAAACTTTAAAACCCCGTTTCCCAATAGTAAGAACACAAGAAGTGCAAGCACGCGAGAGAACAAAATTCTCAGATAAAATAAGCTTAATAATGCAACTAGTTCAGCTCAGCGGTATTGAATAAAATGTTCAATTGTACAATTTATTTATTAGTTTCATATATTCTAATTTCCCTTGTTTTTCTCATTAAACAAACAGATATACAACAAATCTCTAACAGAACAATACAATTTACATAATTTCATCAAAATCATCGAAATTTAAAAAAATATAAACAATTAATTACTGAAACTTAAACTAATCATTTTCCGTGTCATTTCCTTCACTTTCTCCATAGACAGAACAAATACTCACGAACATAAACGTTCCAGAAAAAAAAAATAAAAAAGTACCTATCAAACATACTAACTAAATGAAATACACGCTCACATTCATAAAAATAGAAGTACCAGTGGGACTCTCCAGCATGGAAACGCCGCCTTCATCGAGGGAGCGATAAAGGGCCTTCATGAAGTCGGTCTGGATCGAGTATGGCTTGTACGGGAATGCTGGGAATTCTGGGTCACTGTGTTTCTCTTCCATTTTTCTTTTTCACGATTTGCTTCTGATTTTGCAAAAGGCACGGAGCGCGGAGAGTGTTCTTGCTTTAAATTGTTTAATTTTTAAAGAGGAAATGATCTCTCTGTCTCTGTTTGGCGCTTCTATTTCCATTTATGTTAATTCCGACTTCTGAAAATTTCCCGCGAAAGCCGAAACGCGACGGGCTGGTAAAATTTCATAAGGCACCCTAATCTTTGATTTAATTACATACATGAACACTGTTCGACAATCTTGCATTAACCTCCCCCTAAGGCTTAAACAGTTGAGCTCAAATTAATCCCGGTTTGTCTTTAATTAAATTTAACAATTAATTAAGAATGAATTTAGAAACAATATATGACATTCATCTTCAATCATTTGAAATATAAAATAGAAAAATTCGCAAAATCACAAAATAAGAGGAATGAGAAGGAGGAGGAAAGAGCGATAAGAGGTAAAAATGGGCTGGGTATCGGTGTGCCGAATTGCTGAAAGCCCATAGCGGCCCAATTATAATTACCCAATCAAAAAGTAAGTGATTAATTATACCAACAAGATCTTGCCACGTAAACCCCCACTACTTCCCCAGTCGTCCCATCAGCGAACCCTAAAAACCCCTCCTTTAACGCTAGAAAGCCACAATATAAACCTTCTGGTCTCCGCCGCTCTTCAAGTTATCAGAGCCTTGTCTTCTCGCTCGCGTCGGCTTCAATGGTAAAGCAAAACCGAACCCATCTCCCAATTTCTGTCGAGCTCTAAAGTCTATGTTTTTTTCTGAAGTGTTTATATTAATGGACGTGTAAAAATGAATGAATGAAATAACAGGGAAAGGGAACAGGGAGTTTCGGTAAGAGGAGGAACAAGACACACACTCTGTGTGTGCGATGTGGTCGTCGCAGCTTTCATCTTCAGAAAAGTCGTTGCGGTGCCTGTGCGTTCCCTGCTGCTCGCAAGAGAAAGTGTATGTTGCTATACTTATGTTTCTTCTTTATCTGCAATCTGTTGTTTTCCCACTTTCTTGCGATGGTTATTACTGGATTAGCCTTTATGCGTGTTTATGTACTTGGGTTTTAGCTGTTTTATTTATTTATTTATTTGAAGTAAGAGAGACTTCATTGCTAATGTATTGATCTTTAAGTTACTAAGTGCAAAAATGGTTTTTTCAATGCGCCGGTGCAGCTGATTTGTTTCTATTCGTGATAGTTTTATCAATCAAAATGTATAGATTCAGTATAGTGCTGGTCTTTTAACTTTTAAGGTTCAACGTGCGTGTTTGTTTGTCTCTGTATTTTGAGATCTTTTGCTCCTGGTTTATATTGTGTTGTTACTCTTACAAGAAAGCTTTTCTAGCAAGAGTAAAATATATCATAGCTGTATTTGTGTACTTACTATCCCTGATTTAATGTTAAGTTGCTCGCGCTTGTCAAGAAATAGAATATGTTTATGTTTGTAGCGTGTATGATTTTAGAGGAACAAGTATTTTTGGCTTCTGTTATCCATATTTGCTATCAAATAAGTTGTATGTATATATTCGTCTTTGTTTTGTTATTATATATTCAAGGATTTAGCTTTATCCTCGTGTATAAACTTTTTTTCTCTGTGTACAACATCTTGAAGATAGTGGTTATTTGATGTACTGGCCTAATGTTATTGATTATGTTAGACAACTGGAGTGTGAAGGCAATCCGAAGAAAGACCACCGGAACTGGTAGGATGAGGTATCTCCGCCATGTCCCTCGCAGGTTCAAGAGCGGCTTCAGAGAAGGTATTAATGCATATGCTTCATTATATTCCTGGTCGTAGTGCATCTTAAAGTCTGTTCCCTCTCTATCTATTTATCATATCTTGTTTTAATCTTTTTTTCTCTGTTTTATGATTAGGTACCCAAGCTGCACCAAGGAAGAAGGGAGCAGCAGCCTCTGCTTAAGGGTTTAAGGTTAATTTTGGGCATGATTCAGTACCTCATTATAGAATTAGTTTCTTTTTATGTATTGGGGCAAGATTTATGAGAACATTGTTTGAGGAAGATGTTATTTATCTTTCATGCTTAGTTGTTTCCAGTTATCTTTACTTATGTAGTGTCTTTAAAATTTTGGACAAGGATGAATGAGATTATTGTTGTTTGACCCTTAATACAGTGCTCATGTTTTTATGATCTTGTATTTTCAAGCACAATATAACCAAATGAGGACGAGGTAAAATGAATCTTTAATAATGATTAGTATTTGTTTTACTGTAACAGTTCATTTGAATTCTGAGCATATATGAAGTCAATATAATTAGAGAAAAACAGAGCAATATTCTTCGCATGATTGCTAGATCTGCAACAGAATTGTGATGCTAGGCGTCATGAAAACTAGCATGACTACTTTGTGTTCCAACTTATATCAATAATGTTTTGCCATGAATATAAGTTAATTCTTCATTCACATTCACCAAGGCCAAATCAAGGGAAATCATAGCGTAGAAGAAACTCGGATGAACATGGGATTGACAACCCTTTCCTACACTTAAAAATTATTACTCTTGGTAGCATAAATTGCTTTCGAATGTCATTCTATTTCCTCGGAGAGCAACATCCGGAGTACCCCTATGACAAAGCAGGTGAAGGAGAAAACTTTGCTTTATACATGGCCACTAATCTCAAGCTCTTAATTACAACTTAAAATGCCAAATCAAAAACTAATTACAAAATTTGGAGCTATGTATCAATCAATGATCTTTTGGTGGTATCATTCCCAGTGGGGAATGTTCTGACTCTGAAAATTTGAAAATGAATGCTGACCACATAAAACGTTTTCTCGAACTATGTACTGGAAGAAGAAAAATCACCAAGGTAGGGTCTCTGGAGACTTTACTGAAGATACAAAGATTCATTAATTTGCTTTGAATTCGCCAAATCTATGCTTCTCTTCATGCAACTGCTTGAAGGCATAATCCATTTCTGGAAAGGCTGACGAAAGCAGCAGCTCAAGAAGGTCGTAAGCCAATTGCTTCAAACAAACAGAAGACTGAAGAAGAAAAAAGAGTAAGTACAATGGTGTCCAAATATATTCGGACCAGAAGTCAAGCTAGCTCACAGTGCATAAAGAGGATGCAATATCAATCAGTTACCACTTTGAAGTCATCATTCCGTTTTGAAATAATGTTAATCCTGTTCTTACCTGAATAAAAAAGTAGAGATCCTTGGCACATTGTTCATATTCTTTACGACCAACAAGACCAACAATAGCAGCTGGAGCTTTGTCTGCATTGAAATGTTGAAACAAAGAGTGGCCGCAAGGTTAAACATTTGTTGGATAAACAGGCCAGGTATGAGGGAAATTAAGATTACCAATCATTAGCTCATAAACAAACTTTGCGCGACGATCAGCTTCCTGCTTTTGCTCTTCAGTCAATCTTGGAGAAGAAATTTCTGCAGGTTGGCAACCATGAGGAGAACTCTGGGATGGACTGCTGGGTGGCGGTGCTTGTTTTCGCTTTGGATGTTTGGTTATGAATATTCCATCAGGCCAAAGTATCTAGTGAAATCACATGGATGCTTATGTCAGACAAGAAACACAAGGTTAAAATTTGTAAGAAAATTATTAAAATAAAATGATTACCTGTTCCAACCTCTTAATACCAGAAGCAACCACTGTTCCTCTTCGCAGAAGCTGAATTTTCTCCATTAACCAATCATCAAAGGCATCACCCATTCCAAGTTGTAGCACCTGTTTGGCGACCCAGAAAGCTTTCCGCCTGTGACGCGCATACAAGACTAGTATTTAGCAGGATGTTTCTCATGGGATTATGAAATCTAATCAATACGCTATGCTGAGATTTTAAGCTTGTATGCGATTGTACCTTATCCACCCACCATCTTGCAGCTGGAAAATGACATCTACCAGATCTAGTATAGGGAAACTTAAGTTTGGTGGCACCCACTGCAAGGGAATTTGTGTTAAAAACCCAAACAGGGCCTAGATTTCAGAGCATTATAGAAATACATGATTACCTCAGTAGGGAGGGTCGGGTCAGAGGCAGCATCAAGAAGCAACTCAGATGCCTCGTCTAAACTATCTTTCTCTCTTCTTTTCACGGGCTTACCCAAATTTTTGAGAGAGGACGAATTATTTTGCACCATAATATCAGGTCCATTTCCAGAATCCTCTGATGACTTCCCACGCTCTTTACTAGTACTTTTTACAGGAGAATGAGACATTTCCTTTACATTAACTTTTTGTCCATCTGCTATAACATTATCCTTCACTTGCCAAGCAGATTCCTTGCTTTCAGAGCCCAACTGGTCCCTCCCAGAGGATGAAGAACCAATTAGGGACCCAACAGAGTTTGAAACCTTTGCAATCTTTTCAGATGGTTTATCTTCAAGGTCAACTACAAAGTAGCAAACCAACAAAGATGTGAACAGTGAGAAAAGGCAGGAAAAAATTATACAAATGCAACATCCAGAATAGAGAATGGTTCACCTGATAATGTTTCCACAATAGAGAAGGAATTTGAGAATACGTATGTCTGCAGCACAATGTCCACCATAAGTAATTGTTCTTAAGAGAAAAGAGATAGAATAGTTCCTGCCCTGGGGATTGGAAAATAAACAACTAGAGATAGGAGAAGAAAGTACTAAACCTGCGAATCAACAGCTAAGGAAATCCCAAACTTCAATTGACCCAGAAACTGTAGGAAGTTGCAGGAGCTTCTGAGGAGCACAACACATGAAGCTTTTAGTAAACAATTGGAAAAGCTTAAAACAAGGGCATAAAGCAGAAAGAATAAAAAAAGACCTGTGCAATAAACAATCACATCTTGAATGTACTGCATATGACTCAAGCAAAATTACTATACTAAACAATTGGAACTAAACATAGCTAAATTCAAGGAAGTATAAGTTTCCATCCACATAATGGGCCAGCACTATTTTGACCTCATAAATTATTCATGCATTGGATACAGGTCATGAAGAACCATAATAAAATTTTAGGTCAGAACATAAAATAAAAAAGAGGTAAATGTTTGTATGATCTTTGCAGGTCAACAATAGTACAGCAAGAAGATGAAATATGTGACCCAAAACTTTTTACCTTCAAATATCTGTCAAGCAATGTACACCGTTCTTGAATGACAGGTACATCTAAACCTGTTGACAGAAAATGCTTTGGTGGCAAATGCAGATTGTACTCTGGAAAAATTTTAAGACGCCGATGTAGCTCCTCAAAATGTCGGAACCTAACCAGAGTGACAAAGACTCAGCAGCAGAAGATAAATTCAGGAGACTTAAAGAGAGAATTATATCCACAGGTTAGAAATTTCAACCAAAACAAAATGACAATGAAGAATGCAGAAATTTCACATAGAAGTCCTTATCACCTTCTTTTGATTGACCAACTATTATTACTTGTATCTGTCACAGCTATGGAGTAAACAGCAAATGTTCTAGAGCCACTCTTCACAATATTCGCACCCAATACCTGCAGTAGCAAATGGGCTTACATCCTTTACGTACTTTAGTATATCAGGAGACCAAAAGTAAGCATGCGGGAAACAGGTACTGAGCTTTATGCTAAATACCTCACATCTCAA
The DNA here is from genome assembly GCA_028052125.1 of Melia azedarach. Lineage (NCBI taxonomy): Eukaryota > Viridiplantae > Streptophyta > Magnoliopsida > Sapindales > Meliaceae > Melia > Melia azedarach. The sequence continues at coordinate 2,143,683 of CM051398.1, read as the reverse complement.
CTTAAAAAATGAATCCACCACTAACGAATTTTGCAATGAATTAACAGTCAAACCACCACTTTCTGGTAACGAAATAAATGATGGAGAAGAAGCAGCTGCTCCACTTTGAGATCTACCAAAGATTTCACTCTCAGAGTCATCGCTTGACTCATCAACTTTTCCTTGTCCTTTTGATAAACTAAGTATATCCTGTCCATCCCCAGACAAGAAGCTTGTCCTCTCAACCTCTTGCCAAACAGGTAACTTCTGACTGCTCAATCTAGATCTTTTCCGGCCAGACTGGATTTGGGGAAACCTTTGGTATTGAACATGCCTTCTACCAGTCTTCTTCGAGATATGACCATCAGGATTTTCAAGTGGATGACGAATGTGAGAAACTGCCTGATTTCTGTTACTTTTTCCATCCCAAACCTTAGTTCCAGGAGAATCAAGACCTGTCACACTATCCGTTTCTTCATCTTCTGAAGTATACGAACTACTGCTCCCCAGCTCAGCCTCCTCTGGATGCATAAGATTGTGCTCATCATATTCATGATATGAAGCAAGTGAGGAGCTACTTGATTTCTTCCAATCTGCATTCCGAGCAGTGTGGCTCTCAGGGGGGTCAACTTTCATCATACTACTTTTTTCTTTGGGCTTTGAGATTGCCTTCAAGCCATCTACAGAAGCAGACTTCAATGCAGAATGCTGGACATGATCATTTACGCGATTTTCACCTTCCTTCCTTTTGTAGTTCCTCCCTTTTGTCCACATGTTCTCAAAATGTTCCGGAGCAAGGGCTTGAGTCTTTCTGCGAGACATCATATCTAACATGTTGCCCCATTCCCCTCCTGAATGGTGTCGTTGAATACCTTTTTCATCACTAGTTTGGGAGCTCATGGGCAATGAGCTCCATGAACGGGTAGATCGAGTATCAATGGAAAGCAATGGATCTTTTGAATGATGTGTTCCATTCTGATTATCTGTTGTAGTTGTAACCGAAGTGGTTCTAGGTTTATCATTTTTTAATTCTACAAGTTCGACACCAGTGACAGAGGGATCTAAAACCCTACTAAAGTGATCAGATGAGATCTTGGAAGACCCATTGGGTCTAGACTGAGACGTCTCTTGTGTCGCCATAGCTCCTTTAGCCTTTCTCATATTTATGGCTAAGGATTCAATCCTTTCATTAATAAACCTGTTTACATGATGTTGAGAACATCAATGACCAAAACATTAAAGAACAAAAAATAATAGATCAAATAAAAAGAAAGAATACCTGGGGTTAGCTAAGTTTAAGACTGGCCGCATTACTGCACAAGCAAGTAGCTCCCTGACAATATAACGGAAGAAGGAGCACTTTAGATCTTCAGGTCTAAATGTGAAAGAAATAAGACCATCCATTAAACACTGTAAAACCTGCAAAATAAGGTCCAGAAAGTATTATCAGCACCAATCAGTACAAGCAGATATAATAGAGGAACAATACCTTCACCCTTAAAGGCAATATCTACAAGGACAGCTTGGAAGCCAAAAAAAAGTACAACCTTGTGCTCAGCTTCAGCTGAAAATAAAGCAGGGTGCAACTTGTTCTCAGCAGCCAAGACACGTCTTAATTCAATCTCTCGGTACTCGATGGTCAGAGGTTCTGACTGCTGCTTTTCAATCTTAGCCTGACTTGCACGAAAAAGCTCCAGGTGGGTGCAAATGAGATTTACAAAATCCCTGTGTCATTCTAGAAGAAAATTAGTTCCCTACATTTCACTTTAATTAAAGGAACTCACATTTAGGAACACAACGAGAGCAGGAACACAGACCTTGTCAAAAGATCAATAAGATTTATATTCCTCATGCGACCTGAAAATTCCCCAAGAACACCATTGATGATCTGTACTAGTTCCTCCGGACCATCTTTATCACGCGTTAAACGAGAGTACCAGAGATCTGTTACCCACTCAGAAACAAGATGCCTCGTGAACTTATCTATTGCATCCTCAACAACAGGAGAATTAACATTTCTTCTCCAGTCAGAATGGCCAACAACTTTAGTATGTTCTGGAGGTTTATTTTGAGATATTACATTTCCCGAGGAAGGTTTGCTGTTGTATGCAGCTGCTTTTCTCCGCATTTCAAAATCTAGGGAGAAATAGCGAAGGAGAATAATTAACGAGGCCGCAGCAGGCAAGTTAACCAAAACTGAGGAGCTCGTCACTGACATAAGAAGTTGATCAGTCAGTTCCAATTGAAGGCAAGTGAGAAAGCAAAGAGCAAGACAGAGCAATTACAGCAACTACAACACTTCACACTTCTTTCATGCGAACCCTGAAGCACTCAAGTCCAAACAGCCAACGGTGAAAAAAATATTTAGATAACCATTCTGTTTGAATCCGCTATTGTCATCTAATCCTCTGTAAATCTCTAATCATCCTGTCCTAGAGGCAAGCAATTTACTTACAGCTTTAGATTTCTCTTACAAGTGGCATGAAAAGGTAAAAGAAAAATACAAGGCGCAAGTGAACTGAGTCATCATTAGAATAAGAAAGCAATACATTAAAACACAAATGGCAATGACAAAAGAAAGCAACACATTAAAACACAACCATTATCTTTTTTCACTATCATTAACTCCACTAACCACATTTAACCTTTAAAGCTGTTGCTCATATGAAAATCCTTAGTAGCCAATGGACAGTAAACAAACTGTCTTAGGTTCATCGCTGAACACTAAATAGAAACAAATAAGTCATATTGCCCACATGAACATCCATCATCAATGTGATTAAACATTCGGAAATGAACTCAAAAAATAATTCTACACTGGCTCATTGCACATCCATATCTTTTCTCCTCACTGAACAAACCAAGTTCTTCCCAATGCTAACACACAGCATTTTCGCATCAAATGATCGACTGGAGACCCAACTAAGATTAAATATTAAAAATGAAAATTTTCATAGTTTTCTGCGGCATTGGAAACATACAATGGAAATACTAATATTAAATTTAAGAAAATCCAACTTAAAATATAAGATCATAAAAAGTTAACACAAACTTTCACTAGAAGCTCATTTAAAGCACAGTAAAATAAGAAAAGCAAAAACACTCACGCGACATTAGATATGACAATCCGATGACGCATATAGCTAAAAACACAATCCTCTTCTTCCCTTCCTCCATCAAGTCTCGAACAGTCACCTGCCTTTGCGGGCTCATCTTTTTCCTTCTTATATTATCCACCTTTCGATCGAAATCGAAAACAATTTATAACCTCCAATCCAACCGATCCAATGCCTCAGAAATCATCTCAAAAATCAATTTTTAGGGAGGATCATAGAATGTGAAGCTGGAAATTAGGGCAAACAAACAAAACTGATGCCTGGACAGAGATATATAATGCGATTGAGAATCGTAAGAGTTTCGTTTCTCAATGAATTCAACGCAAAGACCGTTAGGTTTTCAGTTCTGGAATTCGTTCTGCTTTTTCGTGTCGTGAGAGAGAGAAAATAAAAATAAAAAAAGTATTTTTTTATTTTTCTTTCACAGTTTCTGTCACTTTCTCGGTGTTTTGTTCTGTGAGGAACTAATTAATTAAAAAAAAGAAAATAAATAATAAACTAATCAACTGCCGAGACGCTTTACGCTCTGTAATTGGGCGTTTTGGGTCAAAACGACGAGCAAATAATTTACTATTAAATTTTAAACCGGTTGTTGAGTGAGGCGTTCTAATATCTAAAATTATTGGTATAACTAATAAATCAATTTTTTTTCTCACTTATTCATCTTTCAATATATATATATTTATTTATTTTTTGCCATTTTCAAATATTGATAATAATTTTTTTATTATATTCACCGTTTATAATTACATCATATCTTGAACATTTTCTTAAAAAAATTCTCAATTATAATTACAATTTTTTATTTATTAAAAAAAATTTTAGACTAATAATTTTATGTCGGGCGAAAATTTCTCATACTTTAGTTAATAGTAATTTTTTATCTAGATATTTATAATTTAAAAATATTATATAGAGAGTTCTCAATTAATCAAATATTTTATATTTTTTTAAATAAAATTATCAATAAAAATAAGAATAAAAATTTCTTATTTTGATGAAAGAAATTATAGAGGCAAAAATTATCAGCCAAACCAAAACAAAAAAAAATGATATATTTTCTGAAGAAATGAATTAAAATGAGAAAAAAATTAATCATTTAGAATAATTAAAATTATAAATTAAGAAAAAGAATTGAAAAATAAAGCAAAATTGCTAGATTTGCAGAGTCCTCAAACGTGTTGTCAAAGCCAGAACAGAAGACAGCTCAAAATATAAGCAAAATGTTTATGTGAAAGTGATAGCTTTAATTAATTAATTAGGCATCAATTTTTCAACAATTTCTCTAGTAGTCAATGATGGTGAACATAAAATAATAAATTTAATATAATAAAATAAAATAAATTTTCTTTTAGATGTTCCAACCTAGCAACACACATTTTTGTCTTGCTTTTTAAATCTATATTTATATATAAAAAAAAAATCACAAAATCATATTTTAAGAAGACGGCAACATAAAAAAATTATTTAAAATTCTAATACATTGATTATGTAACTCTTAAATTGAGTGTTAAATAATATTTAATTAATTAATGACTTGTATTTAATGTACCTAAAAGATTATCAAATAATTAATTTATCCACTGTGTAAACATTTAAGCTTTTTGTAGTTTCTTTGTTGTTATTGTTTTCTTCTCTTTAGATTCGTGGAACAATATCTCTTCCAATTAATACAATTATTTTTCTATAAGTAAAAATATTTAATTCATAGCCATTAGTTACAACTTAGAGTTAATAAATATTAATTATTAACTAATAACTTTAATACTTCTAAACAAAGTAAAATATAATTAATAATATCAAAGATATAAATTCTTTTATTATAAATTAATATAATAACTATATTTTTATCTTGTGGGATCAACTTATATAGATAAATTTGTAGGAAAATATGTATACAAAACTTTGCCATCATGCCTCTCGCATGTTGATAATGAACTCACACGTCAGGCACAAGTTTGAGTTCTATTTAAGGATGGTAATGGGGTGGGGTGGGGTTGGGGAAGTCTTTTCGTTTCCCATCCTGTTATAATTTGATCTCTATTTTTCATCCTATTCTTTAATTAATGGGGTGGAAATAAAGAATCTTCATATGAAAAATAAATTTTTCATCCTTATTTATTTTTTCATTTATGTATTTATTTATATTAATATTAATTAAAATATCATTAATATATTATAATATTATTCATATGTAATAATTATATAAAAAATATAAATTTCACTACTTGATAAATAAAATAAATTAATTAATTTTTAATTAAATATAGTCTGTTATATGTTTTTATTTAAAAAATAATATATTATAATATATAATTATATATATTTGGAGAATGGGATAGTAATTCGGGAATTAATATCCCCTCATTTCTTACCTCATTTTTCATTATATCACTCAAATTTTATCTCATTTAGGGCAGATCCTCGTAGAACTCTAAACTCGTGAGGGATTTTGTCATCCCTAATCCTATTACTAGTAGAACTTACCTACATGAGAGATTTTCTTAAATTTCTAGATAGAATTTTTTCTATATTATGTATGAGAGTGGAACTTTAGAGTCTTCTATATTTTATGTAAGGATAGAACTCTAGGATGTATTACAATAGTGTCTATTCAAATCTACTACTAGTAGGATTCATCCACGTATGAGGATAGAACTCGTAATAACAAAATTTTGGTGGAGTAATATATATATATATATTCTCACCTAACTACAAGAGTTTCTTTTTTGAGCATAAAAAATTATTTAGGTTTTGGTTGGTGAAGAGTTGATGTCAATGTATGTGTATAAGGGAAGTGATTAGATATTGAACTACTACAATGAAAATGGAAGCAAATTGCATTCACAATCACAAATGAAAAAGGATGTTAGACATAAAAAGATGTGGGTCTCATTTGAAAATGAAATTGATAAATGTCTTTTTTTGGTGATTGCATAATTTGCAATTATGGTAGAGAATAATAAGTATTCTCTATGTTTCTTGTAGCATGTGGCTTTACCCCCTTGTGCTTGCTTGCTTTTGTCACGGGGTCTCTTCCAACTTTTGCACACATTATTAGTGCGTATTTGAAACTAATAAGATGATAAGATTTTTAGTTTACTTGAGTTATAAGATTAAATTACTAACTACTAAGTACTTGATCATATTGACTGTTAAATGGGTAGGGATAAAGTTAAAATTGAAATTTTTCTAGGGACGTAATATGAAATTAATAAAATTAAATTAGTCAATCTAGAAAAATTATAAATATAAGGGACAAAATATTAAATATTAAGAATTAGAGACGTTAAATTCTAAATAAATTTATATACTTTATAGTTTCTAAATTACATAATTTTTCCCGTACAAAATAGAATTTATGAGGTTTTGACGACTTTATTACACCACACAATTTAACTTTGAAAAATTTTTAGTAAGATAACTGTACCACATTATTTGTATGCCTATTTATTAAAATTATGTCACGTATATGTTCATTTTATAATGAATTAATTATAATGAAGATTATGACAAAAGAGAGAAAAAAAACTTAAAAGTAATTGGATGGTTCTATTGTGACCATCTTATCTAATATTTTCTCATTTTAATTATTGTCTATTTTAAATTAAATAAAAATATAGCAAGAACAAATATATTATTAATTCAATAACGATGCTAGAATTTCATTTTAACAACGTTTAAGTTAATCAATAATAAATATATTGTTGACTATTATTTGTGATAACTAAATAATTAATAAATTTTTATTAAAAAATTTTATTGATAAAAGATTTATTTTAAAAGTCATATCAAGCAAAATTCTAAATAAATTTATCAAAATCTTCACTTTGGATAATATAGTAATCCTTGAAAGCTACAATTTCATAACGTTTGATACAAAAAGCTAGATAAGATTATGGCTAATTAATTACTGTTTAAAAGAAAATTTAATCCAGTTGGGTCCCTTTTTTAATACTTAGCATACAACAAATGAGAAATGAAAGCAATGAAATGAATGATTATGATCACTACATTGTCATGCTTTATTAGTTGGAAAGATATGTCAATGTATGCTTTACTTTACCAAGAAAAAGATTGAGGGACCATTTTGTAATTATTTCATTTCAAATCACAATCATCATGTCATTCAATTAATTTTATAAGAAATTATAAATTTAGGACAAATGGTCACTAAATTATAAGCCTTAATTACTTGGATAGTAAGGTCTATCATGTGATTTGTGAATTCACATTATGCATTCACACTTGTATATATTATCTTATAATAAATATTTGGAATGGATAAAATATCATTTGTCAAAATTTTCATATAATTAAATAATTTTTAATTTAATTAACAACTCATTTTTATAAAATCCTACTAATAATAAGAAATGTTCTTGAATTTATTGTTCAAACCGTCTATTTAACGAGAGAATTTAAACAAAACAAAAAGCATATTGGTGTTTTAAAATTATGAATTTTAGATTAACTAGTTGATGTAATAAATCCAATTAAAAATTACATCAATGAATTTATTTAGAGGTCAAACTTAACATTAATTATATACACAATAATTATGGCATGTAAATCATCATAAAAGAATACATGATGGGTGTAAACCTATAAATAAAAATCACATTTAATTAATAAACACTATACATAAACCATGAAAGGAAACAATTATAAATCAAAGATTATTAAAGAAGAATCACAACAGAATAAATTAAAATTAAGAAGGAAAAGATCACATACCAATCCCAATAGTCCACGTGGAGCTCCAATCCCCATCCCCAGTAAGAATATCCGCACGTGGATTCACCGTAGCAACTAGCAGTAAAGTCTAGCGTATAATACAGACCCCGAAATCTCGTCTCCACGTATGGAATCAGAAAAACGACGTCACTTTTGCTACAAAAGAAGACAAAACAGACTGTTTTGGCCGTGTAATTCCCGTAGGAGGTGGGGTCCACTATATTCTTCTGCTTCGAAGACTTCAGACGCGAGAGCTTCTCAATCGTCAGAATTCAGACAAGAAAAACAAGCTCTTTGTGTTTTTTTCTTTTCAAATTTCGCTCTAAAAATTACTAAAATAATTAAGACAAATTACTTCAGCTGTATCGAAAGAGACACGTGTAATTCCGGCAATGGCTTCGCCGCCGGCAGCAACACCACCTCCGCCACCTGATGTCAACTTTACTTTCTTTTCTCCTCCTCCTCCGCCATCGACGACCACGAACGGTACCGTAACAGCGCCAGCTCCGAGCAACACGACATCTCCGCCTCAAACGCCAACGAATGGATCGACACCGGGGCCTCCGCCGAATGGGGGATTGCCGCCTGGGACGCTGGCGGCTATGGTAGTTGGGATAGTGATAGGTGCAGCGATAGTGTTGGCTGCAGTGGGAATTTTTGTGATATTTTACAGAAGGAAGCGGAAGCTTGCTGCTCAAAATCTTCCTCCATATGGACCCAAAAGTATATATATTTTTTATATTAAATCTAATTGCTTTGGGATTATTTTAGAGTGTTTGTTTAATTTAATTTAATTTTATTTCCATTCTACGATTTCTGTTCAACCAAGTGCTTATTTGTCTTAAGTGATATTAAATTATTATTATATATCCAACTGGAGTTTGGGAATTTGATGTTAACTATAAAGTCTTTAAAGGTTAAGATTACTAGAATTTGATGTATGTGTTATCGTTCTGGTGTTACTTGCACATATATTTGCATATCAATATATGAACGTGGAGGGTGTGTTCTGATCTTGGGTTCTATTCTTTCATGGGTACAATTTTGTTAATCACAGACAGCAGCTTTGTTGTTCATTTCATTCTGAATCTTAGTATTTTGGTTTCACTTTATAAACTTGGTTCAATTGTTAGATCTGTATACAAATATTAGATTGTTTTGCCAGTGACAAGTATGAGTCTGGTGTTCAGTTGACCAATATGTTAGGTTTTCAGTTTTGATTCAATTTGTTATATGCACTACGAATTTGGTGTTGATTTGTTGTAAAAGAGGTCTTTTTTAATTTTTCTAGGTGACCCGTTTGCTGGGCCACATCAGCATCGGCAGCACAATAATTACCAAGGACCGATGCTGCCAAAGCCTTCTCCACCTCCTGCATTTGCATCAAATCCCAATTTGTCACCAGTGCCAGTTTCCACTTCCATGGAACCTCCTTCAACAAGTAGCAGTGTAGACTCTGATAAGACTTTCCGTGCACCATCGCCAGGCATTGCCCTTGGAAATTTTAATAGCACATTTACATATGAAGAGCTAAAGATAGCAACAAATAATTTCTCTGATGCCAACCTTGTTGGTCAAGGTGGTTTTGGTTATGTCCATAAGGGAGTCCTTTCAGATGGGAAATTGGTCGCAATCAAACAGCTAAAAGCTGGAAGTGGACAGGGGGAGCGCGAATTTCGGGCAGAGATTGAGATCATTAGCCGTGTCCATCACAGACATCTAGTCTCTCTGGTTGGTTACTGCATATTTAGGGCCCAGCGATTGCTTGTTTATGAGTTTGTTCCAAACAATACCTTGGAATTCCATTTACATGGTTAGTCCTTTCTGTTATTAGATTTCTGTTTCCTTATCCTTTTTCTCTGACACAGTTCACATTTTAAGTTAATAACAATAAGACTTAGTTGTATATTAGCAATGAATGTAGGTTTCTGGACGAATCGAAAACCCTATAAAACAATTGCTTGCATTTAAAAGAATTTGGAGTGATAGTGTCTTGACCTTGGTATATGAAGCCACTAGAATTCTCTAAGAAGAATACACAAGATTTATATAAGAAAATCAATTAAACAAGAATCTTATAAATTGAGCTTTTTCGTTTTTCTGATGAAGTGGAATCAAGAATAATAATATAAACTTTCAAAGTTGGCTTTCAAATGCTGGCAAATATGAACTAACCGAAAACTATATTACATTTTTTTTTAAAGACAAAAGATATATGACTTTCCAGGGAAATAGATCAAGAAAGCTCTTAACTAGTTTTGGTAGAAAGGAATGGGCCGTCCTAGTAGGTGTAACTCTGAGCAAACATGGAGATTAGGGAAATTTGTGATTCATCTGTACAAGTCTCTTTTTGAATTCATTGACCTCAGAATATTAGTCGAATAGGACTTTAATGAAGTGGGAATTCTCATTTGATGTTTGATTGAAATGTACCATCACAATTGTAAAGTTTCACAACTTGGAAGTATATAAATTTTGTTTGACTTAAAATACGACATTCTGTTCTCATCAGATTGAAACAACTTTTCAGGGAAGGGCAGACCAGTTATGAACTGGCCAACTAGAATGAAAATTGCTTTAGGTTCAGCAAGAGGATTAGCATATCTGCATGAGGACTGTGAGTATTCTTTTAAACTGCTTTTTCATCTTCAACTTTATGTAGTTTCTGATGTCAGGGTTTCACTCATTTTGAGGTAAATGTATTTTCAGGTCAGCCCAAGATTATACATCCGTGATATTAAGTCTGCTAATATTCTTCTTGACAATAGCTTTGAGGCAAAGGTATATAATATATGGTAGATTTGATCTTTTACACTTCTCTTGCTTTGTTCTTTGTTTCGTTATTTTCAATTGAAAATTGCTTCATCTGAGTCAATAGTTTTGTGCACAATCTTGGCTTCTCTGATATTCTTCCTTCAAAAAAAAAAAAAAAACAGGTCCCTTCCCTTCTTAAAATGTCATCTACTTTTCAATTTTGTAAAACTAAAATTTTGTTGTGAAGTATTGCATGACATTTGAATGAGAAAAGTTATCAGTTGGTGGAGAGTCATCTTGTTTGAGAATGAAATTATTCACCATATGATAGAATCATGACAAACTAGTGATAAATAATTTGGCAACAAATTTTATCTTAAGATCTTATGTTCACTAGACACTATCAAAAATAGATTTTTTAAAGCTTTGTGGAAACATACTGTTTATTTCCAATTTCATGCAATTCTATAAAGATTGCAATTCATTTCAGTTTAGTGCTCAGATACAGCTTGTTTTGATTTTAAGTCTCATGATGAATAAAGTTAGTTGTATCTTTTTGGTCAGGTGGCAGATTTTGGACTTGCTAAGTATTCTTTAGATACTGATACTCATGTCTCCACTCGAGTTATGGGAACTTTTGGGTAAAGCATATTTTCTGCATTATTTGTGCATAACTACCATGTTGCCATTCTCCAGTGCAGTTACTTATGTCATCTTGAATGGACCCTCTTTATCACTTCTCATGCACATTCACCAAATGCAGTTACTTGGCTCCGGAGTATGCCTCCTCTGGAAAGCTTACTGAGAAGTCAGATGTCTTCTCCTTTGGAGTCCTTCTTCTGGAGTTGATTACTGGACGCCGACCTTTCGACAAAACTCAGTCCTTTGTTGATGATAGCATGGTTGAGTGGGTATGTATTTTGCTGATTCGTTTTCGACAAAACCATTTGGCGTGACCAAATAAATCATGTGTTATATTGTTTAGGAAGCTTGTGGCTATGGTTGGGAGTTAACAGACCTGTCACCTCCTTATAGAACTGAGAAAACAATTAATAGCCCGAGGCCAAGTTGTTTCACTATTTTAGTGCCAGGCATTTTGCTGATTCGTTATCTGCACAGGATAGTTGTTTTTAGATGTTTTATTCCTTTGTGTATAGTAGATAAATGCAGTACAAAGAATCAAACAAAATCTTTGTGGCTTCCATAACATTCCATGCAACGTGATATGAGGATGGGGTTTTCTTCTTCCTTCTAGGTCCTTTGATCTTTTGTTTAGTTGATAATTTTTCTGCAGAAAGATAACAAAAATTCTTATGATTATATAGGCAAAACCTTTGATTGCGCAAGCCCAGGTAGATGGTAACTTTGATGCACTAGCTGATCCAAAGCTGGAGGAGTATGATTCTGCTGAAATGGCCCGAATGGCTGCTTGTGCTGCAGCCAGCGTACGTCATTCAGCAAGGCGTCGGCCACGAATGAGCCAGGTAATTCCACCGATTGCTACATACTTAAATCTAACAAGTAATTCCAAGGCCTTGAGCAAGTCAATTCTTATTTGTTGTTGTTTGATAAAATAACCAAAATTTGGACTCTTCAAATTTTCAACCAATCAAAAAGTTGGCAAGTTAATAAATGTTGATTTCAATTCAACATTTAGATAAACCAAAAGTGTATTTGTGCAAGATGTACAATCTTGCAACCTGTGCTTGCTTATAAACCTTTTGCAATTATTATACCAAGCAGATAGTTCGAGCTTTGGAGGGAAATATGCCTCTGGATGATCTGAATGAAGGAATTACGCCCGGACACAGCACGATATACGGTTCATATGGAAGTTCAGATTATAACTCTATGCAGTACAGGGAAGACATAAAGAAGTTCAGGAAGATCGCACTAGAAAGTGTAGAGCATGGTAGTAGTGATTGTAGTGAGCTAACAAGCGACTATGGTCAGAACCCGTCTAGCTCGAGTACTGAAGACCGGCAAACAGCCCAAGAGATTGAACCACAAAAAGCAGAGAAAGACACTAATATTACTAGTCAAAGCTCAAGTACTGAAGACCTGCAACACACCCAACCACGAAAAGCAGATAAAGACACCAATATTACCAGTCAAAGCTCTTGACGATTTATCTCATATCTACTGATCCCACATCTTTCATTTCACCATTACCACTACATTCCACATGTGACCTACTCAGAATTAAGGAAAAGAGAACTGGAACCTGCCTTCCAATTGTAGGTGTAGTGGATCAAATACTGGAAAAAGAACGGAAAAGATTGCAACTTGTCAAAGTTTTTCAGCTGAAATTATCCAGATCAGAAATTTTTTTGTTCTTTTTGATCCACTAAACCCAATAGCTGATAAGATTATCCAATTCTGAAAAATTCTTTGTTCAATATTTATGGACAGTTGTGGGAGAATAGAAGTATGGTTTTGGACTATTTTGATTATTGTTCAGAATCTTTGGAATATGTCCTGTATATCTTTTTATGTGACTTGATTTAATTCCATTAAATGGCTATGTAAATGCAGTAGAGCTGTTCGTTTTCATTTTACATCACCATTATTGTCGTGCATGATATGAAATTTTCCTCATTGAAATGCTTCATTCAAGTTTTCTCATATAAAGTATGGAATAAATACTATAATAAAATTTCGGAAAATTGGTAAATACCCCTCCTCTTGGATATTAAAAACGGCAGATACCCTCTTGGTGTTTTGAAAACCACACATATTCTCTTGAACTATTGGCAAGCAGTAAATATTCCCTTAAAGTTACTTATGCATGAATGTAAAATAATTATTTTACCTTTATCTATTCAAAGGACATATTAATTGACCATTTTAACCTAATGATTAATACATAATTATTAATATATTTTTATAATTTATTTTTTGTAAATTACTCTTTAAATATTATTAATATTTTTAAATAATTTTGTTATCATTATATTAATAATATTTAATATTTTTTTGGAAATATTTGATTATAAATTGTATAAATGATTTAAATTCTTATTTGGGTTATAAATTAATAGAGTTATGTATAAATTAGATAAATGCTCTGAAAATTATAAATAATATAATTCATATAATACAAATATTGTTTGAGTTTTATATAATTGATTGTGTTATAAATTAAGAATATTTAGTTATAAATTACATAAATTACTTAAGTTATTTTTTTATAAATTAATAAAATTATATATAAATTATATAAATATTCTAAAAATTATAAATTATATAAACAATTAAAATAAATTCAAATTAATATTTAAATTTTATCAATATATTATTTTAATATTCATAAAATTTAAATATTCAATATGAAATATTTATTTATCAAAAAATATTTTTAAAATATAAATAATATTATTCATATAATTTAAATATTATTTAAAATTTATTTTAGTTGATTATCGTTATAAATTAATATAATAATAATAAAATTATTTAAAATATTAATAATAATTTAAAAATTAATTATAAAAAATATTGAATACATAATTATATAAATAATAAATAATAAAGATATATTAATAGTTGAGTTAAAATAATTAATTAATATATAAATAATTTTAAAAAATATTTACTATTTATTAATAGTTAAAAATATCTATCGTTTGTAAAATAGTAAGGGTATTTTCATTATATTATGTTAAAAAAATGAAATAATACTGGATAGGATCCAATGTTTACAGTGACAAGATGGACACGTGGGCATAGGCGTTTTAGCCACGTATCTATCCGAACTACTTCTATGGCCAAACTGGATCGTTCAAACTCGAAGTTCCCAGTTAAACGATCTCGTTTCCGACCCAATCTTTTTCCTGTTTTCTGCTTCTGAGTTTAGCTTTCTTCCCCAGATTCATGGAAGTTACAAAAGAAGGAACCGGAAAATTACTAGACACGATTCTCCCTCCGCGCCTCGAGGATGCGGGCCTCGAAGACTGTGCGCTGCCGCCGGACTCAATCAAAGAAGCCTTTTTCAAAGCGGCCTCCGCCGTCAAATCGCGGGCCACCTCATTTTTCCACGAAGACGACGAACGCGATGCCCCGGGACCTTGCGTGGATGACCCTTGGCCGAGGGCTAAGGATGCAAAAGACACGGTGGTGGGAGTGGGGGCGTTTCCGGATGCGCCGGGTCCGTGTGGGCCGGTGAAGGGGGGTGGGGTCGTGGAGGAGGGTGTGGATAAGGTGGTGGTGGTAGGCGGCGGCAATGAAGCAGCGGAGGGTGATAGGGTGGTGGTTCCTGGCGGCGATGCGGCGGAGGAAAAAAGGGGCGGCGGTTGTGTGGAAGGAGAGAGAGGAAAGAATGGTGGTAAATCAGAGGAGAAGAAAGAGGAAGAAAGTGAGAAGCCGCGTTTGGTTGAAGGCTTTGCCTGAAATTTGTGTAATTAGGATTTGGTTCTTCAATTGTATCTCTTTTTCTAACTAGCAAATTAAATAAACTGTTTTCCTTTTGTTGTAGCATCTGTTTTTAGAAAGTGTTTTTGTTGCTGTTGTTGCTGCTTAAGTTGGTGTTTTTTCATTCTAATGTGAGCTGTAGGCTCCGAAGTACTGCAGAACTTTTGTGATTAAAGCCATTTTCTAGTGCATCAGTTGCAATAACCTATCACTGAAAGCAAAACAAAATCCTACAAGTAATGTGCTAATATCAAGAATCAAGATCAACATCCAAATGTTATGTTATGTTATATTAGAAAGGAATTCTAAACAATGAAAATCAGGGTTTAATGAATCATAATCTTCTTGCTTGAGAGAAGCCTATAAATTCTTTCAACTTTCTTGTTTTTTTGTCAACTTTTTATTAAAACCCCACCTCAGCTCTCAGTTCTCTTACTATGATATACTAAACCAAGGAACATTAGTCGAGATCTCTTTAATTTTCTTGAAGAAATCATGATCTTGCCTTCTTTCTCCTCTAACCTGCCACAGAGATTCTTTTAAGTGAGCTCGTATGTAGGGGCTTCTATTCGTCTGCATCACTCGTATCCTTAGTTGAGGTAACATCAGAAGTAGGCCCAATCTCAAAACAAAAGATGGGCCAAATTATGCGACGGAGGCCCAATCCCGAAACTTTCATTAGTATGCCAGGGAGGGTCAATCCGGAAATTTGCCAAAAATATACGACGTCGTCACCTGCACCTAGTCATAGTAAACAGTGCTCTAATCCTATGTACTGCCTCCTACATAAAGATGTCTATCTCAACTTTTAGCTCCTTTGGATCCGGAATGAAATAAATCAGTTTATGATTTTCAAGTTGGGGGATTGATACAAAAAATGCCATAAAGAAACGTGAACATATTGTCATAATGTGGGCATGACATTAGGATTGGTCATTGTTTTCAAATGGCGCTTTTCTTTGTGTCTCATCATGCATGCACCTCCTGTGCAGAATTAGACAATTCACAGACTGGGCGTCGGGTTAGGACAATATCACGTTTTAGAACATCCAAAATAAAATTAGTAATTGTCAATGGCACTGTGCGTGTTGCATTATTGGTGAAAAAAGCTGGGCATTCACGAGGGAGGGAGACATCAAGTGTCATTTTTTCCCAGAGTGCAATAGTATCGTGTAGAAAGCACCGTAATCTTCTTTTGCCTAGTGTGAAAGGTGTTTTGGTAGTATTACGAAAAATCAAGCAAATAAATAAATAGAAAAAAAAAAATCCAACACTCCAATGTTCTTGTAGCTTATTAATTGTTTTTCAATTTTAGGAACATGCCAACACTTCAATATTTTGATTATTTTATTAATATTTGATTATTTTATTAAATATTTTAATATGCATAGTTTTAGTTCCAACTACCTTAAAAACACGAACATCACCAAAATATATTAAAAAAAAACACAGTGACACCTAAACTCATAATCTATTGATTTTTCTACTTTTTAATAGAAATAGATAACTATTCATTAACATTGTCTAAACCATCATGAAATTATACTTTGAAATTTCAATAATTACATTCTTAGAATTTTCACTCTATTTTCTCTTAACATTTTTACGAGAATAATCTCTTTTGAAATAGCCTTATTCATTACATTCAAAATAACATAATTTTTTCATCTCAGACTTTTATCTAGTTTTATTATTATTATTTTTAAATTATCCCTGTATTGTGTTCTACCTCTTGACATTAAACCTTCACCTTCGTCATTTTTAGTATCAAAAAAATTGTTTCTTTATCTTTTTAGACTTCAATGCACATGACACATTTTTCATAACTCTTTTTTATATGATAAAGTATCAAGAAATAAATCATATGGTAGCGGCAACGAACATAACACAAGTATGGCCTCATCTTCATTCAAAATTGTAATGTCTACATTCTTCATATCTATAATTATAGAATTAAATTCATTTAAATACGATTTCACATATGTTCTCTCGTTCATTCTTAAAGTATAAAATCTTTTTTCTAAATACAATCAATTAGTTAGAGACTTATCAATATAAAATTCTTTCATACCTTCAAAATTTTTTTTATTTATAATTTTTCGTAATATATTTTTAATTACTGATATTTTGATTGCACTAAGAGTTTGTTCTTCCAAATCTACCTTTTTTTTCTTTTTTCATATTTGTTGAATTTTTATTTTCTATTATTTTTCATAATTTTTAAAATATTATATATGTTTAAAACTAAATCTTTCACAAATTAAAATTGATTTTGTTGTCAAACTTTTTTAGATTGAAGTTGATTTAAGGGTATGTTTGCGTATCTCTAGACAGGTTCTGAACTACATTAATTGTGTATCGTGATGTTAAAGGTTTGTATAATTTTCCATTTCTATTTCCATAGAAAATCAAACTAATTGAATTTATGTTGGTTTTTGGCTTACAGTGGTGTAAAAACTTTGTGCAGTCTTAACCGAAACTGGTGGGGACTAATTGTACGAGATTTGCTGTTTTTTTGCAATCATGACTCAGGGTTATGTGGTCCAAATTGATTGTGTCTATTACTACAAAATTTCAACCATATTTTTATTGGGTTGGGTTTCCTCTTTATGGAGATGGTCCAAAAATAGTGACTAAGTCCAATTAGCCTAAGGAATTTTAATTAGCTTAAGGATTCCAATTAGCCTAAGGATATTTTTTAATTCTTTTTTAAGTAGGGTTTAGTTTCTTATTTTTGTTGAAGTATATAAAGGGGAGGAGTGCAGGTACTGTTCACGAGTTTAAGAAAGAAAGTGAGTACTGTTCACGACTTTAGAAAAAGACGGTACTGTTCACGAGAGAGGCAGAATAGTAAATCCCGAACAGCTGTGATCAACTGGTCGATCGGAGGTCAATTTGTGGTCCGATTGGACTGAAATTTTACCAGCAGCTTCATAACTCAGAGTACTAAATTCTGAACGGTGGAGATCAAATTTGGAGCATTCTTTCTCCAGATTTCGTGACTGGTAGTTAAGCCACCAACTTGGTGATGTTTTTCTTGAACTCTCTCTAATTTCTTTGTAGAACTTGAATGTTTGCTAAGATTGTGTGATCTTGAGATTGTTATAATGTGTACCTCTAGTTTTAACTAGAGAGAACTTGTGTATTCCCATTATTTGATTATAGTGGAGATTTTTTGGGTGGACTACGGTCCCGTGGTTTGTCCTCCTCACATTAGGGAGGTTTTCCACGTTAAAATTGATTGTGGTGTGGTTGTATTGTGGTGAGTTTATTGCTGTCCAAGAATTAAATTTGTGCCCAAGATTATTGCTCTATTTGTTTGTTTTCTATTAGGTTCATGCAAGAGGGGATAAGGTAATTGTTGTGCTTCCGGATTATCTCTGTTAGTTTATCCCAACAATTTTTTCTTTGATTGAAAGGGACACTTTAGATCATCTCCTCTCCACAAGACATCTTGTTTGTTGTGCTTAATAGACGGGGCTGCCTTTATGACACTGTTTAAAATTGAACCATGTCTCTCACTTTAAACATTCTTTGCAATGATTTGTTGATTTCAAAATAAATGCACAAATAATAAGATGTCATTGGATGGAACTTATGGGCGACATGGTTAGGCCAGCACTATGTAAGACGTTTGCAGTGTGAGCATTACCAACTTGACACAATAGACATGGTTTTGTGATCAAATTCAGGTCTTGGTGATGAAAGAATATACAAGTCATGTGTCACAAGACCCTTCAAAATCTACAGCTATATGTGTTAAATAACCATATGTATAATGTATGTATATATATACATGCATCATCAACTTTTATTCATTGGAATGCAAGATGTAGAGATGGGGTGCACGTTTCCAGCTGTGTTCCGACTCACCAGTTATGCCACCATGTATGTTTACATATAGAATGCTCTTTTAACCATTGATTTAATTATCTTTTTTTACGTAATCTCCAAAGTTTTATAATATCTTCTAAGTCGTAAATGTAGTCAAGATCTCTGCTGGCTGTTTTATAACTTCGATGAACTGCTTCATCCCATTTAGCTGTATTTTGTATACTAATAATCATACTCTTTGGTGAAAGAAAATCCCACAAAATCATGGTATGGATTACTTCAATGGAGTGTTCGAAGTTTCAAAAACGATCAACGAACAGGTCATGAAGTGTTTCCCACGCTGCCAAAAACAAAAAAATAAAAAAAGATCAAGAATGAATGGGGCATGCTATTCAGTTAGTTATCTGATGCTTTCATAGATTGCTTATGTTCTTCTTGTTTCATAGTCACCTGTCTACCAACCGCAATATCTGATATGAATTGGAATTGATTCTATTTCTAGATAAATTAAGGTGGGTGTGCCCAACATGTATCACGAGGAGAGAATATTTTCTGTTTTAATGAATAATTCCTCATATATTCTCCGGCATTAAGGCATTTTTTTTTAATAATTGATCTCTGATTTGGAGATAAAAGTCAGTCTAAGGGCCTGTTTGTTTTTTTGACTGAAATCTAAATAATTTTATTCATATGTTTAAGAGCTATTTATTTTTTAATTTATATCTAAAAAATTGTTTAAAATGTCTTAATGTAATTAAGTTAAAAATTTTAATTTAAATATGAATACTTAAATATTTGAATGCATTAAATATTTTATTTGACACCAATACCCTTAATTTTTTACTTAACATTTATATATATGTCAATAACTTAATATATTAGTTTTATATTTTGATGATATATATATATCGATATATTAGTTTCAGATTTTTTATTTTTATAAAAATAAATAACTTAATATTTATATTCAGATATTTAAAGTAAAAAAATAAACATATAGATCGGATTAAGATTTTAGTCACATTCATATTTCAGATAAAAAAACAAACGCAATCTAACCATAGCTATATTCTTTTCTTGGGAAGTTGGTGTAGGATATTTTTTTGGAAAGGCGTAATTTGTATTACAACTAAGCAACAAGATATTAAATTAATTAAGCTATTTCTTGATAACAAATTTATTGTTTTTTTAAAAAATATTTCATCCCAAATTTAATTTATTGGAAACAATTTTATGATGCAATACATGAAGAGCAATGAAACACGTCTCCGATTTTTATTTTCACACAAGTCATTTTCAATTCGTTTTAGAGTGTAATTTTAAGTTCTTATACATCCAATTTCGTGTCATACGAATATTAATTAATTGACAGAGAAAAAAAAATGGAAGTTCAATCTGCATCATACTTCAAATAGAAAAAATTATGGGTTTGCTTCATTAATTTTATCTTTATTTTTAAAAAACTTTTGCTTGATTGATTAAGTAAAGTGAATTCTACTTCTATGGACACTGTATGTATAAACGTGAAAACAAAATATAATTATTAATTGTAATTATGAATTCCTTGTCGGCAAGCATGAATGTAGCCTCAGATTAGGTATCTTTTTCTGTAAGTCTTCATCAATCACTTTCTGCAACTCTGAATCTTCAGACTCCTTTCATCTTATTCAGAAGCAATCAAATATTAGCCAAGGAAACAAACGGTTTACATTTTCTTTTCCTTTCCTTTCTTTTCTAATAAGAAAATGGCAAGACAGTAGAAAGCAAAATTCTTTAGTGGATGGATCGAGACGCCGGGGCAATTATTTTGGAGACATTACTAAGTGCATTTACTGTGTGTAAAAGAGAGAAAAAGACAGGAAGATGCAAGATAACATAAAAGATTCTTCCAAGCAATAAGCTTAATTTATTTACACACAAACATTCTTTACTTTAGATCAATTACAGTACCACCACCGTAATCTTATGTCAGCAATTTTTTTCTTTTTTTCTTTTTAATTTATATTGAGTTTCTGACTTGTTAAACCACTCAAATGTTCTTATTTCAGCCCCCCTCAATAGAAAGAAAAAAAATATACAGATTAAAATTTGAAGGAAACTTAAAAAAAGTAGAAAACTATAACAAAAAGCTTGGTGACAGTAAAGATAAAGATATGGCAGCCCTAATACAGTTTTACCTATGAACAGAGTTTCTAGTTACTGTTTCGAGTTTTTTTTTTGGGACAGAAAGTAAGAAAGATTCTTGCCAAACTTCAAGCATACAAAAACATAGAGGGAGAGTGTTTCTGGCTTGCTTTTTTCGAGTACAATTTTCTAATAAGTCAACCCATCTCTTGCTTATAAATGCTGTAGTATCCACCTGCATGATTTTGCCAACTCTCTGTTAGGAAACTGCAGCTTGCTTTCATCTCAAAAAGAAAGAGGTTTCTTAATGTATTAGAAAACACCAAAAATCTTTCTAACAAAGGTTTTGAGTATTCATGGTGTTTTAGCTCCTTGTTTTCATTCTTCTGGTTTGTGTTCATACTTGAGAAAATGTCTGGGGTTGCATCAGAATGGTGTCGGTGGAGACTGTTAGCAGCAGTGTTCATTGGTTTACTTCTTACAGCAGCTTCAATATCTGTTTCAGCACAAGAAGCCAGAAGTGAGAACAAAAATGAAAAGTTTGAGCTCAATAATGTAATGAAAGTATCGAAAACTCCTGAGAGTCGATCAGGTTACAAACATGTTTGGCCGGTAAGTTCACTTTCCTTTTTATGTGTTTATCTTCAATATATTTGATGAACTACACCTTTTGTATAACTTATACTCTGAAATTTGACTGACAGGACATAAAATTTGGCTGGAAAATTGTAGTGGGTAGCATAATTGGATTCTTTGGAGCAGCTTGTGGAAGTGTGGGAGGTGTTGGTGGGGGTGGCATTTTTGTTCCTATGCTTAATCTGATTATTGGATTTGATGCAAAATCATCTACCGCACTATCAAAATGTGAGAGAAATCACATCCTTTCTATTACAGATTCAATCCTCCTTGGTATGCAGAAGTTTTGATAAATTTTCAGAAGCTTTTTTGTTTCTGGCAGGTATGATCACCGGTGCAGCAGCTTCTACAGTTTTCTACAATCTCAGGCAAAGGCATCCAACACTTGATATACCGGTTATCGACTATGATCTAGCACTTCTGTTTCAACCAATGTTAGTTCTTGGAATCAGTATTGGAGTTGCTTTCAATGTGATTTTTCCTGATTGGATGATAACAATTTTGCTAATAATTCTGTTCATAGGTATGTTCTGTTGTTTGAATTGCACTTTCTCTTAGATGTTTTCTGTTTGGAGAAATATTTTAATGGAACATGGGTGAAATGCATGCAGTCATGGCTACTAAGGCATTCCTGAAAGGAGTTGAAACTTGGAAGAAGGAAACAATAACCAAAAGGGTAAAATTCTGTACTCATTGTTTATGATGAAATAATATTATATTTTCTCTCTGCTTCTCTGAGGTCTTCGCGTTCTTGATTCTCCAGGAGGCTGCTATACGCTTAGAATCACATGGTGAGTTCATTTCAACTTTTCTATCTTTTTTTACCTTCCAAATTTACTACCCTCAAGCTAATTAATTTAATCATCAGGAAATGGGAATCAAGCAGAAGAATTCAAGTGTGAACCTGAGTCTTTAAGCAATACAACTCCACAAGAAACAAAGGAACCCAAGAAATCAAAGGTAAAAGCACTTGCACAGCCTGCCGTAACAGTTCCTTGTCAAATAACTTTCAGGACTGATCTGTAATTAATTATATCAGGTCTCAATTATTGAGAACATTTACTGGAAGGAACTTGGACTTCTTGTTGCCGTCTGGGTCATAATCCTAGCTTTGCAGATTGCTAAGGTAATTGCCTGATTTGTCGTTTTCCCTTAGAAGCTTGCCAATACGCTTTCCCTTCATGCATTTAATTAGCTGAACTGATGGGAATCCTTCATGGCCACAGAATTACACAACTACATGTTCAGCACTATACTGGATATTGAACTTTCTACAGGTAACTTCATAGCCAAGAAAACCAAAATTTTCAAATATTGGGATTTTTCTTTGCATCTTTTTGTTGCCTTTCAGATCCCAGTGGCCGGAGGAGTAAGTGGATACGAGGCAGTTGCCTTGTACAAAGGGCGGCGAAAGATTGCATCGAAGGGAGATGTAAGCACAGAATGGAGAGTGCACCAGTTGATTCTTTACTGTGCTTGTGGTATTATGGCTGGTGTACTAGGCGGTCTGCTTGGTCTTGGTGGAGGATTCGTTTTAGGCCCTCTTTTCCTGGAGCTAGGAATCCCTCCTCAGGTTTATAATGCTTTTATGAAAGTGCTTCTAGAAATTCTGTTTGAGCAGCTTTTGCTTTGCATCCATTCCAGGACCAACTTCTTGAGGTCTTCCATGCAGGTTTCAAGTGCCACTGCTACCTTTGCTATGACATTTTCTGCATCAATTTCCGTGGTAGAATACTACCTTCTGAAACGTTTTCCAGTCCCATACGGTAACTTAACCAATAAGTTATACAACTTTTTCCCCAAACTTTGAATTCAGTCTGCATATCAATCGTTTCTGATTGTTTTCACAGCTCTCTACTTCTTCGCAGTAGCCACTATTGCTGCCTTTGTAGGACAACATGTGGTGAGAAAGCTGATTAGCATATTAGGCAGAGCATCTATAATCATCTTTACCCTGTCTTTAACAATCTTTGTCAGTGCATTATCACTAGGTATGCTCCTCATTACAGCAAACTTACTGCAAATTTTTCACTGTAGCAGAACATTTTACCTGATGAAAGATTTTGTTTCTTAAAAAACAGGTGGAGTAGGATTAGAAAAAATGATAAAAAGGATTCAACACAAGGAGTACATGGGATTTGACGACATTTGTTCTTACACAACTTAGACATGTCTCCCTTGGGGTGACAACCAAACCAACAGCAAGCTTTTTTGGAGGACAACTGACATTGGAGAACAGAAATCTGTAGGAAAATTGGAAAGTTCATACACAAGGTCACCAATTGGAGGACTAACATATTTAGGGGTGAATCAAGTCTTGGATCCAATTCTTGTCTGTTAGTGAAACAGGGAAAATTTACTTGTATTTATGTATTGATTCAATATCTATTTAGAAAAAAGAAAAAAGAAAAAAAATTAAATTAATAGATCACAAAAGATAGACATTCTTTTGTTAATCAATAGATCATCAATATCCATTTATTTAGGGGTTTAATGACTACAATTACTTTTTAAAAATAAAAAATAATTACCCTCATAATTTATAATCAAAATTGACCACATTTTTATTTATTGAATCAAATTACTCTTCTAAACAAAAACAACGGGACAATTTTGCACTCGTGAGTGTAGCTTTGTTGCCCTTACAAAGGGGTAAAATTGCCCCCTCCCAAACAAAAATAAGGGGGGCAATTCTGGCCCCCTCGTGAGCAAGCTTCACTATTCTGCCCCCCTTATTTTTGGTTAGAAGGGGAGCAGAATTGTCCCCTTTCAACTACACAAATGGGGCAAAAATTGCCCCCACTTGTGAGGAATACTCACAACGGGACAGATTTCGTCCCCCTGGACGGATGATAGGGATGGATTACTCTTCTCTGTTGGACGAACGAGAAACACTTTAAAAAATTTTAAATTTTGAACACACTTGTAGATTAGAGAATTACAGTATTTTATTTTTAATAGTTGAAGACAATTTGGTCCAACAAATAAAAATATAATCAATTTTGATTATAAATTATGAGGATGATTATTTTTTATTTTTGAAAAATAATTATAGTTGTTTTCGATTAAATCTCATTTATTTATTAGTTCAATTATTTAAAATCTAACCCACAAGTAAAGTCTTTCTACCTATTATCAATTTTCTCTAAGGATGATAACTTTTGGCATGATTCGTTAATTCGATACGAATACAACATGAAATTAGCGGCTTTGCATTAAACTAAAATGACACGATTAATAAATAGGCAATAATAATATAATACGATTAATAATTGGGTCGAGTTCGAATTTACAAGTTTATTAAGTTAACCTATTTATGATATGATTAACTATTTAAATTATTATTTTAATTTATTTATTTATAATTTAATATATTTATTTTATATTTTAATAACTTTTGATATCATTATTAAATGAATTCAATTGAAATTAATTTAAAATATACTATATCTTGACCCGACAAGAATGCCACATGCCAACCCAAATTTTCACCGCTAGTTTCCTATATCTATTTGTTTTATCCATGTTACTCCCGGAATCTTTCTTTATTGAATTCTTTTAATGGGCCTTTTGTTGGGCCAAAGCTCAAATAAATGGGCTTACTTGAACAAATAAAAATAGGAAATGTCCTAAAAGCCCATTTAGTTGGATTATTACATAGAATTGACACCGTAGCACTTGAAAACACTTAGAAAAACTCACTCATTCTTATTCGTTGCCGCCAGCGCGCGCTCTGCCTCTCATGCCCTCGTTTCTTCCTTTACTGAAAAAAAATTGGCAATTAACCCAAAATGTAATTATTATTAAATAAAAATTCAAAAATATTTACTGACATATAATTTAATTAAATATATTCAATTTTAATAATTTTAGATAAAAATATCCTTATACCAATATACGTGTTCGAATATTCAGACTTTACTCAACAGTAAAGTTCGAGTAAGGTGAAACTTATTATCGAATAAAGTGAAAATTTTTACTTTACTCGAACCTTATTATCGAATAAAATTTAATTTTATCTTACTTGAAGGTAAAATTCGAGTAAGAAAAAATTTTCTCTTTACTCGAAGGTAAGATTCGAGTAAGGAGAAGTTTTCTCTTTACTCGAACCTTACAAATTAATTTATGCTATTTTACGTTTAAATTTCTATAATTAATATAATATAAAATTAAACCTCAATTATTTGATGTAATAATATTTAAGTCTTTAATTTTTATTGATATCTTAAACAAGAGATTAAGAGTATAATATTAAAATGACTGAAATTATTCATTGTTTAATATTGTAGTGCTATAATTAAAAAATTTAACTCGTATAAAATAAAATAATTAATAATTAATAAAAAATAAAGACTTAAATATTATTAAATCAAACAATTATGGCTTAATTATATATTATATTAATTATAAGAACTTAAATGTTAAATAATATAAATTAATTTGGAATGTTCGAGTAAACAAAAATTTTCTCTTTGTTCCAACATTCTAAATCTATTTATATTATTTTACGTTTAAGTTCTTATAATTAGTATAATATACAATTAAGCCACAATTATTTGATTTAATAATATTTAAGTTCTTAATTTTTATTGATATCTTAAACAATTAGTACTAAATAATGTATAATTTAACGCTAAAAGATAATTTTAGTAACGTTAATATTATACTTTTGACCTCATATTTAAGACATCAATAAAAATTATGAACTTAAATATTATTAAATCAAATAATTGAGGCTTAATTGTATATTATATTAATTATAGAAATTTAAACCTTAAATAATAGAAATTAATTTGAAAGGTTCGAGTAAAAAATTCTCCTTACTCAACCGTGCAGCTGTCGAGTAAAGGAAAAAATCTCCTTACTCGATAGACCTCCGTCTTTACTCGATAAAAAATAAATTTGATTTTTTACGCAAAAAATCTTTGTTTTACTCAGATTAATTATCAAAATAAATTTACCATAAAATAAGTTTGTTAATTAAATCAAATAAATTAACTGTTAAATTTAGAGAATTTGTGCGATAAACTGGATTGTAAAAGAAGAAAAGAAATAGGAAACAAAATAAGGATACAAATGTATGAGTTAATTATGTGAGAATGGGTATTTTTAATCGACAAACTTAAAAAATGGTACGTGAGATTGAAAATTTTGGGGATAGACATTTTTTAATTTTTATTAATAAACATAGGCATTTTCGGTTAACTCCCAAAAAAAATTAACTTTCTCAACTCAAATCTAGTTAAGTAAACAAAGAAATTTTTCATTTTTTTTTTGTACGCAAACCCTCCGTCTTCACAAGTAATTGATCGAAATAATTTAACTTCTAATTATATGTTGTTGTGTATGATCCCTTTATGCTCATATATAACTGCTGCAGTTTGTGAAACCTAACTCTCTTTGTAGCAGGCAAAACTTGTTTGTTTCTTGCTTCCAAGAACTACTGGTGCTTTTCAAGCAGGGGCCCTTTCTCGAGCTCAAATTTAATCACAGGTAAGTATTTAGTCCTGTTTTCAAGTTTCCAACACAAAAAAATCTTTTAAGTTTATAATTAGGACTGTTAACTGATATTTATCTGGCAGTACTAGTGGGCAATTATGAGAGAAATTGTGAGTATTCAAGTCGGAAGTTTCGCAAACTTCGTTGGTTCTCATTTCTGGAACTTCCAGGTACAACTTTAACAGAGTAATTTGTTGCTAATGATAAGTTATTTATGCTCGTGTTCAAATTAATATTTATTTGTTACTGAAAAGCTAATCTCTGCACATTATTTAGCATAAAATGTCCTGATTATGTGTGTAATGCTCAAGGATGAGTTACTTGGATTGGGTTCGAACCCTGAAAGTGATCCAGTCTTCAAGAACCAGTGTCTGAACATGGATGTTCTCTACCGCACTGGCGAGACACAGCAGGTGTTTTTTTTCTTTTTTCTTTCGATCATTTCTAGCTTGCTAGGTTTCAAATCCAGTCAAGATGGATTTTTCACTTTTTTGTTTGTTTGAAAATGTTCAGGGCATCCTTACATATACTCCTCGCCTGGTTTCAGTTGACTTTCAAGGTACTTGACTTATATGCATTGTTGATAAATATATGATTTAGTATGTTTTAATCTAGGTAATGAGACGTATTTTCTAGCATTGTCATTGCATGGAACTTGAAATGTATTGAAATCTTGCTTATGTTTTATGTTTTATGATTGTTGTCATACTGAGAGCATCTGTTTCAATAAAAGCTAAAGAATTACATCAGCCAAGACTTTATGCTGAATGTTGCTCCTTGTCCATGAAGTGTCCCAAGAGACTACAACTTTGCTTAGAGTTTTTCTTTTGTGGTTTATTTATTTTAGGTTTCCCATTACAGGATCCCTCGGATCTATGAGTTCACGTGGTACGTTATATAGTGAGGGTTCCCAGGCACCATCAGATGTTGTCACATGGTGAGAATTGTAATTTAACTGTTTTGTATTATGGTTTGCCAATTTCACCCTTTTACTCAGCATGCTAGGTTCAGCATACTTAATTCTCTTTGTATATAATTTTTACTGTTCATCAATAAATATTCACTTCAATAGTAATGTGAATTATGAAAAGAGTATATATATATATATATATATATATATATATATATATATATATATTCATGCAATGTGCACAATTACATGTTATCACAATGTTGATTAGTTGCTAACTTATGCTTTTCTTTGTCATCTATTCATCTAGGATAATATAGTATACTTGGCCTAACCTATAAATGATTAGTTATTGTTCTATCTCATCCAACTATCTTTCTGCACCTTAATTTGTGGTTTAATTACTCTTTTCAGCAAAGATGAGAGCATAAAATACATGTGCTTTTGACATAAATTTTTAAAGGTCTTTTAAACTTTGTCTATATATTGACTTGTGTGTTGCCAGATATGTTCATGTATCTTGTGGGATATAAATAAGTTGACTGTTTATAGACCAATGTGCAGGTCTGGTAGCGTTTCTAGTCATGCATCTGAACCTCATAAAAAGAATTTGTTCTTGCAAAGTTTGTATGAAGAAGAGCAGGAGAGCTTCAGTATGATGAATGGTACCACTAGGGGGGAGAATGATTCTCAAAGAGAGATTCAGGATAAGGATATAGTTGAATGTTTAGATAATGGTGTCAAGTTTTGGACAGATTTCTCAAAAGTGCACTATCATCCTCAGAGTTTGTACGAGTTAAGTGGACTATGGACGGATATGCAGGATTTTGACAATTATGGAATTGGAAGGGATGCTTTCTCTGAGGGTTTCCGAGGAGAAGAAATGTGCGAGAGGCTTCGTTTTTTTGTAGAAGATTGTGACCATATTCAGGTATAATTTTACCGGAGAAACATTTTACCTTCTATTGTGATGTTGTCACAGGAGATTTAGCCTTCTTGTATCTTTTTATTTGGTTTTGCCTTGATACTGAAGCCATTAACAACAGTAATTGGCATAAACTGTGTTATGGTGAAGATTGATAAAGGCCTTTCTCAAGATCCCTGATTTTCAAAGTCAGTGCGGATTTGCCACTGAAATTCACTCCATTTTGTATATAGGGTTGTTCTTTTCTGATTATATGCAATACGATATAATTATTATACCTGGTATTCTTTGTTATTTTCATTCACTTATTTCCTATTTTATGGTCTTAATGAATCTAATATCTTCTTAAGTCTACTGCAGATGAATAACTAAGGCCTGTGAATGGCATATGTTGCTGCATAAAATGTAGAAAGTTCTATTTGTACTTAGTTGGATGGTTTCTAATTTTTGACATGATGTCGCCATTGGGAACATACTTTTTGTTGAGCACTTGGTCGATCTTTGATGATGTGAATTTGATGATTGTATTGATGCCAAGGATGATATGCTTGGACTCAGTATACTGTCCAGATATTGTGGAATTTCTTTTATGTGCTTTCATGTCAGGGTAATCAGTATTAGTTCGGATTTGCACTAGATATGTCTTTAAATTAGTTTTTGAATATTTGGTGACTTTGATAGGGTTTTCAATTTATGGTTGATGACTCGGGAGGTTTCTCTGCCATAGCTGCAGAGTTTTTGGAGAATATTGCTGATGAATATGCAAACACTCCAGTTTTGCTCTATGCTGTCCGTAGTCCTGGCTCATATATGAACCTTAAAAGCCAGAAGCAAACAATCTTCAGGAAACTTCATGATGCAGTTTCATTTTCAAGATTAGCTTCCTTCAGCAAATTGATTGTACCACTTGGTTTACCCTTCTTGAGTGAAAGTAAGCAGTATTTTATTTGTTGAATACATTCTTAGTGTTATCTCTTAGTTTCACTCTATATATGCCCAGTATATTGTTACTTGTTTCAAAGCATTTTCTGGAATTCTGGTTTGTTTTATGTTAATTTGATTTCTTTGATTTTTGTGTAATAGTTGCACTTCATTGGAGAGTGATCGAGCATGCTTGTGCAAACTGCTCATATATGTTCTAGCCTTTGTTTATCTGATGATGCCATATATTCCAATGTCCGTGATCTTACGATGATTTGCTAGTTTTGTTTGCTCATGTTGAGCCATTGATCACTCTTCAGTTCCTTGATTCTTAGGGATTCTCTACGTGGTTTGTCCTGATTGCTTCTTTATGTGTACTAATCTTATGCTCATAATTTTGAAGGTAAAGCTTCAACATACCTTCGCATCGAAAATGATAAGCCTTACCACACTAGTGCTGTTTATGCTGCTGCCCTACACTCGACAACTCTTCCTTTCCGGATGGAGCCAGTTGGGCCCATTGCAGATTCATTTGATGTGTCTGGTGCTGTGGAAATTAATGATTTTGTACAAATGTTAGCAGGGCAAGCTAGGCAGAATACGGTAGCTATTCTGGATGTTGCAATGCCAGCACCAACATTAAATGGTATTATGTTAATGGCTTCCATTGAATGCTCTTAATTACAAATAAGGGGTTTGGTTAACCATTTTGTACTGTGAAATCCAGGGAAACAAGGTGAGAAATCTTTGCTAGGGAATCTTCAGCCTTTGACACCAGAAGTAGCTGAGGATGCGGAGGACTTCCAAGCAGTGGAATCTATGGTTGTTCATGGAGCACTTGGGTCAGGTATCATATAGAATCTGTCCATTTTTTACTTAATGATTTAATGCCTTAGTCTCGCAGATTATGTTTAGCATTTATTTATAACTACATTATATGAAACTCTACTTTTTATCTTTCTGATGACTCCATCAGTAAGTGATCAAGATTCTTTTTTGATATTACTTTGCTTTACGCTGTGGATATCAATTTGGTTTTACTTCACTCAGTCTCTGTGAATAGTTCTTGCTTGGTGTATTTCAGGCACCAATGCTGAAGTGAATTTTAACAATTCTGATTACATTACCAAGTGCTATATTATCTCCTGATCTATATTTCTAAGGATGAACTTCTTCAAAAAGAGACCATGGTTATGATAATTCCTCTCTTTTTCTCTTCATACACAGACACTCATATTTACTTGCAAATCTAAACTTTACCACACTTAACCATTGTACTTGATAACTAGTAATCCCTAATGTCAGGTTCTGAAAAAACCAAGTGATGCTGGAGAACATATTGTAAGGTATTTATAATATTTTCTACGTCTAAATATTGATGAAATTAGGCAGGTCTTGTGGTCATTGCCACTGCTTTAGACTAGTTGAACCTTTGAGAAATTAATCAGGCTTAATGAGGTTGTGACTTTAGAGAACAAAAGAAATTTTCATTATCTCTCGTTTCAACTGGGGTGCTCTCTACATATCATCTCTATGATGATGAAAGTTTCAAAGCATGGTAATTGGAAAGCAGGTGCATTTGGTTGGGAAGATTTTTGGTTTTTTCTGTGCATGTGCTAGCTTTGTGAGAACCAACTGCATTTCATGTTTTAACTCGTTGGTTTTGTTGTGCAGATGGTCATCGTGCTTCAATTTCTGAAGTGAAGGATACAGTTAATGGTATTTATGAGAATGCAATTACAAGGCCCATGTTTTGCCATCTATCAGTGGCTCGCTGTCCTCTTCCTATACCTTTGCCATTTCCTTCAATTTTTGGGAATTTTGTTGGACAACATGGTGAGCTGTTGAGCACCCCAATAGTATCAGGTTCTTTCTCAAGAGGATCAATCGATGTCCATTCTATACCCATGGCAGTTAGATTGCGTTCAAGCAGCGCCATTTTGCCATTTTTAGAGAACAGATTGGTGAATCTTAGGAGATTTGGATTGGAGCGAGGGGCTTTGGGGTCTGAGCTACTAAGAAATTGGGGATTTGAAAAGGATGAATTATACGACATTGGAGAGACTATGTCAAAAATGGTTTCAGCATTAAATCCTGATCTCCAACTTTCCTCGGAGGATTCAGATTAACTTTAGTTTCAGGTAGGATGTTTTAAATTCTTTGCTTAATTTGAAACTGACAAAGTTAATGATCAATGTATGTATATTCTGTTTCTCTTTGTTAGGAATGATTAGTATTAGTGTATTTCGATAGTGGTTTTTCTTTTTCTTCCAAAGAATAATTCCCAGATAATTAATTTTGAAGGTTCTATAAATATTCCAAATGAAGTCTAGATTTTGTTGGAAATCAAAATGCCAGAATATCCCCAGATGGAATATTTTGTATTAATTTTATGATATATAATTACTCACTGTTTGGATTCATATAAATTAAAGAGGTAGCTGTTGATTTCCAGGGCTGATTCGTAACTAAAACGAAATCCGAGAAATACTTTTTTATTAATTTATAGTGATATCGATGTTCCAGTCAAGAGCCCCGAAAAAGAAATATAAATAATATATAAATTAGACATCCATCTAAATATATTTGTTTATAATACGTTCACCTCTAACTCTCTAAGGCTGCTATATATTTCTTAATTAATTTAGCATGAACGGCATTGACAATTAATATTACAACAGGCGTGGAAAGGCTGCATCGAATGGAGAAAGCTGAAGCAGGCACAAACTGGATCGTATACCTGTTTGTTCTCTTTTTTTGCTACTGGCTTAGTTGCTGGTGCAGAGTTCTTCATCTTCGTGGAGGATTCATTCCAAGTCCTCTTCTCCTGGAGCTCGGAATCCATCCTAACTTAGATTTCAGATAAAAAAATAAATAAACAGACCTCTTTATCATGAAAATAAATTTCGACCTTTTGTCTCCGTAACTAGACTAACTTGTTGAGCTTTTATCTTCTAAAACGTTTTCCAATTCCCTAGGTAATACAGAAATTTTTCTTATTTTTGGCTGTAAATTGAATGTATTATTTACGATTTTTGATTGATTGAACAGCTCTCCACTTGTTTGGAGTAGCCACCATAGCTGCTGCAGTTGTAGGGCAAAATGTGGTGAAAAAGTTGATCAGTTTATTAGGAAGAGCATCTATAATCATCTTCATATATACTGTCCCCACAATCTTTACGAGTGCATTATCTCTATGTATATATGTTTATTAATTAAAAGATTATTTTGTACTTTATTGCAATCTTTTATCCTGTAAAATTTTAGATTTTCGTTTTAATTTTGAGTAATGTAACAATATAATGATCAGCCCAAAATCAACAATATAATTCTGAAAATCCTAAGGTTTTGCAAGAATTGATAAACGCACGTATATTATATGTACTTACACTATGAATTGCTATCGTATATCACATCATATAATGTAATAGCAGCTTTTGTATATATAGGGCAACATTATGTGGTGAGGAATATATGTGTGTTAGGTAAAGCATCTTAATCATCTTCATTTATTAAGGCATTTACTACTCGATCTGTTTCTGTCCCTCCAAATTCTTATAAAGTAGGTTTCAAAAACCACAATCAATTGTTTCATGTTATTTTTTGCATCAATGTCGGTCATATAATTGTCTACCTTATATAAATTACGAAATGTTTTTCGATTTCTTATTATAATTTAATCAAAGTTATATGTACAAAAGATTTCTATTAATTTACAGTCCTAAGTCATAGAGGGAAGGACAAGCTTTCACATGCATGTGTTTGCATGTTTGCGGAGATTAAGTTTTGGATTTGTTGGCATATAAATGAAAGCTCCTTCAACCTAATAATCAAACCCCATCATCATCAACTAAAGTTATGCAGAGGGTTAGGTCTGAATTTAACCATATATATTGGGATATTTACTGTCATAAATCTTTTTTACAACTTTTCATATCATATGCAATTCCATTCGTAACTAGGAAATAATATGCATTAATATGAGCATAAAATTATTGGACAAATGGGTATGGAATTAATTTTGTTGCCATATTAGAACTGGTTATAATTTGTTTTAACGGCCGTTAGCAAGGTGGTAAGCTTCAAGTTCCATTCTTACAATAAGAAATACGAGTATAATTCTCTTAAAATGTTCTTTTCTGATTCAGATATTTGGAATGTTCTGAATGAAATCTGTTTTTGACCGTAAAAAAAATGGTAATAGTGTTCTAATGATAACACAGATGAGACAAATAGCGAGAGTCGAGGAAGAAAGAGAGGAAAGAGAAAGAGACAGGTTCGAAGCAAATGAGAGTAGAATGACAAGTAGAGAGAGTCAGACAACTCAGAATCAAACTACATGCAAAGAGAAAGAGAGAGAACATAGAGCCTAGAGTTTGCTTATTTTCTGCTTATTTCCTTTCTTTAAATGTTAATGAAGTCTTCTGTCTCAAGCACATTTCTCGTCTTAACTCAGCTTCAGCAGTCTTAATTTGTCTCTAGGTCAAGCTCTGTTGTTTAGCATTTACTGGTACTATTCACCCCCTTTCTTGCAATGAAATGGAACTGTAGGTGCTGTACGTGTCTGGATTTTTTTTTTTTCCGAGTTTTAGTCTTTCCGTGTATTTGTCCTGTTATTTTGAGTTTTGGGTAGGAGTTCAAGTTTAAGGAAATTTGATATTTTGAGAAAGAGAGGTGGCATTTGATGGCTTGCATTTGGTCAAGATGGTGGTGGGTTTTGAGATTGATGACAACAGTTTTGGTTGGTTTTTTAGTTGTAGCTTCACTGTTTGAGGTAGCAGAACCAAGATTGGAGCAGGATGTGTCAAGTTACAATGATAGTGAAGAGGTTGTTGATTCTGATTATCTGAAAAAAGTGATGATCTTCTTGTGGCAAAATGGTCAACTGGGTTATGAACATGTCTGGCCTGTAAGTCAAATTTTTTGTTGGCTTTCTTGCTTGTTTCTGTAGTTTCTTATCAATTCCAAAATTGCCTTGATCTCAATTGTTTTCTTCGTTTCTGGTGCTAAAGAGTATAATTTGTTGAGTTCCATGCAACAAAGGGGAGTTTTACAATGTGAAAATTGATTATTGAGCTCACTGAAAATATTTTAGTTATAAAACTTTTAGGATTGTTTGATTGCTTAGTCTTATTCTAATATCTATCCGAGTTTTGGTCTATTTTGTGAAAATTCATTATTGGCATATATTTTATTTGAATTGTCGACAATGAAATTGTGATCCTAGGAGATGAAATTTGGCTGGAAAATTGTGGTGGGTACCATAATTGGATTCTTCGGAGCAGCATTTGGGAGTGTAGGAGGCGTTGGTGGGGGTGGCATATTTGTTCCTATGCTTACCCTAATCATTGGCTTTGATGCCAAATCATCAACTGCAATATCAAAATGTAAGAAAATTCCATCCGTTCTACAATGTTTCTGTATTAGATAATTCATTTGAAACTGGTTTTGGCTAAATTAACCGAGCAACCTTAATTTCTGTAACTTTCTTTTCTAATCTAATGTGATGCAAACTAATGCAGTTGTGTCATACGGATTCAGGTATGATAACAGGTGCAGCAGGAGCAGCAGTTTACTACAATTTAAAGCTGAGGCATCCTACACTTGATATGCCCATCATCGACTATGACTTGGCACTTCTATTTCAACCAATGCTGGTTCTAGGCATTAGTATTGGAGTTGCTTTTAATGTGATTTTTGCAGACTGGATGATCACAATTTTGCTAATCGTTCTCTTCCTCGGTATCATTTGCTAGGATTCTGAATTTATTCATGTTTCCATCTTGGAAACCTTCTTTGATTTTCCCTTCCCGGACACTTTTCTTACTTGATCCTGCTGAGCTGCAGGCACATCAACTAAAGCATTCTTCAAAGGCGTTGAAACGTGGAAAAAAGAAACCATAATAAAAAGGGTAGCAGAATCTCTCTAGTTCTCAAGGAACTCTAATTATATATGTTCTAATGCGACATATTTTCCTCCAAATCATTCTCACATGTTACTCACATTTCAGGAGACTGCTAGGTGTTTGAATTCAGATGGTGAGTTGGGTTGGAATATGATCTTTTCTTCTTTTTTCCTTTGGTTTATTCCTTATGTAGCGATTTATGACATCTTGAATCAGGTAATGATACCGAAGAAGTGGCATACAAACCCCTGCCTGGAGACCCTGCCGATGGCACTCAAACAAATACAAAAGAATCTATAAAAGAAGTAACATTTCCTTAACAATCTGCACTTCTATCATCAGTAGCTTTGGGACTAATTCTTCCACCTTTGCAGGTCTCCGTTCTTGAGAATGTTCACTGGAAGGAACTTGGACTTCTTATTTCTGTCTGGGTTGTAACCCTTGCACTGCAGATGGCAAAGGTATTATCTGCTGTGTGCTTATTGTCCTTTAGAAGCCTTTCTTCAATTGCTTTGATGCATTCATGAGCTGAATTGATGAGACTCCCATTTGTGGTCAAAACAGAATTACACAAGCACCTGTTCCATGGCATATTGGTTAACAAACCTGTTGCAGGTACCTTCTCTGTGATTCTTAGCTAAAAGATGTTTTCCTTGATGATTTGGGTGTGAAATCAAAGCCTCATGATTTTGAGCTGGGGCTGTGGGCCATTTCTGAATTCGGTTTGAATACATTAGAATAATTATATCCTAGCTGTATGGTTTTTCAGATCCCAGTGGCTGTTGGAGTAACCTCATACGAGGCAGTTTGCCTCTATAAAGGGCGAAGAAAAATTGCATCCAAGGGAGAAGCAGGAACAAACTGGAAAGTACACCAGCTGATTATTTATTGTGCCATTGGTGTCTTAGCTGGTATCGTTGGTGGGTTGCTTGGCCTAGGGGGAGGATTTATTTTGGGTCCTCTTTTTCTTGAGCTGGGAGTCCCTCCTCAGGTGCATTCATACTTACCCTCATGGTTTCATGGTGTTTGATGGTCCACTTCTGTCTAAGAATTCCACTTTTAAAAAAAATTTCAAATTGGAAACACACCCCCTAGTCAAAGAAGTTGAAACTTGGTGACCAAAAGATACAATTCATTTTCACCAAAAATTTTGCTATTTTATTTCCTGCCCTTGAAAACATGTATGAAACTGGAAACTAAGGCGTGGTCCTTTATTGCACAACTGTTATGTACATGCCAAGATTAACTTGTTGAGAACTTCCATGTAGGTATCAAGTGCCACAGCCACCTTTGCGATGACATTTTCTGCATCAATGTCTGTTGTAGAATATTACCTTCTAAAACGTTTTCCAGTTCCTTATGGTACTACCATTTGAATCATGAACCCAAATTTACTAACAAGATATGAAATTTTCTACCAAAACGGCAAGGTAATTATATCATCAGTCTTGAATTTATTCTACAGCTCTGTACTTTGTTGCTGTCGCCACCATCGCTGCCTTTGCTGGGCAACACATAGTGAGAAAGATCATCAGTGTACTAGGGAGAGCTTCTCTAATCATCTTCATTTTATCCTTCACCATCTTCATCAGTGCAATATCACTGGGTATGTAATTCAGTGTCCACTGCATTTTCTTTCATCCATTGAATTCCTCACAATTAGACTTTTTCCAACACCTTTCACAGTCTTAAAAGTAATAGAAATCGTTGTTTTCAATCAATGAAACCTTTTCTTTCTTTTGAAACAGGTGGAGTAGGCATAGTAGACATGATCGAAAAGATTGAGCAGAAAGAGTACATGGGATTCGATAATATTTGTTCATATGAACCTTAGTACTAGAAATTTCCTCTCCA
Organism: Melia azedarach; assembly: GCA_028052125.1. NCBI lineage: Eukaryota > Viridiplantae > Streptophyta > Magnoliopsida > Sapindales > Meliaceae > Melia > Melia azedarach. The sequence continues at coordinate 2,106,078 of CM051398.1, read as the reverse complement.
ACTCTCTCAAACAAAAGATCTTTGGCGTTGCTTATCCTCCCTGAGCAATAAATTTCATCTCATACTTTGTGAAATGTTAGATTTAACATGGACTTTCTTTGAAATCTAAGTTTGCCTTCTGTGTCACCACCCTGGTCTGAATAAGCTATACTTGATTGCAACGGTACCCCAAAATAGACAATGTATACAACTTCATAGCGCCAGAGTAATCAATACAGCTGCAATTTACTAGTATAATCGAATAACATTGTCATTTTCTTTGCCAAGTAATATAATAAAAAAAATATAAATATAATAAGGTAAGATTACAAGAGAGCCAAAATTCCTATCTTTTGGAGCGTAGGTGAATTCTTGGAGTTTGGTTTTATTGGACATGACTACTAGCAGTTGTCACAACTCATAGCTATAAGAAATGTACAACTAATGCAAGCAAATTTAAAATACTGGAAGCATTTAGAAAATGAAAACAGTATTTCCAAGATTTTACTAAGAAACAATCTCTCCATAGCTTACTTCTTTCTTTTCTTGCTTTTTTTTTGGTCAGGTATCAATATTCTAAATCATTCTATAATTCATCTTTGTGGTTTTCAAAATCTTTGCGCACTTGATCTTTGCCTTTCAATTGTTTGTTGATAAATGCTGCCAAGTCCTTTGAGCTGGATTTTGTTGAAACTTTGATCTGATAAAAAAAATGGAGACCTTGCATCAGAAGGATAAAGACTAAATATAAAACAAAATGAAAGAATTACGTACAGATCGCAAGATAATTACCGGATTTGCTTTATCACCAGCTGGGTAAAATAGAATTGTTGGGTAGTCATCAAGCTGCAATGACAAATAATCAACAATACATAAGTCATCATCATTCTCCATGATTTGTAACGACTTCCAAGTTTCTAACCAACTAAGCTTCAATTCTCCGTAAACTCTATATTCTAGGAGACAATAACCTTTGCCTTTCTCAACTGTAAATATTCCAACATGTGTTGCAATAAGATTGTGGCCCATTGGATTTTTTTAAACACTTACATGCAGTTTTGGATGCTCATTCATGGAAGCATCTATCTTTGCGATGACTAGATTGTCCAAACCCTTGAAGTGGCTAGCCAACTTTTCAATTTGTTTGCTAGTTGTCTCACATTTGATGCACCATGGTGTATGTATCTGTTTGTAACAATCAAAGGTATTTTAGCAACAATGTTAAAATGACTTCAGGTGTAGGTATTCTGCCAAAGTGTCCTCAGTATATATTTCTAAGAAACCAGACTCCCATGAATTTGCCGTAAAGCAACATAAAATGACAGATATAATGAAGTTTTGAGTTCTACAAGATACACGGGCAGCAATTTACATTAAAAATTTCAGGATAATAGTTGGATTAATAAAACTCTGCCACACTTTTATGATTTCATCTTCTATTCAATGGGCAATCCTATTTCCATTATGATGATGAATGATTATCAAAATAGCTAAAATGAGATCACATTTAACATTAAAATGAAAAAAGGTCAGATATAAGAAGCGGGAGAACAGATGCAAACCTCCAGAAGAACATTCTCGGGACTGTTCAAAACCAAGTCATCAAATGTCTTCCCCACAATAACATGCACACTTGCATTTGTCTGCAGTTTTTGAAACAACATAAATATATTTGAAGATTTAAAGGGATAAAAAAGAACATGATAAAAAGAATGTCACGTTTGATTAGTTCATAATTAGAACTTATGCAGTCAGAAGTCAGAACATAATGTGAGATCACTTACAAGTGCATCTGTGAAATATAATGGTCAATGTTTTACATAGAATTCAAATAGTGCTTATGACATTTAATGAGTTTATTTTCATTCTTTCAAATGCTTATTAAAATAAAATATTATAGGACTCAAAATTAGGGATGGCAAAATCCCCCGGATATCAGTGTCCACTCTATTAGGCGTAACGGGAATTCTTAAAGGGTATGGGGTGGCTTTGGGGGAAGAGAACCATGCCCAAAACAGGTATGGGATAGATATTCTCCCCATTCCCAAATCCAAACCTTGCTCATTTTCTTATATATATTTTTATTTTTAGAAACATAATTTCAAAACTATGTATTTTTATATTTTTACTTTATTTACTGAAATAAAAATGATTAATATTGACATGTAATGGTATTAATATACATATACCTTAACTAGGAAGAGTATAAATTAGTTTTTCTTTCAAAATTTGGATTTTAAAAAACGGGTTAATGGGTATGGGAAATTATTCTCCTATTTAAAAATTTTCATACCCATACCCATGCATATGAAGACACGTACGGGGACTGTCATTAGATCCAGGTGTGGGTATGGTGAAGGCTCTAACACCCATACTCACTCCATTGCCATCTCTAATCAAAAGTCAACTGATCAATGGACATTCCAATGTCATCAATTGCACGAACAATACATGCTTATTGACTAGGTAAAATAAATAGATTTTTGATTTTCAAACAGTACAGTGACAACTTTAAAAATAAGTTCAGAATCGTTACATATGATTGCAAGTAATAATCTAAAAGGCAAGGGATATTGTACTCACATTATCTGGTATTGGCTGTGATTTGTAGTAAGGAGACAGAGTACCATGCAGAAGCCCTGAGCAAAACTCCTGAAATATCATTTCAGTATACATGAGTCACTAGCTAGGTATTCTCAAAATTAGAAATTAAACAGAGGAGAAATGTTACTTCTATGTTGCTTGGTGTCAGATCTGACTCTAACAAAAACTTTGAGCTGATCTTGTTATCAAAGGCAGCCATCTATAAGGCATACAGGAACCAGTCAGTTTACAGCTTCAGTTGAAGAATATTCAGATAAGAGCTAATGGTCAACACTGAAATCTAACCACAGTGTTCTTTGATTCTTCAAGTCCCAATAAAGTTAAAAATGGCTTTGCCAGGTTGTCATCTGTAATGTCTATTGCTATAAACATCAGCTGCACCAAGAAAATGATCTATAAAATCATAATTGTAAAAGTTGATTGCTAGCTTCAAAAGCTTCAAAAATAATAAAGTTAAGTACCTTTGTTTTGAACTTTCTAGCAATATCTTGAAGAGGCTCAAGAAAACTCTTCAAATCATCATCCTTTGCAAAGACAAAAACCTGGATAGTAATGAATAAAGTTGTTACAAGCTTTTTACCTCATAAACATGCATTACAAATACAATTTACGATTAATCTTAAGCTTCACGCAGGCTTAATTGTGGCCAGACTAGAAATTCTTTTAGGGTTGTGGCAAACTGAAGTTGCTACAGACAAGCAGTCAATAGCTTAAGGCAACAGGTCAACAAAACCTGCTATATGGAATACAAATGTCAGAGGAAGAGTAGGAAATGGCTGGCGAGAAATTATTGAGAAATGATGCAATCACTTTGGTTCTTGGAATCACATCCTGCAATGGATGGAACAGCTCACAAAGTCCAACCATTTCACCTAGTCTCTTGGCCCCAAATTCTTCTCATACCTTTATCAAAACAGAATGGCTTCATCTTTTTTCATCAGTTGGTTGTTCCTCTCCATTTATATCTCTTTTTCAAATTTCCTTCTAGATTGGTTTAAAAAATATAATGGCCTATTCTATATCTGCAGAACTTGGAATAGTCTATATTTTGAAGTTCCCATGATTAAGCAGTTCAATCCAACTGTTAACTTCGTATCTTATTTTGGGAAAAGGTACAAAGAAAAATAAATCTAAAGCACAAAAAAGAAATTATACAAGTGAAAAGAAAAATTATAGGTCGGAAGTATTTGCAACCTGAGTCTTGATAGGGCTGGAGTAAACACTGGCAGAATTTATTTCAGTCAGTTTGGTAACTAATGGAAACTTGTTGTAGGCCAAAAACTGCAATATTTTGTCCTTTTCAAAGGACTCTTCTGCAAAACCAAAGAGATTCATTCATTATGTCAGTCAATTCTTGCTTACACTGTCTGGAAACAAGAAAACAACCAAGATTGAGCAAATTGCAAGTTTCCATTATCAAAATTATTCTCCAGGTGTGGTTAACACTTATTTTACAAAACAAAGTTGATTAAATTTTATAGTCAACAAGCTGGCCATGATGGCACGCAATAAGAAATCCATAATAGTATGCAACAAGAAATATCCATTCTCTTGAGGAATATGCAGATAAAGCATAATTTTCATTAAAAATGGAAAAAATAGTATGCAATCAACAAGCACTGGATAAACCTATATTGCAATGGCAGATATATTATTGCCAAACTACCAACTCACCGTATTTAGTGTATTTTTCTGGTTCACTTTTAACAATTCCAAGGAAGTGCTTAGTGGCTTTGATATCTGGGTAAAGAACCTTGGCAACCTCACTGTTGCTTGATTCAACAAACTGGATTTCATTATCGGAGACTGCTGCTTTAACAAATTCCTCATAATCATGCCCCTGAGAAAATTTCACGTGTAGTGAACAACCAAGTACATCAGCAAAACTGAAGCTAAAAGGTATCTAGTTTCAAACAATTTTCAACTAGTTATTTTTTAATGCTGATATCTGGAAAGAACAAAACACATAGTGAATCAACAAAACTGTAAGGCAAGCTGAAAGATGAAAGAGTATCCATGAAGCTCCATAACATGCCCTACCCATGAAATTGTCAAAGGAAATAAGATATTAATTGTATATCATTATCATTGAAAAGTGGGAATGACATCAAATTTATAGACAAGCTCAATATTAGTCTACAACTCAAAGACATCCTAACCAGTCCAGCCGGGTAAACAACTAGAGACCCTAGAACTTGACTACTGTTTAGAACTTCAGATCTTGTAAAATTTCAAAACACAAGTATCTTGAATCATATTTGATCATTTTATATGACAGTGTACATAATAAATGTGGCTGATTTCCTAAGCCTGCCAGGTTTGACCAGATTGTTAGATTTCAGCTAATAATATATATGCATGATTATTGCTTGTTATGTGGCTGTCCACAAGGTACGGCACTTCCATCAGTACAGCTGCAAAAGCATGAAATGCTAACTCAGCTAAACAAGGTGATTTATTAAACAGACCGAGAAAAAAAAGTTTAGTGCTTCTGGAGAATGGTAAATATATAGGAGCTTGACTATATGTATCCAGGTGTGTTGTTAGATTTACTTCTGTGTAATCAATTTATTCTGTAGTATCTTCTTCTTAAATTTGAATACAAGAAGCATTAACAAATGGAAAGATTCCATAAAAGCAAGGAACTTCTACAAAATTATAAGTTGGATGCCAAACTCAGGTTTATAAAATACCTTAATACTATAAGAAAACATATAAAATTAGTCAAAGCCACATACCTCAAATTTATTAAACAGACCGAGAACAAAAGTTGGGTACTTCTTGAGAATGTCTTCTGCCTCATTCACAGAGTTTACTCTAATAACAGGTGCTCCAGTCTTTTTCCTTGCCCAGATCACTATATCTACCCTGATTGTATATCAATCCAATTGAACATGTTAACACACATTTCAAGGTTGTCGCAGCAGCATACACATAATTCTAAATTTCAAATGTTATATATAAAAATTGACGAGATGGTTAGAATTCAACTCTGATGATGTTCCGCTCAAGTTAAATTGCATTACAAGAACAAGAATGAAGACAAAGAATGCACATCTACCTAATATTATCTATCCAATGAAGAAATGATGAACAATAACTTGATCCATTAGTACTATACTTTGACAACTAAGCATAATTTTGCAAGGAGAAAAAGAAAGGAAAAAATTAAACCTTTATATCATGTGAGGCATAGAAAAACCAAACTTGACGACAAATTTGAAAATACAATGGAAATCAACTTACGCAGAAAATCCACCAGTGTAAGGCTGAGAAGTTCCATTGACAAAAAGAAGCAAAGTGGGGAAACCTTTTATCTGAAGCTTAGAAGCTGCCTTGGGATACCTTTCAGCATCAAGCTTAGCCAACAAAAGAGGACTTTCTAATTCATTAAGCAAAGTCGCAGCCTCAGCAAACCTCGGCATAAGCTCAGCACTTCTTGGACACCAAGGTGCATACCCAAGAACCAACACAAATTCATTCCCTTCAATAGTTTTCTTCACATTCTCAGGATTCAACTCAATAACTATTCTCTGCGCCTTTGATAACACCTTTGCCTCAGATAATTTCGCATCCACATCACCCTGAGAATTTTCCTGCTTAAGGTCTTCTTGTTCATCTAATGCCAGCAATTCCTCCAATTCCTTCTCATCATCTTCGTCATTTTCGGTGTCAACATCAGAGGCAATGATGGTGTTGGCGAAGAAAGAGAGCAGCAGGAGTAGAGAGAGAGTGAAAAAGATGAATCTAGAATAGGGTTTTAAGGTAAACATGGAGATTAACAGAATCTGATATCGGGGTGGTGATGAATTTTCGGAGAGATTCACTGAGAGATCTGGGTTTCTGAGGGTTCGTATGCAGAAGCTTTAAATCTCAACGGACAAGATCTTGTTAATGTACTTTAGGTGAGATTAGCCAGTAAATGTGAAACGAGGATATAACTGAAGCTGTTTAATGTCAAAGAAACTACAAAAGTAATGTTTATGCTCCACTTTGGCCTTGCCTTCCTTGCTCTTGTTTTCTTTTCCTTTTTTTAATTAAAAAATTATCGAATGATCCAAAAATCTCTCCTTTTTTATTTTTTTAGTTTTTATTTTGGTCAAAGATCCGAAATTTACCAATTAAAGAAGATAATAGATGGTATAATTTTGTTTGTTTGTTTTAGCATAAAAATGTGTAATTGTCTTGGCTAATTTCATATAGTAAGATTGGCTGTCCTAATTGTCTTAATGATAGAAAGTTACCATAATAGACAGCGATGCCACAATTCAAATCAAGTTTATAAGATTAGGGACAATAAAATATTGAGTTGACTCATTTAAAAGCATAATATAAAGTTTTAAGATTTAATTAGTGCACATATTAATTCTCTTGGTTGGCATTTTAGTTTTCACTTCCAGATTTGGAGATATGAACAAGTTCTCATTCGCCTGTGAGCTTCCCTCAAAACTCCATTTCTGGCTACTAATTGAAGCAACAAATTGGGTCAAGCTAAGCAAGAAGCACAAACTTTTTCAGAATCTTCTCTTTTGATTTACATTCTTGACAACGATAATCCATTCCATAATCCTCTCAAAAGACTGAAAATATCATACATACAACATGTATATACATGATATTATTTTCATAAATCTTACAAGAACTAAAAAATTCAGGCCTGCAGTCCAGAAAATACAAGACCAGAAAAAGAAGCAACTGATATAAAACTCAAAACTTCATCAATGCAGGACATTCACTCATATGTGCATGAACTTTTCTTGAACTTGATGGGTTTAGTGCTGAGAATATCAATGACTAAAGAGCAGGAGATTTGCTTTCTGTGTGTTGTCTTCACCAGCTTTCCCACAACTTCTCCTCTTGACCGAATTCCAAACTTCAATGTCAATGGAACTTCACCTCCAGTTTGAGAAACTGTTAAACCTGATCCAGCTCCATACAGTGGAACCTTATTTCCTTGGAGGATCACCGACACTGTTCGATGACTTTTTCTTGGCTGATAATATTTCTTCAACTGCAAGCAATCACAGTTGTAAGATTACGAGTTTGCTTAACCATAATGAACACATTACAACAGATTTACATTTCTTACACATGTTTGAGATCAAGAATTATCACCTGACCAGTCGCAACTACGATCTCTGAGTAGACAAGATTGATGGGCGAGGAGCTAACATGAATGCCAAATATTGTAGCAGGGTTGTATACATTTATCTTCAATGTGCTATTCACAGTTACCATCTTTGTTGGAACCCCAGTGGAGTCTGAACCCTCACCAATATAGAAGTTATGCAGTAACAAGCTCTGCAAGTATCACATTTCCTTTAGGCAGAGATAGAAATCAATAATTCATATGAACACACTTCATTATAAACAAAAGAAATCAATTTGTTTTCATTTTCATCTAAGCCTCAAACATCCCCATTTTTCAACCATATGCATTTCATTCTATATTTCTCCTGAACATAGTCAGAGCTTTTCATGGCCCTAAAGTAATTGAATTGAAGAGAAATGAGTAAACTAAACGGAAATTGCCAATCAAGCCATCCAGATTGTCCATTTCTACATAATCAAACAATTGAAATAAATGCATTGCCAGTTTAGTTGTTCCACCACTTTTACTCAAACAAACAATTGAAACAACTGCATGGAGAAACCCAGTTTTCTTCAGAATTCTAGTCAAACACAAATCTGCTCAAGCTTTTGTTCTGATTCCTATGTTGTTGGTTTTTAGACAAACTCATCTTTCTTCTAATTCGATTGCCTCATTTCGGCTAACAAGCTCAATTGCAGATTCGATGTGAAGATTCTCAACATAGTTCAAAGATTCTCACAGACACTAAAACCTTCATTCCATGCACTCTCATGCTTCAAATTTTCAAAATTAAAGCACAAAAAATCACAAATGAACAAAGAAAATCTGCATACCTTGACAGTAATCTCTGCTTTGTAAGGCCTGCTAGCGCCCCAAATAATCAAGCAAAATACAGTAAACAAAACAACAAAACTCAAAATACCCATTAAAGCCTGAAAACGTCTGGTAAAAGCCTTATCTTCAAACTCATCATACTTTCCTTCCTCTACTATCACATTACACTCAGGCCACCCCTTATCATTCCTTTTTCTAGTCCCTTTCCTCCCCGACGACGACCGGAAAATACCCGAAAACCTGCTGGCAGAAGAGTTTCTCGAGTGGCGGCCAAAAGATGGGTGTGAAGGTGACTCCATGGGGCTTGGTTGCATCGAAGAAGACTTGTCTCCATCATGAGAATCCCTTGAAGGACTCTGCACATAGTATACAGGACGTTTTGGTGATCTTGATGGTGATGATGGCGCCAAACTTGTGATATCAGACTCAGATTTTGTTGACAGCATCATTTTCTAATGCTTGTGTGAGAATGCAGAGGATGCCAAAAACAGAACAAATTATACAACGAAATTCAGTGCCAGAATGAAACAAATTTTGCAAATTTTTGCTCGAACAAGAACCCGAAAACAGTATTCAACTGGGTTTTACAGTATGAAGAAGTAGTTGAACTCAGAAAATTAAGTAACACACACAGAATTTTTACTTTTTCTGTTTCCTCTGCTTTAGGAAAACAGAGCGTGAGAACACAGTAATCAGCAGCCAATAATGAAGCAAATGCACGTTGAGCTTTTGTAGAGCAACAAAAAGGAGTGTCAACAGAAAATATTATTAGTTCATTAGTGGTAGGTTTGGTCCTAGCCTAAATCCAGACCTTAGGTTCGGGAACGAGTGTCGGCAGCAGCATATGTTCTATGATATAAATGTGGTTACAATTTTGTTAAATAAATTTATAATATTTAAAAGTTAGAAACTTCTAAAAAATTGCACATATTTATTAATAATTTTCCACTAAATTATGAAAAAGTATACAAAACACAATTGGAAATATTATAGAAATATTTTCAAGTAAAAGTGGTTTTATAAAAATATATTTTTATAAGTGTTTTAAAAAATATTCTTTAAATATAATCAATCTTCAAAAAAATTCAATTAATAAAAGATAATTTAATTAAAAACATTTATGTGATTTAGAATTGTTTTAGACAATATTAAATGCACAAATTGTAGTGTGTTGTTTAGTGGGTTTTGACAAAGCACCTAACTTGGATTGATACTCTTATTTATTTTTCTTCTTGTTGTTCACTACTACTTGTGGAAAATGACAAAAAGAAATATTATTATAAATATTTATTATTTATTATTTGGTTTATAAATATTATTATCTTCTATCACTAAATAATAGAACAGTTGAAACTTTATATCAAAGAATCTTGAACCACTGAAATATTTTCAGTGGTTCATGATCATTTTTATAATGATATCATTAAAGTATTTCTTGATATAATATTAACAAGCAAAATTGTTTAAAACTTTACATTATAATTGCATTATTTGCAAGAGGGTTTCTTTTATAATTTTTATGAGGTAATTATTTAAAAATACATATATAATATTTTATATTTTTTTTTTGTTTGAAAAAAATTCTTATACAATAAAAATAATCGAAATTTAAGTTTAATATATAGCGAATACGTCTTTAAAAAAAAATGAGGGTTCTAGTAGAACCTTTTTTGTTATTTTAAGAGCTAAAATTCAAACTTTAATTTGGAGCTATATTCAATTTAATATGCATTTTAATATGTTAAAAATATTATTTAATTTCGATAAATATATTTAATTTTGTTAAATTTTAAAATTTATTTTTATTAAATAAATATTATTAATAGAGTTATAATTATTACTTTAAAATAAATAAATTATTAAATGAAGATTTTAATAAATATTTTTAAAATTATGAAGATTAATGCTAAATCTTAAATACCTACAAATTCTTTTTCCGTAAAAATATTGTGAGGTTGAATGAAACTCTAGTTGAAGACAAATACAGATGGGGATAAAGACAACAGAAGTGGGCCAATTGGTCCATTTCAGTCAGAAACGGACAAGTCCATTAGTTATTTCTTTTCGTCAATTCCAAAATCAATTTATTATCTTAAATTTTAGTAGATGAATGAACCTTTTTCAAATTCTTTTTTTTTCTTCTGTTAAGGGAATTTATTCAAATTATAATGAAGTTGATTGGGACTACACAACTGCACCCTATATGGGTGTTAATGGAATAAAAAAATTTACATTAAAATCAAATTATTTTTAATCTAAAAATAAAAATATGAACATGTTTGATACTGTAAAGAGATATTTTTTCAAAAAAAAAAATAAAAAAGACTTTATCATAACATATATTACCTAATTTTTTTTTATTATATAAAATTTGGGTTCTCTCAATTAAATAAGGGGTGTTTGTTATGGGTACTAGTATTTCTTGAAAAATAAGATAATGCATATAGTTGATATACTCTCTTAAGAAACTCATTGGAATTTCTCTGTTTCCAGCAAAAACTGAGTTGGATGTATATATATTGTTTTGTAATTTCATGAGCTTGACAATTATTTTTGCCTTGTTGTAGTTACATTATTATTTACAAAGTTGAAAATTGTAGTTTCATGTTACACAGACTAGATGAAAACTTTTGAGAAATATAGTGAAAAAGTGAAAGACATGGCATTTTCTTCTAGTTTTCAAACCTATATATTGAGAAAGAATATGTATGTATGTATGCAGGTTCTAATGGTCATACCCTGCTAGGATCGAACATGTGGTTTATCTTTTATTATTGGACAATTAGATAATGATAGAAAATCATCATATCATTTTCATGGAATCCCATTGATTTTTCAGCACCAAAGATAAAATATCTTATAGATATTTTTAACAAGATGCAGACTTGAATTGAATGGATGGGAAAACCATGATGCTGATACAAAAACTTAGTAAGATGCAAAATTGCAAATTTTGTCTGTTGATAGAGATTCACTTTCAAAGGATACATACAAAAAATGGATGGTTAAAATCTTAGTATTGACTCCAGGTTTGAATGCTGGTTAAAGAAAGAGAATAATTTATTATTGTTCATCACCTTCTCCTAAAAGTAGATAATCTCAAGAAATAAAAAATAATATCCTCAAAATGAGTTAGTAAAGAAAGAGAATAATGGAGACCATATATAGTAAAATACAAGGTTAGACTTATTTGGAGCCTCATCAGCTTTATATCTTTACTATCTTTATCCACATGACTATGACAAACAAAGAGAGAAGAGGTCAGAAAATTCAAAATTGGTCTATGTGCCAGCCTAACATTGTTTCATTTTGTAAGACTCTCCCATTCCTTTACATTTGGAAGAGAGAGGTTCTTGGGTTTGGCTTCTTTCTTTATATTTAAGTCTTTTGCTTTTCTACATATGCTCCACCTCTTGGCAGAAAAAAGAAAAGCACACAAAAGGTCGAGAGAAAAGGAGAGAATCTTTTCTGGGCGCTGAAGATAAGAGCAAGTTGGATAGATAGTTCATATTATTTACCAACTAGTTTTTTGTTCTTGTTTTCAGAGTTTGAGAGAAGATGTTGGAAGGGAAAGCTTTGATTGAAGATACTGATATGCCTATGAAGATGCAGATCCAGGCTATGGCTTCTGCTTCTCAAGCTCTTGATCTCTATGATGTCTTTGATTGCAAATCCATTGCTGCCCATATAAAAAAGGTGCCACTTTTTCTTCTCTCAACAGATAATTTTAATTTTTCTGCTTATTTGGTATGTCATTTAATAATAAAAGAGAAGCTTCCATGAAGATTTTGCTGAGTATTTTCTGGTAATGAAATTTGGCAGGAGTTTGACAAGAGATATGGGGGTGGATGGCAATGTGTAGTGGGATCAAAGTTTGGTTGTTTTTTCACGCACACGGAGGGGACATTCATATATTTTCAATTGGAGACTCTCAAGTTTCTCATCTTCAAAGGCTCATCTACTCCATCCAGTGATTGATGTCAAGTCTTTGTTTGGGTGTAAGGAATCGTTCTAGAGAAAGATAGAAAGATGAAGATGAAAAGAGCTTCACAATTTTCTTCTTCGTTCTTTACCTTTCTGTCTTTTTTCATGAGTTGATGAATGTCTCCTATGTGCATGGATTATGAAATAGGGCAATGAAGAGAGAAGGGAGAAAACTGCATCAAGGGGAGGAAACACATGGACATGGGCCACATGGGTGTTTTGGTATTTTCCTATGTGATTTAGAGCCTTGTTTGTAATGTCCTGAAGGTGCATGTAAAATGCCTCAAGTTGTAAATATGGTAACCTGGTTGGTCCTGCTTTTCCGTTTTCTTTCCATATTCTCATTTGCTTCATCTTCATTCTCTTCATTGAGTTCATTTCGTGGTTAAGACTTAAGAGAGAGATGGTGAACAGAAAGATAACGTGGGATCAAATTGTTTGTAACCATCAATCATATTGAAATTGTCAACCCTAAGTCACATCCCTTCAATTGGGATTTTGATATTTCTTCCAAGGCCCTACTCACATCCTTTCAATTGGGTTTTCGATATTTCTTCAAGGCCCTAAATTAAGACAGCATTTTATAAAATATAATTCCTAACCAACCATATTAGCAAATCCAATATGGATTTTAAGTAAAATAAATAGAGCAAGTCGAGAAACAATAGTCTACTAATGCGAGAAATTTTTTGAGAAAAGTTGAATTTGAGCATTCATGGAGGTTCATTGAATCAAGCAGACAACAAAAATAACATGCTAAGCTAATTATTAAAGCATGAATCAATCTTCCAGGACTGTGCAAATTGTTTAAAGAACGCCAATGAAATTGACATTTCAGCTTAAGACTACCTTAATGAAATTTCTCATACCTTCTTCACAAAATCATATGACTGGAGTCAACAAGGGATTGTTACTGAAGTGTGCCTCCAAGTTTTCGATTACGAGGTCCGCCATTGCTTTGCACGTTTCCTCTGTATCACTTCCCACATGTGGCAACAGGACAACGTTATTAAGGCCTAGCAATTGTTCAGGAACCTCAGGCTCATTTTCATATACATCAAGCCCAGCCCCAGCCAGTCTTCCTTCAAGCAATGCAGAAACCAACTCCGGTTCATCTACATGTGCACCCCGTCCAATGTTGACAAGAATGCCATTTGGACCTAATGCATCAAGGACTTTGCGATTGACAATCTGATGAGTTTCTTCTGTCAGAGCACAGGCTACAATAAGGATTTGGGAATTGGCGGCCAAGTCAACAATGTTTGCATGGTACTTATAATTTGCTTGTGGTTTCTGTGACCTGCAGTTATAACCAACTGAGCAACCAAAAGCTTCTACTCTCTTTGCAATTGCTGATCCAATCCTGCCCAACCCAACAATTCCAACCGATTTACCACTCAACTGAAAGAGAAGAAAACAGATAATTAAACCTCAAAAAGGAAAAACAAATGGAAGTATTTAATGAATTAAATAGTAAATTAGCTTCATGATAAGTGGAATATACATCGACAATCCCAGTATATTCAGCATGCACTTCATTTCTACAATTGTACGTCTGTTTGCTTTATCTTTTAGACTTAGCAGAAGGGGGCTTCCTAAGCGAAAAAGATTCTTTGTTTGGTAGTTAATCAACATTAACTTGTTTCATATAGTTCATACGGTCTTCAGTTTTTTGAACTCCCAGTACAATGTGGTTGTGCATCTTCTGCTGATCTGACAGGAGAAGACAAATATGTTAGTTTCTATCTATTTAGCCTGGAGACATTTCTGCCACCAAAATAAATATCAGTGGATCCAATCTCTCCTTCCCTTTAGCCTCTCCAAATAAAATTTCTAATTTGGAGTGCAAACTTAAAACAAATAATTTTCACATAAAGGGAATAAAAATAAAGAGAATTATAAAATTACAAATTTGTCACATTAACACAATGATCATGGAATAATCTTAAGCTGTGATTAGTTGATAATCAGTATACCACCTACTTAAGCTAAAGTATCGACTATGCAGAGAAGTCACTCTTCTTCTAAAGCAGCAGCTCTGCTATGTAATTAACCATTGCTAAAAGCACATGAAACTGTACACGATTTCAGCTTATTACTCTGTTGAATCCATCTTAAACCTTTTTGGATGTTGAGATATAGAATAAAAGTTTTTCACCCGGTATGTCTGCGACTTACAAGACCTACATAATGATGTTATTCCTTAAAGTCTCCAAATCTAAAAATTGCAAAATAGGGAATCGCAAAATTGAGGTTTGACGCTACCTCAGCCTTAACTAAGGTCAGAAAGGGATATATTTCCAAAATCAGTGATTAAACAGATTTTCACAAGCCAAAACACAGAATATTGCAAATAAGCAGATTCAATTGCACAATGTCATAGAAATGAAATCAATCCAAAACTATCACACACGAAGATAATTTTGAATAGATAAAGAATGAGTTCATGAACCAGACCTATGAGAACATGCTAAAGCAACAAAAGCACAACTGTGACATCGCAACAAATCAAATAACTCAAAAAACGCAAACTTTCCTAAGGCATTCATACTAGAATATCAGCATCAATAAACCAATGGCCAAAAACCAAAGAACCCAGATCACAAACCTTAGCTCCCAATCCAAAGTCTCCATTTTTCCACTTTCCAGACTTGACAAACCCATCACACTCACAGACCCTTCTCAGAACCGCCAATACCAATCCAACAGCCACGTCTGCCACGTCATCAGTCAAGACATCAGGAGTGTTAACAACTCTAACGCCCTTGTCTTTACACTTGTTCAAGTCAATCTTGTCCAACCCAACACTGTAAGTTGCCACTATCTCCAGGTTTGGCAGTAAGTCTATCAGCTCTGCATCAGCCCCGCATTTTGTGTTGCCCACTACTGCTTTGATGTAGCTTGAATTCTCTTGAAAAAATTTGGTCTTGCAGGGTTGAGTCCATAGTTTGAAGAGATTGAAGCGGGTTGAGAGTTCTTGTTCAAGGTAATTAAACATTGGGTTCGTCATCAGTACACCTATTTTCTCCATTTTTTCAGTTATTTAATTTGTAAAATGGGATTTCTGAAACCGAGTTCTTATGGTTGTGTTCATCAGTTTTAAGAGGGAGGTTTTCACCTCTCGGGTTGGTGTCAAGGAAGAACGGCAACGTTTTAAGTGTGAAGAGAATATAATTACAAATAGGTCCTTAGAATAAAGCGTAAATACATTCAGATTCGCATATGCTTGATTTATGACAATAGAATCTCATTTCAGACAATTTATTAGAATGCACGTCAGAACGCATTGCCTGAATATTTTTGGAAATAGATTCTAAATTAATTATCTTTAACTTGACTTTTTCCTTGTCCTTAGCTTTCATTTGACTTCAAATCATATATTTTTCAAAAAAATTATATAAATATAAACTAAACCACACTCGATATCTACCATTGTGAGCAAAATTTGAATGCAGAAATTAAAATTTTGTTTATAATCGAAAATGTTGTTAAAAAATGCTAATAACTTGATAATGATCTTATTATTGCAAAGTAGGAAAGTTCAATAACACAAATCGTCAAAGTTTATAACAAAAGCAAACAAGATTAAATTTAAGGTTGCAGGTTTTTCAATACAAAGTTATCAACCACGGGCGTTAATAATGGTTTCTTCTCAAAGTGAGCCTGCAAGTTTCCAACAACAAGGTCAGCCATCGCCTTGCGAGTTTCAACTGTGGCACTTGCTACGTGAGGCAACAGCACTACATTTTCAAGGCCAAAGAGCTCTTCAGGAACTTCAGGCTCATGTTCAAACACATCAAGTCCTGCGCCACCTAACCTGCCTTCAATCAGTGCAGAAACCAGCTCAGGTTCATCAACAAGAAGGCCTCTGCCAATGTTGATGAGAACACCCCTGGGGCCTAATGCATCAATGACTTGTCGGTTTACAATTCGTCGAGTCTCTTCTGTTAGGGAGCATGCAACAACTAGGATTTGACAGTTTGAAGCCAAATCAATGATGTTTGGATAGTATTTATAGGTTAAGGTAGATTTCTCATTTCTGGAGGTGTAACTGATAGTGCAGTTAAATGCTTCTGCTCTCTTAGCAACTGCTGTGCCTATTCTTCCCATCCCAAGAATGCCAACTGATTTTCCTGTGAACTAATATGCAGCCAAGAGAAAAATTATTTGAAAGTTGAGGGAACGCAAATTAGAGAACTATCAAGTGAATGCAAATGCTTATAAAAGAAATTCAAAACAGAGGGAGCTTAGAATTTGACTTGTTTTGTTTGCTAAATGGGCACAAAGCTTTGTGTTTGGCTTGAACACTATAGGAATAGGAAAAGGAAAGATGCACAACAGATTATCAAGCTTAGGATATGCAAACAGGCTAGAGTTGGCAGTAATCATAATCTGCTCAAGCTTGATTTCTAGCTCAATCCTTCAGTCTCTGGCCAAACCCAGCAACGTAAAGCTTCAATCTCAAATCAAGCTCAATTCAAATAGAGTTTATCACTTTATTGCAATAGACGATCCATAAAAACTAATCTACCAATTTGAGAGCAAAAGAGTAAAGAAACAGGGATCAACACACCTTAGTACTCAATTTGTAATCTCCCTTCTTCCACTTACCACTTCTGACATACCTATCACTTTCACAAATCCTCCTTAACACAGCCAATATCAACCCGATTGCCAAGTCTGCTACATCATTAGTCAAGACATCCGGAGTGTTAGCAACTCTAATACCCCTCTCTTTACACTTAGCCAGGTCAATCTTGTCCAATCCTACACTGTACGTTGCAACAATCTCCAGTTCAGGCAAGGATTCAATCAGTTCTGCATCTGCCCCTGCTACAGAGCTGCCAACAACAGCTTGAATGGAGTCTTTATGGCTGTTGATGAACTGATTTTTGTCTTTGAAGTGCCATAACTTGAACACTTTGAAGCTTTTTTCCAGTCCTTGTTCAAGGTAGGTTGATATTGGGCATGCCATGAGAACACCGATGTTGTTTTTGTTGTCCATGCGTATTGTTTTTCTGAGAATAAAGATTGAAGTTGATTCCAAGAGCAGGTTTTGGCGGTGGAAGCAGACGTATTTTCTTGTTTGTTAGTGTTGCTTGTCTTCTTGTGGCAGTAGTTTGTTTATATACAATTACAACAGTTTTATTTGAAAAGTGACTTTTAGAAAAATATTCCCGAATGCTCAAAAACAACGATTTTCTTCTATCATGGGTTCAGGCATTAAGCATGCTTGATTACCTAGATCTTGGGCTCATGGAGCAGTGATGAAATTTTTCTTGATCATTAGTTCAAGCATGAAGCACGTTTTGATTACCTGGACATTTTTGTTACTGAAAACTGTAAAGAAGATAATTCAAATCAACTTCACACATAGGTGCTGCAATTGGAGAAATTAGAAATTACATAAACGTACTGCTTAAGAACTTTGGAGTCCTTGGTTGATCAAGAGTTCAAGAGAAGCTAAGTCAATTTCTTGAAACAATGTTCTTTACATGAAACAGGAGCAGCAGCAAGATGAAGCCTCCAATCAGTTACAAACTCACATCTTCATCTAACAATTAAACCACAGGAGTAAACAGCGGTTTGTTCAGAAAGTGTGCTTCCAAGTTCCCGAGTACAAGGTCAGCCATGACTGTGCGAGTTTCCACTGTTCCACTTCCTATATGTGGTGTAAGTACTACGTTTTCAAGACCAAAGAGTTCCTCGGGTACATGAGGCTCATTTTCAAACACGTCTATTCCAGCTCCACCTAAACGGCCTTCAACCAGGGCAGAAACCAGCTCCTTTTCATCCATGTGAGGACCCCTCCCAATGTTGATGAGAACACCCTTTGGTCCCAAAGCATCAATGACTTCACGATTGATAATGTGACGAGTTTCTTCTGTAAGTGGGCATGCAACAACCAGAATGTTACAGTTCGAGGCCAACTCAACTACACTTGGATAGTACTTGTATTTCAAATTTGGTTTCTCTGTTCTAGTGTAGTAACTGATTGGGCAGTTAAATGCTTCAGCTCTTTTGGCAATTGCCATGCCTATTCTCCCCAACCCAATAATGCCAACTGTTTTTCCACTGAACTGAAAGAATTGAAAAAAAAAAGACATTTCTATGAAGAAGCAAAAAGAACAACAAAAAAGTGGTTAAATAAACGAAGGCTTAAAACTTATAGGAGAAGTCATTAACCAGAACAATGAATGCATCAAGAGGGAAAGGGAAAAGAAAAGGAAAGAAAGAAAAAATAAAGAAAGACGCATCAACAATGCCAAGAGGATGAAAGGAAAATTACCCCAAAAAGGTATGAAACGTCACTGCTGTCCTTAATGTTGATCATCCAAGATGATCAGCAAGTAAACTAAAGTGTACTGATAAAATCATCCCTGAGAATTTCCTAATTAATTGTTAAAAAACATTATGGCTGCAGTCTGACATTCATATTTTCGAGTGACACATCCAAGGGGAAGGGATCTCTCAAGGGGAAAGGAAATGATAACTTACAAGCAGAGAAAACCTACTGACGGTGGAAATAACTCTATAGGAAAGAGGAGAGTTATTCAGCATCAATTGGCTAGCACAAGACAACCTTGCACACCAAAACTGCAAAGTTGTGTTATGGTTCAATGTAAAAGTGAAGTTAGCAACAGTCAAAAGACATTCTTCTAATTGCCATAAGCCCAATTATACCTCATAAGAAAAATGCATATTCCTGTAATCATAACAATCAAGTTCATACAATGTTAAGTCCATGTCTTAGCTCTATCTTAACCAATAATGAACCCAACTAATCTTTTCTATGCCCAAACATTCCAAGTAGAGAATTATTTAAAGCACTACCCTACTATGTGATGAACTAGAACTCTGATATTTTTTAGCACAATATCACTAGTGAAGTTTTATGCAAAAGCAACAAGAGAGCACCAAATTTGTCATGTAATCAATTTTCAGTTTCTGAAAATAAACATAAATGCAACTGTAAAGCTATTACTTCTATAAGGACAAAAATGAGAAACAGACAAACAAAGGACTGCGTACAATAACGACTATACCAACTATTGAATATTAGTGAAAGAAAGCCGACTCCAAAGTGCACATAAACAACATGCTGTTTCTTACACCACCAGTTTCTCAAACCCATTACTTCTGATATGTAAAGCAAACGTACCATGATGTCTTCACCCCAAGTAAAATCAGCAAAGAACACAAACAAACAAGAAAAAAGACATAATGAACAGCTTTTTGTCAACGAATGAAATGAAAGGAAATGCAGTGCAGTTAATGCGTCATTAACTTTAAGTTGAGCAATATAATATTAAACAGTGAAAAACACATATTTGAAAAACATATATTTTAGTACAGAAAAAACAAAAATAAGGAACAAACAGTCAATCACTATTACAAGAACATTCCGTCACTTCTAACACAGAAATTCCTTCTGCAAACAGCACCCTCAACAAAGTAGGAATCATAAATCTATTCTGCTTATGATTAGTATAAACCATCAAAGTATACACTAAAAAATTTTGCTTTCTATAGATCTATGTCACAAATATACTAACACTAGACAACACAATGCACAATGTTTGGAAGAAACTTAGTATCATCAACAATCAAAGAAAGCATAGTCTATAAGCAGAATAAAGCAAAAGCTATTACCCAACACAATCCCGTTATGTTTTTCAACATTATTTTTTTCTTTTTGAACTTAAAATTACAGTATGCAAACTATTTTCCGATTCCCACAATTCATCATATTCACATATTCCAATTCTAAACTCAAATATTACTCGCACGAGGGTAGAGCCCAGTGTGAGATCCACTTCAAAGATTTTGAACACTCCGAATGAGTAAAACATTTTATTGTACATGTAGAAGAACACTATCCGCAACTGGACATATTGATAACTGAAAGCAATCCTTTATTAAATATTCAACATAGAACAAAACCACTTAACATGAATTCAAACTTAAGAGATAAAAAGAAACAACCAAGCAACAGATTTGATAACCAGATTACAGCTGAAAGTTGAAATTAACACCTTGAACACCATCCTCTCATATGTAAGTGTTTGTTCTGACTAATTTGGTATTACTAAATTATACAATCCACATCAAACTGAACAAACTTAATGTAGATACACTATTTTAGCACAATAAATTTGAGTAACAACTTGACACCAGAAAATTTCAAACATTTAGACTGAACTTTTGGTTTTATCCAACAGTAGCAAAGACAAATAAACATATTATTTGACAACAATCAGACTCTTCAAACAACTAATCACTGAAAATATAACATAGAAACAACAAGAACAGAAAATATTCAACAAAATATTCACAAACCTTAGTAGTCAACTTATAATCTCCCTTCTTCCACTTTCCACTCCTCACATATCTATCATTCTCACACAATCTCCTCAACACAGCAAGCATCAACCCAATGGCCAAATCCGCCACGTCATCAGTCAACACATCAGGAGTGTTAGTTACTCTAATACCCTTCTCCTTACACTTAGCCAAGTCAATCTTGTCCAAACCCACACTGAAACTCGCCACGATCTCGAGCTTAGGCAAATTCTCTATCAGTTCTGCATCAGCACCTGCGGCTGCGTTTCCGACAACTGCGCGTATGTTGTTTCTCTGTGTTTTCAGGAACTGGGTCTTGTCTGGAACCGTCCAGAACCTGAAAAGATTAAACCTTTTCTCGAGTTCTTGTTCTAGGTACGTGTTCATGGGACAGGCCATCAAGACGCCGATTGACTCCATCTTTTCTTAATCAGAAAAAGAACCCAAGTTGGAATTTACTGTAGATTGATGGGTTTTGGTTAGATTTGTTGCTGCAGGGTGTTACTGAACTGAAATGATGGGTTATATTAAGATTGTTCTGTTGTGTTCAGTGTCCTATATTTTTGGAAACATTTGGATTGGTTGGTGGCGCTTCTCTGCCCCGTGAAGTCAGTGGTCCAGCGGAAAGAAGTGATATTGCCACTCCTAATTTTTCTTTTCTACGTACAAGGAGTTACGACGTCGTTTTCAGAAGTTCTAATTTCAGCGAAGAGAAGTTAATACTTGTAAAACACGAATATCTTTAATCATTATTATTAATAACCTCTAATGGTATGTTTACATATTTTAGTTATGTTTGAGTTTATAAATAAAAAATTAAAAGCAATTTATTTGATAAATTTTAATCAAATTATTGTTAGAATCATAACAACTTTGATTAAGTTAGTTTTTCTTCCAAAAAAAATTATTTAGTTAATTAGTTTAGATATGAATGGTGGAGCATAGTTCACCTAATTTTAGAGCTTATGTTTTTTTTTAAATAAATATAAAAGATAAATTATATTCATACCCCTCCCCGATTGGATGTGATATTTAAAAATTAAATACTATTTTAAATCGTCAAAGAAAATTCTTGCTCGATGACTAAAAACAGTAAAACGAAAAATAGAATTCATTTTTACAAAATTTTCAAAGTTAAAAATAATGGATGTCTTTATAAGAAAAATAATTAGCTACATTTTTTTAACTTTTATTTGGTTCTATTATATTTAATTATTAAAAACTAAAGGAATTATGAAATCAAAATTTAATTATTAATATTACAAAGTAAATGATTCATTAAAATATATGATCTCATAAGATATTGTCTAATAATCTCCAAGTTGTTCTACACATAGTGGTTGCCATGCTAATGGGGGGAAAAAGTATAAAATAAAAACGTTGACATTACAAACTAAAATAAATAATTATTTTTTAGAAATTAGTAAAATTTATTTAACATTAACAAAAATAATAAGAAAAATAAATGATTTTGATTTGGAAAATCTATATTTCAAATTTTGTTAAATAATAATATATATTTTTCTATATGTAGTGAGCCGTCCAATTGATGGAATATTGTATAAAAGAGAAATGGTGGAAAGCCATGATTTGCTAACCTGTTGTCCACCCTGTTTTTTTGCTGCCCTCTGACTTCCGAAATCAAACAACAGCCATCCAATTATAACATAACCCAATTTTCCGAAAACAAAAACACAGAAAATACTTCCATTTTCAAATTTTTTTCTTTGTTTAATCTTCTTTTACCCAACTCATGTCCTAAAACATGCGCCCCACGTTCCTCCAACATACACAGAAACAAAGCAAAAACTGAGTCACTGAATTCGCATAACAAAGAAAACACAACTCTCTCTAATCCTTTGCAGGCTTTGCTTTCTTCCCCTTTGTCCTCCTTCCTCTGTTCCATTCCTGTATTTTGATTCATGTGTTAGCTGTTTGTTTTACGTTTCTTGTTCATTTGTACGGAACCCAGGTGTTATAATTGAAAATGGTTCGTGCATTGGAGCAAGAACAGGAGAATTATAGGTCTAGATTGTTTCATTTCAAAGGGTTGCATGATACAGGAAGGCATGCGAAGAGTTTGAGCATTGACAGCGCTAGTAAGATTGATGGAACTTCTTTTGATGATGGGGTTACGTTTAGGAGTCAGGGACCCAAAAATGATCATCCCTTTGAAAAGCAGCAAATTGGAAGTGCTTTTAATCGAAATGATAAGTGTATGATTCCAACACCAAGGTCTCGGCTGAGTAAAGATGAAGCTGCTGGTTCACAAGGCCTTGAGAGGCTGCAACAAGGTAAGTAGTTTCAACTTCTGAGATATCATTCTTGTTGTGCCACGTGAAAATGAAAATGAAAATTTTGTTTGATGTGTTGAATGAATTGTCTTGCTTTTGATTTAGACATGGAACAAATGAAGGAAAGATTTGCGAAATTGCTTTTGGGGGAAGATATGTCTGGTGGAGGAAAGGGAGTTTCATCAGCTTTGGCATTGTCAAATGCAATTACAAATCTTGCAGCTTCTGTTTTCAGCGAGCAATGCCGTTTAGAGCCAATGTCCACAGAAACAAAAGCAAGATGGAGAAGAGAAATTGATTGGCTCTTATCTGTGACTGATCACATTGTTGAATTTGTTCCTTCTCAGCAGAAATCAAAGGATGGAACAAATATGGAGGTACCTATCTTTTTCTGATCATAATTTTTTTGTCATTCTGTTTTTACAGGATCAAATCTTGATGAGAATTTCATGTTTCTTTGTTGAAAAGATAATGGTGACCCGACAAAGAACTGATCTTCACATGAACATTCCAGCCTTGCGCAAGCTTGATGCAATGCTTATTGTAAGTACATTCATTTTTTGCGTGCGGTTTTGTACCTTATGAAGGTTAGAATAAAAAAACAGAAAACACTTTAATGATGTTGTTTTCTGATAAAAAGGATTCTCTAGACAACTTCAAGGATCAAAACGAGTTCTATTATGTTTCAAAAGATGCGCCTGACTCTGAAAAGGGAAGCACCAAGAGAGCAGATGATAAATGGTGGCTGCCTACTGTTAAAGTTCCCGCAAATGGTCTACCTGAAAAGTCAAGAAAGTTTCTGCAGTACCAGAAGGATTGTGTAAACCAGGTGCTCAAAGCTGCCATGGCTATAAATTCTCAAGTTATTTCAGAGATGGAAATCCCTGAGAATTACATCGAATCATTACCTAAGGTAACAAAGACATAACAAGTGCTATACGGATGCTGTATACAAATTCTTTTTTGTGATCAATTTTCTTACTGTTTTTGGATGCTGCTTTGATAGAATGGGAGGGCAAGTCTCGGAGATGTGATCTATAGGAGTATCACAGTTGAATTTTTCAATCTCGATCAATTCCTCTCCTCGATGGATTTATCATCTGAGCACAAAATATTAGACCTCAAGAACAGGATTGAGGCTTCTATAGTGATTTGGAAGAGGAAGATGAACCAGAAAGATGGAAAATCAGCTTGGGGTTCAGCTGTGAGCTTGGAGAAGAGAGAACTCTTTGAAGAGAGAGCAGAAACCATCTTGCTTATTCTCAAACAAAGATATCCAGGAATTCCTCAATCTTCATTAGACATCAGCAAAATTCAGTACAACAGGGTAGACTATCTGATGATTATGTGCTCCCTAGTATACTATTTGTATCATGTTAGTTGAACTTATTCAATTGTTTGTTCTTGGCTTAACAGGATGTTGGTCAGGCTGTTCTGGAGAGCTATTCAAGAATACTGGAAAGTTTGGCCTTCACAGTGTTGTCGCGAATAGAAGATGTACTCTATGCTGATTTTGCCACTCGAAATCCATCAGAAGCAATATTGAAGAGGAATTCTATGAGAGATGTTTCGCAATTTGCAGCACCAGACACGTTAACTAGTCCCACAGGAGAGCTAGAGAAACAAAGCTCCGTGGAGGGAATGACACTGTTGGATTTTATGGGTTGGGAGGCGGATAAAGCTGAGAATGAAGGAAAGAAGGAATCAGAAGAATCAGAAGAAGAAGAAGAAGAAGAAGAAGAAGAAGAGGAAGAGGAAGAGGAAGAAGAAAATGTAGATGACCGACCCAAAGTTCAAGTAAAGGTTCCTCCGAAACTTACTACCATACCCACCAGGAGGATTTCCTATCTAGAAACCTTAGGCGGTCTACGAAGCCCAACGGCACGGCATTAAGCAACAACTGTAGGGAGAGAACATAAAACATCAAAAATAGACAAAATGAAACCAGAGTTAGAGGGGGTGCTACGAATGGAAACACAAAACAAAGTGAGAAAACGAGACCTGCAAAGTAGATTTTCGCACATATGTATATGTGGAGTTCCTTGAGTTGTGAAAAATTTGTTCTCATTTCTCATCCTCTTCCTTTTGTAAATAGGGAAGATTGAGTAAAACTACTGGGTTTCAAGCATTTTCAGATTTGATTTCTTCTGTGTAAGTATTGGCTTTGTTGTTGATAGCTATTGAAATGTGATTCTTCGATTACCTTTTATCTTTCATAGCTGCTCCAAGAACTTTGTAACAAACGGTGATTGTGTTTGAGAGTTGTAATGCCTTGTTGACTTCTTACTTTTTAACTTATAATTCTTTCAGTTTCACAACAGCAAGAA
Source organism: Melia azedarach (assembly GCA_028052125.1). Classification (NCBI taxonomy): domain Eukaryota; kingdom Viridiplantae; phylum Streptophyta; class Magnoliopsida; order Sapindales; family Meliaceae; genus Melia; species Melia azedarach. Next base: position 2,080,621 of record CM051398.1, on the reverse strand, counting down.
AAGATCCAGCAAATCAGAATGCAGAATATTCGAAACTCAATGCAGGAAACATCCTCGCGCAAAATTTGCAATACTAGATTGTAGAATGTGCGCGAAACTTCAATTGAAGCAAATATATTTGCATTAACAACAAAGGGAGTTTTAAGTAGGATTTGAACAAACCTACAAGTTTACAATGAAAAGAAGATACATACAATGAACAGTTCAAAAGATTAAGCTTTCAAAAATTAATTTAGATCTTGCCACGTGGTCCGAGTTTTGGAGGAAGTTGTGGACCCTTCTTGATTGGTAGAATGTCACCAGAAGCAGTGGCACTGAAGTAAGCAAGGGTTGAACCACCTCCCAATATCAAGAACTTGAGCAATAATCCTCTCTTGGTGAATGGAGCTGCAAATGTCTCAAAGAACTTGCTCTGCAGTTCCATATGCATAGTATAAATAGGTCACCCTTATGAAGATTTCATAAAAACTACAGGAAGAAAAATATTTCACGTACAGTTTCAGCTCACAACACTAGGTAAAGAATTCTAAATGTATCATAAACAGTTGATAACAAAGCTTTCATAGCTCAGTTGGTTAGAGCACCCGTTTAGTAAGCGGGAGGTCTTGAGTTCGACTCTCAATGAAATCAGGTAAGGGTTAAGCTCTTCCGAATCTAATTACACACTCGTTCAAGTTTTTCATTTTTTAGCTGAACGATATTTGGAATCCAGATTTGAGAATTAATTAAGCAACAAACCTGAAGAGAGTTGTACGGAGAAGGAGCATCAGAGCCATACAAATCCCACTGGCCAGTAGTGTTACCCAAATCCTCCAAATCAAAGTACACACTCTTGTCACCGTACTTAGCCACCACAGCGCCGGCTCTGCATCACATCAAGCCACGTCAAAAATCAGCCAAATCATCCACTCAATAACCAGAGCTGAAACCATTAAAGAAATTATAAATACCTGAAGTTTTTCTGTCTGAAACTCTGGCGAGTTGGTTTGACAGAGAGCTTGGTTCCAGCAAGAGAGCTTCCACCAAGGCCTTTGACGGTGGCTGGTTGCACGGCAGCGATGGTTGCGAGGGATGCCATAGCCTTGGTTTGGCTTGATGAAAATTCCTGAGTTGCTTATTCTTGCTGCTCGGCTCAGAGTTATTATCGTATCGTTGTATGGAAATGTGGGTTTTTGATCTTTTGCATGGATCTTAGGAGGACACGTGGCGAAGTGGGTTTTGTTCTGGGTAATATGAAATCCCATTTAGGTTGTGACATGTGGATGAGAGATGGATAAGCCTATCCATTTTATGATATCCTGCTAAATTATACTCCATTATTTGATCTTACCATATATTGTGGCTCAATAACATTTTCTAAAAGTCCCAGTTAGATATATTTTAGAATTGGATGTAGGAAAATTCTTTTTTTTTTTTTTTAAATAACAAAATTAGGAAAAGAAAAAGGTAGGAATAGAAAATACCTATTAAGCTTTCAAATTTTCATTTTTGATCAATTGATCACCCATATAACTTATCTTATGTTTGGAATGTTAAACAAATATGTTTACTTAGTAGCTAATTCAACTGTCATTTTTATAACAATAATGAATTAATTTTAAGCACGTTGCTTATTTATGTTAAGACGTTAAATGGCATATAATTACAGTTGACTCAAAATTCATGTTAAAAATTTAGGGTATAACGTTAGAATAAAGAGATAAGAATATAAGATATATAAAAGCCGGATAAGGTAGAAAAAGTAATGAGAATATTATTTTAAAAAAAGTTCAGAATTTAATTAACGGTAAAAAATACGGCATGATAATTGTCACATGCTATATGATTTTTATATGAATTCAAGTAAAGCTTTTATAAATCACAAATCCTTAATCTGATGGTAAGGTTTCGATGAGATGTGTTCGAGTTCTATAATAAGCAGGACGACTCCTCCTCATTTTTGTGAACACTTTCCCACTACCTGTGAGTTGATACCCTCTTATGTGAGGGTAAATACTGCACACCCCTCAGATGTGACATCTACATTCTCAACAGATATTTGTTGTGGGGCAAAAATTATTTATTAACCACAGTACTTAATCATGTATGAATACCTAATTAGCCACACATAAATATCAGTTTTCACAATGATAACCCTTAATTAATTGAAGTACACAACATTGATTTTCAACTGTTAGTAAACCTGCAATCGTTCCTGATCTCTCCCTCTTCTCCAACCAAAACCTTGTAATTCGAGAGCTTCAGAAACCCAGATGAGAACCTGTCAAAGAAATGTTGTGTGTTCTGTCCAAATGCAACCACATACCGCTGTGTTCTTGGATCTGCAGCAATCTCAGAATCAATCCTGAGTAATCCTCTTCCACTTTGAATGTCAACGAAGTATTGATTATCAAAAGAGAAAGTTGTAGCGTCATTCTGAGCAAATGCGATATCTGATAATGCAGGAATGCTGCAAATCATCTGCAGCATTACAGAAAATGCAGGTGATATTGTGTCATCCGTAATCGGATACAGCCTTTCCTTGAAGTTCCGGCAATGGCTTATGCCTAGAGTGTGAGACCCTGGAAAATGTTAAAGAGTTAGAAAGTGTAACATACTAACCCAACTTATAATTAAACGTGGATTTTTGCCGGAGAGAACTATTTTCTGGTGTAATCGTATACCCATGAGAGCAACTCCATCTTCCAAACTGATGTTTTTCTGCTGGAAGATGTCGATGAATTCACCAACAGAAATGTCAGCAGTTGGAAGCTGATTATCAGCTTTTTCTTTGTATGCAGAAACTGCATCTCTTCTTCCTGTCAAAACCTGAATATATGGACCTCCTGTCTGGAAACAGAGGAATCTCAAGCATTCAGGAATTTTCTAAGTTTCCATTTGTTCAAGAATGAATATAGCTTACCAAATATACTGCATCCCTTGCAGCCAACTGGATGATATCAGCACAGGAAACTGTTCCAGGACAAATTGTTTCAAGAGAACTCTTTATCTCATTGATAACATCAAGCTTCCGAATTCCGAAATTCTTCTCTGATGATGTTTCTGTTGTCAAGCCATTTGAGTTTCCTAGAAGAATAGATCCATCACAACCCTGAATAATTTACAAACATAAGAAAGCTAGAAACAAGAGAATATTCAACATAATTGAGAGTGAGTTAAAGACATAGAAAGTGGAATATTACATCAACTTGACAGTCGTGAAAAGCCAGTCTAAGAATGGCAGCAGCAGAAGAAATATCATTCAACATAATCCTTTTCATCTCCTCTTTCACTACCATCTCTGCACTTGGGCAGTTCTTCCTGTAAAAATCCAGCTCAAGTCCACCATTTCCACATGCAAACCAGCAACCCCAAAACACCAGCAGCATCAACAACACTTTTAACCCCATCTTCATTCTTCAAATTCCAGTCCCCCCCCAAGTCAAAGTCACGAGAAATATATATAACAGGGTGAAGAGAATTTTTTAAAGCAACTTTTGATCACATGGAAATGCCAAATTCATTTAAAAATACACTGGTTGATCCTGTTTCAGGAGTTTAACGACTTGCGTAAGCCATGCATTTTAGAGTTAGATCTTCAACTTTTCATAATTTCTGGCAACAAAATTAAATGAAACCTAGTGCTCTGTCGGTGGGAAGTTGTATCAGAAAATTGAAAACATTATTAGGTTGTTGTTAATTTTTGTTTCTGCTTTTGAGTAATCAAACCCGTTAAATTTTTTGCCTTTTAAAATACTAAAGATAAGCTTATAATTTAAGAGGGGAAGAGGCAAAATCTCCATCAAATTGCTGCTTTTGCTTGGAATTATTAAGACACTAAAAAGAGTAAATGGATGTTAAATTTCATCAAGCATTTAATAATGGAGTTGCGTTGGAGTCAGACAAATTAAATTGATTCCCATCTCCAACATCATTTAGGAAATAATTTTATGGGCACAAGTGAGCCTATGCTTTTTTTTTTCGTTCTAGATCAAAATTACTAATTGTGATGTCATAATCTTTTTGCTTTAATGAGAAAAGGCAGATTGAAGGAAAAGGGGTTCCGAATTTTGTTGACTTCATTATTTGATGAAAATGATTAAGGGTGTGTTTGGGATTAAGGTGATCTAACTTTTCTTTCATGCTTACTATTGATAATTAATAAATAAAATATAATAAAAATAAACTTTATTATAAGATCTTTCAAAGATTAGATAAATCTAAATAGCTAGGGTTATTTCAGTTGGTAACCTATGTACTTATGCAACAAGAAAGAAGATATTTTCTTGATCCATCAAGCAAAATCTAAAACTTTGATCAATAATTAATAAAAACAGATATATATTTACAAAATAAAGATTAAGATAAGCATAGGGATTAAGATAAATTAATTTAAATGATTCTTGGAGGATGTATTTGACAATAATATTAATTTTTGAAAGAAAGTGAGATGGGTCAGCAAGTCAATTAAATTGATGCAAGTAGTGTGTAATTATTTATAGTGCCAAAAAAAATAGGTGGATCAAACTTTGAGACTGGCTAATTATATGATCCATTAATCTTCATAACTACATATACTTTCTGATATTTTGTACATATGAATTTGATTTATCCATTAAATCAGATTGAAAGATTGGGACAGCTCATGATGAAAATTAGTTGAATTAATTTGGTTCAAGCTGTAATATGGTACATTATACTTTATAGTTTTAAATTATTTCATTTTTATATTATCCTCAAGTGTATAAATTCTAAAAAAATTTAGAATTTTCAACGTTGGAAATGTCAGTTCTTCCCCTAAAATAATTAGAAAGGAAACAAAAAAACAAAAAAAGAAAGAAATTTGATGATGCATAAACGAGTATTGATCCATCATTCATCAAGGGCCCAAATCACATGTAACCCAATCTACAAAGAGAAAATCAGAGTTGTTTTGCTTCTCTTAGACAGCCCATATTTCACGAAAGCCCAATCCACAAACATAATTTAGAAAACGAAAATTGAAAACGGTTTCTCAGAAATGAAACAAAGAAATCACCGTCTCTACTCTTCTTCTCTTATCCCAGAAAAGGTAATTAATTTTTTTATATTTATTTTTATTTTAAGAAATAACCCAATCCAACAGCAAAAGTACTCTCTTTGCTTCTCTTTCTTTCTTATCTCCAGAAGCACAACAATGTCCCTAACCTCTTCACTTCAGTCTCTGAAACTCTCGACTCCCAAAACCCAATTCCTGAATGGATCCACTCCTCTTTCCCGTCTCTCGAAACCCACTTTTACTCCCCAAAATTTCACCTCTTCTTCTCTTCCTACGGTCAGGGCAATGAAAACTATGCAAGGAAGAGTTGTTTGCGCCACAAATGACAAGACGGTTTCTGTGGAGGTTGTGCGTTTAGACCCACATCCAAAGTACAAGAGAAGAGTTAGGAAGAAGAAGAAGTTCCAGGCTCATGACCCTGAGAATCAGTTCGAAGTTGGTGACTATGTTCAGCTTGAAAGGTCCAGGCCCATTAGCAAGACCAAATCTTTTCTTGCTGTGGCGGTTCCACCCAGGATTAGGAACAAGAAAGCAGGTGGTGAGAGTAATGAGGCTGGTAATGAGCTTGGGATTCCTCTAGAGAGTGAACAACAACAACAACAGGAGGCTTAGGAAGTGTTCTGTGTAATTGTTTTGTTGTTCATTTGTGATGTTTTGTAATGCTTTGATACTGTTTAAATGTGAGTTTCATTTTATGGTTATGAAGTATGAAATGGGTTTATTTCAACGTGATGGGTGTAAATTTAATTGAATTGTGATGATTTCCTTTTGTCTAGGCTTCCTTTGGATTGAGTGTTTGTCTATTGCCAACTGGCTTAATGTTAGGTATTTGGATGCTAAATTGTAATATTCAATGTGCTACCACTTCTTCAGATTCTGCGGTGTTGTGTGGATGTGGATATTATCTGATGGGAAGGAATTAATTTTTATTATTTGATGGTTACGAAATGGTTTTTATTGGTGTTGCTTTACAGTTTCTGTTGGTTGTATGTTCTGGCAATCCCTAGTTTAGAACTTGGTGAACATAGAAATGTCAAGGATTTCCAGGTATGCTAAAGAAAAAGGGTGTTGGATGTGGTTAAAATTATCAATGGTTTTTTATATGATCTTTTCATATATTGAGTATATCTTTCATTTTAATGGGTTGTCTCTGAATTTTTTAGAATTATATTATGATTAAATGTTCAATTTTTACTTATAAGATGCTGAATTGGCTCATCTTTGCACCAAATTCAAACTAGAGTCTGAAAAATACTTTCTCCTTGTGGAAGCATTAATCATACTAGGAAACTTATTAGGGATCCGTGATGCTTGTGGATTATATTTTGAATTGACGTTATCTGACTTGAGATGTTTATGTTCTCTCACAAGAGAAGTAGGTGATAACTGTTGGAATGTTATACTTTTCTTTTAGTCATTTGTTGCAGTAATGTCCAAACTGGCTGAGGTTTTGCATACAATATGATGTCATTGCAAATAAATATTACATTGTGGAACAAAGAAATCTTGGGGTAGTGAGTCTAGAAGTCTTTATAAATGCAGCCAAGATCCTGGGATGATTCTAGTTTTTGTTCGATGATTCATTATGATATGCTAGAATTATTCATAATGAGAAAATTAGTTTAGAGTAGAATTTTAATGCTGGACTGCTCTGATCTATGTTGCATAATGCCTAGTTTGCAAAGCTTCGATGTAATGATTCATAAGTGAATGAGACAGTCAACATAGTATCAACCATAGTATCAACTCTCCTTTAGAATTGTCTGTTTTTTTTTCATGCTAGTTGAGTTTGGAGAGGAAAAATCATTCTGTTGGTATTTTGCCTTTGTGTATGGTGTTAAGATAATCCATTTGGTTATGTATCCATAAACAAGGATTCAGATTTTATTTCTTTGCACATTATGATGTCCATAATCCTCTAAAGGTGGATAATCTGTATCTCTGGGAAATGTTATTTTAAAACTAAGAAAGCTACTACAGCATGAATCCCTTCAAAATACAACCAGCTGTGGATAGATCTAGATCTGATTTTGGAGCTGTATCTTGTATGTAATATAAAGAAAATATTTTAAATAGTTTATAAGATTTTGATGGACTTGCTTTCAGTACTATTTGATCCTATTTTCTCTGTTACTGATAGCGTTAGTATATCAAAATAGCATCAAAATACACAAAACGGTAATAATGAGTAGTTATTCTATACATGAAGATATTTCAATTTCCTAGACTTGAAAGATTGTAAATCACACCTCCCCAAACTCTTTCCTTCTACATTGGCAATTACAAATTCGCCTGAACTCAAGCCTTCCATCCCTAATCAAATGAAAACAAGCTCGCATAATAACACCTACTCTGCTAAAGCTAGAACCTGAGGTTTTAAAAAAAGTAGAAAACCTATGGGTTTTACAGTTAATTTGTGTCTATCTAATTTATAAAGCTGTGGTGATCATGCATCTTCACATTGCAAGCTAGTCTTAATATTCCGCAATGTGCAAGACATAAGTGTGTTAACAGATTCCACAGATTCCACAGTTAGCTTTGCTGTAGGAGAGTTATTAGTTAGGATTTGGAATGCTATAGTAAGCAAAGATCCTCCTTCTGTGCTCCTCTCCTCTTGCCTAGAAGTAATCACCAGAGGTCGTGACTCGAGTCCATCCGGCAGAATCGAGAATCCAGAAGGTAATATGGCAATGTTGCTCGAGTCACATCCAGTAATTACAGACTGCATACCAGTGATGTCTACCGGAGCGTAGACCACCATGGATTCATATGCATTTGTGCAGGTATCTTGGAGCACCCACATGCTGTTCTCCTTAGATTTCATTGCCTGAAATTGAAATCTCAGTTTAGTTTAGAAATGATTAGATTAAGCTTTTTGTTTCTTCCTGCTGGAAACAGAGAGATTACCTGAATAGTTACTGCATTGCCACGATCTTGCCCTTTCGCCAGGTTTGCAATGTTCTGTACAGGACCTCCATTTGACATGATATCCCACTAAGATCACACAACAAAATGCTATTAAAACTATTATCTTTGAATGTTTATGAGATTGATTAGAAAGTTTACGTAGTTCTTGTGCCAATATAAGTGATTATACCTCATTTCTATGAGCTTCGTCTCTCAAGAAATCGAACAGGACATGAGGAGACACCGGCAACCATACAGAAGAAACTGCACAGAGAATCACCCCATGAGGTTCTCCAGGGTCATTCAAATTCTTCCTGGAAGAAACCCTTATGTCCTCTCCTGTTTTGCTTGCGACTTTGTTCCATGTGTGATAGCTCGATGCAGCTATGGCACGACAAAAGTTCCATGTCATTCTCTGTGCCAACTTCAAAATGCTCTTCCTCCCAGCCAGAGTTGCAACACCTAATGTTCAATTACAGGCATTATTCTGCAACTTGTTTTTTTACAGACAACAATTTCATTGCAAAAGATGAAAGAAGATTCAAACTTACCAGTCGAATCCTTTGTAGGAACATTTGTTGCCATGAAGAAAACAAGCCGCTCACACTGAAGCTGCAATGTTGTCATCCAATGCCTCGCTCCAAAGGCTAAACCACTGTTAACAATGCTTCGATACATGGTGTGAACTGTAGCTTTCTGGCATTCCAGGTGCTCTACCCAAATCACCTGAAGATTATTATCAAATTGCTGTCACAATCTTGACTATATAAGGAAAATTCAATGCATGGCTCCATTAAGTTCACCTCTGCAAAATTTTCCTTTCATTTTGGGGTTTATTTTCCAAATGCCTGACCAAAATCAATCATCATAAGCTATTTTTATAGTTCATTTCATATGATTCCACAGTTGTATATGAACTCTTATGATTGAAATGTGAAGATATCCAAGCAATACCTTACAATGGCCATTTGATTTATCTTCAATGATGCAACCAGATGGGCGTTTTCTGCATTTAACAAGTGATGCATCAATGTTTTCTTCAACTTTGTCGATTGAAACATCAACAATTGCCCATTGTTCAGCACTTAATTGCTTACAATATCGAACAAAATAAACTTCTCTGGTTGGCACCATAGGTGTCAGCATTTGCAGCTCTGCAAACATCTGAATGCAGCAAATACAAAACATAAGAATTTAATCAGTAAATGTGTACTCTAAATTAGCTAGATTGTGTAAGAAGATTCTAAAAGCGATTTTGAAAATCATCCTTTCTTATTCATGAGCTTTTACTTTTTTTTTTTTTTTTAACTTTCTCCCTCCCCCTTTTTCTATGCATGGTTTCTACGATTCAAAAAGGTGCTTTCAAATTTGGTAGCAGGCGATATTCACGTTATGGATGCTTACTGTGGCTAAACGCGGTTACAAGACCATGAATATGTGTTTCATAAAGTGGATGGCCCCAAGTAAATGTCTTCTTTTGTACTTTAAATAAAATAGTGTGAATTTCAAGACACCATTCCCTAAAATTACTTTACTTTGAAATGTGGTGTAATCAATATGTCACTTATTTTCAACTTGCGCTGTTTCTTCAGCAAGGGATATGTGCGAGTGCTTTTGACACAGCTTAAAAGTGCTTTTAAATGATGCAAGACTTGGTTGAAATAGGTGAAAAGCACTTTTTGAGATTAAAAAAAATTATTTTTAATATATATTTAAAATGTATACGCATATTTTTTTTTCTAAAATCATTTTAGAAGAAAAATGGTTGCGCAACAAGAAAAAGAGAGATATATACTCTTGAGAGAATATGACTGTCTTTCTCTTTTGCCTTTAGACTGTGATCTGTGATTCAAAAAAGAAAGGGAAAACTTTTTTTTAACTTTAATTAGCTCACCAATTGCACTGCACCATTTCTATTTGCTCCTTCACCACTGCAAATTACATCGACCGTTGCTGCCTTTGAAATTAAGCATGGAAACATTGCCTTCCATTGATTCTACCAAACCCACAAGAAAGAAAAAAATTTTTAACATGTAAAAAGCAGCTAAAATGTACAAATATACGATTGACTCTGTGATAAAAATATTCTGGTACAATAAATATGCTAATGCCTTCTTACCACATCCATGAAACTTTGAACTAGCTTTGGAAGATCTACAAAGACAACTCCAGTTTCTCTTGAGGCTTCAATGGATCGTTTTGGCTTCCCATTGGTTGGATTCTCGACGGAAAATTCTTTAATGTATTCATCATAATTGAGAATTTCTCGACCAGTCTCAACACTTCGAATCCAAAGTGGTTCCGCAGCAGTAGCCATTTTCTTCAGTTCTTCTGTTCCTTGGTTCACCAGCTCCATGATTCTTGATTTCTCCAGTCCAAAAATCCCAGTGTAGAAATCCAAAGAGCTTCTGTTTTCTTGATCATTTCCAGCCGAACATGAGCTTGTTGATGGTCCTCCAGGTGGGCATTTCCCAGCAGCAGCTCTCAGCTTTTCTACCTACATGCATGCTCACATAAGATTCCTTAAAGATATTTCATTTAAAGAGGATTAAATAGTGATTTTGTTTCATGGATTCTTTCATTTGATCACCTCAGCTTTGAGCTTGGCATTTTCTATACGTAGTTGTTGTTCTTCTGTTGTCATACTAGTGTCTCTACTGGTTGTAGCCATACCACAGTTAGGGCAACAAGCTTTATTTATGGCCTCTCTCATGGCTCTATTCTCATCTCGTAGCTTCTCCATTTCTGCTTTCAACAATGAATTTTCATGTCGTTCTTGTATAGCCTACAGTGAATATTCTTCCATCTTAATTAGAACAAACCAAATCTTCCACAAGAATGAAATTTTGCAAACTAAAAGTTACCTTGATTTGTGTGCGACGATTTTGAAACCAAAACTTGACTTGTCTAGGAGCAAGGCCTAATTGCTTACTCAGATGCTGCCTTTGCTTTTCATCTGGATGTGGTGACTCTTTAAAAAGCCTGAAAATTAAAAATTTAATAAATAATTCACAAGGCAGCTTCACAGTATAATGATAAGATTAAACAAATGCATGATTAAATACACATCACTAAACACATAAAAGACAACAATATTTTGGTTTACATTCGACATAATTTTGTACGATGATACCCATTTACACATAAAAACAAAAGTAAAAAAGAAAAAATAAAGTTGAATCATAAAATTCTGAGTCATCTAGCTATATAGCTTTAACTTTATAATCTTGTTTCCTTGTAAGCATCTCACTAGCTTTTTAATAAAACCCTTTGTGCCTATACATCTTACATAATCGTAAAATACACTCAATTTAGCTTCCATTGCAAGTTCATGCAAATACTAAACAAGTTTAATTCGATAATTGTTATGTATACGTAGTAATATATAAACGCATGTGCATTAATGAGTAAGAGGAAATTGGAAAGAAGACGTACGCTTCCATTTCTCTGATTTGTTCAGCAGTGTGACGGTGATATTTCTTTCTTTTTTTCTTCTTGTTCTTGTCTCCATCTTCATCATCATCATGTTCACCTCCATCAAATTCATCATCTGATCTTGATCTTCCAGGGCCGGAATTTTCACTGCTAATCTCCAATGTTTCTTCTCTTCTCGACCCTCCTCCTCCACTGCCTTCGTCTCCTTCCTCCACCTCATTATTAGCCGCCGCTGCCGCCGCCGCCCCCGCATCCCGGAATATTCCAGCCTGATAACAAAAAAACAAACAAACCCACATCAACAAAAGGAAAATCTACTAAAAGCACAGCAAGAAGTTATAGAATTTGGACTTACGAGACTGAGAGAAAGAGCAGGAGAGGCAAAGAAATCTTTGGTACGAGAAGTGGATGGGTTGTTAGACATGTCCACGCCCATGGCAATAAGAAAGAATTGGTTATGAAGAAGGTGATGAAATGATTGTTTTAAGGAGCAAACATGGTGGTAAATTTGAGGTGGGGTATGCTTGATTTAAGGATATAAAACAAAAAATGAACTACTATGAAGCACTAGAGGGACTTAGTTGTATTGTAATTCCTTTTTTTCTCCCTTAGTAGAGAGAGAAAGGAAAAGAAACGAAAATGAAAGGGAAAATAAAAAGGGCTGGTAGGAGTTGACTGTTAGATATTCTTAGAGGAAATGTGAAGACTCAACTAACTTTTAAGCAGTTGAATCTTGTTTCTCAACGGTATTTTCAGTTTATATAAATTATGGCTCTAGCTAGGCTTTACTCTGGTGGCTCTGGCTGTATCTCTAATAACTTAATAATATTTAGGATAATTCTACCTTAGTCCCTGATCATTTTCAAAATTATAGTTTAGTTCATCATTTTAATATAATATCACAAATATTTGTAACGATTTATCATTTACCTCCCTTTAATTTATGATCAATTTTATTTTAAACTTTTAACATCAAAATTTTGTTAGTCTATTCTATTAAATTCTTTAAAGCAGGTAGAAAAATATAATTTTGATCAAAATTTCCCTCTATTAGATAAATTAAAAGATTTAGAGTTTAATGACTAAAGTGAGATAAAATTAAGATATTATAGATTTATGTGATGTAATGTTAAAGTTATTGATTAAAATGTAATTTTGTCAAAATAAGGACTAAAGTAAAATTCTCCCTAATAATAATCTAAATTATTTGTATGTTGACAAAGTTGGAGTAGCTAGGGAGTGTTTGGCTATGCAATTTAACTTTAGTGAATTATTATGGTCATCATGAATTGTTAATTATTAGGTTTGCTCTAAGCTAGAGTAGGGTTCTAGTCTAGCTTAGGACAAGATTTTCTAAAACCTTATAAATTTGACATTCATCCAAAGCTTATTCAATTTCCATCGCATTATATGAACAAATCATCTTTTATTAATTGAAACTCAAAAAAATTGTGAATTTGAGTCAATCAAATTTAAATATTTAGAGCATTTAACATAATGATATAATATAATTTACCATTACATTACTAAAAGTCATATTTCGTCATATATAAAGTGTAGCGATAAATTAACTTAAAATTTTGACTTAAATATTTTTCTTTTTTAATCTTGTACAACTAAATAGTAGAGAGAGTTGATAAGTTGACAATATTAAATATACACGTTATTTATTTTAATTCGAAGATATCTTAATCAAGTAAAAGGTCAAAAAAAATCTTTCTATCAGATGATAAAATATTATAAAATAATATATACAATTAAAGTTTAATTTATAATATCGTTTAAGTTTAATATGTTTCCTTAGAGTACACGACAATACATATAAAAGGAGACTTGATACTAAAGTTTTTAAAATAAAACAAATTGTATACTTTTTATACATCAATAATATTAAAAAAAATTAAATATGAATTTTAACGGATATTTTTAAAGTACACGTTATAAAAAATTTATAAAACCAAAAATACATAAAAAAAATTTACGTTTTTTTTTATTTTACTTGAGATTTAGTTATACATATTTTGTTGTAGTTTAAATTTACTAATTTAAGTAACTTTAATTTTGAATTGAATTCATATTACGCATGCATATTGATCAAAAGAAATACATTTCAAAAATAATCAATCGGTATAAAGAAATATACAAACACAAATTTTGATTAATTTGATTTAGAGTGCATCTAGGATAGTAGATTAATTATATTCTTATGAAATAATTAGTTCAAAATTTATTGATTATTTCTTAATCATTTATAATTAAGAAAGAAATTTCCTAATTATCTAGCATTGATAGGGGCGGCTTTAGCTTTAGTAGAAGCCAAAAATTCAAGCAAAAAATAAAGAAAAATTTCTTGACTTTGATGCCTAACAATTAGAATATATATATAGCAGCCACAAGAGATTAATTAATTGTCTTTGAAATTAGCTTTAGATCATTACATTAATGACATTATAAACTAGTTTAATTAGTACTTTCTGATTTATAGCATGTAGCAAGATTAATTAACCTAATAGGTAGGTTTTAATTTGCTTGCCTGCCCATTGATTTGATTAATTAAAAATAATTAATCAAAACTGCTATTCTTCATCACACTAGTGCACCTAATGGTCATAAATTATTATTTTTTTGGGTAATTTGATTGTTATTGAATGGTAGTGTGTGTGTATATATATATATATTATAAATTGAATTAAGTTACTTGTTTTACGATAAGTAAATATTTATGATTATTTTTTTAATCAAACAATATTACATCTCTTTATTTATTAGTATTAAATTAAAAGATACGTTTCAATCTTTTTTATCATTTAAAATATCTATAACTAAAAAAAACTTATAAATAAATAATATTATAAAAATATGTATGTAAATTTTTTATATAAAATAATAGTCATAAATTTTGAATAAAATTAAAAAAATTTATTGAAATCACATTTTTCACGAAAATTTATTTAAAAATGACATGAATTTCATCTACTTTCAATTTTTTTAGTTAATTCACATCAAAATATCTCTTTTATTAACGGATAAATTTTTTTCTACTTTTAATTAAATTCAAATATTTTATTTTATATAATAAAAAAGTATGTAAAACTATTAAGTTCAAAATATATTTTAAATGTTATTTTGTATTTATTATTTATTAATTACTCATTTAATCAATTAAGCAAGGCCCCAAAAAGAGATAATTTTTTTCCAATATTTTTTTTAAAAAAATAAAGTAATAATTGGATAATTGGCTTGGCTTAGCCAAGAGCTAAGCCTAAGCCAGACAAATAACAGCTCATAAAATATGAGCCAATTGGTCAAAGTAATGATGTTGTATAGTAATAATAAAAACTAAATTAATAAATTAATTAAATAATTAAATATAAGGGGGTAAGCCTTAGCCACATGGCAATCTCGTGAATGTATGCATATGAGAATTGAGAAATGTTGTCTGCAGTTCATTTATTATTATTAAATTTGTGTGTGTCTTTATATCATTTAAAGGTTTGAAAGAAGTGAATAATGCAATTAATGAATTTGCCTCCAAGCCTTTCTTTTTTTTATTAAAAAATAAAAATAAAAATAAAAATTTGTCTCTCACTTGAATTGAAACAAGTCAATTCTTTAATTCTTTAATCCTGTAATCTTTAGAACTTCTTGGAAAATAACATTTGTATATTGTATTGTATTATAGTGATACATATTTACATCATCATTTTCACTTTCATATTCATATTCATATTCATATTCATGAGAGAATGTCTTACATTAAAATCTAATGTCACCTATTTTAAACTTTTCTTTTTTCTCATTTTCTCAATCACTTTTATAATTAATTAAGTCTGAAATATATGTTTATAACGAAATTTTATTACATGAACATATAAATAATATAATAAAAGTATGTTGGTATAAAATATAATTTTTAATTAAAAAATTTTAAAATCAATTTTTAAAAAAATTATTAACTTACTTTTTCTTAATAATTCAAAAACTTGACAAAAAAAAAAGATTAGAAGAAATTAAGACTCTATTTTGATGAGAATTGAGGGTATTTTTTTAGAATAATAGTTTTATTTTCTTTAAATAGAGAAAAAAAATAAAAATAGGGGAATTGATGCCATTAATTATCATTCTTGTTGTTCCTCCTTTTTTTTTTTTTTTTCTGATTTCAATAATTTAGATTTTTGTATATATGGTAGTTATGAATGGTAGATAATATGAAACAAACAATCGCATGGTGGGAACAAATCAAATAAATTGAAAAAAAATAAAAATAATAATAATAATAATGAATTAATTGATTTGAACTTCCTTTTGGATTTCCTCTCTCTCATTATCTTTTCCTCTACTTTATCTTTTCTTTTATCATACATTACATGCTACTTTTTTTTGGTCATCTATTAAGGATAGCAAAAGGAGAAAATTAACCAAGACATTAATTGATTGATTAATTAATTAATTAAATAATTAATTATTCTTAGGAGCAATTAATTAGAGGGAAGAGGGTATCTTTACTTTCTTCTTTCATAATTTCAACTCTTTAATTAGCTTTAGAGCTTTCTTATGAAGCAAGTTACAATAAATATGAAAACAAAATGGAATTTGAAGAGGGGAAAAGAAAAGTTAGTGAAAGTGGGGAAATTTTTGATAAATTTAATGTGGGAAAGAGAAAACATAGAATGATGATGCATGAGAAAAGGCTAGAAAAAGCTGGCTAATTACAAAATTAAAGTGAGAGGAGAAATTAAAAAGAATTAAAGAAGGGCATTTTATTTGCTTGCTAGCTAGCTAGCTACTTTCATCAAATTAGTGTTCATAGAAAGTTGACAAAGTGATGAAGAAATCACTCATTGATTTCCATTTTGAAACTCCACCACCACTTCTTCATGTTTAGTTAATACCATGTGAAAAAAATTTATTGTATAGCTAAATTACTTCAATATATATTCATAATTATTTTTATTTCTATTTAATTTTTAAATAAAACAGTTAAAATATTCAATAAACGCAATTATAATAAAAAATCATGTTAATACTAGTTAAACTATAGATTCAATTTCTGCACACATCAGGATTTATAAATAATTTTTGAACTTCAAATATTTATTTAATCAATTAATAAAAGTTCATCAATGTAAGATCCTAATATAATTAATTAGCCATCTAAAAAAAAAAAAGCAAATTAGGTTAATCTAAAGAAAACAATCAAAGACATAATTGTATCTGTTACTATTTATACCTCTCATTTATTGGTGATATTTAGAATTTGAGAAGCAAAGTATAAACTTAAAAGATGAACGAGTATCTTCCAAAATAGTAAATTGTATACGCTTAATATTAAAAATTAACGAATACCCATATATTCAACAAGAAATCTTCAATCTTCTAAGTTAACTTATGTATGAATTTTAACACGACACGGTACATTATTTAGTATAATACAACTAGATGTCGAATAAGTAAAGTTGATCAATCAAGACTATAATAGATGAAATTTTGTTATTTTTATAATATTTTATATTTTTTATCGATGACTATATATATATATATATATAATTAATCGAGTCAAATAGAAATGCGACACGACATCAATAAAAATACATAATATATATTTTTAAAAAATTTGGTACAATTAAAATGAAGCTCGAAGATGAAACTTTTGAAAAGGATACAATAATATTAATTAAGGAGCAGCTGAATTTGAATGAATGCATTGTATCCAACTCTTGAATGAAAGTTAGATGTTGAAGAGTAGATGTGAAAATAATGGTAGGTTTGAAAGAAAATTAAAGCTACCAAAACCAGAGAATAATATAATAATAAAATGAATATAAATAGTAAATATATTGAATTTAATTATTTGATGTTTATACAAGGATTAAATGAAATAACAAATGCTGAAGAAATTAATTAAATAATTTGTGTGGAGAGAATTCATTAATATATTTTGGTATATGTCTGTACAATTTCAAGTCACTCATTCATGAATACAATACAATATACCCATTTGCTTATATATATATAATTTGCTTGGAGGTCATGTAACTTTCAGAAAATAGCATAAATTCTCCACTTCTCTTCGTCTCTTATTAATTAATTATTATTAATCAGTTTATTAATTAAAGAAAATTTGAATTTCTTATTTCTATTTATTTCTCTTCAAGATTTTCATTAACTAAGAGATTAGATCAAATCAAGTGGAATTATATTAATTATGCATATAATTAACAAGGCAAAGTCATTTACAGTATATTCACAATGAGCTATGAATCATTTACAGATCAAGAAATAACACTATGAAAAAAAAAATTTCACCCACAAATTTTTGTTATTGTTAATATTATTTATCGAGAGATCTATTTAAATCAAGTTTACTTATCGTACAAATAGTCAAATGTTTAATAACAGATAATTAAACTTTTAAAATATGACTATTATAATAATTACACTTCTTATTTTATGAAAAGACTTAATCGTACCACGTTTTTAAGTATTTATATGTTATAAAGCAAAAAAAAAATTAATTAAAAAAATGTTGTCAAATATTTTTTTTTCTTAATTTGGTAGAATCAAAATGCAGCCAAACAGTATTTCTAAATGATAAATGTTAGGCCGAAGCTGAAATTTTTTACATCATTTAAAAAATCACGAATTTAAAACAAGTCAACGATAAAATACTTTCGTTTAAACTTGACTTTAATTTAATGACTATCACAAATTATATTTTGATAATGAATTCAACGTTTTAAGTAAATAAATTTGTATACACGAATTAACAATAAAATACGACAAAATTAATTAAATTTTCCGTCTTTAATATATAATTTTTTATATCTCGAATATTTGTATTTTGTTAAAATTTGAACCATCAATTTTCCATATAACAAATTGATGAATGACAAAAATTTACATAATTTTTTAATGTAAAGTTGTATTTTTTTTAAAAAAAAGATGATTTCTATGAATGAATTCATATATACAAACAAAAAATAAATAAATGTTACTAAAAATTTTATCTCTAACTCTAAGTATATAAAATTTTTAATAGACAAAAATTTAAAAAATTCTTTGAGTAGAAAATTGCTTTATCCAATACCTATGTGTTAAAAATTAATAACTTTCTTTTATAAAAAAATTCTAGTTATGTAGAAAATTGTTAACCTAATTTCTTTTAAATTGTAAATTTTTTATTTGGTTTGGAAAATTCATATTTGTATAGTATTAAAAGAAAGCCCATCAATATTGAACTCCTATTCTTCTTGTTCTTCCGGAAATGGTTAAAATATGTTTAGATGATTGGCTAGACAACATTATAATTTATGAGAAAGAGTACTTGAAAGAAAATGAAAACTAAAAAACAAAAACAGAAAACAAAAAATAACTACCATTCCTCAACTACCTCATGTTTGCTTTCATGATCTATCGTTCCAAAATTTCAACATTCATACATAAACATTTGGCAACAACAAGAAGCAAATGAAGAAAATCAGATCAAGCAGCAAATGAAAGTTTGATTCTTACAACATATATTTAGTAAATGCAATAAATTTGATGCTATTTCTACCAAATACGCAAACGAGGGAAATAATTTAGAAGAAATGAAAATGTTGTACAAAAATATTTCCATATTATTTAATAATTGTATTCTGCTGTATTATATTGTATTATATAAATAATATTATATGTTTAGTATAAATATTAAACAGAAATAGATAAAATGGTGAAAGTAAATTATAATATGTGAAAAAATTATGAGAATATGCTTTTAATTGACTCTTAATTAATTGTCAAAATTGTCTTAAAAAATGTTAATATTATATTTTAGTAGCAGTACTAATATATGTAGAGGTTACGATAAACGAAATATAGTTGTGTAAATGTTAAGTAAATGAATAAGCAGATAAGTGATAATAAATATAATTGTTATATAAATTAAAAAAATTATGTTATTATATTTTCAAATTTAACTATAATAATAGGTAAAAGTTGAGAGAGAATTATATTGAAGTGGCTTCATTTTTTCTGGCGGGTTGTTCCAAGCATAGCATCTAAGAACGCCCCACATTCATCTGAATACACCAACTGCTTGAGAAGGGGTAATCAGATATTTCTGTAGTATACTTAGAATCGGAATAAGTCCAACTAAAGCCCAAAACGAGGACAATCTCATAGACAATACTCTTAAGGCCCGTTTACCGAAGGAGAAAAACCTTTAATTAAAATAGATAATTAGAGTGAATGCTGGTCTATTCGATGACACGTCAGCATTTGAAACACAAAACAAAAGCAAAACAGCCACTAAAGATATCTGTGGCGTATATGCTCTCTCTGTCTCTGGAACTGCAACCACTAAGGCAAGTTAAACCCGGTTCTGTATCTTCGAATCAAGATGGTTTATTCTTTTTCTTTTCATTTTTTGATTTAAACTCTCATTTGATACCAGTTGGAGCTTGAGAAAACGACCTGTTGTTGAAAATTTGATTTTTCTAATTTTTTTTTTCATTTTTTGTGGTTTTGTGTTGTCTTGCAGGTACTCATGGCTTCCATTACTACATACTTGCCTCCGCCATTGTTGGTCCAAGGTAGAAAATCCTTTTCCAGAACTCTTCAAAAGCTCCCATTTTCTCCCATTAAAGGTAAGTGTTATCTATTCTAAAACAATGTTTTTTTTTTTGGGGTTTCTGGTGCAGGTGCTTAGATGGTTAGATTTAATTAATAACGTTTTGCTTGTATTATTGTTTGATCATTTCCAAATCCTTAGCTTTTTAAAATTATTTTCTTTGACTTTGCGGGTGCGGTTTCTTTACTTTTTTGCAGTTTATGCATGTTAATAATGGCACTAAGATGTTAGACTTTGAAAGAAAATCAATCTGGCACTATGGAAAATTAAGGTTAGTTTGGAGTTGGTATGGAAATTTAAGCTCAGCTACATTAGGTGGAAAGTTGATCAGAAGCAAATTTGGATAGGGCTTCTAATTTCAAGGCCTCTGTATAGTGTAGTTGTTTAAAAATAACTGGAATTCAGCTGATGAAATGTATTTGCAATGGTGACAACCAGTAGATAAAACTGATCTACATGCAAATTTATGTTGGATTGTGCAAATGAAAGAGTTGAGGACTATTAGTAGTGTTTGAAAAATCAATGTCAAGACAAGCAGAACCACAGCCAAGTATTAGTTTGACTATTGGTGGCTCTGTTTTTGCAACTTTAATTTTGGCATCAGTTCTGTGTCCATTTCATGGAAGTTTGACATGGTTTAGATAACAACTATTGATTTCAACTTATAAGAGGGACCAAAGATGGAGAATTGGTGGGTGGGAAACAATCCCCAAAAGTGCAATGAAATGCTTGCAAACCTCATCCTTGCATGTCAGTGAAATTTTATCATAAGGCACTAGTTTTTAAGTTCAATTCAGTTCTCCATTTCATACTTTGGGTCATTGGCTTTCATTGTTGATTTCTGTTGATCATATTGCAGAGAAACAAAACCGTGTTACTGTTGTTGTGAATGCTACTAGGGAAAGCTCCGAGTCTTCAATCTCACTTACTGTTTTTAAATCTGTTCAAAATGTTGTGAGTATCTCTCTAACACTTCCGTATCACTTCTGCAATCAAGTTAATTTTGCTCTTGGGAAGTGAAGGATTATATTGCATTTGTTTAAATAGAGATTACTACTCTTAGAAATGGCTTTAATTTGTTTGAAACAGTGGGATAAACCTGAAGATCGGCTGGGGCTCATTGGTCTTGGATTTGCAGCTGTAGTAGCTTTATGGGCATCAGCAAATCTGATTACTGTAATCTGCAGTTTCTTACTTTTGAATGAATTTCCAGAACTCTTACTTTCCAAATGTTACAGAAACATGCATATGTTAGTGATTGAGATGTTGCAGAAATTACTTTGAAATAGGATCAACCCATCCATTTGACAAGACTTACTGGAACTTATAACAGATTTCTTTCCTCATACAACAATTGCCTTTCTGATGAATTGGGGGATGGAAGGGTTTATTCACTTGAGTTTCAAATTTTCTTTTGGAATTAGTTAAGGAATTCAAGATATTGAATGTATCTGCTTTTATTTGGTCTACAACATGTTATTGATCAGTTAACAAGCAAAGTAGATGTTAATTAGACCATTTGCGATGATGATATTTTTTGGGGCAGACTTCAGCCTAGTTTTCTACTCATATACCCATACTTATGATGATTTTCTCTGAGCTTTATAAGAATTTGATATCTAAAGTTTTTTACCTTTGTTTACATGAACAGGCCATTGAAAAGTTGCCACTCATTCCAAATGCACTAGAACTTGTTGGGATATTGTTTTCCACGGTACGTACTGAAATACTTATATGGCATGGTTGGCATGTTTGCCGAGAATAGGAGAGGAAAACAAAGGAAAAGTTTTAAGATATCAATCAACTTTTGTTTTCATCCATCATCTTTGCAACCCAGCTGAGCATTGTCTTTCTTTGATGCTCATATTAATCACACGCTTTTGATCTATGGCACTAACGTTAACTTAATCTTCTCCCTTCTTTTCAGTGGTTTGTGTATCGCTATCTCTTGTTCAAACCGGATAGGTGCGTGAATTTGTAGCAACTCATTTACTTTTGTTTCCACTGAAAATTGAGGCTATTTATTACATAATGTTCATATCCGGAAACAATCATTTGCATTGCATTTAAAGACTTGGATGATATGCATAATCTTTTCTTTAGTTATCATGACCTAACTTGTTTTCTGTTATGTTTTTTACAGGGAAGAACTATTCCAAATCATCAACAAGTCAGTATCTGATGTCTTGGGCCAGTGAATTGCAGAACCATGTAACGGCTTAAAATTTAATGGAGTGTATAACATATCAACATTGCAAATTTTCTATTGGTCTGGATTCTATATCTGTATTACAATGGGAATGAAAGGATGACCAACATTTTCCATTTCATTGTTTAAGCTTTCTATGCCATCAGGATAAAGCTGTTGTATGGCTGCTTTTCACTCATAGCTCGTTGACAGTCTGTGACTTCTATAGCTTTGTATTCTCGCCAGTGGTACTCGTTTCTAGGAGGAAGAGGTTTGCTTTGTATCGAATGTCCCCTCTATCTGTATTGTGCCCATACAAGAAGAATTTGCCTCCAAAGTATTCTAAAGTTACATTTCCTTTATTTACGGACCATATGTACACTCAGGTACGCTTGGAAGTTAACCAATTAATAAGCCTTACCTTTTCTATGTATGATTTTAACCCCCCAGCCAGGTTTTCCCGCCACTAGCCGTTGCATTACTCGACTACTCAGTGATTCAAGTCTCTTACTCCTTTTTTGAATCAACATACATTCAATTTCACATCTCGCAACTCGCATCCTTCTTTAAATGTTCATATTTGGAAGGAAAACCGAAATGGTACTTCGTTTATTTCTCTTCAGCCTCTTTTGTTCTCAACTACAACAAGAACAAGGTTGGATCTCTCATTTACTACAGATATCATTCAGAGCTCGTTCAACAAAACTGATGACATGTTATGTTCTCTCGTGGTAGGTTGTTTCTGATTGCAGGAAGGCATTCTCTGGTAAACAATATAACTACCTGGTGTGCCAAAATTATAAGAGTTGAACTAAGACGACACTGTGTCTATAGGAATAAAACTATTTGAGCGGAGTCAGGACTCAATGATAATTAGAGACGGTGGAAGCGAGTGGGAAATGCAGATGATAATCTGAACATAGCTGTAAACTTCAGGAAAATAGACTACTCGGAGAGCTATATGATGAGTGATGTACGTTATTTCACTTCTCAGTTTCTCTTCTCTTTTGAGTTCAACTGGTAGAAGCTCTACCAAAATGATATGTTACAGCCAAAATTAACGCAAAGCAGAGATTTGAACACTGCATTTTTCAAAATAAGTGTATGAAGTACATCAAACGTAGTAGCCTGCAGTTTCTCTTGTTTACTTTTCAAAATATTGTGTAAGAATCTAGACTGGGTTTACACATGTAAGACAGACAATAGACATGACAAAAGAAACCATGGAAATATATAAGAAAGTCAACTAAAATAAGAAGAAACGAGATCATGGATTATATTACCATTGAGTTTTTGTCATGCTAGTCTGTTGTAATGGCAACCTCCAAATGTACAATATTTTGCATTTCATCCAGACAGGAAAATGAATTGAGGTAGGAGAACAAAAAAACTGAGTTAAGGAATTTGTTGGACTCAGATTTTATGTCCTTAACCTCTTTGGGATGCTTATCCTGATCCAGAAAATAGTTAGTATTGGTGGCAGTGAGCGCAATAGTCATTGGAGATGTCCCCACATTATTTGGATCTGGAGCTTTTAAAATGTTATCCTAAATGCAACCGCTTCCTGTCTGCTTATGTTGCAGTACCATCTCTAACAATGGAATTGCCAACATCACAAACTTGACCTGCCATTACAATTCTAGAGGATAAAAAGCTATTCGTTCTCACAGTATAAAAGATGAGAATATGTACAAGATTATTATCATAATTCTAACGTAGACATAAATAATTATCTTACTTTTCATGTTAATACGGAAGACTGGATTCTGGAGACCTCACACTTCCCCAGGGAGACCTTTTCTGAAAAAGGCAATGCACTAGACAGGAGTTGGAGGAGAGGGATGTGGAGAAGACAATAGGTGGAAATTTATTTATTCCGGGCTCTATTGACAAGCCTAGTTGATTACTAAGAGTAGACTCTAACCAAGGAGGGTAGTGCTTTTGAATGAGAGATTGTATTGAAAGAGTTTGACTCCATCTTACTACTACTCTATTTCTCATTACTGTTTTCTAAAATAATGTGCTTTTGATTATTGCTTTTGTATGATAAATCCACTGTTGTGCAACATAAAACCTTATAGTGGCGCAAACAATAAAGAACCTTCTCAAAGAGTCGGATTTAGCATTCTAGGATGTCCTTTAGGTCCTCACATGAATTAGTATAATTGTTCAGATAGTAAATGGGTCACAGAATCTCACCTTTCATGTTTCCGAGCACAATGATCTTTTTTAGACAATCTCTGAAACTTGCCAAGACAAGCCTTTCCTGTTCAAGGTAGACATCTCCATTGCAGCCATGGATCAGAATCTGGTCTTGCTTAGTAGCTCCCATGATTAGTTCATCTTTGGCATTACTTGTTAATGCAAGTGTTCCAGGAGATGAAAGCCTCCCTTCTTTTCCTTCAATGCCTCCAGATATATGATTATCTGTGTTTGTTGTATCAGCTTCATTCTCACTCAAATGGTCATCTAGTGTCTCTTCATGAACATTGGGTTCTTCCTGAAAGATTTTGCTGTTCTGAACTTCAGCAGTATTTGCAGTCTGGATTTTCACAGCTTGATTTCCATTTTTATCTGAAAATTATGAAGGCCAAGTTGAAAATTTAAATGTGACTTTGCTTATAAATCTAGTCCATCTACCAAAAAGAAGTTTTGAAAAAAGAACCGGAAAATAATTGAATATGATATGCCACAAGAAAAACACGGAATAGGTTTTGAGGAGCTAGTCTTAAGCAAACTAAATGAGCCAAATACCAAGTACCCTCACTTATGTGGAAGCATGCTCTGTTTATAATTATAAGAGCCCTGAGTTCCATTGTTGTCATTTCATCTAACTTATTGTCATCATCTTCACTCGATGCATTTATCTCTTTTCAGGGTTTATTTATTGATCTTTCAGCTAATTTGTAATTCATATATTCTATTATTGTCTATTTCTAGTTATTTTTATATCACGTTTCATTCATCTTTTTGAGCTATATTCCTTTGCGTGCCTTGTACAAACTAATCTCTAGCTAGAACTTTTATTCAGTCATTTGTGTATTGATTTTTTCTTAACATGAGGGAGGCATGATTATATATCTCTATGCTTAATGGGATAGCAGATTTTAATTCTGGTTAGCCGATTAGCCAAGTGTATTAATCTCTTTTATCAGTATGTACCTAAAACCTTTTTCGCAGCTTCTGATGCCAACACCAAAAGTGAACAAAGCTGTTCCACATCTTGTTCTTGAATGATGTCTGCAAATGATGATCTTGCACTGCAGCCCAATAATCCCAACTAGTTATTGAGAAGAAAATAATAAGTTATATTCCAAAATATGAACTGAAATAAGAATCATTAGGACATATAAGTACCTGCATTGAAACTCTTTAGATTTTTGTATAGAAGCATTACCAATAGGATCAACGGATAAGGCAGACAAGGAACTGGAAACTCTAAGAGTATTCACCTGCTAACCACATGAAGTAAAAAAAATGATATTCTCACCAACCAAATAGAAAGAATTGTATTTGAGGCAGGAGGCTAAGAATGAAAACCTCTTGATGATTTTTGAGCTTCTGAATTGGTGGATCTTTTTCATTTAAATCTAGGAACTCCTGAAGTTTCCTCTTCCTTGATGCCTGTACAATGCTGGAGCCTGAAAAACCAATAGCAGCAGATGTGGCAGCATTAGCCTGCTTGATGCATATGCTGGCTTGATTATTTACCCTCGTGGGATAAGCCATTGCCTCGTCACGTCCTTCAAAATGCTTACAGATGTTAGGCTCACCATGATCTGCATTGGTAATAGCTTCTCTCTCTTTAGATCCTTCAAAATTCTTGCTGATGTTGGTATTATTATTGTCTCCACTAGAAACAACCATACTCTTCTTGTATTCTTCATAATTGTTACAGATTTTGGTACTATTATGGTCCCTTCCAGGAAGAGCCACCTTTTCATGATATTCTTCAGAATTTTTGCAGTCCACACATTTGCAGTTTTTCGAGCACAATACTTTAGCATGGAAGCATTCACAATAGTTCTTGAGGCAACCAGTTTTCTTGCAGCGGCATCCCCAGTTGTGTTTTCCAACCATTGGACTGTCCTTTGCATCATCCTACACAAACCATTCCATATGTCAATAAAAATCAGGAGATGCAAAGAGGAAAAGATCCAATAAGGTTTTCCTTCTGGGATTTATCTTACTATAGATTTAGCAAATGCGACTTTTAGGAGTTCTATTCAATGTTCATGCTTTACAACTAAATAAAAACCCCAAATAAAGGACGAAATGAAAACTTAAAATAGCTGTGTGTTTCATGAGTTATTCCATCATAATCCTTTCTAAGCAGACCTATCAGATATCATCTATATTGGCATCCCTCCTAAAAGGATAGATGAAACCTGAAAGGATGGATGAAAGGGCAATTGAATATGAATGTAACATCTTATGAAATTTCTGGAAGACAGAAATACTTGGCCTAATAATCCTTATTCGCTATCCAAAAATTTCCCAATCAACAAACAGCAGTGAAAGGATGCAAAGTGACAATGGTTTTCCACAAGATAGCTATACAATGCAAATACCATTACTCAAGATGCATTTATTACGCACAGCTACAAAAGCTAGATGAAATACCTATGACACTGGAAGCAGCTTGAACACAAGAGTAAGCAAACATGAACCAGTTATTGCCCCATTCATTGGCCGCAACCAACAACAGTACAACATTGATAGTTGCGGGCACATGTTTGACAGATTATAATTGTAAGCATCAAGGTGATATTATCATGATTTGGACAGGAGTTTAGTGAATATACTAACATCTAGAGATTTTGCACAGAGATAAATCAATAGATGGAAGTCCTCGCATTAGTAACCTAAATCATTGAGTCCAGAAAGTGACGAAATTGACTACTTCATATCAGAAAGGCTTAACCATTACAATACTGTTTCAAAGAACATATTCTTTAAAAGAAAAAAAAAAATTATATGTGCATATTCTCAATCCTTTCAAAGGACATGAAAAAGACAATAAAGTGATTCTTCTGTACGTCACACAGTCTACTATTGTGAGAAGCAACATGATTGCATGCAGATCCAGTATGTCTTCCAGAACTTGAAATACCTATTTACATACCACAATATCTTGAGCATTACTTGGACTAGGAGGAATTTTTGGCCTGAATGCATTTGGGTTACGCTCCAAGATACTTTCCATGGCTACTTTTCTTAAACCCTCGTTCTCAACATTGTTACGACAACAATTGCAATTGCACCCATCACAATATCCTCCTGCTGCAAAGCACTCACAGTACCTGACCAAGTTCCAAGTAATTAGATCTATCAAAAGCAAATTCAACGCGTCCAATGTAATCACAATGCAGATTCACCATGCAGCATTGACTCACAATTTCAAGCATCTCGATTGCTTGCAACGACAGTGTTTTCGATCCGTAGGAGCACCATTGTTCGTTTTCACGTCTGCCTGTTGATGTGATGTCGGGGACTCCTGTTTCCTGCAAATAAAACAAAGTAACAGAAATACGGCAAACATAAATTTTCTTTTATAATTTTCCTCTTATTTCCCAGCAACCAAACATGAATAAAGCTGAAATAAATCTTTCACTTGAATTTGTTCGGATGATGGCGAATAGATGAATATCATGAATGACAATATCTCAGCTGTCAAGTCGATTCGTGGTCGCGAAATGAATAGTATAGCATAGGCGGATCTTTTATTCATTCACCAAATACAAACTTGTTTTATGATTCAATCAAAAGAATCCATTTTCTTTTACTTCAATGATTTATTTGATCAGTTATATCAGCTGAATTAAAGAAAAAAACTAAAATAATAATTTTAAGAAGAAAGAGAAGTTAAAAGCTCACGATAAAGGAAATGGAAAGCTTGAATGCAGGGTCGTATACGGCTTGGCCGGCGAAAGCGAAAGCGAGAGCTTCGTTGACGGCATTTTGATGACTGGAGACAAGCCAAACTTTGTGAACACTAGCTGCATTAAGAGCTTTTCTGGTGAGACACCAGATTTCTCAACTGATTTAGTTGGTTTTGGCGGGAAACTTGATTTATCTGTAACTGAATCGATAGCTTTTCCAACCAACTTTGATGGTTTTGGCGGGAAAAAATTGATAATAGCATTCGGCGGTGACATCAGTCGAGCGAGAATTTAACAAATGCAAGGAGTTTGTGTTCCCTTTGCTAGCTGAGAAAATATATAAGAGAGAGAAAAAAGAATTGAATCTTGATTGATTGGCAAGCGAGAAACGATCACTTAAAATGATTTCATTTTCGCGTTTCCGGAAACCAAATCAACATGAATCATCGGGTTTTGGTTTTGTTTTGTTTTGTTTTCTACTATTCGTCTCTGTTTCTCTCAGCAGCAAACCAAATGCAGCAAACTTTTTTCACATTCGGTGTATTGAGATTCAAGTTTTTTGTCATTTTCTCTGTTTTTCACAGCATCCAAACAGAAATAAGAAACTTTCGAATTCCAAAATCAGAGAGGCACGTTATATTGTATTAAGAAAGTGAAAGAGAGCTTTCGGAAAATTTGAAATGAGAAATGATAAGTCGAAGGTGGAAGCGTATTTATACGCACGTCTCTTTCAATTAAAATCAGATAGAAGAGCACTCATTTGAAAGTTTTTAAATTTAATACCCCCGAATTTATATTCAAATCTATGAGCTCTCTCGAAAACGATTTAAAAAATTCAATTTAATGTAAAATTTTTAATTATATAATTTATTTTATATTAGTTATTTTTTTATCACCTAAATTATATGATTAATGATACAATTTTAATTTTCTTATATAGCTTAAAAGCTTTTAGATGAGATATATGTAAAGCGTTATTCAGAGAATTTTAAATTAAATTTTAATATATACATTCTTATTTTTAAATTGAATTATAAGGAATTAAAAGAACTTAAGACAATGTTATATTATCTTAATAAAAAGTTCTATTGTGACCGCTCACTTAATTTTTTTCCAAGTATTAATAGATATAATTAGTGAATCATGTTAGTTTTTATTAGTAAATAATTAGATAAAATGAAAATTGAATCAAATATAAATAATGAGAAAGTGTGTACAAAATGAAGTTAAAAATTTCTCTAAATTAAGAAATTTATCTAAACAAACAAAAACAGCTTTTAAAGTTCGTTAATAATGAACCTAAATTACAATTTTCTAAGAATTTATAAAGAAAATTATTTTGTTTCCATGAATTTTAGTTATTTAGGTACCATTACGACGACGTTTCACTTGTCGCCAATAACATCAAAATTTACAGGTAAAAAAATCAGATCGACCCCTCACCCGGATCCCGAACTTTTCTCTCTCTCTTTCTGTGAAAAATGTTCTGCAGCTCCTCCAAAACGACACAGCTTTAAAGATCCTCATTTTCTCTTTCTCACTAAATCAAAATTTGTTTCGTATAAATCTGATACGTCGGTACCATTAATAGCTTAAGAAAGTAAGACGAGAGAGTGTAATGATTTGAGTTTCAATTTCCGCACCATTCATTGTCGTCTCCAACCTGTTTGGTTGCTAAGAAACGGTAGGTAAATTTAAGAAATTTCGTTGAAAATTTCGTTTTTTTTATGGAATCTGCATTTGTAAGATTTAGAATTTCATTTAACTTTTTATTGGTTTTGTTAATGGATCACTTTTCGGATATATACGCTGTTGCTATTCAGTTTAGATCTCCTAGTTTTCTGCAGGTTGTGATTACGATCGTTAATGTTTCGTTTTTAAATCAAGATTAGAGTACTGGATTAACGTTTTAGATTGGCACAATTTTTATCCTGGATTTTCCGCATTCACTGGTTAATTTGTTTGCTGAATTCTCGTTTTGTGCCGGAAAGCAGATTTCTTTTGATGCTATGCGTTTGGATCAGTGGATTTAAGCTTTGATCATAGCTAGGAGATGGCGTGGTTTAGCGGGAAAGTGTCGCTAGGGGGCTTCCCCGATCTCGCTGGGGCTGTGAATAAGCTCAGCGAGAGCGTGAAGAATATCGAAAAGAATTTCGATACTGCACTTGGGTTTGAGGAGAATCAAGAGAAGTCCGAGTCTAGCAGCAGTGAAGGTAGCTTCCATTACATTGTTTACATTGTTATCAGTCTGAATTGGGATTTGTTTGCTTGGCTATTTTGTATGGAAAATTTACAGTTACAATCAATAGCCAATTATAGGGTGTTGTTTCAATTTCACCAGGAATTAGAGTGTCACATATGTTGATGGATGAGCTCTCTCTCTCTCTTTTTTTTTCTTTGGTTTTTGCATTAAACAGTTGGAAAGGTCTTATTAAACTGTAGAACATTGGCATGCTAGTAGTTTGTAGGTCAAGCTTATCAAAATGCAGGATTAATGTTAACATTCTCTTCTGTTTTGTGTTTAAGGACATGTTAAAGATTTTTCTCGTTTGTTGATATCTTATACTTGATCTTCTTGATGTTGGATCAGTTCAAAGTCAAGATTCAATGCATGTCCTTTATTATTTAGTGGAAGATCAGAATGCAAGTTTTAGACCAATATCTGTATAATGTCCTGAATATCTCTCTGCCGTCTTCAGGAATATGGCCTGTTATGTCCTTTTATGGCCATAAAAATGAAGGAAGTCTGACAGAATCATCAGGAAAGCCAGAATCTCCACCACAAGAACCAAAACCTGAGAAAAAAGTGGAGGTTGAAACTGAAAGGTCTGTGCCCTCTGTGTCTGAGGAAGCCACTGCTGATGAAGAAAAGGAAGTGCTGAAGACAGAAAAAGATGAACAGCATCCAGAGACTGCTGAGAAAGTTGATGCCATGGTTTCAGAGCATGGTAAAGTTGAATCTGATTCACAAACTATGCTTGTTGAACCTCCTGAATCCACTGTTCAAAACCTTGAGTCATCTGACTCTATGGACAATCAGCAACAGAAAGAGACATTGGACACAGGAACCTGTGAAGAAACAGAATCAGGGGAAGCCAAGTCCGGGCCTGTTGAAGCAGACAAGGTTAAGGTTGGTGACAATTTACCTGATGAATTGGATAGTAATGTTGATACATATGAAAGCAAGAGTGAAGAGAAAATAGAAGAAAGTGAGGATGTAGTGAAGACTCAGGCAGAAGAGATTCTAGAGGAAGATTCTCCAGTTAAGGCTGAGGTATCAAGTATTATCCAATCTGAAGTAGGTTCTGAACCTTCTGATTTGCAATCTGTCCGTACTGAGGAGACTGAGAGTGCTCATGAATTACCATCGCCCAGTGTATTTTCTCCAGATGCTGCTTCAGACACCGTTTCTCAACCAGTTTCTCCTGAAAATGATGCAAAAATTAAATCAGTTGAAGCGTATCAGCAACCAAATGATAGTGGGATTGACAATAAAGAGCAGCACTTGAGCCCAGAAGCAAATGTATCTGTCTCAGCAGATTCTGTACTTGAACTGGAGAAACTGAAGCTGGAAATGAAAATGATGGAAACCGCACTGCAAGGTGCTGCAAGGCAAGCACAGGTACTTAATATGCAGAATTATGTTATTTGGGGAGAGATTTGCATCTCAGATCAGCCCTTTCTTACTTACAAAAATAGCTGATGACATCACATCTTAATTGTGTTTCCCATTAAGCGGTTTGCATTACAATATCCGTCTTTCACTTAATTTCAGCAGTCCATGTAATCCAGTAAGTTTCATGTTTTTTCTTAGGCAAAAGCAGATGAGATTGCTAAAATGATGAACGAAAATGAGACGCTAAAAGCTGTGATTGAGGATTTGAAGGTACGTGAGAGTATTATTTCTTTTTCCTCAAAATTCATTTTGATCCAAGTGCGTGTGATTTACAGCTTCATTGACAATTATTTGCAGCTTACTTACAGTGATCTTAAGATATACATGTCAGAAAATATAAATCCTATTTCTGAGAGATACTTATCTGTCCTATCCCTCCCAACATTTTTCTTTTAAAAAAAGGCACACATTTTAATAGCTTGAAGTTTTGGAACAGAGAAAATCAAATGATGCAGAAATGGAGACTTTGCGTGAGGAATACCATCAACGGGTTGCAACTCTTGAAAGAAAGGTATGCTCCATTTCCTAATCATTTATTCTATGTCTATGCTTATATATATGTAGATTCCAATCTTGTGATAGATAAGGATTGTTAATTCAAAGCCTTAAAAATGTTTTCAGATATGGGTCCTAAATTGTGAGTTAGTGGATTAAGTTCACTTCTTTTCTTTACAGTTACAAGTTTAAAAGCAGTATTGCAATTATTAATGCAATCATGTTTGTATGCCTCTCTGTTTTGGTCATCCAATGATTTTTTGTTTAGCATGTCAAGTTTTGTCTATTGCAGAAGTTAATGAAGAATCTTTTTATGATTTCGGTAACTTGTTATAGGTTGAAAAGCACTCTTCATCTACAATTTAAGACAAGTAGTGAGTTTATATTTAGAATGAGTGGAAAATGGTGCTAAAAGATTAATGTAGTTGACAATTTGGTTGGAAATGTTAGATAAGTTTAGCTGATCTTGACGCATTTTGAACTTTTTCTGAAAAAGACTGATTTCTTTTAGGAGATAGCCTTTACAGGACCGATGAAATGTGCTTGTTTGGCTGAAGGTCAAATTACTTATTTACATCACTGCAACTATTCATTTGTTCAGTTAACCATTCCACACCTCTGCCTAATAGGGATGTAAAATTTTCGCATGGGGAGAAGTCACTACAACTATTCATTCTTAATTGCATTCTGGCCTGTGTGATTGCAGGTGTATGCTCTTACTAAAGAAAGGGATACACTTCGGAGAGAGCAGAACAAAAAAAGTGATGCAGCCGCTCTTTTGAAGGAAAAAGATGAGATAATTAATCAGGTCATGGCTGAAGGTATAGCTATGGAAACCCTTGCGTGCATATTAGATGCAATCTGTACAGGCTTGTTCTTGTTTGAGAAAATTTATAGCTTTATTATGAATCTGCTTTTATACTGTTGTGTACTAATTTATAGCTTAAGGTTGTCTGAATGGTGGTATGTCAGCACCAATGAATCTAGACAGGACAAAAGTATATGTCCAAAAAGTAAAAAAGTTGAAATACTCAAATGCAGTTTTGAGTTCTGATTCTGATGAAACTGGGAAATTTTGGCAGAAATTTAAGTTCTGCTGAAGTTGCTAAAATATTTGAAAAAAATTAGTATTGTCAAAATCAAATTAGACCATTCCTAGCAGATGCATTGTGTTTGGATTTTACATATTTGATTGCTGTTACCATTTTTAGCTACATATTGAATTCGGTTCCAGGAGTATTCTAACTGATGGAACATGTTAAATTGTGCATTTCAATTACCAGATTGATTTTTATTTTTTAATTTTTTTTGGGGGGGAATCTTTGTTTCAAGTATATTATTTTTGTTTAATGTGCATGCAAAAATGTTAAAAAGCCTATTTTTAGCACATATTAAGCCCTTGTTTAATATTTATATGTCAATTCAGGTGAAGAGCTTTCAAAAAAGCAGGCCGCTCAAGAAGCAACGATCAGGAAATTGAGGGCTCAGGTATGCAAGCAGTCCTATACAGTGCTTGGGTTTTTCAATACTCTCTATGATGCAAAATCTATTTAATAAATCTTGTTTTTATTCTGTTTCTAGATTAGAGAGCTTGAAGAAGAGAAGAAAGGTTTGGCTACCAAACTTCAGGTAAGTGGATTCTTGAAACAATCTATTGTGAGTTAGCTTGTCCTGAGTTGCGTTTTTCTTCAATCTTTATTTAACTGAAGACAATATGGACTTTTGTATAAAATTGAGACTGCTTGTTTACTTTTCATTCTCCACAAGTGCCTAGTTTCCAGAAGAAAGTAGACCTTTTCTGTATAGAAGCAGCAGGAAGATCTAGTCTCGGTTTTGTTATATTTGTCTTATGATGATTGAGTTTTGACTCGGTCCGTCTTTGTCATGCTTGTGAATTGCATTTCGTGTAAGTTATAATTTTGAAGTCAGCGGTTCGTTAAGTGAAATGAAAAATTAATTCTGTAGAACTTGGGAAGAGATGAGATTGCTGAAGTGGCAGAGGTGGAGGACATTTTCTTATAATTGCAGAAAATAATATATTATATATGTCTTATTATTGTACTTCCGTTGAAATCCATCTTTCTGGCTTTTGATTTAGTATGAACAACTTTTATTAAAAGGTTTCCACTTTCTTTTTTCTCTTTCTAGGTTGAAGAGAATAAAGTAGAGAGCATCAAGAGGGACAAGACAGCTACAGAGAAGTTGCTGCAAGAAACAATAGAGAAACACCAATTAGAACTTGCTGCACAAAAAGACTACTATACAAATGCTTTGAATGCAGCCAAGGAGGCTGAGGCTATAGCGGAGGCACGTGCCAACAATGAAGCAAGATCTGAATTAGAAAGTCGTCTAAGAGAGGCTGAGGAACGTGAAACTATGCTAGTTCAGGCACTTGAAGAATTAAGGCAAACTTTAAGTAGAAAGGAACAGCAGGTTTTTGCTCTGTTCATTGACATTATGGGTTTGAATCTGGCTAACCTTTACAGTGGTGATCTGAGTTAATGTTTCTGGTTTTGATTTTTCAGGCAGTTTTTAGAGAAGATATGCTTCGTAGGGACATTGAAGATCTTCAAAAACGTTATCAGGTGTGTGAGGGTTGTTATGTTCTTATTTTATTTATTCACTTTCAGTTATTTTCAGAACTTTACATATTATATCTTTCTACCTTTTTGTGCAGGCAAGTGAGCGCCGCTGTGAGGAGTTGATTACACAAGTTCCTGAATCAACAAGGCCTCTCTTGAGGCAGATTGAGGCCATACAGGTGAAATTTTACTCCTCGTGTGTTATGAGCATTTCTATGGACTTTGAATGATAATTGTTGGTTTATATGCAATTATTTTCTATTAACTCTTTGCTCAATTGGTTACAGGAAACAACTGCCAGGAGATCAGAGGCTTGGGCCGCTGTGGAGAGGACTCTCAACTCACGACTCCAGGTGCCTTGGACATTTCTATGCATAATATAGCATTTGAGGCTTGTAATAATGCTCTGATTTTTAATTATTAAATCTGATTGACAGGAAGCAGAAGCCAAAGCAGCAGCTGCAGAAGAACGAGAGCGCTCTGTGAATGAGCGCTTATCACAAACTTTGTCTAGAATTAACGTTCTTGAAGCTCAGGTTTTAATGCTTTCTATGGACTGTCTGTGTTGACACTGCATCTCTTTTACAAATGTGTAGCTTATGCTGGTGATGTATTCCAGATTTCATGCCTCAGAGCTGAACAGACACAGCTAACCAAATCCCTTGAAAAGGAGAGACAAAGGGCTGCTGAGAATAGGCAGGAGTACCTTGCAGCAAAGGAGGAAGCTGACACTCTAGAAGGTCGTGCACATCAGCGTGAAGAAGAAATTAAGGAACTAAGGCGCAGACATAAGCAAGAGTTACAAGAAGCACTCATGCACAGGGAACTTCTGCAGCAGGTGATGATGCTTTTGGCTGTTATTTAACTTGAAAATTGTAAAGTGCTGTTATTTATTTTGTTATTGCTTGCTTTCAAGTCGAATTTCTCTTTTCCCTTTTGTTTCTTTTGCTTTCCCCTGTTAAGTTTTTGTTTAGAATTGTTTTATGTAGGCTTTTGTTGCGGTAGGTTTTGAAGCAATATGCTTATTGAATGTATATGAAATAAAAATTAAATTAACGTAAATGAAAGGTTCTGCATTATATGTCTATTGATTTGAGAGCTCTCTTCATGTTCTTTTAACAGTTGATTCATACTTGATACCCTTCAAAGTGGGATTGGTAACGCATTTTCAAATAGGAAAGCTTTTTTCATGTTCACTTCACCTTGATGTCATTCAAGTATACTGAAGTAATTTCTTGATCTTTGACAGGAAGTAGAAAGGGAGAAGGCTACTCGGTTAGATTTGGAAAGGAGAGTTTCTGTTCATTCTGCTACTCCTGTATCTGAACAAACTTCCATAACAAGGCACAACTCTGCTTTCGAGAATGGTATGATACTTTGCTTTATGAAGACATCAGTATATGGTTTAGTAGTTTCTATATTCTATATATTTGTTCTTTGTACAGGAACTTTGTCCCGGAAACTCTCGAGTGCTAGCAGCCTAGGCAGCATGGAGGAAAGCCATTTTCTGCAAGCATCTTTGGACTCATCTGACACTTACTCTGAAAGGAGAAATCCGGTAGAGACAACTATGAGCCCATACTATGTGAAGAGCATGACACCTAGTGCTTTTGAATCTACTCTTCGTCAGAAAGAGGGTGAACTTGCATCATATATGTCTCGATTGGTATGGATTATGTTTTGAACTCCTGTTGAAATAATACTTGGTAATAAATGTCTCCCAATCTGGTAATGGGAATTTTGAGATTGTACTTGGAGCAGTGTTCCTTGACGTTGATATGGGTGTAATTGCCAGACAATTTACACTTCATTGATCTTTATACAGCTTTGATTGACCATTTGTTTTTATTCATGTTAGGCGTCAATGGAGTCTATTCGAGACTCTCTTGCTGAGGAATTAGTCAAAATGACTGCACAGGTGCATATTGATCTGTTTTCATTTGAAGGTTCAGAATTGAGTAGCTATTTGTTAACATTCACTTTGATATGTTCTGAAAGCATTGAGTTCACACTGTTGTATGTTCCTCAGTGTGAAAAGTTGCGAGCAGAAGCTGCCATGCTGCCTGGTGTACGGGCAGAGCTAGATGCATTAAGACGGAGGCATGCTGCTGCACTGGAGCTTATGGGAGAACGTGATGAGGAGGTAAATATATTGTTGCAGTTTGATGGGATTCCATATTCTTTTGATTAACGGAGAACATAGTGTAGAGATGTCATTTATTCCTATGTCATACCCTGATATCCAATATGATTCTATTTGTCCAGCTGGAGGAACTTCGTGCTGATATTGTTGACTTGAAGGAGATGTACAGAGAACAAGTAAACTTGCTTGTGAATAAGGTAATATTGCTAAATTTAGTTAATGATATTGGTCAATATGTCATGGCTTTTTGCTAATGTTATGCAACTCATACCTTCTTGTATTTGTGACAGATCCAAGTAATGAATCCATCAATGAGTAGTACCTGATAAGTCGACTCAAATTTGTGGTATTTTCCTACTAGATATTTGTTTGACGTTTACCAAATAGTTCATAGTTCATTCAGTAAAAGCGAATGGTGGGTGGTTCAAAAAGTTTTCCCTCAGCACTCGAAATCATTTGAAGTCAGTGCCAAGCAAGTGTTTGGCTTTAGATATTATTCAGAAAGCATTTCTTGTCAAAACTATATTTGTATTGTATTTTAGAGGAATCCATTGTATAGCTGAAATTTTAATGTGAATCTTTTTTTTATAGCTTGAAAATGATCCTTGAATTGTTTTGATTACTTCCATCTTTATAAGTGAACAAGATTTGTCTTTTTTGCCCTGAAGTACACAAGTACCGGGGGAATAAAAACGTATTCTATTAGATATCATATAGAAAACATTTGTTATCAAGTGTACCTTTCCTTTCTATATTTGTATTTTAGAGAATTGCAATCCGAAAAGCTTTTGACACTGATTTGCTACAGCCAAACAGATCTCTGAAAATGCCAATCCCGGCAGATGGATCAGCCGGAGGAAAACTAATGGTAAGATATGGGCTTCTGTGTTGATAGACGTGTGATAATAAACGTGAAATAACTTCAATATGTCGCAATTCGCTAGGCGAAGAATTCAGTTGTCTCTACATTAGTGGTTCACATTTCATGCTTCAAGATTGCGACGTGGTAACGTGTGGCCCTCCTCCTTGTGAAGAGTAAATACGCATTGTAAGTTAGCTCTTAGATTTCAAGATACTAAGTAATTAAATTTCAGCATTAGATTGCAGAAATTTTGATATTCTCAATGATATTCTGAAATAATACCATTTTTTAATGAAAAAATTATTCCCAAAATTGTTTTCAAAGCCTCTCATTTTTAAGACATGTAATTAAATTTAAGCGACTTTTTTTAACCGAATATATAGCCTAACTTCATCGGGGATTGTACCAGAAAAGAGACGTTTGTAGTTTGTCAAGAATACACTCAACAAGACAAATTTTCACGTAACATAAAGAGCCAAGTGATGTTATTTAAATATTTCTGATAAAATATGCTAAAAAGACTTGTAAATTTTTTTTTATGTTTTCAATTTTCTTTTAAAGGAAATTAAAGCACTACCTTTTTTTAAACAATCTACAAACTAAATTTCTATCGTGCCTTTTTTTAATTATATTTTTTAATGAAAAAGAAATTCTAATCTTATTTTCAACAAAATTGATGTTTCTTATGTATATTTTTTTATGTAACTATTCTTTAAAATGTTAATTTTATAATTCCTTGTCTTAACCTCTACGTGTCGATCGACTACTGGACAGGAAATAAATATCCTGTGACCCCACAAACCAGCAGATCTCGCTCTCAAAAAGTTCCAGGTGTTCGCCTCCTAGCTCTAGACTAGTGGACCTTTGCTTCTCTTCTAAAATACCGGTAAATCGAAACGAGCATACACAACTACCATCGGTGCACGTTAGCATCATCCGCCACTTTCCCTCATTTATTTTTTCATTTTCTCAAAAATAAAATTTAGACGGTTTCGAAAACTTCGCTTAGATTTCCTAGGCTTCGGTTACAAGCTTGACACTTCACACCTCCTGGCGCATTTTAGCCACCTCTCTCTCTCCTCTTCTCTCTCGCTTTCCTTCTTCTTTAGTGTTGTACCATCAGATCACTCTCGGTTTTGTTCCACATTTTTACTCAGCTGAAATAAGGAAAACCAGTACCGAGTTTCATCTCTTTTTTTTCTATTATATTATTATTATTATTATATAATTCGATAATCTGGGAAACGAGAGTTTGTAACGTATGAGTTTTCGTAGTTTTGATTTCACACAAACAAAATGGTGAGCCTCTGTTTGAATGTCGTTTTGAAGCTCAATTCTGCTATGAAATATGTTGTCATGTTATGATTTTTCTTCTTCCATTTCGTGTTTTTTTATTTGAAATGCCGAGTCTCTGTTTATGGCTGATCCGGCAAAACGATGTTCATGTTTTTGTGGATAAGTTGTCGTTCTTTCTTTTGAACTGAAATGGCGATCTCTGTTTGTTGCCGATCTCTGAAACACTGCGGTGAAGAGGCTCAATTCTTGTTCACAGTATAAAAATGACGTTTATTTTCATTAGATATTCTCTTCCGATGGAATTTTGTTTTACGAAAATGAAAAGAAAAGCATTTGAAATGAACGTGATATTTTTATTAAAATAATTCCTTTTTACGGTTAAAATGTTTACTTTCGAGCTGAAATCTAGTGTGGTCGTCATTTCTCTGTTAATTACGTGTCTATGAGCACTTGGATTGATCATTTTACTTGAGATCTATAATAAAATAATTTGCAGCAATAGAATTTCTTTAGTCGATTGGCTTTGTACTCTGATCTGACAACGCATCCTTGTTTTTAGTGCTTTAGTTATAATTAGGTTGCAGAATTTAATCCATGAGCGGATTTGTTAAATGACCTGATCTGATGATTAATGCAGTTGGCCGTAGATTATTTTGTAAACTTGAAGACTAATTTTAATCGTTTCGGTATGCGTGGGCGTCATGGAGATGCATCCATGTACAAGCGTGGGTCGTCGAAGGATTATTTCGATGCCAATGAGAAAGATGAAAGCTCAAGTAATCTTTAATTTTTATAATAATCAATTGTTTTGTTGGGTTATGTTGAAATTGCATTATATATTAAATCATGTTATGTGGGTAGTGATTGTGTAATTCAGCTTATAGCGGACATTCCAATTAGTCGTGGATTTCATTTGACTGCAAAATTTTGCTAAAATGTGTTGTGTATACAAGATCCCAAAACCAATATTCAGTCGTTATTTTCCTTGATGTGTCAGTGTATGTTGTATTTTCACTTCAATAAGATAGTGTTAAGGTGACCTGTGTGAGTTAATGATAATAAAATGAGCAAGTTGCAGCATCTGAGAATTTTGTTTTTCTGTTCTATACTTTCACTTCAATAAGATAGTGTTAAGGTCACCGGAATGAATTAATGATTATAAAATGAGCAAGTTGCAAAATCTGGGAATTTTGTTTGTTTCTGTTCTATATGTTCTTTTTTTATTGTCTGTTGACTAATAAAGCAGTGTCAATAACTCCTTGTTCATGAGATTTTGACTGAATACTTGTCTCTGCCATTGCGAAATAAAATGTTAATCATTGAAGTAAAAAATTTCGAGAGTTCTTTAGCTCCATCAATAATGATGGAGAGTGTGCACAATTCAGTGGAAGAAATAGCATTATACTATTATGTATAATTGGAGCTATTTATTGTTGCCTTGTTAATTCATGCAAAAGCAATTTGTTGAACAAGATGTTTTTCCCCATTTGTTTATACACAAATTGTCTCTACTTTTATAGATAATATTAACAGTTTGGGTGATTCTTTATATGCCTTGTAGCATGGATGCCAAATGGATTGGGCAAAGATATGGGAAACCCTTCCTGGAGGCGTTCTTTGCCGCATGTACTTGTAGCAACTATTTCATCATTCTTATTTGGTTACCATTTAGGGTATGCCCTCATGAAGCTCATAATCCTTTTTGTTTTGCTAAATCTTATAAATAATTTATTTATTCTATTTGCTTTGGTCATTGTTAATGCAGAGTAGTTAATGAGACGTTAGACAGCATCTCTTTAGATCTTGGCTTTAGTGGGAGTACAATGGCTGAAGGTACTGTCTGATCTACTTTCCTTCTTGCTTTACTTTTCTCTTTGAAAAATTATTCTAACATGTCGGTTTATGTCATATGAAGGCCTGGTGGTGAGTATATGTTTAGGGGGTGCCTTTGTTGGATGTATGTTCAGTGGTTGGATCGCAGATGGGATTGGACGTCGCAGGGCATTCCAGCTATGTGCCTTACCATTGATAATTGGGGCTTCAATGAGGTAACTACATTAAGGAGAACTTATCAGTTCTAGAATCTCCTGGACTTTGAGCAACTATCAATTTTCCTGTCTCTCTGTAAAGATACTAAATGCTGCTTTTTTTAGATAAGCATTTGTATAAAAATTTTGTATAATTTCAAACCAAAGCGTGGTTTATCATGTTTCAAATGCATTCATATACCGATTTCTTTGGATCTTCTTGGGACAGAATTGCTAATACTGAATCATATTCATATAACTCTGCTAAAAATTGGTGTAAAGGAGATCATCTGTCTCTCTCTCTTATTTTTTATCTTAGTTTCAGTACTATTCTCTTCTTTAAGTCAATCTTGGTGGTAGAAGGTGTTCTGTTGCATCTGATTTTAGAGTATGACAGCTCTGTCCTTGACTTTTTTTTTTTTTTAATATTTATTAGATGATAAGATCCAGAGAAGAATCATTAGGGTTTGCTACTTTTAGGATGCTTTAACTCTTCTAAATTGATATCCTGGAAACTTGTTAAATGGTTTATTTTGTACTGAATTTTGAACTGTATAATGCTCATAGAAGTACTTTATTGTAATCTTGCAGTGCTATAGCAAAAAATCTCTGGGGTATGCTTCTCGGAAGGTTATTTGTTGGAATTGGAATGGGTATTGGTCCACCTGTTGCAGCTCTCTATGTGGCAGAGGTATGAGATTTGATGATAATTTTATTTTTTTGACTTGATCCTCAGTCAACATTACTAGGTCTACTGCAGGATTGTACTTATTTTTTTGTTCATGGAAACTAAATATGCTTCATCCTCAAGTAGGTTTCACCAGCTTATGTAAGGGGTGCTTATGGGAGCTCCACTCAAATTGCAACATGCCTTGGAATTTTGTTGGCGCTTTTTGTTGGGCTCCCAGCCAAGGAAACTGTGGGTTGGTAAGAAGAATGTTACCAAAGTAGTCCCAGAACTAGATGATTGGCAAGAAAGTTTATTTCAATATATTTATAGACTTATCTGAAGCACTTCGTGTATATTGTCCAAGAATACATTTATTTTGTTTACTAAGTTTAACACCTAGATGGTGCATCTGTGAATTCTATACTGTATTAACTTGGTGATGTGCTCAGGTGGCGTATTTGTTTTTGGGTATCTACTATTCCTGCTGCTTTACTTGCTGTTTTTATGGAGTTTTGTGCAGAAAGTCCTCAATGGCTTTTCAAGGTCATCTGCTTCATTTGTATGCCATTAATGTTTTATAACAAATAAATCCACTTTATTTCTTGTTTGGATTTCGCCTTTTTTTCTTTTCTATTTATGAGAGATTGGATGAGCTTAGGTTTTAGTGATTTGAAAGTCTGCTTTTATAAATTTTTTAGTTACTTTGAAGTAGAGATCAAATTTTCTTTGGGGTTTATATTTGCATTTAGTACAGTTTGATATTACCACGGATGAGTAGCATCTAAAATTTATGTAATTGATTGACCTATTATAACCAGTGACTTTTGATGTAAATGTAGATCCATTTTAGATCTGAATAGTAATGAAGTTTCATAATTCAGTCGTGGATGGGCATTTTATCTTCCTTTTTCTGTGAGGTGATATGCAATTGATAAGATAAGACTTATTTCTCTGGTTTGACTCTGATCTGAATTTGAATTTGATATGAATTCTTAGGAGCTCCATCTATGTAGGGTGGGGGGTTGAGGACTAAAATGAATTAATAATCAACTCTTGTTAATGCTTTTAACAAATAAAATATTTTTGATACACAGGTGCTTCCATAGAGGGCTAGAACATTTGAAATATACTCATCTCAAACAAACCTTGACTCCAAACCAGTTGGAGCAGGATTATGTTGTTACATTAATCATGAGGAAAGCAATTCATAGATAACCTTCTGTTGCTGATAGTTTTCTAAGTGCTATCATTCTCTTGAGACAGATGGTGTTCCCTGGAAAGTTATCATGCGCTCTACATTTTTGGGTCTCTTGTCATGGTTTCTTGCATCCCATCTCTTGGCATTTGACCTGCTATATAAGATTCCTCTTACCTTTAGAAAACCATTGGTTCCTTCTCTTTATACAACAAGCAATTACAGCTTTGGCAATGCTGACAAGTTACAATTTGATCTAATTTGTTTGTGTTTTTTTCTTTTCATTGATCTGATTCTGGTGCACCTAGTAATAAACTCTCTCTATGAAGTTTTTTGATAGAGTAGGCACTAATTCTTTCCTGGAATTGCTTCAGAGAGGAAGAGGTGCTGAAGCTGAAGTTGAACTTGAGAAACTTTTGGGAAATTTACATGTAAAGCACTCAGTGGCTGAAATGTCAAAGTCTGAGAGAGGGGATGAGGCAGATTCAGTGAGGTTCTCAGAGTTGCTCTCTGCTCGTCATTTTCAAGGTGGAAATGTTAGCTTGTTTTGATCATCCTAGTCCTTTTACCTATATGTGTCTTTCTAAAAGATTGCATTTTAACTTCTCCATTTGCAGTGGTTTTCATTGGGTCTACCCTTTTTGCTTTACAACAGTTATCTGGCATAAATGCTGTATTCTATTTCTCGTCAACTGTCTTTAAAAATGCTGGTGTACCTTCAG
This sequence comes from Melia azedarach, assembly GCA_028052125.1. Taxonomy (NCBI): domain Eukaryota; kingdom Viridiplantae; phylum Streptophyta; class Magnoliopsida; order Sapindales; family Meliaceae; genus Melia; species Melia azedarach. The sequence goes on along the minus strand of CM051398.1, from coordinate 2,036,913 downwards.
ACTCTGGAAACATATGTGTGGGAATTGCAAATATAGCAGGTACTCATTGCCGATTGCTCTTCTCCCTAGATTTTAGCTTGTGAGTGTAGTTTAAGGTTTCTCATAACTGTATTGTATGTCACATACTAGGGTCAATTATTGCCACGCTTTTGATGGACAAGCTTGGAAGAAAGGTGCTTCTTCTTGGGAGTTTTTTTGGCATGGTAAGGAAGTACTTTCTTATTTTCTTAATGACTTATTATTTTGAACAAATATTTAAGGTGCTGAATAAAATCCACATGGTGAATCCTTGAACATACATGTATCTGTAAGGATCAAGCATACAATGATGCCACAATATGATGGCAGGAATGTCAATCAGTTGGGTTTACAAGTAATAACCATCTAACCATTAACACATTCAAAATCAAAAGAAGCCTCTATTATGGTGATCTACAATGTGTGGTTGGCTGTTGAATGTACTACTTTGATTGGTGGTGATTGATAACTGCAAAATTGACTAGCTGCTGGAGTGGTGGAACCCCGAAGTGGGCCTGCAGATTTGTTGGTTCTCTGCTTGTTTTTAAAAGTACTCATACTGCAGATTTTGGATCATGTACGTTACTATGATAATGCATCTGACATTTGCTTCATGCACTTTGGTTCAGGGAGTAGCAATGGCTCTTCAAGCAACTGCTGCAGCTTCCTTTGTGTCAGGTTCTGGAGCATTGTTTCTATCTCTTGGAGGCATGCTGTTGTAAGTTGTCAATCCCTGCAACCTAGAGGGGGGAAAGCCAGTAGATAAAAACAGAGAGAGAATAGTATGCAAAGCTTATAACTAACTAGTTGATCTAAAATTATGCATTTTATTCAGGATGAATAATGGAAGTCAAAGAATTGATGTTTTGCAATTATTCACAATAAAATTTCTAATTTATGACATGAAGGCATATATGGTGTGAACTTTTAAGTGAATATAATATAAGAAAATGATCACAAAATCTGCTGGTCTTGAAAAACTTTTGTGCAGTTTAGAGTCAAGCTAAATTATGCTATGTATGTTGCTTATGTTATCACTAGACAACACAACGATATAAAGATTGTTAAAGGAAACACATCACTTTAGTATTGTTATTATTATGTGATGTAATAGCATGTTTTCTAAATGTGAACTTGATGCTGCAGGTTTGTCTTGACATTTTCCCTTGGTGCTGGTCCGGTTCCTAGTCTCCTCCTATCAGAAATATTTCCCAGTCGAATTAGAGCAAAGGCAATGGCAGTTTGCATGGGTGTGCATTGGGTAATTGCTTTGAAGTTCTTGTGTTATGATTATGCTGACTAGGATTTCTTTTCATTCATTCTTTCCTTTAATTAGCACTCTGGCCGTGGAACCTGGTATGGCTGATAGATTAACCAGTTCATGTTTTAGGATAAAATTATTGACCTATGGAGGAGAATCCGCTCCTTAAATAAGTGTATATTGATGATTGATTGTAGATGGACCCAATTCAATTTTGCTTGAAAGGAAAATCTGAGAGTCTTTATCTTCAATTAATCTGATATAGCAGGATGGTTACATTGGTTGTAGACCCTTGAATTTTTGAGTAAATGCATTATTTCATTTTGTTGATTCACTTGGGTGTTTGTAACAGGTGATAAATTTCTTCGTTGGTCTCTTCTTTTTGCGCTTGTTGGAGCAACTCGGGCCACAAATCCTTTATACGATTTTCGGTTTCTTTTGTTTTTTAGCCGTAATTTTTGTTAAGAGGAGTGTGATGGAAACTAAAGGAAAAACCCTCCAAGAAATTGAGGTTGCACTTCTTCCTCCACATTACTATCTTGAGGTATTCCATTTTCTGTCATTTGTTGAGCTACTTTCATCTCATTCACTATATATATAATCAAGAAGGGTAAGTGTTGTTAAATGACATTTGAATTTGTGGACTGTCTCGTATGCAGGAAGGTAATATGAAGTCGAAACTCGAAAATCTCAGCTAGATGGTATGTTGCTGGAGAATTCAGAAACGTTCAAGTGCATGTTCCATCAGATACTCTAAAGGCCTATGTATATGTAGTGCATTCTAAGATTGTTTTCTTGTATCCATTTTGATTATGCATCCTGCACACAATATTGTTATTTTTTTAAAAATCAATTTTAGAAACTTTGCAAAAGTCCTAGAACGTAAACTAGGCAGAGTTATGCTGATTACCTTGGAAAACAAATGGATAAGGCTTTTTTTGTTTCGCTACCGCCTATAAGCATAAGTCGGTGGTAAGAAATCCTAATAATTAATCTTAATAATTTTTAAAATATTTATAAATTTTTTAATTTATTTAAAATTAATAATTATAACCTTATAAATAATTATTTTTAATAAAAATTATTATTAAAATTTTAAAATTTAATTAAATATATTATATTTATAAAAATGTATTAATAAATTAAATTATAATATTATTTTATAATTTACATTATTAATATATGTTAAATTTGTATATTTTATAAATATTATTTACTAATATATTATAAGTAAAACAGAAATTTATTTATTTTTTAATATATTAACAATTTAATACTAATTAAGTATTAGAAATTTGATATTATAGTATGATTATATTATAATTTAAATTTATTAAAAAAATTAAAGTATAAAAAATATATTATATATTGTATATTTGCTACATGTATTCCATAGTCCGTCCAACCTTTGTTGTCCAACTACGAACGGGCAATTTTGTCAAATTATACTAATTTTAGTTATCCAAATATTAGCCCAGCCTGGCCCGACCCGGCCCATGAACTAGTTTGACTTTTGTTGACTTTGAAAAATTAAGAAAAATATTTTATATTATAGGAATCGAATACAAAACTTCAATGCAATATTCCAATAACATTTTCACAGGACCATTTACTATCATTTGTAACATCATAAAACAAACAATATTTAATTAGCCTGCATATGCAATTTATATTATTTAAAATAATATTTTAAAAATATTATATTTATAAAAAAATATAATAGAAGATAATTTAAATTTAATAATTATAACTATTATTATCATTAATGATAATGTAAAAATAATTTTATCTTTAATAATTATTTGAAAATAATTTAAATTATTATGTTGATATAAAATAATTTATTTAAATTATAAATTATTTTATATGGTATAAAATTCTTCAAAACAAAGAATACGGTAATCAAATTTTTAAATATCACATACTTAATACTAAAAAAACTAATAAAATCATAAAAATAAAAAATATTGTACATAACATTAATAATTATGTAAATAATTTATATTTATGAAAAATATTGTCACTTACAATGTGGGAGGTGACTTCTATTGATTTTAGATTTAAAATTTAAATATTTACGTAATAATTTAAATTTACAATTGTCTCTATTACATTTAATATAGATATTAAATTTATTAATTTGAATATTTATTTAGAGTATTTAACAAATTTTAATTTCTACAATTATAATTTTTAATTTATCATTAAAAATACGTCATCAATTTTCATTTTTTTCATCAAATCTCATAATATAAATAAATATTTATTATATATTTTTAATCGTAACAAATAAAATTTTCATAAGTGAAATCATCATTTCACATATTATCAAATTAACATAATAAAAAAATAAATATTTAATTTTTCATAAAATAATTGATGAAAATAAAATATTGATAACAAATCATCAATTTAATTATCATTAATTATTATTTATTAATTGTAAATAAAAATAGTAATTTAATATTATATCTAAAAAATTAAATAAAAACGAGAACTCATTATATTTAGATTATAATTTGATCAAAAATTCTAAATATTCTTACTGACATATAAAATGAAAAATCTATAATATGTTATCAATCATACTTAGTAATTTGTATATAGTAATTTAATATTATATGAATCAATATAATCATATCAATGCATAAATGTTATAATGTAAAATTTATAATCAAGACAAATTTTAAATTTTAATATTAGATTTTAAATAATTATTACTCTTTCAGATAATTGTAAAAAAATCATGGTAATAAAATTATATGAATAATTATTAAAGATAAAATTATGGTTAAATGATACAATTATTTTTATATCAATGATAACAATTCAAAAAAATATTTTTAATGATATTATGTTTTAGTTTTGTATTAAATATAATCTCGTTTAAATATTTAATCAATAAGTATAGTTAGTTTGGTGGTAATTTTGTTTGTTCTTTCTTGATTTTGAGTTCGAATCGTAGAAATGACTAAATTTTTTTCGTTAAAAATAAAATTGGTCAACTGAAATGAAATCGGTTAGTTGGGCAAGGCCGACACGGCCGATCTCATGCCCGTGCCATGCTTGACCCACGGGTTTAAAATTTCGGCCTAGTCCGACTCATTCATGCTAATATTGCTCACAAGCCAAGTTAAATCATGTCAATATTGTTCACGGGCCGGACCCTTGTCGAACCTGGCCCATTAGTTACCTCTATCAAATATATATATTTTTAATTGATTAATATAACAAATAAAAACAGTTTCAAAATAAAATTTTAAATCTAAATGAAAATAAAATAAAATAACTCCAATTCCACACATATAAACTCGTGGCCGCCATTGTACTAAATAATCATCTGTACTCCTACGTCTGCTTCAACTCGCACGTCGTTGATGCTGCTTCACCTCCCACGACGGTGACGATAAGTATTTTGTTTGTAGTAAATCTTGCAGTTTATTTGTAGTTTATAAATTTTTACTTAGTTTAGTTAGAATATGTAACTTCAGATTTTTATTTGGGATATTTCTTTATAATTTTGGATACTTTGATATTATTTTTATCATGGACTCTTGGATTGTTACACACATTTAGGATTTATTCATATTGTATTGAGTGTTGTGTTTTAGGCTTAGAGAATAATTATCTTTATATTAAATTATCATAAATGTAAACCTTATGGGAATTAGTTTAGTTAGGATATGTAATTTCAGATTTTCATTAGGGATGTTTTCTTATAGCTTCGGATACTTTGATATCATGTTCACCGTAAACTTTTGGATTGTTGTATACATTTAAGATTTATTCATATTGTATTGAATATTGTGTTCTAGGATTAAAGAATAATTATCTTTCTATTAAATTATTATAGATCATCTGTTTAAAATTTACGGAATTGGTTTAGTTAGGATACGTACCTTTAGATTTTTATTTGGAATGTTTACTTATAACTTCGGATACTTTGATATCATGTTCACCATGGACTCTTGGATTGTTGCACATATTTAGGGTTTATTCATATTGTATTGAATATTGTGTTCTAGAATTAGAGAACAATCATCTTTCTATTAAATTATCATAGATCATTTGTTAAAACCTTGCGGAAATTGGTTTAGTTAGGATATGTACCTTCAAATTTTCATTTAGGATGTTTTCTTATAACTTCGGATACTTTGATATCATGTTCACCATGAATTTTTAGATTATTGCACATATTTAGGGTTTATTCATATTGTATTGAATATTGTGTTATAGGATTAGAGAACAATCATCTTTCTATTAAATTATCATAGATCCCCTGTTTAAACTTTATGAGAATTGGTTTAGTTAGGATATGTAACTTTGAATTTTTATTTAGGATGTTTCCTTATAGCTTCGGATGCTTTAATATCATGTTCACTATTGACTCTTGGATTGTTGTACACATTTAGAGTTTCTTCATATTATATTGAATGTTATGTTCTAAGATTAAAGAACAATCATTTTTCTATTAAATTATTATATATCCTCTGTTTAAACTTTTCGGAAATTTATAGGAAAATATGAAGGGACGTAAAATCAGTCATCAAAGTGGCAAAGAACAGCGCTATAGCGCTGCGCTAAGCCAAGAGTTTTGTATGAAATTTCAGTGAGATATAATATTGATAACATTTATGTTGCCCTTGGGTGGAATTTAGACATTTGCTTCAAGATAGAGGTATTAATGTTGTTCTATTATTATTATTATTGCATATAAATTTTTAATTATTTGTGTTAATCTAACTTATTATTTTTACTTTTTGTTATTGTTAGTTCAACTGTTTTGAGACACGTTTTTTCTCACCGATCATTAGTATGACCACAGAATATAACTACTGCAAGAAAGTAGTTCATATGCTATACAGGGTAAGCATGATAATCTTTTTAAATTTAAATTTTAATATTTTAAGTTTAAACTTAAAATTTAATTAGTGTAATTGTGTTTTTACAAATGTCCAGACTCTAACAGGCGAGGTGTCCTTCGTCTCCAGGAATGACAGGCTCCTCAGCGAATTACACCAGCTTAGGACACTGTCATTGCTACCATTGAAGTTTCTGGTTTCGATCCTATAGATGGAAGCGGATTTGAGATTATAGAGGACTTCAAAGCAGACATTGACAGCTCTATTTCATTAATTTTTATGATATTACAATTTCTTTTATTATGTGATTTTAATAATTTATTTTTATAATTATCTATATTGAAAATTTTTATTTAATAATAATATGTTTTTAGTAATTGCTGTAATTAGTTAAATAATAGGAGTATATCAATATGAGTATTTCTAAAAAAAAATAACTTCCCCTTAGAGATTTGAAAACACACATTTATTCATTTATTGATTAAAAAATACAAATCCTATGCTGGTAGTATTTTGTAAAAAATATAATCTCATACTTGTAAGATTTAGTTAATATCCTCAATTTTTATATTGAATTTATAAATGTATAATAAAACAAAACATGTCATTTCACAAATTTTTAGTTTTATTACAAAAATATTTTATTATATAATATATTACACATTTTTCAATCTAATAGTTAAAGTTGACAAATAGGTTGAACTGGCCAGTTAAGTTCATGAACAATATCCACAAGGCATGGCCCATAAATAATTTAGGCATGATAGTCTATGGACTATGTTTGTCATGTCAACCTAGGCGGGCCATTAGCTTTTAACTTAATAAAAAAATTGTAAATACTGCTAGTCAAACTCAAGATTTAATAGAATAAAATAACACTTTATACTGGATTAACTTTACTTATTTATTAATCATTAAATAAAATACTTTTAATAAAAAGTATATATATTATTTTTAAATTACTATTAATACCAAATACTTAAATAATCTAATCATAATTTCATCTTTAATAATTTAAATATAATTTTATTACAATTACTTGTTTTATAATTATAGAGTTTATTTTTTGATAATGTAAAAAATATTTTATTCTGTAGATAATATCATAAGAAAATGAAAGTTTTAAAAAAATTCTTTATTTTGTTAATTTTATATTACTATATTAACAATAAATTAGTTTATTAATTATAAATTAATTTTTTTATGATATAAATTTATTATTTTTATTTTATAAAAAATTATTTAATTTTATTAGTCTAATGATGTGGATGACAATTCATTGAAAACTAGTCATCCACAAGGAACAGTGGCCAACAATATTATAGTAGCAATTTTTTTAAAATAGTTTCATTTGCGATTGAATTTGCTAAATACTATGATCTTCTTGCGCTAATCTTTTCTTGGCTTGATTGACTACACAAACAATAAGGTTTTAAGGAATAATGTATGCAAATTTCCTATTTTTCTAATTTTTATTTTCCACTGACTATCATATTTTCTAGGGTCGCAGAAAGCAAACATTAACCTCTAACAGCTTTACTATGAAGGCAAACCAAGACACTTCTGTTTGTCTCGATGGGAAGAAGGTTGATCGAATTATGAGGATTGGCATAGTTTGAATAGCTTGAATGTTTCTCTGGCTGGCGAGAAACTTTAATAATTGCAAGATTTAAAGCTGATACTTTGGTACTTTCGTTTGTTTGCTGTTTGGAATGTCACTCCGTTGCTTCGAAGGTTTTCACACTAATACTAGGATCTCTTAGCTTATTTGCAATTATCGGTTTGCAGTTTGCACAATACTTAGTTTGGTTTGTGCGATCTTAGTTAGTTTGTAGGCATTTACGCTGATGATACTTTGATACTTGATTTGTCCACAAGTAAGACAGAAAACAGCATGGATGCACAATACTTTGAAGGATTGTTAGTTTGCATGCATTTACGCTAATCCTTATTATAGATTTGAAAATAAAATAAAATAACCCTAATTCCACACATATAAACTCGTGGTCGCCATTGTACTAAATAATCATTCGCACTCCTACGTCTGCTTCAACTTGCACGTAGATGACGTTGCTTCACCTCCTACGACGGCGACGATAGGTATTTTGCTTGTAGTAAATCTTGTAGTTTATTTGTAGTTTATAAATTTTTACTTGGTTTAGTTAGAATATGTAACTTCGGATTTTTATTTAGAATGTTTTCTTATAACTTCGGATACTTTGATATCATTTTCATCATAGACTCTTGGATTGTTGCACACATTTAAGATTTATTCATATTGTATTGAATGTTGTGTTCTGGGATTAGAGAACAATCATCTTTCTATTAAATTATCATAGAGGTAAACTTTACGGGAATTAGTTTAGTTAGGATATGTAATTTCGAATTTTCATTTGGGATGTTCCTTATAGCTTCGGATACTTTGATATCATGTTCCCCATGAACTTTTGGATTGTTACACACATTTAGGGTTTATTCATATTGCATTGAATGTTATGTTTTATGATTAAATAATACTCATCTTTTTATTAAATTATTATAGATCCTCTGTTTAAATCTTACGGAATTGGTTTAGTTAGAATACGTACCTTTAGATTTTTATTTGGGATGTTTACTTACAGCGTCGGATACTTTCATATTATGTTCATCATGGACTTTTGGATTGTTGCACACATTTAGGGTTTATTCATATGGTATTGAATATTGTGTTCTAGGATTAAATAATACTCATCTTTCTATTAAATTATTATAGATCCTCTGTTTAAATCTTACGGAATTGGTTTAGTTAGAATACGTACCTTTAGATTTTTATTTGGGATGTTTACTTACAGCTTCGGATACTTTGATATCATGTTCATCGTGGACTCTTGGATTGTTGCACACATTTAGGGTTTCTTCATATTGTATCAAATGTTGTGTTCTAGGATTAGAGAACAATCATCTTTCTATTAAATTATCATAGATCATTTGTTTAAACCTTACGGAAATTGGTTTAGTTAGGATATGTACCTTCAAATTTTCATAGAGGTATTAATGTTGTTCTATTATTATTATTATTGCATATAAATTTTTAATTATCTGTGTTAACCTAACTTATTATTTTTACTTTTTTTATTATTAGTTCAATTGTTTGGAGACACATTTTTTCTCACCAATCATTAGTATGGTCACAGAATATAACTACTGCAAGAAAGTAGTTCATATGCTATACAGGTAAACATGATAATCTTCTTAAATTTAAATTTTAATATTTTAAGTTATACAAAAATATTTTATTATATAATATATTATACATTTTCCAATCTAATAGTTAAGAGTTGACAAATAGATTGGACCGGCCAGTTAGGTTCATGAATAATATCCACACGGCACGACCCATGAATAGTTTAGGCATAATAATCCATGGATCATGTTTATCATGTCAGCCTAGGCGGGCCATTGGCTTTTAATTTAATAAAAAAATTGTAAATAATACTAGTCAAACTTAAGACTTAATAGAATAAAATAACACCTTACACTAGATTAACTTTACTTATTTATTAATCATTAAATAAAATACTTTTAATAAAAAGTATATATATTATTTTTAAATTACTATTAATACCAAATACTTAAATAATCTAATTATAATTTCATCTTTAATAATTTAAATATAATTTTATTACAATTACTTGTTTTATAATTATAGAGTTTATTTTTTGATAATGTAAAAAATATTTTATTTTGTAAATAATATCATAAGAAAATGAAATTTTTCGAAAAATTCTTTATTTTGTTAATTTTATATTACTATATTAATAATAAATTAGTTTATTAATTATAAATTAATTTTTTATGACATAAATTTATTATTTTATTTTATTAAAAATTATTTAATTTTATTAATTTAATGATACGGATGACAATTCATTCAAAACTGGTCATCCACAAGTAATAGTGGCTAACAATGTTATAGTAGCAAATTTTTTAAAATAGTTTCATTTACGACTGAATTTGCTAAATATTATGATCTTCTTGCACTAGTCTTTTATTAGCTTGATTGACTACACAAACAATGGGGTTCTAAGAAATAATATATGTAAATTTTCTATTTTTCTAATTTTTATTTTCCACTGACTATCATGTTTTCTAGGGTCGCGGACAACAAACATTAACTTCAGACAGCTTTACTATGAAGGCAAATCAAGACACTTATGTTTGTCTCGATAAGAAGGGGTTGGTCTAATTATGGGAGGGCTGCAAGTCTCTTATCGCAGGATTGGCATAGTTTGAATAGCTTGAATGTCTCTCTGACTGGCGAGAAACTTTAATAATTACAAGATTCAAAACTGATACTTTGATACTTTCATTTGTTTGTTGTTTGGAATGTCACTCTACTGCTTTGCAGGTTTTCACACTGATACTAGAATCTCTTGGATTGTTTACAATTACCGATTTGCAATTTACACAAACTAAGAGTTTGTGCGACCTTGGTTAGTTTGCAGGTATTTACGCTGATGATGCTTTGATACTTAGTTTGTCCACATGCAAGACAAAAAACAACATGGATGCACAATACTTTGAAGGATTGTTAGTTTGCATGCTTTTACGCTAATCTTTATTATATTTGTTTGCGTATATGAACACAATTATGTATATGTATATATAAGTTAAGCAATAATTTCAGGAAAAGACCAATCAAGTTGAAACTGTAGGATTCCGCACGGAAGGATAGGCCACGCATCCATCACAACATCCAAAGTAACCAGTCCTTCTTTATCATAAAATGCTGAGAAGCTCTGAATCTTTACATCTTTTAAGTAATGTTGTTATAACGAAAACAAGAAAGATAATTAAGAACGTAAATAAAGAACACAGAGATTTAACGTGGTTCACTAACGATGTGTTAGCTACGTCCACAGGCAGAGGAGAGAAAAGTTTTATTGATCTTGAGGAGTAAAAATTACAGATTGCGGCTAGGTTATGACCTAGAGAGTTTATATAGTACTCCCTAGACAGATACGGAAAAGCCCAGAAAAATAGGCCCAAACAGATAACCCTAGCCCAGGGACTAACTGATTCAAGGCATATTCTAACAAATCTCCACCTTGACTTGAATCCTCTCACAAATAACAGATGTACCAGATGCACCATACACAATGCCAGATGTACCAAAAAAAACCTCCTCTACCTCATATTTTGCCCTCTAAAGGGCAATCAACAACTCCTAACATTTAGCAAGTCCAAACAATGTTGGAACTTGCTATGCGGAACCGACTTGGTGAACATATCAGCTGGGTTATCAGCAGTACCCACTTTGTTCACCTTAATTCTCTTCTCACTTCTTAGAAAATGATACCTTACATCAATGTGCTTAGTCCTCTCATGATGAACTTGGTCCTTAGCTAAACAAATTGCACTGAGACTGTCACAATACACTATAGCTTGATCATGATGTAGACCCAAATCACTGACCAATCCTTTCAACCAGATTCCCTCTTTGGCTGCTTCTGTCAATGCCATGTACTCTGCTTCTGTAGTAGACAAAGTCACTGTAGGCTGCAAAGTAGCTTTCCAACTGACAACTGAACTACCAAGAGTGAAAACATAACCAGTCATAGATCTTCTACTGTCAACATCTCCAGCATAATCAGAGTCTGAAAACCCTGTCACCAAACACTGTGTATCACCTCCGTAAATGAGACCAACATCAAATGTACCTTTGAGATACCGAAAAATCCTCTTCACAGCTTGCCAATGCTCCTTACTAGGTTCACCCATAAACCTACTAACAACACTAACAAACTGTGCAAGATCAGGTCTGGTGCAAACCATCGCATACATCAAGCTTCCTACTGCACTAGTATAGGGAACTCGAGACATGTACTCCTTCTCCTCAACAGATTTAGGTGCAAAAGCAACGGACAGATGTGCATTTGCAGTACTAGGAGTATCTATGGGCTTTGCGGTAGACATGCCAAATCTTGACAAAATCTTCTGAATATATCCCTTCTGTGACAAGAAGAGCTTCTTTTTGCTTCTATCCCTATAAATCTCCACTAATGCCTTCCACTGCCTGAAGTTCTTAAAGGCTTCACTTTTATGCTTCATAATGAACACCCAAGTCATCCTTGAGAAATCGTCAATCATTGACACAAAATATCTGTGACTCCCTAAAGACTCCACCCGAGAAGGACCCCAACAATCAGAATGGATGTAATCAAGTGTGCCTTTTGTTCTATGTATTGCTTTAGGAAACTTGCTGCGATGTAACTTCCCGAAAATACAATGTTCACAGAATTCAAGATCCTTGATCTTGTGGCCACAAAGAAGATCCTCTTTTGACAGAATTTGCATCCCTCTTGCACTCATGTGACCAAGCCTCATATGCCATAACTTGGTCATGTTGTCCTTATCAATCTCCGAGGATGCAACAGCAACAGAACTTGACAGCGTAGAACCTTGAAGAAAATATAAGGTACCACGCTTTACACCTTTCAGAACCACATTTGAACCCTTGCAGACATGTAAAACTCCACCTTCACCTTGAAAACTGAAACCCTTATTGTCTAACATACTCAAAGATATCAGATTCTTTGTCATAAGTGGAACATGCCTAACATCATTCAATGTGCAGAATTTACCATCATGTGTTCGTATTTTAATCGAGCCTATTCCAACCGCCTTACAAACAGAACTGTTAGCCATAGAAATATTGCCTCCATCTACCTGCTCATAGGTTGTAAACCACTCCCTGCGCGGACATATATGGTAAGACGCTCCAGAATTCAGAATCCACACATCATTGTGATCCGTGTGCTCATCAGCAACTAGAGCAATATCTTCTTCAGAATTGGAATCTGCTACAGCAGCAGTACCTGTCGGTTTATCCTGCTGCCTCTTCTTCTTGGGACAATCGGATTTCCAATGTCCCTTCTCTTTACAGTAGTTACAGACATCATTGGGTTTTGGACCCTTAGAAACTGGCTTCTTGAATTTCTTCTTCCCCGAATTTCCATGTCCATAACTCCCACTGGCTACTAACCCAGCAGCCTGATTATCTGCACCTGTACCAGTCGCCTTGTGGCGCAGCTCTCTAGTATGGAGGGACGATCTAACCTCCTCCAGAGACACAGTATCTTTCCCAACAATAAACGATTGCACAAAATTCTCATACGACAATGGTAAAGATACTAACAGAATTAAAGCAGCATCCTCATCTTCAACTTTAACATCAATATTACACAATTCTAATAAAATTGTGTTTAACTGATCTAAGTGATCTCGAAGAGGCATACCTTCCTGCATTCGCAGACTGAACAAACGTTGCTTTAGAAGCAACTTATTGGTTAAGAACTTTGTCATATAGAGACCCTCGAGCTTAACCCACAGACCTTGCGCGGTTTCCTCCTCCGCGACCTCGGTAATGATATCGTCTGCAAGACACAGCATAATCGTCGAGTGTGCCTTCTCCTCCAGAACGGCCATCTCAGCGGTGATTGGATCCGCCGGCTTCCTCGCAAGCGGCGCCCACAGCCCTTGTTGTTTCAACAAGGCTCGCATCTTGATCTGCCATAAACTGAAACTATTCCTCCCCGTGAATTTGTCGATCTTCACGTTCATACTAGACATCTTTCTCACCGAATTTCAAACCCTAGACAGACCTGGCTCTGATACCAGTTTGTTATAACGAAAACAAGAAAGATAATTAAGAACGTAAATAAAGAACACAGAGATTTAACGTGGTTCACTAACGATGTGTTAGCTACGTCCACAGGCAGAGGAGAGAAAAGTTTTATTGATCTTGAGGAGTAAAAATTACAGATTGCGGCTAGGTTATGACCTAGAGAGTTTATATAGTACTCCCTAGACAGATACGGAAAAGCCCAGAAAAATAGACCCAAACAGATAACCCTAGCCCAGGGACTAATTGATTCAAGGCATATTCTAATAAATGTCGCCAACACTTCATCTCACTGCAACTGCAACAACAGCAGCTCACCAAGTCTCTGTTCCGTAATTGGTCATAAAGCCACTGTAATTCAAGCAAATATCAAATAACTTAATTAGTTCAAATCTAAAAGTATGAAATGATTATGACATAATCTTATAATAGATTAAAATGCAAAAGGGGGAGGATCCTGAACAAACCTCACAGAATCTGCTCTGCTCACTCAGGATCCGCACAGACACTGTCTTGGAGAAACAAACAGATAGAACCCCATTCAACAAACCTCCATAATTTGATGGTGCTGTATCCACAGCTAGATACAAATTTTCAACTTCACGAGGAGCAAATGATGTGGACATTATTCTGAACTCGTCTAAATTAAAAGAAATCTTGCAACCAAAAAATTATATATATTTAAAACACACATAAAATCGGAGCCAGCCAAGTCAGAATGTGGAAAATCAATCAGATACACGAAATATCAGACATACCTTGTTACCTGGACATACATTTAGCAAAAGCTCTTCAATTTGATTCGATTCTCCAAGAAATTGCTTCAGATCAAGGTACCAACGAGTGTCCATATCATCTTCCCTAATGCTGACAGAAACATTCCAAGCACACGGGGCATTTATTAAAGCAGTGGGAATGAAGTGATTCCAAGAGGAATAGGAGAAAGAAAGTAGATTTGGAGTATCAATATCAATAGCTTTGAAATCAGAACCCCGCAATTCTAAGTTCCTAAGATGACTACTTGAAACTGTAAGGCCTTTGACATGCTCACAGTAAAACAAAGAAAGATCCTCTAGCAAGGGAAAATTGGATAGAAAGCGCTGAAATTCTTGCTCCTTAAGAATGGCATCTGATAACATCAATTTATGCAAACGTGGACACCCAACCATGTCAACCACAAATGGAGTCGTTCTTCCATTATATGAAAAAGAAAACTGTTGAAGAATAGGAGCAATAATTTTGACCCTTTCAAAATCACCTGGTGCTAAAGCTACACGCATAATCTTGAGTTTGAGAGCTTTAGAGATGCACAAATAATTCAAATCCCTGCAATCGTAAATAAACAGACCTTCAAGTACTGGGCACTCACTGGTGAGCTTCTGAAGCATCTTTCCTCTGATACAAAGTTTCTTCAGAGTCAGCTCTTTCAGAGAATGGAAACTTATACTATCTGGGCACTGTTCCAACTTACAACCACTTAGAATTAGAGAGGTTAAAAATTTAGCAGAAAACATTGCTGGAGGTAAAGCATACTTAGTGTTTATATCTGATACAATTTCCAAATCTAGCTCTCTTACTCCATTTGAAATCGCCAATTCTATCCATTTATCAACAAGAGGAGATGATTTTTTGACGTTAGGAAGTTGTATGTATAGCCTCAGCTTCTGGATGCACAACTTAGACTTATAGAACCGAGTCAGAAAAGCATACCCCAGGTTTATGAATTTCTTTTGATTTCCCAGGAATTTTTTTTTACTTTTGCCTTGACTAACAAGGGAAATAGAGCTTTCATTGAATGGTCTTCCTGTGAAGTAAGATTCATCCAAATTCACGATGGGGAACGAAGACCATAACTGATTCCAACTCTTTGACAAGACACTAGTTTGAGCTACCTCTTTTGGGGAAAGATACGACATGATGAGATGAACGATAAAAGGAGGCAGCTCCGAGATTCTATCTACGCCGTCCATCTTCTTATCCTCAAAATCTGTAATATTCCGAATTCATGTATTTCCATCAAATTTAAGGAACAGAACACAGTATACTCTTGTTCATAAAACTATTACTTCAAAAAAAAAAATCGTAATCGATAATACTGTTAATAAACAATAATAATAATTATCCAAAAGAGAAATATAATACTTAATTTTCCAGGAAAATTATTATTGGAACATTGAACAGATGATAGCACTTATGCTTAAACCTAAAGTTTCTCCACAAAAATTACAAGAGATTATACGTTTAAAACAACCAGATAATCCAATTGAAATACGCATACATATTGTCAGAGCAACAAATTTTGCATGAAAACATGAATTTTCTGGATAAGCAGCTAATTAAACAAAAATAATTATACAAAAAAAAAAAGAGCCATACGCCTACCAGTAAATACAACTAGAACATTGATTTGCAGAACTCCTCAGACCTGCCTGCCGATTGTAAGACAGAGAATTCATCTTGACAGTTTTATGTAGGGCTGCAGACAAGAAGCCGAAATCTAGTAGAGTTAGGATTCGAAAAAGTACTCTGTTTCAGGATCCAATTAGGATTCTGTTCACTGTCCATAAGACGGAACGGAAAGTTACAGAACTGACGACGTGTTTTATTTTTTATTGGATTGGGCTTTTAGAACTGAGCCCATTCGGTAAATGAGAATAATCAGTTAAGCGGGCACTCATAATTGTTATCACTTTAAATCAATAACATTACTACTACTACTATAGATGCGTTCTGTTCCTTAATTTTTTTTTTATGGAAATACATGAATCTGAATCTGAATCTGAATATTACATATTATCATCCTGATCTGATCAGCTACAGTCATAATCATACTTTCTATTTTTTAACTATAATTATTCGACATTTATTTGTTTGAATCGCACAGTGGCTTTATTTATTACCAATGACAGAATAGGAATAGAGACAAGTGGCGATCAGCCGTTGCAGTTCCTGCGAGATCAAGTGATACAACAAGAACATTTTGACAACCATAAGTTGAGACGTAATTTCTTACTACTTACTCTGTGCTGTCTACATACCACAACTTCAGAATAATTAGCAACTTTGAGATACAGATGGACGATATGTAACTTACATAACATAGGATGGGAGGTAATAATACTTGAACATGGAAATGTTTCGACACCACTTTCGAATAAGATTGAGAAATGGCTATGCCGCTAAATACATCTGGGAAAGCATCATCAAAGTCAATTCAACTTCTACTATCTGTGCCAGATCAGACGGAACCGGTAAGTTCCTGGAGGAAGCAAAGGCAGAGAATCCATCAAATTATCTATGTGGATAGGCTTGTCATCTTCCAACATTAAGAAGCCCTCCACTTTGAAGTCTTTCAAGAAATGCCGCCAGCATTTGCGACGCTGAGAGTTACAACAATTTTCATCTCTATTCGCCAGTTGCGCATAAAGCCACTGCAAGTAAAGCAGATGTCAATACTTCACTGAATTTTATAGATGGTGAAGAAAATACATTTTTCAGCGACCAGGGACTTAATAGCTGAGAGTCCTAATTTGAAAATGGAAAGGCAGGTTCGACACTTGAGAATATGACAACAGATATCCCATATCATAACAATAGTCCTCGATAAAGAAAGGAAATATAGAATTACACAATCAAGAACAGGAACACGAAAAAATGTGTTCATTTCATAAAGAACTAGTCAAAAAATCAGAGAAGCTAAAGACTCCTATTGAATACATAATCTTATGAGAATGTACTTTCTCCTTAGAACTATGTTTATTCTAGACCTTTTGGTGACTAAGGATGAAAGGATTTTAAATGTTTAGTTACAAAAATCAAAGCAATCAAAAAGCTAAAATTTCATTTTCTTTCATGCTGATAACAAGTTATACAAGCAAACTAATAACTTGTCTTATACAAGCAAACAAAAATGAATTTATGGTAATATGAAAATACCTCAACGAACTTCTTTTGTCCCTCATTCCGTGTTACAACAGACAAGTTCCGAGGATAACAAATACGGAGAAGGTCATTCAACAAAGCTGAATCATCAACTGATGGTGATATACTCGAATGTAGAGACAAATTCCCAATTTCACGAGAGAGTGAAGGCAAAGTTCTTCGGTAATCATCCAAGTTAAATGAATTCTAAGTAAATCACAATAAAAGAAAAGGGTGAAAGGAGAAACAGTAATTAAGACTGACACAAAAAGAAGGTCACAAAAACAAGTGGAAACTAAATGATAGATCATACGGAATTCAGGGACATACCCTCTTTGGCGAGACATATATAATTAGATTTTTTATTGGACAGGCCACTCCAAGAAATGCCTTAATCTTATAGTAACAATAAGGATCAATGCCTCTTTTGTCAGTTGCAACCACCCCCGGACATGGAGAAAATATTGCAGGCATAGGAACTGGATGATTCACATAATAAAAGGAAAGTAAATTTGGAGTACTCACATCAATTGCCTTCAAATTACCACAGGTACGGAAGCTTAAGTTCTGAAGTCGAGTACTTGAAACCTTGACCCTTTCAAGGAAATGACAGCGGTCCACACGAAGATTCTCAAGCAATGCAAACTTTGATACAAGATGATTAAACTCTAGGTCCTTAAAAATGCCACCCATAAAATGTAAATCCCTTAACTGTTGACACCCAGCAATGTTAATTACACATGGCCTTGTCAATTGCTCTGGAAATGCTATGCTAAGATGTCGAAGACTTGGAACCACAATTTCAACACTTTCGAGTTCATCTAAGGATGCATAAATACTTAAACTCAGGAGGTTGCGGTGTTTAGGGATGCAAAAACATTTAAAACCCCAACAGGAGTCAAAACTCAACTCTTCAACCAACGGGCATTCACTAGTAAGCTTATGCACCATGTGTTCGTTTATATGGACCCATTGTAGAATAAGCTTTTTGAGATAACGGAACCTTATACTATCAGAAGTCTGTTCCAACTTGCAACCACCCAACTTTAAACTAGTTAATGATCTAGCAGAAAAGACTATTTGCGGCAAAGTATAGAGTTTAGTTTGATCTGTAAGGATAGAAAGGTCTAACTCTTTGACGTCATTCTCTACAGCCAACCCTATCCATTTGTCAAGAGAAGAAGACAATCCTTCAACATCAACAAAGCTTACTGTTATCCCAAATCTCTTCATGCAAAAGTTAAGCTTGCAGAATCGTAGTACAGTAACATCAATAAATCTCATGAAGTTCTCTATGCATCCACCAAATTTTTCATTGCTTTCCAACCCCAATTCGAGTTCATTTCCTACAAGGTATTTTTCATCAAAATTCAAGAAGTAATTTTGATGAAAATCCAGGATAGGAAATGATGCCCTTAAGTTTTTCCATCGCTTTGATAGGACACTAGTTCGAGCTAACTCCTTTGCAGCGAGGTTAGACAAAATGTGATGAATGATAAAAGGAGGCAAGTCCGAGATTCGATCCACGCCATCAGTAGTACTCTTCTCATCCATAATCCTGAAACCTGTAATTTTCTGCGTTTCCATCATCAAGAACTCAAGAACACAGTACTTAAACATGCATTTACATATAGCATTACAGAACATTAGATCCACATGAGAGTAGAGAAACAAGAATCCTACAACATACAAGAAAATGGGCATCCATATAAAAGTAAACAAAACAATAATGTACAAGATGTACCAACAAAAGTCTTCTTTTAATTTTGAATTTCAGCCCTAAAAAGTTCCACTTTCCGTACCAGAAATTTTATCCTTAGCCATATACGACTTTACCCATAATAGCATATGAAGGAGAAACGAATAACACCCATCAAGAATTCTAAGACTAAAGACACTTGAAAATTCAACCAAAAGAGAACGAACACAAGCTAATGAACAGCAAAACGTACTTAGAAACTTTTGGGTCAGATTTTTACACTTCATGCAGAGGAAAAAAAAAACAGCTACTAAAATGGAAGAAGCAGATTTCAGCTCAACATTTAGCAACTAAGCAGAAGAAAATCATTCATGAAAAAGGAGAATCAAAAGAAGAAGATGGGAAGATAAAACCAAAGAAGAGAAACCAGAAACCTTACAGGAAATTCTGATGCTTAGAGGTTAGAGCTCCACAACTTTACTGACAAAACGCAAGACAAAGCAAGCAGTCCGGAGTGAAGGGAGAGAGCATGTGATAAATGCACTTCATTTTGGAATCAGAAGACAACAATGACGAGAAAAGTTGACAGCTTTTACGTTGATATGTTCTTTTCACCTTACCATTATAGGCGGGAAAAAGGCTTTACTAGGCCCACCTAACTGTTTATTGGCCCATATAATCTTATGGGCTGGACTTAACCAAACCCATATATTTTCAATTTTACAAAATTTTTATTTTTTTATTAAATCATATAATTATTGGCCTCCATATATGACGAAATGATTCAATTTAACATGAAAAATATTGAAATTTTCTTATGATTATGGTTAATATTTCTCTCATTTCTAGAAACCCTCATTTTTTTATTAAATGGAAAGTGATTGATCAACAACAATATAAAAGGCATACAGAAAATAACAATTTGACAAGAAGACAGGAAAAAATTCAGATTTATTAGTTTCGGAATATCACAAAAAGCAAAAAGCAATAGATAGGATGAGGAAGAAACTGATAAAGACCCTATATTCTTTCTATCAAAAGCAATGGGAGTACTATAAAAATTTAATGATAATGAAAATAACATCTCACAAAATTTAAAAACCCCTTCAAAAGGAAAAATAGCTTTAAAATCTAACAATAATTTCACTCTGTTTCTTTATCGGAGAAGAAGCCATCATTACTGTAATTTTACAAGTCAAGTAGTTGAAAATTTTAAAATGAAAATTAAAAAATAAATTTAAACATAATTGGAGTAAAAATGAATTTGATCCTCTCTTTAATAATATTATTTTTAAAATTTTAATATAAATACAAAAACAGATGTTGGTATATGATTGATAAAGACAATGAAGTCCTTCAAATTTAGTCACTATCATTTCATTTAGAGTGGCAATTTTGTAACATTATTGATGCCCACTGACATCTCTATTTCATAAAATTAGAAATGATAATGACTTCACCTCTTAAGATAGGGTACTCAAAATAATAAATTTTACTATAAATTGTCAACAAAACCTTAACAAAGACAGGGCCTGCTTGAGGGATAGGGTCAAGCTGTGGACCAACCCAGCCTTCAAAGAATAATTATGTGTTTGTCTCTTATGTATCCAAGGAAAGAAGTAGAAAAATGTATTAATCAATCACTTTCCAAGTGATTAACAAGGACCATCTATAAATATAAATTTGTCGGCAATATGTGTCGTTGTGTTGTGTATGTTGGTTCAAATGTAGATGAAGTATGAATAATTCAGTGTTCCAGGATGAAATGAAATGATGAAGTATGAATTATGATCACAGAGTCTTAGCTGTTAAAGCTCCCAAAGACCAAGCAATGAAGAAGCAGCTTTTGACGAAAGTGCTTTATTTTGGAATCTAATGACAAAAACGACAAGAGAAAAGATAGGTGACAGCTTATCTTACAAGATTTTTTCACCTTTCCCATCAAACAAACCTCAGGAAAGAATAGCAAGCCCCACTAATTTGTCACTCACCCCATTAAGTTCGGGGCCTGCCTGAAAACATCTTACTCTAGCAATTAGTAACTATTATTCCGGTTTCTCCAGTCATACCATAGACAAGAATACATGAACTGCAACATATTTTCTAAAACAAGCATGTCATTTAACTAAATAGATTACATTACAGTAGCAGATTCATAATAAACATAGAATCATCGATTTACAGATAACTCATACAAGATATAGTTGGTCAAACTATTAGAATCCCACTGACGATCATGGAATACAACTAGTGCAGATGAGATACCATTAGAAAGGTACCTCCAGAAACAGAGCACGTGACAAACTAGAACTCCACCCGGGTATCCCCTTCACCCTTTCAGATCATCCTCCACAGTTGGAGTTGGGGGATTGTTGTTAGCAAACCTAAAAATTTACATTGACATAGTTGCCACAGCACTGTCAAACAAGATAATGGAATGCCTAAGCATGTCTCCCAAAACATTGATCAAAGACATTTCAAATGTCAATAAGTCAGCTGCAGGAAGAGACCAATCTAAACAAAAGAGTTTCGTTTGGACAGTTAGACCACTCATCCAGCAAATCACTTATGTCCATAGGTTCATTGCTGTCCTTCATTATGGTATTCTTAACCACAAAATCTTTCAAGTCATGCTGCCAACACTTGATATCATGAGAAGTGCAACCGCTGACATCTTTGTTCGACAATTCATCATAAAGCCACTGTTGATTCAAGCAAATGACAATGGTTCAGTTGATACAGTGAAGTTTAAGAAGGTAGAGGAGTACTTCGCCTGATCTGAAAATAAAAAAGCAGTCTCTGCTTTGTGTCTTATATATTGACATAAGAAGGTGAAGAATGAAATGCGACAAGAAAAGAAAAAAGACAAAGAAAACAAATTTGTCAGAAGATGAACATACCAAAATGAATTTGTTCCTGTCCTCTCCCTTATAGACAAGTACTTGGGGTAACAAATCCAGAAAATGGCATCCACCAAAGTCGCAAAATTTGATGGTAATTTGTGTACACATACAGTCAAATGCTCAATTCCACAGGGGAGTGGAGTAATCATGCGGAAATTGTCTAAATTAAATGGACTCTTGATAATCACAACAAACAAGAAAGAATATTAATAAGACATAGGTAAAAACCGAGTGAAATGTTGACAAGAAAATTAACGGACTTGTAGACATATGATAATCGACAGAACATAAATGGTTAGATCACAATTCTGCCTGGAAGCTCTGAGAAATTTCTTTATGTTCAGGAACCAATGATCGTCAGCATCTTCATAGTTGCACAGAATTTTCCATAGACATGGTATATTTATTGAAGATATAGGAAATGGATTAAACAGGTAACCAAAGCAAACTAAATTCAGAGCTTCAACATCAATTGCCTTCAAATTGTTACAGTGAGCTATCAATACCTTCTTAATTCGATTGCTTGAAATCGTAACCCTTTCAAGGAGAAAACAATACTGCAGGAACAGTTTTTCATGCAAGGGAAACTTTGAGATGAAGTAATGAAACTCTTGGTCCTTAAAAATTCCACCCACTAATTTTAAATCAATCAAATGTGGAAACCCATCCAGGTCAATCATACAAGGTGCTTTTTGCTGACGCTCGAACACAAGGGTAAATTGTTGAAGACTTGGAACAGCAATTTTAATACTTTCAAGATAATTTTCATTGAACTTTAAAATATGCAAAACTTTGAGTTTGAGAGATTTAGAGATGCAAAAGCATTTCATACCCCAACAGTATCTAAAATACAATTCGTCAAGCAAAGTACATTCACTGGTAAAGTTCTGAACCATCTGATCATTGATATAGACATTGTCTAGAGTTAACCTTTTGAGAAAACAGAAGTTTACAGGCCCAGAAGGTGGCTCCAACTTACAACCACCAAAATTTAAAGTAGTAATTGATTTGGCAGAAAATATTGTTTGAGGCAAAGTGTACAGTCTATCTCTGTCTGTTTGAATATCGAAGTCTAAACGTTTAACCTCACTTTCAACAGCAGCTCCTATCCATATGTCAAGAATAGTAGAGAATACTTCAGGATCAAGAAGGTTTATGAATATCCTAAGCTTCTGCATGCGAAACTTGAGCTCACAGAACCTAAGCAGGGCAACACTAACATATACTGCAAAGTCCACTAAACGTTCATAAAACCTTTCGTCAAAATCTTCTTCCTCAGTTTCTGAATCCACTTCACTATCTGATCGGAAGAAGTCAGTTTGATCAAAATCCAATATAGGAAATGAGTTTCTTAAATGATTCCATTTCTTTGACAAAATACTAGTTCTAGCTACCTCATCCCTGAAGAGATAAGACATAACATGATGAATAATAAAAGGAGGTAATTCAGAGATTCGATCCATGCCATCTGTATTGTCACCCATTATGTTGAAATCTGCATTTTGCATACACTCCCATCACTAATGCACTATGTGCAACTAATACTCCATACATTGTCAACAAATTTACAAAAATTAGTAGCATATAGAGGCATAATTTCAATTATAACCAAAGTAATCATCTATAACATACAAAATCAGCCAGTAATATTCTACCTACAATTTTGAACTTCAGCTACAGATCATTCAAGTATTATAAACTATGCTCAGCCATACAATCTTACCACCAAGTAGTGGCCATAATCCATGTAAATTTTACCAACAAGAATAAAGAAACCCAGAAAAAGAAAAAAGAAAATACTTTATCATGGATAATGATAATACCCTTCAACAAACCTAAAGAATAATATAATGTGACTCCAAAAAAAAAAGAGTAAATAAATAGAACTGACAATGGAAGTCTCTTACCAGTGAATGCTATGGTATGACAAGTGAAAATTGTGCTAACCCACCAACCTGCCGGGAGGAACAATCCGACCTGAACGTGAAACCTGAGTACAGGAGGATGATACAGACAGGTTGGTAAAGTTACTGAATATTACATGCAAGGAAGATGTTTAACGAATTGAAGACATAAAATTTTGGGAAATTTCCCAAAATAACCGTAATTAACTTTCAGTTTACGTAAACAGTCACTTATAAAAGAAATTTCCTAATCTAACCTAAGATGTATTTTTGGGACAAAATTATCGTCAATAGCTCACTTCTACTCTTTTTAAAAAATCAATTTTTGCTTTTCTTTTTTCTTACCCATTCTTTTGATCAAATAAAAACTCTAATATTTCTCTTCTTTCCTTTCAAGCGACTGCAGATTTATTTACTTTTTTATTCGTAAGTACAAAATTAAGGGAAATGTGATTTGTGATATTTTTAATATAATGATAATATTTAAAATATATTTTTAGGATGTATTTTGTGATGAAGTCATTGAATGAATGATTTTAATTTATTTTGAAAAAAAATCATGAATTTAGGGTGAAAGGAATATGTTTTGGGTAATGTTTTTTTTTTTCCTTTTAAGTATTAACAATATAAATGTATTTGGATAAACTATTGTTGATCTATAAATGTTTTCTACAATCAATTTTCAGAGGTTCTGGGCAACTTTCGGAGGTGCTGGGTAATTTTCGGGAGAGGGATTGCTTTTCGGGTAGATTAATTTCCAGGATGGGGTGCTGGACAATTTTTGGAGGAGAGGTGCTAAGTTGGTTTTCGGGTGTCTTGTTGACTACATGAAAATTGAGTTTATTTAAAATTAATTAATAATATTTATAAGTTATTATTATTGTTAATATTATTTATTCAAAATCAAATATTTATAAGTTAATATTATATCATAATTAATCTATAGCTATTGTTAATTTGTATAATCATAAAAAATTAGTAAACTTTTGGTTTATTATCATTAATAATAATTGTTATTTAATTACATGTTCCAATTCTTTAATTTTATTATGATTCAAAAATAAAAATGAGTTTGTCTACTCACAAGTAGACTTAAATCTTGATTTTGCTCAAAATATAAATTTCGGGTAAAATAGAATTTTTATCTCATTTGCCTTACCTTAAAATGACCTTACCCTAAATTTATTTTAGGGTAAGACAAAATATAAATTTCGGATAAAATAAAATTTTATCTTATCATAAATAAATTTTGGATAAAGTAAAATTTTGTCTTATCCGAAATTAAATTTCAGATAAGGTAAAATTTTATCTTACCCAAATTTTATTTTGAGATAAAAAATTCATACTCATCACATAACATATTTTTAACCTTCATACAACTTTTTACATCCTCAAATTATTCATATTTTTATATTTATATAATAAATATAAAAAAATAAATGATACAATCTCTATTTTTTTTCTCTAAGTAATAATATCACATGTTCGAACATATATAACGTCACTCGTGAAACTATTTTTGTCTTTCTCACATTTAAAATTAATTCTAATTTTAATTGCATTACTGTAATTTTATTGACTTTATTGAGATTAGGGGAATTTTCACATACCTCTCCTGAGGTTTGGTGAAATAACACATAGAGGGAAGGTATGACGTAATTCACACATACCTCCCCTCTCATTTAATAAAAATTTACTTTTCCTTCTCTTAACATCCAATTTTTGTTAAAAAGTCAATTTTACCCTCAACCTATGTTATAATTAGAAGATATAAATGTGAATATCATGTCTATAAAAATGTTAAAAAATGGAGCAAAAGAAAATGTTGCTATGCGTAAAAAAGTTTATGCCAATTTGTAATTTATTTATTTATTTTTTTATCTTTTTTTTAAGCTGCTGTGTGTGTGCATGATTAAGGTCAATTATAATTTTTTTTTTTTGTTATCACATTGACATTATGTTATTTTTGCAGGATGAGGAGAATAGACAAAATTATGATGATTGGTGTTTTTAGTACTAGTTGATTTGTTGTAGGACAATTGTAAAAATTAGGATTAGTGGCTGTGTTTTGGGAGCTAAATTGGCATTATTATGAAAATTTTAGGAGAAATATTGGTTTTGTACAGAACATTATTTGTATATGTACAAGGTAACTTGTGTGTATATATAATGAAATGAAAGGAAAAAGTAGCTTTACAATTACATTTTCTTTTGCTCCATTTTTTAACATTTTTATAGACATGATATTCACATTTGTAGCTTCTAATTATGATATAAATTGAGAGTAAAATTGACTTTTTAACAAAAATTAGATGTTAAGAGAAGGAAAAGTAAATTTCCGTTAAATGAGAGAGGAGGTATGTGTGAATTACGTCATACCTTCCCTCTATGTGTTATTTCACCAAACCTCAGGGGAGGTATGTGAAAATTTCCCATTGAGATTATTAAAATGAAAAAAGTATCAAAACAAAATCATCTAAACAGGTGAATTTCCTCGACTTTTGTAATTTGCACTTTTCGGCTTTAATATATATCACAGGTCAGATGGTAGAATAGTTGCATTTGGGCCTCGATCAGATGGGCCGAATCAGCCCATTTCATACATCAAGCCCAGAACAGCTTCATCTTATGAGCTTCCTCAATCTTCTCTTGTCATTACAATTTACAAGCACAGGCATTGTCAAAAAACCTCAAAATGTATATATACAAGTAGTTTCCACAAACATAATAATAAGGTTGTAGTTAACAGTACTTGAACATATAATCTGAACACTACTATCAAACAAGGCGATGAGATGGCTAGGCAAAATCTACACAAGCATCAAAGGACGTTTCAGCTCTCAACAACCGGTAGAATCAGCTGCAGGAGGAGACCAATCTAAAGCGAAGTGAAGAGTTTCATTTGGACGGGTATATAGCACATCTACCAAATCGTCTATTCCCATTTGTTGATCAGGGTCCTTTATTATGGAGCTCTCAACAGCAAAATCTTTTAAGTAATGCCGCCAACACTTGATAGCTTGAGAATTGCAACAATTCAGATCTTCATTCATTAGTTCGTCATAGACATACTGTGATCAAGCAAATGTAAACTATTCAGTCAAAAGATATTTACAGTATGAATTCTAGGATAATGAAGTAATTACATTTGCTAATCAGGCAATCAGCTAGGAGAAAATCGAGACATAGTAGCTGAAAATGCAACAATAATGACAAAGGGCAGAAAATTTATTTCTTATTTGTTTAAAAGAGAGGGTTTTAAAATAATTTTTCTTTTCGGGATAGGAAACTGAAAGTCGTGGACGGTGGATCACATATTGACAAATCCAACCTATTTTAAGGAAAAAAATTTAAAGATTTAAGAATGAAAGGTTATGAACTTTCAACTCAATTTTTCCCTCACCTCATTTTTTGAAGTGAGAACAACAAAAACTTCCTTTTCCAGTGTTCCTTTTCTTATATTGAGATATATAAGCAAATCAATAACTTGTAGCTTATTCCCACAAAGAAGATTTATGTTGACTATGAGAGGAAAAAGACAAAGTTTAGGATTTATGATAAGATGAACATACCTTAATGAATTTTTTCTGGTTCCTCCCCCCTGATTCTATAGTCAAATACTTAGGATAACAAATCCACAAAGCACGATCCAACAAAGATCCATAATTGGATGGTAATCTACGCGCATGTAGAGTCATATGCTCAACTTCACAACAGAGGGCAGGCGCAATTTTCCAGAAATCATCAAAACCAAATGTATTCTTGATAATCACAAACAAACAAATAAATAAACAAAAGCAGGTAAGAATGTTAAAAAAAAATTGTAACAAGTGAAATGCTGATAAAAAGTTATATGGATTTTGTAGACATACCTTACTCGGCTCGGCATATAAAGTTAGATCACAAATCTTGTTGGAAGGTCTGAGAAATTCCTTCATGTTAAGGTACCAGCGAGCATCAACATCTCCATGATCCAACACAACTCTCCAGGGACATGGAGCATTTATTGAAGATACAGGAATTTGATTAAACATGAAAGTAAAGAAACTTAGATTGGGAGTATCAACATCAAGCACCTTCAAATTGGCACAGTGAGAAATCCTTAACTTCTTAAGCCGTTTACTTGAAATCGTAATCTTTTCAAGGTAACGACACCACTCCACAGATAGTTTCTTGAGCACAGGAAACTTTGAGATGAAGTCATGAAACTCTCGATCCCTAAAAATGTCACCCATTAATTCTAAATCATTAGCAAGTGGACACTCATCCACGTCAATCACACATGAATTCACTCGTGGATCCTCAAACACAAGCCTAAATTCTTCAAGACTTGGAATAGAAATTTTGAGCCTTTCAAGTTCATCTTCATAGGATACATGAATGTGCATAATCTTGAGTTTGGGAAGGTTAGAGATGCAAAGGCATTTCATACCCCAACAAGAGTAAAAATTCAATTTTTCAAGCAAAGGGCATTCACTAGTAAGCTTCTGGATCATTTGTTCATTCAGCTGGACTTTGTCCAGAGTTAGACTTTTGAGAAAATAGAAACTTATGTTACCAGAAGTCTGCTCCAACTTACAGCCAGCTATCTTTAAAGTAGTTACTGATTTAGCAGAGAATATTGTTTGAGGCAAATCATAAATTGTATCTCTGTCTGTTTCTATATCAATATCTAATGTTTCGACCCCATTCTGCACAGCCAACCATATCCATCCGTCAAGAATACTAGAAAACCCTTTAAGACCGATAAGGCTTATAAATATCCTAAACTTCTGCATACGGAACTTAAGCTCGCAGAACCTAAGCAGGGAACCGTTGACATACTTTACAAAATCCACAATCCCATCGAAAAATGCTTCATCATATATTTCTTCATCAGTCTCTGAATCAACTTCCCGCTCCGATCCTACAAAATAAGTTTGATCAAAATCCAAGATGGGGAATGAAGTCCTTAAATAATTCCATCTCTTTGACAAGACACTAGTTTTGGCTAGCTGTTTTGGGCAGAGGAATGACATAATGTGATGAATGATAGGAAGAGGCAGTTCTGAGATTCGATCCACGCCATCAGTCTTCTGTCTCTTCTTAACCATTGCGTTGAAAGCTACAAGTTGAATATGTTCCCACACAGAATGCCATTAATAATTCACTCTTTTTCATATAATTTTGCAAAATTTAATAGCATATAGTGGGAGAAACAAATTGAAATGGAAAACAATGATAACAAAGAATCCTATATCATACAAAATGAATAAATAAATAAAGTAACACCAAGAAAAGAGCAGAATCAGCCAAGAATTTTCTTCTTAGAAATTTGAACTTTAGATGGTTAATATTCAAGAATCATAAATTTAATGCTCAGCCATACAGTTTTGCCACCAAGTACTAGACATGTAACTTCACCCATCAAAAATCCTCAAAGAAACAATTATATCATGGGAATTTCGACCAAAAAAAGATGAAAAAATTAATAATTAGTAGAAATTTTTTACTTAAAAACTTCTGAGAAAAATTGAAAATTTCACGCAGAGAAACAAACAAATGATAAATACTAAAAAATGCGACAGAATCAACCGCAACGAAACACGAAGCAGAAAAAAGACAAAACACAAAAAAAAGAACATTGATAGTCTGAAAATCTTACCAGTAGATGCTATGGTCAGGAGAAAACTGCGGGATTTGAACGTCAGATCCAATAAAGTCGGTGAGATGTAGTCTCTGTTTGGCTTAGGTTTTACAGAATTCTTTTCCTGGAAATCTGTTCACGAAATCAGAGGAAGTTTTTAGCTCCTCAGGACAAAGAATAACTAAAACGGATAGTAACATTCCGGTCCCTATATTTTACGATATCTTGAATTAAATACAAATTTTGATATTTTTTTTTTCTTGTTCTAAAGAACGATTGCACGTAGCATATTCCTCCCGACAAAAATAGCACATACTTAGTATTTCTTATTTGTTCTAATAATCTTACAGACTTTTAATTTTTTTACTACTTTTATTTTGCAGTTTCTTTTAAATTTTAATATTATATTTGTAATAGAAGGAAGTCTATCCATTTTTATTCTCACTAACTCAACCCTTTTGTTTTTATTTTTATTGAAAGTTGAATTTTAGATCAAATTAAGCTTCTATTACGTCATGTAAAATTGTCTTTAAAAAGTTATTGGTTATATCATAAAATAATAATAACTCATGTTCTAGATTGAACAAATATCTATCAGAGAAGAGAGAGTGTTGCGATTATTTTATTTAACTATCAATTATTAATTTATTATATTAAAAAACTATTAATTATATGACAAGTGCATGGCAACTAAATGACAAAAAAATTAAAAATAATAATGGAAGCGAATCTACAACGAGAAAAGCCTAGCCACACATATTTGTGTATCAACTGACAGTTCCTGAGGTCTTATAAAATAACAAAATAATAATATGCTTTGGTCGTTTACAACATGAGGTCCCTAACATCAAGGATCTATTTGTCATAAACAGTAATAATATGTTACTTTTTATTATGTTACTAACCTTTTGAGAGCTATATGTTATTCTCCCATTCGCAAAAGGAGAAAATCTTGTACGAGCAATCATCGAATAATTAATATAATAATGTTTAGTTAAAAGATTAGTCAGCTGTAATAATATTACAATAAATTTGAAACCACAATGCCTCAATAATACGAGGTTGGCTCAATATTAATTACGGTTTTTAAGCAAAATTAAGTATCAAGCAGTAAACTATGTGAAATGCAACACGAGCTTATCCATCCATATAAATATATAAGTAGCAGCGTTTTAAGAGCCAAATTATTACAACACCATAACATAACATAAAGTACTGAAAGTAAATATATAGTACTTGAACAAGTTGGAAGACTCTCAAACAAGGGATGGAATGGCTAAGGAAATTAAGGATCAAACAATGACATTTCAATTCTCGACAGCCGTGGAATCATCAAGGGGAGGAAGACACCAGTCTAAATGAAATTCAAGTTTTTCTCTGGGACTGATAGACAACTGTTCTACCAAGTTGTCTATATCCACAGCTTCTTCATTGCCCTCCAGTACCATCGGCATGGGCCTCTCAAGTACAAAACCTTTCAAGTAGTGCCGCCAACACTTGATATCTTCAGTCTCGCAACAGCTCACATCTTCGTTCTTTAGCTTGTTCAAAAGGAACTGTGATTCAAGCAAAATGTCAATTACTGAAGTTTACGATAGTCTGTGAAGGGAATTGCATATGTTAATTATTTGATCCTTAATAAGGTAAAAAAGAAAATGGTCGAACATACCGTAATCATTTTCTTCCAGCCCGATTTCCCTGTGACTATAGTCAAACGCTTGGGATAACAAAGCAAAAAAATACCGTCCAATAAATCTTCTAAGTTTGATGGCATACGTATAGAAGTAAAGTAATGTTCAACTTGGCGCAATACTGTGGGCGATCTATGTGGGAAATCTTCTAAATGAAATGCATTCTTGATCATCAAAACAAAACAAATGAATAAATAAATAAGAGCAGTTATGAATAACAAAATAATGGAACAAAACTTTTGAAGTAGAAAGCTAAAAAAAATAAAAAATTATATGGATTTGTAGACATACCCTGACCGAATCAACAAATATGTTTAGCTCACAACTATGGGCAGAGCTGAGAAATTCCTTGATGTTAGCATACCAACTAGGCTCAGTACCAACGTAACTGAATCCAAGTCTCCATGGACATGGAACTTTTATTGTACATGTAGGAATTATTGGACAGAGAAAGTAAGCAAAGTCCTGTAAATTTGGAGCATCAACATCAATTGCCCTCAAATTGGCACATTTCAAAATCTTTAGTTCCTCGAGTTGATCACTTGAAATCACGATCCTTCGAAGGAAACGACAGTCCTCCACAAACAGACTTTTGAGCAACGGAAACGATGAGATAAGATAATGAAAATCTCTTTCCTCAAGAATGTCACCCGCTAATTTTAAGTCAGTCAAATCCCGACACCCAGCCAAGTCAACCACACAACGACTTCTTAACCGAGGTTCAAATGTAATGTTAAATACTCGAAGACTTGGAACAGAAATTTTAACACCTTTAATATCAACTGTTACGGATACATGAATATGCAGAGTCTTGAGTTTGCGAGGTTCAGTGATGCAAAAACTTGTCATGCCAGAACAAGAGTGAAAATACAATTCTTCAAGCAGAGTGCATTCGCTAGTAAGCTTATTTATCATCTGTTCATCCAGATGAACATTGTCTAGAGTTAGAGTTTTCAGCAAACAGAGCTCTATACTATCACAAGGCAGCTCCAGCTTACAACCGGCTAGCCTCAGATTAGTTACTGTTTTAGAAGAAAATAATACTTCAGGCACAGTGTATCGTCTATCTCTATCTCTCTCTCTTATGGTAACGATACCGACATCTAAATCTTCGACCCCATTTTCTACAGCCAAAGCTAACCATCCGTCAAGAAAATTAGTTAATCCTTCAAGATCAACAAGGCTTATAGCTATTCTAAACTTATGCATACGATACTTAAAGACACAAAACCTATGCACCGAAAGATGGACATACTTTACGAAATCCATCAAACGTTCAATAATTCTTTCATAAGAAAATTCATCAGGATAAATTCGTAAACCAGTTATTGGATTAGTTTGGTCAATCGGTCCAACGAAGTGAACTTGATCAAAATCCAAGATGGGATATGATCTCCTGATATATTTCCATTTCTTAGACAAGAGACTAGTCCTGGCTATCTCTTTCACAGAGAGGTTTGACATAATATGATGAATTATAAAAGGAGGCAAATCTGATATTCGATCCACGCCATCGGTTTCGTCACCCATAACGCTTAAATCTGCAAACTCACATACATTAATTTTCATCACTGTTACAGTTGATCATGATTCATGGCCTTTTCATATAATCTTGCGCATATATTAAACACACGATCATCAAAATAAGCCAAGAATATTCTTCTTAAGATGTATATATATATATATATATATAACTTCAGCTATATATACTGATAATTCAAGTGGTTTAAGTTTTAAGATTAGCTTGAAATTTACAAAAAAAGTTTCAAGATTTCATGCAGAGAAACTGCAAGAGAGATACATATCTAATAAAGCTTAACTATATAATAGAAGAAAAATAAATAAAAAGCTGATTACAAAGATGATCTAAGGACTCTTACCAGCAATTAATATGCTAAGACAGCTGCAACCAAACTAATCCACAGCAGAGCTGAAGCTCATCTAAGACTTGAGAGTGAAACTGAACAAGTGAAGCTGATAAATATCAGGATGGAGTACTGTTAGATGAAGTTGTACGAGATTATGCGTAAGACAGCTAATTTTAAGATTAAAAAACAAATAAAAAATTCTTGGAAATAATTTTATAATAATAAAACGTCAAAAACATGTTAATTTGAGTATTTTTTTAATATTACTTTACCAAAAGATATTCGAATATAATAATTTTCTGTTTTTAGCAAATTTTATCCTTTTAGATCTGTTTCTTGTCTGGTCTTTTTCCGGTAATTGGAATAGAGTTTTTTTAATTATTAAATTATACTCTGTGATTGGTCATTTTGCTGTCAATTATAATCACTTAGAAGTCATACTTTTGTAGACCGCCCACGTGAAGCTTTGTCCTTTTGGGTTTCACTGCACTATATCAACACTAGTGTACAAACCCAACCCAATTTTTTTATTATAATTTTTAATAAAAAATCTGTGTATTATATTGTATAGTTTATTGTCATAAGATCGCTTCCTTTGATTCGCAGATCGGGGTTTATTCAAATGGAGTTTGGACTTTGAGGCAGTCCTACCAATTTTGAATCGAGAAGAATTTTATTTGTAGCATTGAAATAATTATGTAGCATGCAGGGATTTATATTAAAAAAAAATAAAGATTGTAGCATCATTTCTTGTTTTATTAAAACTCAAGAATCTACATATCTTAAAGATTTTACACCTTACAATGATTATTACAAAAAAATCTGTTACAGCAGAGGTCAAATAAATTTACTAGAGAATTGAAGAACCAAAGAAAAGAGCAGTGGGATAACCCTCCTCAGAAAAGCTCTTATTTTCAATCTCTTTTTTATTATTCACAGTATTGTGTTTCAATTAAAAATACCAAAATAAATAGTGTTATGTTATGATCAATAATAATAATATTAAGGGAAAAAGGATTGCTAGGTCCTTAAGGTTAGGCCTAAAGATAAGTTTCTATGATTTTAAAAAAGGACTGATAGGTCCTAATCCGTTAAATTTGACGAAAATGTTAATGGTGAACAGTGTCATTACATTTTTATTTCTAAAATCATATTTCCGGCCACCATTGACTACCGTCAACCAAAATTTCAGATCACCATTTATTTCACCTATATATATAATTAGAATCCTTGTCGAGCAGTCTACACAATAATATCATTATTATCTTCTTTAGAGTATCCATGAGCCGTATATCTGAAGTTGAATTTTTAAATTCGAAAAATTAAACTTTAGATGTACGGCTCATCGCTATTCTAATAAAGATAATAATGATACTATTGTGTAGAGTGTTCGACAAGAATTCTAACTATATATATGGTAAAACAAATGGTAATCGGAAATTTTGGTCAATAGTGGCTAGAAATATGATTTTAAGAATAAAAACATAATGATACTGTTTATCGTTAATATTTTCGTCAAATTTAATAGATTAGGATTTATTAATCCCCTTTTAAAATTACATAGACTTATCAGTATATTAGGTATGACCTTAAGACCTAGCAGTCCTTTTCCTTAATAATAAGCTTGTGACAGAAGAAATGATGTGATGTGAAAGATGAGGTCGGGTAGAATTATTATTTATTTATTTACAAATGTATATATATAGATGATATCCATATCCTTACTACTTACAGACGAGTTTCAAGAATTCAAGTTGAAGATAAATGTACATTCAGACACAATCGTGCTAATAACTTTGCAGTATCGTTATGGAACAAAATCCCAGATGGAAAAACACAGCTCTCTTAGTTATTGGAATGCAGGTTTCTTCCTTTCTCTTAACATCGATCTGTGTTGTGTCCGTGTGTGTGTATATATATATGTGTATATCGTGTTTGTGTTTTGCAGAAGGATTTTATAGACGATGATGGATTGGCGAGACTGCCTACAGGAAAAGCCATAGTTCCTAATGTTATAAAGGCAGTTGAAATCGCTAGGCAGCGTGGGATTCTTGTAGTATGGGTGCGTATTAATCCCTGCATTTCACTTTTATATATATGTATATTACTGTTTGTTTCCTGAGAAAATGATGTAGAATATACTCAAACTGTAGAAAGAAATTAAATTAGTTCTAATTATTCGGTGAATTATAAGGTTGCTCGTGAGCACGACCCACAAGGAAGAGATATTGAACTCTTTCGCCGGCACTGGTACTCTGCCGGAAAAGTTGGTCCTGTCATTAAGGGAAGTAGAGGTGCAGAGCTGATAGATGACCTTGCGATCAAGGAAGGAGATTATAAGCTGGTGAAGACGCGATTCAGTGCATTTTTTGCCACCCACCTCCACTCATTCCTTCAAAGCTCAGGCTCAGGGATTGATAGTTTAGTAATTATTGGTAAATCATGAAACTTAAAAGACTTAGAAAATGTATAATATTGGTTAAATTATGTTATCTACTGGTAAGTAAGGGATTTTTGGTTCAGTAAATTGCTTGACTGATTTTCTGAAATCTGTACGTGTAGGTGTTCAAACTCCAAATTGCATAAGGCAGACTGCATTTGATGCAGTAGCACTGGATTATAAATCTGTTACTGTCATTGTTGATGCAACAGCTTCTGGAACACCTGAAGTTCAAGCTGGTATCTAAAACTACCTAGGATTGACTTTACTTCTTCTATCCATATATATATATATATATATATATATATGTATTCAATTATTAATTAATTAATTAATTTCCAGCGTAATACAATTTTTATGCATATTTCTTCTGAAAATAATAAAATTGCTGAGCATTTTGGTTCAGTGATTTGAGCTGAAAATTAAAAAATATATATATACTATCGCATTGTTTTATACTTATCTTGAAACTTTTCAGATTGCAATTAGAATTTCATTATTAATTCATCCTCTAAATTGGACTTGTAAATTTTTTGTGCTAGCGAATATTATCGACATGAAAAATGTCAAAATTGCGGTTCCGACGTTACAAGAATGGTGTGAGGCTGATGCTTGATTCAGTGATAGCGTACGAATTGGCATAATTGGATTGGTGATTGGGGCATGATTTTCACATATATCAGATCGATATTTTGGCTTCCCCCTTTTCTCTTGATGTTTTTTTATTAGATTTTTATCAAGTTGTTGTTGTTTAAGGTCTACATCTATTTAATTATGTTCTGAACAATAAAGAACCTCCCTCATGTTACATGTATTCTGTACACCTATGAGTGATGCAACACAAATGAAATAAATATCATGTGTAATTGTTTGTTGGTAAAGGTACGTATTTGCTCTCTGATGCTGCTCATTAATTTCGAGCATAGACAATTCATCGAGTATCTAAGAATTACTCTAATTTTCTACTAAAAGTAGTTAATGAGGCTTAATTAGAAGTACAATCTTCTCTAAATTATCTTTGATTTCGAAAGAAAAATGGCAATGGAAATCAAAGTAATTTCTACAGAATTCATCAATTCATGCACCCCTCCTCTTCACCTAAGATATCTCTCGATGTTTACTTCCCAATGGCTCTTTCTGCTACTCGGCATAAAGAGATTTCTAAGATTCGTCAGCACAAAGAAGACAATGAGCTAGATGAAACGGCTTCACCCATTCAAGGATAATCTACAAGAATTTCCAACTACTTATGGATCATTCAAATCTAGTGGTTTAGGTCAATTACTTCTACAGCATGCGGTGGGATCGCAATCTCTGTTTGCTTTAATCATTTTATGGCTGATCATGCAACAACAGCAGCTGTGGTGAAGTTACATGAGGAGCCAATTATATCGAGAATGTTACTGTGGATTACTCCTCAATATCTGTCCTCCATAGGATGCTATTTCGGCCCTCAATAAGAAGTCTTTAAGAACAAAATCTTCGGTCGTCAATCAAAATTTTTTACTTTCCATGGCAGTAAGATAGCTGTACTCAAAGAAAAAATCAGCAATGGACCATACTGGGTGGTGTAATTGAAGGAGTTTCAAAGAGAACGCAAGTGCTTCAGATTTCTGAATATTAGTCTAGACTTCCATATTATATACGAAGCTGATTTTGGGTATGTGCGTATACATACTTTGTTATGGAGAAAGTGCAGAGGGCTGTGCATGTGCTGTTAGATAACAGTGATGGTGAAGGAGTTGGATTTAATACAAAGTTTTAATTGTAAACATAGTTACAGGTTACGGCCCTACTCAACACCAGCTAGAGCCCACTTCTGATTAGCTGTGGTCTAAACAGAAATTAATGGGGGCTAGGACGAATTTCACCGCAAATTGGGCTAAACGGTCACAAGAAACCACACCAATTGGGCTTCGCGAAGCATGATATTTCATTTTTGCTCGTCTATTCTACGCTAATTATTGGACTTGTAAATTGAAATCTCTTTTCAATTTTACATTTTACAAAACTATATTTCATATTTTTTCAAAAAAAAAGAAAAAGAAACGATTAAAAAATATTCTTTTCTTAAAAAATAAAATAAATTAACGTACAAATTAATCAATCACAATCAGTCTTCCAGATTATTGATAAGAAATTCAATAGACGTAATGAACTGGACTACTACTTAAAAAGGCAATACAAAAATAATTTGTTTAAATGTTTTTTTTGTTTAAAAAGGCAATACAAAAATAAAGTTGGGTTTAAAGATAAATTTTGGAGGTAACTTTTTCGGGCAAATAGTGTCATGCAACGAAATTTCAGAGAAGCTCGTAATGTAAGGACATCGCTAAATTTGGGAGAACAGAGCCAAAAATCACTGAATTCAAACTCTTAAACCTCGCTGTTGAATTCCAAAACCCATTTTCCATTTCGAAGACGACTCCATTTCAACCCACGAAAGCAAAAGCAAGCAGAATTCAATATAAAAACCACCAACAAACAACTTCAGAAGACTACCTAACCTTCATTGATTGACCGATCAAACCAGTAAAAATTTTAATACCCGCATAAATAGATAACCACCTCATTAATATTATGAGGAGCTCCACATTTAAAGCTGTCGTTTTTAACGTGAAAGGGTCACCATTCTCCCTGTTCACTTGTCGTTTTTGCCGAGAACATCTCTTATATTCTTCGCGTTTTGAAGCTTCTTTGTCCAGGAGAAAGGCTTGGGTTAGTGTCTCGCAAGCTCGGTTTCTTTCATGTAAGTGGATTTTTGTTTGCGTTTTGTTTTGTAATTTCTGTTATTAGATATGAAGGAAGTGGGGAAGGATAGTTCGGAAAGAAGGTTTAGTGTTCGAAGAAATGACTGACTCGGGCTTACATTTTATTATGATCCGAACGGAGAATTGGTTTTCTCTCTTTCTCTTATTCTTTTTTTAAATGTTCAGCTGTAACATTTCTCTTACTCGGTTTGGATTCCAAGAAAAGCAAATTCTCGTCCTGAAACTCAACAAAAAGAAGTCGTTTTTTTGGTTTGGGACCCATTTGTGATACGCAGTTTGGATTCCAACAAAACCAAAATTGTTGCCTTGAAACTTGAAAAAGCCGTCATTTGGTGAGAAAACCATCCATTTCGTCAAAACTAAATAGATGAAACAGTATGCTTTTGCTTCAGAAACTGTCACCTCTTGATTGGATATTAGTTTTCTGGAAATGAATGGAACCATCCATTTCGGCAAATTTGAAAAGATGAAATATTATGCTTTTGCTTCAGAAACTGTCTCCTCTTACTTGAATTTTAGTTTTCCGGAAATGAATGGTTTTGTGAACAACATGAGGGCTTTTTTGTTGCCTTTTGCACTGTTGTTTTGATGTTTGTATATGTAAGATATTGAATTCTTCTCTGTAAAATAATGGCATTTTTCATTTTGGTCTAGATATTGACGACTTCTCAAAATTGACTGTTAAGTGCTTTAGTTTTTGGACCCCTATGTGATCTATTGTGAAATGAAAACTGAGTTTAGAGAAGCCTCTACAGTGTTTAATGTAGCATTCTGTCAAATAAATAAATATAACAAAACTGAATTCCAATTGTATGCGATCCACTGCATTGATGATTTTCACTTTTTACCAGTTAAAAGTGTAGATTTTAGAGTCCTAAAATTGGAATGAAGCACCACAAATGTGTCCTTAGTAGTACTTTAAGCAATTATACAGTATAAGTTTAATTATCATGCTTAAATGTGAAGAAATCTATAATTCAAAATGTAAATTCTACTTCAATTACTATTTAAGACAATATAAATTCTTAAATTTTTTTGTACATTAGTTGTCCCACTCGAAGGGATGATTGGTTTGTTGAAGCTTCTTTATTACTCATTTATTCTTTGGCTTACAAGATTTGGACCTAAATTAATGCAAAGTGACATATTTGCAGAATTTCTATGCTATAAAAATTTAAATTTTATTATTCCAGGCTGCTATACACCAAGTGTGCTAAACATTGCTCTTTTCAAACTGCTTTGCAGCTTTGCATTCTAATTCATTCATGGAGGTTGTTAAAGCTGCGTACAGACAGAGCTCTGTGTCTCGTGACAGTGTTGCTATTAGAGCGGACGAGAAAAGTTACAGTTATGCTCAACTTGTTTCATCAGCTTTAAAAATATCTAGTCTCTTGTGCAGTAAAGACCTTAAAACTGTGAGTTCAAATTCACTTGTCCTGATATTCTAATAACGTTATGGATAAAATAGAGTATAACTACGTATAATCTTATGACCTGTCTATTGAATTTGAAATACTGCTCAACATATATGTAAATGCAATCACTCATAATACTTAAATTGCAAGTAGTTCTCGATGCAGTTATATCTTAATTATGTGTGTCCATGCATAGGTATTATTAATTTGACAGACAATACTTGTTTGTAATCCATTATACATGATCTCCTCTGTAATAAAGCTGGCTTCCCTGTTTTATCGTGTTCTCGTTTTTTCAAATATAATCCAACTTATTCATTATTTATTCAGACCACTGAAGCAACATGTCCACTGTCTGGAGTATCTGGAGCACGGATAGGAATTGTGGCGAAACCTTCACTCGAGTTTGTTGCAGGAGTACTTGGGACTTGGTTCAGCGGTGGTGTTGCAGTTCCACTCGCACTCAGCTACCCTGAGTCTGAGCTCCTGCATGTGATGCATGATTCAGTATGCACTAATGAAGGTCCCTTCCCCTCATTATGTACTTAGTTGTGCCTTGACTTAATGTAACTCCTATTTATATTTGCTCTAGGATATATCCATGGTGCTGAGCACTGAAGATTATCGTGAGTTCATGCAGAACATTGCTGCTAAGAGCGGTGCAAAATTTTCTCTAATTCCACCAATCCCCAACATATCTTCAGAGACAACTATATTTGATCAGTCCCAAGTTGAAAAAATTGACACAGATAGAGGTTTGCTAAGAATATTTAGTTATCAAATAATATTCGGTCAGCCTTTAGCTAGCTCATGAAATATCTTGTGGTAGACATAACATGGAGTTGAGGACAGTGTTGTTTCCAATGATGCAGGTGAGGATCCAGCGTTAATAGTTTACACAAGTGGGACAACTGGGAAACCCAAAGGAGTTGTCCACACGCACAAAAGTATTACTGCACAGGTATGCGCCTAAGTATTATTTATCTCATAAGCTTCAGCACCCACTTCAAAATATCGTTCATTTCTAATATTAGTATCCTGTGGTGAAATCTAGACAATCTTAAAAGTTCATATTGTATATGTAAGAGTTGATTGATTTTGCATAGAAAATTTTAATTCTTAGTAATTACTCTCTGAAACATCTGTCTGAATTTTGATTTGTTTCTGCATTTGTATTGATTTTATTATAGATGTATTCTGTTGTGTTAGTTGGCATTAATGGTTACTAAATGGTATTGAAACCTATTTCACCAAGATTTATTCTGTCCAAATTATGTGTTTGGGTCCATGTGATAGACCCATTGATAAATTGGGTGCGCATGAGGTAGGTGTTGTTAGTAGCAATTCTGTTACTGGTAGAGTTGGATACTATTGTTTTCAACAACAAGCTTAAGTTTTTAGCTTTTATGATTTTTCAACAGTGTGAATGAAGCTAGCACCTTCCAATTACGTAAAGTTTTTCCTTCTTGACTTCAGTTTCTTACTCAATGTTTTTATATTAACATTTGCTGCAACTTTGACTTGATTTCAGGTCCAGATGTTAACTGAGGCTTGGGAGTATACATCGGATGATCAATTTTTGCACTGTTTACCACTACACCATATCCATCAAAACGTATTTATTTAGTTTACAATGATAGCTGTTTTTTATATGTATTCCAGAGCTGCCATTCCATGCTCTGTGTCACACAGACATTCACAACATAGTTAAAAATTTGTTTCACGTGGATCCTTAAATTATGTTTTACATGTCCATGGGCTCTTCAATGCTTTACTAGCCCCTCTATATGCTGGTGCCACGGTAAGTCATTTTACCTTATGTATATTCTTTTTGTTACTGCTCTCTCTCTCTCAGTGTGCATGTATACGAGTTTGTGTGTTCTTCTTGACCAATATTATATGGACACATGGACATTAGTGAACAATGAAAATTCAGTTGGTTTACTCGTTTTGGTTGTAATTCATTTGGTTATGTTGTTGAAGGTTGAATTCTTGCCAAAATTTAGTGTGAGGGGAATCTGGCAGAGATGGCGTGAATCATATCCGACAAATGGGAACAGGGCTGGTGATGCAATAACTGCTTTCACAGGAGTAAGTCTAGTCCACTCTTATGCCTTATATCTTCAATAATTTTTTATCTTCATTTTCCAATATAATGGTATGAATTGTAACTAAATCATCTTTTACCTACTATGAGTTAGTTGATTATATTATTTTATATTCATCACTTCCTTCACAGGCTACATGGTTGGAATATTTTGTGGTTACTTTTTAAATTGCAAATTTTATGCTGTGTTGTATCAGCGGCAGCAGTTCGTTCTTTGCATTGTGTATTATTTTTTTCTTTTTGATAAGAAACAAAAAGTGTATTGAAGAGAAAATAATTACAAAATGTGCATAGGAAGCTGACAGAGCCAAATAAATCTAGCCCATCTTGTTGTGTTTTTAAATGCGATAAATCAAATTTTCTAGAGCATTATCTAACTCAGTGTTGGATTACTGTTTTCTAATGCTTTTGTATTGGCATAGGTTCCAACAATGTATACACGGTTAATACAAGGTTATGAAGCAATGGATGCAGAGCTGCAAGCTGCCT
This sequence comes from Melia azedarach, assembly GCA_028052125.1. NCBI lineage: Eukaryota > Viridiplantae > Streptophyta > Magnoliopsida > Sapindales > Meliaceae > Melia > Melia azedarach. The sequence continues at coordinate 1,994,275 of CM051398.1, read as the reverse complement.
CAGCTAGTGCTGCCAAACAGTTGCGCCTTATGGTTAGTATCCTGGAAAACTCCATCCATGAGTGATTTTTATGTCAAAATATTTGGTTTGCTTGTTCAACGTTCACTCAAAATGTGTAACAATATTGTTCCTCTATATAATACAATAAATTATGGCCATCTTATCATGTATTAGCCTGTAATTCTCGTTTGGTTAATATCTGTCAAAAGATCCAAGATAATTTGTTGTCTTATTTCCCAGATGTGTGGCTCCTCTGCACTCCCTCTTCCTGTAATGCAACAATGGGAGACCATCACAGGGCATCGCCTTTTGGAACGATATGGTATGACTGAGGTAAGTGAACTCCGATTAAAGTCCCGTTTATAGGCTATACTTTTAGTTCATGGGTGAAGTTCTGGGTAGTTTTTTATTTTTTTAAAAATTCTTTTAAGTGTATAGTTACAATGTTGGTTTGACTGTGTTAGTTTGTCATGGCAATATCAAATCCCCTAAGGGGTGTGCGAAAGGCAGGCACTGTTGGCAAACCATTTCCTGGGGTTCAGGTTAGCACGATATTGCTGTTGTAAACTTCATCAATTTTACCAAAAAATGAATTAAAGTTCATTCATACCTTGTAAAGAATTTGTGTATATACAGGTTGATAATAATTAACTTCCTCACAGTGATGATAAATGTGAACGGTTACTATGGAATATTATTGGTGTAATGAAGAATATAGAAATTCCTGCACTTTTGTTCTTTTCTCAGAAGAAATTACTGTTTAATGTGGTCCTTTTAGTCTGGACTTTCTCTCACATTTTTGTGATTTTGATAGGTCAAGATTGCTGAAGATGAAAGTGGTAGTGATGCTGCGGGAGTTGGAGAGCTTTGTGTTAAAAGCCCTTCGTTATTTAAGGAATACTGGAAACTTCCCGAGGTATTCAGCCTTGCATATTTTTCTTTCCCTTTTGCGTAGTTGTCCTGCTCTCTAGACACACCAACACTGATACAAATATACGGTCTCTTTTTCCTTCTTTCATTAGTGGAATTTTTAATGTAAGCTCTCCTTATTAGGAGGTGTGCACCCTGTCATACTCTTATTTTTACTCGTTTCTACTTAGTTTTGGTCGTAAGTGACTTGGAAACTCTGTAGCGTGACCAATTAAAGATTCTTAGTGGATAAAACATTTTTCTTTTCATTGTTTAGCTCAAGCCTATAGGTTATCTAGTTCTTGGAAGGAAACGGGGGTATAAAAATTGGATTAATTGTATCCTAGTTGTTCTTAATATCTGGACTATAAAGAAAATGCGATGAAACCTGACACTTTTAGCTATGCATGTATGTTTGTGAAATCCATTTGTTTTGGATAATGAGTTCAGAACTGCTTTTGGTCACAGGTTTCTAGTCATGAAGTATAAGAAGTTTGTATAATTTCTTTTCTTGTTTCTTTTTAATAATGTAGGTAACCAAGGATTCGTTTACCAATGATGGATTCTTCAAGACCGGGGACACAGGGAAAGCAGATGAAGATGGATACTACATCATTTTGGGACGTAAGGAGATTTAGTTTCACATTAGTACAGTACTCTCATTGCTTTGTAGTTTGATACTTCAGCACATTCCTTTGCATGTAGACTCTTGTTAAAGGTTTATGATACTTGTCATGCAAATTTTTTGTGCCTTCCCAACATGCATATTTTTATGCTCTTGTTCTGGTACTGTTGGTTGTTAACAAAAGATGCTTGATCCCATTTAATTTCTCCTGGAATATGTTCATCATCTTTCTTTGTCATTTGGCCATGGTCTAGTTTAGGGATTGGTTGATTGATTATTGTTTATGGTTGACTAGTCTGTTTTGACTACATATTTATGAGGAAATTCTAAATGCACTGTCACATACCTATCTGAAATACTGAAATGCCGGCAACATTCGTGTTATTTTATATCTTTATGATTATTCAAATTAATCTGATTTTTCTTGCTTCTAAGACTATGGTGCAACAACCAAATGTCATACAATTAATTGCCAGAATACCTCATCTTTACTACATGCCTTTATGGTCACTATAATAACTTGTTCACCACAATGACCTAGCTCTGAGAATTTGATCTTGTATGTTCTTTTTAAGAGAGAGGGGTTTACTTTAAGGTCATGTTTTTTACCTTCTCTTTTAGGAAGGGGGGAAAATAAAGTTTTCCTGCCACCTTTAGTAAAAATAAAGGGCGACAGAAAAGTTAAAAATGTAAAATTTAAAATACTCTGTATGAACAATGAGTTAGAAGAAGCAGGAGGAAGAGATTAGGATGAGGGAGGCAGGTAATGTTTTTGGCAACTCTACTGCAGTACTGCATGCATGCCTTAACATTTTTGGAGTATGTAAATTACATCTTACCGTATGTTTTGCATCTCTTAATTTGTAACTTTTAATTCTGCTTTCCATTGGTATGCAATTCCTACATTTATTTCACATGTCTGTTATTGTAAAATTAGTTATGTTGCATTACCATGAGGATATGTTAATATCCAGTACATTTTGCCATTAAAGCTTGAAATTTGTTACTTTTTTCCAGGTACAAATGCAGATATTATGAAGGTTGGCGGATACAAATTATCTGCATTGGAGATTGAATCAGTTCTTTTGGAGGTAACTACTACTTGTCCTTACAAAGATTTGGTTGTCCTCGATGACTTCTTGTTTCTAGCACATTTTCTTCTTTGCTTTCATAATTTTTTTCCTTCTCAAAAGTAGAACAAAACACAAGGAATAAAGCAAGAGATTGTTTGAACAAAATAATTACTCAAAGAAGAAAACTATCTTTTGTTCAGCATCCAGCTGTTGCAGAGTGTTGTGTGTTGGGCTTACCAGACAAAGATTATGGGGATGCTGTAACTGCCATAATTGTACTTGAAGAAGGGAAGAAAGAACTCGAGGATAAGTCAAAGCCTGTTTTAAGCTTGCCAGAACTCTGCTCCTGGGCTAAAGACAAGCTTGCACCATACAAGGTTTTACAGCTTGACCATCTTCCAATTCTTTTTTCTTTTTTCTTTGAATCAGTATCTGCGAATAAGCTATAACTTGTTGGTGGATTTTTTGCTTTATAGTCCTAGAATCAGGTTTAGTACATTATTTTTCATTTGATTGCTCTAAAGCTTTAGAAGTGATTCTAGTCAGATTGCAGTAGTTAATAGCTACTTTCATTGTCTTGCAAACCACAAATGACCAGAAATACATTTTTCTCTTTTGCCTTTCTTTTTTTCTTTTTCTTTGTTTATTCCAGCCTAAGATACAAAGTTTGTGTCAGACAAAGTATCCATTTGTAACTTTTGATCTAGCTCTCATATCCAACCTTTTTCTCTTTTTTTTTTCACCTTTCTCGTAGTAGTTCTATCTAGTGCCTTTGGTTGAGAAGCAGCTTGAGTTTGATTTTACTATACCAGTAACATTTTTTGATTGATTTATTGAAAGTTCAACTGTTTTGAGTTATTTACTTTAATAGCTATTATGCTTATTTCTTTTCAGCTACCAACCCAACTGTTCTTGTGGAAGTCACTGCCCCGAAATGCCATGGGAAAGGTAAACTACTCGCATCTCAATTTTTTGCTGAATTTTATTTCATTTCCTTTTACTATTGCGGGAGACATATAAAAAGAGAAATGTGAAGGTTACATCATTATGAATTTTTCTGTCTACTTTTAGGTAAACAAGAAAGAGTTGAAGAAACAACTGGATGCAGAGAAATAATTCGATTTACTAGTAAGTTATAACCAGAAAATGCAAGAATGAACTTTACTGTACTAAATTTAAACAATAGAAAGCATCTATTTTTCTTGTCCCTTTTTTCCTTTTTGATAGGAAGATGATCATAAGTGAGGAGAGTAATGTAAGTAGTTGCAAAAGCGGCATGAAAGGCTTGCAAAATCTCTGGAAAGTAAGCTTGCTTGACACCATATAGTGTGAACTGTTTTGTTTTCTATGGAATAAACAAAAAAAATGATTACTTATTGGGAAATTTTTCGGCTTGAACACGTAGTTGTTACATATTTTTACTTGAAAATGCATTCTAGGGAGATTTTATAGCTGGTCAATCACATCAAGATCAAGTTAAGATAGAGACCATCATGAATGCTATCACCAACTCAATCAGAGCCGTTGATTTGTTCGATTCTTTACTTAAAATATATAGTTGTTGAACGAATCACAGGTTGCGGGTTCCATTGGAGTAAAAGACAATAGAATATGGCCTAACGCTGTAATGCAAACATTTGTTTGGTCAAAGGGAGGAAGAGAAAGAAACTTTACATTTCGTGTTTCTCTTGCAAGAGAAAGTGATGGATGTGTTCTATTATTAACATAACCAAAAAGCAGACATTATATTTTATCATTTCTTACATCTTATAATAAGGGAAAATATCAATACTGTCAATTATTCATTTATATGTATGAATGAGATAATTGTACAGTAAACACCCATCTACAAATAAGTACAAAAGGGAGCTCAACATAACTTCCAAAACCTATATGCAAGTTCCTTTCTTCACCTAGTTGCATAATGATTCGTACGTTTAGTACAAGAATCATTCACGATTAAACTCAAATCAAGCTGCCAATCCCATGGAATTGGATAAACTTTCTTCCTCTTTCGAGCCATTTACTTCAGCACCTGTATTATGTCCTAAGATTAGACAACTCTTCCTCCCCCTCTAAGCCATTTCCTTCATTTTTAACGCTTGTTATGTGATCAACACAAGGTCCATATGCCCAACTACACACAAGAAAATATAGCAAATTAACAACACTAATAATTGCGAGAAGCCAATAGTAATTGTCGAAACGACCCTTGTTAATGTTGCTGGAAACCCAGCTTTCTTTCCCTCCTTTTGAAGTGTTGTGATCCACAGCGCTTATTATAACACTTGCTAACAAGTTTGCCACAGCCATTCCAAGACCAAATAGAGAAGAAGCTATACTTGACATACTCTTAGGGAACTCGGAATAATAGAACTCCGTTTGCCCTATTGCATTACATGCTTCTGCAAAGCCAATTAGGCAATGTTGCGGAACAAGCCACATTGCAGATATGTCTAACACAGCATGAGGATTGTTCAAATGCCCATCTCGTATGGCTTTTCTTCGTCTAACATTCTCGACAATTCCTGAAACTACCATGGCCATACAAGAGAAAAATATTCCAAGTCCCATTCTTAGTTTAACACCAAGCCGTGTTGGTTTACCCTTGATCTTTGATGCCAAGGGAATGAATACACGATCATACATGGCTACCCATACTACTAGAGAAATAACTGTGAATGTACCAAAAGAGCCAGCAGGAATTTGGAAGCTTGAAGAAATATGCCGGTTCATGGAACTAGCTTGGAGAATTGGAAATGAGTTTTGGCTAATGTTTATTGACATAATCATCCCGGAAGACCACAATGGTATAACCTTTATCAGTGCTTTGAGCTCTTCTACTTGTTGTATTGTGCAAAGGGACCATGGATTTAAAGCTGATCCATCCGGTGCTATGTCTTGTTCAGGGCTTCTTATGATGCAAGCTTTATTCAAAAATCTAATAATTAACAAAAGCAAGACCAATTCATCAAACTTTAACATTCACAATTGAAATTGATAGAACTGAGCTGGCATTATTAGTGTGTTACCTTAATTTATCAGTTGGCACGACAAAGAGAGAACCCTTCCCGTGATGGTAACTACCCACTAGCAGCTTGTGGCGGCAGCGGAAGTTTTCTGTTCTTATAAGCAACAACAACCACTTGTGCAAGCCCAGTGAATAAGCTCTTGCTTGCTTTCAGCTTGACATACAAAGAAGAAGCAAAGAAAAACGATAAAGCAGAGAAGAACATGAAGATTGCCGGAACTGCAAAACCAACTTTCCATCCAAGATGATCTTGAATATAAACGATACCCGTGAAAGCAATCACGAGAGAAAGAGCTGCAGATGCATAGTACCAACCAAAGAATCTCTCCAAGACCCTCTGATTTTTGGGGTTGTCTCTTCTGTCCAATTGATCGGCTCCAAAGGCTAAGCAACATGCCCGAACGCCACCAGCTCCTATTGACATGATTGCAAATGAGGACATTAGGAAAGTCACTTGAGCTGTGGTTGGGGATTTGCAGCTTTTGGCTAATTGGTTGCATGGGGGAGGCTTTGCTCCCGGAATTACTGCTGTTAACCATAGGAGAATCATCCCCTGCGACATTGAAAATCTGATGTGGTTTATCTTGATAAAAGCACAAGGGAAAGCTGTTCAATTTATTAACAGAACTAAATTTATGCAGATTTCTGGTAACGTACATCAACCTACCCCGGTTATACAACGCAACAATCAAACACATATCAACTCAATATCGAAAACTACATATAAGTTCAGCCGGTTTTGCACAAAGTTATATCTTAAAATGAGTAAATATATTGATGTCATTTCTGGCAATCACCACACTGTCTCTGAGAGGACTGGACAAAATCCTGGACCAAAAATATGCGTATCGACACAACACTAATAATTCTTAAGTCCCAAAGCAAAAGCTAAAATCTATGAGGAGTGATGTTAAAGCTCTTCACATTTCTGCATGAAAATGATTCACTCTCAAAAACTCATTGTTAAACATTTTATCAATTGGTCACCCACTATTATTACTGCAACACAGTAAAGTGGTTCCTTTCCAGGTTCACTTTCTTTAATTAATTGGTTTGTTGTCTATTCAGATTCTTTTAGCTCAATTAAAAATGAGCAGCACCCCACAACAATTTATGACAGAACAAGGATAATCATAGTTAAAAAGATTAAGAAAAGAAATCAATAATGAAAGGAAAAGAAGAAGAAGAATATGGGGAAAATTTTACCAGCAAACTGCAGATGGAACCCAAACCAATAGTGAGGAATCGACCCAGATAAGAATCAGAGAGAAAAGCTCCCACAATAGGCGTGAAATTGGTAGCAGCATTCCAGAAGAAAAGTATATTTGTCCCTTTGGCAACTCCAAAATGATAGTCTCTCATCAAATACAATATCATGTTTGGCGCCAGCCCATAGCTTGCCAACTTCTCAAATGCTTCATTTGCTGGTTATCAAATACACACATCAATTCAAATATCAATTCTGCTTACACTAGTACTGTATAACATGATAACATTACTGAATGATTATACCAAAACTTAAGCATTTTTAATTTTTTAAAAATATTACAGAAAAAATAAGACAATCCCATGTCTACAATTCAAAGAAACATCCAGAATTGTTATAACAAAAAATTCACTACAGGAACTTTTCATCTTTATATTACTGTGCATGTCCGTACCTATAATAAATGGCATGGTAATGAGGCCACCCTTTTGTTTCTTTGGAGCAGCTTCTTGATGGCTCATTATTTCTCTCTGATCTGAAATTGTTTCCTCCATTTGCTTCTCCATTGTTTGAAAGCTAAGCAAACTTCCTTGTCACTGGGAAGGAAGTAGAGAACTAACGAGTCTGAAGAAAGAGAAAATATAGCATGGATAGAATAGAGCTTTGCGAATTTATAGGAGTACGAGGATTAAAAACCATGGGAGTAGTTTTCAGACAAGAAATTGCTTGCGTGTAGTAAGTGCCAAATGAGTAAGAATCCATTTCTTGTTTCAAATCAAGAGTAGTAGTAAGAGAGATACAAACTCTTATCCAATCATCTATGAACTTTTTATTATTACTGTATATTAAAGAATATAATACATGCAATAATAATATTTCATTTCATTTTATACAGATAACGTAAGAATAACTTAATGTTATTATATCAATTCGTATGATTGAGATTGTATAAAAATTTGTATACAATACTAGTTGATTAATACTATTAATAAATAATGATAATATAAAATAAAATAAAAGGGTTATTATCAAATTACTCCCCTAAGGTTTGAGATTGTATCAGCTAGATAGAAAAATTGAGAAATGTATCAAAAACCTCCTCTTGACCTTTAGTCAACTAATCTTAAATAATATATTTACTGAAATACCCTTAGTCTTTAAATTTCATATTATTTAATTAATTATAAAAGATATTTTTGGTCTAAAAAGTTTGGTGTAATACCCTTATAATTCTTAGTATTTTAAAAAATATTTCTATAGGTCTCAATTTATTATAAAAATAATAATTATACCCTATATAATAATAATAATAATTTAAAAATAATTTAGTATTATTAGTTATTTTTATTAAATTGTTATTATTATTATTATTATTATAGAGAGGTATAATTATTATTTTATAATAACTTGAGATTTTTAAAAATATTTTTGAAATTATTATGATTTATAAGAATATTAGGTCAAATCTTTGGAACTAAAATATCTTTATAATTAATTAAATAATATGAAATTTAAAGACTGGGGGTATTTCAGTAAATGTATTATTTAAGATTAGTTAACTAAAGGTCAATGGGAGATTTTTGATACATTTCTCAATCTTTCTATATAGCTGATACAATCTCAAACTTCAGGGGAAGAATTTGATAATAACCCTAAAATAAAATAATGATTGAAGTGTGAAACAAATCATGATAATAACAACCATTGTGTTTAATATTAAAGACGAACGGTCCATTTTGTTACATAGTACTATGTCATTAAAGTTTGACTTAATTAATATACTAATTTTAAAACAAAAACTTAAATGATATTTAAATAATTCATGAATGGTCTGGCAGGTTTTAATTCACTATAATAAAGTGGCCACCTTAACTTTTCCTTTATAACAATAAATAAATAAATAAATGAATTACCCAAAAAATATATATATTTATTTAATAGTAGCTCTCAAGTCAACAGCTTCACATGAATGGCAGCTAATTAAGAGATCCCAATTTTGAGATTAAAGCAAAGGCCAAATCAATTTTTATTTTAGGATAATAATATTTGGGTCCCTACTTTTTTTATATTTTCATAGACGATGACATAAAGTATATATTTATAATAAATAAATTCCTAACTCTTATTAAAATAACAATATTACCCATGTACCATTAAATTTAATTTAAACATCACAATATTACTAGGAAATTAATCGAATATAACCACAGTTTATCCTATAAATTTAAAAATAATTACCTTCATAATTTTCAATCAAAACTGACCACTCATATAATTTTTAGACCAAATTACCCTTTTAATTTGAATATAGGAACATTCTGTCCCATTCGAGAGTGTAGCGCACTCGAGAATACAAAGTTGCTCGCTCATGACTACACTCACGAGGGATAAATTCTACTTACTCTTAAATAGAAGGGATAAAATCTGTCTCGTGAGTGCGACAATGCTAATGAGTTGCCTTGCTAGTGAGTGCTATATGTATTGTCCTTATTATTGTCTTATCTAATTCTAATTAGGAGTTGCTATCACATAAAATTAATTTCTGAATTATTTAGATCAATTTTATTAGCCTCTCCTATCATATCATCTTTTCAGTAAAATACGATGTTAATTCATTTGATTTCAAAGATGAAAATGTCATCACTACTCATTATAAACGTCATCTAAATTTTTTAAAAACCCTTTTAACTAAGATTGATAACAATAATTCATAATTATATCAAAATCTTTTATGTTATATTTTCATTGTAGAACTATATATGTGGGTAGATCTATAGAGAATTTAAAGAGTAAATCTTCAATCTCCCTTATTTGTATTCACGTGTAACATGCACAAATATTAAAGAAATTGAGATAGAGATACTTTATCTTCTAAGGGAAAGAGATAAAAAAGACACAAAAATATTATATATATATATATATATATATATATATATATATTAAAAGAGAAGAGAGATTACATGATGTACATATTAAATTAAACATGATATATACATGCAAAAAATTTACTAAATATTGTAAGACTTTTTGTAATTAATGATCGTAATCACCTACGTAAGTTGCCTTAATTTGAATGGTTTTAATATTTAATTTATTACCAATTTTATTTTAAGAATATATATATATATATATATATATATATATATATATACTTTTAGACTGAGCTAACAGCAAACCCAATAAAGAAGCAAATATATATATAGAGTGTGAAAATCACTAGCAAGGCAACTCATGAGCAAGTGGCCTTGTTAGTGAGTTGCATTCAAGAGTAAGGCTTACTCGTGAGTGCAGTAAAATTGTATTTACGAGGCCGGATCGGATTTATAACAGGCATGAATTCCTTCTTTTTCCTGGACGGACAACGGGGGTGAATTCCTCCCCTTTTCTATACGAACAAAAATTCAAATTTTAAAAAAATTAAAACTGACAATCTGTAAATCAGAGAAGTTACGAAGGATGTTTGAAATTGAAAAAAATAAAGTTAGTTTTTTTTACTAGTTAAGAGTAATTTAATCCAAATAAAATAAGTGTGATCAGTTTTGATTAAAAATTATTAAAATAATTATTTATGGTTTTGGGAAGGAAATTATAGTTGCTTTTGGTTAAATCCCATATTACTATCATCAGCTTACCACTAAAATTTATTTCAATAAAAATAATGTCCACTTGACCACCAAGTAGTGGAAATTATAACTTTTAACGCATTTTCTTTTTAATAAACGAATTTAAATCCTTACTTTTACAATTGGTGGATTTACTTTCTTTTATATAAAGTGAATTAAGTGGGATAAATTGACTAATATGAATTAAAAATTTTGAATTGTACCATAACTAAATATTTCAGAATAAAATAATTAAATGACTCTAAATTTGTTTAATTGAATATTTTAAAACTCTTTATGAATTGCATTATAAATCAACAATTTAAAGTTGACTTTAATAGTCAAAATTTATGAAGAATTATATTATAATTGCACGTCTTGAAATTAGTTCTAATAGTCCGATTTAAACTTAGAATTATGAATGACTATATATTTTAAAATTGAACGAAAAAATTATATTATAATTGAATATTTCAAAATTGGTGCTGTTGCTCCCTAACGAAATGTTAGTATTATCAAAGAAAAAGAAGGCTAAGGATTTATTTATTACCAATGAATAAATTATGTCTTTTCTCGTGAAAATATCAAACTTAGGGATCTCAATATTAATACCCACTATTTTTATAAATATATATTTTGGAATATGTGCAAATGCACGTTCGTTATCATATCATATTTGCATACCGACCATTTTAAGTTTTATAATAATCCTCGGTCTCCGGTACATTGTACATTGAATTTTGGTTTTTATAAAATATATTCATCTTTTATAAAATTAAGTACATATATATATTTATTATTAAACAAGTACATTATCAATCACAATTAAAAAAAAATCGTTTAAATATTTTTAAAAATTGAGGCATATTTTTAATATTAAATAAATATTATATGTAGTGAGAATTCTAACTAAGAGTTTTGTTTTCACATTAAATAAAGAGTTATTCTCATATATTGTGAGACTTGAATTTTTATCCTCTAATTTAAGGATAAAGGCTTTTATCATTCAAACTATAATATGAGTAATTAGAAAATTAAGATTTATTATTGTAATTATTATTTATTATTTATGTCGATAATTCTTAAAATACATTATTAAATAAAATTTATATCATATATCATATATTGAGAGTAAATATTGGAAAACAAATAAAATTTATAAGAATTATAATTAATTAGATCAATTAAATGAAATATTTTTAATTAACATGTAATTAAATATTTTAGGTATATATACCTAATATTTAGTATTAAAATTAAAAATTAAACAATTTAGAAATAATTCATTGACTAAAATTAAATTATATTAAACGAATACATAATTAGACACTAATTTAATAAATTTGGGAAAAAATACATTATGAGTCAAATTAATATTGTGGGAAACTATGGTGTCATCAAACATGTGGATGTTTGTAGTTTTATATATTAATATATGTAGTCAGCGAATTTTAAAAATTTTCTTTCATTTTCTTTGCGGGAGGCTTTGATTTTTCTTGGTAGGAATGGGCAAAATCGGGTTCAGTTTGGTTTTTTATAAAACCGAACCGAACCCGAAATATATTATAATAAAATTAAACCAAACTGAACTGAAGAAGTTCGGTTCGATTCGGTTCGGCTCGGATCTAAGTTCAGTTGTTGAGTCTGTCTTGGGTTTCAGTTTAGTCGAGTTGCCTTTGTTATAAAATTTCATTTATGTCCTTAGCTTATATTATAATTATAAAATATAAATAAATATAAAATATTATTAATATTTAACTTTATTATTATGTATATTTAGGTCTGTTATTATCATATTATTAATTATTTATAATTTATAAAATTATCAGGGGTATAAGAAATTTTACAATCGGTTTCGGTTCGATTTCGGTTTTAAATCGAAATCGAACCGAACCGAACCAATTATATAAGAACCGATTAGAACCGAATTTAATATTGAAACTGAACCGAATCGAACCGAACTGTTTGGTTCGATTCGATTCGGTTCGGTTAGACAAAAATGTCCACCCCTATTTCTTGGTGTCTCTGTCTTTACATTTATAATTAATTGATGGAATTAAAAATAAATTATTTATCTTCCTTATTTATTTCATTTTATTATTTAACCTTTCGACTGCTAAGATTAATTCATTCTTGAATATTCCTTTTAAATAACAAAATCCATGTTACTACTATCTTTCAATATGTGTAACTACAGTAATTATGTTAATATTCTTAAAAAATTAATTAATTTAAATATCTTCGATCTTATCTTTTGATTTTCACACTCTATATATATATTTGCATATATATATATATATATATATTCTTAAAATAAAATTGGTAATAAATTAAATATTAAAACCATCCAAATTAAGACAACTTACGTAGGTGATTACAATCATTAATTACAAAAAATCTTACAATAATTAGTAAATTTTTGCATGTATATCTCATGTTTAATTTAATATGTACATCATGTAATCTCTATTCTCTTTTCTTTAATATTTGTGCATGTTACACGTGAATACAAATAAAGGAGATTGAAGATTTCCTCTTTAAATTCTCTACAGATCTACCCACATATATAGTTCCACAGTGAAAATATAATATAGAAGATTTTGATATAATTATGAATTATTGTTATCAATCTTAGTTAAAAGGGTTTTGAAAAAATTTAGATGACGTCTACGATGAGTAGTGATGACATTTTCATCTTTGAAATCAAATGAATTGACATCGTATCTTACTAAAATAATGATTTGATAGGAGAGGCTAATAAAATTGACCTAAATAATTCAGAAATCAATTTTATGTGATAGCAACTCCTAATTAGAATTAGACAAGACAATAATAAGGACAATACATATAGTGCATGATCACAACTTGTATATATATATATATATATATATATATATATATATATATATGTTAGGTTATTAGTTGTAGTCATTTTTGTCTAACCAACCACCTCTTATCCAGAGTGCTAAATTCTAATTTTTTATAATTTATAAACATATTATTTTCATCGTTCATTTTAAATAAAAATATTTAAATAATATTATCTTTCAAATAAAAAATAAAGATTCAATTTCTCTAAAATGTAAAGTGAGAGTCATTCTTACTCATAAATATTTGAATGAAATTAATGATTATAATTACTTTAACATATTCAAGTTTGGTCAAGAGATTTAGGTGATATTGACCGAAATGTTATGGACTAAAGTGATGATTTTTGAAAAAAAAATAAGGACTTTTTTATCTAATACTTGAAATATAGTAACCTAAGTGATATTAGCTGAAATATTAGGGACTAAACTAAAATTACCCCAACTAATAATAGCTATTGATTGGGCTTTCTAACTGTATATTCCATATTTGTGCTCGAGTAAGAAAAGAAAAGAAGAGAGGTCAAGAGGAAAACTCGAGAGCCCATATATATATATAATCTTCGTACAGAAAAGGTGTACGTTGGCTGGTTCAGGAAAGTATAGAAAACGTCTGATTTGTTCAATTTATTGTGTATACTATTGGAGTAAGATGGAAAATAACAGATTTGAGGTGAGAAATTAAAAAAGGTTCAAAGTGCAAGTGCTTTCCCAGTAAGTACTTTTCAGACATTTCTTGACTATGAACTCTTAAATTCATTCATATTTTTACTCTTTTAACACTTACCCCAAAAGTTTACTGCACCTAGGAACCTGCCTTGAAGAGAATGTACACACAGCAGTACTGAGATTTGCTAACTGGGGCCCCTCTGATCAGCAACTGCAATTTCAGCCGTTGATTTGTTTGACTTTTTGACTTAGAATTTTTCTATCTCGCTCAGAACACTATATAGAATCATTGTGTTGATGGGGTGTGGGGTCTGGTCATGCATTACAGGAAAAAGTTGCAGTTGTTGAAGGAATCCCTGGTTGTGGGTTCCATTGAGTAAAAGACATCAGAATATGGACTAAAGCATGTGTATGTTTGGTCTACGGGAGAATCAGGAAGAAAATTTTGAGTGAGTCGTGTTTTCTTGCCCGAGAAAGTGAAGTATTTGTCCCATTATCAACATAATCTGATTTTCAGATTTTCATTGTTGATTGATTGTATTTGCTTCTTATAATAGCTGGAACTCGCAGTAATTTCAATTATTGATATCCAGAATCATACTTTACGAATCAATGACACAAAGCATTTCCAAAATAATCAAACTCGAAGTTAAAACACTGAATTCATTGATTGATAAATACATTGCAAATACATATAGATATATTTATGTTTTTGAAGAGGTATTAATGTAAATTCTATGTAAAAGACAATTTGTAGAGCAAACACCCATCTACAAAAGGTTGAAAGAAAAAAGAAAAAGAGAGAAGGAATGGATCATCATAACTTTCAAACGCTATTATCCTAGTTATTTGCTTCACACAGTTGCATAATTAATTATACATAAATTCAGTAAAACAAATTAATAATGCCAAACTATATAAATTCAAATTCAAGCTGCCAATTCTCTGGATTTGGGTAAGCTTTCTTCCTCCTTCAAGCCATTTCCTTCATCGCCAACTCTGCTATTTCCTAGATAACTTAACTCCTCTTCTTCCTCCTTTATGCCATTCCCTTCGTCCCTAACACTGCTTGTTCTGCGATCAATGCAAGGTCCATACGCCCAACTACACACAAGAAAATATAGCAAATTGATAGCACTCATGATCGCAAGAAGCCAGTAGTAATTGTCGTAACGACCCTTGTTAATATTGCTTGCAACCCAGCTTTCTTTCCCTCCTTTTGAAGTGGCATGATCCACGGCACTTACTATAACGCTTGCTAGCAAGTTTGCCACTGCCATTCCTAGACCAAATAGAGCAGCAGCTATGCTCGACATACTTTTGGGGAACTCAGAGTAATAAAACTCTGTTTGTGCAATTGCGTTAAATGCTTCGGCTAAGCCGTTTAAGCAATGCTGTGGCACAAGCCACATTGCAGACATCTTTACCACACCTTGACCGTTGTTCAAGTACCCTTCTTGTATAGCTTTTCTTCGTCTGATATTCTCAACGAGTCCTGAAACTACCATTCCCATGCAAGATACAAATAGTCCAATTCCCATTCTTAGTTTAACGCCAAGTCGTACTTGTTTCCCCTTGATCTTCGACGCCAATGGAATGATCACACGATCATAGAGAACTACCCATGCAGCTAGAGTTATAATTGTGAACATACCATACGAGCCTGCAGGAATTTGGAAGCTTGAAGTAATATGTCGGTCCATGGAACTGGCTTGGAGCAATGGAAATGAGTTTTGGCTAATGTTAATTGACATCATGATCCCTGTAGACCATAATGGCATAACCTTTAACAGTGCTTTGAACTCTTCTACTTGCTCTATTGTGCAAAGGCTCCATGGATCTAAAGCTGATCCATCCATAGCAAGATCCAGTTCAGGATTTCTAATAATGCAAGCTTTATTCAACCACCTGATAGTTAACAAAGTAAAAAAAAATAGTCATCGAACTTTCATACTCAAAATGAAATTTGATGACAATGAGGTACTGTGATTAATGTGTTACCTTAATTTGTCAGTTGGCACGACAAGTAGAGAACCCTTCTCGTGATGGTAACATCCTCTAGCATCTGGTGAGGGCAGGGGAAGTTTTCTGTTCTTATATGCAACAACTGCTACTTGTACAAAGCCAGTGAACAAGCTCTTGCTTGCTTTGAGTTTGACATACAAGGGAGAAAGCAAGGAAAAACAAGAAGGTGGACAATAACATAAGCATTGCAGGGACTCCGAAACCAGTTCTCCATCCAAGATGATCTTGAATATAAACAATCCCCGTTAAAGCAATCAAGACAGAAACAGCTGCTGAAGCATAGTACCAACCAAAGAAGCTTTCCAAGACCCTTTCGTTTTTGGGGTTATCTCTTCTGTCCAATTGATCAGCACCAAATGCTAGGGAACATGGCCTAACACCACCAGCTCCAATGGAAATGAGGGCAAATGAAGAGACTAGGAGAGTCATTTGAGCTGCAGTCGGGGATTCACAGTTTGGGGCTAATGGGATGCAAGGGGAAGGCTTTACTCGTGGAAGCATCGCAGTTAACCATAGGAGAGTCATTCCCTGTTAGTTACATTGAAAACTTAATTTGATTACTGCTAATAAAAGCACAAGGCAATGCAGTCACCGCAGATTTTCATTTAACAGACATCAAGTTAACCTGGCTGCCTAATGCAAAAACTAAGCAGAGTTTTATCAATGTCAGCAACCGCATCAATAATTTGGCTTTCTCTGCACAGAGCATTTCATTGCATATGTAAAAAAATTGGGAAATTCGATGAAGTTTTCTTCATCGCATTTTTATTTAAATAAGCATGACATCGGTTTCTTCACTTTATAATCTCACCGACACATAGGAAAGTATACCCAAAAGGCAAAATCAAAATATTTAAACTATTAGCATCAGGACTCTGAGCATCCCATGTGTAATATTAACAAGAAATAGAGAATTAACTTTGTGGTCAAACTTTGAAATTTAGACTGAAGCAGTCAAATCCTGCCTCCTTTTCTTTTCCTGTTTCCCTTTTTGCCTCAAAGCCAAAGCAGCATCCAAGAACAAAATTTAGGTACAGAAACAAAAATATTTTCTGATCCCTAGTTAAAAGCAGCATCCAAGACCTTTTAACATGTTCGTATAAGAGTAGTTCACCTCAAACATCTCATTGTTAAGCATTTGCAATAGTCAACCACAGATTATTATTGCAGCGCAGTTAAGTGGTTCCTTTCCAGGCTTGTTTTATTTATTCAAAACTTCTTGGTTAAATTAAAGAAAAAAAAAAAGAAAAAAGGAAGAATTACGCAACTGTTTATGACTGAGGGAGGAAGAATCAAAGTTCAAAGTTATAAAAGTAAATTATTTTACAGAGATTCTCGTGGGCCAAGGGAAAGTGAGATGTTAGTAGGATTTATCTTCTGGAAAAGATATGATTACATAATATTTAATGGAATGTTAATGGATAAACATTTAAAATAAGATCTGAATGAAAAAGACAGTCTCCACTCTTAACTAAAGCTTGTGCTTGCTTTAATTAATTACCTATTTATGTCTGGTCAAAGCAAAGATTAGTACTTTAATATTTTTTTATTGTAAATTAAGGCTTCCCATGAAAAAAGCAAATCTCCCACATCCAGGAACTCTGGTAAACTACAAGATGGATATATTACAAAAAGGACTTAAAATATGGGGAAAAAAGGGAAAGAAATTAATGATCCCAAGTTTAAAAATGGAATGAAATGGAAAGGAAGGAGGAGAGTAGATGGAAAATCTTACCAGGAAACTGCAGATGGAACCGAGGCCAATGGTGAGGAATCGACCCAGGTAAGAATCAGCGAGAAAAGCACCCAAAATAGGCATGAAATTGGTAGCAGCAGTCCAGAAGAAAATTATATTTGTTCCTTTGGCAACTCCAAAATGATAATCTTTCATCAAATACAATATCATATTTGGCACCAGTCCATAGCTTGCCACCTTCTCAAACGCCTCATTTGCTGTTCAAACACCCAATACAAACTTTAAAACTTTCAAAGATCGTGCATAAATGTTAGGAGACTATTTGAAGCTAAGAGAGATCATTGAAAATTTAACGAATCCACTTAAAAGTAATGTGTTTGTCTGTACGTTTGCATGAACAAAATCTATGTATGATGTAAACAAAAGTTGAAGGACCACAGAAAATCAGACAGAAGCATGTGAAGATTTACAGCAATTCGAAAGAATGTTCACATGCACAGAAAATCACACATGAAAATCGTACCTATTACAAAAGGCATGGTGATAAGGCCACCGTTTCGTCTCTTTGGAGGAGGACTCATTAGTCTTTGATCTGAACTTGTATCCTCCATCGTGTCTTCCATTGTTGAAAGTTTAGCAAGCTTAGCTAGCTTGCTTCTCAGGTAGAAGGAAAAGAGAAGAGAGTTAAGAGAGAAAGTGATGGAAAATCTAGCACGAAAGAAGTAACTATGAGAGTTTATAGTAGTAGCAGCAGTACAGCATGAGTTTCAGACAAAGATCTCCTTGCGTGTAATAACTGCTAAATGAATAAGAACCCACTTTCTTGTTTCAGTCTAATACCAAAATAAATAAATAAATAGATAATTAAAATAATAAAATAAAAAAGAAAAATAATTGAGGTGAAACATACCATGATCTTCGCAGCTTTTCTTGTAGTTCACATCACCTTACCTTTTACATCATTCTTTTTATTTATTATTATTTGAAAAATTAAAATAAAAAAGCTTCTCAAATAAAGATTTGGGAGGGAGAGCAGAGTAGTACTGTCAATCATAATACCATTTTGGGGATATGGTGTGGCAGGTCTCACTGTAATCAGATGGGCTACTTCTCCTTTTTGCTTTACTTTTGTTACAGCTCTCGAGTCAACATCATCACAGAATGGGCAAACCTAAAAAGAGATCCAATGATGAGATAAGAGATGAACAACCCCATCTAAAAATTTGTGTACATGCACGTGGTTTATCACTCCTAAACACCATTACTCTATTCTAATCCATAATACCTAACATTCAGATCCCCCATCTTCATATTTTTAAGAACAAAATTTCTCCATTTCCAACAAATAGGTCCTCAGCACCACAACTATTGAAAATACTAAAATACTCCTTACTATTTTCTTTTTCTTTCCTTTTATAATATTTACTGTAAGATTGCTTTTTTGACATTTAAATTGAAACGATTTTTACCTATATATTAAACTAATAAGATAGTTATCTAAACTCATATTAAAAAATATACTCAAAAAATAAATGATAAATATAAATTCATAAAATTTCAATCAAAATTTCGTATTAATACTAGACCCAATGAATAAAGGGTCTTTTTTTTATAAATTATGTTTTATCCGCATTAAAAGTAAGGTAAAATCTTTAATTATTTATAATTAAAATTTCATTAGAATAAATATTCTAAATAATATAAGGAATCAATTAATATATATAAAAAATAATTTATTAATTGATATTAGGCGAGAAAATTTAGTATCAACATTTATTATTCAGTTACATACTCACATATTACGATGACCAAAATTTAAATTTTATGAATATAATTTATCATTTTAATAAAATTAAGAATTTAACCGTACCCTTTTTATTCCTATTCTAATAATATTTTCTGCTCTTGTCGAATATTCTCGCTATAAAAAGATCAAATATGCTAATTTTATTTGTGAAAATATAAAATATTAGGGGCCTCGGTGTTATTCTTTCTTTAAAATAAATAATCATTCGAATGGCAGCCGTGTGATCAATGGGAGCCACGTTAAAACAGTCTTTGGAAATTGAAATATCAGATCAAGATTTGAAAGAACAATAACTTATCGATGCATGGAGCCTTACAGAGAAGAAATTTCTATTCAGAATTACTATATATATATTACTATTTTTGGAGTTTTCTTGCGTGATGTGTGTGTGTGTGTGTGTGTGTATATATATAATACAAGAAAGAAAGAAAATCAATTTATTTATTACAATTTACTGACTTTACGTGAGCTGCTGTTGATTGATGGGATGATACATGATTATTTGATGAATTGTATATATCATCGGTTATGATCAGTACTACATAGATACACTTGAACAAGTAAAAAAGGTAGATATATAGATTTCCATTGACAGTTTCCTACTTTTATTTGTTATCCAATACAAACTAAAGCAATGAAAGGCTTGTGAGAATGGTCGAAAAGGTCTTGTCTTACGATTTATATAGGTGAACTGAAGTAGACCTAAATCTTTCATTATTTATATAAATTCTCTTAATTACCATTACCAACTATATCTTCATATTAACAATGTCACATTTAACGTTTGATAATTTTTGTGAGTTTAAGATTATACATAGCTTATGAATTTCCATGATTAAATAAACCCGTTTAAGGTGGAGGATAAGCTAGCTGCCTTGAAAGAATAATATAAATACAGTTAGAAATTTAATGAAAATTAAGATACATACATTTATAATAGGTAGAATATATTTTGATTGATATAAGGTTTTTAATTTTTGACATTAACCCTAGATAAATCTTTCAAAATTTAATTAGGGTTCAATCAAAATCAGTCCAGCTACAGTTGAACATGTCTCTAAACGTGGACACATTTGTAGTTTAGTCTATACTCCTTTAATAATTTCTAATGACTTTATATCACCCTTCACGTGTCAACCGAAATCAATGTCAATTACGTATAAATTATCTTTGATTTGACAATTAACTATTCTACCCAGAAGAAACATATATATATATATATATATATAAATAAAAAAATTATAATTTTATTTATCTTTGAAAATATATATTATGAGTGAAAAATAAGAAAGGATAAGAAAAAAATTCTTGAACGTACAGTTACTTTGTGTATATGATATATCTTCCATGCATTTTCTGCAACAGGGCCCTTCCATTTTCTGACTCGATAGAGAAATTTTCTTTCATTTTCTTTGTCGGGGGGAGCTTGGATTTTCTCGGTGTCTTTGTCTTAGTTTTTTAATGGTTAATTTTGAGTACTCAATCAGAGACCAAACTTTTATTTCCTTTTCTTCTTTTGATTCATATCATTGATATATGAATATATATAGCCTTCATTTCTAAGTTTCATGTTACAACTTTTAACTTAAAATCTAATTAATTAAGACTTGCACATATACTTTGGATTATTTTTGTTTTCTTTATCATCACTATGTTTTGATTTTCAGTATGAAAAAAAAGAGAACATGATCATATAACCAAGGAAAAATAATTGAAAAACGAAACAGCGTAGGATGTAGGAATGGTTGGTTTGAAATGAGTGAATGTAAAACCTGACAGGAATGCTGTGGCTGCAGCCTCCTCCGATGGTAGGGTAAATCAGAAGAAGACAAGACAATGAGGACGACAGTGAGCCACTCTACTTTAGGTCTTGCGTGTATCAATTTGTCCCTAAGAAACAACTTCACTTTTCAAATTTCAAAGACCAACTTTTTTATATTTATTATTATTAATTATTATTAAACTTTATTTCTTTTCATTTGAGAAAAGGTTTGATTAGGCAATATTGACTGTGAGAGTGAGAACATGCATACTACTCACCTCAAATCTTTGTGGAAGGTAGGTAGGCCAACGAAAAATCTTATTTATCTTATATTATATTATTGCATCTTATCTTATCTCTTGTAACATCATTTGGGTAAATTGACTCTTTTTTTTTAATAACAATCTATATCATTTTCGAGAATAGAGAGTGATAGTTAATTTTCCTATGGGGAATTTTCACATACCTCCCCTGAGGTTTGTCAAAACCACAGATAGAGGAGAAGTATGACGTAATTCACACTTACCTCTCCTCTAAAGCTGCAAGTCCGCTTAAATTGTTATTTGTTAACATTGATTTCTGCATAAAAAGTCAATTTTACCCCTAATTAATATAACATGGTCTTCAAGCTTTTCTATTTCACAAATCTTCTTTAAGGTCAATTTGTGATGACTACTTGTGCATTTTTTCCATTTTGATGTAATTTTCATGTTCATATTTGGTAGTGTGTTTAAAGTTGCTATGTGTATGCATAATTAATGCCCATTTGTGATTTTTTCATTTGGTTTTGATCTTGAAGACCATGTTATATCAATTAGGGGTAAAATTGACTTTTTATGCAAAAATCAATGTTAACAAATAGCAATTTAATGGACTGCAGCTTTAGAAGGGAGGTAAGTGTGAATTACGTCCATACTTTCCCTCTATCTGTAGTTTTGACAAACCTCAGGGGAGGTATGTGAAAATTCCCCATTTTCCCAATGATTTAAGTTCTTATTTGAGTAAACACAAGTTAATGATTAATTGATTGGCTATTAATAAAATAGAACATACCAAATTTAATTATACGTAGATGATAATGTATAAAATCATATTAGGAGAACATTCCAATTTTAATTTGATATTATCTTCCATTCTAATATGATTTTTTTTTTAACCAACAAATTAAGTTGAAAAACAATTATCATATCAAAAAGTAATCAATCCCTGATAGAATAAACCTAGAAAAATATCATATTGAGGAGCTGGATTATATTGATATCATCTCAAAAGATCATGATGTTTAATTACTTGATAATTAATAAAGAAAATTGGCTGGTATATATTAATTATTTAGAAATTGATATTGTTGTAAAGTTAATTAATGAAAAAAGAAGGTGCACCCATTTTTCATTTCTTGCCAACTTTATGTATGCAACCTTGAAAGTTGAAATTAGATCCTACACTCATTATAAGAAGGAAACTAACCATTCGAGAAAAAGTTTTCTTTTTGAAACAAAAAAGAAAGAAAGAAAAAAGGAGAAAAAGAATCAATCGACATTTGGCCTCACAAGGCAAAACCATGCATGGGTGATGGTAGATAAGGGTTGCCCCTACCCTAGTCAGGGCCCATGCCCATCGCTAACCCACCTGAAAAGTAGACTCATTTGGGTCCACCCACCTATTTAGCCATTTCGTTAGGCGGCCCCCAACATAACCAGCCAGCCATTTGATAATGATTCAGAGACTAAACAAAAAAAAAGTTGATAAATTTAGATTTAGATTCAGATTTAGATTCGTGCAATTTGGAAGTTGAAATTGAAATGTTGCCACCCTCATTTTACAACTGGCATTTTGGGCCTCCAGCTAAGCTATTATTAACCCATATATGCCTTGTCTTTCTTCTTCTTCTTCTTCTTCTTCTTCTTCACCAATTCTACATACACTTTTAAGTATATTTCTGGGTCAATTAATAATGGGGTGATTTAGAAATCTATGTTAAAAGCTGACTATTGCCATTCTCTCAAGTACGAGAGAAATTCATCGTAATATAGAGTTGAATTTCAATATTTCATTTCCCTTAATGCAAATAAGTAGCACTGCTTTTAGTAATTTGTATCATTCACGACTGATTGCAGATATGGACGAAGCAACTTGATGAATTGTCTGTGTGTCGTAATGAATCGTACAAACAGCGAATACAATTCACGTAACAACACAGGTACACATGGTATTTTATTTTTATTCCGTATGCGTACAGCGTAAGATGATGATGCAATGACTTGCAGGCAACGAGTAAACTGGTTCAGTGCTGTCGGATGAATCAAGCATCAATCTCAGACCATTCTTAATGTTGGGGCAGCAATTCCGACATTCTTCATGTCGAAAATATTCGCCGGTACAGGAAATTTACAATTCCAAGTCATGAAATTATGCAGTAAGATTGTTAATTTTCAGCTCAAATCAACGAAAACCAACATGCATGCCTCTGCTTCTTTCGGGGTTATTGAAGTATATGCACAAATCTCTGAAAGTCTTGGCTTGAAAACAGCATAGCACAACAAAAGGGTAATGATAAATTATTGATTTTCTGCTCATTGTCTAGCTTAGACATCTAATGATTCCCCTGTTTTGAATGGGAAAGACAAATACTAAGCATATCGTTGAGACGTTAAAACACAGAGTTAATCAAGGTTATTAAAAAATTACATACCAGCATGAACATCAGGAATGGCAGCAGTAATGGATTCATAATCCAGTGCTACTGCATCAAAAGCAGTCTGCCTTATACAGTTTGGAGTTGAAACACCTGCAGTGCACAATCAAACAATTTCGTGAAAAAACTATCAATGGCTTATCAAATAACATAAACGCAGTTGTTTTCTAGTTTTGAAATTTTATTTACCAGGTTTTATCACTCCTGAACTTTTGAAGGAATGAGTGGAAGTGGGTAGCAAAAATTGCACCGTGTCGCGTCTTCACCAACTTATAATCTCCTTCTTTGATCACAAGGCCATCCATCAGCTCTGCACCCCGACTTCCCTTAATGGCAGGACCAACTTTTCCGGCAGAGTGCCACTGCCGACGGAAGAGTTCAACATCTCTTCCTTCCTTGTGGGTCGTGGTCACGAACAACCTTCATTAAGATTACGATGTTGTGACTTAATATCTTCAACTTCAAACTTGTGTCCACAAATCGCAACCCCCTTCCTTTTTTTTTTTTTTAAAACAGTTGTTGGGAGTATTGACTAGATATAATAGTTGCTGATTGCTGTTAAAACGACCTGAACCTGACCAGACACATCACTTTCGATAATTTAGTTAGCAATATATGAACCAATAAATTTTTAAGGAAAATCCCACGTTTATAATACCTTGATTGGATTGATCTCGTCTCACTAAAATAGTTGTGTCCCTTTAAAATAAGGATAAGCATCTTCTCCTTGTCTTATTATTTCTCCTTACCTCTTTAACCATTTTTGACAAGTGACATTCAACTAAAATCTTATTTTTGGATTGGGATTCAGTCCTAATCTCTTCAATCTTAGCTTTTGAAACATTCACACTTGTACCAACTGAAAATAATAGAGTACTCAGATTTTACGCAAACCCAAATCTTATTTATGAAAAAACAGTTTAATTTGAATGCTTTAGTTCTTAATATAATAAATAGTGAATAATTATAATAATAATAATAGGAACTAAATTATTATTATTATAATTCAAAAATTATATTTTAATTCATTATTTTACTAAAATTTAGAGACAAATAAAAATAACCTACTAAATCAACTGTAAAATATCACTCAACCTCCAAATTTTAGGAAGTATATACCGTTTTCCAAATATCCAAAGTATATGTCAATTTCCTCTACTTATTTAACAATTTCGGATCCACATCTTTTAAAATTTAAATTGTAATTATATGTACGTTAAGATAAAGCATAAAATAGCTTAGTAGAGTACTAAATTATCATCAGCACTAGAATTGAAGATGGAGATTTTCCCACGGCTTTTATTTCCCCAAATCAACTGCGTTAAACAGATAAAGCACATACAGAAGCATAACTTGATGAACAGGGAAATGCCAAACTTATTACATAATACATCAATTCAAACAGAGCAAACTGGTATACATATGCAAAATAACATGACAGAAGTACAGTTAGGCAGGGGGTAAAGTGATACACTGCTACATCGGATTAATCAAGAATCGGTGCTGGACCATTCTTGTAATGTTGGGGTTGCAACTCCGACATTTTTCATGTCAAAGATATTGGCTGGTTCACAATATTTAGAAGTTTCAGTCACAGTTACGATGTATAATATTTTGCTATCTGAAAGCTTCAAAGACAGGCATAAATTGATACATAGCCTGAGAGAGAGAGAAAAAGAACAAAGAAGGCATAAAGTAGGAAGCTCCAATCAAGCATTATAAGCATATTCATAAAATTTGCTGTTGTATGGGATGGTCTGAACAGAGAATTTGGCTACACTTTGTTCTTCTAAGTTTGTTCAAATGATTAGAACTGAAAAACAATGATAATAGACACAAAGGAACTGAAAAACAATGATAAGAGACACAGAGGAAGAAAATTAAGGAAGAAACATTCAGTTTTAAACTAGCAACCATCTATTCAATCACCATGCTTTAGAAAACTCCTAGCATCATTTCTGTGATGTGAATATGATAAATTTACCTTTCCTCTTTCAGATGTTTTATGTTAACTTAAAAAGTAGTACTCAATGTGACAAAGATTTAGCTAAAACTAAGTTCAAAGCTTCTCAGTTAAGCATGTGATTTCCATAATAACGCTGTAATAATACAGCAGACTGTTTTTTGTTTTAAAAAGTTTTCCAGAAACAGCATATATCTCAACTAAAGCTCTTAATCTCGTAAACTTCTCAGTCTGTATCACTGTATGCCATAAAGAGGTGTGTGGTTCCTCCTGCTAATACTACACATCTACTGAAAACTTAAAGGTTGTTGATTCAACTGATATGTAAGAAAATTAGGTAAACATAAGAAAAACTAGCATCCTCTTCATGCAGCACACTTCCACTTGCAGGACAACCATATTCTAGGAACCATCCTAATGGAACTAAACTGTGTTTCTAACCATTAGCAACAATTGAACTGATCAAAGCAATATATTTTTTTGAAATTGATGGCGCACCGACAATTTGTAAACTACAGGTAAGAAATATATCAGTAGAACTAAGTCTGTCCATATGTGAATACGAGTAAAAAACACATCAAAATGCTATTTTCATCATTGATTTGTTGCAGTGGGTCTCAATTACTGAAAAATCATCAGAAAATTTGGTATTTGCATAACAAAGCATGTGAGAGAATAGTAACAAAATCCAGGTTATTAGAAAACACATACCAACATGAACCTCAGGTGTAGAAGCTGCAGTGGCATCAATGATAACAGCAACAGATTGGTAATCCAGAGCTACTGCATCAAACACAGTCTGCCTGATGCAATTCGGAGTCTGAACACCTACACATAGAGATTTCATTGAATCACCCAACCATCCTGAACCAGAATGCCTCACTAAATGACATCAACTAGTGGGTCTAATAATCTTGAAATGTTCATTTACCAACAATGACTAAACTATCAATCCCTGCAGTTCGAAGGAATGAATTAAGGTGGGTAGCAAAAAAGGCGCTGAAATGTGTCTTCACCAACTTATAATCTCCTTCCTTGATCACAAGGCCATCTACCAGTTCTGCACCTTGACTTCCCTTAGAGGTAGGACCCACCTTCCCGGTAGAGTACAAGTGCTGACGAAAGAGTTCAACATCTCTTCCTTGTGGGTCGTGTTCACGAACAACCTTTAGCCAATATTTTACATCATCATCAACACATGCTCAAAGGAACACTAACATTTACATTTTTTTTTTCATTAATTCTAAATCACTAATGCTTCAGAATGTTGCTGTTTGCTTTATCTTCAAAATCAAACTGACGAGCTACAAAAATAGGATTGCAATATATATGAGTAAGCAGCACAGGCCGCTGTATTACTAATTTCTCTTAAAATTTATAACAACAGCCACAGAAGTTAAATTTTGACAATCAATCCAACTAAGGAAGCTCCCGAAGTACATCTTCTTCATGTTGATTACATAAGAATTTTTTATTTTACTCTGATATGCATTTACTATTCTATCAAGTATAATCAGCTAGTCTGGATTTGAAAATTCAGTTACTCTGTTCAATCAATATCGCAGTTTTATAAGACAACAAGAACAAAGATATAGATTGAACCCAGAATCCAATGTCGTCAACTTTACCCAAAATCACAACTTTCGATGGATACATTTTCTTAAGAAACAAATAGAGGAACAAGAACATACAAAAAAAGAATGGAAATGCGAATGAGATAAAAAGACAGAAAACTACCCACACAACGAGAATCCCACGCTGCCTAGCGATTTCGACAGCCTTTATAACATTAGGAATTACGGCTTTGCCTCCATCCACTCTCATCAATCCATCATCAAGTATAAAGTCATTCTACAAGTTAAAAACAACCCAGAAAAGTAAATTGAAATTGCAATGAAACTCAAGTAATAATCATAATTATACAAGTAATTATACAGAGAAAGAGAGAGACCTGCATATCAATAACTAGAAGAGCTGTGCGGGTCCATTTGGTATTTGCCATGTCACCTGAAAATCTAGTACCCGAAAAAACTACGGAGCTTTGAGTTCAGATGAGTTGGGGATTATCTTCTTCTTTCTTTTTGCTGAATTTAATTATTTTATTAAAAATAAAAATAAGAGAATAACTACCTTGTAACTCATTCATGTTAGAAAATAATTAACAATAAAACAAGAGCAATTAACATTCACAAAGAAAGTTAATATAAATTAATAAAACTGGGAGATGATGCAATATATAACGTAAGGATTACATCATCAAACAAGTGTGAGAGTGAGGAGGAGCGTGCAGGGAGCAAGAGTGGCCCATAATACTTGAGTGCAATCCGAAAAAGTCGTCTAGAAATACTCGAAATAAAATCTGGGGTCCAAGTTTCGGGCGGGTCACTGAGTCTGAGTCTTCAGTCCCAGTCCCCCACACATTGATTGCTATGAATTGAATTTGCAGAGGCCATCTGATTTCTGAAAGCCTTTTATAATTATTTGCCTGTTACACTGTTAGATATGGCTAAGAAACAAAGACGGATTGATGCAATGAGTACTCGTATAAAGTCTCCTTTCACAAAGAAAGAAAAGAAAGAAGTTTACAAATAACAAGAAAAGAAAATTGTTTTGGAAAAATGTAGCTCAAGATATGAACAAGAGAATAAGTTGGATGGTGTTTTGTTCTGTTCTTCCAGGCTTTTTGCTGGTGAAATGATTAATATATATGAGATTCATACCACTACTTGATTCTTTTTAACATTTAGAGAAAAAGAAAATTTTGTGAATGAGACCCAATGTATCAATTTTTTTGAAAATAAATTTGTTATCTTTGTCGGATTATATGTCTGCATGTACTCATAAAATTTAAAATTTAATCAAGATTTAGGGTATGGTTTATAAATAAAAAAGATCGAAACAATTTATCAATTTAGTAAAATTTTTCAAGATGGTATAGAAAAGTTTTGAGTTTGAACTCAAGTTAAAATTATAAAAAAATTTAATTTATATTAATATGATAGATAAAAACTATAATTAAAATTTTTTAGATGGAAGTATATAATAAATCATTGCGGGTCATTCATACCTCCCTTTAATGAATTCTTCTTATATATATATATATAAAATAAATTATAACAATGGTATTTTAGTTAGATATATGATGTTATTAATGGTTTAAATGTTTCTGCTATGCTAATAATTCAAGAAAATTGAGATTTTGAAATTTATTTTAAGAAATACTTCTATTGGTTAATGTTTTTGACAGCAGTTTTGGAAGTTTCTCCAAAAAGAACATTCAAACACGAGAAAAAGAGTTAAAGAAAGCACTTCTAATTATTTGGCTGTGTTCTAATATAAAACACTCCATCTTTTCAATCAAACAATCCGATAGTTTGCCTTTTTTGACCACTTTTAATTTAAAATTTAATTCATTAATAATCAAATATGTTAATATGTTAAAATGTTAGTGCTATCTATCTTCAGTGTATACACACACACACACACATGGTTTCAACTTTCAAGTGTCGTCAAATTAATTGAGATGTTGAACATCAATTTCATCACCCATTAATTAACCTATTTTAATGATCACCACAACATTTCAGAGCAATATTTTGCTTTTTCTATTATGTTTCTTCATATATATGGAGTCTCCAATATTGAGGGCTATGGATAAACGATGATTTTAAATAGGATATTAAGGTTATAATTAACGAAGAATTGCATAATAATATGTGGAAGATTCTTCAATGATACCATTCATTCCAGCTCCTTTTCTAGCACCGCTCCAAGTACTTTTGGAGAACAAAAGCACTTATTCCATTAGCAAATGCAACAAAAACAGTAGAAAGAATTTTCATCGTCTAGCTGATCAAAAAAAGAATTTCTATACCATAATCAAAACATGATGAAGCCTTTAAAATACACATGATGATGACTAGACTAATTAACTAAATAAAGCTTGTAAATTAAGGAATCATTAATTTCCCTAAGTTTGATTCTTTAACATTATCTTTTGATTGCACTCGGCAATGAGATCAATGACTCTTATGGGAATAATTTATTGATATATATATATATATATGCTTTTCCTGAAGGTAATACATAGAAAATAAAGTTTAACATTGTTCACATTTATTACTATGAACAATAATTCCGTCGTTAATTTTAAAGCTATTGCATGAATCTTTCTTAGGTTGCTATGTATTAATCCCTAGAAGCATTAGATTAAAAGAAATAATCAAATAAAAGAGCGAGAATTTTCCCATGAATAGAAAGATATAGAATGCTGCAGCAGAAAGCATGCAGTTTCAGATCGATGAATTACAAAATAACTAATAGAACTTCGTAGAAATGAAGCTATAGATAATTAGGAAAATAACATGCAGTCTTAATTATTTAAATTAAAGACAGTAATACAATACAAGAACGATAAGCAAGTACTTCCGATAATATATATTCTAGCTAGCTAGAATGCATAGCATCATGAGCAATCAATCTTAGATTACAGCAGATTGACTGCTCATGATGTTATACCATTCCCATAAAATCTCCGGGAGGACAAATATCTATAAATGCAGCCAAAGGAGTATATATAGCTAGCGGCTGCATAATCAAAAGCCGCCGCCTCCGAGCGCCGGAGCCCAATAATCAGCTCCATTCTCACTTTCAACTTGCAGAGTGCAAGACACAGGAACCAAGCACAATCCTCTACTCCTCAAATCCTTTGGCTTATCTTGATCATCCTGATAATTAATTGACAACAAAAAGTAATGAAAATTACTTTAGAAAAAGAGAGGAAAGTTCATAAATTAATTAATATTGGTCAAATGAAAGATAAGTGTTGTATATGTCAATAGAAGTATCAAGCTTTATGTATACTCGGTTATTAGGAGCTCCTTTTCTTTTCAGGCAGCAGGTGTCATTCAACAGCTATATATGCAAAAGAGAAGAGAAAAAGAAGAAAAAGGCATTACTATTTGAAGTCTTTCTCAACTCTCTTTTCATTCAAAATTAAATTTTAAGTTGTCCGCAGATTACATATGCTTTTGATAATAAACGTTTCCCGAACATAAAAAGAATGTATATAAAGTTGAGAAACTTGTCCTTTTAATGCTTTATTTATTTTAATTCATTTGCTTTTTATTTATGAATTAATTGATTAGATTCATTTCAAAAACAAATCCCTCCCCCTCTGATGATGGATCCAATAAAGCTTACCTGACCTGGGTCTTCAGGAAATGCACCATTTATATGATCTCCTTGAACCTAAATGAAATTTCTTTCCAATTTAATCCCATACATACTATTATAAATTAATTATTCACACAGGATTTAGGGTGTGCTTTGGAAAACGAGGAGGAATAATTTATGGGTACTTACACATTGTTGGTTTCTCATGTTTGCAGATGAAGTGTTCAGGTAAGGAGAGCTCAGTGCCTGCATTTGGAAGAGAATAAATTTGTGACTTCCATAACTAAAGAATGTTTTATCACAAAAGCATCAATAAATTGAAACTTTAACTGCATGCTTTCACTGATGAATCTGATCAGTTTGCTAGAAAAATAGTTTAAAAATTAGGGAAGAAAGATCACCTCAATTTGACCTTGAAGGAATCTGATATAACCAATAGCTTCTAACAAGACAGAAGCAGTGTCAGTCTGCAAAAAGAGGAACACCGATCTCGATCACAACACCCCAAACTCATATATATTCTGATTTTCTTTAATGTTAAAAGAGAAAGCCAGAAGAAAAAAGATAAAGAAGAAACAGAGAATTAAAGCTTAGCTAGATCAGTGTAAATTGCTTTTAAAAATCAATTTCTCCATATGGGTTTAATCTTAGAAAAATCAACTTCTTTTGTTTACCTTTCCAAATGGGGAAACTAGTTGGTGAAGTGTTGTTATTCTGTCTCCTAGTTTCTCCTTCCTCACCTGCTGGTTCAGCACGTAGATTAAATATATAACAGTACTGAATCGTTTTGTTTAATTAATTTTTCATTTGCATATTATAATTTTCTGCTAACGAATCACACATGCTGATAGAAATGGACAATCAAGAAAGACATAAAATCTCCACGCTTGACCACACAAGGAAAGAGAAAGAAAGAAAGGAGAGAGAATTTGTGTTACTTTTAGAGGTGGTTGGCCTGAAGAGGAAGGCTGAACCCTAGCTTTCTTACACGCGCCACCACCCGGGGCTGTGCTGTTACACTAGGAGAAAGAGAGGATCATGTATCAGAAATTTGAAATATAAAATATATTGTAGTGACTTAACCTAGCTAGCCATAAAATAAAATTATTGGTTTTTCTTGCCTCATATGAATGATCTGGATTTTGTTGATTATTCCTATCTGCTTCGGTATGAGCAAAGTCTAATATACTAGTGGTTAAAGTACTGGTAATAACACAAGACCTAGGGGAATTAACTGGAATGATTTGTGGCCAAGAAGCAGCCTGAAATTCTCTACTTCCAGGAATATACAAGTTGTTAGTTTGGGGAACTTCTTGCTTTACATGATCAACAACAGGAACTCTTGGAGATGGATTTATGATTTGTTCATCCCAATTTTCGAACTTTTTAGGCTGAAAATGACTTGCAGAAAACCTATCTTCATCGCCTGACAATCCTCCTCCCCTGAAAAATAATCACTAGATTAATCAAAAACCCACCAAACATTTCTTTGCAAAATTGGAAGTACAAGTCAAAATAAGTGAAAGAATAAATAGAAACAAGTTAGCATTTTATAGTTAAAGGAGACAAAAGAAGCTCAATTTCGAAGGATTCGAATTTTGAACAGAAAAAACGGATACATCCATGTTGCAAATGAATCTCCGGTATAAAAGAAACTGTAAATTAAAGCCTATACATAAAAACTACTATGCATAAGAAGCCCATGAAATCATGCCGAACAAGTATAAACTAGATAGACAGGAAAGTGAGAAGTTTACAGTAGTAGCTGGCTCCATGACTGTGGATGTTCTTGGTTATCAGGCAAAGAATTCAAAGGAAGCGAAGAAGATCCAAGTACATACGGAGATGGGAATAGAGATTGAGATGTGGATAACAAAGCAGAAGGTTGCTGGTGAGAAGGTGGATGCATGCTCCACCAGCTAGGGTTTCCTGCCATCATTTGTTTTGCTCACTGAGAATCTTTCTATCTCCAAAACAAAAATACTAGCCAGCAATAATTCATATAAGCATGCTCTCAAAAGAACTCCAAAAAATGAATTTTGCTTTCCTTTTCTTTCCTTTTTAATTCTATCACTTTCTCTCTCCACTAGTTTTGTTTTCTGGTTTATGCATCCAAACAAGACTCTGTTAGCTAAAGCTTTTGCTTTAGGAGTGATACTACTTCTCCTGTTTGCTTTGTTTGGCTTTCTCAGATGAGGTTGAAGAGAAAACTGAAGACTATATTTTCCTCAAACAATTTTTATAGAGATGTGGGGTTGGGGAGCTTTGCAATATGTTTTCTCTCTTTTTCTCTCTTCTTCTTACATATTTTATTTACTATTTTTTTAAAAAAAAATTATTTTATTCTTTGCTTTTGCTTTATTATAAAGTGGGGGCAGGAAAGCTGGTGCGCTGTGTTTTCAGTCCATAAACAAATACTTTGCAAGAGCTTATTATTTTCCTTGATTTGGGGTACTACATTACATTGGGATTGTTTCAAGAGTTAGGGTTTAGAGTATAATGGTATTTGATGTTATATATATATCATGATCATGCCTTTCTCTACTCTTGTGCAATAATGCAACTTGCGAACAAAAATATAGAATCTAAGTAGGCAGACATTTTCAGTAAAATATGAAAGACTGTTAGCTAAACTTGACCCTTAGCACTATTATAGCAGTTCTTCCCCACTTTCTCTTTTACTTTGTTTATTTATTTTCTTCTGGTTGTATGGGCGGCTATATGTCTACAATGTGCACTTTCTCTCTCAATATTTCACAGCTTGTAGCTAGCTAGCTGTAGCATGCATGAACAAATTTAGGTTTACTCATCATCAAAGATGAACAGTAATCCAACCCGTTTGTCTTATCGCCTGCCTGTCTAAGTTTGAATTACAAAAGAAAAGTCTCATTTTTCGAATTTATACAGTGTTTTACACCATGGGGTAATTGAATAACTTGTTGAAGGCAAAAGACTTGGGTCTTCAGATCGTTGAAAAGAACACCGTAGTCAAAATTATGGGATTGACTGATGAATATGTATCTTTATAATGTACATCCAACAAAACAGGACACATATTCAGCCATCAAAGCACAAAATGGGTCCACAATTTGAACAAAAAAAAAGATTCTGATGGTAATATATTTGTAAGAGATTCAATAGTATCCCACAGAGAATCCACGCAGAATTTACCATCTAGAAAGATTGAAACTTTGTCTCAATTCAAATTAAAGTCATAATATTTGAAAAATATTACTGACTTTTTTCATTCTCTTCGTACATATGACATTATTTTATTGAACGGGTGTACATATTTTGTTATTCAATAACGTTTTTGACAAATATGCATTACGAGGGTTTGTCTGATAAGAGTATATGTTTATCTAAATGTATCATAATGTATGGAAACACACACTCAACTATGAATTATATATGATGTATGGCATCACAAAGAGTTTAGTGAATGAGAATATGCAATTGATGAGGACAATTATGAATCATATATAATTGTGATTAATTAAAAAACTATCATATCATTATATTTCATTAGAATTATAATATATATCGAACCATATCCTTATAGGGGATTCGTTTTTTAACCGATAGTACTTTAATTCTTTTAAAAAAAATGATGAAGACCACTCATAATACTAATTGTTGGACCCATTTCGATTAATTTTTTATTCAAAGTTTGAAATTTATAGTCTCTAGCTACAACATTACATTGATGCTTTTAGTTGTAAATTAAAGAAAAGAAATTAATGAAATAGACTAGATATAATTAAGTATTGGATGAATTATTATTAAATATTTTCAAAACTAAATTATCGGCGTTCATCTTTCATCATGTAAAAGTTAGAATAATGAACATATGGTCAGGTTGGTAGTAGATGGTGACGAGCTTGACTATGTTTTGTCCTCTACATTTCTTTGTTTTTTTGGCTCGGCAATCATTTTATCAACGAGTATTGAGAAGAACGAAAAGGGTCAATCAATCTTAGTCTAGAATCTAGGAATAAGCAAGGATTCATATTACATCATGCTCTAAGCTTGAATCTCAATGATTGAGTGCATAGATATCAATTGACTAACATGTTAAACGTAATAAGTTGACATTGATTAGTCTAAAATTTAATTAAGCAAGAAGATTCGGTTGGTTGTGACTGTTAATCAACAGTTGCGTGAAACTAACAAGTTAAAAGCTTAAAATGTATATTTATTATCAAATGCCTTGATTATCACACTTTAACAAATGAAATAGAAGCAATAACGATTACAAATATGCTCTAAGTGGAGGCATCAGAGAAACTGATGTGCTGTTCTTTCAACAAGAAGAAGCATACAAAAGGGAAAGGGAAATGGCCAAATACAAAAGATAAGGAACTGAAAGATATATAATTTTCTGTGAGAGAGGCAAGAAATAACCTCTTAAATGACATAGTGATGATAAAGAATGATCCCCTTGTAATGGGGAAAGAATGTTTTTAAACAAATCTTAATTTATATGCCAGATTCTGGCATTTTTTTTTTATACAGAACTCTCTAGGTTGATATTGGTTTTCTTCTCTCTAATCCGGTATACATAACATATCATTGACCTGTAATTTTATGGCTGACTACACCATGCCGTTGCATGGCAATTACTGGCCCGTTGCATCTGGGACACCGGAATGATGGAGATGCACAGCGTGTCCTAAGGCAGTAATAACAGTACCTGAAAATGGGAAAGAATCACAAATTTTAATCAACTGAGTTATCTTGGATATGTGTATTTTAGGATGTGTAGCTGAGTAAAAGGCAGTTCAGAACTGGCAGATTAACCAAATACAATCGGCCTTAGAAGTTTGATGGATCATCCATGGACAGTATTGAAAAAAATTGGCTGCTGGCCGAGAAATTCATACCCAAGGTGGCATAAGAACTTCAAGCCCGTGAGAGGGCAAGCAATATAGCGTGAGGATTTCTAACTTCAATGGGACAGAAGAAATTCAAGCCCACACTAAAGTTAACATGGAAAACTATTATAATCAACGAGAAAAGGCAGAAATTCAGTGAAATACCTATGTTGACAGGGGAGGGCAAGAAATGGAGTAGTCGGACTTGCTTGGCAAATTGGACAAGTACTGTCATCCTCCGTGGAACTTGAAGATTTATCCTTTGAAAATGGGCTAAATATGCTTTTAACGGTTGACGAGTTAAGAAGAGGAAGAAGTAACAGCAACATTTCCTGCAAATCAGAGAAGAGAAAAAACTGAATAAGAATAATTACTGCTAAATCCATAGTAGAAAACTTTCTTTTTTTTAAACGACCATTCTATAAAGATTTTGAAGAGCATATACATATCAATCTATAACTCAATAAAATTTCTCGCAAATTGATTGCCAAAGTGGAACCTTTTGAACTGATTCAAAATCTTCTACCATCAAAATCTTTTGAAGGCAAAGGCACATATGCTACTTGGTGACTAGTGCCTGATGACCCAAGTAATATTACTATCATTACATATGCATGTGACCTTGGGAACTGAGTCCTAGGCTACCACCTTGTCAAAAATCAACCAAGGTGAAGCTCTCAACCTAAAAACGAAACAGGAGAAGCAAGTGGGTTTAAAAGGACTGTCCCTAGTGTCTTATATGAGTGATTTCCATAAATTAAACAAACACTTTGGAAAGTTAGATCCAAACTTACCACCTTTTTAAATTTACGCATTGATAATACTAAAAGGAAAAAATGATACAAAGTTTTGAAAATAAATTCATAAATCAATCCAACAGCAGGAAACAGGGTCCTATAAACTAAGAGCCCTTCAGATCTATAAGTTCATGGCTAATGACCTTTTTCAGTAATACTTCTTATGAAAAGAAATACTTCTTATGAAAATGGGAAAAACATATATATAACTTTTTAAATAGAATCCATAAATCAATTTAATAATAAGAAACAAAATTCTGTGCGGGAACCGTTCAGGTCAAAGGGTGTATCCAATGAAAGGGCAGAACCATAGAAAAAGCTCTTTCCTTTTTGGTCACACAAGATCAATTGTTGAATAAGCTGCATTAATGCAACCCCACAAAAAAAGTCTTGTTCTGTTTGTATTGGATATTGGATCTTTTAAACAATATTGGTTAATATCTATTAGTTTGAACTGTTACAAACCATGTACATTTTAAATAAACTCCAAGAATTTTGCATAATTTTGAAATGCATAATTCAATTAAGAGAGGAAAACAATTACCGAGAACTCATTCCATACTAACTGACGATTCATGTACTCAAAGCTTACAGCTCGATTCATATTAGGAGTCCCATAGACAAGCCTTGCTCTTAAAACTCTTTCAATGAGGTTCCTATACCTGCAACAGAACAAGACATTGTTCAGTCACTCCAAATCAGTCTGCCATCTGAATACCCAAAAAATAAGAAAAAGAAGGCATAAGAGGCAACAAAAATGTTTAAAAGCTTGTGAAAACATTCCACCCCGTAAGGTGGATAAACTTAGTCAATATATAATAAGCAGTCCAAAATAATTTATGTTCTATGCAGTTCAAGGTTGGGACTTGCACAATCCCATACATCCATTCTTGAATTGTCACAGCATATGCTTGAAAAATTCCTAAGAGAAAGACTACAAGCATATTCTACCCTATCAGATCAGTTGCACTATTTCGATCATATCTAAACTTCTTACCATCGTCCCTTAAATTCTTATATTAGAAATAACATGAGATAAGCCAACAATCATAGTTCAATTTCTCAGTGGACATCATTCTGTTAGTGAACATGTAAAGAGGAATCAATAATCAAGATACAAAGAAACCACTATCAGTAGTACAATATATAAAATTCATTTCTGTTCACTGAAAATTATTCTGATATTGAACACATAATGAGAAATCAATAACCGATAACATGGAGAAACTACTGCTAAATCAGCCAACCAGAACTGTGTATTAGATACATATACTATAGCTTTATCATATTCATAGTGGGCAGATAGTATTTTCCTTGCCACTATTCCTCCATATGCTTGTTTTCTCCATTACATTATAAGTACCATGCATACCTTCATCTCCATACTACTAATTATTTTGATAAAAACATCTTATCACTAGACATACCTTCCTGTGCAAAGAAATATGAGTAAGTTTCCAAATGAGGCAGCCTTGTAAAGGGATTCAATCCGCTGTATCAATATCCACTGCTCTCCGAGCCAATGGCCTCTGAATAATATACAAAGAAAATCAGTGTCCACTTCAATCCGTCCCTCCACCACCACCACAATGCATGTCACATACAAACACATTAATCCTTTATTCTAGGAAAGTGAGTGTAGATTAAGGAATAATAGAAGTACTACCTGCTCAGAGTCACCCCATCTACGGAAAGCAGAGAATGATTGTAAGCGAGCCCATAGGTACTGGCCACCAACAGTGGCAATACAATACCAAAGCTTCTGAGCCATGGTAAGTCCAGGTCCTTCCAAACCTGTCCTGACTGTCGAAAAATAACACAAGAAAAGTGGAAGAAAGACTTACAAGATTGAACTGGGTAGGTAAGGTTGCCTTAAAAATGTAAGCTGAGTATATGAATGCCAAAGAAATCATGGTCAATATGAGACTGACTCCTTGGGCCTTTTTTCTTTTTTAATCAAAACAACCACTTTCAACAATTTCAATATATATATAAGGGTTCTACATGTATATGTCTGTGTCTGAAAATGACAAGAACCCATTTAGAAATGTCTGTGTCTGAAAATGACAAGAACCCATTTAGAAATGTCTGTTTTAAGTATCAAATTTCCATATGGCTCCCAAAGATTGAAACAGTTAAGAACATTATTGCAACAGCTATAATCTACTTCAATGCAAGCTGCTCAGGAATCTATTATAATAAGTCTTTGTGAAGCCCAAGCCATAAAACCTGATCTATATTTAATTATCACAAAACAGTGAGTCAGATGACAAAACAAGCGCACAACTTTCCTTTCTCCCTACCAATCATTCCTAAAGTACATCAGAAAGTTCCAAAATTACTTATGACAAATAAGTTTTAGAAAACAAAAAAATCCCATACTATTAATCAGAACCATCACATGAGGACCGAGAGCCAATTATGTCAAGTAGCAGCATAGCATAGTCCAGATCTTACCTTTTACTCTTGTTTCCATAGCGCGCTCATCCCTATACCTCAGATTCATAAGAGCATTTCCTGGAGTTGGCTTATCTACCCAAATTGAGAACCGCCAAATGAGAAACTCAAGAAAAGCATCAAGTTCCGGTTCATATTGAAATAACATTCCTGGCTAATCCCAATAAATTAAAGAAACATAATTAAAAACTTTGACCAATGGAACGTTAGTTCAACTATTACATAACTGATTCCTTCAATAATACAATATAGATACCTTCATCAAAGAGAAGACCTTAACCAACTGTTCCTTTAGCATAGCGGACATTTCAATGTCCAATCTTCCAGCATCAAACTGATTAACTCTTGATATCGATATGGGTATTATTGTCTGTCCCGAAAAAAAATAATAAAAGAAAAACCAAATAAAAGGTTAACATAATTATTTAACAGTAAATTTAATAACTACCCAGAATACAAAATTAACTAATTTAGACCCTGATGACAGGAAAGAAAATTTGCCAACAATTAGCAAACCCCATATAACTACAAGCCCAAAAGCTTCAAAATTTGCTACAAGACCATCCACCAACTAACTCAAATTCAGATAAAGCACTTCCATTGGAAACATTCACATTGCATTTTCATCCGGCTAAGTTAGACTTATTTCATAAAATTCATCAACAAAATAAAATTCCCACAACATTTTTCCTACACATTAGCTTTCAAAAACATCTAAATAGAAGATAAACAAAAAACAAGACCCTAAAACACAGTTTAGAGACAGAAAAATTAATGGAAGAGAATTAAGCTTGGATAATTGAAGCTAAATTTTAAAGGGCAAGTAATACAAGTTAACCTGATGAGAAAGAGCAAGAGATTCCCAATGGGGAATAAGTTTTTGGTAAGTATCAATCCAGGCAGCCTCTGGCGGTGGTATAATATTGACGCTTGAAGCCATTTCTGAGGCTGGTTTTGCTGCTAGGGTTTCCTCTCAAGCTGTAAAATTTTATTGATGAGTATCATACAGAGAGATGTAGCAAGAGATTGGTATTGCTTCGTTCAGTACTGTTCACATACAGTTAAAAGTGGCGGCCGGTGAAATTGAACAAAGTTTCAAGTTTTGGCCAATTTTTTTAATTTTTTAACAAGACAATGAATGTTACCTTTTTTCTTCTTGTTTGATAGGCGGGTATTTTGGTCTTTATATGTCTTTCCAGATTCTGAGGATTATGACTTCAGTGTACAGTTTTCGAGATTCTCAGAGCTCAACCATCTCAGGCTCAGCACAACAACAGCCCATTTACTAAGAACGGGGCTCCTTAGCGGATTGATCCAAGTTCAGCCCAATTAGGACTGGCCATCCCAAACCTTTTAAGAATTTTAAGCCCATGTTATATCGACGTTTAGAATACAATTTTTTAAAAATATTTTGTTTATAATTTAAATTTCAAACAACAAGCACATGAAATTCAAATTGAATTAAAATAAAATGTATATTGCAGCATTTAAATTAATTTCCATGATTCAATTTTTATATATTCAATAACAAATAAGTCTATATACTACACATATGGTGTGACAATAAGTATAGAAACAAAACAAAAACATTATAACATTTCAAATTTAAATTAAAAAACATTATTCAAAAACCATCTGTTTACACAATTAATTTCTCCAAACTACCCCTATGAACCCAGCAAAATTCCCTCTCAACCTCACTAGCCATTTCCTCTTCACCAAACCTCCTCAACCCCTTACTCAAAACCTTACCCACATATTCATCAACTTTCCAACTATACCCCACCCCACTTCTCTTCATCACCCCATAAATCCTGACCGTTGATTCCTTCGATCCCGCACCAACCACGGCCTTAATCACCCTCAACAGACCCTTTTCATCACCTTCGTTGATCTCCAATTCGCCCATCAAACGGTCAATCTCCTCCGTCATTCCTTTCTTAGCCAAAGCGCTGACCAAATCGCCGAGCAAACTCAAATCCCGCTGTGGGTATTCCCGCTGAAAGGTGGAGAACACGTGTACGGCGAGCGCGCACTCACCCTGGCGGATGAGCTCGCGCAGGGCGGCGAGGAGGTCCGCCTTGATGAGGCGGGAGAGCGAGGGGTAGGTGGGGTTATCTGGGTTTGATTTGTGCGCCCGTTTTAGAGATTGGACGGCTTGGATTGCTTCTGTGCTTAAGATTCTGCCTTTTACCAGAGGTCCACGGTTGCTTCGTGGGCCGCAGCGAATGGTAATACTGTGAGTGGTGATTGATTTCGTGATTGTTGGCTTGTGATTTGGAGGAAGAAAAGTTAGGTTTGAGTGAAGAGTGGACGCCATTTTTGCAGAGGTTTTGGACGGACGAGAAGATGATATCATAAAACAATAAGTGGGATAATAACATCTGCATCCCTAATTTTTCACAATTTCGATTAATGATATAGTTTGAAATTATTTTGCATAGGAATCTCTTTATTTCGATTCTCGTATAATTCCCTTCCATTATCATAAAATTCCTTTGATAAAATTCCGTTGTTCTACTAAAATTTACAAAGGTGAAAAATCTCATTTATAAAATATTAAATTTTATCTTTAATTTTATTTAAATTTAAAATAATAAAAATATTTTTCAAAGGGTTTATGAAGCAGTTCTTATATCCTTTAACAAATAAATATTAATATTAAGAGTCTGGGCGGGAGAGGGTAAAATAGGGGAAAAACGTCGACAGCAGGATTCGAACCTGCGCAGGCAAAGCCCAACAGATTTCGAGTCTGTCTCCTTAACCACTCGGACATATCGACGACGTTCGCATTGGTCTCCTACACTAATAAATATAGCTTATTAATGACTTACAGTTTAACAACATTAACAAAGCCCAAGAAACAGGCCCAATACTGGCTTTAGGGGAGCACTTCAGAAATTGGATACATCATACACATGGATATTATTTTTCAGGAATATGATGATGAAAGAGTTTAAAAAAGGACAGGGAGACAAAAACTCATACCTAACTTAAGTTCATCCAACCTCATGCCTGTAGTAACAAACAAAGCCATCAAATGCCAACATGTTTGAAGCAATTATGCTCAATTAATTATGGCTAATGTTAATGAAGATTTCTGATAAATATTCTTGGTGAATTCCCTATTTCTTCACTCCAACAACTGCTTTCATTATGGACCATTTCACTTGATTAATGGGACATTATTAATTACTTTATGATCTAATTCTATATGGCAA
This sequence comes from Melia azedarach, assembly GCA_028052125.1. NCBI lineage: Eukaryota > Viridiplantae > Streptophyta > Magnoliopsida > Sapindales > Meliaceae > Melia > Melia azedarach. The sequence goes on along the minus strand of CM051398.1, from coordinate 1,951,820 downwards.
CGAAATTAGAGGAGTAATAAAAGAGGTTGGTGGCCAATACACAGAAACAGTTCTGGCATTAACTTGGTGAAAGACAAAACATCCCTCTATGATTGTAAGGTCATATCTTCCTCAAATATGATAAGCCCTAACTCATAATATAGAGTTAGCAGTTTGACATCACAGTCTTGTATTTAAATTATGATTTTTAGGTCGAATAATAATTCAGCACGCATTATTATCATTAGCTAGTTACATGATTAGATTATCTCAAACTAGAATATTAATGTGAGATTTTTTTTTCTTTAGAAAGAAAAAGAGAAAAGATCAACTAATATATTTGAATTTGTAGTCCACATTAATGCTATTAATTAGAGGATGTTGGTTTGATTAATTAGGACCATAATTATATAAATACACTCGATGACATTTTGAATGAGATGGGTATAATTTATTGTGCTATAGTTTTCACAACATTCTCATTAAATACCATTTGGGTATAGATACTTATCAAAATTCAATAGTACAAGCAGGATTTGTGGTTTAGTTTGTCTGGAATATGCATGCCACAATTTCTGATATCTGTTTGCAATTATTATTAGATTTACATCATTATCAGTGAGTGAAAGCATTAAGGAATAAACATGATTTGGGCATTAAATTTCATAACTACTACTCATACTCCTTGATGTGTTTTTGGTTCGTGATTGATTTTTCCTCATTGAATTGCCAACCAACCAACATTAATTCTTGATCTGTAAATTTCTTTTTTGTACATTAATTGTTTCAAAGTGGATGCATTATTAAATATAGGTAAATTCTTGATATTAAAAATTGATGTTTAAAGATTTTTCTTAATGTTTGCGCTAAGCATAATTTAATTTGCCAGATATATCATGAGCATTATTACTTTACTATAATATATCATATTCTTGGAGAAAATAATTCTAGATACAATAGGTTTATGGCCAAATATACACATTCACTACAAATATATACTGTAGACATGCAATATTAATTTCAATTCCCATAATGTTTTTCTCCAATATTGTCTAGCACTTACATCAACATCAAACACCAATAACTTCAAAGTGATCCGCAACTCAATATCCAACTCTCCTAGCAAGATTGACATTCATCCAATTATACACTGACAATTTTGATAGTCTTAAACTCTCAAAACTTCTGATATCATTTTACTTTTGAAACTTCTTTCTTGAAAGATTCTAGAAAAGAAATTTCCCATTGATGGGATTTTGCTTTTATAGTAATATACAAATTAACTAAAAGGCTAGTTAGTTTTTGACAGATCCGGAGAAAAATTTTATCATCCTGGTTGAATTTCATTTGATTTGATAACATTTGATGGGTGATTAAGGAAGCACTAAATTATCAAATCATGCATTGAGAGAAATGAGGTTTCCGGGTTCTCCAATTACAAAAGGATCAGATGATCATTACTTTACTCCCAAAGTAAAGAGAGAAATGAAACTTTAAATTTAATTACATTTGAAATCACAATGTAAATGTGCACAAAATTGAAATCTTCTCCTCCATTAGTATTTCTAATAATCTATGAAAATTATAAGTTTTTTGGCGCCTGCAATCCGAATCTGGGATCAAATCTGTCATTGTTGATCAGTTACTACGATGACAATTACTATACTTTGTAATGATGTTATGAGTTTCCACAATTTTGGCTTAAAACTGTTGCTAACATTGACATTAGCATGCACGCCATAATGTTAATTCTCCAAACTGCAGTATAATTAGGTTTCCATCATTTTCTTAGTACATTTATGACTGAACATGCATGTTATTCTTCCATTCAGACTGTCCCTTGTGGTTTAAGAAATTTACATGTAATTAAATTTCTTCACTTTGTTTGAACATTAATTGATTCTAAGAATGAAGCTCATAATTATATACCAATTTCAGGAAAGAAAAAAAAAAGTTTGGTTTCAAGCATGATAGCATAAAAATAATATTTAGTTGCCATGGGAGCTAATTTCTTGGGACCTACCATTATTGCTGTCTGGATGAGATCTTGCTAAGTGACCCCAGAATTTCAAACTTAGCTGAATAATGAATAATGCTATATATATTTATACAACATCAACTTCACCAATAATTCAATTTTATTCAACAGTTTCCTGCATAAAGAAATCACAAGCACATGGAACGTGACCAATTCTGTAGGCTTAAGGGATACATGACTGTTAGCAAAACCAAGAAGTTAAGAGAAATCAAACATAGAGTTCGCCAAAATTTCCAATCTGTTTTTGGTAAAGTTGTGGCCATTGTGTCTTGGTTTTTTATCTACATCAATTGTTGTGCAAAAGCTGTAATATTCCTCATGGACCCAGATGCAAATTCTTGTTAGATGATTGATTCCAATCCATTTTTGTTAATAATGTATGCATTCTTATCACAAATTCCTGCCTTAGGATTATGAAAACCTTCAAAGTGTAAAGAAATAGTGTCCGACCCGTAATAATATACTCACGATTTGTACTTTTATATTCTATATCGTAAATCACTACCGGTTAATCCAAACTTATACACACACAGGATATGATTGTCTCCGAAAAGCTTGGATTGATTTTGACTGGTGGAATTCTAAGCTTCAGATTCAAGAACTCTGCAACTCTTAAGTCGCGATCAAATGAGAAGAAGATCACTCCATTATTATATCTCTAAATGGGGCTACTGTACGTTGTCATGATTTGTCAAAGTGACTTGATGAATACATATATGCAATATATAGCGCGTAGAGACGTGCTCTTCAAAAGCATCTGAAAAATGATAATGATTCCAACAATATTTAGGGTTATGTTAAATAATTTTCACATGTCTTGAATCAGAATTTGTCTGTCTGTCTTGTATATTCATTGTTCATTGATGGAAACAATTCGGAAGAAAGCGTGAAACACTATTAGTAAGCTAGCGGAGAAATGATCAGTCAATAGTTTCAACTTTGAATTTGAAATTATACAGGTTAACGTTTTTCCTTCTTCTAGCTTTGCAGCTGAAAATTATTGCATATTGCTTCCTTCATTCGGGAAATATGATAATGAGAACTAATAATTACAAAGAATATCAAATAAATAACCAGCAAAATAATGCATTTCACCATGAGTATCCATTTCTCTTTTCAAGGTTTTCCCTCTCATTCAACAAGAATTTATTATGAGATTGTAAGTTTAATTAATGTACTATATATGAGCATTTATTATAAGAAAGTAAATTTAAGGTGTTAGATTGATCGACTTTGTTAACGCAAGAAAGTGAGAATACGTTGTAGCTTCGCGACAAAAGAGAATTTTAGAATATGGGATAATATTGGAAAACAACTTGAATGATGGAATTTCCCTTCTTCTTCTTCTTCTTCTTCTTCTTCTTCCTCTTAGGTTTATCAAGTAATCAACAACTTGTGTGTGTACTGTAGCAATGGTGGCCAGCAGGTGAGACCCACCAAACCAAAGCATAGATTGATATATATATACATATATCTCAACACTTTAAACACATGATTTATAAAGGAAAAATGAAAGATTTACTTTTGTGATCAACTTTGATTAAGATTCTAGTACATACAAACAAGGACTGAGTCAGACTTGAAAAGCTAGAGAGTTCTAATATAAAATTAAAAAAATAAAACAAATTTTAATTGAATTAAAAACATTATATATATATATATATAAACAATTATTTTGTATTTCAATTAAGTTTTTCTGCCTATTATAGCTTAGATTACTTTAACATTTGTCACAATTTTTATATTGTTAAATATATCTATAAAAATTATCATAAATATTTTTTAAAAATGTTTCCTGTAATCGGCTCTTTTTCTATTTTTCAGTAAGCGTGATAGAAATATACAGAGAAATGGGAAACTAATTAGTGTATATACGTATGTAGTCAGCATGTAACCCTAAAGCAAATTAGGGTTTTGTTCCGGGAGGGGTATACCCACTACTAAAGGACACATGGCCTAATTGTACATATTCCTTTTTGTGGGTCCCAAATCATTGTCCGCCACATTGCCACGTGGGCCCATTTTATAGGTGGATCCCTCTTATGGTAGATATGGTCAAACAAAGCTGCAAGATAAAGATTTCTCTATTCTCTCAGGCGTTTAATAACTTTTTTAATAAAGATTATTTCTCATTCTTTTTGTTTAACAATACGTTTTTCAATATTCAAACTATAATTTAGAATAAATTAACTCTAATATGTGTTTAGAATTTGTATTCATAATTGAGACACATTTTTAAATTTTGTCAATATAAAACTGTGTAAGCAAAATCTCTATAAAGATATGTAGTTTATTAATTTAATACATATAAACTTAAATTATATAAAAAGAGTATGTTATATTTAATTTTTTTGAAAGAGAAAAGGGAAAAGGGAAATAATTTTAACCTTTATTAAATTAATAGTGAATTTGGATAACCTCGAAATAAAGATGAGATCAATTGCATATACAATATATGAACTATTTATATTATATAGTTTGTAGCCACAAGTAGCTATCTAGAGGGACCAAAGATTTGTTGTTTGTAATTAAAGTGGAAATAAGTAGGATGGCCTATGTCTCTTTCTCGTTCTCAACCTTTTTTAAAATGTGGCGTGGGGGACAAATGGGACACCATCATCATCTTTCATTAATTCTAACTTAATTTATATTGCTAATTGCTTTTCTCTTAATTAATTAATTTCTATAATTTAACCTCGCTCAATTATTAATTAATCCATAGATATCTTTTAGATAACAAGACAAACATTAATTACTAAGAAATTTTGTTTTCAATTTTACAACTTCACCACTCGATCGATGGGGACAAATTCTGAAAGTGACGTGATTAAACGGATTAATACGAAATCATAATCGTGGATTATGGATATATATTTGAAACATTTCACTTCACTTTTTAGTGTATATATATATATATATATATATATGTGTGTGTGTGTGTGTGTGTGTGTGTGTGATCTTCTTTATCCTGCAATTAACTAATTAAGTTAAAAATCAAAATAAATAGATAAAATATTATAATTTGATATATATAAAGATTATTAAAGCTATATCATATAAACATCCAAACTAACCCTTTTAAAAGTTATTTTTTTATAAATATTAATTAATTTGACAAATTTAAATTCTAACAAATTTGACCCATTAAATTTAATAATATTATATACTAATTTATAAAGAGTAAAACATATTTTTATCTATAAATAAAACTAAAAAGAAAAAAGAAATAATAAAACATATTTTTTAATTTTTAAAATTTAACTTATTCAATTGATTAGTTTCAATAATTTATTAGTTGATGATCTTAGACGAAATTTCTTATAAGTCTATTATATTGTCTTTTTTTTTATCTAAGAAATGTATATAACTTAATGGAGTGTGGTGTGTTAAAGTATTTATAAAATTATTAAAATTTATTATTATTATAATTTTACGCCTTCCTTTGGACACTTGGTGCTAAATTTTACGGCATGAATAATAATAATAATAATAATAAATAAATAATCCACATTAAATTTATTTCTAACTCTTCTTAAATATTATTATTTGATTCCTAAACTTGTATTACTCTTAGTCCATTAAAAAAGGAAGCTAATCTTTACCATTAATATATTATAAGCGTTTAATAAGATTGGATTAAATATAAAGTTTTTTTTTTTATCTTGTTTAAGCTAGCTTTAAGAACCCACAACCTATAGTTAGATCATCAAGAACAAGAGGCCTATATATATATAAGTGATCGAGTTCATACGGTTTGTCAATGGAGAATCAAAATCACCAAAAAAAATTAAACTTATTTTAATCTATAGTTGAGAGACAAGATCACATCAAAGTGATTATAAGCATGCTTAACATAGGATTTTCCTCAAACTTGATTGGTTCATTTTGATCTTACTTTTTCCTTTGGTGGATGAGACAACAGCATCTCCTATGTGGAGATTATGGGCATTCAAAAAAAAAAAAACTATTTACAATAAAAATCTTTAAAAGTTCGTTTATAATTATTAATAATTCTCCCATTTTAATATTGTTATTTAATTGAAGTCCAAAGTTTTCAAAGTATGTTATTATGGTTATATTGAAGAAGCAGCAGCCAATTTAATTAAAAATGAGAAAAAAATAATAATTAATAAAAAAAAAAGGAATGAACAATAATTACTTGTTATGTGCCTACCTACCAATGGTGGCGATTCTAATATTGTGGCATGAGTGGGCGGCTAATTTCCTAGTGATGCAATGTACCCAACCCTTGTCAAATTATTTTTTAAAAATAATTTCTTTTTTTTTTTAAATATTGTTATAATATGTACATATCTAATTATGATTACATTTGATTTGGATAGCATTTTGTAGACCTATTAAATTAAAAGAAATGGTCATATGATCTATCTATTCTAAAAATTTGTCGAAAAATATACTTTTGTAGGAGAAACATATTTTGTGGGGATTTTTAAAATATATTTCTTAAAATTTTATCATCCAATGTTAATAATATTAAAATCTCAAAAGTTTTACTAGTTAAACTAATTACATTATCGCAAAAAAGAATATTTAAATTATTTTATTTACTTAAACCAAATACATCGTCTATAAACTCTTTTTGGAGTTTAAATTATTCTATTAACACTAGAAAAAAGTCATATCATTATCGAAACAAAAAGTTTCAATGAATTAATCATCATAATTATAAACTTTATCACTATTATATAGAATATTAGAGAATATAATATATAAAAAATATTATTAACACTCACAAAGTCTTGTATAATTAATACTAACGAAATTTGAGTAAGATCAAACGTATTACAATTTAAATAAAATGGATATTAAGAAAATATCCTTCATGTTTAACTTAAGCCAAATACTCCTTAACATATGAGATAAACAAATATTTCCCAGATGTTTGGATAAAATATAAATATCATATTAATTTATTAATTTTTATATAAAATAACTATTGTACTTTTGAATATGTAAAAAATATAAATTATTTTATCTACATTACTAATATAACTTTTGATTATTATATATTAATAATAAAGATAAAATAATTTATGTATATGTATTTTGAATATTTAAAGATATAATAATTATTTTGTATAAAAATTAGAAACTTCAAGATATTATGTCTTTTATTCAAATAATAACAGATAGAGTATATGTTATTTGAGATAAACTTAGGGGTATATCTTAATTTTGTTAAATCAAATGAGTAAATTAATTAATTAATTAATAAAAATAAAAATGAAAATGAAAATTTTTGCAACATATACCAATTAGAAATCAATTAAATCCTCTTAAGTTTTGAGTCAAAAGAAAAAGAAGAAAATGGTGAGAAAAAGCAAAGGACTTGGCTTTAGAAGACCTCTGTAGTAAACGGTCAAGTTACCGGTTTACCAAGTCGTTCAATGAGTCAACGCTCGAATCATGTTGGGTAAAATTCCGTCAGGACCAACAACCAAACGCCGTTATGTCCCCTAACTACTACGATACGTGACGTGGACGAATAGCAGCGGTCTATTTTTCGAATTTATTATACACCGTTGGATTGTGCACGCGACGACTTCTTTTTGATTACACAATTATGACGGAGGATACGGGCGTGGTAATAAAAGATTCACCCCGACAATTCACTGCAACTGTACAGTAACAATAATCAGTACTGTTGAATAAAATAGCAACTGCCAAAAATATAATTGATTGAAATTAATAATTTAAACGAAAAATTTATTTAAATAATCATATTGTACAACTAGAATTTAATACTAAAATGATCAATTAATTTAATTAATGTATTCTAAAAATTAAGAATTTAAATTACATTTTTAATAAAAAAATGCTAGATAAATATAAAGAATAAATGTAAATATATTGTTTTTACCGTTTGTTACTGAATCAACCATCTTTTCGGATTACTTTTTCCTGCAATTTGATTATTCAGTGTCAGCTTTCTAGAGAAAAAAAATCCCATTTTCCAGGATTTTGTCATCGTCTAAATTTTTTTAAAAAAAAAAATATTTTCCAATTTTGCTCACTAAAACTGAAAGTGTAAAACACGAGAGTAAAAATTGAGAAGAAAATCCAGGGAAAGAAAAATAAAAAATAGAAAATTATCCAAAAAAGAGGAGAAATACTTTACCATCACAAGCCTGGAATGTTTGTTTTTCAACTCTGGAAAAAGGAAAAGACAGATAGACAGACATTTGATCATTTAATTTTCTGTATTGTTTTCTTGCACTTTCCCACACTTTCTCTGTCTGCTAACTTGCGCAGGGGGGATTCGGTATATGTTAGCGAGGAGTCTTTTTTTTTTAAAAAATAAATAATATTATTGTAATAAAAGTAGTAGTGAGACAAAGCACAGTGTGTAAAAGGTTGCCGGGAATACTCAGTGAGGTGTCGGTGCATGGATGCAGTTGTTTTTTAAAAGTTGGTACAACAAAAACAAAAGCAATTTCAATTCAAGCACGAAAAGCAAAAAAACATTTGTATTTTTTTTTCGTGTTTATAATATTAAATTGGAAAAATATTGAATTTTTATTTTAAGTTTTTCAGTATTAGATGTCATGCAACATCAAAAATTGAATTAGAGGGTTTTTTTTTTTAATTTTTTAAAAGATTATATGAGTAAAAATTAATATATAATTTCAAACTAATTTGTATTATTTGATCGAAATAAATATAAAATAAATGTAGAATTTGGTTTTAGAGAGAATTTGCTACTTTAGAAAAATATCTAGAAGTACTTTTATAAAAGCTTTGGCATACTCTTAACTCACTTTTGAAATACCTATATTTTTCTCTAAAAATAATATTTGTATTTAAAAATAGCACTTAAATATATAATTAATTTTAGTACTATTTTTCTTTTGAAATTTAGTTTGTTTCTTGTAATTAAAAAAAAAATGTATATAAGTAAATATATTAAAAGAATTAGCTAAGAGGTGTGTCCATTAAAAAATGTTTAACACACTTTAGTGAACAAAATTAAGATTTTGAAACAATAACCTAGAGAAATCATAGCTTCATCTTGCAGTAAAGGTAATTTTTTGCATTCCAAAAATGAAAAAAAAAAATTGATTCTTTCTGAACAGTAAGAGCCATAAACAAATTGGCAAAGTGAGCTACAGAAAGGCCGAAGAAGCTTCTTTTATGCATCAAAAAGACCAGCTCTTCCCTCTTCCATAGCTAAATTCATTTCTCACTCTCCCTTTCTTTCTCCCTGTCTCAACTTCTCTTCTCTTCTCTTCTCTTCTTTTCATTCAAAACATCTTCAAGTTTGATTTTTCCTGAGAGTTTTGATTCATTTCTGCTTACCACTTTGATGTCTACTATACCTTTGGAGCATGATTACATAGGCTTGTCAGAGACTTCTTCAATGCAAAGAAGCTCTGACAAGCTTTCCTCTTCATCATCTTCTTCTTCCTCTACTCTCTCCACTGAGCAAAACAACAGCAACAGCAACAAAACTTCTCTCAACTTCAAAGAGACTGAGCTCAGGCTTGGCTTGCCTGGTTCTCAGTCTCCTGAGAGAAAACCAGCTCATGGGCTCTCTCTTTTTGGCAAAGACATTGAAGCTCCTAGCCCATTGAAGGGTGTAGTTTCAGGTGCTAAAAGAGGTTTCTCTGATGCCATTGATGGATCCTCTGGCAACTGGGTTTTGTCCATTAATGGTAAATCTGAAGCTGAGTTGGGTAAAGGTGCTGTCTTGTATTCTCCTAGAGGTGGTTTAGATGATAAAAACAAGATCATGAAAGAAGCTGATGTTCTGCCTCAATCTCCAAAGCCCGTTCAAGAGAAAAAGAATCAAGTTCCTGCTACAAATGATTCTAGCCATGGTCCTGCTGCAAAGTAAGCCCATTTTTTTTTTAACTTTTTCTTTCTTTCTTTTGTTGCTTCTGTGCATATGGACGTCTTTTAATCTTATTTATCAATCATGTTTTGTATTTTACACTTCATGGAAAAAATTATTACAATAACTTAACCCAATTAATTTGGTTGAGTTACTTGCTTTTGGGTTTAAAGTATGAACACTTCTTGACCACCAAACAAATTCTATTATGTTTGCATTAAATTCTGTTTTCCTTTTATCTTTTCATCTTCTTTATTATACCTTTCTTGTGATTTTTGCTTTCTGGTTTATTCTGAATTTCATCATGTGTGTTTCTCGTTCTTTTAATTTAATGTCTCGGTTGTTTTGATGCTCGTTTAATACTAACCATTTTCTTTCTAAACTTAACTTTGTCATAATTTGTATATGCTATACCACCTTCTTTCTATTTTTTCATGTTTTCCTTGTGGTTCTCTCTCTTATGTATAGTTAATTTTAGAAGAAATTTACAAAGCTACATATATAGTCTCTTCAAATGCAATAGTTGGACTAAAACTTTTACGTGCTATTCATATTTGCTTCAGTTTAGCTTAGTTTTCCATCACTGGATTTTTTTTCCACAGTTTTCTTCTTATTTCCTTATGAATTTTTATCTTTACATTGTATTCTTAGATGTTTGAGTACAGTTCAATTCGAAGCATTATTGATCAAAAACTTTTTGTGACAGGGCACAGGTGGTGGGATGGCCACCAATTACGATCATTCCGGAAGAACACTATGGCCTCTAATTTGGCAAAGAACAATGATGATGGCGAAGGCAAGTCAGGATCCGGATGTCTCTATGTAAAAGTCAGCATGGATGGTGCTCCATATCTAAGGAAAGTTGATCTCAAAATCTACAGCAATTATGTGGAACTCTCATCAGCTCTTGAGAAAATGTTCAGCTGCTTTACCATAGGTACTCCCTCAATTTCTCCCATATATATTTGCCTTTGTGCTCACACACAGAGTTAATGAGGCAATATGTTTTGTTAAATCCTCTTTAACCAGAGTCTTGTTACGAGTATATGATCATCTAGTTTCTGTTCTAGGGATGCAATGGGTTTAAAAAAACTTGTTAATTTTAATTTCTGGTGTGCTAGAAAATAATTTCTTTGTTGATCTACTACATAATCAAATTGCTATCACAACTATGTTAAATTTCAGTGGCGGAACAATGAAACTATTTTAGAAAATCATAGCCGCCAAAATTGACCTTTAAGGCACTATGAGTTTCCACATCTATAAAGTTTTTATCAAAGAGCGCAAATATTACAATTCTAACATTAAAGAGATCTAACGAAAGTACACTACTCCATATCTAATTAAGTATTAACGGTTGTAAGATATCTCAAACAGTCTTGACTTATGTTTATGAATGATGGTGATTCAGGGCAATGTGATTCTCATGGACTCCCAGTGCGTGATGGCCTGAGTGAGAGTCATTTGATGGATCTTCTCCACGGTTCTGAATATGTGCTTACGTATGAAGACAAGGATGGCGATTGGATGCTTGTTGGCGATGTCCCTTGGGAGTAAGTGCTTTTCATCACTAATCATTTTATATATTCATTTCAAAGTTCTTAAAATTGCTAACTTCTGGTTTTAAATCGAAATCTACAATAAATTGACTTAATTTGCCTACCCAATGCCTGGTAATATTTGCTGCTCATGAAGTTGAGATCCACTTTGGAGCATCTAACATACAGCTCGGTACTGTGAATGTCATAGTTAACATATAGCCAACTTAGATCTAAATCTTCTGATCTAATGTCCTGGAGTAAATTGTTAAATTTTACCATCAAATGCACAATTACAAAAGTATTTCCATCTGATGTTTTTTTTTTTCATTGTTACTACAGAATGTTCACAGACACTTGTAGAAGACTACGGATCATGAAAGGTTCAGAGGCTATTGGCCTGGGTATGTATCATTGATTATTACAGCTTGACTTAATTTTTTTTTTTTTTTTATGGTAATCTTAAAGTTTCCATTGCGTTTATTCTTCCAGATTCCGTCTAGTTCAGAATCCAAATTAAACTTTTACATGTACATTCTATAAGTTGTACTTGTTGCATTTTCACTAGTCTTCATGAAATTGACCCGGGATATATGCTTATTTGCAGCTCCAAGGGCCATGGAGAAGTGCAAGAACCGAAGCTAGAGCCGAAAGTATCTTGAAGACTGAAAAGGAAACAAAAAAGAAAGGTTTTCCATCAGAATCCAAAGACCATGAAAAGATGTTTGAGTTAAAGACTTTTTGCTCAAGAACCATATAATATAATATATATATGTTTATCAAATATGATAAGTTTGCTGTATTTAATTAGTTAATATTGGGGAAAACATCCCTCTAGACAAAATTAGCATTGGGACATCCACTTAAGTTTGTTTAGTCTATTATTTTGTTCCTCTTACTTTTCTTCTGTGTATTTTAGATTATGTATAAATGGATTGCTTCTTGATTGCAACTCTCTCTTGCTCTCATTCTTATACATACATTCTTTTTCTACCCAATTTACAGAACAACTCTGTTCATTGCACTAATTTGTTGCTGTACTTTATTTTAAGGAATGAAGGTTCACAATTATATAACTCACCAATCTTCTCTAACTAGGGTAAGTAAATGGAAACAAATTGTTATTATTTTTTATAATTTCAAGAGTTTTACTTCTATTCATCCATTGGAAATTATTGTATTGTGCAACTGTCATCCAATAACAGGGGCAAAATAGTTAATTGCCTTATAACTAGTATGTGTTCTGAATTCAGACATGTTCATGAACTTAATGTAAAACAAAACAACCATTATTAACGGGGGGAAAAGTCTTGAAAAAAGTTTGTCATTTCATGTGCTCTTTATGAGACGAAAACTTTTTCCCTCTTATCCACGGTAGAAGGAAAAAAAAAAAGACATATTGATGCCAATTTTAGATGCATAAGCTCTTTACTGAAGTCAAATGTATATATCATTTACAACAATAAAACAGAACCAAAAATATATGCCAATCTTTTTGACCCCCTTCACTCCAACCACCTCAAACATAAAACCCGAATCCTCTTAATTCTAAAACCTCTTGTATGATTACAGGAGATTCTACTGCCTAGTTTTTTTTTTTTTTTTTTTTTTTTAAGTGCAGCAAAAATCCTCAATAAATAAATCTCTCCAGGTTGACACCTTCATTTTCTCAAGCAATTAACTCCATAACAGTCAAAACTGACTTCACAGTATCATATGATTTGGGGAGGCACTAATCTTCGTCATCCACACTGTCATCCTCACCATCATCCTCACTTTCTTCAGCATCTTCCTCATTCTCAGGCTGCTCATTATCCTGTTTTTTCTTATCCCCAACCGATCCTGGTAAAGTAAAGCGAATAAAAGTATGAAATAAATAAACAAATGAAACTAGAAGGGAAGAAGAAGAACAAGTCAATCAGAATGTATAGAAGAAAATTTAAAAAGTTCAAGAGAAAATTATTAGAACTCTAGATCAATTGTAAGCACTGTTTGACATAAGAAAAGAAATGTATTGGATACCCATGGAAATCAACTCCAATCAAGTTTATGCATGCCAATCATGTCATAATAGTATAAGAGAATTCTGATTAACTGTAGATAATGAAGAAAAATCATATTAGCCACAGAGAAGATATCAGAAATGGCTTGAATAGAATAGGACAATTAAACTTCCTTATTACAAGGATTGGGTTGTGAAATGGCCTAAGCACGTCAATTCTTACAAGCAAGGATTAACCAGATAGCATGCTTCAAACAACTACTAAAAACACAAGAGATAACATCTTCTTACTACCTTACTTGTTAACTCTAGTATAACAATGAAAACAAAACAATAGACATACCATATTCACTGAAGATGACTCCACCAGAACACAATCCATCTTCAACCTTCATAAGCTGTAATGTCATTCTGGGTCCAATCTCCTGTAGCTTGAGAGCACATTTTGTAGAAGCTCGGTTAACCCTACCAAGATCACTCGCCAAAGTCACCGTTGCTGCTTCATCATCAGCTTCACTTTCTGAACCGTAACCAGCCCTTCAAAAATCACAGGAAAAGGACGAGACAAAATAAATGATAAAGACTATCTATGGATGTAACCAAAAAGAAGGAAATACAAGGGCAGACAATTATCACTAAGCTTATACACATTCTTCAACCATCAGCTCTTCTATAATGTGACCTAATAATATCCTTGGGATTACAAAGCCCCTAAATCAATTAATAGATCAGCAGCATAAACACAATACACTATATTGTCAAAACTAGTATGAAAAAGTCAACCTCCTTTGCTAGCTAATACACAATAAATTTACTGCATAACTCATTCTATTGAGTTGACATAATTTATCTTGACTTGAAGAAAAAATTAGAGAAGTACTTATATAAACAAGCACAAACACTTACTTGGTAACAAAATCACTAACATCTTGAAGACTCCTAAGATCAGGGACTTGATGGTTTTGAACAAATTTTCTAAGTCTACGGGAGACACCCACAGGCTGCAGTCTGATAGAATAATGCCGGAAATCAATAAGCTTTGTGTCTTTATTATAATTAAGCAACACAATTCTCTGGCAAGTAGAAAGCTTGACCTGAAACATCAATATTCAAATAACATTTAGCATAGGAGAAACCTCCAGCTGGTTCTGACATTTAGAATTATATTGTTTAAGTACTCACAGTGTTAATATCAATGGCTGGAAAGATGTTCTGAAACATAATAGTTGTGAGTTTTAAATGTTGATCTCCAGTACCAAAACCTGAAAGAACGATCTGCCAAAAATATATATTCAAAAACCAATGTTAGTGGAAGATAGTGAATAAATAACATAAGAACAAAAGTCCAGTTCATTCAAATCATTTTATGAATAGATATATTAATTTGGTTCTATTACACATTGAGAAGGATAAAAATTAACCAAGTGACAAAAGAGAAGCATGTGAATTGGACGTTGAGGGGACTAGACCCTCCACTCACAGGAATGCAATAATAAGTTCTGCAATAATCAGGATTTGTCCCATAAACAGACAAAAAGAACATCCTACTTAGAGCAAAGGAGACAAAAAAAGAGAGAAAAGGTTCTTAATAGCAGGGTGGTTCATAATGAAGAAATTTTTATTTTGGAGACACACGAATCAGTATATACAAAAATGACAACATAGTTGTGTTGAGAAAGAGAGAATACCAAAGGTGCATTTTTGAAAAGATCTTGGGGACATCGCGGATGCAGTTGAGATCGAGCAACATCAACAGGCTAATGAGTACTCGTGTATTTTGAATGTAAGAGTTGGGCCCTGGGGCGTCCTTGCGACTCTCAAGTAGGGTGCAGTTTCGGTCTTTGACAATATGAGGAAATGAGTAACACCCATTGGTCCTGCAACATTTAGAAAGTCTTTGAGATTGTTCCTTTTCTTCTCCTGCAACCATACAATTCAAAGATCAGAAACAAATAATTACGATTGCCACCTTGTTGCACTATATAGAGTAGATGCATAAAATTAAATTTGTTACACATTAAGCCAGTATCAAGTCATAATAAAAGGAGCTCAAGGAAACCAGAGCAAAAAGCATAGGAGCTAGTTGGAACTAGTGAACAAATAAAGTTTTACCTTAAGCTTGAGAGCAGTGTATGGGAGCATCAACTTTCTTAAATCCATTTCAAGCTGCCTGAGAGGACCAGGCAACTTGCCCCTTGAAAACACAAAACTCTTAGGAATCTTATCTCCCGTGACATGATCCACAGTCGGCTGCTTCTTCCTCACAACTGACTTCACAAACCCCTTCTTCTTATTCTGTTTAAACAAATATAATAATAAGAAACCATGCCATGCCACAAACACCTGATCTTAAATTAAGGCTGGTTTGTTACATACTGATTGATTGCTCGAAAGAGCCATGCCCAGTTGCTGAGAAAATTTTTTAAAAATAAAAACGGCTTTACAATATTGAAGTTCTCATGCAACATTTCTACTTGTTTACTATCAACAGATAATATAACACTATCAGCATTCTGCTTTCTCAGTTACCAAACAGAAATTTAAACAAAAAGTTAAGCAAAACGGAAAAACACAATGAGATCGGCTTACATTTCGAAAACGAGCCATGGCTGTGTAAGAAACCTGATATCGGTCGATTAAAGATTCCAACTTTCTGGGTATACTTACTTCTTGAATGCTGCAAATAGAAGTAAAACAACAGAATTAGCATACATAAATTACAGCAAAATTTAGGGTTTTTCGACGAGCTATTTTGTCCTTTCTTTATTGACTAAAAGAAATACCAAAAGAGTAGTTACGCTTGATGAATTTGCGCGAGAATTGAAGAAAGTATGTTAATTACTTGAAGAGAATTGAAATTGAATAAATATTCGAGAAACTCAAGAACCAAGTAAAGGGCGTCAGACGCAAAGAGATGGAAAATTAGGGTTTAAAGAGTTAGAAAAGGGTGCGGACGGCAGTATGGGTTTTGAATAGAATAACTAATTAACTGATGCCACGTGTTTAAATTGCGTTTTAAATAAACGATAAATTTCATTTTTTCCCAAACGGGGAGTTTAAACTGAGGTTGCTTGAATTTGATTCCTTTTGACTGTTTAATTAAATTAAGGAGAATTAACACATACCTCCCTTGAAGTTTGAGAAACCTACACTTAAATGAAATGTTTAAAGAAACTCACATTTACCTCCCCTGAATCGTTAATTGACCATTAGTTGACCGTTAGAATTAAGGATATTTTAGATATTTTATTAACTTAATTATTTTTTAACTTACTAGATAATTAGTTCCTACAAAATATTGTATTATTGTTTATTAATTATTCAAGATTTCAAGTTATAAAAATGAAATTTTAAAATAAATTATATGAAAAATCATATAAAATATATATAAACAAAATAATACTATTACATTAATTTATAAATAGAATTTATATGTTTAATATTATTAATTATCACAATCATAAATTTTTTTAAGTTAATAATAATTTTAAAATTATACTTATTTCATGTGTATGTGCACTAAATTAATAAAAAATAATATAAAATATAATTTAATTAAATGAGTACATGGATATACTATATTTATTTTACAAAAATTCTAATTAATAATTCTAAATTTAGAATTTTTTTTAAAATTATAGAAAATAAGACTAATTCATATTATGTAAAATAGTATTATTATATGAACAATAATGTAATATTTTATGATAATTAATTATGTAATAAGTTAAAAATAATAATGTCCAAAAATATCTTTAATTCTAACGGTCTTCTAACGGTCAACTGACAGTTCAGGGGAAGTAAGTGTGAAGTTTTTTTAAACCTTTCATCTAAGTGTAAGTTTCTCGAACCTTAAAGGAGGTATGTGTTAATTCCCCATTAAATTAAATTATCTATCCTACAAAACAAATTTACGACATCTCACATGTCTAAATAGAAGATGCTAATATTTACTGAAATGAACACAATTTAATATTTTTATACTGCTTTGAACTTTAATTTTCAATGTAATAAAATTATGTATTAAAATCAACATTAAATATACTTACTATAATCTTACATATTAAAATTACACCTAGACCGACTCTTATCTTAATTCATTAAGAGATTAGTAGATCATGAGTCGGTAACAGTTAATTATATGAATGGGATATGAAAATAATCATCAGATTTTGATGGGGACCATTTATCTTTTGCATGTCAATGCCAAAACAATTTGAGAGCCGTTTGTTCAACTAGAACTTTTTCTTTCTGTTTTTTGCAAAATAGTTCCGAATATTTGGGGTTTCAAATTATGAGTCTCACGGCTCTAGTTCATACTCAAAACAGATGAAATTAACAGTAGTGAGCTTAATATCTATTGGCATTTCAAATTTTCTGCCGTGTGTATTCTGAAATACATTTAGAGACTAAGATTTTGCAAATACAATGAATTATTATCACAATGCAAGCAAAAACAAAAAGAGTAGTTCATGACAAAAATCTTTGATCTTAACAACTATAAGCATAATACACTAATATTAACACATCTCAAAGTTTTCGATCTTGTAGAAGGCTAAAAAAGGTGCATTCTCATCTATTCCTCTGGGACTCTATGATTCTTGTTCAGAAATTTGCAGGTATACCATCTGGGTATATCCGTTAAATACAGAGGTTTCAAGCCTACCTAAACCAAGCCGTTGAAACAAGCCAAAACGGCCATCTTCAACAATTGGACTTGGTGCACGACCAGGATCATATCGAGTTTGATGAGTGAGTGAAGGACCAGCCACCGGAGGGAGCTCCCAGTAAATATCTAGAATTGATTCAACAAACCGGCTGTTCTGAAAGTGTTCCACATAAGAGATTGGCTTGTTACTGTGGTTAAAGTTATCTCGCATCTCCCCTCTTACTCCCCACCAGGTTTCATCCGGCCCACATAGTTCATCTATATCCACAGCCTTCTCCCAAAATTTCTTCCTTCTTGCTCTAATCCTTGCTTCATCACTATCTCTAAAGCAACTGTGTCCACCTCCTGGATAAAGAAAAACATGGAAGGTGAAATAAGTTAACAACATGCTACCTTCCTCTCAGTCTTGGAAGAAAAACATGTTTGTACAGCATGAGAACAATAATAGGTTCTTACAGATATTTGTAACTAGCAGCAATCATCGAGAAATGACAAAAAAGTAAGATAGACAAAAAATATAAAATCATTAAAGGCCTGCACCAGTGGTAACTGCTGAGATCTCATCCAACATCATGCGCGTGCAGTAAGGAAACTTGGGTATGTGTTAGTTTCAACTATGGGGAAACAGGAATGAGGAATTGCAATTCAGAGTTATTGTGGTGTGGAGGCATGCGACTTTATTTACAGCACTTATAGACAAATGGAGAACTCAGGGAAAATGTGAGAGGCTATGCTGCATGTACTAAAAGACAGATGACTCGTCATTTTGATCCCAATTTGGCAAATTGATAATCAACATGATGTCATTCTCAAAAAGTCGTGATTAGCCGGTTGACGCGATGCTGCATATACTGAAAAGACAAATGACTTCACAGTATTAAAATATTAATCCCAATTTGGCAAATCAATAGCCAACATGATGTCATTCTCAAAAGGTCAGGATTAGCTGCCATAGTTGAGACATATTTTCTCTTTTCTGGGACTATCAGCCAGAGAAGTAGATTTAGTTGATAAAATGTCATACTCTACAGTAAAAATGATCGTCAAAATTATGTCATAAACCTCTTTTCTTTTTTAAAGTTCAACCATTCAATTTGTCAAATTCATTTGTCAAATTCACTTCTTTGGGAGAGAGTAAATTGCATATCTGGTACAAACATAATCACAGAATAAGGAAAAAAGATTCATTGAGTTTAAAGATAAGGAAAGAGAGCCATATCATAAAATTTGAGGCAATTATTCGCATGCAACCCATAAAACATAAAATAGAAATGGGGGAGCACGCACCTCTTATATAAGACTGATCACATATCTGCCTCAAAGAATAATGGTCGCCGGTTCCA
Organism: Melia azedarach; assembly: GCA_028052125.1. Taxonomy (NCBI): domain Eukaryota; kingdom Viridiplantae; phylum Streptophyta; class Magnoliopsida; order Sapindales; family Meliaceae; genus Melia; species Melia azedarach. The sequence continues at coordinate 1,932,399 of CM051398.1, read as the reverse complement.
GTATCATAATTATCCTCAAAAACAAGGTGTCGAAAGCCCGCCTTCAATGCCTGCTTCAGTCTTCATTAAAAGCATAAATTAAGACAAATCAGCACTGAATGAATTTGGTAAAGCATACATCAAACTTATAGTATACACCGCAAGCGGACAGCAAAGTCATTTATAATCAAAATACAGTTTGACTACCTTTTTAATTCGTTCTGATGGTCATCAAAAAAGATTAGGACTCGGCTGAGATTGGTAATCCCATGTTTCTTCATGACAGTCCCCCAATCAATACTACCAAAATCCACAAAATCTTTTCCAGCAAAATATGTGCAGTTTTCATCAACATAAGCAGGCCCCTTTTGTAGGTACTTTGCAGGGTGCCGCGGTGAAAGCGAAATAATTGGTTTATCTGGCATTGCTTGCCGCAAAACCCAAGTTGAATGTCCTTTGAAAGCACCACTCTCAATCATCAGATCTGGCTTCAGCCAACGAGCAATGAACCAGAGCCCAAAGCTGTGATCAAATCCCATCCCGTACATGTTGTTTTTTATTGGACGAGTTTCATATATTGGTACAAACTCTTCCAAACCATTAATTAAATCCTTGGATGTCCATTCAACCATTTTTCCATGTTTCGATCTGCCTTTTGACAAGGATAAGAATTAAATGACATAGACCATAAGCATTTAAAACAGGTAAATAAAGAAAAAGGAACAAGCCAGAACTTTTATTCTTTATGATCATATTTGACACAACCAAATTCCACCATTTCAAGTTGAGTGATAATCCAGAAAGGAAGCGGAAGTTAACCTAAATTATACACATATCTGAAGAGTAAGAACAACTGCAAATCAAACTGGTGAAAGATCCTAAAGAGGTAATATCCAAAGTTAGCTTACAACTTTAGCCTCAACATTGCACATACTAGCATTCATAACCATAGAGAATCATAAAAATTCCATAACTAGCTTTCCACAAGATCAACTGTTCTAAATGACCTAATAGCTCCCAAGTTTCAGTAACTCTCCAATTCTAAATAAATATTGCGACTTTCATACACCATTAACATTCATTGAAGCCAAACCAATTGTTTCATAAGGATATTCATGTTAAATTAAACCAAAATGCAGATCTGGCCAAAAAAACAGTTTATTATTATGACAATCATGAAGAGAACAGAGAGACTTACACCAGGGAACACCGAGATATCCAAAATCTGACTCGATGGCATCGGGCCGGTAAAGCCCAGGACCGATCCGAGAGAGCGGATCGTAGGGGGAGATGCAGACGAGGCTTCGAGAATAGTGAAAGACCAACGAAACGACGACGAAAAAGCCAACGATGCAGACGATAAGACAGGAGGACCCGTGTCCGATGCGAGACAGGTAATTGGAGGCTAAAAGCGAAATGTGTTGTCGTTTCGTCTTGGACTCATCGTCCTCGGAAGCAGAGCCGGGGGAGGAGGCGACGGCGTCGGAATCTGTGGCGTGGGGAGCGGCGCGGCGGGATGAGACGACCCGGTCGAGCATCGCGGTGGCCGCAGACGGAGAACGGGGAGAGTGAGGGTGACGGAGTGTTGCTATGTTGTTCATAGTTCGTGTAGTTTCTTGTGTAACTGAAACTGAAGATTATTGATTTGTCTCGGAGACTAATTAAGGTGTTTTTGGTAATATCACTTCAATATATATATATATATATATGTTATTTTTTTCAATTGTTTCCTTTTTATAATATTTTATAAAAATATTAAATAAGTTGAAGTGATGTATGCTCATTTTACGAGTGAAATTGCGACAAGCTTTACACTTCCATCGGGCTTCTTTTCTTTTGGGCTTTTCACCAGCCCAACCCACAACTGTTAATTTATTTACAAAATCAAATTATTAACTTCTGATTAAATATTTCAAAATTTTACAATAAATCTTATAATTTTACCCAGAATAATGTAATAATGTAATAATGATTGAAACCGGTTATTTAAACAATTTTAGTTATTATTCAAGTAAAATAAAAATACTTATTAAATTTTATTTATTTATTATTTAAATAAAAAATTTACCTGAATTTTAATATATAAACAACTCATTTTTTTAATAAAATATAAATTATTAATTATATATAAGTTAAATTTTATTTTTTAATTATAGAAGATTATTTTTATCTTTATGTACATAATATCAATAATAATAAGAGTAAATGAGTCATTTTATTATATTTTGGGTATTGTTGATGACTTGTCAAAAAATAAAGGACACTGCTGAAGTATTATTAAGAAATTAAAGTTATTTACAAAAATTATTAATAAAATAATAATTAAAACCGAAAATTACCGATAAAATAATCCGACTACACATAAAAGAAAGATCCTGTAGGCAGTATCCAATGAAGGTTTAAGTTTAATAAAATAAAATAGTAGGGTCATTGTGTTTATAACTTCACATTAGGTGATTTCTTTCTCAATTGTTGGTAAGAGAGAAATTTATTTGGTTCCAACTTGAGTGGTTGTAGAGTATTAAATTATTGAAGGTTAATTAGTATACTGAATACTAAATCATTAAATATTTAATTTCTTGTCATTCATCTTTTCTATAGCTAATTAATTATTTACAGTGTTATAAGGGTTCTTATGTACAAATATTCAATACTGCTCCATTACAAATGAGATTGAAATTTGTGTAGTAGGAATCTATATATGTGGTCCAATTTAATTTGTTGTTATTCTTTACAAATTAAAATTTGTCTCCAAATTATTTCTAACACATAAAAGACTAAGTAATTTCAGAATACTTTTAAAAAATATTTTTGTGCTAAAATGTCAACAATGTTAATTAATTGCTTATAAAAACTTGCAGTAAGTATTCATCAAGCACTTTTTCACCAAAAAGAAAAGGCAAAAGATCAAATATCAAATTTAATGTATCAACTTAAAATAATATCTAATATTTTTCAATTATGTATGAGATTATTTCGTATATATATATATATATATATATATATATATAAGTTGATTTTTATAAATATTTAGAGTAAATCCTATCTTTATTTTATAAGTAAATATTTTAGTTCAATTTTCGTTGAATTTGATGCCGAGACATTTTCGCTAGATACTCGATTTACTGTATCATGTAATGCTAAAAATTAAATAAAGAAACATAACAAATATTAAGTATTTCATACAGCTCATGAGTTATAAATATACAACTAGCATATATATATATTTCTGTTTTTACACAAAATCTTACATCAAATATAGGTCGTTGGATTTAAGTACATTGAACAGTTGAGATTATATCTGATCATGTAATTGATCATGTAATTAATGCATATGTCAGATACAATCTTAATCGTTGAATATATTTAGATCAACAGATTTATATTTGATATAAAATTTTATGTAAAAAATAAGGAGCCTTGTTACTACTTCTCTCTCTATATATAAAAGAGTATAAATCTACCAAACAGATATGTAATAATAGGGATAGGTAAAAAAATTCGAACATAAAAAACTGAACTGAAATTAACAAACTCGATCTAAATTTATAAGTTATTCGGGTTGGTTTCGGTTTTTTTTTAAAAATTTGAAAATTTCGGTCCGATTTCAGTTTTAGTACAAAAACCTAAAATCAGATTGAAACAGTAACAAATAATGAAACGACGTCGTTTTTTAAAAATAATAAAAATAAATTAAAAATAAATAAATAATAAAATTCAAATCGGACTAATCAGTTTTATTTATTCGATTTGGTTCTGATTCAAATTTTTGTCAAAATTCGATCCAATTCTATTTTAAAATTCAAAACTCAAAAAGTTTTCAGTCCGGTTCAATTTTGACAAAATCCAAACCGAACTGAACCGTACCCACTCCACTGTAATAAAACTCATTACCCCGTAAAATTTAAACTCCACCATATTCAACCAATGTTCTTTTCTTCTCTTGTTGCATTGATCAGTGAAATAATTTGACACAGACAAAAACAGAAATGGATTCTCTAGACTCTCCAAATCCTTCATTTGCAATAAGAGAAAACGCAACATTTGCAACAACTACAACACAAAACAAATTTCTCAGAAGCATTTCCACTAAAGAACCTTCATTCTCTTCATTTCCATATACACCACCTCGTTTCACCTCTCCCAGCCTCCACACTTCTCCTCTTTCCTCTCCTGCCCACCGTTTCTCCACCGCTGCCAGTGCCGCAGCCAGCCCGGAAACTTCATACCGCTGCCTATCTTCCGTTCTCAAGAAAGACGGTCAGATACTGTCGATAGCTGCGGCAAATGGGTTTATCTACACGGGTTCTGACACAAACGTGATAAGGATATGGAAGCTGCCGGAGTTTACAGAGTGCGGGCTGCTGAAGACGAAGAAGAGCATGGTGGTGGCGATGGAGGTGAGCCATGATAGGGTTTATGCTGCGTATGGTGATGGAAAGATTAGGGTTTGGCGGCGAACTTGGGACAATGGATTGAAACATGTCCGGTTGGCGACGATTCCTAAGACCGGAAGCTCTGTCCGGAGCTACATTGTCGGCAAAGACAAGATGGTACGTATAGAGACGTTATATTTTTCTTTAATTAGTTGTTTTGCATTAATGGCTTTATTTATTTTATTGTCTGGGAGGATACATTTTCTTTTTATATCTAATTTATTGAATCTACAAATGTTGGTATAGCTCTTTATGATCAAAGTAAACAAAATCTTGAGAGAAATTATGAACCGTGTAAAATTAGCAAAATTTTGTTGACGTTTGCATTATATTGTATGATTCTAGTACTTGATTTACATCAAAATAGAAGCATATATATATACACACACACAGGGTTAAGCTTCTTCTGCTTTTGTTTCATTAATGTTTTACTTGTTTCTGTGAGAAGCTGTATTCATGATTTTAGTAATGGAAGCAGACCAACCTGTTATTGATTGTGTACTTTTGGCAAACTTAATTCTGGTTTCTCTCTCTTTATAAATGTGTTTAATTAGACAGAGCTGGATTTAAGTTGGGAACTTTGTGGGTTTGTCTTAAGTCTTTGCCGAAAGTTGAAAATTGAACTACTGCTGCTATATGCATGCAACTACTATTTCAGTTTCTTGGTAGAGCCAGTAATGAAAGTTGTCCTCCCATACCTGCCTGCTACCTCTTTGGCTTGATGTATCTTATTTATTACACAACTGCCATTTAGTTTTGTAGTATTCACCTCGCCTCAACTTTAAGCTTATAAAAATGTAGTGTTGTAATTTTAATGAATTAACTGTTGTATGAATTATATATGACGTGTCACTTTCATATTTAGCAGATGAAGCATTTGGGGCCAATAACTTCATTAGCAATCAACATTTCAGATGATATCCTATACTCAGCTTCCCTTGACAAAACGGTAAAAGTATGGCGGATAAGAGACTTCAAATGCATAGAAACAATTCAAGCACATTCCGAGCCAATCAATGCAATAGTTGTAGCCGATGACGGAGTTCTCTACACCGCCTCTGATGATGCCACCGTCAGAGTTTGGCACCGATACTTCTATAGCGAAAACCAGCTCCACACACTCATTGTAACCCTACCAGCCAAGTTCTCACCAGTGAAAACCCTAACCCTAACCCTAGATGATGGGATATTGTACGGTGGTTGCACCGACGGCTACATCCATTTTTGGCACAAGGGCCTGTTCTCGGGGCAACTGCAGTATGGTGGTGCATTGCAGGGTCACACTCACGCCGTAATGTGCCTGGCTGGCGTAGCAAATTATGTGGTAAGTGGCTCAGCAGACTCAACCATTAGGGTTTGGGCTAGAGAACAAGATGGAAGACATGCAATGCTAGCAGTTTTGGTTGGACACAGAGGGCCAATTCGGTGTGTAGCGGCGTTTTTGGGGCGTTTAGGGGAGGAAGCTGAGGATGAACATTGCACAATTTGCAGCGGCAGCCTTGATGGAGTTCTGAAAATGTGGCGTGTGACACGCAAAAAAAAATGTAGTGGGCATTTGAATAAGGCTAGTGGGCACGAGTATTTTGAGCTGCAAGAAGGCTAGAGCTAGATTAATTTTAAAATTAATTAATTAATTAATGTACAGTGTAAAATAATTAATTAGTTGCTGAACACTCATTCTAAGTCGTGGAGGTTTAAGTAATTAAATAAACGGGGAATAAAAGTCCTTGAGCTTTCATAGTTTACAATAATAATTAAACAAAAGCACTTTATACCATGAATTGATGAATTGAGATGCTCTTAATTTGCAGTCTCTTTCAGCATATATACTGATGATTTTTTAATTTATAACATGCAGTAGATTTCAACCAAAAGTCTCCCATGATTAATTTACATTCTTCATGAGTTTGAATTATTCCCCACTTTCTTTTGCTGTTTACTAGACTTGTCATGTAATTAATCATCACTAATTACCATGTAAAAATGTGCTAATTAATTGGGTTTAACGCTTTGAAAGAGCAATATTATCCAAAATGGAACCATGAAGCACAGGGTGTCCATCAAAGCAAGTTAATTTGAAGTGATAAGTAGCAAACAATCGGGAGAAACACAAAATCAAGAAAGTAATAACGAAATTCTGTCGATAATAAACTCAAGATCTGAAAAATATAAAACTTGTTATTCAAAGAGATAACATATAAGCTCGTAACATTGAGAACTATATATTTTTATATATAATAAATTAACTGCTCAAATAAGGAGAAACTACACGAACTTTGCTTTCCGGGAAATGCTAGCTACATAGCAAACTCTTGTTGAGCCGATTCTACTCGTGTTCATGGCTTCAGTGCTGCTGGTGTATTTCCACTCCATCACTTTCATCTTCTCTACGACCAGAACTCTCCTTCTTCAACAAACGATAGACGATATAACAGAGTAAACGCAAACCAAAAAGAATGGCAATGATTATCAAAGCTGATATAACGTAGTCTTTGATTGAACGATGAGCACGTTTGCACCCGAAGAAAACTCCTAGACACACCATGGCTAGCTGATCTCGAGCATATGCCGCAATGTTATTACAACAGTATTGTTATTTTATAAGAAGAAGGATTTGATTATCTCTTATAGTGGTTCCTTGTTTAATCTTCAAGTTAAGTTTCTTGGCCGATGTACTCTTCTACAGAGGCCAGAGCACGTACGGCAGCTAGCTTTATTTTCTTGTCTTTGAATGAATATCTTTTCCTCTTGATCACTTCTTTGTCAAGCATGGTATAAGATAATGCCGAGGGCTTTCTCCATATGGAAAGTAATAAAAACAAGAAACTCTTTCTTTTCGAAAAATCCCTTTGAATCCATCTTAGCTTTTTTGTGAAATATATTATTAATTTTGCATAAATATTCGATTTTGATATAACAAATTATAAGCCTAAATATGATTTATTTAATTTATCTGTAGATATGGGTATAAAATATTTGAATTGGTTTTGAATTTCTTGACAACTCCTATAAAATTAGATGGAAATAATAAGGTGATATAAGAAACATTGAGGGTTGGGGACTGTTATTGACTAGTCTACTTCAATTTTAAAAATACAATGATCAAAATAATGTGCTAAACATTCATGTATAATTTTTATTTATTTATCCTTAGGCAACTAATAATTTTATTCACATGTATCTCAATGCAAACAATATTCTTAATCAAAATTGTCATTTTTTCTTTTTTTACGAATAATAAACTTATTTAACCAAATTATACCTTTTGTGAGTTAAGAATTAGGACTGATTTGTTATAATTAAAACATTATGTATTTAATTGTAACTATTAAAACAATTGGGGAACGTAATGTTATTACTCCGGGGCAAAGTCCAAAACTAGAAAAAAAAAAAAATCTTATTCTCTTCTCTGTTGAGTCATCAGTTGCACACGTGTGAAACAATCCTCGTTCTCGCACTTGGTTCAACGAACAAGAGGCAGAACGCACAACGTACTGGAATGTTAACTTGCAGAGCTCTCTTCAGGTACGTTTTCTAACATTCTCAACACTCGGTTCATTTTGTTCAAATCATGTTAATAAACCCAATATAAACCATAGACATATTTTTATATTTAATCTCAAAAGTTTCATCTTTTGCTTTTATTTTTGCGTCTTTCTGTATTTTGTCCTCTGGAAATGGTTTCGTTATTGAACTTAAGCTTACTATCTATGCAGAGTTGACAGGGTTGACCGTTTGCTCAAATTTAGTAGTAGTTATGTGAAATCGAGGCCGCTTGATTACTTTCAGGTTCCAAATATGCTTATTTTTTTGCTTTACTGTTAATGAATAATGAAGATATTGCTTGTTTTCTTCTCTGTCGGGAGAATGATAATAAGTTCAATTAAGAGCATCTTATTTTGTTATTGTTGAGTACCTTTTTCGAGTTTTTCTCTATTTGTCTATTTTTGCACTTCGATTTGTTTAGAAAAGGGAGAATTTTGTGTAGAGAAGAAAACAGTGGAATGCCTCTCCCTCTTTCTCTTTTTGGGAATTTCTTTTAAACAAAATGGAAAAATGAAAAGAAATAAGTGTTTCCAGTTTTTCTTCTGCAATTACAAATTTTCAAGAGCCTGACCTATTGGCTTCTAGTGCATTTGCATTGATCTAGAACTATTGCTTGTTATTTTTCTCGTGACAGGGGCGCTGTTCTTATTATAGTTTAAGTTGTGATTGGAGAAGATGGGTGGGAAGAAAGATAAATCGGGTGCCGTAGAGAGGAACAAGAAGCAGAAAACATTTAATGCTGTGTGGAAACCAGTGTCTACTCAAACTAGTATCAATGAAGGTTCTATCTTTTTTCCTTAAATCAAATTGAAATACTCATTGTTTGTTATTATAGATGCTGTGCCTTCTATCATTCATTTAAGACTTACTGTTTGTCAAGGAATGACGAATGAATTTCACCTCATTAAATTAAATTCCACAAACAATTACAATTTTCTTATAATTTTTGCATGGTTGATGCTTCAATTGCAGTAAATATCCTAGCAGTAAATAATTTACATATTTATGAATTATCAACAGATAAGTAAGATTCGACTTGTATCATTGATATGATAATAATAGGAACTGAATCATTATGGCAAGGGAAAGTTTGATTCATAGGGAGAAGAAAAGGCAAAAATTGGAACAAAAATATCATTTGATTCGTCGATCCTCAAAAAATGATCTGAAACCAAGCCAATTTTGGAGCAGCTTTGTGATAATGGAACCAACCAGCAAAAGGTATTAAGGCTGCAAAGATCAATGTGCCAATTGCGGTACAATAGAGTTGTAATTCACTGAAGATTATAAAAATATGTATCTACCCTTTTCAACTGTTTAAGATGCACTGTAGATTGTGGATTGGCCTTTTATAATTCTGTCAGTCACTTTGCAGATGGTTGACATAATAATGGGATTATTTGTGGTTTAGAAAATTTAATGTCGCTGATAGGTCATTTGATATCAATTTTCAGAAATATTGGTAAAGGATGTCTCTGAAGATGGAAGTCAAATTCAAGAAGCGCATTGCAGCATATCAAGCAATGTTTCAGATGCTGAACTGCTCAAGGAGGCTTCTGAAGCAGTGGATGAAGGACCTGACTTGAATCTTAGTTCTAGTGCCATGGAGGATAATATCAAGGACAGAACTTTGGAAGGAGGTCCAGTGCCTTCGGGGGAAAAGCATTCACTTTCTGTTGAGGTATATTTTTATTGTTGAGTTCTTAAAATTTGGCCCTTCAATAATAATCCTTGAAATAGGACCAATTAGAACAATGGTTTTTGTTATTCATACCCTGAATGGGCCTTTCTGTGCTGTTATGCTGTTTTTGTTTGCCTGGATTGGTTTAGTAGGGATATGTATCAATATCACATAACAGGATGCTTTCATAGATTTTCTAGGAAACCTTTTCCATATATTTATTGCTTATTTATTTATTTTTCCCAAGACATGCTTAGTTGAAATGGCACTCTGCGCCAAAAGTAATACTATTATTTGTAACAGTATTTCTTATACACGTCAAACCTCAGTTTTGGTCTCACTTTCTGTGCTTCATATGCAGGTTGGTGCTTCTGTGGTTCGATTTATTAAAGGAAAAGAGTAAGGAATTCTGCATCTAAACCTCTTTAAGCCTCAAAGATATCCATGTTTCTTATTCTTTCAATTTTTCCTCCCTCAGAGGATCAACACAGAGAAAAATTGAAAAGGAGACGGGAGTCAAGATTATCTTGCCATCATCAAAAAAGGAGGATTCTATCAGTGAGTTCTTGTGGTGTTTGACAATTTAGATCTGTTTTTTGTAGTTACCTTAATCAATTTTTGATGTCATACTGTAACATTTTTACTTACTGTATCTGACAATCGCTCTCTAATTTTCAGTCATTGAAGGCATGTCATATGATAGTGTAACTAGAGCTTCAGAAAAGATACAAGCTATAATTGATGAGGTTAGTTATACTTCTTTATTGTTTATTAAAATTGCAATGGTGCCTGTTATTTAGTGCTCAGAAAACTTAATCCCTGGTTTCATGGCCTTCTTTTTCTTTTGCACTGTTGTCAGTATCAATTTGCAGCATGCCTTTGAAGATCTGTATAATTAATGTGGATGTGGTAGGGACAGTAAATGCGTTAGCTATTCTTTATCATACAAGATTATATAGTCCATAATTGCAGGTAGACCTTTGTGAAGAATTTCCTGCATGGTGTTATTTGGCTATTTTCCCAATCTTGGATAACTTTCTGCAAGGAATTTTTTCCCCAGAATTTGACATCAGCTTATTATGAGCTATTTGCAATTTCTTTTAGTTGTTTAAATTTTTATGAAGCTACTACTAGGTGCTGTTTTCTTCTTGTTTACATCTTGCTCTTAAGAAAATATTTAAGACTTTATCTTCAAATTGCAGGCAGTCCAAAGCCGAAGTCTTGACTACTCTCACTTTGTATCTCTTCCATTGGCTATACATCCAGAATTGGTTGATAAGCTTTTTAATTTTCAAAACACCATACTGGGAATTACTGATGCACGCCCAGATGAGAATATGGATAGTGATTCGAATGAAGATACTTCTGACAATGAAAATAGTGAGCAACAGATAGACAAAGAACCTAATGTAGCAGTTAAACTTGAAGTTGGCAACAATGATGAACATGTTAAAGTGGATTTAACTAGCATTCCTCTTGTTAGTTATGCACCTAAAGCATCAAGGGCTTCTACTTCACCTGGTGAGAAATCCATTTTATTCTCCTAGACAAGAATTCTTAAAAATCTGTACAATTGAAGGCACACGTGTTTGTGAATTGTGAGTGCAAATGCTGTGTCCACATGATGGGGATTTGTCATGTAGTTACTTGCATGTTCTTCTAGTAGTATATGTTCAAATATGGTCTGCCTTCAAATTCAAACAGAGATCATTTCCTATAGTTCTTCTATTGTCATCAGTTCTTTTTTCTCGCTCTTACTCTGAAAAAATGTTACTCATGTATGTTGGTATCAAACAGCCTCCGGAATTGACAAATCGATATTCATTAAGCCAAAAACATTTCACTTAACTGTAGTGATGTTAAAGTTGTGGAACAAGGACCGAGTTAATGCAGCTACAGAAGTTTTGAAGGTAATTTTCTCTTCAATCAGATATTTATTGGTCAATAGCAACATTCTCAGTAGTCTAATGTTTTGTCTTTTCCAGAGTATTTCCTCAAGGGTGATGGATGCCTTGGATAATCGCCCTGTTTTTGTAAGACTAAAGGGAGTGGTAAGATTGTATTCAAGTTCAAATGCAGCCTGTAGAACTTAGTGCCTATTGATATGAGGTGATGAGTTGCTGTATCTGACCATAAGGGGAGTTGATTTATAATGCTTCAAAGTACTAATCAACTAAACATCATTTGCTTCGACTGTTCTACTATGCCATAGTATTGTACAACCTTTTTCCTCTTGAGACATCAGCAGCAGTTTGTGAACCTCATCTTTTAGCCTACATCGCACATCTAAGCTTCCTTCTCCCAGTGTGTGAAGGCCGGAAGCTGCTTATTTATTTTAATTTTAATTTATCCAGGATTGACTTTTACGTGTATTCAGGATTGCTTGAAAGGTTCTTTGGCCAAAGCTTGTGTACTTTATACACCAGTGGAAGAAATTGGCAACGGTGATCGACTTCTACATGCAGCCCGTATCCTCATTTTGTATTTATTGTTATCTTCTTTCCTACTATCTGCTTCACTTGGAAACAAAATTGAACAAAATACCTCTTTTCATTAAATCTAAGGTTATCGTGTTGATTCAACGGAGTCTTTTGAAATTTCTTGAGCTTTCTTAGAAGTCATTACTGATGCATTTTATGAAGCTGGACTTGTGTTCGAGAGTGATTATAACAAAAAGTTAAAGGTACAATGTATGAATTCTAAAGTACTCTTTCACCTTCAATATGATTATCTTGTGGTCGACTTGATTTGTTGTGACTTTATGTTTTCTTAGTTTTGTATCCTTTACTGCCCGAGTTTGTGCATGTAGGTTGATGAAAATATTTTCTGAACAATTGCATACTAGGCTATCAGCACAAATGACTATTAATTTTTCACTCAACCTTATCTAAATGTTATCATTTATTATTCTCTGAATTGCATAAATTTTGCTTCAACTTTGCCTGTATTGTTTATGGGGTGTGAGAATATAAACTTGCATAACAGGTAACCCAGTTTATGAAGGCAGAAGCTATAATGGAATCATATTGTAGTTGCATTTCTTATGACGTATTAGTCCTTCATCATTGCTACTCATTCTATTCTTGTTTCTCAATTTTTCTTTCAGTAAATGGCTAGATTGAGGTTCCATCTGGAGAATATTATTATCTGACAGTTGTTTGTTTCCTGGTGTTGCAGTTGCATGCTACATTGATGAATATAAGGCATAGGAAAAGGTTCCACTTCTACTTTTATTTCCTCTTTGTTTCCCTCTTCCACTTCTTATCTGATGCTTATTAACCGTTTGATTTCTCTATATCTCTGGTTCTGCTGATAAGTGAGAACTAAATTGGATTTTACAGACATAAAGGAAAGAAAAGGGTTGATTACTTTGATGCACGACCCATTTTCAAGCAATTTGGATCCGAGGAATGGGGAGAGTATCTCATCCGCGAAGCTCATCTTTCACAAAGATTCGTGTTCGATGACAGTGGATATTATCATTGTTGTGCTTCAATACCTTTCCCGGAAAACATGCAAGTAGACTGATTCGTTGAGATTGAAGCTTCATTACTTTTGCTCGAGTCAGAAACAATGATACCAAATAGAATATAGATCGTTTAGCTTTGTATTGCATATAGGTTATGGGTGTAAAACATTGAGCACTCTCTGATTGCAAACTCTTTTTAAGTTTTTGCAGCAGAATGTTCTTGCATACCTTTAGCTCTTGAAAATATAAGTTTATGTGCTTTTCCATGTTCTCTAATCTGACAGATGCTCAGGATATCAAGAGATTAAAATCAGAGTATATTTATATCTTAGAAAATAAAATCAATGATATAAGCTTTCCTTTCAAAAACAACTCTTCAAAATGAAAAATATTAATTCCACACTCTGCAAACTTGCAATATTGGAGAAAATAATGTTATTTTAACCAGGCAGAGCTCACTCCAAGTTCACCTCGAAATCTACATTCCTCTAACAGCGTCCAAGTTCACCTCGAAATATACATTCCTCTAACAGTGTGTAACCATCAACAATGCAATGATTTCATTGTTTTTTAGATATTATATTCAAGATAAAAGTTGTGATCAACATAGTATTGCAAATCCACAGCAGTTAGCTCTCGCACAAATTCTCTGTTATACAAAAAATGTCGACAATTGCTGCGGCTTAGAGAAGTATCGCGCTTCTCATCGCTCTCTGGTAATGGATCTTTGAAATGACAGTGCAGTGCAAGTATTTCAAACATTCAGAAGTGTTTTCATTGGCTTGTGAGTTTTTTCAAGACCAAGTAAAAAGTTTGACTTGAGTGGGTGAGCTTTGTTAGTTGACTAATGCCTTGCATTTTTCTGAAAATACTTCATTATTTAATATCAATTTCTGTTTCAACATAGTCTGACTAGTATTAAAGTTGCCAAATTGGCTACTGCTTTCCACCAAGTCTAAAGTCTAAAGTTTACTTGCTGGGCAAGATCAACTCAGGTAAACAATGTTCAGTTCCTTTAAGAGATGTAACATAAAAAAAATATATTTAACCTGAAAACTTGATCATCTTCTTTTATATTTAGCTTCTTGTGCTTCTTACTTATTGTTTCTTTTTCTGGGTGTAGTTGGTCATCAAATTTAAGCGTACTATCTCTGCAGAGTTGATCTTCTACTGCAAAAAGTAAGAGAACTGCTTACAACAATCATTTCATTTCAAAGAAATTGTGATGAATCCAATAAATTCCTGCTATTTGAACTTAGCTGCTTCTACCCTTAGTTGAGTTTTTTGCTGCTAATGCTCTGCCACATGTGCTCTTTCTTTTTGTTGAAAGATCAAGAGAAGAAAATAATCTGTTTAGAGATGAAAGACAAATTCTCTTTTGGTTTATCTGAATTGGAGTTTAGCACAAATTTTTTAAACATTCTAGCAGTCAGTCGTGAAAATTGTTTTAGTCTGCAGCTCGCTTGATTTTCTTATTTTGCTATTCTTATTCTAACTAAAGCTACAACTGGAAGATGGCTGGAGCGAAAGATGAGCAAGAGCTATTGTTTTCAGCTGAAAAGTATTCACTTTCCATTGAGGTAAAACTTTGACTTTTTCAGTTTGAGAAAAAATTTGCCTGTCGATAATAGACCTCAAAGTCAGACTCAACTGCACAATAAAATGTTTTATCTTGTTCTTTATCATTTTTGTTTTCCTGTTGGTATCACTGGATATGCAGATTGGTCCTTCTGTAATCCGAACTATCACAGGAAAAGAGTATCGAAATCTGCATGTAAACCTTTTTAAGACTTTACTAACCTCTATATTTTCTTAATTCCTTTTTTTTTTTGGCATTTCCTCAGAGGATCTACACTGAAACCAATGGAAGAGGATATGGGAGTTAAGATTATCATTCCATCACCAAACGAGGATTCCATCAGTAAGTTTCAATGGTTTTTAATACTGTATGTCTGATTTATGTTTAGTTACTATTATCAAATTTTTCTTACCAAATTTTCAATTGTGTTTAATATTCTTTCATTGTTGCGCCATAATATTTTCCTTGATTCTTATTACAATCTGAAATATTTTCAGAGAATTTGATGTATATACAATTATCACGTATCATGGACATTGTTAATTATTGCATTCATTAAAGGCATTTCATTGGATACTATAACTAGAGCTTCTGAAAGAGCAGAAGCTATAATTTATGAGGTAATACATCTTTTAATATTTTTCCCTATTTTTGACTTAAAGTTCATACGAGCAACAGTATGTTTCCAGCCACTATTTGAACTTCGATAGCTTTTGTTGATTGTACTACTAAGCATTTTGTTTTTTTTTCTCCCCTTCATTTGTTCTACATGTTTGACGTGTTTTTTGGTTTTGTATCTTGGGCTGTTGATTACACTCACTTCATATCTCTTCCACTGGCTATATACCCAGAATTTATCAACAAGTTTGTTAATTTTCAAAACTCCATACTGTGAAAATAGTGATGAATCACATTCTTCTACTTTATCTGTTATATTCTATCAGGTTCTGATGCTTGCCAATCCTAATAGTTTTCATCTAGACTCTGTAAACAGTATTATTCACCTTACTTATGGATTTTACTGTGCAATGCTTGTTACCTCATTCAAGAGTTCTATAATTCTATTTCCTCCTCTCTTATGAAACAATACTGCTGATAATTTGGTGTCAACAGACTTGGGAATTGACAAATATATATTTGCTAAACCAGAAAGTTTTCTTAACTGTCTTGACGTTGAAGTTATGGAATAAGGACCGAGTTAAGGCAGCTGCTGAACTTTTGAAGGTAAATTTTTTTTGAATCAGATAACTATTGGTTGACAATTGCACTGTTGATCGTATAATGTTCTATATTCTGTCCAGAGTATCTCTTCGAAAGTGTTGGATGCCTTGGATAATCAGCCGGTAGTTGTAAAACTAAAGGGGTCGGTAAGATTACTATTCGAGTTCAAATGCAGCGTGGAGGGATCTAACATTTGTTACTACTTCTTGAGTTCAAAACCTGTTACTCTTCTATTAGTCAAGCTTCAGATTTTTATGTCTTTATATTCAGGATCAACTTTTATGCCCATTCAGGATTGCTTGAGAGGTTCTTTGGACAAAGCTCACATTCTGTATGCTCCTGTGGAATAGTGATAGACTTCTCCGTGCCTGCCGTATCCTAGTTTTAGATTCCACTTCTAACATTTTCTTTCAAAACTGTCTGCTCCACTTGAAACCAATATATAAAACAGGAATAATGCTACCTAGTTCATCTAATCTATGTCATTTTTTGTATTTCACCAAAAACTTTTAAATCCTTGAGCTTTCATAGAAGTCATTATTGATGCATATCATGAAGCTGGACTTGTGTTCGAGAAAGATGCTAAACGAAAATTAAAGGTTCAGTATATAAGCTCTCAAGTACCCTCTTTTGATCTCCAATATTATTTTCTTGCATTCTATTTTGAAAGGCAAAAGCTTCGAATTCCATCTGTTTTAGGTTATGGGGCATAAAATAACTACATATACCACATTCTGCTCTTACTTATTTTTTTCTGTCCAAGTTTATCTGAAGAATATTATAACTAATAGTAGATTGTTTCCCCAAATTGCAGCTACATGCCACTTTGATGAATGCAAAGCTCAGGAAAAGGTGAAAGTGCCCCCTTTTTCTTCTGTTTGTTTTCTTGCCTTCGATACCACCCATTTGTATAGCTGATACATGATAATATGAACTTAACTCAATCAAACAGGAATATGTGGACACAAGGGCTTGATTCTTTCGATGCATGGGGCATTTTTGATAAGTTTGGATCAATAGAATGGGGAGAGTATCTCATTCGCGAAGCTCATCTTTCACTAAGTTTTGTGTTTGATGAAAATAGATAGTTTCATTGCTGTGCTGCACTACCTGTTCCTGAAGAGATGCAAGTAACTGATACATTTAGGTTGAAGACTCTGCCTTTGGGTGGGAGAAAGTGACAAAGCATGCATTATTAAGATTTCTCTGCCTTTTTTGCATGTCTGCTTTCAGATTTAAGCTACCGAATTTGCTATTTTTCCATCCTTTCTTTGCAGTTGCAGTGTAGCTTTTCCTGTCCTTACGCACACAAATGAGACTCGCTGCTATTATCTTTTTATCACTGAAGTTTGAATATTTTCAAAATTAAGTAGAAATATAACAATTAGAAGCATAATCTTAGCCATGTCCTGTATCAGATAATTAGGAAGAAATAGTTTCTTTGAACATGTCAAAACACTTGAGATTTCACCACCCTGTAAAAACTGACAAGTTTTTCACTCTTCAGTCCAACCCCACAAATCAAGGGGAAAAAAGCATTTCTATCAAATCATTTTTGTCAGATCATAATGAGGGTCGGCTAGATTGTTCCTTACTCTTCTAGGGCTTTCACTCTCATCTCTTCTGCTTTAATTAGCAACCGCACTTTTCTGCAAGTCTCTGTTTCATTACATTCATTTTCATATGCCCAAATTCACCAACTAAATCATAATTCACCTCATTTGAATGAAGTGAGAATTGACGCAAACACATGCATCATCTTCTAGCGCTTAATCCAAATTCAAAGTTAACAAAAAAATAAAAAATAAAAAATTCCACATCCTTTTCACTTAGTAATCACACAACCAAGGAAAAATTATTATCAATCACTCTCAGCAAAGGAAATGACCATAATTAAATTTGTCCACAGATCATTAAAGATAATGGTCCCAGCTGTGCATCTTATTTTTATGTAGAGAATTTAGAACAATTTCAATGCTCTTAGCAGGCAACAGAACATGGAAGGCAGCGAGCAAAGGAATGAGAATTATATGCAAAATCACATAATGATGTTGCATCATACCAACAATTTCAAGGAAAATTATTGAACAAGTTTAACTCACAAATTGCAGTCAAAGGGCTAATTCTCACCTAATTGAAGGATCTTATCCCTTCAAAAATTGAAAGATCTGATAGAAAAGTTATTTTATGTTCATATAGGAGGAAAAGTTAGGCATGAGATACATGAAAGAGTGTTACTTCAATTCAAGAAAATACTGTAGTTTTGCGGTTATTTGTCCTCTGACAAATGCCAAATCCATTTGGTTAGATACCCAAAATATGCAATCCAGGACATAACATGTGATGCTTCAATATCCTGCCTGTAGACTAAAAAATTTTCATGAAATTCACACAAAATTAGAACTATATAAGCTCATTCTAGTTGGCATTTGGTAACCTCAGAAGACAGGAATGAAGAAAATCAGCTGTGAAAATTTTTGGGTCAATGTCAAAAGTTTTCAACCAATTGGGTCTTTCTAGCCATTCACACCCACTTTTGGACCGTCCCTAGGGACAAGAGAATCAAATAGTGGATATCCAAAAGCACTTTTTTATAGGATAAAAACCCAATAAAAGAATTAAAATCAAACAAACCCACATTTTAAAAATGATTAATGATGACACAAATAATCAAAAAACCCACCTGTTTTGGAAAGTTTTGCATAGTAAACCAACAGACAAACCAAAAAGGTTCTTAAGATTCCTTGCTATCATCTCCATTGTAGCCGGCTACCACCCTCATAATTCAACAAAATACACTAATTTTGTATCTTAGGCCTCACTAATTTATCACCAAAATAATATTATCCACTCATTTTTCAAATCTCACAGACCAATTTTGCTTCTGGTCGGTGCAACTTTGTGGCCTAAATTAACTCTTCATGGCCTCCTCACCTCCATTTTTATATCATTATTTCTTCCTCACATGACCCCATTACTGTTTCACTACTCTCCCTGGCTCACATGGAATAATTATCATTGATTTGCATCCAGACATTTCTATTAAAGCATGTTGTCGACAGCTAGGATTGCAGCAAGAAATTTGATTGGACATGCATGGATGGATGTGCTGAAGCCTTTTCTTCCCATATTCTCCTCGTAATATTGATCCTTTTCTACAACAGTAGATACGTGTATGTATACATACAATTCTACAACAATAATACAGTACGAAACTCATGAATTTATTTACTATATCTTATCTTAAAAATAATATTCTTTATATTATAAAGTTCATGTCATGTTCTAGACTTTGAAGCAGTATATATATATGTGTGTGAGCTGGTAAAGCCTTTTGTGCTCTGACTGAAACAAGCTTTTCCCATATCCTCATCTTCTTCTTCCTCCCATCCCTTCTCCATCAGCAAGAGATTCTCAATGGCAATTGCTTTCGGGCGCTTTGATGATTCTTTCAGTTTAGGCTCTTTCAAGGCCTATCTCGCTGAGTTTATCTCAACTTTGCTCTTCGTTTTTGCCGGGGTTGGCTCTGCTATTGCTTACGGTACTTACTCATCTTCCTTCACTTCTAGCTGCTGCATGAGCTGAAAATATTTATACCCTTGTGTTCATGCAAAGATATTACCGTGCATTAACATCATTTTTATTTTTGTTTTTAACAGGTAAGTTGACTGCAGATGCAGCACTTGATCCATCAGGGTTGGTAGCCATTGCTGTTTGCCACGGTTTCGCTCTCTTTGTTGCAGTCTCAGTCGGTGCTAACATCTCTGGTGGCCATGTCAACCCAGCCGTCACCTTCGGATTGGCTCTCGGAGGCCAAATCACCATCCTCACTGGCATTTTCTACTGGATTGCACAACTTCTTGGCTCCATTGTTGCTTGCTACCTCCTCAAAGTTGTCACCGGAGGCTTGGTAAGTTTCAAGACTTAATTTTAAAGTCGCAGCATCTCAATATCCAAAGTAACTGAAACTCAACATCTGATTTTGGTTATTTCTTTTACAGGCAATTCCTACCCACGGTGTTGCGGCCGGAGTAGGTGCAATTGAAGGAGTTGTAATGGAGATTGTGATCACATTTGCTTTGGTTTACACAGTCTATGCCACAGCAGCTGACCCCAAGAAGGGATCATTGGGAACTATTGCACCGATGGCAATTGGCTTCATTGTTGGAGCCAACATCTTGGCCGCCGGCCCATTCTCCGGTGGATCCATGAACCCGGCCCGTTCCTTTGGACCAGCTGTCGCGAGCGGCGACTTCCACGACAACTGGATCTACTGGGTTGGGCCTCTCATTGGTGGTGGGCTTGCTGGACTCATCTATGGCAATGTCTTCATGTCCTCTGAACATGTACCCTTGTCGAATGACTTCTAAGCTTGTGTTGGCCTTTTCTTTTTGTAATAAAAGAAGGAAAAGCAGCTTTGGTTCTTCCTTCTTTTCTTCTTTGATTTCTTTGTTTTTATCATTTTGTTTTCTTTGTTGTAAAGTCTTAGTGTGGTCCATTGTTGCTTTATGAGAATTGATGAAATTGAATTTGAGAGATAGATCTTTTTTTGTCCATATATGCTTTAGCTTTTTGGGTTTGCTTTTTATTTTGGAGAGGAGATTATTGGTAAAAAAAAATGTATATTTCAAATCGAATAAGAGGCTTGCAACTAAGAATGTAAAATAAGATTAAACATAATTGATTTATGAGAACAATGATTATACATTTAATACTTTATTATCTCAACTAAAATTAATAATAAAATTCTGTAGCAATAATAATATCAACTTTCTTCTAATTGTCACTAGAATCATCTTTCATATTTACAATGTCAGATTGATGGAAACTTGTAACTGTAGGTGATACTACTTTCTTAAAAAGATTGTCTTGAGATGTGGACTTCATTTTAGTCTCTTTCTAAAATCTCTAAACAAAAATTGTGATACTAAATTGATGGGATTATGTGCTATTTGAATATGAATTTACTTTTTGAAAAATCTTAAATTTCAAGATTTTATGTTTTATTTTGGAAGATTATATTTAAATCATAATTATTTATAAATTTTAATTTTAATTTCAGATCACTCGATATTTTAACTCGTGAATTTCATTCCTTTTTTTTTTAACTATGTCCTAACGTGATTAAGCAAAACTTGAGAGACTGACATGAAATTTGCCATTAATAATTTTTTTTCTCGTAATTTTACATCGAAACTATGCTGTTACCATGATTAACATTTACCACTACATAAAGATTTTGAGATAAAATTTGTCATGGACCTTGACCTCGAAAAGTAAAATTTCAAATTTTTAAAAACAAAATGGGACATAACCCAGCATTGCAGTTGTTTGAGTGTCTTAAGTAGTAAATTGGTCCTAAAAGCAGAGATGCTAAAAGCCCCCCAACTCGACTCCGAACAATTCTTTACAAAACTTTAAAGGTGTATTTAGAAACAAGGAGGGTGTGCTTAGGTTGAGAGAGCCGCATATGTTAGAGGCGGCATGGTATTAGTTGGCTTGATGTAATGTCGGAATCTTGCCTTCAATTAGTGGGTCCCCGTTGATTCAATTAGTTGATTTAATTCTATTTATTTAGCGTTGGAATCTGGGCTTTGCACTGAAGTTGAAATTAATATTTAAAAAATTAAAACTATCGTCAAAGTTATTGACAAGAACCAAGACCATAGAAAAAATTACTCTTTAATCTTGGCGTTGATGTATTAATTATCATTAAATGAGCAAAAATTTTAATACTCTGAACTAAAAAAAGTAATTTTTAGTCCACAAAACAGATTTAGTCCACAAAAACGAATAAACGCATAAATAATTACTTACAGGAAACAGAAAACATAAAACCATGTTGTGAAAAACAGTAAACTTTAAAAATTCAGCGGCTGGCGGGAGATAAGCCCTAAGCAACAGCCACCTCCAGCTTCCCATTTCAATAATATTTTACTCTTCTCTTTCTTCCTCGATGTCTTCGCTTATTACCTCCCGTTATTTGTACTTTCATCACCTCTTACTTTATTCTCTCTTTCGTCTGTCATTTTTTTATTCTTCTTCTTCCCGATTCATGGTTTCCCATCTGTCTCTCCGTCTGCCCCACTTCTTCTACTCGTAAGCTCTCTCTCTTTTACTCTCCAGTATGTATTTTACATGTGGGTTGTAAAAGATTTTAGTTTATTAGTGTAGTATTGACGGTTTTGATTCTCGGGTTGACTTAGAAGTGGCTTTGATGATTGGTTCTGTATAAGTCTTCAGTTAGCGGAATCTGCTCGTAGATATAGAATACAATTAACAATTCATTTTAGGAATTTAGGCTAATTTAGTGCAAAATCTTATGTGGTTTTTTTTTTTTTAACCGTGCAAAGGATATGGAAGGAAGGCTAAGTCTTGAAGTTCGATGGATTCTTGTCTTTTCTGCCGCTTTATATGTGAATTTAAAGTAAAGGAAAAATTTTCCCAAGTCTACGATTGTTTCATTCTGGATAAGGTTTAAAAGGAGAGTCTTTTAGGATATGTATCATGTTTGGTCAAAGTAAAGCAAATCTCTTATTTTGAATAAGGCAAAACTTGCTAATAGCTAATTGATAATGGACATTCAAAAAAATGAGGATTAAAGTTTTTATGTTTATTTTTCTTTTTAATGATGTCGTTCCTTTCTGCTTGGAATGCCACATTTCAGAAGTTCGCCATCTGATTGGCGTCTATTCTTTGTTACAGACAATCTTTTGGAGCAGATATCAAACGCAACAGAAACATTAATGTACTCAACTCACTGGGATTTAATGGAAAGGAGCAAGAAAAGTCTCTCTTTCCAAAGAATAATCATTCACTTGAATTTTTGTTTAAGCATTATACTACTTCAAGTCATGTATCACTGAGGGCATTGTCATCTACAACTGCATCTGCTTCTGATGAAACCAATAATGAGAGTGGTGCTCCTATAGCTAAAGCTGAAGGGGATGAAATGGAATTTAATCGCGTAAATTGTCTTGTCTGGGTATTGCACGAATCTGCCAGGAGCTTTTCTCTTGCAGTTGAGTCACTTGAATTGGATGGAAGCTGTATGGAGCTTGCAATGGCTTGGAATGGGAAGGACGTGCATGAATGGCATAAACGTATTGCATATAAAGTATGCACATAACACATTGCAGCACTAACTCTATTTTTTTTTTCTTTTTACTTTCCACAAGAAAATAAAGTCCAAAGAATTGTGTGTATGGACATTGCAGAGTCTTGATATCATTAATTGATGATCTATAATATTTTGTTGTTGACGTGTAAATTCACATGTTTCTGCTCATGCTCATAATTTTCCTTGAACAACTATTACAGTGATATCTAAGTTGAGTAGGGATGGGACATTCTTTATGAATTATTAGAAAAGACATGAGAAAATGGAACAAGAATCACTAACTCATATGGCTCTTCAGGTAGCAGTTTATGCTTTGTTAAAAATGGCAATTGAAGTGGAGAATTTGCTCTCTCATGAACGTCATAACAATCCTGCTCCAGTTAAAGAAATGTGAGTGCTTAATAAATTTATAATTTCCAGTTGACATTCCATTTTAATGACGTATCATCTAGCATTGTGGAGTTAACTTAAATTGAGAGCATAAAAACTGCACCAACTTATCATGTCTCAGTATTGTTGTGTAGTTATCATTTGAATGCTAATTAGCTATTACTACAAATTTTTCTGCTGTATTTGCCTCAGCTTGTCCTCTAAGATAATTGCGGTGGGAGACTACATTGAAAGTCAACTGACAATGAGGCATTCAGAATTGGTACAATGGTTTAGAATTGTGGAGTTACCTCGTATTACAGGATATTTCAGTTCTTTATTAAAGAAGTGGTCTATGGAATACGCAGGAAGGTTTGCTCAAAAATCTCAGCCTCTAGCATAGACGTTTCGGTCCTTTTTTCCAATCAATTAAATATCTTATTACTGCAAATGATATTCCAATATGTTGTAATGCAATTCATTGATTGTTCAACTGTAATGAATTTAACCTAAACAGAAAAAATTCAGTGGTGTTGCAGGGATAATTGTGGCGATAAGCTGCTGTGCTGCAGTAGGCAAGCTGGGTCCTGGGCGTTTTTCCTGTCCCGGGTTGCATATGTCAATTGAAGATGCATCAATACAGCTAATGAATATTTCATGCAGTTCCGTACCAGTGGACAAGCTGCATCACTTGGCAACTGAGGCAGGATTTGAACCTGAGTTCCTCTACCATCTTGGTAAAAAGGTCCTGCCCAACAAAAACACTGAGGAACTAGAATTTTGGATTGGTTTGGCTCAGAAGAAGCTTTTAGTTGCATTACACAGAGAGAGTGAACTTTTAGGGACCAAAACTTTACATGAAAAGGTTGGTTCTGTTATTTATCAAAGTCTTCCTGGCTTTTTCTTCTGTTTTTTCTTATAAAAAAATCTTTGTGCAGCTTGACATTAAATTTTTGACAGGTTCAAGCAGATAGCTTGGCTACTTTAGGACTTTTTGCATACTTGGGAAGAATGACTCGAAAATTCTTGTTGAGTAAGGGCATAAAGGATCTTGATGAGATGGTTAAGGACTTCCTCAGGTAAATTACTTCATAATTTGGTTGGATTCTAGAAGTTTTCATCTCTCTAAAATAAAGATGCATAAGAGGTCACATGATGCTATTTCCACAGCTACTTGGAGTGTGGTAGCCTTTTCATTTATCCAGAGTTTTCATCAATATCGGTGTATCAACTCTTCATGGAGGTCAGTTTCCACTATTTTTGTTGGAACTGAAAAATATTAATTTTATAAATGTGTGGAAATGTCATCTTTCAGATAGTAACTGATGAAATCGGGTGGCTTGACTTTTATGCTGCATTTCCTTCCGTGTGTAATCAAGAGAGAAGATCTAAACATCATCCCATTCAAGCTGAGAAAGAACTTATTCTATCATATGTTTTTACCGTTTGCTATGATGTATTCTCTGGGTTTGCTCACTTCAGTCGTTCCACTCAGCATCCCTTGGAGTCAGAGTTGCTTGCCTTCTTACTCCGGAGGTAGCCCTCAAAACATCTCTGTCATTTCCAAAGCTTGATGTCTTAACATTTCATGTAAAAGGGTTGATCGTCTTCTAAGATATCGTGCCGTCAATTTTTCAGCCAGAGCCTTCTAACCATTTGCCTAGATGACTACTGGGCTGCTTATGATAGGTATGCCACCTGTCTGGAATGATGTCCTGTCCGATTGTTCCTTTCATTTCCTGAAGACAATCAGTGATACATGGGTAATGATTGCATTTGTGTTGATGTTCTACAGTAGCAGACTGCTAAAGATTGCAGAAACAGGTTCCTCCGCCCATGTGCCATCTTTAGGAACTAAAAGCACTACCAGGTTCTCTGCAGCACTTGAAGCAAAAGAAAATTCAAATCAGTTGGTGTTACGGGGAAATTTAAAGGAAAAACCTTGTCGTCCATCTAATCTGATGAAGGTATGGCTATCTGATAATAATAACAGTTTTTGCCAGGTTGGTGAATCTTAATTTTACTAAACCAAGCTATCAGCCATGAGATGCGTTTTCATTGCCAACAAAAATTAGATTTTGGTTGATGAAACTGGAACAGCAGAAACTGAAAATTGGGACCATCAACAGGTGCTTTAAGATCTAAAATGAGGGAAGTACGAGAAAAACATGGTCCGTGCTTGGTTTATTGGGAGGATAAAGAAATTTGGTGTTCAAGAGATATCTTTCTTGTCTTGCTGATTTAATTTATATGAGACAGACAGACTAGATTGCGTTTAACATTTTGGAGTCGTGTATGCCTCACAGTCCGGATTTTGTAATGGCAGGGTACCAGCTCGGCTGGGTCAGATGCAATAAATGTCATGGAGGAGATCAATGATACCGAATCAAATTCCCTGCAAGAGGGTTTAATTAGGAAATACAGCATCAAATTGATGTCAACTAGTGCGGTAAAGAAACTGTTTCCATACTTGGTAGTCAACAAGCAGAATCATAAAATTTCATATATTGGGAATATTTAGTACTGCAAATTGAATTGTATAATAGGATGTATGGATGGGGACTCAGTTGCTCTATATAGACATTGTGATGTCTCTGCAACTACTCGTAAAGCAGTTGAAAGGCCACAAGATTACAATGAGGGAACAGAAGAAGATAAAAAGAACCTTGAATGATATTGCTACACTCATCCCAATTACAATTCTAATGCTACTTCCTGTAAGTTGCTTATCTTATTATCTCTTCATAATAATTTCCACAGTTAATCACCTAGGAGAAGGTAGCCAGGCAATTATTTTTTCTTTCGTTTTGTCTAGAATGAACGAAAAGTAAACTGATATCCGATAGTCCATGTAATTAAGCAATCAAACTGCCTTTGCTTGAACTGTATCATGTCTTGGTATACACATTTCTTTTGCCTCAGTTCTCGCTCTCAAAGGCTCATCTTGTGTTTTATTGGTTCTTAAGTTTGTCACAGCTTCCATTAATAAGGTCTTGCAGAGCATCAGAGTTTATCACTGATGAACATCTGATTGCATTTTCTCGTTTTCCATTAATAGGTATCTGCTGTAGGCCATGCTGCAATGCTAGCAGCAATCAAGAAGTATATGCCATCTATGGTAAATCTTGTGCTCTTCCAATTATGTAGTTCTCTTTCACACACTCTCTCTCCTGCTAATTCTATTTTTCATTTACATTTACTAGATCCCTTCTCCATATTCTTCTGAGCGGCTGGATGTTGTGAAACAACTAGAAAGAACTAAGAAGATGGAAGTTCAATCATGGGGCAACCTTGAAGATCCTCCCACAACACCATAAGTAATTGTTCATCCTGATCTAGTGGTCTAATAAATTTGTGCAATAGCTGCTTATTCTTTGCAATTTGCACATAATCATTGGAAGTGGTTTATTTTGCTTCCAAGAATTGTAAATATGTGGATACATGCATATATGCTGAGAACTGAAATGAAATGCAACTTTTTTGTATGTACAGTTTCTCAAATCCATTTCTTGTTTATCTATTATACAAATTGATGCAAATATGGTAACTTGTTCAGGTTCCAAGGGACTATGATAGAATCGCCTGACTACATATACAAATATTTATACATCGGTAGAGTGTTTCTTAATGACGATTAAGAGCATATTTTGTTAAGAGTAATTGCTTATATTTGCTACCCATCTTTGAATCTGTTGGCATTAAGGCTGCCAGTATTAAAATCGTGAGGAGCTACCATATTTTACAGCTTTTAAGTAACGTTGTCAATGCTTGATATGATACAAATAGCAACAGTTAGTATTGGATTCTTGTGAAGTCACTGTCATTCTAATTGAATGAGATTAAAAATATATATATATATATATATATATATATATATATATATATATAATATGTTTGTTTATCGAGGACTTTCTTTCATGTTGAGAGCTAAACGAAACGTTGAAGGTATGTATCTCACTTTGAGAAAGTGCAACAAAATATGTAGTCTATACATTAAAAAAAGTGTAATTATACAATAACTAGGTATCATGAGTTGAACTTCTTAAAGAAATAAAAATATACATTCTGAGCTGTTATTTAATATTATCACTATTTTTCTAAGAAGTATAAATAATAAACAAATGAATTGAAATGAGCTGTAAATATTTTTTTAAAAAATATCAATTTTATCTTTAATATATTTTGATATTATTACTTATATTTTTATTATTTCAAAATTACAATTTAATTCTTGTCGTTATAATATAACTGTTAAATGTTAATATATTTTTTTATTTGATAAATTTATTTTTAACTAAATTAAATTTATATTAAACTTAAATTAATGCAAAAAAAAATATAAAAATATAAACTTTTTTATATTAAGACTATAACTACTTTCATTTTTAGTTTTTAATTTTTTATTTTAATAAATAATTATTAAATAATTTTTTTTAGATTATAAAAATTTACAAAAAATATTGATAATCAAACTTTATAAAACGTATTATTTATAAACAATTTTTTACAAAAAATTTAGATTTTATTATTTTATTTTTAGTTAATTTTATTGTAAAAATTAAAAAATAAACTTATTTAGATTTAATTTTTTTAATTTTTCTTTTTTAGTTTTAAAAGAAATAAACATTTTTATTATTTTATTTTTAGTTAATTCTTTTATTTAATTTAATTGTAAAAAACTAAAAAGAAATAAATTTATTTAAATTTTTTATTTTTATTTTTATAACATTTTATTATTTTTATTTTATTGTAAAAATTTAAAAAAATAAAGAGAAATAACTTATTTATATTTTATTATTTATATTCATATTTAATTTTACTATAAAAATTAAAAAATAAAAATAAATAAATTTATGATATTATGAATTTAATTTTTTATTTTTAGTGATCTTTTATTCTTAATATTTATTTAAAATTTTTAAAATTGATATTTATTTAATTTAATTTTTTTAAAATTAGGTGATATCATTGTTATTATCATAGGAATAATTAAATTATTTTTATTTAAAAATTAAATTTTTAAAGTCAGTATTATAATGATAAAATATAATTTTAAAATATGATATAAATGGTAATATCAAAATATAAGACGGATGAAATTGATAATTTATTTTTAATAACAAAATTACAGTAAAATTGTGTAAGAAAAATGAGCTGATGCTAACGTGCGCACGGAGGGAAGAACCTACCAGACTCATAAACATAAGCCACAAATGACACGTCGGTGAGTCACCCACCAAGTCATCTGGCTGCGTGTCTTTGATTCCCCGAAACTGTCTGTACGCTTCCGCATTTAACACTCTCTCGCTCTTGATTTCAATCAATTCACCGGAAAATACCCCTTCAGTTGCTCAATTGATCGTATTGTTCGATTACCGATGGATCGCTTTTAAAGAATCCCGTATCAATTTGATCAATACGCTGTCGTTTTTGGCTTTGATTGACTTGTTTTATATTGGAGTTGGGTGTGTTTACCGCGCGACTATTAAAGGAAGGATAGGGGTTTCTTTTGATTTAGTTTCATTTGATTGATTTGGAGTCAATTGGGTTTCCAAGATTCGGGTTTTATATTTTTTTTATTTCTTTTTGTGGGTTTGATTGAATTTGGGAAAATCAGGTTTTTAAATTTAGCGGGTTTAGGTTGAATTGGATTTGATTGATTCGTAGCCAAGTGGGTTTTCAAATCAAGTATAGTTGTCTGGTGGGTTTGTGAAATCAGGGCTGTGAATTGAGAAGATGGATTCGAGTCGAAGAGCTGTGGAATCTTATTGGAGGTCGAGGATGATCGATGGTGCAACGTCGGATGAAGACAAGGTGACGCCTGTGTACAAATTGGAAGAGATTTGTGAGCTTCTGAGATCGGCTCATGTGAGTGTTGTTAAGGAGGTCTCTGATTTTATCTTGAAGCGGCTCGAGCACAAAAGCCCCATTGTTAAGCAGAAGGTAAACGTTTTATGTTCATATCTCGATGCTTTATGTTGTCAGTTGCCGTGAATTCAATGAGATTGAAACTTTATTCAAGTCGTTTTATTGTCTATCCTTCGTTAAATGTACTGATGCATTGAGCTTTATGAATTCAATTTATAATTCATTGTCTGCTTGTTTGATGAGGAAAGAAAAATTGTAAGAACAATTTCTTGAACAGTGCACAAGATGTTACGACTGAATTGAATTCGTGTCTAATTCTTCTTGCTAGAGTAAATCTATAGCTCTGCATGTAATATTTACTTGCATTTTTAATTGACAGTACTATTGGAGGGATAGACTGGTAGCTTTAAATTCTGTGTTATTTTTATCATCATTTGCTTGGTTCAGAGGTTTGTATTTTTTTGTATTGGGAAGATATTGCAATATATGCCAATTATTCTCTATCTTATTTGCAGGCATTGAGGTTGATAAAATATGCTGTGGGGAAGTCTGGTAACGAGTTCAGGAGAGAAATGCAAAGACACTCAGCTGCTGTTCGACAATTATTTCATTACAAAGGGCAGTTGGATCCATTAAAGGGGGATGCTCCAAATAAGGCTGTGCGGGACATGTCTCATGAAGCTATATCTGCTATCTTTTCTGAGGAAAATAAACCTGCAGCTGCAGAAGATCTTAATAGAAGAATACAGGGATTTGGGAACACAAACTTTGAACTGCCATCAGAAGATAAGAAATCTTTTCTCAGTGAGGTAGTCGGTATAGGAAGTGCATCAATCAAGCAGGGACTGAGTAATTTTGCTCAAGGCCATTCCCTGAGGAAGAACGACAATGGAAGCTATAAAAGTCCAAATCTTCGAAGGTCGTTGACAATAGAGAATGACTACTCAGAAAAATATGAACCAGTTCAATTACACAATGAAACTCAGGCTGGTTTTGGGATTTCAAAAGCCAGTGGATCTTGGAACCAGGATTCAAGAGTAATGAGTGAAGACAGGTTAAATGGGGATTCTAGTGCTAGTTATACAGAGAGTAAGACACGTGAAGAGAAATTGTTGGAGACCATTGTGACATCAGGTGGTGTACGACTCCAACCTACACGAGATGCCATTCATGTTTTTCTTGTGGAGGCTGCAAAGTTGGATGCATTGGCTTTGAGTCGGGCTCTTGAAGCAAAACTTCAATCTCCATTGTGGCAGGCATGCACTTTCAATTAATTTACTGGCTATGACATGAGTCATCCACCTCCCAGAAATGCTTGCACCCACTTACACCTCATTTTGATAATCTTTTTAAAATACGTTTTAACAACCGATTATTATTGTCATGTCTTTAGGTGGTGGTGGTGGTGGTGGTTGTGTTTTCCTTTTTTCTTTTATTTTTTTAATGTTTTTAATGTAGACGTTCTTTAATTTTTCTGGAACTGCTTTTTCAGGTGCGGATGAAAGCTGTCTGTGTCCTTGAGTCAATTTTGAGGAAAAATGATGATGAAAAGTTTTCAGTTATCGCATCTTACTTTAGTGAGAATAATGATGCTGTCATTAGATGTTCAGAGTCTCCTCAAAATTCTCTGAGGGAAAAGGCTAACAAGGTATGTGTTTCCTTACAAATGAATTATGGGTTCTTTATTTTTATGTCCTGTTTCTATTTGACAGAAAGGGATATCATAGTTAGAAAAAGCATTAAGAAAGGACATTATATCGACATGGAGCAGATGAATATTGATTTCCAAGAGTATTTTAGATAATACATCTTTTATTTCTTGGAAAATTGTTTGGACCACTTACTACAATTTCCCAATAATTTTAGTGTTATAAGGTCTTGCATGAGATGGTACCAGTAGTTAATTTTGATATCTACCAAGAGCAGCCAGTTTATACCATGCCGCAACATTTGTTAACTTCTTTATCTGTATATATATTAACAAAAGGCAACTAGGGTTATTTTTTACTTATTGCTATATTTGCTACTGATAATGTGGCAGTAGTATATACCTTGTTATGGAATTTTTCTGAGACAACATGCCACGTTTCATAGTTATCATAATTCTTGGCCCGTCCTCTACAGGTCTTGAGCCTTCTTGGTGGAGAGCAGGCAGGAGGCATGGTAAGTGGTTCAGATAGGTCAGTGAAGGCTGAGACCGCAACTGTTGTTCACATGCCTGATTTAATAGACACGGGTGATCCGGAAGATTACAGTGGAACAGATAATTTTAAAAAGAATCCAAGTGATCAAAACATAGCCAATCTAACAGCACCATCAACCCCTCTAATTGATGATTTGTTTGGAGACAGTCCAGGCGCTGGTATCAGCGAACAAAAACGTGATGATGATCCCTTTGCAGATGTCTCATTTCACACTGGTGAGGGTAGAGAACAGGTTGATGATCTCTTTTCGGGGATGACTGTTGATGATAAGCCAGGTGTCACTGAAAATCTTGCAGCTGCAGATAAAAGTGGACCTGAACCATTTGATATTTTTGGGTCTCAATCTGAAATTCTGCAAAAGCAAGAACATCAAAATAACAGTGTTAATGATTTAATGGCTGGTTTGTCTATTAATGATAACCAAGTGACGCAGAAAGAAGCCTTTTCTGGGGTGCCGTCTGAATCTATCTCTTCAAATTCAAGCAGCAACCCCAACCAGGTCTCCAGTGATGTTTTGGGCAGCCTACTTGGTTCGCAAACAGCAGGAATGAATGCCAATCCTATGTTTCCCTTTGGCGCTGTGCCATATAGCATTCCTGCTGGCATGATGTTTAATCCATCTATTACTTCTCAGCCAATAAATTACAGTGCCGTGGGGAATTTCTTTGCCCAGCAACAATTTCTTGCTACAATGTCCAACTTTCAACACCTTGGTGACCTGAATGCTCAAAATGCTGGTGTTAGCCATGTGGTGGGAAATGGAGGTACAGCACTTCCAGATATATTTCAATCAAACTTTCCAAATCAAGCTCCTACTTCTACAATGAACAGTTCAAAGAAAGAGGATACAAGAGCGTTTGATTTTATCTCAGTAAGTTTGAGTCCTGGCTGCTGACCCTTTGTAGTTTTCATTTTTACTTCATTCACATTATATTTACAGTTGTGAAGTTGAGCGTGAAGAACCAATTACTTATTGTAGTTGTAACCATAGTCGTCATATGGTCATTGATTGCATGTGCATTCTTAAGACCAAAAAGCAATAGTTCATCAGTAAAGCAGCTTAAATAATGTTTTTGCTTTGTATCATACATATGACACATTGTTACTTGGCTTTTGTTCACTTTTATTATGGGAATCTTAACTTATATAATGAAATTTGATGCCTGGCTGAAGTTTTTTGGAGATGACACTTTGTAAATTGTACTAAAATTTTTTATTGTACCATTTACCATTTTATGTAATGAGCGTCTCCATGGATTTGACATATTTTTTTTAGGAAAATGAAACCAGTTTACTTGACGAAGTTGACATGTTTAGATATTTTTTATTTAAGATCGTAATACTTAGTAGTGTTGTGCATCTGTGTATCATGCAGGACCATCTTGCAGCAGCTCGTGATACAAAGAGGGTTGCTTAAAGTTTTGGGGCTTCCTCTAGCTGAGGCTTATTTATTTGAGGCAAGTAGATCAAAGCAAGTTGTTTATCTTACAACCAAGATGGTTATCTATTTTTTTGCAATAATAGAAGGGGGATTATGGTTGAAGAACAGAGTAGAATAGCTCATTATGTTGTTGTGATCTGTGATGGAAGATGAGAAGTTGCTGTGCAAATATTTTTCCTTTTGAGTGTACACTTGTTGCTTTCATTTCCTTGTGATGAATTTGTAGAGTCTTTTCTCCCCTCTTGCTTTTTGGTTTTCCAGAACCACAAGCGGTAAATGTGTCCGGGACTCAATAAGAATCAATATATTGGTGTTTTAGTCGTCTTAACATTCTATATGGCCATATTCCAAAAAAAAAAATTCGATATGGCCAAAAGCAGTATTCTCGCGATCTGTTTAGCTTTGAATTGTGAGTGCAAGATAAAACTTAATTGCAGGAATCTAGCTGGCTTTGAATGGTAATTTTAGACACAAGTCCACCCACATTCAGATACATATGACTAATTGGACTTGGAAAGGCATACTGTTTGGAAATTCTCCGATATAATTGTATTAATTGAAAGCCATTATGTGCTTATGAAAGAGTTTAACTCAATGCAGAAAGCTATGCACTGGAAAAGGGTATCTAGTAAGAAATTAGACATAATTGCAAACAATCAATTGGTATTTACTACAAAGCTACACTTACAGCATCTATAACATCATCTGACTCGTCAACTGGCATCTCATCTTTAAAGAGCAATTTAAAGTAGGGAAGAACTCTAGGAAGTACAGGCAAGTCTGCTAAGTTAATACTCATCAAGTCAAAAGCAATGCATGTTTTATGCATGTGTGTCTCATCCACTACAGGAATTTTAGGGTATCTTTGGCTGAAGTGAGTGAGAAGGATGCGATAAGCACCGGCAGAGGAACCAACTTCAATCGCTTCCTTAGTTGTGCTGTGGTTTTTGGCTATAGCTTCCTCCACCATGCCATCCTCAAACGTAGCCTGTGATACAATAACAGACAGCAATCTGCATTATATTTTGCCATCCATATTCACCTCATCCTTGAAATCTTACAACAATATCATGTTTGCGACATTGCTATACCAATTAAGAACCTTGAATTTAATTATAAAACTTACCTCGTGTATAAGAATTGTTGCTCCACGAGATGCTTCTATTAGCTCTGGGCAGGGCCTGGTGTCACCCGAGTACACAATTTTCCACCCTGGAATTACTTTTCCAGCGCTGTTGATTCTATCTGCTGCCTTCAAGGCAACACCAAATGCCTGTGGACAATGCACAACAGGAAAACTAATCAAGGTTTCCAACCCTGCTTCATTCAGCACTTTTTTCAGGCTTTTTAGCAATGGAATAGCCATGCTGTTGTCAACTGGAACACCCGTTCCCTTCCAAACACTCTGCATGCGGTTTCCTTTAGCAAACAAATTAGACTGACTTTGGAATGTACTGTTGTTGTTCATACCCTCGTTACTTAGACTTTCCGGAGTTGAGGGACTCTTATTTGATTCAGAATTGCACTCAACATCATTCCATGAAGCTTCTCTAGTGTACCTACAATTGAGGAACTGCATATCTAGGTCTTCGAGTTTTTGATAAGCATCTAGGAATCTCTTAAGTTGCGCTGGACCTACAACAAGCAATGGCTCATGAGTCACACCCTTTAGCAAATCACGTCTTAGAGTGAGTATTCTTGCCAAACCAGCATGGTGATCAGCATGAATATGAGAAATCCAAATACACCTCAGATTTCTAACAGCACTGTCAGCACCCTCTACACCATATCTGTTCTCAAAGATCACAAATCATATAGTTAGAACTGAAACAGGAAAAGAACAGAAAAACCTTGCAAAACAATTTTTTTCCTTGTATAATTAAATTTCAACCTTTCCCCACCCACCCTCAAATTGAAACCAAAGTCATCCCAATTCTGATGGGAGAGGGATTCAATTCCAAGACCTCTTGTCTGCTTAGAAGAGAACTTCACCAAATAAACTGACTAATATAGATGAAGTAGCGCGTGCTTAAAAGCCAACAAGTTATACCTTCTTTTCAGTTGTCCCAGGGTTCCTTCCCCACAATCTAGGAGCAAACTTCCTTTGGAGAAAAGATTGACATATATGGAAGTAACATTCCGGTATTTAGAAGGTTGGGATGAGCCCGTTCCTAGAAGGACAATTTCCAGGTCATCTCTCCTTACATTGTCCAAACAACTAGGAAGTCTGTTCTCATCCAGCCATGGCTCTTCAACCATCAATTCATTATCTTGAATAGGAGATATCCCCTCCTTTGTTTCCCTAGGCCCATGCCAGAACTGGCTGATATGTTGTGCTGCATCTGCAATCTCCGGAATTTCTGAAAATAACTCATCCATGATTTCTGAGGGAGTCACCACACTTGGGATATTAGTTCTGTCAAGTCCGAGATGGGCATGAGGTCGCAGAGTGAACTGATCAACAGAGACAGAAGTGTCCTTGTTATTTAACAAAATGAGCAGTTGGTCCAAAAAAAAATCAAAAGGAAATTCCTATTTCCAGAAACAAATGAGGATCATGCCACATAGCTCTTAGACGCCGGATTAGAATAACAAAGTATGGTTTCTTCCTCAAAGTTTTTTTAAATTCTCTCTTTTATTTATGAGATTCCTTCTTAACCAAAATCAAGGAGAAAAGTGACCAAACAAGCCAGAGAAACTGATACAAGGTTTCATCAAAGAAAAAGAAAGCACTGAATTGAGGGGATGAGGATGATAAGCTTGAAGAAATAAAAATCTTTCATACCTTGAGGAGATTTTCAGCAGAAATGCTTGAAACAGGACTCTGGTAAAATAAGCAAAATCAACAACTCAGTTGCCTGAATATTTCAAATTATAACAATCAATTTCTGACAATTGAAAATACAACATTAGAACAAACCTCGGTTGCACTAGATTCTGGGACTGAGATATTAAGGTGCTGAAGAGACCAAAAACCAGGAGCTGGAAACAATTGAGGGCACAAGTAATTAAGTCTTGCTGCTATTCTGGCACTGGATTTTAAAATTGGTATTTCCACATTTTTCCTACAAAAAACATACACATGCAGGGAATCAGCAATAAAAATACAAAGGCAGGAATAGCTACTGCTCTCAAAGAAGAAGCAATTTTAAGAAAAGTGACTCACATTTCATGCCCAGCCATAATATGTTGGGCTGCACCAAATCTCTTCATCCACTTCTGGTAGTTGGAAGTGCCCGTAACAGAAGCAGGACTTAAATGAATGATACAATTCACTGTCTTGGCGCACTTTGGTGGGTCGTCTGAGAGATCTGCATAGTAACTACTGAGAGATTGTGCAGATAACAACTGAAGTACATGTGATTCTGTTGGGCAGTCAACAAGGAGTACAATCGGACCAGGCACAGAAGGCCCCATGACATCGCTTGGATGAACCTACACAATTGTACAATCAAACCTGCTGGTTAAAATATACAAGAAGTAGCATACTTCAGCTACACTACAAGCATATTAAATAATCATCACTTGACTAATTAACTTTGAAACCTACCATAATATCTTGGCGATCTGACTTCACTGATTTCCCAGATTGCAGCTCACTAAATTTTGGCCCAGGTTTCAGACCAAGAGCCACAGCTTTTTTGGGGTCAAACTTTCCCATTAGTTCAGGCAATTCACAAACATATATCACAGACATCTCACCAGGATTTATGGAAGACCCTTCTGAGCAACTTGGTTTTAGGAGCATGGCTGATATTTTGACCACCTCATTATCGATAAGAACAATGGGGTCAGCTGACTTTGCTAAATCAGGAAGAGGAGCAGCATCAGAGCATGGAGCTGGTCCAAAACTCCGTGTGTGAACCATGGCCGCATGTGGAATAAAAGACTTCATTGCATCAACTAAATACTTCAGATCTGAAGGACCCCATACATTGACCTTCAAATTGAAGAAACTAGAATTTTAAATACAGCATGATACCAAGCAAATCAAATTTGAAGGAAAACTATGGGCAGAAAAGGAAATTATACGTAAAGTGAAGCTGACACTCACAGACATTCCTTCATCTCCCATGCTAGCCAAAGTCAATAGCAGACCTACAAGGTGAAGTAAACACTTGGCAAATCAGGGGCTTTAACAATCACCTCTGTTTAACTAGTTCAAAATTTTGTGCATGTTACTACTCAAAGCTATTTTGAAACCAACTCTTTGTCCTTTTATAGCCAAAAGTTGGCCGAGATTTCTTACAAGTTTATCAAATTCAAAATTGAGGACTACTGCCAATTCTACAACCTTGCAGTTACAAAAACTTGTAGGAAATAACAACCCAAGATGCCTTGAGGGGATTTAAGCTCAGACTACTAGGTTGCAACACAAGGATTGTCTTAAACAAAGCTTGATGTGAAATTTTATGCTTTGGAAAAACTAAAAGATATGAGTAGACAATTTTTTAATACAACGTCATAACTTCTCTGCCATGGTACCAACCTGGAAGTCCACCTGCTGTCTCTGAGCAGACGCGAGAAAGAAATATGTGATCTATCTGAAGAAAATTCCATAATATGAGTACATTTTCTATTATTAGATCATTTTCACAAAATGAAGATTAAGAAACTTGGAGGTATACATCAATGTTATCTACAGATATTTCCTACCTTTGATAATTTAATCTTATGCTCCGTGCAGAATCGTTGCAGTCCCTGAAAAAAAAAGGGGCGGTGCATTAAGGGCCAAAGTAAGAACATATTGAAGATATAGTAACCAACAACAGAAAATAACGAATTCCTCATAAATACTAACTTGTGCTTACCTCTCCAGCGTTAAAAATAAACCTTTGCTTGTCAAAGAAGAGCAGGACTGAAGGTGAAGTATCCTGAGTATCCATACCAGTACCTAAAATCTGTAATAAATAGAATCGAGATATATATAACAAACCAATAAGACAACTGAGAAAATTTCATTATAATGCTAATCCATAATTAATTAAATTGCAACATTCCATAAACTCCAAAAATCCCAGAAAGGAAGAATCATAAAGTTCACTCATTTCTCAATCAGACACGTTAAACTGGAAATCTGAACCAAACCCGGTTCACAGAAACACAAAAAAAGCAAACCCCAGAATGCTAAATCCTTAAACAGAGATAATTACCTGAACATAAGATATTGTATTGGTGGGATTCAGCCTGCGGACTTTCAGCTGAAGATTCTTCTTACCCCTATCATCTTTATCTTTCCCCTCTGCCCTTCTTTTATTAAATCCAAATGATGATCCTTTATCACTCTCTTCCATCGATTCCCCTTTCTTGAAAGTGCTTCTGTTTCGCTTGTGAAGACTTACAGAGTTATGGTTCTGTTGGGGGACGGTGGTGGAACGCTGTCGTTTTGAGTAGGAGAGAACTCTGAAGAAGGGGCGGTTGGGATTATAAGGCTTGGAGAGGAGAGGAAGGGAGAGTTTGAATGGAGAGAAAGAGGAAGAAGAAGAGAAAAGGAGGCGTAAATTTGATGCTATATAAGGCATTGTAATTTGTATTGCCTGTTAAGGGTTTTAGGAGGGGAGAAAGGAGAGACAGATAATGGTTTCTCTCACTTCCTCTCTCCAAGGGGCAGGGGCCAATTGGCTAGAAGCACTTTCCAGTTTTTGAAAGTGCTTTTATATGTGGAAACTTTTCCAAATTACTTCTGACCTTCGTTGTTTCACAATTTTTTTTTCTAAGCTAATGTGATAGTAATATCTTTGTTAGATTGTTGTTGAATTTAAGTTATAATTATTTCTTTGTTTACGACGAGGTTACAAATTTTTCTTATTTATTTTAACTTAAATGATAAAATGGTAAATGTTACTTTTAAAATATATTTTGTCCATAAAATTTACATTATTTTTAAAATTATTTTCTCATGTTTCTACTCGATCATATAGCATTGCTCACATGTGAGTGATGTGCAATTTATAATTTTTTTTTTTTATAAAAAAATAAAGACTATCATATAATATTCTCTTGCCATGAGAACTGCATTCTGAAAATTCATTAAATTTCAACTAAATTATTTCATAGGATGGCTTGGTTCCAAAGAATTCATTAATATTTTAAGTTCACTTTAAACTTCAATTTTACTATTAATTTATATGTTATTATTGTTAATTCAAACAGCTGGAGTAGCTCAGTTGGTTAGAGCGTGTGGCTGTTAACCACAAGGTCGAAGGTTCAACCCCTTCCTCTAGCGAACTCTCTTGTATTTTGGCACTTTTGACCCTTCACTTGTGGTACAAGGTCCAATGGGCCCTTATCTCGGTCCAGGCCCATGAACAGCCTCAGCCCAAAACATTTTCAGATAAGATAGATAAAAACCACCACACATGACATAGCAACACTGAATCCCCCATGCAAAGTTTCCAAATTTTAATGCAAATATCCAATTTCTGCTACGAATTATCTCACACAGAGATATACAAACTTTTTCATCTTCAAAATATCAAAAAATGGGCAGTCTTCAACTAAGCTCTTACAGTTTGGCTGCTTCTCATTCACTCCCTCACAACTTCAACTACACTACCAACACTCACAAAAGCCTCAAATTCTCTAAACATGCTAGCTTCTCTAGAAGCAGAAGCAGAAGCAGAATCAGAGCAACTGCAACCCTCCCAGAAAGTGATTCCCAATCAAATGAAGAACAAGAACCAGCAGTAGTTAATTTTGCTTTCGTTCATGTAAGTTTGATATGATAATATAAACTTCAACTTTACCTTGACATAAATTTCAGTCTACATTCCTGAATTGATCGAGAAAATTTGGATGGCATGTTGTTTGATTGTTTTAGTCAGTGTTACTCCCGGATGGAACCCCAGATATACATTTTAGGACAGCATGTGGAGGGCAGAAACTTAGGGATATAATGTTGGATAATAATATTGATTTGTACGGACCATATGTAAGTTTCTATTTCATCAACCATTGATGTATAAATTATGCTCTCAACATGGTATCGCTTATATTTGTAAGTTTCTTTAATTATAGGCTCTCATTTTCAGGCTAGACCTTTGTTGAACTGTGCAGGAGGAGGAACTTGTGCTACTTGTATGGTGGAGGTGAATTATTATACAATTCTGAATCTTCATTTTTTGTGGTGATTTGCTTTTCATATAATTTAGGTCACTAGTACCATTTTAAAGTCTTAAGGGCTCAATTTTTTGGCATTTTCCAGGATCTGCAAATCTATATTCTCATATGATTGATTTTTCATGAACTGTAAGGTTATTCAAGGAAAGGAGCTGCTAAACCCTCGCACTGACAAAGAGAAGGAAAAGCTTAAGAGAGTAAGTGTAATTTTAAGGCATGGGCACTGAATTTTAATGCTAAAACCAGAATATGATCATCTGCAATTATTCATTTCATGTTTCCTAGATCAGAGTTTACAATTAAGTTCATGGTTAGAGCCAATGAGATTAGGCGGGAATATGCAACCTGCAAATTCTTGAAGATAAAATTTGCTATTATACTTTCAAAAGTAAAAAATTTCCAGAAGTTAGTTGATCTTGAGTGTATGGTAGCTAATGTATTTGTGTAATGTCTCGGAGAGTTTAATGGTGCTCATTGGTTATATACAGAAACCAAAAAATTGGAGACTGGCTTGCCAAACCACTGTCGGTACACCTGATTCTATCGGGATGGTCTGTAAGCTTTCTTCCACACTTTAAAATTTGAGTTGTTGGACAAAATGAAGATTGATTCTACAATGTTTCTAGCTTACTGCAGGTTGTCATCCAGCAATTGCCTGAATGGAAAGGACATGAATGGAAATACGAAAAGATACCCACTTCAGAGTTGCCTCAGTGAAAAATTTGTCTATCATTTTTGTAAATTATAACAATTTTCTGAAACGTTATAGTAAGATGGTCAGAAATGTTCTTCTACCAAAGTTTTCAAGAAGATGCAGTATTTGTTGGAATTTGCAGCTTGAAAATAACTTGTAAAATAAAACAAAAGCATTACAAATTTTTGGCATCAAGAGAGTA
Source organism: Melia azedarach (assembly GCA_028052125.1). Classification (NCBI taxonomy): domain Eukaryota; kingdom Viridiplantae; phylum Streptophyta; class Magnoliopsida; order Sapindales; family Meliaceae; genus Melia; species Melia azedarach. Next base: position 1,891,471 of record CM051398.1, on the reverse strand, counting down.
TACCTGGGAGATCATAATTTGATACGATTACCTCCTTGTTGATGAAGGGACTAGCATTTCATCCCATACCGGCGGGAAAGGCCATAGTTTGATGAAAGGTTCAAGGAGCTTTAGAATGAGCCATATGATAACTAGATATATCAGCAAACATGTAATACAATTCAACACAGCTTTCACAGTTTCAATGAAAATAGCTAGATCATTCAGTTGTAGGTGAAAAACATAAGAAAGGAAAGATTTTTGTATTCTGTACTCATCCAAAATTGAACAGAATGTCAGAATGTCCTACTCCTACAAAAGCATGCAGTTGCAATGCTTCAATTCTTTCAATCTTTTACAATTATTTTCAACATGAAAAGAATATATCACTCATCACAGACAAATTCTCCAATAATCAACTGTGATAGAAAGCTCTTCCGACTTCACAACTCTTCGAATTCCAAAACATAGTGATGGTCAGCTTCAGTGTTTGATCCTCCCATTATTCTCTTCTTTAGAAATTTCCAAGTCCTTTTCATTTCTAAATCCAAGTTCACTCAAATCTTGTTTTGCCATTAAGTTTCTGCAAAGGACCAATGAACGATTGTTGGTATTATGATATAGAAGAATTTTTGTGCTTAAAGGAACTCTAAATTTAGCAAATCCAACATTTCTCTAATCTGCATTGCTCAAAAAGTGCTTCCATTTGTCTCTTACCCACTGAACCACAATATGCCTTGATTCAGCATTTCTAGTCGGAATGACATTAAGGGATTGAGTCTGTCAGGCTAATTGAAAATCATTGAACAAAGATTAAAAACTTTTTAGGAGATGGGATACAAAGATTCAAACTTTTTGATAAGATATCATAACCTCGTATATCTAATATTTCTACCACTGAATATATTGTCTAGGCTGAACCGTAAAGTATCAGGTACAGGAAAACTGTATCAGTAGCACCAAGTGTCAGCTGTAACACACAGATTCAACCAAATTCATACACATTTCAGCCTTTCATATTGCTATCAAAAGAATCCATCAATACATGAACAATCTTCAATCCTGAAGTAATCTCTTTAAAAAGCAACACAGGGCTTTGGTAAATAAATTAATTCTGGCAAGATCTATAATTGTCACCACACCACTTATAAAACTAATCTATTTCAGTTCCAGGACTTAGCAAAAACAACTGACAGTTGCCATTGACAACTATAATAGAAATTATATTAAGTACATTCTCCAACAAAACACCATATTGTTCTACTACTAGGAGCAGTATGTTTTGAACATGACAAGCTATACCAAACTTTAATTCAACTAGCAACCACAAACCCATTTGTAAATATAGAAATAAGATTAGAAAACTCACTTTGCCATACGACATTCAAGATACTTTTTAGAAAAGAGTCGACACTTTTCAGATTGGTGCCCCGAAATTTTAAGACAACTGAGGTAGTCCTTCTTCTCCTGAAAGACAAAATCACAATGTTCAAGCTGCGCGACTAAGCAATTATCTGCTGTCAACTAAACAAAGCTAAGCTAAAAAATCATCTCTTTAAACAATTAAAAAGTAAAAAAAAAAAAAAACAGAGTACCACATCACATTGATGCATATGATCCAAAGGAAAAATTCCTTTCTCTGGTGGAACTGGTCTCGCTCCCCTCGTACCACCAAATGCTCCTCCTGCCAAAATATTAACTCTTTCATATCAATCAAGATTTACATTTTTATTATTGCTTTGCTTATGATTACATTTTTATCATTGCTTTTGCTTACGATTTATCGAATATGTGAAACAGTAGCATAAAATAGAAAACCAAATTATGGGATGTAGTTACCTGCGCTCATTTGATATAGGTTGAAGTTCTCTGTGACTACTACGATTATAACTGAGATTTTATCTCAAGTAAACCGGTTCTGAGATTTTATCTCAAAGTAAACCGGTTTTTTCTTCTGTTCTGCAAGCACGTATAGGCCAGTGGCCTGGATTCCTCTTTTGATAACTTGAGAGATAGTGCAGAAGATTTTTTGATTGGTTCTTTGTTTGGAAACCGCGGCGGTGGCGGGTTCGGTGGTCGACAACCTTTGGAATTGGAAGCCGGTTTTTGTGTTGAGGTAAGGAGAGAGAAAAACGTCTCAAATAAGGGTTAGTTTGTAATTTTGAGATATTTTAAGGTTCTTATGGTAATCGCCACCGAGAAAATCTCGTTTCAATCGGGAATTCTCGTATTAATTGTGAGAGTTAAAAAACATTCGTTAATTTTATCCTATTTTTTGGGAATTATTATTGCCATTATGTAATGTAAGAAGAATGATCAAGAACAAGGTTGATCACAAATGTCAAATAGTAACAAAGTAAAAGATAGATCAAATGATTATTTTATTTACTTCATATTGATTGTATCCTTTGCCAAAAGTCTCTCACAAGGGTATGAAAGTCTCAAAAACGTATGGACTATAAAGTCTCAAAAACGTATGGACTATAAGTCAAAATAGATACAGTGTGAAATGCTGAACACCCCATAGAAGGGAAGAATATACAGTTTTGATTGATTGGTTAACAATATTTCAATACATTTGCAGATGGGCAGTAAAACTCTAACCCAAGTGAATGAATCTTCACCATTTGCTGCTGTAAAGCCAGAAGACAAAAGAAAAAGTTATGTATAGCTTTGAAATTTAAGATAAAATTTGTTGCTGGAACTGTCCTGCATAATCCTCAAATGGATGTTCGCAGCCAAATTGCAGCAGCAGCCTATTCTGTCGATTGCTTTACTTATATAACTCTTCCATGAACATAAAATCTGTACTGGAGCTTGATAGTTTAAGAAGCTACACTGGCGGTGTGCTTAGAGATGATGAAGTGACTGACTTCAGCCTATATGCATTTGGGTGCTGAATTATTACTAATAGTGAGTCCTTCGTGCTTTCATCATGGGACCGAGATGTTGGCTACATGAGCAGTGAAGGAATGTAAACACGCATGCCAAATAATATACTGAACAATGAAGAATGAAAGCATAAGAAAATCAATAATAAATTAGTAAGTCCTGATTTTCTTGCATATAGGCTGGAAATTATCTATGTACTGGCTTCAAAAATCATAAAAGTTAATGAAACTGACAAACAATTCACTAAATATAGGCTTGAGTTTAAATTACATACCACACCAATGTGCCATTCATGACGACTAAAATCTTTGAATGTTGCTGCATCCATTTCCTGCAGTTAGATTAATTGGCATTATTAATTTGTAAGCAACAGTATCCTCTTTTTCTTTTTTTTTTCCGAAAGTCCTCTTTGGGTTTTTGGGAGTCAATCATCGTGTTTGTCTTTATGTAATATGAAATCTGTGGACTCTACTCAGCATGGAAACTAATAGCCGAGTTAAATTCCTATAGCGGATTGTGAGAATATCTTTATGAAGAGGTCAAATAGGAAATTAACTTACAATACTATAGATGGGAGGCACCATTTTTTCCCCTTTAGATTTTGTAGTTGGCATAACAGAGAAACGTGGTGCCAGATCTTGCGACCTAAATGTCCACCTGAGAGAGAGGAGCAGGTAGAAAGAAGTTATTGCACTAAAATGAATGAATAAAAAATTTCTATTGATTAAGTTTATAATACAGGAATCCACAAACTTCGAAAAAACTAAATGTTCCACTCACACAAGTTGGGTTAGTAATACATACCCAATATAAAGAAAGATGCAAAATTGTGCCCATTCTCGAACTAGCAAGCGAAGCCAGTAATTTTCTGGAGAGTCATCCACATTAAGGTATATCTGGAATTCAAATGATTAATGGTCTCAAAATCCATGTCCCTATTTGTTGCAGTTACACAAATAATTGGGAAAGCGGTGATTCATACCACAGTTTCTGCCATCGCTACTATCTGCATTGCTCCCTGAAATTTCCTGCAAAATCGAAGAGGAACACAAAGTGAAGTTCAACAAATGATTCTTGCAACTTGTATTTTTTCAATAAAGACCAGGCTATTCATGGTTAACAATTTATATGTAGTAAACATATTCAAACATGTCAGAGAACGTACTTGAACATAATGTACTTTGTATACACAGCATCGTACATCTCTTGAACATCCTCACCCTCTATGAAAGCCAATTGTTCTCGTAATACAGATAGATTTTGAGAAATATGATGGAAAATAACATAGAAAGAGACTAAATAATTAAGCAGCAGCAGGACCTGCATAACGGCATATTTAAAGAATTAGTACAATAGGTTGAGGAGTTAAATTGAGTTGATAGTTTCTTGAAATCAGCAAAAAGTAGCAGTGGCTGACACTTCGACAGGATAGTACATTAAGTAAATAAGAAACTCACTGCAAAATAAGGTACTGAAGCTCTGTACCCAACAAGAGTCAGGTAAAAGACACACCCAAGTGCAGCTGTGGTGCGGCGCTCTGATACTGACAGACGCTCACACATGATGCAGTAACCATGAGAGATAAGCAAGAACGACACAAAAGAAGCAGTCTGAAAGAGAACTCCAGTTACATATACACCAAAGGACATCCACAGAGAGCATATCTGAAGATGAAAACATGAATACCTGCATGCAAGATGGTCTAAAATTATAACAATAAATTTCTCAGTGAAGGAACCAAGAGCTGGAAAAGCTAGAACTGGGAGGAAATAAAAATATCAGCACTCTATTTAAGAGCACGACGTCAGATTGCTTCTTCAACATCCTATGGTGGCTATCAACTATTAATTTTAGCATTTCTGTTTCTTGAACACACTTGCTTAACTGAAAATATATATATGGGGGAGTATATCTGCCTTGTTGACGTGGTTCGATAGATACTTTCAAAAAAATATCAGCATTACAACGAGAGTCACGCATGTTCTAGCAAAAAGGGTAGAAATGTATATAGGGCTGCTTTTATTGCCGATTCAACCTGGCACTTTACTGAAGCAGACACCTCCATCATATGTTAATCTCTCATATAGTTAAACTGGTTTCATAAAACATTAATTCCTCCATTTGTTAAATATACCATATGCACAAAAAATAAAAATTTATTCTATGTTTGCATTCAGCATTCCATAACTTGATCAGAAACTTGGAAATCATACCCCAAATATGTTATTCTTTGATCACAAAAAAATTGCAGTCCCCTTCTGGTTACAGATATTACCTTCCTCAACTAAAAGTATAAGATATTTGATGTTAGCAGACCATAATGAAGCATCCAAAACAGCTGAATTCGTCAAAGACTTATAGAAGTACAAATATCCGAGAATTGACATAAGCACGCATGATCAGTAAAAGCAAACCATAACGGTGTCCGGAGAGCTAAATTACAATTTCCATATCTATTTTTGTGGATAACTAACATTCTCTGCATTGTGGTAACAGAACGTACCAGAACAGGAACGATAGAGTAAGCTGCAATGCTTTGATCAATGGAACAGAAGCCAGCGTCCACTGCAAATTATTTATCTGCTCTAGTATAACAATCACACAATTCAAAAATCACCACGACGTATCAACTAATGCAAAGAAAACCAATCAAATAATACAACCATAACACAAGAAAACGGAAAAAAGAAAAAAAATATCCCTTACTTAAAATACAAGAAATTCAAAAGGGCTTATTTTCCTTAAACAAAAATTCGAAAGATTTCATTTTTCCCACCCTGAAATCAAAAGCTAACAAATGAAGCACAAAAAAGAGAAACCAACAAAGACCCATCAAATCAAATCACTCCAAATTACGAGAAAACAATAAGTTTTGAAATGAAATCAAAGATAATTACCTGAAAATGGCGGTTTTTATAGGTGTTAATGGTCCAAGAACAAGCAGAGAGGAACCAGATCGACAAGAAAGCCAAGTATAGAGATGGAAGTGGGCGATAAGACTCGTCGAGCCCGACATGAACAGTCGCTGATTCCATGATTGTAATCCACGAACAGAAGCTTCAAAACTTGTAATGAGATTAAACAACGTTAATTTCGGTTCTGCAAGTAGTTTCAGTTATCTATTTTGTATGTTTCAGTCTCCGCAGCTTTATATGCGAGGGAAGCTCTCAACGTGGCCGTTTTGTTTGTTTGTTTGTTTGTCTTTATTTTTTAAATTTGGATTTTTAAAAATTGCTTTTACATCTTTTAATTTTTTTTTAATTTTTCTAAAATTTGTAATAAACTAAATAAATATATATTTTATATTTTTTTATTTTGATGAATTATGAATGAGATTTTCAATGAATTTTTAAAAAATTATGAATTTGGGGAAAAAAAAAAGGATGTAAAGATGATGGGCCATGTTTGGAGGAAATGAAGTTAGTGGATAAAATCATGATGCTATCACGCAACAAAACCACTCCTCTAATTAAATCCTCATAATTAGGAAGATTAATTAAAATCATCAAAAGATTATTGATTTTTTGTTATGTTTATTTATTTCATTTGACCTGCATTTCATGAGAAAGATTAATTAATTGATTAATTTAATGCCACAATATTCTATAGAACGTGGAAAGCATATTTATTCATTGTGAGTTGTGGATTATATGTGCGATTTACATGACCCATTGAAAGAGTATTGAATTTATTTTTTTAAAACATAATGTTTTCAATGTTATTCGAAAATTTTAAATTTAAATTATTTGTTTTGATTTAAATTTTGAACAGATGATTTGGTCCAATCTAGTGATAGATGAGGCTGATGAATAAATAATATTAAATGTTAATTTTTTTACTTTAAAATTTTAATAATTAGATTGTATAAAGTATTTTGAATTAAAATTTGTGGGATAATATATTATGTATAAAAAACACTTTTTGATTATCAAACATAACCTAAATTCTATCAGAAATTTTGAAGAATTGGAATTCAAACAAAATAATGACCCAATTTCTTCTTCTTTTTTCTTAAAAAAAATAAAAATTGGATGATATGGGTATATATGACCAACAACCAATACTAGTTTAGGCAACTGGCTTTTGACATTGTTAAGTTCTTATAGAAGAAGCTTTTTAATTAGGAATTAAAATTTGGGCAGCTGGGATTTTATGTGACATATTAGATTAAGTCATGCACATGTCGACATGTAACATTAGGTTAACAAACTCACTGACAACATTGGTTTATCTTCTATCCTACTCCATTCAGCCGGGAAACCATATTTCTAATTTCTTGCATGTTTAATTAACTATATATATGTAGACTGTTGATCATGATCATTTGTTAGGCTAACTAATTAAGTTGATTTTTACTTATATTATAATAATATTATAAAAATTTTCTTTTAATCATTACAATAAATACTTAACTTAGCGTAGAGTATATACTTATGAGGTAAATATAAATTTTTATCATAAATATAATGTGATCATGACATAATTATAATTACACAACATAAATGATAAAATTAATTCTTTTTCTTTGAGATTTAGTTTAATAATATGAAAATTTTTTATTTAAAAAATCAAAATTTGAATTTCTTTGTGAATTTAAAACTAATAAGATTATTATTCTTGAACATAATTCGGATAGTCTTGAAATATGTTTAATGCTTCTAAATTTGATTCAAAATTTCAAGTAAAAATAATAAATAATAACCCCCTACCCCCATTGGATTAGTTTAGTCATCAAGGAACTCAAGTGTGGCCCCCACACCCCTTAGTATATAGCAGTTGGTTTATGGGCTACTACTGGTTTGCTTTTAATTAGGCCCTAAAATTGGGCTAAATGGACCAGCCTATTGCAATTATCGGGCTTTTAAAAGGGCATAACAACACCAACTCCTCTACAAAAATTCTAACTTAGAAGTTGGGCTAAGTAGTCCTAAAGTGTGGCCTCAAATCAAAGCCATGGCTACTCAATCCTAAGACAAAGAGTACTTTTATGTGCGTATTCAAATTCATTTTCTTATCGCAACTCAAAACACTAATAAAAACTTATCCACTTCAATTGTTTTATAATAAAGGTCATTAATCATTTAAGAGTTATTTGTCAAAATATATATATATATATATATATATATATATATTCTATTTTTACAAACTAATATAACATTCGAGTTAAAATTTTATTATAATCCTGTATTCGAGAAAAGAGAAGTGGAATAGGTTATTCAATGAACCACTCATTTTGTTTATTTAACTAAATCAATTATTTAAATATTCTTTTTTTAATTTTGACCTCAATGAATACAATGGCTGCTAGAAATTAGCACACGGGAGAAATGAAAGGACCTTTTATGGTCAACGAATTTGTATCAATTATATAACACTTGAACCCAACACAAAACTTAAATTGGCAGCAAAATACTTGAATCTATTGACTAATTAAACCACGTTTAAAATGAAATCACCATATTTCAATAACCAAATGATGAAAAAACGACAAAAAATAAAAAAAAAAACAAGTTTGCAACTAAGGAGATTTACATCTTTTTAATTTCAATGTATGTCCAAAAGATTACACCTATATTTTGATGAGCATGTGACTTGGAAATTTCGGAAAATTGCAAATCAAATTGTTTGTATTTTGACCTTGATTGGATCTAAAGTCAGTCACAAACCATGTAATTATAAATATTTTCATGTGAATCCCGGAAACCCTAATTTTGTTTTCACATGCTACTCTGAATCAGTAGTTAATGCCAAAATACAAGTCTTTGAGGGAATTCATTTTGGATGTAGTGAGATGTGACTTGGGATTTGAACCGCACATGAAATGCGACTATAAATTGTAAAAATAATCTAAAGTAACGATTAATTAATTAAGTAATAATATATAAACTAACGTAATATTTAACCACTGAGGCTCCAGAAGACCTCCCTCTTCGAACCTTGTCTTAGATAAAATTATCCCATAATTTTTGGAGTCTTTTTTTAAAGATATTTGGGTTGTTTTCTAAATATTAGGTATCTTATAATTGTCTGATATATTTTCAGTTAAATTTTAATAGATATGTAATATGTAATATTAAAAAAAAACTAATATAATATTTCGAGGTCGTTTTCTGGATGTTGGGTGCTCTACAACTATCTAATATCTTCTCAATTAAATTTCAATAGATCTCTGATTGTAAATACCAGTAGATATCTAGTTTAAGTACTAGTAAACTTGTAATATATAATATTTAAAAAAAAATTAATGTAATATTTCAAGGTACCCTGTGTTGAGACGAATGTTACAAAGTTATCATATTAGTAATAAAATAAAATATACACATGTTACTTATATTTATAAATCTCAAGTTTCTGTTTTTAAGATATAAATTTGAGTGAGTCAGTGTTAAATTAGATAAAATAATGTTGTTTTGCACTAATTCAATTTAGATTTTCTGAAATTAATATTTTAAAATATATGAATTTTTATACTTGCAATTGTTGTAAAATATATACTTCTTTTTTCTAGGGCTAGCAGATTCGGTGGTTGATTAGGGGCCAATGGATTTAAAAACAATATTAGAAAAATAAAGAAATGAAAAGAGAGAAAGAAGCTTCGGATATTGATAATAAAATAAATAATTTTTGGATCCCACGAAATAAAAAATAAAGATATGATAAGATTATGCAACTGTTAATTGCAAACTAAAAAACAAAATTTTCCTTTAATTAATATTTTATATTTAGATGAATGAACCAAACAACTCACATTATAATTCATAGATATTATTATTAGTTTCCAATACAAAAATTTTGCAATTCAACATCTGCTTTAATGACAGAACAATAAAATGTTTTATTTGGTAATTAATTAACGTTAGATCTAAATGAAAATAGAATAAGCTAATTAATTAATAATTTAATGATTTAATGTTTGATATAATTATTCATGGGACAAGGAAATCAACTTCATAGTGGGTGAATAATATAATTCATAGAAGAATTAAAATGGACCCATTAATTGCAGTTGTTAGGAAATCAACACAATGCTCACGCTATGATCTAGTAATATATAAATTATTTGCTTATTTTCAATGTCTTTTTTTTTAATAAAAAAAATGGAATGCTACTTGGATATTATAAAATTTAGATTATTAATTGAACCGATTATTTTATACAAATTTAATGTTATTATTTAGATGTATTATCTAAAGAGTTTTGTCATCATCTATCTCGTAAAATTTTAATTTTAATTAATTAAAAATAATATAAAATAGTAATTTAATTAACTTTCATGTCCATTAATATGTAAAATAAAGTTGAATAAAGTTATTAAGATATTTTTAAGAGATGATTTTATATTTTTTAAAGATTAAATTAAGAGAGAATTATAATTTTTTTTTATAATTTTCTAATTTTTTTTTATTTGTACACTTTCATACATTGAATTCAAGAGTTTAAATTTCAAAAGGATTAAAGAAAAAATTCACATTATATATAATAATTAACATAATGCCATGATAAATATTTTGAAAAATAGAGATAAGAAGGCAATAATACTTGGCCAATTATAGGCCATCAAAGAATTCAACACAACCGTTTATATTGCACTAGCAAGTAATTCAAATACAACTTTGGAAATAATCAACTTATCTTAAAATTCCTTTTCAAGGCCTTCAATTTTCAAACCTCTAAAAGCTAAAAAAAAAAGCACTACTGTGACAAAAGTGCTTTTCCATGTATAGAATTCCCACTAAAATTTGGTAATGATTGAACAATTAAAAAAGAAAAAAAAGGCAAATGGTTTTATTATTATTATAATTGTATTTTGATAAAAAAAAAAAAAGATGAATAAGCCCTAACGGACAAATATAAGAAGATACGTACGTGGACGTAGGAGAGGAAATTAAATGTTCAATTGTCAAAAAAATAAATAATTAATTGAATGTTTATTTTATTTAATAATTACCATAATAAATTGTGGAGACCACTTTAATTTAATTACTTATTTGTGACCACTGTCTTTCTGGGTCCCGTTTCCCCTAACCTTCAATTGTCCTTTTCATTTATTTTTTTCTAATATTTTGATTTTTTTTTCAATTATTTGGGTATATTTTAGAGTATAAAAGAATTTTTAGAATATTGTTTTAGGTGTACTTTCAATTTTAAATATCATATCAATAAAATATTGTCAAAAATAATAATAATGTTTTTAGTTATTTAAAAGCTTTTCAATAACTCTAGAGCATAAAAAATGAAATATTAATTATTTTCTCGTTCTTTAACATAACCAAAAATATCAGTATTTTACTTGTTTTATGTCGTCTACATTTCATTAAATTAGTCAAATTATTTTTTAAATATTTTTTAATACTAATATGTGTTTACATTGAAAGAAATAATAAATTTAAAATTATATTTTAAAACAAAGATTGATAAATAATTTGTTTTAAAAAGTACTTTTCATATGTATCAAGTTAAAAAAGTATTTGATAAAGAATCTATTATTTAAAAAAAAAATAATAATTATACATTGTAACAAAAAATCTTTTAAATAGTTTAAATTAATGAAAATTTCTACTCTTTCAATAAAATCACTTCACTTCTAAATACAAATACAAATACTATTTATTTATTTTTATTTGAAATATGAGTCAATCTAATTATTAAAACTAAATTAATATTCAATAATAATAATAAAAATCTAGGCAATTAGTATTATATATGTTTTTATTTATTATATTTATTATTAAAATAAAAGCTGTGTGTTACTGTTAGTAAGTTTATGTCATGGTGAAACAATATGGTAGGTTGGGGGTCACTATGAAAAGGAGCGTATTCTCTTCTTCCTCACTCTTCCCTACAAAACCCCCCCCCTCCATTGCTCCTCTCTTCTTCAATTCTCTCTCTCGTTTTCTCTTCCGCCATTGCTCTGATCACCATCACAATTCTATCAACTTAATAATTTACTTGCACTAATTTAATATATGGCTCCATCAGAACCAAACAATTCCAATTCTGAAGCTGAAAGCAGCACCAGCAACTCCTCCTCCTCTACTTCTTCTCCTCCTCCTTCTCCTTCCTCCGTCACCACCTGCTTCAGTAAGTCTCAAAATCAGAAGACGGAAGATAGGAAGAGAACCAAGAGAAAAAGAGCTAGTGAACAATCCGCATCCGCAGCAGCAGCTACCAGTACTACTGCGGCAGGCAGCAAGCACCCTGTTTACAGAGGAGTAAGAATGAGAAGCTGGGGCAAATGGGTGTCCGAAATTCGCGAACCCAGAAAGAAATCTCGGATTTGGCTCGGAACTTTTCCCACTCCGGAAATGGCAGCTCGTGCTCACGACGTAGCAGCACTCAGTATCAAAGGCGACTCTGCAGTCCTCAATTTTCCCGACCTCGTCGAGTTTCTTCCTCGACCGGTCTCCCTACTTCCCCGAGACATTCAAACTGCCGCCACTAAAGCAGCTTCCATGATTGAGTTTGATTCTCTGTCGACTGCGTCGCCATCACCGTCGTCCGAGGAGGTTTCTGCAGAGTCCGAGGAGTTGGGTGAAATTGTTGAGTTGCCTAACATAGAAGGAACTTTTGAGTTTGACTCGGCCGAGTCAAACACCGAGTTGATTGCATTCAACGACTTGTTTGATATGTGGGTATACCCTCCTCAGGATTTCTGCGAAGAGTTTTCAGAGCATATACTGCAAGCAGAGGAATTGATTCCAAGTAATTTTGAAGCTTCCCCGATTTGGGATTAATTGCTGATCATATTCGGTGTGATTTTTCTCTTTTTGTTAATCAATTCATTAAAATTAGTCGTCTTTTTTTGCGCTACTTTGTAATATAAATCCTACATTTTAGTTGGAGTAGTATTATACATACACAACAGCACTAGTTTGTACAATCTGTTTGAAAAAAAAAATTGCATTTTAGTCCATTTCTTACCTCATAAATGTATTCAATAATGTCGGGCCAAGCGAACCGAGTTAGGTGTCTGAAAACCGAGTCAACTCGTAACTGGGCGTCCTTATTGTTCTTTCAATTTATGATTACGAAATTATGACATATATGATGATGATGATTATCATGATGACAAGTGAGAACAAAAGTTGCAGAGAATGAGTAATACAGTGTTGGAAATTTAGGAAAATTGCTGAAATGTTACCGAATCAAAGTCTCTGAATTTAGAAACGTGCAACGGTACAATTTTCTTTCATTCATTCATATGCTATAGACAACAAGTGCGACAAATTGGAGAAAACACAACACTTTCCATCTGATATCGATAGCAAACTAAGAACTTTCTCGAGAAATTTTGGCTTTATTTTTCTTACCTAACAAACAAACAAGTTATTCTCAGAAGATTCCCATGTCAGAAAAAGCAAGGAAGGCGGTTTACACTTTACATAAATTAGACTTTTGCTTTTGCATGTATATATATATATATATATTTATGTGTTATATAAAAAATAAAATATATGTGATAAACTTAATTAGTATCTGTTGTTTGTACGTAGTTATACTTACATGACCAAAGTATCTGTTAATTAATTAGGTATTTATGTTTCGACAACGGCCAATTTTCCGAAATTTATATTGGAAGACGATTTTTATGAACAATTTCTCTCTCTCTCTCTCTCTCTCTTATTCTTTCAAATTCTCTTTATGTCGATTGCCAATTTGGGATTAATTTATAAATGTTGTTTATTTAATTGATTGGATGGTTGAAGAATTAATTGCTAAACTATTTAGGCTTGTTGTTTGCATGCTTGCTAGTTGTTGTTGACAGGTTAAATCTAATTAGATTATTAATGTATGATACCTAATTAAGATTTTTATTTTTGGTATAGATATAAAAATTAAAAATAAATAAATAACGATACTTTTCCGAGAAGTGTCTATAATTACTTTACAATAAAGTATGTATTACATGAAAAGCACTTTCAAACTATAGTGATTAGTATAAGATATCTTGTTTGAGATAAGTAATTAAGCTTAATTTCAATGTTAATCCTTTAAAGTAAAAGGAAATTTATTTATTAATTAATTTGAATTAATCAAACCTAAATTAATTTTATCACAATAGTGACAAAAAGCTTTGTGCTCATCATTTGACAGGTGGCCACCATCAAAGATTGATTAATCAAAAGGAGGCTCAATCTTCTTCTCAAATATACTACGTTCCAATCATATGTACATAACTAGGATATTAACTTATATATCCCTATTGTTTAAAAAAATAATAGATAAAGACATATGTTGATGATTTTCGACAAATGAGTATTCATTTTCATAATACAAATTTCACTATTACCGTAATTTCAATAATATAACTCAAATTGAGACCGTTTAAGCTTGTTGCACAGGTATGAAATCGACGGATTTGTATTTTTTTTACGTGAAAATGATAACTTATTGTCTCAACTCAAGTTTGATTGAAAAACCTACTACCAAAATGTTTGTTATGGATCTTTCGTTAAAAAAAAGAGAGAAGAAAATCAAATTATAATCTTATGTTTATTTTATCAAAATTTAGAGATTAATCTATTGTTTTTTCGTATAACTTTTAAAAGTAAAATAAAATAAAGTCAAAGAAAAATAATAGAGATACGATCGAATGTAACGTTACAACGAGAAATTAAATTTTTTATTATAAAGTTTAAATATTTAAAATTGAAAGTACCAAGTAGCATATAAGAACTTATGGGCAAGGGCACATTGGTTGGAATTACACCAATAGTAATGCAATATCCATAAGCTTCAACCACACATGATTGAAGAGCTATAAGCTTTTCTTGATCACAAGTCACAATCATAATAAGTATAGCCCTAAATTTGGGTTTACTTTATGGAGACAGAGAGGCATTATTAAGTAATTGACATTTGAATGTGACTTCTTCTATTGGTGCTTGAAAATGACACATTAATTAATTAATTAATTTTAGATATTTCAATTAAATGAATTGCCTTCATGTATATTTTCTCATTGGATGCTTGACATTCTTAAAAAAATTAATTTTCCCACAGTTAAAGAGTCTATTAATCTTAGGTAATCATCAAGTTGGTAATGATGTAGTCGATGTTAATAATATTTGGGTGGTGGTCATTTGTATTTTTTTTCAATAAATTAAAATATTCTTAACTACTATTTAAGCTTTGAATATTAATTATTTTTTATTAAAAAATGACCATTACACTTTGATTATTCTTTTTAGTATATAATACTAATAATTTGTTGATGTAGAAAAATTATTATTGATGTTACAGTTACAAGGTTTTTATTTTTTTAATATTATATATATTCACACTCATATACGATACATCTTTTATATAATGGAAAATATTTTTTATAATTAAAAAATTACCTTTTTAATTTCAACCAATAAGATTCGAAGGCTGACTCCACATTTGAAATCCAACCTTCTGACTATTCGGATAAAACCTTTGTGATAATTTTTTTCTTATCCTAAGTATACTAAAATGCAAGTTGATAATTTATTTAATCCCATTTAAGATAGTAAATTCTAATTATCTAATATTTATTATTATAATTTTAAATGGATAATATTATATAAATTTAATTTATACAAATTAATATAATAATATTATATATTCTATATAATTTATTTTCTTTATTTCAATGATAATCTTTTTACTCACATGAAAATATAAGAAAGATGACAACTATATAACATTATCATATTATTTTATATGCATAAATTTATGTGTGTGTGTATATATATATATATATATGTATATACATACATACATATCGCGCACACACACACACGAGTAAATAAGGAAATAATTTTTTATACCAAATTTTATTACGAAAAAAATTTAGTATTAAATTTTCAATTATATTAAAATTACAGAAAAGTTATTTTATATGCACGGAATTTTCTTTTTTAAAAGACAGCTTGAAGATAAAAAAAAATAATTGATTGCATAATGTATAAACATGAATTCTCCCTAATTTATTTTTTTAATAAGTTGTCTCAAATTTATTAGAATCGCTGAAATTGATTATTATAATATAATTGATATTAGTAAACTGTTTAATTTCTGAATTAAGCATAGTTAATGTCTTTTTCAAACAGAATAAAATGGTGACTTAATCAAAAGGATCTTTGATTAGCAAAGCAAAGTTAAAAATATTCATCCCTACCTGTGAATTGCATGCCAATTATTATTATTATTATTTTTTAAAAAATATATAAAATAATAAAAAGAGGGAACCCAAGTTGTTATTATAATATTAATTATTAAAGCAAATTAGTGACATCGTGATTTCCTTGAGAGTTTCCTTTTTGAAAATCATATTCTAAAATTGATATAAAATTGTTATTATCCCATCAAGTCCAAATCAATCTATTAACCTTTTCTAGTTGTCAATTTTTCAGAATCAAAAGCAATCAATTCTTTACTAATCAATTAATTAAGAGGGGGAGATTTATGATTAATTAATTTTAATTTTCAAAAATAAAATTGAGAAAATGGCAAAATTAGATATCTTGCTAGAAAGGAAAATTAATTAATCGATGGACAAGACCCCATTTGTTGAATTTGCCTTCCTAATTCGGTTGCTTCAATTTGCTTGATTCCTTATGGAAATAGCTTTCATGATGTTTAATTAAGAACGAAAATAATTTATTATATTATATTTATTTTAATTTCTTTAAAAAAAAATTAAAGAAATGGTACGTACGTAATTTCAAAGGTGGTTGGAATGATTCAATATATGAAGGTAGATTCAATGGAACACGTGTAGCACGTGCCCTAGAATGTTCACCACAAATACAAGTTTAAGGGCAGGCAATTAGGACCCTCGAGCTTTAATTGTGCACGTGAATAGGGTAGGGGGGTGTGTGTACTACACTACTAATGTTGTGGAACCAAATGAAAGTGATTTTTGGGGTAGGTCTTAATTTTCTTTCCAATTATGTTACATTTTATTTTATTGATGCAAGACTCTTCAGAGAGTATAACGTAAACTGTGACCACGTATCACATTACTTATATATTTAATTATTTAATAATAACGTATAAAATTGATCAACTATATAATTGCACTTTTTTTAATAAAACTAAATATTTTTCAAGCTAATTAGTTATATCAATAATTATTCTCAAGTCAAGATATCATATTACTTAGGGGATATAGGACACGTAATCTATATACAAAAGTCACATAAATCAATTAGATTCGAATGATTTTGACATTTTACATATATATATATATATAAATCTTTTTTTTTAAAAAAAAATCGTGAATCATACATGCGTATATCATTTAAATTTGAATATTTTGATATTTTATAGGAGTCAACAAAGAATATTTAATCTGTTATTATTATTATTTCAAAATTCAATATCCAATAATAGTCTATGATAGAAAAAAGTCCATAGTTAATAACCAATTAAAATGTTCTAATTATAGAGAGATATCTTTTACTCTTGATAGTATATATATTAGTATGACTTAGTGACTATATATATATATAGAGAGAGAGATGTATGATAATCAAACAATAATTAAGCTCTAACCATTTTATAAAAGTCAGATAGTTATGCTTAAATGTTTTAATCAATGGGGACACGTACACTCTGGATAGCTGTTAATTATATGGTTAGAAAATTAGCCTCTTTAGTTAATATAATTAAATTAACGTTATTAATTTTGGTGGTTAGATGGTTTAATCATTGGCCTGCGATCCTCACAGTCCCAGCTGTGTATATTAATTAGCTGGAAATTGAAAGAGATTGTTGGGATATTATTAACTCGATATATTATATTATATCCTATATAGTTATAGATGTGTGATTGATTTTGGCTTTGTTACTATTATTTTATTAGTGTTAACGAGGATTAATTTCTAGCTTATTCTTCAATTTAGATGCTAAATATAATAAAAAAATTTAGAATGTATAATGAAAAATTCGAGACATGTTGCATTTTTCAGTGATTGTATTATCATATGGTATTTTTGTGATTGTTACTATTTATTATTACTATGTTAAATGTGAACAAGCAAGCAACAAGCGCCTATGGCCTAATGGATAAGGCGCCTGACTTCTAATCAGGCGATTGTGGGTTCGAGTCCCACTGGGCGTGAATTCTCTTTTATTTTGATGACATTCTAGATTGTTCAAAATTTTTTTCCATGTTTTCTATAGAGAACAAAAGAAGTACTTAAGAAGACTCTAGTCTCTACTTATTTCCTGTGATTAATTAATTTTTTTGAAGATTTTGTAGATGACAATCAACCATGTCATTGATGCTAAAAAAAAAATTATATTTTGTGGATTCTAAGTTAATTTGTATAATCTCTTAACTGTTATATAAGAATTATTAGGTTGAAACTTGGAATGAAATGAAGGATTTATTCTTTAATGAAGTGGAAAATGATTTGGTAATTTTTACTCCACCTACTTTAAATAATATTGTTTTAAATATATATATGTCAATAATATTTAATAAAAAAATGCTATAATTTGTATCTTCTTATCCTACCAAATATTTTAATATTATTATTATAAGTGAATAATATATTTTTATTTAATACATAATATAAATAAATGAATAGTTAAAAAAAGTGGAAATGGTGCATCCTATCTTATTAAATTTATTAAAAAATGAGGAATAAAATAAATATAGGGTGTAAAGAGAAAAAAATCTTCAATCTCATCTCGCACAATCACATTTTTAATTAAAAATGAGTAATAAAATAAAGGATAAGGGGTGAGAAATCTATCTCCACCCATGAAAATTTGTAATCTCCATTTTGTTAAATTTATTGAGAAATAGAAATCAAATTGAATATGGAACAAAAAATCGGAAAAAAACTCTGTATTCTCAGCTCACCCCATTATCATCTATAGCAGAAAATATCTAATAAAATAGAAGATAAAGACTAAATTATTTTTAAATTTGTGTAAATTATATCTTGATTTATTATTTAAGAAAAGTCTAAAATTGAAGATCTTATTATGCCACTTATCATGTTTTATATATTAATTAATTTAAAAAAAAATCCACTCATATTTCTTTTTCTTTCTTTTGCCCTTTCCTTCGTCTTCTAGCTACATTGATACATGCGTTTGCTTTAAAGTGGCAAACAATTTAACCCTACTTGGGCAACAATAAATATATTTATTGTAAATTAAGATCATAATATACATAATATAAAAAGAAAAGGAAAAAAAAAAAACACTCTTTTTCAATTAGACAACTAATGATTTGCCTCTGATAATTGGTACCCTTTTTGATTTTTTTAATGTTACACCCAAATTAGAAAAAAAATAAAATAATAATAAAGAAAGTGAAATTGATTGGGATTTGATTACCCAATAAATGGTATCAAATCTCCAATCAAACCCTTTTAAAATCTTATTAGAAGATGCTTGTTGCTAGCTTTTCCTAATCCTAGAGGGCCCTCAATAATTTCGTTTTACAATATCTTTAAGTGGGTAATAATATTTTTAATGTCTTTTCAACACGTGAGATTAAGAAATTTTATAACTAAATTGATAACATCATGCAATTTTTTTTTAAAAAAAATTAAATTTATTTTTTTATTATTGTTTTTGGTTTCCCCTATCAAAGAAACTTGAATACCTTAGCATCAAAACCTTTTTCAACCAGTCAAAATAATTTTCTTAAATAAATTTAATAATAATACATACATTCTTCAATAAAGATGAAAACATAATCTTTGTCAGTATTTTTACTTAAAATATTCCTAAAAGTTAACATTTTTATATACTTTCTTTATTCATATGTGTTGAATTTGAGAAATTGAGTTACATGCATCTTACCACTAACAAATATTAATCAAATGGATGCAAAAATGTATAGACAATCAATCTTAATTAAACTTTCTTTTTTCTTTTAGCATGCATGATTCAATAGCTAATTAAATAAAAGTTTAGATTAATTAGCCAAAATACTTAGAAGTTGGTAAGGTGTAGAGTCATGATGATTGGTTTCTTATCCCTTAAGTTGTTTTTGTTTTATAACAAATTGTAGGCAAGGAAAAGAGAATATGTACATATATGTGTGTGTGTGTGTGAGAGAGAGCTTTATGAAATTGGGCCTATTGCAAGGTCATTATTATGATTGTCATAATGATACTTCACCTAAAATGATTAATTGAAAATGACCATTTTGGCTATAACCCAACATAATTTTATATATTCTTTGCTCATTATCATCATCATCATTATTAGTATTATTAGAATTTGTGATCATTCATTCGAATTGAAACCACTATCATATATAGCAAAGACATATCTACTTTTAAGTTTGGGTTTTAGAACCTCAATTGTTTAATGATTGAGATTTCGTCTTCTTTCTTTCTTTTTTTTTTTCCTTTTTTTTTAAACTTTGCCTAACAAAAAAGGAAACCTTCATCACTATAAAAGCTTTGAAAGAAAATAATAAAAACAAAATTTTGCAATATGCATCTTTTGCTAAACTTGCAATCACGTCCAATTCCTTTACATTATATATAAAGACATGATGAAAAATAGAAAAATCTTTATAAAACTTCTCTTTGGGTTCGATTGTAATCTCAAAGTAGATTGTGATTTGAAAGTGGTGGGGTTCTTCTCATGAGTGTACCGATATGTTTGTTCTACAATATACATACATACATACATACATACATACATATGTATGTATGTATGTATGTTTTTTTTTCCAGTTATTATTAGATCATATGAGTGTAGATTGATGTCATGGTGATGTAAATAACATGTATTTATAAATTAAAAGATTTTGAGAGGATGTCAAAACGGAACTTCTTTGCATGATGTCGAACCCTCAGACAGCTGGAAAGAAAAAAAATTAATACGAAGAAAATGACAATTAAAGAAGACACCACTCTAGCCATATCCTAATTTTAAAAATGGAAGCTGAGACTCTAGCACCACGTGCAATATAACTTGCTGACACAAATTAAAGACTTCTGGTCCAGCGTCTGCTACCAGAGCCAAGATCAAGCCTATCAACCGTACATTGGTGGCCACGCAGGTCAAAAGCCTGTAGACTGTAATGTACGAGCCAGCCTCTATGGTCCAATTGGACGTTAAGGCTTTCTGTCCCCGATTCAAGAACTCGGGGTACATTTTTATCATCTTGCGAGTAGGATTCTCTTTAAAGTATTATGAGAATAAAAGTTTCCTGAATTGTCTGACGTAAATTTTACATTATGCTAACGTAATCATCTAAACTCCCATTCCTATTATTATTATTATTATTAACAACCTCGTCGTATATACATATATATACTGTATATATATTAGATTGTATATATCATATAATATTAAAATAAAAGCTATACCTTCGTGAAATTACTGGAGAAAGAAAAAATTAAAAATAAAATTGACACAACAAAATTGATTTGACCTTCAATGTCACACTTTGAAAAAATTGTTGGAAGGAGGAGGGCTTAAATTAAAATAAATAAGGATAGAAAAATTTACAATCTTATTAACTTTTAATTTTTGACTTGACATACAATAAAAAAATTAACTCTTATTTATAATACGATATCTCTTTAACTAACAAGTAGTATTATAAATTCTCTTTTTAAAAATATTCATAATAATGTTTAAATATTTACTATTAATATTTAGATATTTATCACAGTTATTTAGAATTTTTTTATAAATTTTAGATTTTATTATTAAATATCTACATATTTTTTTATAAATTTCTAAAAATTAGGACACACTATTTTTAAGTCCGATTTATATTTTAGGCTAAATCAAATTTAATTTTCAGCGGAGATAAGGATTGAAACTTTCATTGTTGACCATTTCTTTTTTGAGAAGATGATCCAAACTATACATATAGTAATTAAGATCTAATGTAGCTTGCTTTCGGAGTTTTTATTTCCTCAACAAAGTCAGTATATAATATTTATCCATAACTTGATTGAAAATGGTTAAGAAATTGAATTTAGTGAAGTTCAATCTTTAGAGTCAAAACAAGAGAAAAAAATTAATAATGCCCGCAGCAATTAGATCATCAAATCAAAATTTCTAAGAGGCAGCATCGTAAACATACTTGGGTTTGTCAGTGCTGGATGTATAGCACCTGAATGCGAAAATGGTAAAAGAAGATAACAATGTTCAGCACTTGAAACGCTTGCAAACTTATATGAATTTACGTGTACACAGTACACTAGAATTACATGCCTTTACAGCAATTAACTTCATTGGGTAGCTTAATTGCCCTCTTAACAATGAATGTCTGCTCCAAGCTAACAATTATTCATGGGAAATGAAATGTGAAATCGTTTAAGAACGGTAGATGAATGTAGAGATTTAGCCATTATGAACTTGCCACCTTTTACTACCCATTCTTGTCCAGGCGAGAGCATCTTCTACCCTCAATTTCTTTTACTTAAAGACTGTTTCTGTTTGTGCTTCAACCTAGTTAAGCAACACAATATCAAAGGAAAAAGACAGAAATCAAATTCTATGAATTAGATTGAACAGCCAGATCGACCCTGTACTGTTTCGAAGCAAGCAAAGATGCTTAAATGGAGCTAAAATCACGCCTATTTACAGATACTTTTACTAGTGGTTTGTATCTGGAGTGAAGAAAACTATCTAGTAAATAATAAAAACCTGTTGAGTTATTCACAGGGAAAGACGTCGTGACAGAAGCTGCAAGCTCTAAGCAATTTCGTTTTCTTACCACCAGTGATTTTGTAGCGGGAAAATAGGGAGACAAAATAGTTGTTATCTACATATAATTCAAATGACTGCTGAGCAGTGAATAACTGATTTATAATAGCATCACTCTCATTTCATAAAGCACATATTAAGCACCAAATAATCACAATTTCTCTTTTGTTGGATCAAATATATGGACAGCCATTAGATCCTCATATTTCCTAGTTCCAATATGATAAACATGCTTGGGTTTTTCACTGGACAGCACATGAATGCGCAAATGGAAAAAGAAGACTTCTATGAATTAATATATCGCAACTAGAATCACATGCCTTTTCAATTACAAAAATTACATAGACCCTTGATAATTAACTTCATTGGTAGCTTAGTACCCTTTTAACAATATGCTCGAAAATTGATGGGAGATCAAATTGGGAATCGCGTTAGAGAAACAGATGAATTACAGAGGCTTGGTCATCATGAATTTGTCACCATTTTGCTCATTCTTGTCGAGCGTATCATTGATGGCATCATCTTTTGCTGACAGTAGCTGCAGGATACAACTACCAACTACAATGGCTTCTTCCATTCCTGCCAAGGAGAGGTTTTATGTTTTGAATGAGTGCATGACTTCAAATATCATGAACAAAGATGCAAAAGCAAAACAACTCAGAAACTAGAATATCTATGTTGCATTTAGAGCATGATTTCAATTTCTCTTCCTTAAGCTCTGTTTCTGTTTGTGCTCCAACCAAGATATGCAACACAGATATCAATGGAAAAAGATAAAGTCATAGTCTATAAATTAGACAAATCAGCCTGAACTTGTACTGTTTAATAGCAATTAATAAAGCAAAGAATTACCTGAATCATAGCAACACCACCAGAAAGTTTCGCAATCCTTTCATTTAACTTCTCTTTTTCTTAGTCCGGTGCTGCAGCTGCCTGCATCACGACACATTGATTACCAGCGAGTAGCAATCCAAATAATGAAGATATAGAAAATAAGATTTTAACTAAAAGCACCACAAGAAGGTTCCAGATCTGTGTAACTCTTTTATTTAATGCATCCTGGGTGCAAGCCAATCACCTACAATGGTTGTTGTTTCCTTCAAGAACACTACTTTGGGGGCATGTCCCAAGCTCATATCATCCCTTATTACACTTCCTGCATACACCAAAAACAAGTGTTCTTTTCTATGTGATAAGAAATAATACAGAAAACTTTACAGTAGGACAAGAAGAAAACATGCCTCAAAATTGTTGTCAGAAGGTACTAGACTAGACGCAATCAAATTGCATCCCTTCCAAAATATAAGAGCTGTTGTCAGCAAAATCTTTCCTCCTCAAGTGTCACCACTCTTGTCCTGCACGCTTTATCCAAGGCTTCAGCCACATCAACTTAAGTTCAGCCTCCAGAACTGAAGGGGTTTTGACAATGCCCCTGCTATACAATTTGAATGTTATTTTCGCCAGTTGCTACCACCAAATAAACAATCCAATACAAGCACCTAACATCACTGCTAAGATCATTCTAAGCCATATGTATTTGTGTGTGTGTATATATTATCAACCTAACACCTTCAGCAATCATAATGATTGTGTGTACATAATGTTTTGATGACCTTGTAACTGAATATCAGGATATATGAGCATTAGAGGGAAATGGGAAAGCATAACTGACGAATTTGTGTGTACTTAATGTTTTGATGACTTTAACTGAATATCAGGATATATGAGCATTAGAGGGAAATGGGAAAGCACAACTGACCAATTTGATCTTTGAATTCCTCTCTTGCACCCTTCTGGTACTCAATTTTTGTTGTGTTCAATCTCCAAAAGGCCAATGCATGCTGCCAAAACCCATTGCCTTTAGCCATTCCATCAGAGTAATCTTTCACCCAAGTAGGTCGGTAAATTTGGTCCTGCATGATTAATTGGCTTTGATTTCCTGGACTAGAAAATAATATCTTTGTATAGTGCTGTCGGAACTGCTTTTCCATTATTTCAGTAGTGTGCCTGCCTAATTAGTTGGACACAATGATAAAATAATCAATCACACTGTCTCTATGACTTCCTAATTGAACATCAGGATATGACGGGAGTGGAGTAGAGAGCAATAAGAAAGCATAAGTAATTGATTCCACTCTATCACCCATTTCACAACATTCCCATAATATCCTATCTGATCGGTTTCATCGCGACTATCTTCCCGTGTTTAATATGAAAGACTATTGACTACCATATAAGTACATTATTCTTGGGTTGAAACTATATATATAATATCACAAGAAATTGCAATATCCTCTTCTCAAATACGTTTAATTGGTTAATTCTTTTTCCTTTCTAATTCTAGCTCTGATTGATCAATAGAAAGCACCAACATTAGGATTACCCTTCTTTTCAACAAGAAAAAAAAAAAAACAATTAAATGGGGTGTTCAGCAAAGCTCACCAGTAACAGTTACCAACAAGTAGGATTTGCTTTGTAATAGTGCATATATTTCATTTAACAGCTTAAGCATCCAATACTGAGAGGAATCCACTGGATCAGCTGAGACAATTTGTATATGCCTAAAAATATGTTTAACCACATCCTAGTAATTAGGAAACAGGTATCAAGTAACAGTTTAATGCATCCATGGCTTGACAATATGACCCAGCAAGATAAAAGGTTTGGTACATGCAATTAATGGATATATAACTGGTTATTAAGTAACAAAGTATACCTTCTACTTGGTGGAGAAAAGGGAACTGTAGAGAGCCTTATTCTTCAACCTAGCATCACGCTGTCTGCCATCTTTTGACAATATTATTTTGGTGCAGCTAAGATCAAGAATCTACTGTGATGTTAATTAATGATATTTAGAAAGATCATTTGAAATGACCAAAAAAGGGAAACATATATCTGCCTTGAAGACTATGTTAAGGTACCAACGGGCAATTACCTTGCCAAATTATTCCAAATATCAACATCACAAACGAATTATTCAAAACAGCCAATAAGTGCTTGTCAAGAACAGATTTGAAAAAGTTGGGACATAGGACGAAAGCTTCTGCTTGTTCCTGCAAAGTCATAAAATGGTTAAATGCAAATTAGTTTGTTCCAAGCGGTGAAGTTCTACCACAAGCACAGAATCAAGAGACATTAAGCCCAAAAGCTACTACCATATAGTGCAGATGATGGTAATAGACAAAATATAGTACTTGAAAAAAATAATAATAATAGCTGCATTAATTAGATATTCAATTTGAAATTCAAGATATTAAATGATGTTGCATATACATGACCATCAGAATATATGAAATTTGATTAATAATTTCTATGTTTTAATTAAATTAGAAATAAAAAGTAACTAAAACCGACCAGGAGAAGGAATTACCTGTGAGTGATGGTGGTCGCAGAAGTTTGCAAATTCCCTTGGGACCTCCTATATATGGCACACATCATCATCCTAATATTGAATTCGGATGTGGGGAATGTAAGATATTTTAAGCCAGTCCTCTCCTACTATCTTTCTGTAACATTTCCATAGAATAGGACAACAAGCAATCTCCAATTTCTCCAGTGCTGTCAACTGAAGACTGTGTTGGGGCAGCGCTTTTAATTTGGGGCAATATCGAATTTTCAAGGAAGAAAGAAGTGGCATGATTTTTCCATTTCCTGTAATCCCGTACTTCCAGTCTTCCCATTCATTCATGACCCAAATTTCCAGAAATTTCAACTTGGGGAAGGCAATAACTGATGGCGAGGAAGATGAGTTATGATCACTGTTGATTCCCAGAAATTCATTACCCACTCTCTTCACACTCCTCATATCCGCTATCTCCAGGCTTTCGGGGGATGGCAGTTGTCCGATAGGAGGCAAATGCTCACAATTTATGCATCGATAGAGACTTAAGACCCTTAGATTGGTTAATGATATCATCCAACTGGTGAAAACAGTGTTGCCTCTGTAGCCATTTATCTCTAATTCCTCTAAATTTGGATATGGCTTTAAGGCTTCAAGTAGTCTTTTGTCCTCCTCATTCTTCCTTCTCCGTTTGCCCCTCAACCAGCGATTAAAAACTAGTCTCAAACCAAGGAGGCTTTTCTTTCTGTCAAGTTCTGCCTTCTTAGCCGATTCCACATCTGACACATTACCTAGCCCATGTATAAAGTAAACATTTGGTTTGATATCGTTTTAGGTATATTGCTTTCTCCAAGCTATTCCCCCAATCTGATTCTTCTGCAAATGGTGTATCATTCAAGCCAACTATATATAATGTTTGTTGCTGCTTTAACAAGTGGATTGGATATTTAACAAGAAGATGATGCAAGAGTGGACTGCATAAATGCAGATTCCAATACCGTTAACAAAAGCAAGGATTTAATTGGACTGATGCCTTGCTGGGATATTAACGTTCACTCAAAGAATAAATTGATAATATCACCTGTTATCCACCATGACACATACTACCTAATAAATTGTTAATTCTATATGTCATTTGCCACATCAAACTTTAGTTGTAAGATTATTATTCTACACTTCGATTCATGGGCAGAACACATGCAAGCCTATGGGGGCATGTGTATCTTATATGATCGCCTTATCATATTGATTCAAAGTTTTTATCTGGTCTGCACATATTTTGATCTCTAAATTTTATGTACTAGATGTCAGATCTCAGTTGCTTTTAATAACAAATAATGCGGATATATGAGAATTCATCTCATTGCTGAAAGTGATCACAGACCTTGCAGCAAGCATTAGTGTGTGCTACATCCTTTCAGTACACTGAATAAAAATCCTATACATCACATAATTTATCAGCGGCTGAAAGAAAAGAAAATAGGTTAACTTTGGCTGTTAAAAGAAAATGCAATGAACTTTGAGAATGATGAGTTCTTGGTATGTTATTGTAGTTTCTCTTCCATGAATATTAGTTATCGAGCCTGATGAGAATTTCTCTCCAATGACAAGACAGTTCTCTTCAATGCTAGAATTTCTCCAGTGAAGAAAAGTTTCTTGCCAAGGAGTTCTAGGTGTGAAGAGATAAATAACGATTATACAAAGAATCAATGAAGAGATGAATAACAATCCTAAATTTCTTGCAAGGAATTCGCAATGTCCATACTTATACATCAACTCTATCAAACTCAATCCTACCCTCAAAACCATCACATCCTCCTCAAGATCACTTGCCAAGCTCTTGTCATACATCATCGTTTACATTCATCATTGAAGAAATTCATGACATCTTAAACTTCACTACATCAAAACCAAAGTATCAAATCAACATTTCCCAATAAGTAAAAGGCTTTTCGATACTCTTTTAACAATTTTTTTTGGAAAAATAAAATAATAAAGCTCGATTAGCCACAGAAGGGCTTTACAGAGCAAATTTAGTGCAGATGGAGAAGCACCCAAATAAAAGCAACATAATTGATCTGATAGTAAGAAAAATCTAATGACGATATTCCAAAATTTTCCACTTTATATGCTTTCAATAGCCTGAAAATCATGTACAGCCACAATTTTCCACTCTATAGGATGATTTTTGAAGTATCAAGACAGAACAGAGCACAGAAAGAGAATGAAACTCACTCAGGTAATAAAGTGCAAAAGGTTAACAAAATATTCTAGTCCTCTCCACCTAGTCAGATTCAGCTGTTGGCTCTCGTGTTAGCTGCAAAGTATTAAAGCATCTGCAAGAAAAATTTTGTGTACATCTGAAATCAAATAATATAAATTCATGATAACAAGTAAATTTGAAATTATGCATAATATAGGTAAAATCCTCGACTCGGTAAGATGCCTTTGCAATTACCTTGTTCAGACTTCACATCTCAACATCAGACATGACTTGCTCAAGAAACCAATGCTGCTTTTGAAAACCAGAATTGGAACTGCATCTGATCTTGTAAATTTCTCCTCATGCCTGAAAAAATGGCACTATGACTGGATTTATATTAGTTAAGCCGCAATAAATATGGGAACAACCATTTATTATTCATGAGAATGATTGTTGGAATAAACCTTTCCATATAGTAGAAAATAAGTTCTTGGTTTCAAAATTATATGAAATCTGAGTCAGATCAACATAGTTGAAAAAAGTCTACCATAATTTTATAGCATGTTATTAGTGAATGTTTTAAAGCCAAATTAGTCCTGTATATCATACCCACCTAATATACTTGATAACTGAAATCTGTCAGATGATAATGAGAATTCAAAGGAGAACAATATCGTTGCTTGTTCCAAAGAATAGCATAATTTTACCCCAAAACTTTTTCCACTTTTAGATTACAGATAAAACTAACAAAAAGCAAGAAATGGACATACCTCTGGATCAATGGTAGCTGTAGCCTTTTGAGAATTCAATGCGGTAGTCCTTGCACATATTCATAATCACTGAAATTCAACAATAGGAATGTGAGAGACCTTGGTCCAGTCTTCTCCTGTTTCCTTTTTGTAACGTTGTGCTAGAAAAGGACACTCATGAATCTTCAACTTTTCCAGAGTTGTCCTCTGAAGAAGGTGGTCTGGCAATATCTTTAATTTGGGGCAGTAAAGAATTGTCAAGGAACAAAGGCCTGGCATGATTTCAATATCTTCCTCTCCCTGAGTAATGCTGACATCCCACTCTTCCCATTTGTCCATTGCCAAAAAACTGAGACCTTTCAAGTTAGGGAAGACCATATATGATGAAGAAGATGATGACGACAATGCAGCACTATCAATTCCCAAAAATTCCTCACCTATTTTTTTCACACTTGTCATCTTTTCTATATGCAACATCTCAAGGAATCTCAATTTTCCCAAAGGAGGCATATGCTCACAATTAATGCCCCAGCTGAGAGTTAAATTTGTAAGCCTGGTTAATGACAATATCCAACCGGGAAACACACTGCTGGCTCTGCAATAAAATATTCCCAATTTCTCTAAATCTCGAGGTGGTTGTAATGCTTCAAGGACTGCTTCATTGACAGCTTGAAGAACAACCTCATCATCCTCATTCATATTTTCAGCTATTGTTTCTTCTATATCAAAAAATAAATTCAGATGAGAGAGATTTTTCTTTTTCTCAAGTTCCGCCTTTCTAGCCTCCTCAATATTTGACACATTCGCCAAACCTTTAAGTTCAAGTAATCCTCGAAGATTGTTCAAGTTTTTTAGACATCCAAGAGTACATGCTTTTCCACCATATTGGCCATCATCCCTCACATTGAGATAGCTAACAGTCCGAAGACATGTTAATCTCTCTATTCCTTGTGGCATGTAACTTAGTGATACATTATCAAACTTTAGATGTCTCAAATTGACTAGCTTTCCTATCCCTTGAGGTAACCTTTTCAAGTTGCCACAGTATTCCAGCTCTAGAGTTTGTAAATTATACAACTCACAACATGCCTCGGGCAAATTCTTCTACCTTAACCCAAGACAGTTTAAGGTATCTCAAATGTATCATTTTTTCTATCTCCTTTGGAATCTCTTTTATTGGATGACTACAAGTAAAACTTCCACATATATTTAATGCCCTTAAACATTTCAATTGACCAAATAACTTTCGTAGAGCATTACCAATCGAGGAATAATCATAATCATGATTATAAACTGCTAAGCTACGCAACATTTTGAAACTACCAACAGAGTCAGGAAATGAAGCCTGCCGACCAATCATTAACATTGCATGACGAACTTTTTCATGATGAGAAGGGATTATGAACGTCTCTTTAAGATAATCGACTCTAGCAGTAAAACATTCATCTTTATGGAGAAATTGAGCAAGATCATGTACTATATCATGCATCTTACATCTTACAATATTCTCATCATCATCCTTTTCAAAATCTTGGAAGAAAGATCGAGTTGCTAAGTTATCAAAATAATCTTGACCAATTATCTCCAACTCCTTGTTTTGTTCTAAACCAAGATAACCTTGAGCCATCCACAACTTAATCAATTGATCTTTCACCATTTTGTAGTCTTTTGGAAAGATGGCGCAGTAGCAGAAACAACGTCTTACCATAGAGGGCAAATCATTATAACTAAGCAACAAAAGGGGTAAAATATCCTTCTCAAACTTTTCTAGTTCCCACATCTCACTATCTAAAATATTCTGCCACTCTTCTCTAGTTCTTTTAAAGCGCAAGAGACCCCCGACAGTCTTTGCAGCAAGAGGCAAGCCCTTGCACTTGCCCACAATTTTCTTGCCAATTTCTTCTAATTTTTCACTCTCCTTGCTAGACCTATCAAAAAAGGCCAATCGCTTAAACAATAACCAACACTCCTCATCAGACAATTCCTTAATGGTAATGATGTCAATTGATTCCATCACACGTGCAACTGTCTCCTTACGTGTAGTAATCAAAATTTTACTTCCACGACCACCATTCTTCAGACACCTGTGGAATGGCTCCCATTTATTATAATTTTCTGTCCACACATCATCTAAAACAAGGAGAAATTTCTTTCCAACAATACTTTGATTTATCTGTTGAAGAAGAGATTCCAATTCACATAAATTAGAAGCAGAGACTTCCAAGCCTTCAATGATCGCTTTGGCAATTCTGAGCTCATCAAAAGGGTCTGATACACACACCCATATTCTTTTATCAAAACTACCCATCACCACATTGTCATTGTAGGCAAGCTGAGCAAGAGTAGTTTTCCCAATTCCTCCTATACCAACAATTGAGATGATATGAAGTCCTTGTTGTTGTTGTTCACTACTCTCACACAATAACTTGCTTATCAAAGTATTCTTCTCCTCAGATCGACCACGTATTTCACTTACATCAAGAAAGGAGACACTTTTTACTCTCTGAGGTTCTTCAACACTCTCCATCACACGAAAATTAAACATGTCTTTCGATTTGGCAATGCCATCTAAATTTTCATTTATATCTTTAATCTTGAGAGCAATATCACGACGTAAACCAACCTGTTTGAAACAAAAGCAAGGGGAGACAAAGAAGGAGCATACCTTCTTCTTCTGAGGAACAACAGCATTTTCAACTCCCCCCATTTGCAGTTTCATGATTGCAGTTTTCCACTCATCCAACACATCTTCCATGTCGTAGGATACGCGTTTGAGCTGATCTAACCAAACTTTCACAGTTACCTCCTTCATTCCTCTTCGTTCCGCATCAATGAGCACAGCTTGAACAGCTTGAAGATTGCTGGTAAGCTTTTTCACTTCCTTATCCACACCCAGTACCAGACTCACTTCTAGTTGTATCTCCTGACCTATGATTGAAGTCAGCTGCTCCACGAGAGAAGAAACGACTGCATCAGCCATTTTGAGAGAGAGTCTGTGAATGAACGACAGAAGATGATGAGGAAGTTTTTAATGCTGCAAAAGTGCCCTCATCATCCGTACTGTTATTATTTCAGGCTTTTAGTGCTGTGTGAAAAAGGCAAGGCACATTCCACCCAAGTCCCGACACAACACTCAATGAGAAAAACCTGGCTTTGGCGCCGGTTTGGGTACAATTATCATTTCTTTTTTCTTTTTTTTTTTCTAAGCTCCTTTAATTAAATAATTAACTAATTAATTAATATTAGAGAAAAAATAAAAATCCCTTTAATTTAGCTAAACCAAACCTCCTGCATCATTCCATTAAATATTTAGGTAATTTTACCCACAAAATACAATCATCAATATAGTCGAAAAACTGTTATTATCGGCTTAAGGATC
Organism: Melia azedarach; assembly: GCA_028052125.1. Lineage (NCBI taxonomy): Eukaryota > Viridiplantae > Streptophyta > Magnoliopsida > Sapindales > Meliaceae > Melia > Melia azedarach. The sequence goes on along the minus strand of CM051398.1, from coordinate 1,859,255 downwards.
AAGAAATTAGTAGTCTTCAATTTAACACTTGCGTTTGTGTTTTTTCTGAAATTAATATTGACGACGGGTCATATTTGTAACAGTAGTAATGTTTCTATACTTTTTAGCAAATTTTACTCAGACTCGTATTTGATCTCTCTTCATTTTATTTCACTTGAATTCTAAACAAATATGTGAAAGAAGTTGATATGTTTATCTTACAATTTGTGTACGTGTTTTTTTTTCTTTTCTTTTCTTATTTAAGTGGATTTTGCATTCTAAATTAAGAACAGAGGTTTATGTGTAATATACGTATGTGTACTCCAGAGCCTTCTTTCTCTTCTGTAAATGGAGTTTCATTCCAGCCAGCTATATATCCGTTGGTGCATTTATTAATTCATTGCATTGCAAGAATCTGATGCAAAAGTGGAATACAAGTGAATGGGGAAAAGAAAAGCAGATTCCTGAAGGCAAGTATCAGCAAGGAAAGAAGCTGATGCAAGTGTAAAGTGCAAGTAAATGGAGAAAAGGAAAGGCAGATTCTTGAAAGCAATCGCATACATTTTCATTTCCAGATAAAGTAGGCAAGGATGAGCAGCGCTTGTCCTCCAATCTTGGCACCATGGTAAAAAGTATTTTCACAAACCACTAAATTCCCGAAATCAAATGCCATTAAGGAGAATGTAGCGATTAGTAATCTAAGAGCCAAAAAATTCTCTCTGTGATACATAGGGAACATACATAGGAACTCACCTTAACCCCTCATTCTCGGACCATTCTGAGCTGCAGCCCAATCAACAAGAAGTACTGACAAGTTCATTAGAACTTTTTACACCCTAAAAAATATACAAGTTTCATTTTCCTTTTTGGCGGGGTTGGATATTAGATCAAATACTATACACAGGAGTGAGAATGATCTCAGACCAAGTTTTGAGGTGTTGTAAACACAGTGTTGATAACCTCCTTCAAATTCTTGCAACCAATGATTTCAATTTGCTTGAAACCTTGAGCTGCTAGAGATTTCACAGCAGATTTGGGAACTATACATTTTTCATATCCTAATTTTGCCAACGTACTAACCCTTTTGTCCATTCCAGATACCTACAGTATATTGCAAAAGAAAAAACACATCATAAAGGGTAAAGAAAGGAAAGAGCCAAACAAGAAAAGAAGAGTGCTACCAAGAGCCCTTCCCTGATTCTGAGAGGTTGTCTATCATGCAAAATCAATCTGATTTATGAGATAAGACAAACATACTCACCACGCGAAGCTCACCACCGAGACCAATTTCGCCAATGAATGCAATACCATTAGGAATAGGAAACTCCAAGAAACTGAACACAATAAGAATCTTAGCTTTCATTAATTCCATGAACAAATTTACATACAAAAAATAAAAATCAACTACAGAACCACGACTCAATACTAGAATCTGTTTGGACACATTTTCATAAATCATTGTAGTGATGAAAAGATATCTCGATATCATAATAGTCAGGAGATGGATAAACTGAAAACATGTACAAGCCATATAAAAATATGGAAATTATAATTAGTTGAAGAGGTAAAGAATGGTCTAATTAATAAATCACATGCCTGCTACAAACTGCTGCTGCAACAGCAAGATCCCCAGCAGTCTCCGTTAATGCCAGCCCGCTAACAACATTTAAGAAAACAGCCTGGTGTAGAAAGATATAAGAAGGAAAAAGTGTCAAATATAAAACAATAAACCAAAAACAACACGAACTATAGAAATGCTGAGCTACATCCACATATGCTTTTTTTCAAAAGATGGAGGAAAAAAGAAAGAATAAAACATAAGAAAATACTAAATTACAAAGAATAATAGCAGGTAGACAGTAACATACATTCTCTTGAAGCTTCAGACCAGCTTGCTTCATGAGAACCTATAAGTTCAGAGAAATGATAATGTTACAGGGATTTAAATGCAAGATGCTAAAAATTACTGGTAAGAAAGAATTAGGAAATGAAAGATAATGTGATTCCACCACATTCCCAATTTAAGCTAATCAGAAAAAGAGAAAACACAAGGAAATGCTAACATAAAAAGGTTAGCCAGTACTTACTGAAATAATCATGTCAGCTCTGCTCGCCTGAATTCCATTTACGTGTCTTGAAACTGTTGATCCTGACACACATAAAGCCTACAAGGAAATTCTGAAAGTCCATCAAGATGCTTCAGTGGACAAGGGAATGAAGAAGAATATGCATGGGAATTATGAGCCAGAAAAAACTTTTGCATAGTTCATTGTTTTAAATGTCAAATTACTAGGTCATCCAACATGAAATACTAAAAACATTGGCTAGCAATATAATGAGAACTATAAGATCTGCATGGTAGCTAACTCAACTTTAGAAATTCACTCAAAGCATCTTAAACATACCAGAAATAAAACTAATCCCAAATGGATACAATAAGATCCATTGCTGGTACAAAGCACATCCACCTTAATAATTTAACTCATGAAACACTAAAGGACCCAAAATAGGACCTACGAGAGAACACTAAAACACAGAATTATAGAGTAATAACCATAGATCTGTCTAGTATGTGAGTAATCGATACAACGTATAGCTGCCTACAAGGTTTTTTTCATGTATATATTCCTTTGAAGGAAAGAAATTACCAGGCCTTCATACCATTATACTGATATTTAGCCAAAACCACCCTGCAACAAATGTTTGAGCCAAATTTCTCCACAAAAAATGAGCAAATAAAAAATCTGTAGAAGTGCAGCATTAGAAATTCACAAAGAAGCAGAAATAACTACTTAAGGACATTAATCATCAAGCATTTTATAAAATCCCATTATCCTAAAAATGAAATTTATCCGAAACAGATCTTAAAACTTATCAATTTTACTCGTTAAGTTGACTCTACCATTTTGTGTGAATGTCAAAAACAATAGATTAAGCACAAGTGGAAGAAAAGGAACAACACAAAACAAAGGAAAATTACCTGAATTTCAATTAGGAAAGTCCGAGATCCATCCACAATAACAGCAACAGCAAGTCCAGCTAAAAACTCTGAATCTGAGTGCTGATCACTCAGAAACATCTTACTGGGGTTTGAGACAGCTTGCAGTCCTAATTGGGACATTTCAAATACGCCAAGCTGACAGTAACAACAGATTCTTAGTTATAACCAATTAAAAGTTACTTTTTCCACATTAAGGAGTAGGAAATACAATAAACTCGGTTCATTGATGATTTAACAAAATAATAAGACAATCTGCATAATATAGCACCTGATCTAAAAGGCTTTGAGCCTCAAGCCAATGTCAATACAAGCCAAAATTAAGGGGCACTTACCTGACCTCAGTGCATATAGCACAATGTCCATGTGGGTATAGACGTGAAAACCATGCATACAATTATCAACAAAATCATCACATACCTCATCAGTGGACCCAAAACGGTTTTTCACAGGTCGAAGCAAACGATAAGATGAGTATTTCTCCCCCTGAGATTTAACATTAAAAAGGAAAATCTCAGAAACTGGTCATGACACCCAGCAGAGTATTAAATTTGCATGATGTATGATATATCAGATGTAACACTTCTGGCTATTGGAAAAAATATTATCATGAAATTATTCACCAAAAATTAAATAATTCTGAAAAGAAACAAAGGGAGCCTAGGATTATACCACCATTATTTTTATTAAATATACAAAGCTCCTTTCAGATTATAACAGGGGGTATCAATAGAGAATAAGACCATGATGGAGCTATTTGGAAAAATGTTCCTCCCATGGCCAACTAATAACACAAGGAAAGAAAAGAAAAACTCAAGTAACTTAAATTTGGAATAAGGTCAGACTGAGAATCTAAATCTTGTCAATAAAATAGTTATTGTTGGCAGTTCCAGAAAGATGACATATATAAGGGCACATCAATTCTCAAAACAAAGGAAGTAGAAGTAAAACCCAAATTTTCAAACAACAAAGGCACACAATACAATATGTCCACAATACAATATAGCACAAGCCACTTCAGCAGGACTACATGCCCGAGAAAAATAAAATATAATAAGAGAGGAGCCTACAATATTAATCAACAAGAAAACGAGAAAATGTATTAAGGTACCAACTTCCATATATAAGACAGCATCAACAATGTGCTCCAAGACACGCGGCCCAGCTATGTCTCCAGTTTTTGTCACATGTCCGACCTGAAATACACACACACACAACTCAGAAGAGAGAGGAGCAATAGCACAAGAAATTAGCCTAGTGTAACATGCCATAAAAATAATAGTAGACAGTGAGAAAGATCTACAGACCACTCAATCAATGTACAAAACCGGTTGTTTTGGATAAAAGAAAGCATAAAAGTGTGTGTACAAGAGAAAAAAGAAAGTCTGGGGAATAGAAAAAAAGAACCACTTTTAATGCCTTTGACCAAAAAAAATGCGATTTAGAATTGCATATCTAAATTGCCAATCGTTATGAAATCTATGAAATGATAACTGGGTAACATAAATCTTATGAGACATTATCAAAGCTAGGAGCAGATAATTAGGTAATTCTAGGATAGCTGATCAATTGATGAGCACTAATGTAGCACATACAGAGTATTTAATAACTAAGGATTTCCATTTGTGCTGAGTATTAACAATTTTAACTTGTCTAACTATGAAGAATTATACTAAAGCTCTCTCCCTATACTATCTCATTCTGCACTCTTCTCTTTGACCTTGAATTTCAAAAGGCACTACAACAAATGTAAAATACAGAATATTTTTACAGAATATTTCTTCAAAGCAAAAAGTTACTCTCTTCTCACCAATAGAACTGGGATGTTAGTCTTCTTTGCAAAACGTAGCAACGCAGATGTGCATTCCTTTACCTGGAACAGATCAAAGTAGTGTTACACCAAGCAGATAGACAGTGCCATCCTTAATATTACTCCAACAGTAAAATTCTGGCATAACCTCACAAACATGAGAACAATTTACACACATCACAAAGTAGGCAAAAAATTCTTTTACACTTGTTCGAACTAGGTTGTAGCATTCAAAGTCACACCTGCATGAGCCCTCCAGCACTTCCGGTAACTCCCTTCAAATAAACTGTTTGAATTGAATCGATTATTAGTGCCCGGGGAGATAGGGGTTGAACCTTTTCTATTATATCCTGTAAAAAGGCAATTAGAAAAATTGTTTTATGCTTCCCCTATTCACATACCTTTCTTAACATGAAAAGCAATAACCTAATCAAGGCATGTAAGATAAAGCAAAATCTCACAACTATCAATCTTTTTTGCATTCAATAATTGTGAACATTTTTGTGCCAATAAAGATGAGGTCAGCTACTCAGAAAAATGCACATTCGTGGTAAACAAATTCAATGATGCAAGGATGGGTGAACATAAAGAAACAAATTATGAATTACCTCACAAGGAAACATGTTGACATGTATCTAAAAATTACAAGGAAAATTTTCAAGAAAGACATTTTATTAAATTGATCATGTAACAGGGATCTAACATAAGGGATAAATTTGTATACAGCACGAAGACAGCTAACAGATTGATCTTTCACAGGATGAATGAGAATAAAATCATGCACCTCAACATCAGTACTTGAATACAAGAAAAGCTCCTCTGTTCCAATCCTCATGCGATCAGCTCTATTTCCAATTTGCTCAACACTCTGCCAAAAAGTGAAATAAGTAAAAACCCAAAATTCTTAAGGAAAGAGGCTTAGCATCTACATGCCCATAGTGGAACAATAATTGCAATTTTTAACAGCAGGTGAGTGCAAGTATCACTGTTCATATGCTAGATGGTAAGCTTCTGGAAACTACCCTAGATTCAGCTCTGGCACTATTTTCATATCATTTCGATCATGTTTCCCATCTAATAACATTAGTCTGCAAACATAAATAAATAAGAAATCTATGAAACCATAAAAGTACTGTATTTCATTTAATATAAGGAGAATGCCCAATATCCCCCTAATTTTTTTACCAATACCCAATCACCCCCTATATTTTTTCTAATATCCCATCACCCCCTGACTCTTATTTTTTTCCAATTTTATCCTTCAGTTCAATTGGTTTATGTTGAATTACAAATAATAAAATAAAAAATATTTGAATTATTGAAGGGAAAAATCGGAATACAAGGGGGTGATGGGATATTAGACAAAAAAACAAGGGGGTATTGGGCATTCTCCCTTTAATATAAGAGTTAATAAAAAATTGTTTGAAAAATTAAACTGTGCAACAAAAAATCTCATCAAAGATCCTATCTAAGTAGAAAGTTGTTCATTTCCATGTGCAGGCTATGAGACACCTTATAAACAAACAAAAGCAGGTCTCATAAAAATTTGTAAAGTGGGAAATGAGTCAACATATGAGACAGTCAAGCTCTGAAGGAAAGCATCATATATCGTATTGAAGCACTAACCTCTTCACCAGAGACATATACAACTGGAGAAGATTTACCAAGATCACTTCCCTCGGCTATTATTGCGGCCATCTGCCAATTGAAGTGTGAAATTGACATGAAACGACAAGCTAGTAACCAAAAAAAAAATGTGCCTCACTCTAAATCAAGGGAAAAAAAATCCAAACTTTTTCAGCAATCTGACTGAAAATTCTTATGCACTACAAATAAATTATACAAGCTCAAAATTAAACCTTGCACAAAATCATACCTGCAACAACAGTGTACTCTTGCCAACTCCAGGATCCCCACCAATCAAAACTAAAGAGCCTGCAATACAAGAAAAATAAATAGCAATTATACTTTAAAAAATCCATTCCCATGGAACAACAATCTGGAAAGCACCAGTGGCAAAGCTTAGAAAGATTCAAACAATCACAATAAATGCTGTCACATTAAATTTCCTTTGAACATAAGGCAATTTTTTACGGCTAAAATTGGACCAAACCTGGTACAAGACCACCACCAAGCACCCTGGCAACTTCATTTCCGAAAAGTCCAGACCTGAATATTAGGAGAGCAAACAAAAATATTTATCATAATAAGAATTACAGAAATCTTCTATTATAAGATTACATAAGACCGCGTCAATCTCCAAGAATATGATTTAATCCAATTAAGTGGCTCCCTTCATAAATAACCAGATCTCTTGGCAGGTACCCTTTTCTATTCACTTTTTATTTTTTTATTTTTATCCTGCAACCACTCTTCGGTTCACTTTGACACAAAGCAAAATGAAATCAAAACATTATGAATTCTATTATCTCATTCTTCTCTCTTCTTTCTCAAAACAAAAAATAAGCATCAAACACCACTGTCTCCATACACAAGAAATAACATGGAGTTAATTCCTCAACAAAACTGATGGATCATACCTTTCATACCAACTAACTTGAACTAAAGCACCTAATACTCTTTTTTCCAGTACATGATGAGAGCAATAATCGACCAATACAATCCCTTCATCGCTGGTTCTCAATCACCGACAAGGAATAAATTAATGTATATAATACTTCCACATATTGATAGAAGGTCTTCTTGAACTCTTGAATGGAAGTGAGGCCATTCACACCAACATTCTGTCATAAACCTAGTACTAAAATATCGCTGCAAAAAATAGAATCCCTGAAGCAAAATTATCCTCTCAACACTGCATAACAAACAAAATACTCTTAGGAAAACATTCAAAACTTACAAAGGAATTCGCCATTCCAATTGATTAATCCCCTTGTTCACTTCCCGCAACCGCAGTGGCCGCACATCTTCCGTTTTTTGTGGAAGCCAAGTCCTTTCCACCACATTCCCCTCGCCACTCTCTCCTTCAGAAAACCTCTTCATTGTCCCTACGCTATCACAAAAGCGGCACCTGCCCCACCACTGGCCATCTGTATGGCCGCAATCTGCGCACACCCAGCTGATTCTATTTGCCTTCCCTTTCTTCTTAATCCTCACTATGTCCCCAACACCTAAATTTGTCTTCTTTTTCTCACGGGGTTTCTCTAATTCGCTCATACTTTGAGTTTTTACGCTCCCGTCAGTCGTCTCTTCCTCCAAACCACCTTCATCGCTTGAAGCTGGCACTTGATTGGCGACAACATTGTAAACAGACCAACGGCTAGGACTATTTTGGCTTCCCGTCGGATTGGTGTTAGGTTTAGATTCTCCGGCGGAGCAGAGACGGGGGCTCGTCAAGTGGAATTGGCGGGAAAATTGGGGAAATTGGCGGGAAATAGAGTGGGTGGGTTTGAGAAGAGGAAGAAGCTGTTTAGAAGAGTGGAAGGACCTGATAGCTGATTTCATTTCTGTAAATTGCATAAGAGAGAGAGAGAGAGAGAGAGAGAGAGAGAGAGAGAGAGAGAGAGAGAACAATATAGGGTTTTGTTAGGGTTTTTTCAGGTGAATAACCCGCCAAAGTTTTAAAAAAGAGGGACAAGTAAATTGGAAATGGAGCCGAAGACCATTTTCCTCGGCATTCTATTATTTTCATAAAATTTATTAATATTTCAAAAAGGGTTAATAACATGGGATTTAACCAAGTTTGATTACTATTCCCTCCTTGCATTCAATTTTCACCACCTTATAAATTATTATTCAAAATTGACTACTCTTTAAACCAAGTTAATTACCCCATCAATACATCACAAACTCTCATTTTTATTCTACGTTTTCTATTTTTTCCTCCCCCTCAGTTCAAACGAAAAACTTTACACTGAAAACTTCAACAATTAATTCTTATGTATTATAGTAGATAATAATTAGAAGAAATTAAAAATTAATTAAAAATGTGAGTTTTGATTTTTTGTAAAAGTTACATATATATCTTCACATTCTGCTCCGCTTGAGAGTATTGGAAGCTATACAAATTTTGCATTGCTCAATAGTATGACAATTCATACTTTTGAGCTGCATTGCTCGAAAGTATAACTTTTTATACTCTCAAGTGGGGCCGTCTTTTTGGACATCGACCACTACCAAAATCAAGTTTTTCAATTCTCTCCTTTCAAGCTCCCTTCCCAAATGTATTCAATCCAAAATCAAAGTAATGTACAATATTTCACTCTACGTAATTGATGCTAATTCCATACATTTAAATTATAACAATTGAAAAATTAAAAACCAACGGAGAATAAGCTTCTGTGCAAGATGGAGAAGCTCAAAACTGTCTCCAATGGAGAAGAACAAACAATTATGCAGGATAGAGAAGAAAAACGAAGTGTACAGGCTTAAAAGTGCTTTGAACGAAAGTTGAAGAAAAGAAGAGAATTTGGGACTTTTTGTTCATTAAGTGATCAGGGTTAGTTTTGTCTGTAACATACTAATGTGGTTACTTTTAAATAAAAAATTTTCATGTGGTCAAAATTGATTTCGGGGTTCAAACATTGTCATTTTCAGTTGAATTCCTAATAACATTCCATTTCCTAATGTTTTATTTTTTCACAAATAACGATATTATTTTTCTCATTTATATCACATGATAACCTTTTTCTCTAGATGAAGAACTTCCTACATCAGAATTGCTACTGGAAAATACTGTCAGCTGATTTTCATCTTCCTTGCTTACCACTGCTCCATTGTTGATTCCCCTTTCTTCCTCCTCCTCTTCCTTCTTCTCCTCCCCTTCCTCTTCTTCCTTCTCTTTTCTCTTCTCCTTCTCCCCCATTTTAGTCTTATCTTTTCTTCATTTCAACTTCCTCAACCAGTGACTGGCCAACATCACCCCTAAACAAATAAACACAGATCCCACAGTCTCGCTGCAAATTGTCACCAGAGCCTCAAATGCCCACCCATCCCCTCGCCCTTCTGGCATGATCACCATCGTCGATGCTGCATAAGCCGTCGCCATGAATGCTACAGACACCCACATAACTTTATGAGCAACAACCAGCAGCCTCATCAATGATTTTCTCTGAAATGGGATTACACTAACTAAAACAATAACAATACACAAAGATGTGAACAGTGCAATGTTGTTGCTTATTGTGAAAACTTTAAATGCTGTTGTTCTTCCCACTGTTGATTTTCCCTTCAGTGGTCCTTCCTGATAGACGCCGCCTGGAGGACTAATGCCGGCAGCGAAAGTAACCGTGGTGATTAAAATTGCCACTAATGTGATTGTGTTGCGGGAATTTTGTAATGCTTCTCTTTGTGCATCATATTGCTTATTACGCTGAAACTTGTACATTTCAATCAGTTCTTGCCTGTTTTTGACTCTGGTGCTTCTGCTCCCTCATAATATTCAGTGAATTCATTTTTGATGACTCGGGCTCAGATAAATCATTTTCCCGAATTTCTTTATTAACTTTATCTTCATTCAGAAATGTACTAATTTCCCTGGAGGCGGTTTGCAAATTCATTGTAGGCTCTGGAGGCACTGCTTGTTCATTCCGAGAAGGGTTTCGAAATTCTGAAAGCTGTTCGACTTTTTGCTCGGGTGCTTCACTTATCAGTGACTGGGGAACTTCGCTGCCTGTTTTTCCTCCAGCTTTTATTATCTGATCTTTAAGAGATTGCTGAACTCCTGAAGTGCTGCCTGCAGCCTGGTTGAGGATGTCAAGTGCTGTATATCCCCCATAATTCCGATAATTGATTTCCATTTTCGTTTTATTCAGCATATACTCCGCTAACTGAAACACAGTGTTCATCAATCAGGAGAAATACTTCTACGGAAAACAAGAAATTAAAATTTAAAAAGATATATATTACATAGAGAGAGACGGACGACATACATAATAGTGTCCTCTAGAGATTGCAACATGTAAAATGTTGTTACCATATCTATCTGTTCGATGGAAGAGGTAGGTGTCACAGAAAACCTCTGCCAAGTATTTGAAAGCATCGTAGCGATTATATCTCGCAGCAAGATGCAACAAAGTTTCTGATCCATATTTTGTGAGAACTTCAAAGGATGAGCGAGTTGTGGCCATAAATTCTTGCAGAACTGCAACATCCCCATTCATAGTTGCCAAGTGCAATGGAGTGTAACCATTGTTTTCGAATTGCAGATCGAGGTCTAAATCCAACTGTAAAAGCATTTGTGTTATTGCTGCACGCCCTTTACTACAAGCATAGTGCATCGCTGAATATCCATTTTTGTCAATCTTTTCAGCCATGTTTGGACGCACTTTCAGTAGATGTTCCACTATGCCTGCACCAATATATTGGTTTGAATATTGAGACATTTAGATAACCTAACGTGAAAAATTAAAAAATTAAGAAAAAATAATGAATATGTTTTCTAGTTTCCATCTGAGATCTACCTGTATGCCCTTTAGAAACAGCAACATGAAGACAACTAGATCAACATTTTCTTCTTCAATCCCAAGCAACCAAGGCTGATTTAACAAAAACTTGACGACTTCTAAATGTCCATTACTGCAAGCGATGAACAATGCACTCTGCTTTTCAGCATTCAACTTGCAAGACACCCATGGATTAGCTTCCATTAGCAGTATTACAACCTCGACATTCCCTTGCCGACAAGCTTCGTGCAATGGAGTCTCGAAGATTTTATTCTCAGCTGCAACCTTCTGCGGCCGCAACCTTACGATTTCCTTCACCAAGTCAAGGCGTCCATACTTTGAAGCAATGTGTAAAGCTGTGCTTAATGAACTAGATGTTCTTTGTTCCAATATTTCTTCATCTTGTTGATATAGTCTAGTGAAGCTTTCCATGTCACTTCTGACAAGTGCTTCTATAAGCCTTGAATCCATGGCGATTTCCTTCAGCAGGAAACTGGAAAACAGCTGAGAAATCCTTAAACAAGCAATAAGGATGAAGAAATTAATGTTTGCTCTTAGTTACAGCTTTCTGTTGGTTAGCAGACTAATATATTGTTAGGGATAATGCCCTAAAAGTATGTAATTTGTACATTTTTTTTGGAATAAATAAAATTAGCATATCTTTATACTTAATTATACTTAATTTTAATATCAAAAAAATCCTAATTTATTTATGTAATCATAATCTTAGTATATATAAATGTTATATATACAAGAAGATTAAGATTATGGATAATAAACTGAAATAGTCTGTAATAAATTAATTAAAGTTGAGTTCTTTAATTAAATATTACTAGTGCGGTCTACTAACATTAAGAATGTGATAATTTTATCCGGACTGTTAATGTAGCGACATCACGGTAAAGGCACTTTATATAATATGATTATATATGACTAGATAAGACATAATTAAAATTCTCATATAAATTCCGTTGCTAACTGAGAATTCAAACAATATCAAGAGATGATCATATGTAGATCAATCTTAATCCTGAGTAGTCATAAACTCCTGTTTATGTTATTGAGTCTTTTGAGTTACTTGTTAAGGTTTATTTTAAGAACAAGCTCAATACTTGTTTCTTGGAGATTTAATGGGATAAATAGCTGGGAATGTGGCATACAAATATGGAATCCATTCTTTCCTATTGAAAGTCAGAAAGATGGTTCTCTTAAGTATTAATTCTGAAATTGAACAATTTGAGCGCTCAATTTATAACTGGTTTATAAATTAACTGTTTAATGGTGAATTAATGGAACTTAAGGATAAAGATGTAATTAAAGAGGTAAAACGGAAAATTGACCTAGCTCTAATTATGAACCGTTTATGGAGGGTTTAACTGCATGTAATAATTATATCAATGGACTACTTAAAGTTTTATGAGTAAAAAATATATCTATAATTTCAAGAGTTCAATTCTAGATTTTTAGTGGAATAATACTGAAATGATTAATTAATTAAAGAGTTTAATTAATTATCTAAATTTATTGGAGCTTGAAATTGTTGATCCATAGGTCCCCAATACCACCTTTAAGATCAGTGCCATAACTAATATAATAGATAATATTATTACACTAATTATTTTTATATCTAGAAAATAGTTTTCTAGAATACGTGTTTTAATTTGGATATTAAATTAATTAATTAAGAATTAATTAATAAGATATTTTAAGATAAATATCTTTCATTAATATCCAAATAATTTAATTTAAGAAATTAAATGGATAAATTCTTATAAAGATATTTATCCTCTTTATCGTTTCTTTTAAATATTAATTTTGAATTAATTAGAGTTTCACTTCTACTAAAAGTTGTTTAACAAATTTAATTATTTAATAAATATTATTAATTAATTAATTTTATTTTAATTAAAATTATTTTAATAAAAGTAGAAGTCGTATAAAAGAAACATAAAACGTGGAAACCCTAAGAGAGCAGAGGTGAAAAATAAATATTTTTCTTTTAATATGTATTTCAAAAAAAAATCAATTTTCTCTAAACTACTATTGTATTAAAAAAGAAACTCACTCTTCTCTCTACTGCAACTGCTGAATGATTGATTTAAAAATTATTAGTGAAAGAAAACCTGCAGTAAAAATATTCTAATAAAATAGAAAAGTAATTTTTCTATACTATCTTATTTTTAATTAAATCCGTATACTCATATAAATTTTATAATCCTCATGACTTAAATTTTCTCTGTTTATTCGATAAAATTTTCTAACATATATACAAACATTCCGGAGATTAGTTGACTTATGACAGATTCATATACATATTTTCCGGTTATCTTCTTAACATCTTCGAGGAAAATCCTAATTGATTTACATTTTGCATAAGGCCAAAATTCTGCAGTAGATAGCACTTATTTGGCATCATATTTTGACCAACCTCTCTTCCTTAGAGATATATATATATATATATATATATATATATATATATATATATATATATATATATATATATATGTGTGTGTGTGTGTGTGTGTTCTCAAAATTAATTTTCATTGTTCAATTTATATTATAATGGTAGCATGACCCCTGAATTTTTTAAGGAAAAAACAGTGTTCAGCATTGATCTTGCACTAATATTAGAGGGACAAATTAATTATTATGATATATAAAATTTAATTCATACAAATTAGTATGCCACACCATATGAAGTTAACTTATAATTCAGACAAATTAATTAAGCAAATTTAGCATAGTGGTAAGATTTTATTTAAGTTTTTGACATTGATCAATTATGACTGTAATTAAACTAGTGGGGTATAATTAATTTTATTGGATAATTCAGTAGCTTAATTTCTTAGAAGTATAAAGGAAATATTAGTGGGATATAATAATTATGACTGAATTTCTTTGTAATTGCATAAAAGAAATTTGAGGTGGGATAAAACTCGATCTCTACATAAATCCGCTTAAATAAATAGAAACAATTTTATTTAGGGAAATAATCAAAAATGCCTTTATTTTATAATAAAAATTCAAAAATACCCCCTCAATAAATTTTCAATCAAAAATGTCATTTTTTTACTCTTTCGGACAGAATTGCCCTCATACCCCTTACCGAATTTTATTTGACCAACCCTTAGTACTTTTGAGTTAAGTTATACTCGAAAGTGTATTTATAAAGTGACTCGAAAGTGTATTTGTAAAGTGACTCGAAAGTACACTATCTAGTCACGTTTTAAATATACTTTCGAGTTAAAGGTAATACTTATAATTTCAAGTAATGCACTTTCTAGTTAAAGTAAAATCTATAGTTTCGAGTTAAGTTCAAAATACACTTTCGAGTTAAGTTCAAAATACACTTTCGAGTTATGTTGAAATTACACTTTTGAGTTAAGATAAAATTTAAGTTTCGAGTAAAGCATGGATTTCTAGTTAAGTAAAAAAAAAGGGAGCATGAGGGTTATTTTGTCAGTTTAGGAAATAAAGGGACAATTTTAATTAAAAATTAGTGACAGTGACATTTTTAAATTTTACTTATCAAATAGGGGCATTATTGGTTATTTCCCTTTTATTTAAGCGAAATGTCGGGCTTTTTCTTCCATCATCAGTACGCGGAATTAACCTGATTGAACGTACTCAGAGATTAAGTGAAATAATCAACGTAAATCCAAAGAAGATTTTGAATATTCCCCTATATAATTAATGTGTTGACTTAGAAGACAATTGAATACACACGAGTGACTAAATTAATGCTAGGGCCTACTGAAAAATATAACATATAACTCCTACAATTCATCCATAGATCGACGAGTGAGTGTTAAGCATACCATTACCAACAACCACATAAAAGCAAAGCCAGGCTTTGAAGATTCTACCATATAATTAATTTGTTGACCTAGAAGAAAATTAAATACACCCTAGTAACACAATTAATTATTAGGGCCTACAGAAAAATATAACATAACTTGCCGCCTTAAAAAAAACTGATCTTCCTAGAAGAATGTCTGAATTTTCTATGAACATCAACATTAGCTGCATGCATCTATTTTCTGTCATTTTCTCTCAATTTTCTCTATTTCCAAACTGGAAAATTCAAATGACATGATACCCTTGTCCTCTAGATGAAGAGCTCCCTAAATCAGAGTTACTGGAATGATCCAGCGACTGCTGATTTTCATCTTCAAAGTTTAACACTAATCCATTGCTGATTCCCCGTCTCTTCCACCTTCTCTTTCTCCTTCTCTTTCCCCTTTCTTCCTCTCTCTCCTCTCTCTTATTTTCCTCCTTCTGCAATTCCCTCTTCTCTTCTTCCTTCACCTTCTCCTTCTCCCTCACTTTATACTGTTCTCTCCTCCACTTCAACTTCCTCAACCAGTGACTTACCGCCATAACTCCTAAACAAATAAACACACATCCCACTGTTCCACAGCAAATCGTCACTAGAACCGCAAATATCCACGCATTTCCCCGCCCACCTGGCATTATCACCTTGGTCGCCGCTGCATAACCAGTTGCCATAAATGCTACTGCCA
This sequence comes from Melia azedarach, assembly GCA_028052125.1. Lineage (NCBI taxonomy): Eukaryota > Viridiplantae > Streptophyta > Magnoliopsida > Sapindales > Meliaceae > Melia > Melia azedarach. The sequence goes on along the minus strand of CM051398.1, from coordinate 1,843,541 downwards.
CCCACATCACCTTGTGAGCAACCACTAACAACTTCGTCAGTGTTTTTCTCTGAAATGGGATTATGCTTACCAGAACGATAACAATGCATAATGATACAAACAACGCAATGTTGTTGCTCATTGTAAAAACTTTAAATGCTGTCATTTTCGCTGCTATTGCTTGTCCCTTCAACGGTCCATCCTGGTAGACCCCTCCCGGAGGACTAATTCCCGCAGTGAAGGTAACCGTAGCTATCAAAATGGCGACTAAAGTGATTGTGTTCCGGGAATTCTGTAGCGCTTCTCTATGTGCATCGTATTGCTTATTGCTCCGGAACTTGTACATTTCAATCAGTTCTCGCCTGTGCTTCCTACTCTGGTGCTTCTGCTCGCGCATAATAACCCGGGAATTCATTTTTGATGAATCGGTTTCGGATAGATCATTTTCCCGAATATCTTGATTCTCTTTACCTTCAATCTGAACTACTGCATCAACCCTCAATCTGTTTACCATTTGCATTGTCGGCAAGTTCTCTGTTGTGTTGTTGTTTGTATTTTCTATAGTTCCAGCTTCTGGAAGCAGTTCAACTTTTTGCTCGAGTGTTTGATTAAGCATTTCAACCTGTTGACCAAGTGCTTCGCTGGAGATCTGATTTCCAATTTCTGGAAGCGGAACTTCAACACTTTTTAATCGAGATAGTTCGCTGTCTGTTCTACCTCCTGCTTTCTTTATCTGGTCTTTAAGATATTGCTGAATTCCTGACCCTGCAGCTTTGTTGAGGACATCAAGGGCAGTATATCCTTCATTGTTCCGATAATTAACGGCCATTTTCGTTTTCTGCAGTATATACTCTGCCAGCTGGAACAAGATTTTCAATCAGATGAAAATTTTCGACGAGCATAAGAAATTAAAATCATGAAAGATAAAAGTTAGACGAATTAATCCACATGATAATCGCCCGAGGGAATTCTGTATAGAAAAGATATACATCAATGGGGGGAGAGAGATTTGAGTATTGACATACATGATAGTGTCCTCTGAGGATTGCGACATGTAAAATGGTGTTACCATATCTGTCTGATTGATGGAAGAGATTGGTGTTACTGAAAACCTCTGCCAAGTATTTAAAAGCGTGATAGTGATTAAATCTTACAGCAAGATGAAATACAGTTTCTTGTTCATATTTCGTGAGGACCTGAAAGGATGGTAGAGATAAACCCATGAATTCTTTGAGCACTGCAACATCTCCATTCATAGCAGCTAAATGCAATGGAGTGTAACCATAGTTGTCGAAATGCTGGGTAACGCCCAGGTCCGTGCGTAGAAGAATCCTTGTTATCCCTAATCGTCTTTTCATACAAGCATAATGCAACGCAGAGTATCCATTTTTGTCAATTTTTTCAGCCATATCTGGACGCACTCTCAGTAAATGCTCTACAACATCTGCTCCGTTTGCATTTAACAAAAATTATACACAAATCAAAAGATCGTTAAAATTTTTTTAGTAAATGCAGATCCTATGAGGAGAGAATGATCTTGTACATACCTGTATATCCTTTAGAAACAGCAACATGAAGACAACTGAGATCAACATTTTCTTCTTCAATCCCCAGCAACCAAGGCTGATTCAACAAGACCTTCACCACTCCCAAATGCCCATTACTGCAAGCGATGATTAATGCACTTTGCTTTTCGGAGTTCAGCTTGCAAGACGCCCATGGATTAGCTTCCATTAACAGCCTTACAACTTCCAGAGTCCCTTGGCGACAAGCTTTATGCAATGGAGTCTCAAGCTTCTTATTCTCAGCACCAACCATTTCCGGCCGCAGCCTCACAATTTCTCTCACCAATTCGATTCTTCCATACTTGGAAGCAATGTGTAATACTGTGCTCAAAGAACTCGAAGTCCTTTGCTCCAAAATTGCCTCATCTTCTTCAACTAATCTAGTGAAGGTAACTATGTCACCTTTCACTATTGCTTCCATAACCCTTGAATCCATCTTAAAATTTCTAGTACTTTGTAAATCTAGAAATAAGCAATTAATATGGCTGAAGAAATACTTTTTCAAGAATCATATATGTGCGCCAGCCGGCCCCAGCCCTTATATCTTTTCTTTTCTTCTGTTTGATCATTTGCGGGGTAATTAGTATTATATAAAATATATATGAATATGTGAGACATTGACTTCGACAAATTGGTGAAGTAATTAATTTCCTGTTATCTTCTTAACATCTTAATGGATCTTTCCCGTTGTCTTCTTGACATAAGTTAATATTAAAGTTAGGTGTAGTACTAGTTTAGAAATAGGATGAAAAGTCTACACCACCCAATTATTCTCAATTGTTAAAAGAAATAATGGTGGCTGATACGAATATGAAAATTCTGGTCAGCAACAAGTTGATGCCAGTGGAGGAGAACGTGCATACGTAAACGATGTGTTATTCGACTGTCATATCAAATACCTTAATTATGAATTTATCAATATATTAATTACTCTCCCTTTCTCACTTTCATTAACAATTTTATTTGCAAATTATATAACATCAAAAGTACTTATTATGTTCTTAAAACAGATTGACTAATATATAAAAGAGTTATAACATGTGGCTGCTTAATATATAGTTTTGACAAAATAATATCTATGCACACAATTTAACTATGTTTAACAATTAATGGTTTAGAAGTTCGAAATATTTTCTTTGAGATTGAAGTATACGAGTGCTAAATTTGAAGTATTGATTTATCAGTAATAATGTTCACAAAGTAAACTCATATATTATGCAATACTATGTGCTGGTTCATATTCATTATCTGATCACGAATTATCTTGCTTCAGTTGTTTAAAATAATGAACAATTTAAAACATTAAAATTATCATAAATAGATTATGATTAATGGAAATCTCAACTCAAAAAATAATATATAAATTCCAAATAATTAAATACTACATATCCTAAAATAAATAAATCAATCATACATAAAAAAAAATTCCCATAACATTAGTCCCGGAATAATCAAAATAACCCCATCAAAATGATAATTATAAATATATATGCCTAGGCAATTTTAACAATAACAAGAGATATGAAGAGTACTGAAGAAATTGTTGCTGAGACAAGTGATCCTGAACTAGAACTAGGAAGCGGGCCTGGAGCAGAATATGATTCCGGTGTGACTGAAATCACCGGAGGCGGCGAGTGGGGAATCGGATGCAGACCCATAACTTCGACTAGCAAATGCTGACCATTCATGCAGTGATCAAGTGTACCGCTGATGAAATAGAAAGGCCCTGGCCTATCAAGTTTGATCACACTATTTCCATTGTTGAAAGCAATTGTAGCATTGCTTGAACTGCAGTGGTAGTATCCCCATTTGTCAACCTCAAGAACTGAGTCGTTCTTGTACTCAAAAGCTGCAAATATCGGAAAATGAACAAAAGGTGTATAAAAATGGAAGACTATATATAGGAATGCATGCCAAAGGTATATAACTAATTAACTAACTTACAGAGGGAGTCTCCAACACGAAACCTATTCCTTGCAGCCCACTGAGTGTACATAGCAGTATTGTTGTTGACAGGCTCTTGCCAACCAAAATCATCACCAACTTTAAACTCTGTCTCTGCTTCAACACCAAATCCGTCGTTCGTTGAAGCTAAGAGAAGCATGCAAGTGCCAAAGAGACTGAAAAGAGACGGCGCCATGTTTGTGTGCTTCGTTTTCTTCTTGCTTTTCCTTAATTAATTTGCTTCTGCCCAAGGTATTAATGGTAATGACGAAAGTTTTCATGTAGTGTGCGTGCGTGTGTGTGTGTGTATATATATATATATATATATAAGAGAGCGGTGTGAGATGGTTATGGGTAGCGATCCACTAAAGGAGAACGTGTGTATGACACGAAGGTGGTGGGGGTTTAATTTTGCCTGAAAGAAGAATTGGTCAAATTATATTTTATTTTGTTAATCGATCATAAAAAATATTATTTTTTTATATTAATAATCTTTCGACCCGTGTGTATTATCATTTGATTATATTAGTACTATTTGATGTTTTTATTTTATTTTATTTAAATGAAATAAATATTTATTTTATAAACTATAAAATATCTAGTTAGTAGGATCAATTTTTTTTTAAATAATACTTAAGACAACTTTAATAACATTTTCGTCAAATATTTCATTTGTAATTATTTCTAATGTATAAATACAATTGTATATTAACACATAAAAAGACATGAAAATTAAATTCTAATTCTCCAGATATTATGATTTGGAAAATTTAAACAAAATAATCAGGATTTAGCTGCCAAGATGACAACATTTTAAGGTTTTTATGTTAAGCAACGAGATTGTTTGGTTTGTTCAGAGCTTTAGGCATTGTCTTGTGATTGTTACCGCAGAAGTTCTTAGTGTCTGGTCAAAAGATGATGTGGGTGTACGTAGGATAGCTTCATTTTCTTATATTGTAAGCACAATGTGACTGCATCTGCATGTAACAGAACTAAAGTGCATTGCATCTTCGTAAGAAATGATAAGGGCTTGTTTATGTTTGAGGAGTTTATGAGGAGCATGTAAGTGCTTCTGTGTATATTACACACACACACACACAAAATATATATATATATATATTCTACACCCAGAAAAGAAATTGATTGAATGCTAAATAAACAAGAAGCCCTCTCCAAATTAGAACAAACAAGATAAAGAGTGTTCTATTATTGGACCAGCCAAGAACAGCTTCAGTATTTGATCACCTCTCTATAATCTAAAGATGGGCTTCCACAGCCATCAACAGAGTTTTTGCAGCGATTCCGTAGAGATAATAGCCGCCGTGCCAACAGCTGACCAATCATCATGTTGCTCTCCCGGGAAAAAATTATCTCCATGCATTAGGATCATGCAGTCAAGCACTGCTCCCAGCGGATGTTAAACTCTGGTTAGTGATAATTTCTTGCAACTCTGCACGCTTGGCAGCTCTGATGTCAAGTATACTCGGTGGCATGGGTTCAAGGGAGCCATGCAACTCAACTAGGTGAAAGAATTCTTGTTTTGTCAAACTTTTCTTCTCAACAAGTTCATCTACCACAGCATCCACAAGCTTCCGGTTTCGAAGCAGGATCTGGTTGGGACAAATTAGAAAAATAGCAAGTTACATAGATGCAGATACTAGAAAGTTGCAAGGAAGTGCTTCTCTTCAAATACATGAATTACCTCTTTTGCTCGCTCATAACTTAAATTCACAATCCGCATTGCCTCAGTGTCAATTTCCTGAAAGTTAGAAGTCATGGATCAGAAGTTCCAATGGTAGTGGCATAACATTATGGATAAATCAAAGAATATACAGCCTGACAAATTCTTTTTTATTATTATTTACTGTTTTGAACCGTCATGCATTTCAATTACTTTTGGCAGTTTCCTAACATCATTTACATAAAAAAGTTAATATCAAGAGCAGTGTGATTACAAGTCCACAAGATGCTTCTTAATATCCACGCAAATTATGAAAACAACCAAATACGTAACAATGGTGAGATGCATAAAGGCGTATCACGTTTTTGGACCATGGAAAAAGTTTGAAGTTAATAACAATAGTGAAACTGATGCCAAAATAAAGCCTAAAATCTTGAGTAGAAATAGAAGATTATATCATACATTAATTCGATCAGCCACCCAGAAGTTGGATAACCCATAATGCTTCTCAGAAAGGCCACCAAGAACAAAGGTTCGTGCTGCTGACCTGGCATTGTCTGCTGTCTCGGCCCAAATTGTGCTCAGCTGAAATGATTCAATAAGGGAATTGCAAGGGTCAGCTTAGCCAAGTGGACAAGAATGAATGATGATAGTATATCCACAATATAGACATAAGCCAGTTAAGATTACATCTGAAGCACCACAAAGCATCACAGGAAGGATATAGAAAAGTTTTTCTTACCTGACCCTTGCCATACCAAAGCTCATCAGCTGCACGTGGTGCTAGTTGAACAGTGATATGATCCAGCAGGGACTGCCGACTGTGATAACAAGCACTAGATACAGTGAGAAAGGAAGAGGAAGTGGCCAAAATGATGTCAAATGCAACTTTGATATAGAAGCAAGATTTGTAAGGAAAGGCCTATTCGGCAAGGTGCACTATGGTACTTGCCACAGAATATCTTATTGTTTTTCAAATCCTCGATAGTCCTTAAAACAATGTTTCAAGATAAAAAGGATTTAAGTAGGGGACATACCTTAGCAGTCCCTCTGTAAATCTCATATGGTCCATTTTCATACGAACATAACCCAGCTCCCTACCAGCTCTGGGAGCAATTGTTACCTGCCCAAAAGCAATAGAGAATAAAATTCCTGTATTTGTGAACAAAAAATGCAGTAGTACATTTTGGATAAGGAACAACTAAATCTACAAAGAGTCAGTTAATATACCGACATGACAATGTAAGGCAACTTTACTGCATCATAATCATTTTAACCACAGCCCACTGGAAGATCAGACATAAACAAATGAACAGAAATGCTAGGAAAACTTAAAATTCTTCTCGCAAACTTTTTCTTATATGAAAACTAGATCATTTTCCACCACCCTTCAAAAATAACAAGAAACCAAAAATTGTAGCACAACAAACTATTATCTCCCCAAAGCCAAATGAAAGAAGTTAGATATGTTTATCAAATGATGTCAAACAGAATTAATGATATCTAAAAACCCACAGTGAAGGGTTATGGGTAAGCTTGTTATAGATCTAAAAAAAAGGTAATAATTTTAACACAAAAGTGGAACAGTTAGTATGAGAACGTTAGAAATCATTGTAGTTAGACTGCATAATTATATGACAGTACGTGTAAGAAAATATATAAAAAAGAATAAAGTGCAAAGACTGTACAAACTCAATATTTTTAAGGTCAGGAAAGTTCACAGCTACAACAGCCATTGCTGCTTCATTGACAGCTACTTGTCTCCATGTCTCAGGGCTCCTCTCCTTTCTATCTAGCATTCCCCTTTCTTCTATTTGTGCAGCTTGTAGTAAGTCATCAGTTGTAATCTATGAAAATGAAAATGCTTTCTTTTTAGAAGAAACCAAAAAAGGTTCAGTAAATAAAAAAGAGATGAGAAATACAGAGGTGGACCACTTGTCCAGAAAAGCAACTATAAGAAGAAACTTTGGGAGATGAAACAATCTGTACAAAAATTAACCCAAAACCCTTTGCCAGTTGAGATGTATAGAGAAAACTGAACAGCCTTGATAACGCATTCAGTTAACACATTGCATTATACAAGGGCAATTAACAACTGCAAAATAAGCATTTCTTGTAAAAAAAATTAAATGAAATGTATTAGAAGCAAATGCACTGTGTACATTGGAACTTGGACATGTTTTAAAATTAACATTAAGGAATCTAATTTGCATCCAGGATAAAAATGCTGAGTTCAGAAGATAAAAATTAGAAGAGATACAAGATTATCAAATAGAGCCTGATCTCAGCAGAAATATAAAGGTTCACGACTTATACTACCACTACAAAGTCACAACTATCATACAGTCCCCTTCACTATTCTGTGTAGAAAATTTAACGGCTGCACCAGTTCCAAGTTCTCTCATCACTACTATTTCTGTTTAGCAACTAATTCCTTCAAATTTTTCACAGAATTGAAGGAATATAGAAGATTTAACAAAGCGTTACAACATCCCAAACGGTAGCTAATACCTCAGTCCTTCCATCACGCATCATGTTAATAGCAGCAACTTCCACTATATTTGCTAGTTCTGCACCAACCATTCCATCTGTCATACTAGCAACAGCCACATAGTCTACATCATCTGACATTGGCTTCTTACGAGCATGGACCTATAACAAGATGAAGGCAAGGAAGAGTTGGTTGTCAAAACAAAAAGAATCGACAAAGGGAGTTTGTAAAATGAAAAATCCTGCAATGTCATAAAAGCGATAGCAAACATTGGCATACATATTACAAATGCAAATATAAATCATTACCTTAAGAATTTCCATGCGACCAATAAGGCCAGGTTTAGGGATGTAAATTTTACGGTCAAACCGTCCAGGTCTCACAAGAGCTGGATCTAGAATATCTGGTCTATTCGTTGAAGCTATAGTGATCACATTCCCTCTTCCTTCAAACCCATCCAAGCAAACAAGAAGCTATAGTACATCAACAACGTTTCATATCAATTTACAGAGTCTTACTCCGCTACCAGTACAAGCAGTTAAATTTACTTTAAATAAATAGCAATAAAATATTGTACCAACCAACCTGATTAAGAGTAGCATCACGTTCTTGTCCACCTGAACCCTTAATTAAACCACGCTCCCTTCCAACAGCATCCAGTTCATCAATAAATACAACAGATGGTGCCTATACAGACCAACACCAAATGACAAGAAGTTATACTTTTTGGATTTTTAGTAAAAATCTTTGAATCTCCAAAATGTCCACAACTTTTACAAGAAATAAAAAGAGGCAGAACAATGACAAAATGTGGCATTCTAAAACAAGATACATTATAGTTTAAAAGAAACATACAAGTCACAGTTGATATTTTTTTATGCAATTAAAGTTGTTTGAACTCAGAGGGGAACTTAGACACAAGAAGAAAACATCCACATAAAGCCAATTCTATGAAAAAGAAGCAAGAGACAGCACTTACATTATCCCTGGCCTCCTGGTAAAGTGAGCGGACTCGAGAAGCACCAACTCCAACATATATTTCCACAAATTGAGAGGCAGAAATGGAGAAGAAATTCACACCAGCCTCGCCGGCCACAGCTTTTGCTAGTAGTGTCTTCCCCACACCAGGAGGACCACAAAGAAGTATGCCACCTGTTTAAGAATAGTAGGTGAATAAGTGTTTGTCCGTAAAAGATTTAAAATATATACATAAAGATATCCTATTCAGGCCTTGAAAAAGTTAAGGAGATATGATTTGACTGGAGAAGCACCAATATACTCTTCAAGCATGGATTGCTGACAATTTAGTAGCAGATTCAAATAGCAGAATACTTATGATGGTTGCAAAATCTGACCTGGTATTCTCACTCCTCTCCTCCGATACACCTCCCCATGAGTGAAAAACTTGACAATCTCCTCAAGTTCAAGACGTATTTTCCCCAGCCCGGCAACATCCGAGAATTTAACATCCACCCCTCTCTCCAAATACTGTGGTAGCCTCCTACCATGTGCACGTCGTACACGTGCCCCTGACTTCATGAACTGCGCAGCCATCTTTAAATATTGATTCTCCTCCCCTTCACCTAGCTCCTTCTCAAGATCATCAACGTTATCAACAGACGCAAGCCCCTCCAACTCCCTCTCTAACTGCCTCATCTTCTTCCTCTCTTCTGCCTCCGCCTTTTCAATCTTCAACCTATCTTCATAATCCTTCTTCTGCCTATTATAACTAAGCACAACTGTCCGATAAAATATCACAAAGAACACAACCCCCAGCACAGTTTGCACATTTGTATCACGTGCCATTTTTACCCACATATCATCCGAATATTCACTATTCATCCTTGCAGCTTCCATAGCCTTCTCATACTTTCTCTGCCTAATTTCCATCTTTTTTCTCCTCTCTTCCTCTTTCTTTTGCATCTTTATCGCCTTATCAATCATTTCACTCTCGTCCCTCGATCTCCCCAATTCTAACACCTTTTTCCTCTTTAACTCTTCTCTTGCCTTCCTAATCTCTGCGGCCCTCTTTGATTCTTTCTTAGGCTTTAGAAATGACAACATAAAGGCAGGCACTCTCCAAAAAAACCCCAAATATGGCTTAGGCACCTCCGGTTTCTTAACTGGAGGTGAATATGCATTTACACACAAAGAATCAATCTTTAACTCATCCCAAGATTCCCAAAACCTCTGATTATTATCCAATGATGGTAAAACAGTTCTTAACACTCTAGAATCCTCCAAAACTACCAAAACAGGTTCTGCTTTTTGTTTTAAAGCACCAGCAGGTGATTTAATCACATGTTTCAGCTTACCCTCTTGTTTCAAGCTCAATATTTCAGTATATGCAATCCTATCCGACACTATAGGCAAGTCTTTTGACCATCTTTTGACCTGCCCTGGCGTCCATGCTTCTTGGGTCCTTTTCTGAGATTTTTTCTTTCTATCTGAGGTCACAGTTGTGGCAGCAAAAGAAGGTTTTTGTGCAAGCGAAGTGGAGATTATAGTGAGAGTTACAGGTATCGTTAAAACATTCAAATGGGTTTTCCTAGTATTTTGGTTTTTATCTTCATTTTCAGGATAAAAAGTTTGATTTTTGCATGAAAAAGGAGGGAAAAAGAGAAACTTTTGCGGGTTTCGAGAATTCTTCGATTTTGGTTTTGTGGGAAGAATATCAAGTGACAGTGAAGAACCAAAAGAAAAGTTACACGCCATGAAAATGTAAATACTTTAATTTAACAAAAATGAAGAGGAAAAAATATATATTTTATGAGATAATTAAAGGTACGAAGGAAAAAACAAGGACTTACATTGTGAAGAGAAATTCAGATAATGAGTGAATCAGAAAATTGAGCTTTGGTTCAATCGACATCGAAACGGAAAGCGAGCTTCTGCGTTTGTCGAGCTCACTGATAGAAGACGAGTCCAGTGGGGAAGCTGTAAACGCCACCGTTTCGATCCCCGCAACTAGGATTTTGTTTGTTCTTCTTAATTTTGTGTGCTAGGCCCAACTATTTATTTAAAGCCCATTTGTTTTAGATAGAAGGAGAATTACTGCCCATTTTCTCATTGAAAAATACAAGGAAAAATAAAAATATAGTGGAAGCTCCAATTTTAAATTTATTTTAATTTCTTTAAGGATAAAGTTAAAATCATTTTAATAAAAAAAATACTTTTATCACAATAATTACCATATAATTCTCCAATTTTGTTTCATCTAATTGATAGAGTTGAGCTAGAATGTTCAACGTGTGTTAGTATGCAAGTTACTAAGAATTTTCGTATATTTTCTTTTAGATTTGAAATGTAAATACTTTACCAACCGAATTACTTAAAGAAAAATTGTATATAAAAATTTGAATACAAAAATAATCATACTTCCAAGTTTACTTTTAGCAATTTTCGGTATGATAAAAGTAACGCTTTTACTTTGTACAGTACAATATTTAGGCATTGATTTATATTTTTGTAATGTTTTGAAAATAAAATTAAAAAAAATTGATAATACCAATTTTTAATGGGATTCACTTTTTTTTATCAATATATAACATTTATTAACTTTAAAGTTACAAAAATTCAATAGTAAATGAAGCTTTAGACAAACTGATTTTCTAATTGTCATCAAGGTAAAATAAACACTGAAAGAAAGATTATATCGCAACTCTATATTCATCTCAGACCATACTAATCATATTCATTACTTGAGATTAACTTGGTCGTAAAATGATTAACACAGCAGGATGCATTACCATTACCATTACTATTACAAAACAGAGAAGCAGCCATCTTGCTCTCTACAAAGGGCACCCCTGAGCTCTAAAAACTCCGGAGCTGAAAACAGCAACATGGAGAAACTATAAGATGCTACATATAATCCAGAGTCGTACACTATTACTAAGGAAACTACATACAATCTGAGTATGTGAGGAAGCTGGGGAAAGTTCAGCTCTTGGAAAGCCAAATTATGTCCTGAAGAGCAGATGCAGTAAGCAAGAGGCAGCCGAAGAAGGTGAAGGTTATTGAGACTGCAACATGATCACAAAAGCTATGCAAGGCTTTGCAGAAGTTCGGTAGAACAGTATGTTTGATTCCTGTGTGATTGAGGTTGGTGACTCCAGCCGCTGCCGACCCGGCACTCATCATTGCGTATGCAAATATCTGCAATCAAATTTTGAATAAACTTTCATTCCTAGCCAAAATGGTGAAAGGAATGTAGTTCACTACGGTTAAGCTAAAGGCTCGCCTTAAGAAAGACTCTTGCCGACACCACAAGAATCTGAATGAAATTGACTGTATCTAATATGTCAATACAATTTTCAACGGGAAACAGGATTCTTTGTCCTTTTAAGCAAATGGGCACGTTCAAAACATGTCACTGAGCATGAATGGTACTAGCAGCAATAGGCAGTTTGCGACAGAAATGTAGCATGTATGAAGATAATCAACCTGATACTACATTACCTGATCAACAGCAAATATCAGCCAAGCTTGTCTTCGTGAGGAAATCAATGGAGCTTTCCTCAGTAGCCTCGATCCATTAAGAAGCAATTGGAGCAAGGAGTGAGCAGCAGCAGCTGCTGAAACTCCAACCACATACCTGCAAAGCACAAAACCTCAGACTTTAAACAACTTAATCATTCAAATTAATCAAGCTTTCAGTTTTTGTTACGCCCTGAAACTTTAAAAATATGCAATTGTTTTGAGTATTTCCTAGTACAAGAATCCTCGATCGTATTATGTGTAATAGATAGACTGCAAATGAGATTGCTTTTGACTCTCTGAGGCATATTAACCAACAAATATTCGGCTTCGTATTTCCAAATTTCCTAAAAGAAACTCAAGGAAACAATGTTTTACCACACTTTATTGGAACAAAAGGGCGGCAATTTCACACTATAACATAAAGAAGTCAGCTAATAATACACAAAGAATTTAAAAAGACATTCACGGGTCAGATTCTGTTCATTCATAAGCAATGAAACTGCGGAGAAAGAGCAGCCAAAATTTGTTGTTACCCAAGCGGCGCCAATTCCGGAACACAAAGTTCAAGTGAATCACTTGTATTTTCACAACATGACAAAGAAATCCAGACAAGTCCCCGCTATCCACGGCCAATTTGGGACAAAACCAATAAAAGAATTCATAAAAAAAAACAGAGAATTATAAAGGTCCATCATTTGTCTTACAAAACCACACTACGCATTGACTGAAAAGTCTTCGGAAACTCCGAACCAACAGAAGACAGAAGTATCAAAATCTGATTTTGTTTTCTTTACTTTTCTCTGCGACCAAACAGATAAATCATGCAATGGAATTATGGGAAAATAAACACTGCTAAAATCATTTATACTCAATCTATATCTCGCCAAGAAACCCAAAAAAATTACTTGTTTTCATTCACTCTCAGTAACCAAAAAACACCAGCATTAATTATAATTATTATAATTATTAATAACAGTGAAAAACAAAACAAGCTAAAAGTTCCACTTATTTTCTCTTATTTTCCTTCACTTTCTCATCGACCAAACAAAGAATCAAACTCAACTCACCAACCAAACAACAAACACTTACTCAAAAGCGTAAGAGTAAGACCACTTGGAATGAATGGAAAGCCGAAACCCATAAATAGAAGCAACGCCATTCTGACGAGCAGTAACCATGAACGACATAGCAATAACCGATGCCGCCAAGCTCAGCAGCCTTAAGCTCACCTGCAGCACCTCATCTCTCAGGCCGACAACTCTCTTCCCTGTTCCTGCTACATGAGTATTTCCAGTTGCTTCCCCACTCTCAGCCGCAGCTGCCACCCTTGCCTCCGGTGCTGCTTTCTGGCCGTTCATCATCATCAGAATCAAGTATAAAACACCCTGTTTTTTGCAGTGTTTTCAAGTATTGCTTATGTCGTAGCTCTGAGTGATGACAATGAAGATATATAGAAGGGATTTGTTGACCTGAGGTTTCTTGTACAGTGATGATGTCAATCATTAATGGGTTTATGTGAATTATTAAACTGGAAATTGCAAGAAATGATCATTTTGAAACAAAACAAATTTGCATACTATACAGTCCCATGTGTCCCATTTCACATATAGGATTGTAACTTGTGTTAATGTCACACTGCTATCAGCTCATTTGATTATATGGTTGCTTTAATCATTTATTATTATTTTATCAGCCTTTTTACGTTATATTAATGCGTGTCTTTATCTAATTTTTATTTAAAAAAAGAAATCTATCTATTACATTTAATAAAATACTTAAATAGATTATATGAAACTATTTTCTTTTAAATACTCCTGGAATAAGCCATTGCAATTAACAGGAAACAACTGATGGGACAAGAATTTCAGCCTCGTCAAAATCAATCACAGAAGATTTGACCAATATAAAACCAAGAAATATACGACTCTGCAAGTTCATTGCACTCTACGATATGAAACACGTGGTCTTATATTACAGGCCCAGGGAAAAGCATGGCCCATGACCAAGAAACTTTCATGAAATATAGCATTCGATCACGCCCAGTAGGCCAGTACGCACCTCTGATGTTGCCACGTCAGACGGGCTCAACTGAAACCTGGGCCCAGTTCTGATGTGGCAATATCTGAATGCGATACTGTACCACTGCAGCATGGATGGATCAGTGGCAACCGGTCATTAGTTTGCAACTCTGGGGGGTGGTTGAACCATCAGGTTAAATGGTTTATGGTAATTTATTATGTGAAGAATAATAATTTTGTAGCTAATTGAATTTGTTTGCCAAATCATCATAAAAAATTAATGGCAGCACCGGTACAGTTCAACTACTCCGATTTACAAGATTTCACTGTTTTTTTCCCCAGCTTTCACAACGACGCATCAAAACCAATAATCTTAAACTTTGCATTAAGCGCAATCCAAATCCTAAATCAAATCTTTCACTTGATCATGAAAGCAGATTATGAAACTTCCAAAATGCAGTTCATGAATAAATATCAAACATAGTTCACCATGGAAGACCAAAATTGCTTACACAAGGCACTAAAATTGTGAACCTGAAATCTGAAAATGGCATACATCATAGAAATCAGAGCAAATTCTGGGAAAAGGCCATTAGATATTTACAAATATATATGTAAGACAGCATGTATGATCTAAATTGTTCACAGAATAACAAATAAACAGGCAGGCATCACATGTAGCATTAATACCCATATCATGAAGACAAAAGTCCTCCTTACTAATGGAAGACATTGAGCTCCCAAATTCCTGAATTTGGGGCCAATTATATGGCAGTAAATTTGGGAAGCATAAATACAAGCAAATTTCGATGACTCCTAAAACTTGTCATCAATCTTGTATGTATTTGAAATTCATCAATCCTTTCACCAAAAATGTAAATAAAAAAATCAACAATAACTTCTTCCATTTTTCATCAAAAACTCTTCGTCTCTTCAGGCTATATACACTGTATTTATTGATAAAGATGTTCTAGACTTTTTCAATAGACAGTATTGCAGGCATCAGAAGTTAACAACAGTCAGAGTAATTATTCTCACTGAATGCATGTCAGCATCTCTTTAGCCAAAGAGAAAGGAAAAGCATTTCAGCCATTGATTCACAGCACATATTAATAGTTGTAAAGTTAAAATTCAGATTCACTACACAACAAAGATGTTCTAGACTTTGTCGATAGACAGTATTGCAGGCATCAGAAGTTAACGACAGTAAGAGTAATTATTCTCATTGAAAGCATGTCAGCATCTCTTTAGCCAACGAGAAAGGGAAAGCATTTCAGCCATTGATTCACTGCACATATTAATAGTTGTAAAGCTAAAATTCAGATTCACTTCACAACAAAGGATAAACCACATCATGTTAAATTTCAATATGAATTCTGATGTTGTTGGATAAGACTCTTGTACAGTTAATAAACTCACATACCATGATTTCTGAACTTTAAGGGAATGCTATATTCTAGTCTTGTACAAATAAATTCATTAACAAGTGACAGCAAGAACTATTTCATTCCCGGGACCAGGGGAAATTACTGATTCAAGCTTAAAAGAACATTTCCAGATACTCTCTCAATTATATATTAATTGCCGAAGGAACAGTTATACATTTGATTATAACAAGAGAGATTAAAGCTACAGGGCAAGTAGAATTGAACCTAAATGCTAAACATCAAATCCATGATTTTGGAAACCACTGACTTGGTTGGGGAAGCGATGGCACCACCTGACTGTCGTGCACTTGTATTTCCATTTTGAAGATAATAGGGGCGAGGAGATGCTCTCAGTGAATTGAGCTCTGAGTTTCTACCCGATGGAGGGGGCAGAGTCATAAATCCTTGACTGTTAAGCCTTTCATTCAAAGCTTGGCGTTGCATTGGGTCCAGTGGTTTCACACCTACAATCAAGACACCATTAATTTGCATCCCATTCTTGCCAAGAGCCTTCTGAGCATCAGAACGGTTCTGCACCAGCCAAAAAGTGAAACAATCAATTACTTATCATTAGTTCTGACACCAAATATTGCTACTAGATTCACAACTAAACCATTAAGACTGCTAGGAAAGCAGATCTGAGTAAATTTTTACATAAGTAGGAGTTATTCCAACTTTTACAACAAATAAACAGCAAAAATAGACAAATTCATAAAATCAGCATTGCAGCTAGGTTCAGCATATCATAACTACAAACTTCCCAATTTTCATGTTTTCATCTATTTAATTCCTTTAAAATATATGGAAATTTGGCTTACAGTTCTAACTGTAACTCTGTAAGCAAATATTATTGGACCGTCGTCCTAAAGCAATTACCCCGCAACAAATTATGGAAATGAAGAAGAGATCGTTTCTCTAACAGAAAAAGGCATTAATATCTTCAATTCCAGTTCATAGAAAAGAAGAGAAACCTGATAAAGAATGTGCATCCAGTTAGCATCTCTTGGACCTGGAACATGTTTCAAGATCACACCACACTTTTCAAATTCTCGCAAGACCAAGTTGGTATCAGCTGGGGAAAATCTGAAAGAAACTCTTGACGTTAGTGTCATAAAGACATACAATTTGCTACCCACATAATAGATATTTAAGGTAATATTACAAACTTAAGGTTTTTACCTTGCATAAACACTTGACACAGACAGTAATACCATAATCCAGAGAAGAACATGAATATAACATTCATAAGCAAATTGGATTTTAAAACAATCACAGAACTAGTAATAAGCCCAGAGGCTTAATACTAGGGTTTCAAGGATGCCATGGGAAATGAATCCCTCCATTAGTTCTCAGTAGCATGCACAGTAACAGTTGATCGGTTTCACAAAAATGTTAATATACAGGAGAGTTTCAGTAGTTGGAAATGACTAATGGAGAATCTACAGAGGTCACAATACCAAATACTAGAAACAAAAGATCATGAATTTTTTTTACTTTACACATGGACGAATCATCAGATTTCACATATAAAGCGATGAAGATAGAATAGTTAAACAAACACATGTAAATTGAAAAGTTAAAACCATACCCATAAACTGTAACCCATTCTTCCTCATTGAGGTTCCCTGCAGGCAAGCTATTCCTCTGTATATCTGGCCTTGCAACTTCCCTTGGTGGAGGAAGTGTGATCAATGCACCAGGCTGTACCACACCCTCAACAGGAGAACCTCTTCCCTTCTCTTCTTGCTCACTACTACTAGCCTTGTTAGGTGACCACCAACTCAAGCCTGTTGAACCCTGTTGAGTCTGCTGCCCTCCTATCAAAGCAAAAGAAGTGCTTGCCTCAGATTTCCCCTTTGCCGAAGTTGACGAGAAGTCCCGACCAGAACTTGGGGCAGGAGTTCTCAGGTCTGACTTAATTTCTGGGGATAGCGGATAATCAGGAATTCCTGACTCCGGAGAAAAATCCGATCGATCCTCCAAAGTGTACATAGGAGGAGGTGGAAGATCTGAACCCCCAAAATTCTCACGCCATAGTGCTGACACTGCCGCTGCCTGACCTGGACTTGAGAATTTTCCTCTTCGGGAAGAAACAGGGGAGGCTAAATCTTGGAAAAACAATGACTGTCTTCCA
The DNA here is from genome assembly GCA_028052125.1 of Melia azedarach. NCBI lineage: Eukaryota > Viridiplantae > Streptophyta > Magnoliopsida > Sapindales > Meliaceae > Melia > Melia azedarach. Next base: position 1,825,820 of record CM051398.1, on the reverse strand, counting down.
GATTTGGGAGTTCTATGCACTGTAGCACTCATTTTAAAAAGTTCACCAAAGGTCTCTGCAACAAATAAGAACCCATACAATCAACCCTCTGTTTGCTTCTGGTTAAGATGGAAAAATACTTGTGCAATTCAGCTAAGCCAATTGTAGACTTAATTTGCATATAAATTTTTCAATCACCAGAACACAATTGATGCATAATTTTCTTTATACCAGTAATCCCCATCCTCACTGTACACCAGATTTGAAAATGACGAGTACTTGCCACTCCTACTACATATAATCTAAAATTCCAAAAGTCTAGTTATCTTTTTTTTTTCTTCTTCCTATGTATTCTCAACGACAGACCGCAGCTTATATACACCAAAAACGAAAGAAAAAAGACCCGGTGTAACCAAATTGGTTCAAAATTATACAGCAACGGACAAAAATTTCACATCAAAAATAAAGAAATAATATAATATAAATTAGTTCGACTCAAACCCATATAAACTACCCAAACATTCAAAATTTAAACCTTTCAAGCTACACTCCTTTTCTTCTTCTACATCCTCTTGCTGAACTAAACAAATCAACACTTTCCCTTCTTTCTTTTCCTAGCGAACAAACAGAACCGACTCGATTTTGCAGTTCGCACACCACATTTCTTCTTAATCAATACATCACGCATAATAAACATAAAAATAAATAAGTAAATATAGAGAGAATAAAAAGCATGAGTACCTGCGGTTTTGGGTTGCTTTCCCTTCTCCGAAATACAGAGGAAAATTTGAAACCCTAATCACAGATCGAAAATTTGAATTTGGAGCTAGCTTAAGGTTTCAGGTTTCTATGAAATTACGTAAATAACCTCTAAGTAAACTTTTTGGCGCTCAGTTTAGCGGTTGCTCTAAGGCCTATATTTGTCATTACATGTCTCTTCGAGCGTGTGTGTTGTAATATTATATAATTTTAAGAAATTTTAACACATACCTTCCTTAAAATTTTAAATTTTAACACTTAAAAAAAAAGTATTAACAGAGACACACATATCTCCCCTTAACTATTAATTAACTTTATTAGTTAGAATAACAAAAATACCTTTCATAGTTTTAATTTTATTATGTGAACAAAAATAAAAAAAATTTAATTGAGTCTATTTAATATTAAATAATAATAATTAATAACTAAATTAATGATAAATTTAATGTAAGTTTAATATTTATACAATTTTTTTTTTGCACCGTATCAAACCTAATTCTAATAATGTGCCTTTCTCTCCCTCCCCTTCAATGCCGGCACCTTCCCTCTCCTTCTCTCCCCCTCCTGTAAAAATTCACAATCGCTCCCTCTCTCTCCCTTTTTCCCCTTTCTACAAAAATTCATCGTCGCCTCCTCTCACCTCTTCTGCAAAAACTTTAATGTCATCCCCTCTCCCTCCTTTAATCTCTCTCTATCTACTCTCGTAAAATAATCTGCCAAATATATAACTAAAACTAGATTTCTTTTAATTCTACAACAAAATCACTACTCTTTCCCTAAGTTCTACATTGATGAGACATCAAATTACTTCAAAAACATAATTTTTCTTTATTAGATGCACTAAACAAGAAGAGAAGACAAGTTGGAGCAACAATTACTTGGGGTTTTGAGTCATCAAAGGAAGAAAAAGAATCACAAGATTTTGTCATCGTTGAGTGGAGTAGGGTCTGTCTTTGAATGGAGTCGGGACATATTATTATTGAACAATTTTTTTTTTTAATATTTCATGTAATGGAGTAAATGTAAGCAAAAACACTAAAGAGAATATATGCAATATATTTTTACTATAATGTCCTTACAGCAAATGAAAAATTAACATGATGGATGGTTTGAGCAAAGGAGATATGTGTACATTTTTCAATACTTTTTCTGTAAGTGTTAAAGTTCAATATTTCAGAAGAGATATGTGTTAAATTCCCTTTGGCTTTAATTTTAAAGTTATTTTTTTAAATAAATATCCTATTTAACAATTTCTCATTTTTCAAAAACATTTATTAAGATTTTAAATTAATCTTCTGTACTTTAATTTGCAAATAAAAAATTCAAGAATATGCAGCCAATTATGTTTGTTGAGTAGAGTGGCTGCCTATGATTAATTCAAGATATTGACAAAAGAATATTATATTTAAAATTTGTATATAATTTAAATATGAATTTCTCATGATCCAATAACAATAGTAAAGCAAGCTGGTATTTATTCCAAATCGATCTCCTGTAATTTAATTTAATTACATATTTACAAAATAAAATGGAGATAAAGATTATCCATATCTCATCACAAAATTACTGTTTCAGCTAGAAAGGAGCAGATAAGGGCCCTTTAAGATTAATTTCATCGTCAGGAGGAGCTACAACGTTATTGACTTTAATCAGTGAACATTGGCAAGGTTTTTCAATTGTTGTAGTCTTCTGCACATTGACAACAGCGTTGCTCTCAACTGGCTTCAGGAAATCCTGTGCCTTTTCTTCTTTGTCCCTATCAACTTCAACAGGTTCCAGGCCCTGGAAAATCAAATTAATTCAACTAGTTAGCAATTCTATGTTGAATTGTTAAGAGTTATCTATCTACAAGTCTGGATGTATTAATTAGAGAATCGTCTACAGAAAAACATATATGCATTACCTTGATGAATATGATGGATGCTTCCTTTGGTTCCAGTTCTTGAACTACATATGCAGCCACCTCCTGCTTCAAAATCAAAAGATTAGTAATCCTGAGCTTAATTATTCTCTTGTAAGTAAACACTTATAAAAGTAGTGCTTTCTGATCATGCACGCACAACTTATATTCTGATTTCTGAAGTGATGAACATTGACAACCCCAACTTACGGACAAAACCACCATACATTTTGGATCACCATATATTCTCTCCGTCTTTTCTCGAGAAACAAACACATGTACATGAAAAGAAAATTCTGAGAAGGAGATAAATCATACCCTAGCATGGTTGAGTTGGACTTCACTCAAGGTCTTAGGCTCCATTTCAATGGAGCAGCACAAGTTAATGTTAGCCATGAACAATACGGAATACAATAAAACAACCAAATCTCTGATATATCCAACTTACTGATCAGTTGGCTACTGCAGCCCATCGATCACCAGCAGCATCAACAAATTTTTCCTCTTCACAACTACTTAATTCATATATATAACTTTCATGCAAATTCTTCCCTATAAATACCCAGAGAAAAGCACCGATATTGATTGTCATTGTAATCACGGGCTCGTTCCATTCACTGGCTTGAAATTGTAGCAGAAATTGAGGTTAACAAACAAATGAAATATATATAAAGCAAACTCTAGCTAGCTACCAATCATTCACATCCCGTGCATAAAATTTGTACATAGAATTCAGCTTAAACAATCACTTTTCACGGGGGGTTACTCAACTTTTTTATCATTTTTCTTTTGATTGGGATGTTTATGTTATGGTGGGGAGTAAATCTATGTGATTCAATTTATTTTTGTGGAAAATTTTTGCATGGATATGAGCTGTACAAGTGGTCCAATGCCTGCTGCCTAGCTTTACAGCAATTTTCCTAAAAAATGTGATGGAGGGAAAATTCCACCGTAAAATTTCTGTGGGTTATGAGCCCATAACAAAGTAAACACGCACCCCAATGTTTGCTAAGATCACCAACGTATAGAAAGCCTCTTTACAATCTAGGTGTACTTTGAGACGGCTGGGGTATATTTAACATCACTTCATACTAACTTGGACCTAAGTTCAATCCTCCGTATGCCACCATGATAAAACATAAAAGATACAATAATAGAGAAGGATATATTAACTTCTTTTCTTTACATAAATTTTTTATTATTTATAAACAATTACATCTAAATATATCTAACAGTTAAGATTGGATTTAACTATATAATTAATATATAATTACATTTAATTGTAATTATTGAATATATTTAAATTTAATAATTTATAAATAATATAAAATTTTAAGTAAAATTTTTTTTTGATTCTTTCTTTATATAATTTAATTATATATTTATTATTCATTAATTGGATATATTAGAGCTTTAGGTAGGAAAATAATTAATGTTTTACTATAAATTCGCATTTCCATGCAAGGCAAGGCTATCATTAATTATATAATTAATTATTAATTGACCCTTTCACATTAGAAGTAGACAGTGACATAATGAACTGGAGAAAAAATATATATACTAAAATCAAAGATAAAACAACTGGCTTTGAATTTATTATATGCAGCCATGTGCATGCAATTGCTCCTTGAGCAAATGTTGTAGGGTGGTCCAAAGAACAAGCTCATGCCCGCCTCTAATTAACTGTAGTCTTAATTAATTATTAATTAATGTTCAACACTTTATCAACTCATCAATTGGTCAATGTAATCAAAGTGGTTGCATGCCATACATGGTGGGTAAGTATACATACATACATATATATATATATATATATATATATATGCAATGATATTATTGTCATTTTCTTCTCAACTTTGTTATATGAATTTATATAATAATATTCTTCTAATGCGCATGCATATGTTTAAATAATTCTATGCTTATATATATATATATATATATATTTAGATTGGTCAAGTTTGAATAATGTTATAGGTGAAGAATTAGCTAATATCTAATATGAGCCTATAATCCCCATGGATTACAGTTGGTTTTGTTTGCTCTATAATTAGTCTTTAAAATTAAGCTTTTGCTAATCTTTAAAAGCACTGTAAAATAAGCCACAAAATTACTTTTAATTAATTGTTAATAATATCTACAATATCATTCAAATTCATTAATAATTTTGAAGTTCATGCTCCTTATTACCACTTGTCACTGTCAATATTAATGTAAATTGTTCTCTTTTATATAGTATGAAAGTCTACCCACTCCAATAAAAAATTAAAAATTACCTAACGAAATTGTATCTTGTAGGCCATGTGAAGGGAAGAATATTCAACCCAAATAAATCTTTGATACATGATGTTATAAAGTTTTTTAACCCATTGTTTTCTAATATAATTTTTAGATCTAAATAAAAAAGTTAATTACATTAAATATATATATATATATATTAATATTTCCCTTATAAAGAATGGGGTCAGCTTGGGACATTGAAGCCATGTTTGGCCATTATCATTTACATTATTGTTACATTTATATTAAATATTAAATATTTAATATATTTATCTTCGGATTGAAAAAATCAAAAATATATTAATTGCACTCCACGTGGGATACTCTTTAAACTCTTGATAAGAAAAAGGTTGTGCATAAATTTTATTGTGTTTCCCTTCATTCATCATCTCTATCATATCTATAACACCCTAAGCCTTCTCCTTTAAGAAACCTTCAATTCAACTCCAAGGAACTTCGTTTGCTCATTATTAATTATGATTCAATACATACATACATACATACATACATATATATAAATACACATATATACATACGCATATAGTGATTGCCCTTTTTTTTTAATACTCATAACTTATATCTGCTAATATTACAATTAGAAGCCTATTAGTTACATATACTCTTAAAGGGCATGCGTTCTAACCACCCAGACAAAGTTTAGGTGACTAATCATATATAATATTTAAAAGTTCAAATTTTAAGTGATTGTGTTAAGTTTTTTTTTCTTTCACAAAAGTGTAGATCTCTCTTTATATGAGTAAAACTCTTTTCATAACACGACAAAAGTAAAAGATTTTGTTAATTGTTTAAAGAGATAGTTTTGGAGAATTCAAGCCTAACCATTAATCGAGAAGCAATGGAAACAATGGAACCCATAAATACTGAAGATTCTATAAAAATAAATCTTAATGATTCATTGGGTGGGATGGCGAAACACACTAAAGACTTATTCTTTTTTTCGAAGAGGTTATGGACTAACCCTACAACTGAAATAAATATTAAAAGAGTAAATATTTGTCCGCCACAATTTAATTCTATTAGATTGATAAATTTTAATCGACTACAATAAAATCTATCTAAACTCTATACTCAGTATAGTTTTGATCTATATATTATTATTAAATTGTCTATATAGGGTGTAATATTAATAAAAACAAATTGTTTAAATTGACAATTCAAACATTCAGAACAAAATCGAGTATCTATTTTGTACTCTAATTAGAAATATTCATTTTTTTAATTTAAACGATAATTTATAACTAAAATTATTAAAAAGAATTTTAAAAAAAAAAGTAATTTGTACAAAATGAATAGTCAAAGTGGGGTTGGAAAGGGGACAAGAACCCAATCATCTTTAAAACAAATAACATGGAAAGATCCCTAGACAATGGGCAACCAAACCCATTTATGAAAACATTTTTTGGAAATATTATTCCTTTATTATTATTATTATTATTATTCTTAATTCATAAAATAAACACTTTTTTTTTGGCAGAACCCAGAAGCTGTCATGCAAGTCACGTACTATTCCTTCTCCATGCATGTGCTCTTCTTTGATTTTCACATGCATGTCTTCTCTCTCACATGTTTATTTTATTAATTTATTCTTATTTTTCCTTTATTTTCTTCCCCTATTATTATAATAATAATTAAATAAAATGAGATTATATTACCAAAAATATATATAATTGATAATTTATGTATATACGGTGTACTTTTGTTGGTACAATTTTCTGTATTCAGTTTTTGGAATAAAAAAAAGCAGTCCATGCTAATGCATGTTGTACATAAAATTATTGATAAATTTTAATTTGCATGGAATATTGATGAACGTTTAAGCTTGCTTTTCCAATTTGCATACTTTGGTAGATTATTGTTATTGCATGTTACACTTTTGGAATCACATTAAAATATTATTTGGAAGTACTTTTAATGTTTTATAAAACATTATTTTATTATTAAAGTGGATAAAAGTGTTTTTGGGTATCATCAAAAATATTTATCGAACTTCGTTATGAAAAAAATATTATCAAAAACATTACTAATAATTCTTTATATTAAAGAAATATGTAATGAATTCGATGGGCTTTAATAGTTTAAACAATGTTTGGAAGTGTTAAATGAATCAATTAAGACGATATCTTGACTTATTGGTATGATTCTTAGTTAAAAGTTTGAGATTTTATAACAAAAGTAGTGACTTAATAAAGTGGTTAGGATCAGCAAACACACCCTTTTTTCAAAACAAAATCATCTTAGAATCAATTAATTAATTAAATTATAAAAAATGAGATTATGACCGACTTCTGTAATGTCACAATCTAGGAAGAATATTACTGATATGACTGAAAATCATACAAATTAAAAAGCGGACCCAAAATGGAAGATTAAATGTCTGAAGTATGGTGGACAATCACATATCATCCCAATGAGCGCCTCTGTCTTATTTGTTAATTAATTTTAATTTAATATCAGCACTTGCTTGCACATGACTTTGTTCACCATTTTGCAAGCTAAGCAGCAGCTGCCAAATTCTCTTCTACTTCTATTTATTTTTTTACTGTTTTCTTGGTTTCTTCCCCCTAGCTCCTTGATTTCACCATTCTTGGCTTCTTCACTCTCCAATGCCGATGATTTATAAGACTACGTGCAGCAGACGATGTTTAATTAGCTGGTTTGGTATAAATTCCAGTTGACAATTCCTCGCTGAAATCCATGCCCTGCAATTTGGTCCCTCATTCTTCCACTTAAATTTGAAATTATTATTATTTTTTTATTCTGGTCTAATTTGGTGGAATTAATCATTCATTATTGTGATTGTTGGAAGGAGTTTTCTTCGGGTTGCAGCCAAATTGATTTCACATTTGAATTCAAAAGAAAGGAACCAAAACAAATTGGCTAATCAGAAGGCATATATGATATGTTTTGATGTGAATGAACAAAGCCAATACCAGCTGGTCATGTGCTATTGTTTCTTATTAGGTATGGGCAAGGGCAAGGGCAGAGGCAAGGCGACCCCCATCCTCTTTGTGGCCCATTCCTCTCATCACATCAAATTTTTTTCTAGATGTTTTCTCACCACTTAACTTCTTCTCCTTAACCCATTAATCATATCATTTTGATCTCCTATTTCCTTTTTAAAAAACATAAAAATAATCCCTAATTTGACTAATTAAAGAATACATTCTCGACCTTAAATAAAATAATAATTTTTTTCATTTTTCTCTCAAATTTTTTTTAATTATACATTCTTTTCAATAAAAACTACAAAATCAAATTTTCATAATAAAAAGTTAACAAACTACTACAATTTTTGAATTTCGTCCTAAATCATGTGCCTAAAATCAGGACTGTTATGATGATGAATCAAATAATCATCACTATTGTGTCTGAAAATTGAATTTTGACTAAGAACTTGATGTTGGTGCGTTCTTTGCATTTCCTTTTGCCTTCTAAGTTCCAGTACCTTTCTATGTGAATTCGAATGCTTTGCTGATATAAATGTTGGACTAGCAGCAGGTCGGTATTCGGGTACCAAACGACCCGATTTATATCGAACTCCACATGCATTACATAAAGTTTTTGGACCCATTGGCCCGGTCCGCCATTGTGGAGTCTTTTCAGCTGCACAATGCAAGCATTTCCTAACCCAACCCGACTCTGAATTTGCTGAACCGGAGTTAGAATTCTCACGCTTTGTTGACGGTGTTTTTGGGGACACATGAAGGAGACGTGTGGACCAATCACAGGGAGCAGCACGTGAGCGCTTGGACCGGGCTTTACCGGGCAGTGGGGTTTCAGGGAGAAAAACCGGACTGCTTGCTTTCGGACTTGCAGGATCGAGTCGGGTTGACGATGAAGATGAGTCGGGTGTGAGCGGTTTGGATCCGGATAAAAGCTCCAGGTGGTTGCTCTGTAACGTTTGGTCCATTGAGAACGAGTCTTCCACAAAATTTGATAGCCATTCCAGCTCAGCCAAATCATCGTACTGTAACAAATTTCAGAAATTTAATTTCCAAAAAATAGAATTATAGAATTTCACGTAATATTTAAATTTTCAGAATAATAATTGAACAGAACAGAGAAGGAAATACCGGCACGCATAATTCGCCGGAGAACTGAGAATCAGCAAAGCTGCTGGTGCTACGGCAACCGGCGATATTTCCGGAGAAGTTGTTTTCTCCACCGGAAACTACGGAATTGCACGTGACTGTGGAAGAAGCAGCGGAGTTTCCGGGGACATTATCAAAAAAACCGGCGTCATTGATTATGGCATCGTCGTTGGAGAAGTCGAGTAGGTCTTCAATGGTGAAGTTGAAGTTCTCGCCGGGTTTTTGGTCCTCGACAGCTCGTTTCTCCGGAGAGAAGTTGTTCGCTGACGGTGCGGCATCGAAGTAACCGCCGATATAGAATTCTGGTGTTTCCATTACTCGTATTAATGCTTGTTACTTAAGTTTACAGTTCAAAGAACGAAGGAAGTTTTTCGTTTCTGTTTGGTTGGAGAGAAAGTGAGGAAAATAATTTTCAGTTATGAAGAGAGAGAAGATTGAGCACTGTTAGGGGTAAGGTTTGAGGAATAGGAGCAATCTAGAGTAGAAATGTGAGTCTGTTTGGATAGAGAGAAAGTGAAAGAACTTGAGCGAGGAAATTTTAAGAGACTGAAATTTTCTTGTTGAGAGAAAGTGAAGAGCATGAGCCTTGAGAGAGCTGATGAGAGAGAGTGAGAGTGGAAGGGGAGGTGGGGTTTTGAGGAGTAGAGGAGGGGCAAAATTGTAAATAAGAGAAAGTTGAAGCATCTTATTTTCATGGAATTTTCTAATGGGAAGTGACTTGCAAGTTCTGTAAAGCTTTTTTTTTCCTTCTTTTTTTGCTGTTTTAGGTAAGTTAATGCATTTGAATTAAAGTTTTCAATTAATTAAACAACTATTTCTATCATATATTAATTAAATTAAATTATTTATTTTATTATATGTGTAGGTTTAGTGTAACTTGATTGGCGCTCGCGAAGAGATGAGTTGGCAATGGAGGTAACCTCTGACCCATAAAGGTAAAGTTGTATAGTTTTTGTTTTTGCTTTAAACAAAGGTAAAGTTGTGAATCATTTTACCAAGAGGATAATCAAGCAATTAAGACATCTTCTAAACATAGTCGTATCTTATAATGTTGTTCCTTTTTTACTAGGAAACCAAACAACTTTTCTCCATAATCATGGGAATAAATTAAATTAGGTACTTTAATTAGTAGTATTAACTATAGCCAGAACATAATGTATTGTAAATTGAATTTCATGCTAATTGGTAATTAATTGTAAACAACTAATTACATTTTATTAATTATGTATTACATGGAAGGTGAATTTGATGAAAACCCAAGAGGGAGTAAAAAATTGGACGTTGGTGTGCAATTAAGAACACAAATTCATCGAAGAACATTATTATATTATTGTACAAACAAAGAATAAATTAATAAAAAATAAAAATAAAAAGGAACAAAAATTCAACCCCATAGGAAATTAAGAAATTGATCTAGAGCAGGTTTTGTCGCTGTGATTCGTCTATTAACGTCCAAGTATACAGCCGGATTCCTCTGCTCTTAATAATTTTTCTCTTGGGGAGTGTGCTTTTGCTCTTTTATTTTTTATTTCTGTCTCTGATTTTTCAGTTTTTTTAATTTTTTTTTTTTACTTTGTTTAATTGTACTTTCTTACCCTAATCCCCTATCACAACACCTTTTTATATTCCCCTTCCCACGTTTAAGCACGATGGTTACAGCTCAACTTAATTCCCAAACAACGGTCACGATCTCATCCACGTGGCTCGTTTTACGTTAATTTTCTCACTTTCAACTTTTCCTTCGCTGTTATTAAACAGTAATTTTTCGTTAAATTTTTGTAGTTTATGTATTACATTTTATCTTTTAAAAAAAATAAAAAAATATAATTCCAGACTAAAAACGCTTGATAAAACAATTAGCTAATTTTTTTATATATAATTTTTATAGAAATATTTGAAGAGCAAAAGCTTTTAAAATTTGTTTACCTTAACGCCTTAGAATCTACAGAAACGCACAAATAAATGACCATATGATGCTTAGGTGTCTGATTAATAATATTTTACAGAGACCATAGATTAAACCAGATGGGCCCGAGTTATTCTACACTAATCCCCATGTAAAATGTTATTAAACATCGTAATTGGATAAGGTTAGTTTACAGTTATTTTATTCATTTACCACCAATCAATTTCTCTCTTTAACATATTTAACTTTTTTAAATTAAAATAAAATATTTAATCCAATTTCTCCTCATCCTGACGAGTGAAATTTTAACTTCAATTTTTTATATTATTTATAAAACTTTGATCAATTAAATTAATTGCTATCTATAAATAAAATTAAAAAATATTATTACATATAAAAGCTATTAATATAATACATTTGATCATATATAGACTTTTATACGGAAGTATTGTTATTCATTGTTATATATTTTATATTTTTACTAATATATAGCAACTCTATTTTCAGTTTCATTTGTTTTATTTTTCATTTATATAGTTTTATTTTTATGTTAAAATTTATACATTTTATATTTGTAAACAAAAATAGGCATAGTAATACAACCGTTGTAGATTATTAAAGTATACCCTTTACTTTGCACTGGCAAACCCAAGCTCAATTGCTAACACTTTAAATTGAAAAAGATAAGCTTACTTGATGCTTTTATTTATTCATTAATTTAATTTTATTAACATAGTATTGCTTTTGTGGGTCCACAAAGCACGTGACAAAGGTGGTAATGTTGTCAGCAATCATGTGAGTTCCCTTCAGCTTCAAAAGCTCAACCAAACTGGGAGTGGGTCAAATTCCACGTGGCTGGAATATCAATTGAGTGTTTGTACCCACTTTCCTTTCGTCCTTCCTCACACGTGCGTTGTGCTAACCATGTCTATCGTCTAAACCAGCCGAACATGACAGCACGTGCTGATTATCACGTGCTTTGCACCCTCGCTCGGCACGTGCCTTTGATCTAGTTGAGGTTTTAGCTTACTTTTAATCTCAATTATTGGGCTTCCCCTCCTAGTGTTCTTATTCTTTAACAATTTTTTTTACGTGTTAAAGAGAGTCCTTTCATGATTATGATTTCTAATCTCAATTATTGGTCACTAAAGTATTCTAAATATTTTTCAGCGTAAAAAACTATCTTTCAATCAATTTTTATGAGGAGAAAAAAAAAAACTTTTTGAACTCATAATATAACTAAAGATAAATATTGATTGTGATGAGAATTTGCTGAAAAATTAAAATAATTTTAAATTATGTAAATTGAATTATACCAATTTATTCAAAGATCAATTCATCCTTATTTAATACCAACTCTAACACAAAATTGTTTAAAGGGAATATATCTAATTTAGTTTTAGTATTGTTTCATCCAAACCTCTTTTTAAAGGAAAAACAATTTTGCATGAGTTCAAAATGAATCAAATTTTACTTAACTTAAATCAACCATCTCTTACTACTATAGTAGGCATTTTGTTTGTATTCTTCAAATCACACTTCTTGAATTGATGTAAAATATATCTCCGAAAAATTGGAGTATCACTGGGCTTTGATATACACAAATCTGAATTACTCCACGAATGTTTTTAATTAAGGTTCCAACATACATATGACTCGTAAGAATATTAGTTATATATATTAACTTTCTAAATCTATACAATTTTAATTGTTAAAATTGTATCTCACATGTATATTAATGTGTTAGATTTCATCTCAACATATTAAAAGTAATTAGATTCAATAATTTGTAAATAGTAAAAGAAATTGTATAAAGTTGAAGGAGTATATATATATATATATATATATACTTGTTGCATGTACATGAGCATAAATGAATTCAGTTGACTAGTGATGTGAAATAAAAAGAGCAGTTAAAAGTATGCAAAGGCAACCACCGAGGCTTTGCCTCAGTGGCCAGAAGGCTTGCCCTCCCACTGGGAGGGCAAGCCTTCGATCCTTGCCAAGAGGCAAGGTTGTCTCACAATTTGTGGGACTTTTCCCAGGGACATCTGGGTCGACTTCTGGATGCTGGGTGTTTTACAACTGTCTAATATCTTTCCAGTTAAATTCCAGTAGATCCCTGGTTGTAAATACCAGTAGGAATCTAGTTTAAAATACTAGTAAATTTGTAATTGTTCAAAAAAAAAAAAAAGTATGCAAAGGCCAAATCTCACCGCCCAACATAAATAAGAATATCTCGGAGGTGCATCAAGATAGGATGAATTTCATTTCCAGTCAAAAGCTTCACAATTCCATGTTGCCCATCCAATTTAACAATTAAAGGCCAAAATAAATAGAACACCGACCCACCTTCACATCTTTATTAGGGGGCCCTGGCCCTGCATTAACTTAAGGTACCCATTATTTCTCAACACCAAATTCAGAATGCAGAACTTCCGACGGAATAGTCTTCAATTTACTTCTAGAGAGCTCATAATTTTGGTTAAACAAAAAATCTTAGGTAGGACCACCGAGCGTGTTATCTATATGTATTCAATATACTCTTATTATATTTATATTTATTTCAAAATTAATCATCGTGATAGCAATCATGGAATTATAATCTTCCATCAAAATACATTCCGCTAAATTCACATATATACAAGGAAAGTTACAGCATTGAAATCAAATCCATTCTGCAAAAGTAGATGGGGAAAAATCAAAACCTAGCATTTCCCGGATGATTTCAAGTATGCTTGCGTTGAAAAGTAGTCAAGTATACCATATGGAATCGAGTATCAGTACTCGCAATTGAAAACTGAGTTTCTTCATAGAAGCTAAAGTCTAAGAATTTTTGGGTTCCAATTTATCCATCAGGTAACTCAACTATGTAATAATGTAAAAGGAGTCGTGATTGAAGTTTAAAGTTCTAAAAACAGAGTTATGAGGAGGATCTGAAACATGCTCCTGTGTTGACTCAGAAAATTTTAAGAAGTTCTATGGCTCAATTTCTGTCACCTGCCGCCACTCTCCATCAACTGTTTCTTCCCACATTGTTACGTTGTTGTTTCCATCAGCCACCGCCAAAATGTTTCCAGTCAGTGACCAGTTGACTCTGTAAACAGGAGCCTTGAAGTCATTCAACACCTTACCTTCCCATTGATCTCCTTCCCTGGCCACAGTCCAGATAATAACTTTTCCATCCTCCGAAGCACTTGCAATGGTAGATTTTGGAAGACCCAAGTTGGGTGCCCAAGCAACGTCTCTAACCCAATCGATATGCATTTGAAGAGCTGGAAAGCAATCCATCTTCCAAATCCCATTGTACAGCTTCCATACCTTCACAGTGTTGTCACAACCACCTGAGCAAAGCTTCTGAACTGGGTCAAGGAATCCTGAACCAACAAGAGCACCAGGCGCCATCGATGGAGCCCATGAAACCGAAGTCACACCAACTGGGTGAGCTTGATCAATCCTTGATGTCTCCCAGCTACCATCAGGTCTTGCGGTAAAAACTGATATGTTGCCATCAGATGAACCACAAGCCAAACAAAGACCCAGTTCATGAGGTGCCCAAGCAATTGAATTGACTGATGATTTGTGGTCATCAAAAACATGATCTTTGGTCCACTCATTGTTGTTACCCTCCTTCCATATTATGACAGTCCCATCAAAAGAACATGAAGCAAGCATAGAACCAAATTTTGGGTGAGCCCAAGACACCTCCCAAACAGCTCCTTTATGGCCACTAAGTGTTGCTAGATGCTGAGACGTGTTATTGCCCACGCCTATGATCTTAATTGAGTAGTCTGAAGATGCGGTGGCAAGGCGCTTACCATAGTAATCCATAGCCACATCATGGACTGTGTCCTCATGACCAACTTCAATCTTTAGAGGAGGCATTCTCTCTAATGCTTATACTGTAATCTGAAATGTTTCAAAATCTACTTCCTTCTAAGGGGGGTCCCTACAAAAAAGCACAAATCACTCCGAAATCAGACCACAAGAAACCAACTTTTCTTTTTCTTTCTTTACAAACTCTCATTCTACTGATTGGAAAATGCAAGACAGTTAACACTGAATTTTCCAATTATTTTATTTCAACATCAATTGAAAAGGATATATGTATATGAAAGATTTTGGCACCTAATACTACATGATAAAAAAATCAGAAAACACAACATTCTTTTTCCCTCCTTATCTATAACAGAATGTTTGGTTGCCGAGAAAATTTTTTAAGAAATTAAAACATAAACTAAATGAAAAATGAAAATCAACTTTTATGTTTCCGCCAAATATTTGTGAACTATTCTTGCACTAAATACTAAATATTTCAAAATTTGAAATTCAATTTTCATTACATTTTCTAACCAACCAAAAGGACCAGATAAGAACATGATATTAAATGGAAAAAATAAATCATATGGAAAATTCCATTTGCACGAGCAATCAATTGGAGGCAAATCAAAACCAATCAGGCCAAATAAATCAATTTGCGACTAAATCTGAAGAACCAATAACAGTATACACGTAGATACGTAAATTATATAAAATAAAAATATCGATCAAACACGCATATGAAATTAAGATATAGAAACCCTAAAAAATGAAAATTTGAATATAAATTTGTTTAAAAAAAAAACATACCTTATGAGGACGAAGATCTAAAGAGACGAAACGACAGTGTTCCCGATCAACAGAGAAGTCTCCAGTTTGTGAGTTAAGGCTCGGCGAAGGAAGTAGACGACTTTTATGTTTGGCTAAAACACTAATTACGGTTTTAAAAGAAGGGTAAATTTGGGAATGCAATTACAAATTAATGGGCCTTTGTAGAAGAAACATTGGGCCAGTCCTATTATCCACATAAGGATCTTAATTCAAGCCTCCTCTTTTTCCCTCGAAATTGATAGGAAAATTCCCATTCTTCCATAAAATTTTATTTTCATAAAACAAATTAAAGTAAAAATAAAAAATCATATACACTAATATGGCATGATTAGTCCGAGAGGTTTTATAATTTATTTTAAGTATACAAATTTCCTTTTTGTTTAATTTCTTTTCTTTTTTCTCAAAAACCATTACATATTTATAATTTCATTAAGAACATTAAGTCAGTTAAATTTAATATCGATCTAACTCATCTAATTCCAACTTAAACTTTTGCAAGTAAATTTTGGATGAAATGATTTCAATACTCTAAAATCAAACATATTCATTTTTTAAGTTGATGACAAAAATTCAGCTCATAAAAGATGGCTTAAAACAAGTGTATTAGTTCGAAAAGAATAGATCATGTGCTATATGAGTTCGAAAGATATATATCTTTGAAATTAATTCTCACTATTTTATATAATTTTTCTTTTTTTTTTCAGAGATATTCACTTTATTTGAATACAAATTTTGTAACTGAAAGCATTTGTACATGAACAAAAATTCTTAAAATTACAAAAATTCATTCTTCCTAAATGTAATGAACAAGAAAGATTGCCTAATTCGAAATTGGAATGCCTAGACTCTTTGTTGCTGCTGAATAATCAAGGCAGAACATTTTCCTCCAACATCTTTAGAAGCAAGAAAATCTCCAAGAATTCCCAGCTCAGGAAATTCACACCAATCCTGAAGACAAGATGTCTGTGGACTTTCCATTTGGTATCTTCTTCCAACAATTATAAGATTATATACATTCACCATTGACAGAACAATTTTCACAGTTTCAGATCCATCACTCACAATATGCTTCTCATACTTTATGTACTCACTGTTCTTAACATCCCTCAGTACTTCAGAATCAAGTATTGTTTCCCAATCTACTTCCCCACCATCGCTTGCTGCAATCAAATGAGCTACTGTAAGGTTAACCTTATTGTTTTTTGCGATTCTCTTCGCGAAAGTTAAGGCCTCTCTATCATCATTACCCCCCACGAATAGCATGGCAACATTACACGAATCTGATGATGATGACGATGATGAGGGATGGGTTAACGGACGCCGTAGATTTCCATGATCAATGAGGATTCCTACTGAACTAGGTGATTTTTTCAGGATCCTGCGGTTTAAGTTCCTTATGGTTCGGTCTTCGGATTCAAGTGAGCCATCAATGTACCATGTTCGATGAAATGGGAGGATAATAAGAGATGCCAGTTTATCTAATGCAAGAGTGCATATATCATCGTGCATAAAATCTGGTGGAGACATCGCTGTGAAGGTATCTACGGATGCGTTCCCCCAATTGGATCCCTCAAATTTCTTGAAGGAAAGAATGACATTTTCTGAGTAGCAATAAGATGAGAGACTCTTGTTTTTCTTCTTCTGATGGGAAAAAAATATTGGAGATGCTTGGCCAATAAGTTTGATTAGATGAAGTACGGTAACAGCAATAGGAGCTTCTTTTCGACATGAAATGCTCAAAAGATTGATCATAGAGCTGATATTATTTGGTAAATGAATGCAAGCAAGTATTTGCAGGTCTGTTTCAAATTTGCAATCCATAAGCTTCCTTATCTGATATCCTGCATACTTCCTGGAAGGATCGTGTAATTTTTTTACCAAAATGGGGACAATACTTGCCAAGACGAGGAGTACAACAAGCATAAAGTTGAAGATATCCGCATTGATAAACTGAAAATTAAACAATATATATTTGATAGTTAGAAATATCTAATTAGATTAATGCATTAAAATTAATTAATTTTAAAACAAGCCAGCTAGGATACAACGTCAAATTAAAATTAAGTTAAAAAGAGTACGTACGTACCTTTAAATCAAATCCAAAGGTGTAAAATCCCAACTCAACAACTCCTTTAGCGCTCATAATTAGAGAAAAAACAGCTGCATCATGTTTATGCATATTCCAATACAGCATTGGCATAAAACAGGACCCAAATTTGATCAATGTTGTCATGAAAGCTATCATTGTATTTTGGAATATCAATCTTGTAGTGAAATGTACACCGAATTCTTCTACCCTCATAGCGCAAGTTATGACAAATAATGGCAAAAAGAAACCTGAAACCAAGCAATCAAATTTGTTCACAAGAGCAGATCCCAAGGGGGGTCCATGTGGAACTGCTAAACCCAAAATATAAACCCCCAGCACTCTATATTCGGTAAATAAGTCAGGCATAAGCCTCAAAACTATCAGGACAAGTAGCACAACAGCATACAATCCTGTTTGGCTAACTTCTTTTCCTTCTTTTGTCATTCTCACCATCAAGAACATTGCTGGTCTCAGCACAAACACCATCAGAAGGATGTAGCAAATAATAATTCCCAATTGAACCAAGGCAACAACCGGATGTCGATTTGCTCTTCTTAACAAGGCGAAGAAAATAATAGTAGAAAAGTTCAAAATATCAGCAACCATAGCTGAAGATTGCGCTAGTCTACCGAGTTCCGAATTCAGGATTTTTAAATCAGTGAGAAGGCCACTGACTACAGGAAATGCTGTCATGGAATACATTGGAACGAGAAAGAGACTTTTAGAATCACCTTCTCTATTCTTATCCCTTACCGCAAGTGTGATTAATATAGCTGAAACCCAAGGCATTACTATCACTAAAATGCCGATGTACCAAGCCTTTCTTCCCACCCTATTTACCACCCCCAAATCCATTTTCACCCCACTTTGGAACATGAAGAAGGCATACCCAAAACTTCCCAAGGTCCCAAGAATTCGTACGTTGTCAAGTGTAATCACCTCATGCGTCAATTGTAATGTTTGTAGGAATAGTCGGGACAATATTAGGCCAGTCTGTTTCACAAACATTACACGAAAAAAGTCGTAACGTGTGCTCTTACAACATATATATGTTAACAAAAAGAAATTAAAAACAAATTAAAGAAAAATGCTTACCATAATCTGGGAGATGATAATTGGAAGTCCTATTCTTTTGAGAACGAAATGAAAGGAGTGTGACATGACAAGCATCGTACTTATCAGCAACAAGGTTCTTGGCGTGCTATAATCCAGCCAATCGGAACCATCGGTCTTGCCCGCAAAATGCCTTGCCAAGCCTTCCGAATTGATCATCTGTGGATATTGAATGCAATAAGGGTGAAGTACAGTGCCATTTGTAATATTTTTGTCCATATATCCTTGAATAGGTTGAAAAATTTCTTTCACCAGAAGAAGAATATAAATGAAAGCTGAAGCTAAATCCCGGGGAGAGAATATATAAAGCTGGGTACAGTTTGTTGGGTTGCTGCTGCCAAAAAAAGAATAAAGCTACAGCAGTTTTAGAACATCTTAGCTGTAAATGAAGTTAATGAGTTAGTGTACGAATATATCTAAAAAGGAAATGTAGCAAACAATTATATTGTTTGGATGGGAGGAGTCTGAGAGAGAAAACAAAAAAAGAAAAACTGAATGGGGGTTATAACTATTTTTTGTTAATTGATTATAAATTTACTACTAGTTGTTTTAAGTTTTAAATGGAAGTAAAAGATAATTTAATTATTACATTGTTTAAAAATAGCCGAACTTCGGGATATAAGAATTTTAAGTAAATTTAAAGTACAATACAATACTGTATCTAGCTAGGTTTCAGTTTTAAATATTTTATAGTCACGTAATTAAGTGAAAAGAGTTGAACATAACGAAAAATAGATTTCACTTTTTAGTCTCTTGAATTTGAGATAAAAAATAAAGTAAAAAACATAATTTTGTTATTCGTAATTTTTTACTTTATATATATATATATATATATATATATATATATGTTCATTAATGAAAAACTTGATTTTTTTGAAAATCATGCATGCGTGCATTAATTATATACACTTTAATTTCCCAAAATTCCTATCTTAATTAAAAACGTCACTTGAAGAAGAAAACAGAATTTGGCAATTTTTTTGAAAGAATCTAACACCGTATTAGGTAGGAATCTCAAAATTGTATGCGACTATGGCCTAAAAATAGAGAGAAATTAATGAGAAGCCAGCAGGAAACTAAATGGTGGTTGAATATTTGTCATTGTTTGGAACACATGTACGTACAATTATTAAAAATATAGTTAACTGTTAAAACCTATAAACTTTTAATTGTTGAAGAATTGATGATAACTCGTTCGATTAAGTCTCTAATTAACAAAAATTATACATATTCGTTAATAGCTTGTGAAGTTGAGTGAATAAGCAACAGTTATATGCTACCAAAAAAAGTTAAACGTTAATGACAGCTGAGCGGAAACAGAAAAACAATGTAAATATATTACTTCTGTAGTCAGCATTGATTCCCATCTTCAACTATCATCTCTCTCGCTCTCTAGCTTTCTCTTCATAGTTTTCTTGATCAACTTTCTCAAGAAACAAACAAAAGAAAGCGAAAATGAACGCTAGTGAATCGAGGAATCAAACGATTTGCCTTGTATTACCACCGCCAGTACAATCGCATGGCTTGTGGAAGAAGTTTGGACCAAATGATTCAGGGAATACTAATTATAATTGGCTTGATTATTCATTGCCAACACTTGAATTGACCATAGGTTTGATCTTCGCCATCACTCAGATCTTTCATTTTTTCTTCAAACGCTTAGGACTTCCATTGTTCACGTCGCAGCTTCTTGTATGTTCACCTTCTCTTCTTTCTATACACATATTGTTGCATTAGTAGTTTTCGATTTTTTATTTTTGGAATATATATATATATATATATAATGTGATTTTTTATTTTTTTTTGTTTTCTGCGAAAGGCTGGCCTAACTCTCTCACCAAAAGTACTCCCAAGAAAAGTAGCAGAGAAGTTGGTGACAGAAAACAGCGTACAAGTTCTTGGATCAATAGGAGACATTGGATTTGCTTTCTTCCTCTTCTTAACCGGAGTGAAAACTGATCTGAGCTTAATAACCAGGATAAGCAAAAGAGCCTTATCCATGGGCATTATCTCAGTTGTAGCTCCGGTAATTTGCACTCCATTAATCCTTATACCTCTCAATATCGACCAAGGCACGAGACTTAGAGTTATATTAGCGGCACCAATTTTTTCCGTGACTGCATTCCCGACAGTTAGCTACCTTCTCAATGAATTGAAGATCACAAATTCAGAACTTGGACGTCTAGGATTATCCGCAGCAATCATCAGTGATATCTGCAGCTTATTTTTTATGGTTTGTGGCGGAATTAGCAAAGTAGCCTTTGCTGAGGGCGGGGAAGAAGCTATAAAGGATACAGCTTCCGTTATTTGTTACCTCGCCATTTGTTTCGGCGTTCTCAGACCAGCAATGAAACGGGTTGTGCGATATACACCAGAAGGCAAACCTGTGCACCCAACTTTCGTTACAATGATCACCGTTTTGTTTCTCTTCAGTGTTTCTCTAAGCAAATGGTATCCTCAATACCATTTTTTGGCCCCATATCTTCTGGGCTTCGCGGTGCCTCACGGACCTCCGTTGGGGTCTGCTTTGGTGGATAAGTTCGAGAGCGTGATTAACGCTTCACTTCTTCCACTTTTTATCACCACATGTGGGATGAGAGTGGACATGTTACCTATCATAACCTCTGATTACACACACAGAGTCTTTGTTCGAACTAGGACAACGATCGCTACTGTAATTCCGTTTGTGAAATCTGGGGCTGCGATGTTGCCACCTTTGTATAGTAAGATGCCTAGAAAAGATTGTCTTGCACTCGCCTGTATTATGAGCTGTAAAGGTGTTGTTGAGCTTTCCATCTGCACCTTCCTCTCCGACAACAAGGTAAAAATTTTCATCTTACAAAGAATTGTTTATCGACAGTATATATTAATTAGAAATAAATTTCTAATTCTTTTATGAAATAATAATTAATGCAGACGTTAATCCCAGAGGTGCACTCATTTCTGATTCTCCAAGTCTTGTTTTTGTCAAGCTTTATACCTGCACTGGTGAAAATCCTTTACGATCCATCAAGAAAATATGCAGGCTATCATAAAAGAAACATCACGGATTCCAAGCCCCATTCAGAGCTACAAATCATTGCATGCATTCACGTACCAGGCAATGTAAGAGCAACAATCGATCTCTTAGACGTAGCAGGTCCTACCAAAGACAACCCATTGGCTGTTAATGTTCTTCATCTTGTAAAGCTCAGAGGTCAAGCAACTCCAATCTTTATTTGCCATCAGAAGAAACGAAGAGCTCTCTATACCTGCTCATATTCTGAAAACGTTATTGTTTCCTTCAATAAATTTGAAGGACACAATTGGGGAGCTGTATCTGTTAACACTTTTACTTCAGTCTCTGCGCCAAGTCTTATGCACGACGATATTTGCACACTCGCGTTAGACAAACTTGCTTCTCTTATAATCCTCCCATTTCATCGTGGATGGTTCGTTGACGGATCTATAGAATCAGACGATGAAGGCATCAGGGTATTGAATTCCAAGGTCCTGGAAAAAGCTCCCTGTTCAGTGGGCATCCTGATTGATCGTGGAAAAATAAAGGGACAGTTTCAGGACACATCAACAGATCCATCATACAATGTTGCTATGATTTTCTTGGGCGGAAGGGACGACATAGAAGCCTTAACATTCGCCAAAAGAATGGTACACGACAGCAGGATTTGTCTCACTGTTGTGCATTTGACAGCTTGTGAAAACAACGACGACTTCAAGGAATGGGATAAAATTCTCGATTCTGTGGCATTAAGGGATGCTAAAACAAATGGGTATATAAATTACATGCAGAAGGAGGTGAACGACGGGCCTGAAACAGCAATGATTATTCGATCGATGGCGAATGAATTTAATCTAATTATAGTTGGAAGAAGGGATAACTTAGAGTCACCACAGACTTCAGGGCTGAAAGAATGGAGTGAATTTCCTGAGCTTGGCGTTTTAGGAGATTTGCTTGCATCAATAGAAGGACGATTCTCAATCTTGGTTGTGCAACAACAACAGACAAAATAGTTTTAGCCTAAATGGTTTGATTAGTCACTAATTGTTTGTCTGTTTATATAAAATCAATAGTTGTAATTTAGCGTATATATCTAGCATTCATATCTTTTTTCATACGCGGGACGTGGGTATTTTGTAATTGACCGATCGATGGGTAAAATATTAATTAATTGTTTGTATTTAATTTTTTAAGGGAAATGAGTGTTGACCCTTTTATGTCTGTTCCTATTTTTTTAAAATCAAATTTCTCTTATCACAGTTACTATATATTGGATTGTTGTTTTCTTCTACCCAAAGCATTCATTCTCAATCTCCCGACATCCCACAAAGATTTTTCATGCAGCAGAAGCTCCAGGAACAAATACATGTATATCTCATCACTAAGATATATATTTTTTCTCAGCTTCAACAATAAATGAAACCAAGAAAAATAGAAAATCAATCTAAAAGTCGATGGAGAAAGATGCAATATTTAATCAAATTAATCCAAGAAATTAAAACCCAAATGGATAACAATTGCAAAAAATACTACCAACGTTGGGAAAACATAAGATTCAAATCAAATTTAGATATTTGCTCCATTTTGGGCAAATGTAGAGGCTTTAGATCTGTGTGTCCTTTAGGAGTTGTTGCTCTTCTGCCTACCGATTCAATATTATGATCACTTATGCCGTTGCTCTCCCTACTTGAAATTTTTATTCCATATATGATAAATTTATTCTCCTAAATATTAGTTTAATAAACCATTAAGAAGAATGTTAATTTCTTACGTCTGATTTTTTGTTAACTATATACCGTACTTGATTTTAGTATCACACGTTCTTTAATCATTATGTCGAGTTAAATGCTGTATTAGACTTCAAAACTTTAGCGTACATATGTCAAGGTAATTATTTTGTTTATTTGGACTTAATTTTATTTATGCTCAGTGGATATGATACTTAAGCTATAATTTTTTTTGACATTTTATTTCCTTTTCCTGCTCATACACAAATTAACAAATACATGTCAAATTAAATTTGTTCATTTTAAATTGCTGGGAATTATACTCTAAATTTCTTTGTAACGATAAATAATATCTATTATTTACACTACCTCTCTTGAAGACACAAGCTTTTTCATTAATTTAGATGCTAATTATGCAATAATGTTGTTACAACATCTAGTTAAGTCGGATGCTACCAAATTAATTAAGCAAGTATATATATATATATAGTTATAGTTACAACTTCATAACAAACCACATAAATTAATTTCAAATTACCTATATATATATAGTTACAACCCCTTTAAGCTAAAATTATCTCCCTATACCAAAATTACTTAGTTATTACTAACTAAAAAATTGAAAAAGAAAAATGGATTCTATTTCTTAAATTAATAAATATGTTAAAATTAATTACTTCAATCACAAAATGACTAATAAATTGAAGACGTTAGTTGGTAACGACTATGCTGCCAAAAGGGAGAAAAGTTATCTTTGATGATACAACGAAGAAAAAACAAAACAAAACTAGATTTGTGGCCAGCATCGATCGTTTTATTAATGATAAAGAAGTATGTTGATTCTTCATCTTCATTATCGTCTCTTTCTCCTCGTGTGATTTTCTCGATTACTTTCTTAAGAATTGAAAAATGAGCTCACAGAATCAAACATCGACTTGCCTTGTATTACCACCCAAAGTACAATCTCGGGGCTTGTGGAAGCAGCTTTCATCAACATCAAGTCATCAACATCAATATCATTGGCTTGATTATTCATTGCCAAGACTTGAGTTGAGCATTGCTGTCATCTTTGTCATCACTCAGACTTCTCATTTTTTTCTCAAACGCTTAGGACTTCCATTGTTCACCTCGCAGCTTCTTGTACGTTCTCACCGCCTTCTCTTCTTTCTATATTCGTAATTTTTCATTTTTTTTCTTGTGAATAGATGATTAATTAAGTTGTGATTATTTCTGCCAACGATCTGCTAGGCGGGATTGTTGCTCTCACAGGCAGTGCTCGGAAAAGATGTAGCAGAAGAATTGCTGACAGAGGAAGGTGTACAAGTTCTTGGATCATTAGGATCGTTGGGGTGTGCCTTCTTTATTTTCTTAGCAGGAGTGAAAATAGATCACAGCATGATACCAAGGGTGAGCAAAAGAGCCTTATACACCGGTATTTCTTCAGTCGCAGCGCCTCTAGTTTTCGCTGCATTAATCCTTATGCGTCTCGACATCGACGACAACACCAAGAAGAGAATTCTATTCGTTTCTCCGGGTCATGTTGCAACTTCATTTCCAGCAATCAGCAGCCTTCTCAGTGAATTGAGGCTCACAAATTCAGAACTTGGACGGGTAGGGTTATCTTCAGCAATCATCAGTGATCTGTTGACTATAGTTTTCGTGATTTTCAGCACTATATGGAGAATGGCAATTTATGAAGGCGCTAAAAATGCTGCACTAAATATGTTTGGCGTTCTTGTTCTCCTTGCAACTGGTTTCTTCATTCTCAGACCAGCAATGAAATGGATTATCCGACAAACACCAGAAGGCAAGCCTGTGCACCCAATTTTCATCACAGTTATCATCCTTTTGTTTCTGTTAAGTGTTTCCATAAACAAATGGAATAATCAGTTCATGTTCTTAGCCCCATATTTAATCGGCTTGACCGTGCCCCACGGACCGCCTTTGGGATCAGCTTTGGTCGAGAAGCTCGAGAGCATGGTTAACAATTTGCTTCTTCCACTTTTTGTGACAGCATCTGGGGTGAGAGTAACCACATTGGATATCAAAAAAGTCACTGATTTCAGCACCTTAATCGGGACCAATGCACTGATTGCTTCTACAATTGCCTTGGTGAAATTTGTTGCTGCTTTGTTGCCAGCTTTCTATAGTCAGATGCCCACAAATGATTGTTTTGCACTAGCTTGCATTATGAGCTATAAAGGTGTCGTTGAGATCGCCATCTTCACCATCCTCTTCGACCAGAAGGTACGAATTTTAATAAAAATCTTAATTCTTTGTAATCTCAATTCGCGTAAGACAATATGTTACAGAACTTATATATGCAGGTATTGGGTGGGGAAGTGTACTCATTTTTAGCTCTCCTAGTCCTTTGTGCGGCAATCATTATGCCTCTCCTGGTGAAATTGCTCTATGATCCTTCAAGAAAATATGCAGCCTATAGTAAAAGAAACATTATGGATTCCAAGCCCCATGCAGCGCTACAAATCGTTGCTTGCATTCACGTACCAAACAATGTAAATGCCGTAATAAATCTCTTAGATGTTTCATGCCCTACGAAAGACGATCCAGTGGCTGTTAATGTTCTTCATCTCATCAAGCTCAGAGGTCAAGCAACTCCAATCTTCATTGCCCACCAAAAGAAAAGAAGAGATCTCTCTACCTGCCCGTATTCTGAAAACGTTATTGTTTCTTTCAGGAAGTTTGAAGGAAACAACTGGGGAGCTGTATCCGTCAATACTTTCACAGCAGTCTCTCTTCCAAATATTATGCAAGATGATATTTGCATACTTGCGTTAGAGAAACTTGCTTCTCTTATAATCCTCCCATTTCATCGTAGATGGTACGCTGACGGATCTGTAGAATCAGACGATGAAGAAATCAGGATATTAAACTCCAAGGTCCTAGAAAAAGCTCCTTGTTCAGTAGGAATCCTGATTGATCGAGGAAACATAAATCGTCAGATTCAGGAATATCCGCTATACAAAATTGCTGTGATTTTCTTGGGCGGAGCGGACGACAGAGAAGCCTTAACTTTCGCCAAGAGAATGGCACAAGACAGTAGGGCTTGCCTCACTGTTGCGCATCTGGCATCTCCTGAAGGCAAAGATAGTTTCCAAGAATGGGATAGAGTTCTTGATACTGTGATATTAAGGGATGTTAAAACAAATGGGTATATAAATTACACAGAGAGGGAGGTGATCGATGGGCCTGAAACAGCTATGATTATACGATCAATGGTGAATGATCTCGATCTGATTATAGTTGGAAGAAGAGAAAATTTTGATTCAGCACAGACTTCAGGGCTGAAAGAATGGAGTGAATTTCCTGAGCTTGGTGTTTTAGGGGATTTGATTGCATCAATAGAATACAGCGGCAAATGCTCAGTCTTGGTTGTGCAACAACAGCAGACAAAATAGTTAGCCCACCTAGTGGTTTCATTGTTCATTCTTGCTTAGACTTTGATGTAATTTTTATTAGCTTAATTAATTAATTATTTGTAATAGCGTAGTACTTCTTAGAAATCGAAGTAAAAAATGGACATACAGGGAGGATTCCTCTCTTTAGTCTTACTACAACTCTTGATTCTTTCGTTGAAAATATATATTCCTTTTTTTTTAATTCTTAACTGGCTTAAACTTACACACTTATAATGCAAGACATAATCTTACGTTGCAATATTTTGTATATCATACGTGCAAATATTTGTTTTGTACGATTTAATACATGCAAATATCTAGCTTGCATAATTAAATATAAAATTTTCAAACGGTAAAAAAAAAAATCAAAGGTTAAAAGTCTTTTCAGATTCTAAAATTTGACTAAATATTTTTATAAATTTTAATAATTTTGAAAATATTCTTAAAAATTTTAATTTCATATAAAATACCCATTATAATCATATACATAATATTTACTAAAAATAATTAAGAAAATTTTAAAATATGATAAATATATATTATAGCACATATTTAATATAATAATTATTAATATATTATATTTTTATTTTATTAATATTTTAATATATATACTTTATTTAAATTAAAATATAATGATAAATATTACTATACACATGTTGTAAAATAAATGAATTTATCAATTTATATTTTATTAATAAATTAATATTTATTTATGTTTTATTTAATTTAATTTTTGTAATTACAAATATGTAATTTATTATTATTAATTTCTTGTAATTAATTACAAAAAATTATTTTTTAACATATTAAAAATAATATTGTTTTTTTATTAATATATTTTACATAAATATGTTATATTCTATCAAATTTTTTAGATTTATAGTTATTTTTAACAAATATTATATATTAAGAGTATAATAATAAGTATTTTATATAAAATTAGTATTTTTAAAAGTATTTTCAAAATTATTAAGACTTATAAAGATATTTAGTCAAATTTTATAGATTAATAGGATTTTTACCATAAAATAAATTTTGATATGGGTCGAAATTCATGGTACAACTTCTATAGAATACAGTCCTTTTAATCATTTCAAAACAAGACTTATTATTATATAGAGTAGTATATTTTAAGATTAATTTAAGGAATGTTTAGGATTTATGTAGGATATAAAAGTGTTATTAATTAATCCATCTATGAATATTAGTTGCCTGTATTTTCAAAATTAACACCAAATTGTTTGTTTGTTTGTTTACGTTAACTGGCTGTGATAATTCAGCCATAAATTTTCGTTTGGTTTTTGATTTATAATGGAGTCTCATTATTCATGCTGAGCTTGGTTGAAAAGAAAAAGATTATCTACTTAAATTTCTTACTTAATTTATTGCAATAAATATTTGTCAATTAGTGTATCACATCCTTTAAGAATACTAAGAAGATGTATACTTGTATTTATATTAATTTGGAGACGACTTTTTCTAAATATTGTTATTTTTTCTCATTTGATTGTTGGAGATTATGACTTTTTATTTGAAAATGTAGATCCCTTTCTTATCTAATTAAATTAGGATAAGGATTGTAATTGATAATCCTTCTTATCAAAGCGCATAATTTGACAATATTCACATTCTTGATTGGCCTAAGTTGGTGCAATATTTCAAATTCAAATTATTTTCAAATTTGCTACATATATATATATATATGTATATAATGGTTATTTTATCTAATTAAAATTCTTTCATGATTGTAATTTGTTTAGTTTGAAATATAAATACATGTATGTATTATTAATTCATAAAAATAAAAATATTATTGTTTTTATTAAAAAAAATCCCAACGTTTAGTTTTTTAATCAATTCAATCAAATTTTGAATTTATAAAATGATTACAATCATAAATACAACTTTTCTTTTTGAAAATGTCTTGAACCATCTCCCATTATTTTTTTTACATTTTTTTAATTTATCACACGTGTGAGCCACGTTCATCGGGCAGCGTATTCATGTTTTTTTTAACTTAAACTTATGGTAAAAGTAAAAAAAAAAACAAACAATAAATTCATGCATGCTAGGGCACGCTCCCTTACAAAACACGCCATAGGTGTGCACGGTAGACTTTAGACCCGGCACCGCCGCCGAGTAAATCGTTCCAATTAATGAAACAAATGATAACATACGCCACGTCACCCGCCAGCTCATCCCAGATTATCATAGGCGTGGACCCCACAAATTGGCCACCTTGTCGGGCCACGCTTGTCCTCCGCCCAGGCCCATCCAATTCAATCAATAATCAGCCGTATGTCACGTGACTGTGTTTGATTGTGTACGTTGTAAGTATTGTATCATATCATATGTACATGTAAATGCATGCTATTAGAGTACATCCTACGTATGATATGAGAGTGATGTTTGTTACGATGATGTAAGAATCCGTGATGTGTGGGGCCTGGTGTGAGCTGAGGATCAAAGGGTTGATTCAACGATATCGACGGTTGGTATGATTGCAAGACCCCAAATCTTGAGGAAAGATTTGGGCCACTACTGATAGATGTATAAAAGTCCATTGATCTTGCCCCATAATTTGCTACATCAAGTGCGGGACTTGCGGTTTTGGTCCCCATATTACCAAATTAATTGTTGTATAAGTTTCTATACACACAATCTTAATGTTAATAGTATTTAGCATTAATAATAATAATCAATACTCAATAATGTGTTATTTTAGTAACTTGTACAATTTTAATATGATAATATAATTTATTCATTTACAATTATGTAACATGAAGCTTTGTTGAATGGGTTAAAAAGGGTTAATTAACAAAGAAGAAAAAAAGAAAAGTTAGCTAAGGAATGTCCCATTCCTCCTCAAAATAGGCATATACTTCAAAAATTTACGATTTACCTTTTTAGGACGAGGAATATTTATTTAATAATAAGATTATAATGAATTTATTATGCATCACAATGACAATGACAATCACAATCAGAATGAGAAGGAGAATAATCTAAAATCTGACGGCTGCAAGCATTTCATTGGCTTCCATTATCTGATCATATTATTATAATTAAAAATAAAACAATGGAAAAACAGTAACATGAAAATGAAATGTGTACCAGAGAGAGAGCACAGGGGATGGTTGATAAGGCCTGCTAACATCCAAAAATGTCCCCACCCATATTACATCACACCCACCATCCATCATCCAATATCATCCCATCTGGCTATCACATGACATTGTATGTGACACATGTCATTTCAATGTTGTCATTTCCTAAAATCCTCCCGTCCCACGTATATTATGCGACGCAAGTAGATGTAATTTTGGTAGTATATATATGTGCATAGTTGGATTTCATTAGCATATTCGTTCTCGGTAAGTTACTACTTTAAGCCTATAATTTTTTTGTTAAAAAAATAATTTTTATTTTTTTCTCTTATTTGCATATGGGGAAAATATTATTTTTTTATATCATTCTTATTTTAGTATAAGAATAAATTTATTTATTTATTATGTAGAAGCTAGTTTAATGGCAATGGATAATTAAAATTGCGTGATATTTAGGGTAAATTTGTAGAAATTGAGTTAAAAATTATTTACATGCATTATAATTTTGATTTAATTTTTTGAATGCCAAATAATTAAAGTAATTGTTAAGAAGATGAGAATGTATAAATAATACTATATCATATTATTGTTCTCACTTCTCGTGTTAGCTATTAGATTAGTAATTGTGACACTCTAACTTTTAAATGTATTCTAAGTCTTTAATAATATAGATGAAATTTATTCTTTTAAGAGAAATTTTCTTTATTTTTATATTTAATTTTTTACACTTATTTGTTATGAATTTCGTTAGTATAATATTATTATATTATACATATAATTTTATAATATATATAAAAATAATAATATTTTTTTTAATTTAAATAATAATTTTTTATATTATAAATTATATGTCAAATTTATTAATATTATATAAAAATTTATTAAAAATTTAATAGTTAAATATATAATTGAATGAGATGAACGAAAATTTATATTATATTCGAGTGAAATTTATCGAAAATAAGATTTATTATATATTAAAGATATCGGTACAAGTATATAAGATTTCTATTACATATCAAAGATATCGACATAAGATTTTTTATGATTTAAAATATAAAATATATAAAATTTTGTAATAAAAAATTATAAACGAAATTATAAAAGTTCACCTAACCGTATTAATATTATTGTATGAATGTATACGGATTGTTCTCTTTGCAGTCTGACATGAATATGATGACTGACGATGATGGTGCAGTGTAGCCTCGTTTAATTAAAAAAAAGGGTAAAATAAAAATAATTAATTTTGAAAATAAAAATAAAAAAACGTATTCAGCTTTAAAATGAAGACGCATGCAAAAACCTCATCATGGTGTCCTCTGTGTCCCACGCAGACCTCTCTCATGCCTTTAGTATTTTATAAGCTTCTGATTCTCGCTTCCTTTTTCCTTTTTCGCATTAATGCCCCTGTAGTTTCCTCTTAATTACTCACTCTCCTATGTCCTTCTCTTCTTTTATTCGACGATGTCTCTTCTGTCTTCAATGTTTGCCTTGTAGTATATTGCCATTAATGCAACCCCAAATTTCTCATTAATTATTTTTATATGGGGGTGGTTCTAGTTATAGGTTCAATTTATTGCAATTTAATATTAGATTCCATTGACGATTTAAAATTTAAAGTTTAGGTCACATAGTACTAGAACAAATTAGAATTAATCTCAATAAATTATTGGAAAAATCTAGTAAAGGATTTTTCTTATGATTATAGCTAAGAGAAAAAGGTGTAGATCCCCCATATATCCATCCATTTAGGGTGATTCACAAAAGGTCCATGAACATTACAAATACACATGAAAGGTTAATTTCGTCTTTACACATACTCACCAATTCTTTAAAAAATTTAAAAAAAAAAAAGCAAATCAGCACTGGCATTTTCCCTGCACAGTTGAGAGTGGAAGACCAGCAAGCAGAAGTGAGAGAGAGCCGAAAGTGAAGAAGAACCAATGGAAAACCTCAACACAACAACAATTACAACAACAACAACAACAAACTCAAAAACAAAAGTAAAAACAAAAAAAACATAAACCCAATCCAAAGTAAATGTATTCAAAACAACCAAACACACCACAGCAAAGCACTTCCTGCAGCAACAACTCCAACAATAAACAACAGACAAAAAGTATTACTTAATTACCTCCCTTTGCTACTGCTTGCGATATTCACCCCTCTTCTCTTATTACAACAACAACAACAACAACTGCAATAACTATTACTTTAGCTGCTTTTGTGTTTTTCATTCACTCTCTGAGAATTTGAAACAACCCATCTGCTTTTTGTTTTCAGATATCAAGAAATAGTGAAGAGAGAAGAAGCGCTAGATGATGTTTTACTTTTGTTTTATCCCTTGGTGAGGTTTACATGGTAGAGGAAAAATGTTTCAGAGGTTAGGGACGATTCGGGGATATGAAGGTTGTTGAAGCTTTTCGATCCGTTTCGTGGCGGTCGCTGGGGAGATCTTGAGAGGTTTCCATTCTCGTTGGTTCTTTCTTCTTTTCTTTTTTTGGGTTTGGAAGTTTGTGAGTCAGAAATGGTGGGTAGCTGAGTGGAGTCGGTAACTCGTTTGCCTTGGGTAGAGCAGGGAGAAACCATCAATCACAAGAAACGTCTGGTTCGAAACGTTTTGATGTTTTCGCTGGATTTTTTTTTCTGGAAATCGGAGAATCAGCTGAGTAGAATCTCTGAGTGGTGGATATAGAGAGCTTTGAGAAACGAGAAAACACTTTGGTGCGAAACGTTTCGTCCGGTTTGTTTTCATTGCTTTGGAAGACACTAGAAATGTTTTCGTGAAACAGATCGTTGGGGATTAAAAGCTCTGATCTCGAAAGATTTATGCTTTATTGTGTTTGGGGCTGTCTCATAGTGACAAAACAAGTATAACTACGTACCAAATCAGGATATTCCACTCTCTTGTCGGTTATCTCTATCCTTAAATCTCACAGCTGCGTCAAACAATACAAAAACTTGAAGATTTAGACATAGTATATGGAATATATGCATTTCAGCGAAATCCCATCCGTGTTTGCTACGTATGTTTAAGTTTTGAAGGTCTTTGAATTGTGTGGATGAAGGGGAACTGCTTGGTTCTAGTTTAGTTTCGTTTGTTTGGCTTTTAGTTACCTTGAGGAGTAAAAAGTGCTTGGAATTGTGCTTCAAGGAAGATAAAGCACTTGAATAAGAGCCTGTTTAGTTTTGATTTGGAAATATTTTTTGAGCTTTAACATCTGGTGGGTAATGTGAATCTGAGGTGGAAATTTGGATATTTGGTGATTTAGATTTCCAGAAAGAGCTTCAAGCTGTGACAAAGGAAGAGGAAGCTACTTGCGTTTAGTGCTAATTTGTGAAATTTGGTGGTGAAATTGAAGATGGCTATGTCCTGCAAGGATGGTAAACCTGGGAGCTTAGATAATGGCAAGTATGTTAGGTATACACCTGAGCAGGTTGAGGCTCTTGAGAGACTCTATCATGAATGCCCCAAACCCAGTTCAATTCGCCGCCAACAGCTTATAAGGGAATGCCCAATTCTCTCTAACATCGAACCAAAGCAAATCAAAGTTTGGTTCCAGAACAGAAGGTATGCTTGTTCAACTAGATGTTGGGTAATGCAATTTTTTAGCTTGGGCCTGCATTTTTCTTTCTTTCCTTGATTTTCTCAGCTTTTGGTTGTTTAGAAATATGGGGAACAGATAATGGATTATATGTGGTGAAAAGCTTCTTAATTTTCGATATTGTAGTGATTAATAGATTGTGTGTTCCTTTGGTATTTCAGATGCAGGGAGAAGCAAAGGAAAGAGGCTTCCCGCCTTCAAGCAGTGAATAGAAAGCTGACAGCCATGAACAAGCTGCTTATGGAGGAAAACGATAGGTTGCAGAAGCAGGTGTCTCAATTGGTGTATGAGAATGGATACTTTCGTCAACATACCCAGAGTGTAAGAATCTTCTCTTTTTGGCTGTCCAATTCATCACTTTAATTATAGTCTGTTTGGTTTCCAAGAAATTGCAGAAAGAGAAAACAGAAACTTGAAATTTTGGAGCAACAGCAATTTCAATGCTTCCCCTCTTTTGAGATTCCGAATTGCAACCCTTTTCATACAATTTCCCAGGAAACCAATAAACCCTAATGCGCTTTTTTATTTTATTTTATTAATTTAATTAAAATTTGGTTTCTGGATGATGTGGAAACTGAAAGATAAGGGTTGGTTTCTTACAGACAACGCTTGCAACCAAAGATACAAGCTGTGAATCGGTGGTGACAAGCGGTCAGCACCATTTGACACCTCAGCATCCGCCAAGAGATGCTAGTCCTGCAGGGTTAGTGGGGTTGTAGGTGTTGGGTCATTTTCTTTTCTGTCATCGTGTTATGTGAACATTTTGTTGTATGTGTTTGTTAGTGGGTTATGAATTCATGCTTTGTATTTCTTTTCAGGCTTTTGTCCATTGCAGAAGAGACTTTAGCAGAGTTTCTTTCAAAGGCCACTGGAACTGCTGTTGAGTGGGTCCAAATGCCTGGAATGAAGGTATCTCTTGACCTTTTTCTTTTTCTTTTTCTTTTTTTATTTGTTAAGAAAATGTTTCACTCACTGTTTTTTTTTTTTATTTTCATTTTTTGGTAAAGGAATGTTGAACAATGACCAAGGAGAAAACTAAACTTATAATCCTAATCTAGAAAGAAAGTTAAAAATAGATGATAAATCTTGATGCATGCTATGTCCCTGAATGCCACGCCTCTCTAGTGCCTTTTATTTATTCCTTTTTTTTTATCTTGGGAAGGGGAAGTGGAATGGGATTTAGTGGCCTCAATAGAGTGTAATTGTAGAAAATCCAGATTTAGTCTGTTCCTTCCTAGCCACACTTGCGTTACTTATATTTTTTTTCCCCATGAACAGCCTGGTCCGGATTCCGTTGGAATCGTTGCTATTTCTCATAGTTGCGCTGGAGTGGCTGCACGAGCCTGCGGCCTGGTGGGTTTGGAGCCTACTAGGGTAAGTGCACTTGGTTCCTCATGCCTGATATTCTCTTAGTTGGGTTTCTGAGACATAAAAAACTCTGTTCATTCCAGGTTGCAGAAATCCTTAAAGATCGGCCTTCGTGGTTCCGCGATTGTCGAGCTGTGGATGTTCTCAATGTGCTACCGACAGCTAATGGTGGAACCATTGAGCTGCTGTACATGCAGGTGTGGAAAATAATTATTTATTTATCATGTTTTGTTGACCATCCTACTGTGCAATTGTTTTGCTGATAGTATTGTTTTCTTGAACATTTAGCTCTATGCACTGACTACATTGGCACCAGCTCGCGACTTCTGGTTGTTGCGCTATACTTCTGTTTTAGAAGATGGCAGCCTCGTGGTATGTCATTCCTAACCATTGTGATTGGTAGTTCAGTTTGTGATTTGGTTATTTTAGCTATACAGGGACATAGACATACATACCAATTCATCTTTGGCTTTTCTTCTTTACTTAAACTGATTAAATATTTCTCTTGAATAACTTGTATAATATGAATCAATGTTAGGTTTGTGAGAGATCACTTAAGAATACACAAAATGGTCCAACCATGCCACCGGTTCAGCATTTTGTGAGAGCAGAAATACTGCCAAGTGGGTACCTGGTACGTCCTTGTGAAGGTGGTGGTTCAATCATACACATTGTTGATCATATGGATTTGGAGGTAAGTCTTTGATTTGAATATTTTTCTTTCAGATTAATGATTTTGAAACCGTGAAACTTTTTTGTAATGAATAATGAAGAATTAATATATTTTGTTTATTTAATCATATAGCCGTGGAGTGTGCCTGAAGTGTTGCGTCCACTCTATGAATCATCTACAGTACTAGCTCAAAAGACAACAATGGCCGTAAGTTTGTCATTGACTTCCAGCATGGTTTCACTTCTTCCATTGTAAACATTTAGAACTGCAAAGAGATACAAAATACACATAGTAACTTCATCAATTGTTGCTCTCGTTTTTAGTTTTAAATGATTCTTTTCTCATTGCTATTCAGGCTCTACGTCAGCTGAGGCAGATAGCTCAGGAGGTTTCTCAGTCTAGTGTGACTGGCTGGGGGAGACGACCTGCAGCTCTTCGAGCACTTAGCCAGCGGTTGAGCAGGCAAGTATATTTAGTTGTTTGAAAAAATCTCGTTCAGTTTGTTGATTTCTACCTGGTATTCATAATTGATAGATGATTCATTATAGGGGTTTTAATGAGGCTGTAAATGGATTCACTGATGAGGGTTGGACAGTGATGGGAAATGATGGCATGGATGATGTTACTATCCTTGTGAACTCATCACCTGAGAAGTTAATGGGTTTAAACCTTTCCTTTGGTAATGGATTTCCAACTGTAAGCAACGCAGTCTTATGTGCCAAAGCATCAATGCTTTTACAGGTTAGTATGCTGAAAAAGTTTTCTCTTGTTGGCCTTTCTGAACATAACTTTGATCTACTTGGGCTTAAAAATAATGAAATGGATATATTTAAATTTTGTGAGTGGTGCAAAAGTTCAACTTGGGTTTAGCATCTTATATGGGGTTTGAAAAATGTTGTTTTCTAATACCAGTTCTGTTGTGCACTGTTTCTTTTTCAGAATGTTCCTCCAGCAATCCTTCTCAGATTTTTGCGAGAGCACAGGTCAGAGTGGGCAGACAACAATATTGATGTTTATTCAGCTGCAGCTATTAAGGTTGGTCCCTGTACCTTACCAGGTTCTCGAGTTGGAAGTTTTGGAAGCCAAGTTATTCTTCCACTGGCTCACACTATTGAACATGAAGAGGTAAAGAACTTGATACAGCTACCATTTCATTATATTGTGTTATTATTTCCAATATGCTCACTGTGAGAGGATGACTGGCATTTTAATTTTAACATGGTACTTTTTCCTTTTATTGATAGTTCATGGAAGTTATTAAGTTGGAAGGTGTTGGCCATTCTCCTGAAGACGCAATGATGCCAAGAGACATGTTTCTCTTGCAAGTAAGCAGTATTAATTTGCTTTGCTTTCCTTATGTCATCTTGTTTGAGTTAATATTTATGCAATTCTAGTTTTTGCTATGATTTAGCTTTATCAATGGATTGGTATCTTCACCTCCAGGAGGGTTGACTTTTAATTGTATACTCTAGATTAGCTTGCAGCTGTGAATATCTGCACCACAGAATATTGTAACGGTCTGTGATTTTTGGAGAAAGCAAAAGATCCTTTGGCCGAAGTTGCCACATTTTTGTGTTTAATGCTGTTCTAGCTTTCGTGGGATTGATTGCATGTGCTTGATGAGGGGAAATGATTAGTAATATGCTAATGTTTGAAGTGGGTCAATGTAGATCACATGGCCCGATTTTATTAGTTAAATATGTAAATGAAAGATGCATGTCAAGAGGTGTGAGGAGTACTGTTAATGACTTCTAGATAAAGGGTTAACATGAGTCTTTAGGGTTAGTTGCTTGTACGAAATGCGATATCATTGGATTTTTATGCCCTACTAATAGTTATTCTGGTTGTCTATGTAATCATTTTATTGTTGGGTTTCTTGGTAAATTTTCCCTTTGTACTGTTTTATAGCTCTGCAGTGGAATGGATGAGAATGCTGTTGGCACCTGTGCGGAACTTATATTTGCCCCCATAGATGCTTCTTTTGCTGATGATGCACCTGTTCTGCCTTCTGGTTTCCGCATCATTCCTCTTGATTCTGGAAAGGTTGGCTAAAAACTTCATTGGTGAATGTATTATTTCATTTTTGTTTCTCTTCGTATGTCTTGAATTTTCCTAATTGATGGTCCTCAATATGATTCAGGAAGCCTCCAGTCCAAATCGCACCTTGGATCTTGCTTCTGCGCTTGAGATTGGCCCAGCTGGAAATAGAGCATCTAATGATTACTCTTCTAATTCTAGCTGTATGAGATCAGTGATGACCATAGCATTTGAATTTGCATTTGAAAGTCATATGCAAGAACACGTGGCAACTATGGCTCGGCAATACGTGCGCAGCATTATATCATCCGTTCAGAGGGTGGCATTAGCACTTTCTCCTTCTCATTTAAGTTCACAGGCTGGTCTTCGAACACCATTAGGTACTCCTGAAGCACAGACACTTGCTCGTTGGATCTGTCAAAGTTACAGGTGAGTAACTTTCTTTTTTCATCCTTGAAAGAGCACATCTTGGGAACTATCTTTTTTGTCTAGCTCATTTAGCGATTTAGGTGGGGCCTGTGGGTCAATGTATAGCTTTGGGTTAATAAACCAATTCACCACCTAACTTGTTTTTGTAAGAAACTTTGTAGTCTAATTCTTCAGTACAGAGTCAACAATGTAATTGCTGCTACTTATGTCATACAGACTGAAAAGGGATTCACTACTATGCATCAAATATTTTAAGTCTTGTATTAGATTTGTTACACTGTTAAGGAAGTCTCACTAATTGCAATGAAAGATTTGTTCCATGCATGTGAGGAAGAGTGCTTCAATTGGACATTGGTGCAAGAACTGTTACTATGTTTGTTTCTTGGTCAGAGTCCAGTATTTTAATTTTATTTCTGAGTCTTGCAGGTGTTACTTGGGTGTGGAGCTCCTCAAATCAAGCAGCGAAGGAAGTGAACCCATTCTCAAAACCCTCTGGCATCACACAGATGCTGTCATGTGCTGCTCTCTAAAGGTGTGCATGACAATTCTTTTTCTTTTACTGAGATTGGAACACAGTTTACTGGATTTGGGTCTATACTTTCTCAATTTTGACATCTTAAACTAGCTTCTTAATTCTCTCTCTCACTAATCCCATCTAGTTCTTTAGAAATAGATGCTAAAAATGCATGAATCAGCATGAAGTGTTAAGATGCAACTATTGTTAGTTCAGTTTCAGTAGTAGCACTGTTACCTGTCAAAAGACAAAAGGAATTATATAATATCTTATCATTGCGACTCCTGGGTAAATGGTAATCCGATGGGTCAACTGAACCATGCCAAAATTGACATGTTTAATATCCCATGTTTAGTATGTCAGGTTGAGTAAGTGTCTTGGCCCTTTTCTGTGTCTTTTTAAAATTTTTAGTTGGCGGTTATGACAAATCTAAACCTGAATTCAGTCTTTATCTCTCATTTTTCTAGATTAATAGGATGATCTTTTGCCTTTATGGTTATGACACTTCTATCTAAGAACTTGCAATTGGTGCAGGCACTGCCAGTGTTCACTTTTGCAAACCAGGCGGGACTTGATTTGCTTGAGACAACCTTGGTTGCACTGCAAGACATAACTCTGGAAAAGATGTTTGATGATCATGGCCGCAAGGCTCTCTTCTCCGAGTTCCCACAGATCATGCAACAGGTTTGGGAGTTCCCTATGATGTTTGATTTTCTCAGATACCATGTGGATTCATATAAAATTGTAAAAGATCAGATTGATATGCACACCATTCTGATTTCAATATTCAATTCTCTCGTGGTAGGGCTTTGCTTGTCTTCAAGGTGGCATCTGTTTATCAAGCATGGGCAGACCAGTTTCTTACGAGAGGGCGGTGGCATGGAAGGTACTGAATGAAGAAGAAGCTGCTCATTGCATCTGCTTTATGTTCATCAACTGGTCTTTTGTCTAAAACTTTTGACCAGCCAATGCTTTAGATTAAAAAAAAGCCTTTGGAATTGTTGTATTTTGTTGGATTGTTTAACTTTTGGCCATGAAAACCTTGGGATACTTGCTAGGACAGGACAGATAAGGTTGTTAGGCCTCTTTTGTTTCCCTCTAAAACTGCTTTGTGTTTGCTTGGAAGTTATGCTATAGCTTATTATATACATGCTTGCAGCATAAAAACTTAGGATGCAATCCTTTAGAGTACGAATGTACACCCATCGAATAAAATCATGAAAGTAATCTGTATTTTGTTATTCGTGTCATGATTTTATTTGTTGGGTGTACATATGCTCGTTGTATTTAAGATCTCATTTTGTAGATCAGTGTGTTTTTTCTATGTTACTAGATCTTTTGATGGGCATTGGCAATCAAATTGACATATTGAGCCTTAATATTATTGCTTCCTTGAGCTAAATTCTCTCATCGATTCATTAAAAGGGCAATAAATATAAATATAAGAGAGTGGCTCTACAAACGCAAAAGAAAATAACACTTTATTGAAGAGATTAATACATTAAATTTATTGCATGAAACTCGGTTAATTTCATAAATGTAATCATTACATATGACAATGATATCACATCCTAAGCTCTCCACAATGTCAAACAAGTGAGCCTTGTTACACAAAACAATAATTAATACACCATAAAATTCTACTCATCCAATGAGTCCTAGAGACTACCAAGTAGAAAGTGGAAAAAAGGGCTTTTGTGTTAATATTTTGGATTAAGCATAACGAATTCTTCGTAAGGCAACCTAGGTTTTGGACCCGGCTAAAAAACCCTATAGGGTGTCAATTTAAGGTGGATAATTTTTTTTTTATTTTTTGAAGAGTTGGTGGATAACTTAGAACCAAGGAAAAACAATTTGTCCTTGGCTCAAAATTATAAGTTGCCCAAAAAAAACCCCTTTAAAATGTTAATTAATAATTCATAGAAAATGGGCAATAAAATTAAGATTCAAGGGAAGAGGGCGGCAAATATGAACCCAATGCCCCCTTTAGAGATGCACAAGCAATTTGGTAGACTAATAGGGACGAAGTGTACTGTTTCTGGTTATCTGAAAGCGCTTTTGATAATACATACATATATATCAAAAGCACTTCCAAACACAGCTTTAATTTTTCAAAGTGAAATCATTCAACTCCTTTGTGATAGCAGGAATGCAGCTTGAACTCCTAGCAATCCCACCTTTATTTGGCCCTCCTTTTTCTCTAGGGCTTATAGATTTAGCCCTGAGACCCCTGCTACTATTCTTCTTCAAGAGCTCTCTCATGGCTTCAGCTTGGAACAAAACAGGATAAGCTCTTCCAAACTTGTTAAACCTAGCACATGCATTCATATGTGTATTCAAAGCTTCATCTCTACTTTTTCCTCCATTTTTCTCCATCTCTTCTTTCACTGCCTCAGCACACAGACCACATATCCATTTTCCTGAAAACTTGTTGCGTACTCGCTCTATGTACTCCGGGGTGCACTCCTCAGACATGCCGCAGCACTCGCACTTGGCATCTTCAACTTCTGATATCGTAGGAAGTGCTTTTATGTTATCTATAGCTTCTTTGGCCAGCTCAAATGAGATATCCGACACCGTTCTCTGCAGGTTATCGTTTGAGAGTCTCGGTGGCTTGGGGAAGTGGTTGGTTCTGGTGCCAAGACTGCTAGCAAAAGTTTCTCCATGTGGTGCCATAGCGAGTAAAAGCTGAAAACTGTGGGGTGTTGATG
This sequence comes from Melia azedarach, assembly GCA_028052125.1. Lineage (NCBI taxonomy): Eukaryota > Viridiplantae > Streptophyta > Magnoliopsida > Sapindales > Meliaceae > Melia > Melia azedarach. The sequence continues at coordinate 1,784,441 of CM051398.1, read as the reverse complement.
TCCGAGTGTTTGGGAAGCGAGAAAATGGTAGAAAATCAAGCCTCGGAAGATTATGGTGATGATCTCTATGGTGACGAATAGTCTTATTTATAATCATTTGTGTCCAACTTTTTTAGAATCTAAACAGTGAATTTATGCGGATATTGTAGATTCACATGTCAGCTTTCAGTGCTAGCGTGAACGGCCGTGAATATGCTCGACTTTTCAGGAAAGATTTTAAAGAAAAAGCAGTTTGTTTGCCCTTTATAATTAATTAATTAACTAACCCATACGTCAAAAAAGAAATCATTTCTAGCTTGACAAAATATAAGCCAATTGATGATTGATAAATATGAATTATTAAATAAAAAAGAAGATAATTGTCGGAGAATTAAAAAGCTCATCATTTATTCAAATATTATGAACATACAAGAAACATATGTATCATAGTCATTTAAATTTATATTTTTTAATTTATTCAGATAAAAAAGGCATTTTATCATATATATAAATGCGGCATCCGAGATTGATTAGATGGATTTATATAATTTTCAATTACATTGTTTTTTGACATTTAATTGTCCCTGTAGATGGAAGCATGCAATTGAAATTTAGGATTCACGAGTGGACCTACAGTGACCATATAATAAAGTCATAGCGGCCATGCATGCGAGCCAACTTTTTTATTGTTTATTTCATCAGTGTTATGTTGCAGAAAACAACGTGAGTGAAAATGAAGGCTTGTAGAGAAATTAATGAAGGTGGGGAGAGCCACAACTCTCAGGATTCACGAGCTGCAAAATCAACCCCACATGATGATTAGATATATATATATATATATACATATAAAGGCTCCTGGTAGTTGGAAACGAAGCTGTATACCTAGCCCAGATGAATGAAAAGCATCTTCGTTTATTGAATAAAAGCTGTAAATGTTGGAGATTGGATTTGCTGTAATATATCTCGACTTAATACTAATATTTTATTTAAAAATATTCATTAACATTAATATATGAGTGAGTTGAAAAGTTGGAAGAGTGGTGCTTTTGCATGTGTGGATTTCTATTGGCCAGCAACTCAAGAAAAACCCTAACTGCAGTGATAGTGATAGATCGCTCGACATTTTTAAAGAGTTTAAACGTTCATGTGGTTGAGAATGCAAGAGGGCAGGCAAAATATCTTTTCTTCTTTTTGAATGAGTGACGAGGAATGATGTAATCCTGAGATGTGGGCTCTTTCGGCTAACATGTATCTTTATATGGGCCTCTGAAATTGGGCTGAGGCTTGACTGTAGACATTTTGGGCCAACAAAATCTTGTTCTCGTAGAGAATTCTCCGAAAAAAGAAGCAACTTGGTTGGGCGTGACCAATGAAGCAGTTACCGAAAGCAATTATCCAAGTGTTACGACCAACTCCAGATATAGAGAAATTAGAAATAGAAGGCTTTGGAGGCAAGAATGTGCTCCCCTGTTGGTTAATGTCATTAACCAAAATTAAGATTTTAACACTTGCATGTTGCTATAACGGTGAGAGTATGCCCTCTCAGAGAAAATTGCTATCCCTTGAAGCAATCCAATCCATATATGCGGAATGAAGAGTGAGATGAATTTTTGTTTACGGAATGAAGAGTGATCCTAGTAGTTATTACGTTTCCTAAATTAAAATTTCTTAAATTTTTTGAAATGGATGAATGGGAGGAGTGAGATTTTAGAATTACAGGAGCATAAAAGAAGGTATTATAATCCTGCCATGTCTTAACATTTTCAGAAAGGAGACAGGCATAAGATCTCTCACATTCGTATAATCTATTCGAGGAGGCAGCTGACCCACTCGTAGTTTACCCTAAGCTCTCTTTCTTATTAATTAATATATAGTTAGCTATAGCATATATATATAGCATTTATATAATTGGACAGGTATTTCCTTTCTTTTGTTTCTTTTCAATCTTTAGCCGTTATTTGTAATCTGCTTCAGATGTACAAAATATTTTGAAGAATCAAATTCTGTTATTATATACGTTGACTATAATCAAGAATTGTGTATCATTTCAAGTTTAATGTATAGTCAAAACTATAATGAATTAATCAATCTTACACAAGACCGGTTGCTTCTGTTGCCGCGGGGGCTGTAGTGTTTTGTAGCATGCATATACATGAGAGAGTTTGCAATGTTATCAGCTTGCTTGAGGCGAGTAAAGAAGTTATTTATTTATTACTTGGAAACTGAGTGGAATTATTTGGGAAGTTAATGTATGAAATGATCATCCTGTAGACGCCACCATTCTTTTTTTTTTATTATTTTTTTTCCTATCAGGTTCTGAAACAGTGATCGAAAAGGTTTTCAAGCTACTGAGAAGCAGGTTTATCTCCTTCCCAGAATATCAAATTGAATGGTGGGTTATATCTTTTTGGTTTTTAATAATTTCTCAACACTGTGTTATTGCAGTGTTTAGTTTCCATGTGGATGAAGAAGACAGTTTGACGATGGAGCTTACCAGAGGAGAGGAGACAGAACCTGGAACAGCCAAAATCACATCAGTGAGTTGTGCTAATTAATTTATCACCCTATGAATATTCTGTTGTGTTTATTTTTTTCATTTTATTTCTTTTCTTCCTTAATATTATTATGCAACCCATCATCCACAGCAGAACTCTGTTCCAAGAGATCATATAATACCAGGAGGGAAACCAAATGGTTTATCCGATTCTGATACTCCAAGCACCAAAATGGTCAGTTTTTATACGGTTATTTTAATTTTCTTTTCCGATCATTACTTGATAAGCAATAAAAAAGCACATTGTCATTGACTCATTGTATGATCTGTACGTAGTGTTTCTTAATATAACAGAGACATGCTACCAAATGTTACCGATGATGAACAGAAGAGAGGAATAACTTCGGACCAAACCAACTAAATATCCCCTGTTTCTACTTGCCTCTTATCCGGAAATTTTCAGGCTTTTACAAATTACAAGCTCTGTGTTTTTTCTTGATCGATTCTCAGCTTTAGGAGATATATACACAAGGTCTTCAGGAAGTTTGACAATTGTCAATGTCAAAACATACAGATTTTTTAATTTCTTCATCAATTTGAATAATTTGTTTTTCATCGGGAATAAATTTGGAAGGAGGAGAAGGAATTATCTCATACAGATTTTAGGATCTTCTGTCTCTTATTTATTTTGTTCAAATTATACTTCCAATTGCCAGAAGCTTAGAAGGACAGAGATGGTCCTATAAATACAGTCATAATATGAATGAGCTTGAAATCTGAGTTTATTCGCATAATTTTAAATGTTTAAACAATTGAATTCTCTTGCTTAGCCCTAAAGGATTAAAGGTTCCTTGACAGATTTTTATGCATATACATTAAAGCACGTTTTCTACGAATCTAATTTTCTCAATAGAAAACAACAATTTGGGAAGGCCAGCTGTGCCCTACATGCACATGAATGGAAAAGGAAACCCACTTCTCCAAGCAAAATGGTTGATCATGATCAACATATCATCAACATCAAACGGTGATAAACGTATGAGCTTGCACACACCAGATCACTACACCACCAATAATTCATGATTGTATTAAAAATTATTAAAATAACAATCCAAAATATCCATGCACCCACAGGGTTATTGTAGCTAATGCAAATCTTCAGGCTCTTGCTTTTCCTGCTTCTCCCCCTTTAAATACCCTCCATCTCCCTCCCCTTCCTCTCAATTACATCTCTCAAACCTAAAACACTTCTCTCTCTCCCTCTTCTTTCTCTCGAGAAAGCAAAAAAAAAAAAGAAGGAAAACAGAGAGAAAATCTCTATATTTTGTAAACAAAAATGGAGCAAAATTTACCAGTGATTGGCAAAAGAATATGGAGTATATTACGTGTAGTTTTCTTCATGGTAAGAAAAGGTTTATGTAAGAGAAAGCTCTTGGTTGATCTCAACATGATGCTCAAACGTGGCAGGATTGCCGGCGGCAAGGCCTTAGACAATCTCATTCACCATCACCACCACCACCACCACAGCAGCCGCCACCATATATCGTCTTACGTGGCCCCCCATGACTATGAGTTCAGCTGTAGTGACACACCCAACTACACTTTCCCCTTCCACATCAGCAGCAGCAAGAGAAAGAACAACTTCTTTGGCTGCGCTCACGCGCCGAAGACTCTTGACGACGATGTGGTGGCCGTCAACGCCGTGAAGGTGGTTTTGGAGATGTTGAATAATGAAAGAGTGGTGGAGGCGTCTCCTGCACTGCCCGGGTTTGGACGGAGCCCGTTCGTCAGGCCGTTGAGGATAACGGACTCGCCGTTTCCGTTAAAGGATGTGGATGAAGATAACGGATATGTGGACAAAGCAGCTGAGGAATTCATTCAAAGGTTTTACAAAGAGTTGAAGAACCAGAAGAGAGCCGAGAATTAATTAGGGTCTATGTGTTCACTTTTTTTCTCTGTGAAGTTATTAATTTTTGAGCATTTGCAAGTTTTTTTTTTGTTATTTATATGATGAAAAATAAAAATTTGCATGAAATTTCAGTCCTCAATTCTTGTTAATGGGATCTTCAGTCTTCTTGAAAGGTGGTAGGAAATGGGATATACAGGGATTTCAATATAATTTTTCTTCCTAAAATTTTGTCTTAATTAATTTCAATAAATTAATTAAACAGTATATTCTCGAATTTTCCTTTAATAGTAATCATAATAATTCAAATCAGATTACAACAAATGAATCACGATTCCAAATTTTGATACAAGTTTCATCTGCAAATATAAAATAAATTAAAGACAAAATTTTCTTTTTTCTTTAAGAAGAATTTTCCTTATTTTTTTAATTCTTGTGTTTAATTTCGACCCCATTTCTTTTTTTTCCTTGGAGAGGAATAAATTGATGGATTATATGAAACCCTAATATATATGTATTGTTTTTAATTAAGTTGTAAATTTATAAATGTGGAAATAGCTTTTACAACCTCAACAGCACTTTAATTCCACTAAATTATGAATAGATACATATTGTCCTGATGTGCTTCCACTAAGTTAAAGCCATAGCTGGACCCTTTCTTCCTCAAAATACTATCAACTTTATTTCCTACTTTTCCTTTTTCTTCTTTTCACTATTTTATTTATTTATTCATTTATTTTCATATATACTTATTCGTATAAGCAATTAAACCCCGGCCCTCTCGTTTTAATTTAGATATAATTGTGATCAATTGGTCGCTTTTTCAGATGAATTATTTGTCACTCCCAAAATTCAATATCAATTGCTACCAAAAGTGATATACTAAAGTTGTAAAGCCCTAAAGAGTATGATTAATTCATCTTCAAAGTATTTGAAAGACTTTACAAATGGAGTCAATGATGGTGGCCTAGTCTAATTAAATTTGTGTCAGAGAAAATTTAAAGCAAAATGAAAATCTTTCTATATTTCATAATTTATATATTAATTCTCAATATTATATCGATGTAGCGTATAAAATAATGATAACGTATATATTTACACGTTAGTTGCGATACAAATTTTGTGAATATGATTTTCGTGAGATTATTTTTAGTTTCTTAACTCATAAGTTTTTACAATATGTATGTGACTAATAATTGATATCTATTTTGTAATGATTAATCATGAATGTTGTGTCATTTTAAACTTGCAAGAGATATTGACAAATGCAAATCTACTATTAATTGATTTTAAGAAAAAAAATTATGAATGATTTTATCAAGAGAAAGAACAAAACTTAAGTCAACATATGTAGATGATGGAGATGGGTATTTTTTATTATATGTACCATTTCGTATAATCAAACATACAGCCGAAATTGATGCACATAATTTAATATTAAGATAATTAAGACTTAATCATTTTGATTTCAACAAATAAATTAATTGACAGTAATGTTTTTCTTTTTTCAATTACCACAATTTTCGGAAGATCCAAAGAAAAAAAAAACACAGACGTAAAATTAATATAAATCAATCATTCGGATATATTTGTAATACATATACTTTAATTTACTTATGAGTATTGTTACGTACAAATTAATTTATATAAATTAATGTGAAAGTATTATTTTTATATTATTATTTAATTATTATTTTAATACTAATTAAAAATATGTATTGAGTAGAACGATTAATATGAATTAGGTAAAGCAGATGTAATTAATCATGTGTATGTTTTATAGAAAAATTGTATGTTTGTAAGTGAGAATTTTTGACCTAGTTATGTAGATGATATCAATTGTGAATTAATAAAAATGGTAGAAATTGAAAGAAAAATAATCCTTTTTGGTAAGCTAATCCTACTTGTTTACAAAGGTTTATGTTTGTCTTTTTATGTTAAATCCAGTTTAAACTTTGGAATCTAGCTAGCTAATACATTAATTCAGAAATTACCAGTGTGTTACTACTGGCTAGTTAAGAATTGCAAAATTAAACCACTTTAAAAAAATAAGTAAACACGAATGCTTTTGATTTTTAAAACACTTTTTTAAGAAGTTTGAAAACTTTCGAAAACAATGAAAGCAACTCCAATTATTTTCACAACATACAACAATGCTGAAATAATTCATTCAATAGTGGGGGAAAATGAGCTGGATTGTTATTTCTTGCGGGCAAGATCTTTCATTTAATTAAATATATATACAGTAATTAGTCGTTTTTAACTTAATTAATTTTTTTTGGAGATAAATTAAATAATGAAAGGTTAAAGTGGTGGCTGCATTGTATATATACTTTAATTATAAAGCCAAAAAGTTTAGGTAATATGTTAGGTGAAAGGTATGAAAGTGAGGCAAATGCGGCACACTTGTCACCTTTTCAACTTACTCCCTCTTCCCTTCTTTGCTTCTCTTTAGACATGCTTCACGTGTAATTTATTTGTTTATTTTTAATTCCAAAACTACACAATACATTAAAGGTACAAAATTTTAAATTAAAATTAAAAAAAAACCCTTTAAATAACTAATTTTTTATTTTTTAATAATGTAAAACCACTAGTCCCGTTAATTCTAAAAGTTAATATGAATTTCACATTAGAGAATGATTATATGTGTATTAATATAAATTATTTTTTAAAAAAATGATTTGATATATAATACTTCTCGAAGTATTTTTAATAGTTTCAAAAAAATAATTTTGTCTACTTCAATTCAATTATATAAAATTAATTAAGCACTTTATTTATTCAATAATTTTCTTCTTATAAATAAGAATGGGATTAATGAAATAATTAAATAACATGAATAACGAAATTAAAATATGTAGTAAGATATGTAGATATTTTAAACTCACTTGTTGTCCAATACGATACATGTACATGGATCTCAAACTTAATTAAATTCAATGCATATCTATATATGTCTAAATTGTTGGCTGATTTATATATAAAATAAATTATCTTGTGGGTTCAAATCTCAAAATTAATTAATCTAATTAAATAATAATTACAAGAAGATTACGATTTCAATTATTGGACCTCCTCAATGAATTTAAAATTAAAATTATGATAACTTATAAACATTGGATTGTTTGATCTGTTGAAAATATATATTTGGTAGAATTTGTTGTCATTTTCTTCTTGGAAGTAGATGATTAGTCAAAATCTCCCCAGCAAATTAAAACCCTAAGGATTTGAACAGAAAGTCTATCATGCATGTAAGCTACTCTTTTGTCGTACAAGTGTGTTTTGATTTTACTTACAGATATTTTTAATTTGTAATAATAATAATAATAATAATAATAATTTTGGATGATTTTGAATAATTAATTTATTAATTAATGCTAGTGGGATGGATCTCAGTGGTTTTATATTATTACCAACCTATTTATTTATTTATTTATTTTTGTAATACTTACAATAAGGATGTTCCATCACACGAATTACATTAGATATGTCAACTCAAGAGGGATTTTGATGAATTTTTATTGTTGTTGATTACTTTAAAAAAAGTTATAAAAAGGGATTTGAAGGAATTCGTCAAAGAGTTAAGCTATCTTTATAGTTGTATAATAACCCTAGACATTTGTAAATCTTAATTATTTTTTAAAACTCAATTAAAATATAAAAGAACTACAAATTAAATAATTTATTTTTGATTTATTAAATTATATAATTATAAAATAAGAAAAGAAATAATTTTTCAACAAGTAAATTAAATAACTATAAGAATGGAATCATAAATTATATAAAAATAATAAACCCTAAATTTGAACAGTAGTCGATAAATTTTAATCATGTTTAAATTTAATCAATCAAGATTTTTTTTTTCATTTTTAAAAATAAATATAGATCAATAGATGATTAGATATTTCTGATATATCCAAAACATAATTAACTTCATTTTCTGACAAAATAAAGACAAAAGAAAAAGGAAAAAAAGAATAATGCCAATAGCAATTTAATATAGAGGCTTGTAAACTTTATAGAGGAAAAAAACAAGGTGCCTACTACATAGTAGATTGCATATCAAATTAAAAACCATGAGCTTAATAGGAAAGGTTTTGCTTTTGCTAGCCAAGAAGCAGGTGGGGAAGGTGCACAAATTATTTTTAAAAGACTGATTTGATTTCTTAAAAGTTCAATTTCTTTCATACCAAGCTTTCTCCACTAGCAAAAAAGAGAGCTTCGTGTAATTTTATAAAAATAAAACATTACAATAATCTTTAAAAATTAAAAGCAAAGCATTCTAATCTTCACCTCCAAACCAAATACATGCTCTCTTGAACGTGCAAATTATATGCAGGCTTAATTACTTTTATTCATCATGCAATCATCTTTTAATTGGATAGTTGATACCCTTACCTTTCATTCAATTCTTTTGAATGTATTTTAAAACCCTTTTTTTTCAAAGACATTGAATGTGCAAGCTTTCAAACAATGTTAGACTAAATTCAATTAAAATCTTTTACTTCTAATAAATTTTTAATATAATATTAATAAATTATACATATAATTTATAATATTAAAAAATTTACTTGATTGATCATGCCGTATGTCACAAATATATATTTATCTATCAAGCTAGGCACGTAAAAGATTTGATGCATTATCAATTCATTTGTTTAATTGCATATACAAGAATACTTTGTTTAATTATAATTAATTTGTAGTAAATGCAAGATATATTATATGATAATGACAGATATTTGAGCACATATTACTATATAATATAATATTTAACTATTAAAATAAAGTTTATAGTAACATATATATAGTTATTTCATATTTCGAATATTGTATGATAATTTGTATATAATTTTTATAATTTTAAGTATTTTCTTGTCATTTATCTTTGTTTGATATTAATTAATATTTTGATTTTAAAGCTTTGTTATTATAAAATAAAATAAATCACTTGATAGTATATTAAAACATAGAAAATCTTATCTCCATTTAAAAGTAGTGTTTACCAAACACTTTATGTACTCTATGCTCTCAAAGCATAATAAAAGTATTATTAGTGTTAAACAAAATTTTAATATATTTTAAAAATTTTGGTAGATACAAAATTATATAAGAACAATAATCAGTGTTATATAATTTACTTGTACTACCTAGGTCACAATATTTTGAGGTTATTAATGTAATAAAATGGATCTAGATTCATGGGAATGCAAAAGCAAAAGAGAATTCATATTGGTTACAAATTTAATATGTACAAGCAATTAGGTTGGAAGTATAATATAAATACAACTTTGTTAGATTTTAGATCTTTCAAAAAGCAAAGCTTTGAAAACGACTCAAATTAAAAGAAGAAGTGGGTAAAAGGCTGCCACAACACAGAACAAAGCTGTAGTTATAGTGCTCAATAATTGATTTCTTCACTTAATAATTTTTCTTCGTAATCAGCCAAGAAAACTCTAGCCATATTTTATAATTTTGAAATTAATATAAAATAATATTACATATATTGGAGACAAGAAGGAATAGTTTGAACCATTGGGTTTGTGCCATGTGGCTTTGAAATTTTGGAATTCCATGTAATATTTTATGATTTAATCATAAACAAGTACCATCAAGAAATCGACCGTGCTACATGTACTTTTATATCTTAATCATTAATTCTACAGAAAATAAAAAAAAGAAGCCAAAACTTTCTTGAATTTACTTTAAAATTCTAGCACTTTAAGTTAATTAGTTAAAAGTTAGAATGCAAAGCTTTCTAATCTTAAATTTTGCAAAAATTTTAAAAATTTATAATTACATTTCTTTAAATTCTTACAAAATTGATCTATAGTACATAAATTTTAAAAATAATAAAAAAAATACTGTTACATGTATATTGTGGTATTGTGTATATTGAATCTAATGTATTGTAAGGGTTAGTTATAATACAAGAAATATTTTGCTCACATCAATGTAATAAGAGATTTATTTTTTTAATAAATTAAAATTAAGATTAAAGATTTTCATAATGGATAATTATGGGTTGTTTGATTGCCAAGGAGGACAAGTGTGTGCGTTTATGATTTTGCCAAATTATTAGGAGAAAGTTGAGATTAACAAGAAAGCAAAGTTGCTTTGCTTTGCCTTTTCTCTCTTTAAATTTTCATGTCAAAAAGCACTTTTGAATGCTTCATGCTTTTTTAATTGGGCCACTTACAATAGAGTAATTGTCTACTCCACAAAAGCTAAAATGATTAGACATACTCCTAGCTAGATGTAGTGCCCATATAAATATATATATATATATACATTATTCAAAAGAGTATAAGAATTTGTTATTTTTTAATTGTAACCTAGGAGACTGTTGGTCTTTGAGGTGACAATTATTTATCAATTCCATATATATGTACGGTGTACCTAATTAATTTAAAACATGCCCCATAAATAGACAATTGAGTTCTTTGATAACACATATTTCAATTTTATACAAAATATATTTGTAAAAGTACACATATTATAAAAATGCATAAAATTATTGAAAGCAAGAAGGTTGTTAAATCTTTACCATTGAACATTAGATTGATACTGCTGTTAAAGTTTGAACGAGAAATCTATTTAGGACCATATTTCTGATTAACTAAGTTGGCCCACAATAACGCATTACCAATAGCGGCCCAAAATGATATGTGGATGGAAATTCCGGCCCACCGAAATGCTCATCACAAATAGAGTCCCAAAAGATTAAAGAAAAACGCCCACCGTGGGGCTCGAACCCACGACCACAAGGTTAAGAGCCTTGCGCTCTACCGACTGAGCTAGACGGGCTCCTTAATTATAAAATCACCAACAATACCAAATTCTAATCTAATGTGGTCACAACATCCCACGGATAGAGTTTATCCCACCGAGATCAAATCCGACGGTCAAACTTTACGTAGTTCCACCACAAAATTCTTATGTACCACCAACCACGTGCCGCATTAATCGCAACACTCCGTTCGTGGCTAGGTTTTGTCAGAATAAAAACCAGGCCCCTTTTGGTGATTTTACTAGTACCCTTTTTCATTCTGTTTCTCCCTGGCCTAAATTTTTGCCACCGTCAGATTTCCTCTCCATCAACGGATATGATTTATCCACGATGTAATTAAAATTCCTTCAAAAATTACAATTTTTATTATAAGATTATAGGGTATTTTCATGGGTTTATGAAAATCATAATTTAATATAAAATTTGTAAAAAGAGATATAAACCTTTACTGTAAACAGTAAAATTACTAAAATAATTTTAAATTTATAAAATAAAATTACTTTAGTTAGATTTGAACATATGATCTTACTAAAATAAATAAATATTTTAATCATTGTATTAAATATATATTATTAATATATTTTTTAATTTTTAATAAATAATTAATTTTAAAATACATATATAATTATTTTTATAATAATTTAAAATTATTTTATTATTATAAAATTTATAATTTTAAAAAATTCTATATAATAACTTAAATTTAAAATTATAATTAAATAATAATAATAAAATTAACTTTAAATAATTATTAAAAAATAGATTTAAATTGTTATAACATAAAATTATTTTAAAATTATTATTAACATTAATAATTTTAAAACATCATTATTAAATAAATTAAATTATTTTATTTAAAAAATATAAATAATGATAATAATTTTAAAATTTTATAATTTAATAATAATAATAATTTTTAAATTTAAGTTATTATATAAAATTTTAATAATTATAAAATTAATTTTAAATTCTAATTTTATAATAGCAAAATAATTTTAATTATTGTAAAAACTATTATATATACATTTTAAAAAAATATTAAAATTAAAAAATATATTAATAAAATATATTTAATATAATGATTAAAATATTAATTTTTAATTAAATAATCCTATTTTATAATTTTAATTATCTATACAAATCTCACTATTTTATTTATATTTATTATAATCCTATCAATAATAGTTATTCAATAAAAATTATTATTAAATTTTAAAATTTGAAAAAATTATAATATATTTATAAAAATACATTAATAAATAGAACATTAAAAATATAATATTTAATATACTTTGAAATCATACATTTTATGAATAATATATTTTATTTTTGTAATAGTATATCTATCTAATATTAAATATATAGTATATTTTAACTATACATAAATATATATTATAATATATTTATAAATATTGTACTACGATATATTTTATTTTCTAATACTTAATATGGCATTGAATTGTTAATATATTATAAAATAAATAAATTTATATTTTAGTTATAATATAATAAAAAATATTATTTATATTATTTATGAAAAATATAAATTTATAATATGTACGAATATATTATATTAATGATTTATAAAATAATATTATATTTATTTTATTAATATATTTTTGTTAAATATATTAAAATATATTAAAATTAAAAAATTTAATAATTATTCTTTATAAGAATATAGTTGTTATTTAATAATAATTTGATTTATATAAATATTTTAAAAATTATTAAAATTAATAAATATATTAAGCTAAACTTAAGAGACTTTCGTGTTCTTTTCTCTGATAATTATTAGTGCCCGTTTAATGTTTATTATAATCTACAAATATGGGCCAGTCCCAAAAGCCCAATCCAACAAAAAAAAAAAAAAATACATGTCGTCAGTTCTGTAGCTTACTGTTTCTTTCCCTTGGACAGTGAACAAAATCCTAATTGGATGCTGAAACAGAGTACTTTTCCCAATCCGAACTCTACTAGATTTCGGCTTCTTATCTGCAGCCTATTTATGTACTTGAAACCGTCAAAGGAAACCATTCCATTATTTTTCTTAAATTTTAACTTTAAAATAATTAAGGGTATTATAGTTATTTAAGTACAAATTGATAGTCAACTAATAATTTAGAAGAAGTAAACGTGTCTTTCTTCAAATTTTTCATCTAAGTGTTAAAGTCTCAAACCTCTAGAAAGAGGTATATGTTAAAACCCCTTTCTCTTAAATCAGCAAGCTGGTTTGAGGATTTCTGCAATTAATCTTATTGTTTACTGGTATGACCCTTTTTTTATGTTGTTATTTTTGTTTAATCAGGTGCTCTGCTTATTCAAAAATTTATGTTTCCATGGAAAATTTGTTGCTCCGACGATATGTATGCATATTTCAATTGGTTTATCAGGTTGTTTTAAGGTATAATCTCTTGTAAATTTTGTGGAGAAACGTATCATCTGTTCAATGTCCCAATAATAATTTTCCTGGAAAATTAAGTATTATACTTCTCTTTTTGGATAATTATTTTTTGAAGTAATGGTTTTATAAACAAGAGTATACTGTTTTCTGTTCTTTAAATTTGATGGAAATACATGAATCCAAATATTACAGATTTGAAGTTGGTGGATAAGAAGATGGACGGCGTAGATAGAATCTCGGAGTTGCCCCCTTTTATCGTTCATCTCATCATGTCGTATCTTTCCCCAAAAGAGGTGGCCCAAACTAGTGTCTTGTCAAAGAGTTGGAATCAGTTATGGTCTTCGTTCCCCATCCTAGATTTGGATGAATCTTACTTCACAGGAAGACCATGGAATGAAAGAACTATTTCCTATGTTAATCAAGGTAAAAGAAAAAAAAAATTCCTGAGAAATCAAAAGAAATTCATAAACCTGGTGTATGCTTTTCTGATTCGGTTCTACAATTCTAAGTTGTGCATCCAGAAGCTGAGGCTATACATACACCTTCTTAACGTCAAAAAATCATCTCCTCTTCTTGATAAATGGATAGAATTGGCGATTGCAAATGGAGTAAGAGAGCTAGATTTGGAAATTGTATCAGATATAAACACTAAGTATGCTTTACCTCCAATTATGTTTTCTGCTATATTTCTAACCACTCTAATTATAAGTGGTTGTAAGTTGGAACAGTGCTCAGTTAGTATAAGTTTCCATTCGCTGAGAGAGCTGACTCTGAAGAAACTTTGTATCAGTGGAAAGATGCTTCAGAAGCTCACCAGTGAATGCCCAGTACTTGAAGGTTTGTTTATTTATGATTGCAGGGATTTGAATTATTTGTGCATCTCTAAAGCTCTCAAACTCAAGATTGTGCGTGTAGCTTTAGCACCAGGTGATTTTGAGAGGGTCAAAATTATTGCTCCTATTCTTGAACGGTTTTCTTTTTCATATAATGGAAGGACGACTCCATTTGTGGTTGACATGGTTGGGTGTCCACGTTTGCATAAGTTGATGTTATCAGGTGCCATTCTTAAGGAGCAAGAATTTCAGCGCTTTCTATCCAATTTCCCCTTGCTAGAGGATCTTTCTTTGTTTAGCTGTGAACATGTCAAAGACCTTACAGTTTCAAGTACTCATCTTAGGAACTTAGAATTGCGCGGTTTTGCTTGCAAAGCTATTGATATTGATATTCCCAATCTACTATCTTTCTCCTATTCCTCTTTGAATCACTTTGTTCACACTGCTGTAATAAATGCCCCGTGTGCATGGAATGTTTCTGTCGGTGCTAGGGAAGTTGATATGGACACTCGTTGGTACCTTAATCTAAAGCAATTCCTTGGAGAATTGAATCAAATTGAAGAGCTTTCGGTAAATGTATTGCCAAGTAACAAGGTATGTCTGATATTTCGTGTATTTGATTGATTTTCAACATTCATTCTGACTTGGCTGGCTCTGATTTTATGTGTGTTTTAAATATATATAACTTTTTGGTCGCTAGATTTCCTTTAATTTAGACGAGTTCAGAATAATGTCCACATCATTTGCTCCTCGTGAAGTTGAAAATTTGTGTCTATGTGTGGATACACCACCATCAAATTATCCAGCTTTGTTGAATGGGGTTCTATCTGTTTGTTTCTCTAAGACTGTTTCTGTGCGGATCCAGAGTGAGCAAGACAGATCCTCCGAGGTTTGTTCAGGGTCCTCTCTCTTTTTTATTTTAGTCTATCATAAGATTGTGTCAAAATCATTTCATACTTTTTACATTTTAACTAATTAATTTATTTCATATTTGCTTGAATTACAGTGGCTTTATGACGAGTTACGGAATAGAGACGTGGTGAGCTGCTGTTGCTGTTGCAGTTGCAGTGAGATGAAGTGTTGGCGACATTACTTAAAAGATGTAAAAATCCAGAGTTTCTCAGCATTATATGATAAAAAAGGGCTGGTTACTTTGGATGCGTGGCCTATCCTTCCGTGCGGAATCCTACAGTTGCAACTTGATTGGTCTTTTCCTGAAATTATTGCTTAACTTATATTATTTTTATTATTATGTATAATAATATATTATGCTTGTGAAAAGAGCAGAATTAGGTTATGTCCTTTCTTTTCTTCTCCAACTCTTTTCCCAATTTTCTCTATTGGTTTGAGAAACTGTTCATACAAGTTAGCGCTAGTATATTGCTGTCTCTCCAATAGTAATACCTAATCAAAATCAATAACTTTATCATTTCTATTTCAGTCTAAATAACCTAAAGTTAATAAATAATTGTTTCTATCAATTGATTAGTGTTTATTATTTACTTTTCTGTAAAAAAATAAATGGTTGAATTGCCCTGTTTATAATTCAATATAAAAATTAGGATTATTAAGCAGGATACCCAAAATATGTTATAAAATTTCCTCATTGTTACGACCAATTATTGGAAATTCATTTTATAGAAGCTACTGTTATTTTGTCAGCTCTATTAAAAAGCTCGTAATATGCGAGTCTAAATAAAATAATAAAATTATTATTTAAGTAAAATAACTGTGTTAATATTTCATTTATCAAGTAATAAAATAAAAAGTAAATAATCAAACAATAATATTGATAAAAAAATATTTATGAACCACATATGCAAATGAAGTGTTAGAAAAAAAAAGGCAATTAGAAAATTGACAAAGGCCTGTATTATCGTAATTTAATTAGCGAAAAAGTTGACAATCACTTGCCTTGTTGTAATTTAATTAATGAAAAACATCGAGGGTAGATGGTCAATTTAGGTACTTTTAAAAAAAAATCTAAATTTATATTGATGTTTATTTTTTCTAAAATTTTAATATAAATATTAAAATTATTTATTTTTTCAACTAAAAAAATATGAAAGTCTACACTTTTACCTAAATTACTTATTTAATTACATTATTGAAGAATTTTTACTAAGAGTATTTAGCGGATCAAATTTGATGGATTTGATTAAATTCATATTTGATCCATCACTTGATAAATTGATATTTTTTTTTAATCCAAGGCCATCTATTATACATTAGAATCCAATTCGACCTAATTTATTGAAAAAATTTCGGATTCAATCCAATCAAATTCAATTTAAATAAATTAAAAGTATTTAATTTTAATATTGATTATATTTTATTAACGAATATAATAAAAAAATAGTATATATTTTAGTTAAACTTTTAAACAAATATACTCATTCAAAATGAGTAACAAAAATAAATATGTAAATAATTATAATTGAAGTTCTTTTTAATAAAAAAATTGTGCTCTTTAAAATTACATTAAAAATAAAAATTGACAAAAATAATCATAGTCAATCTATAAGAATATATGATTAAAACTTATAACCCTTAACATACTATTTTTATCAAATTTTATTTTAATAAGAAAAATTAAATATATCATAAATAAAAAATATTGAGCGTTTGTAAAATAAATCAAAAAGTAAAATTGAGAATGAGAAAAATAAAGAATAAAAGAAAAAAGTCTGGTTAAGTGAGTGCATGTATATATATGCATGTATATATATGTATGTATATATATAGTGATAGTAAATTGGTGATGCTCGTATTGTTTCCAATAATTGAGTCATTTGTGCTTATATAGTAGAGGGACACAAAAACATATAGTAATTGTATCGGATTATTTGAGGCTCTCATTTTAAAAAGGGAGTGTAACTCGCGAATTAGTCTAATAATTAATATTATTTAAAATAATATAAAATTTTAATATTATTAACTATAAATAGTTAGATTAATAGTATAAATAAAAAAATAATAAAAAAATATTTTATTTAAAATGTTGTTTTAATATTTTTAACAGATTATATAAAATTCTGGTAAATTAATAATTTGAATCATAATATAATTTATTGTAAGTGAACTTTAAATTTTTGAATCAACTCAATCCACTGATCCATTAAATTTATTAAAACCAATTCAGATTGAACGCATAGGATTGAATTTGAGTCACCCATGATTTTTTAGTCACCCATAACTTTTACATTAAAAAAGTTTCATTTTTTTTTAATGTAAAAGGCATTTGAAATTCGTTATTAAATAAAAAACATAAATATAATTATGAATTTAATATACTGAAATTTAACCAATCAAGTGTCGCGTAGAAAAAAAATTCCGTGGAATAAATAAAATAAATTTGTAAGAGTGTAAAATTAAAGAGGAATTATGACTTGATATAATGAAAGTTAACCAATCAAGTATTGGGCAGAAAAAAGAAAGCCCGTGGAATAAATAAAATAAATTTGTAAGAGCGTAAAATTAAAGAGGAAAGATGAAAGGGAAAATTACTCGAACGTTTTGGTTGAAGTTATAAATATAGAAAAATAATAGAGATATTTATGATTACTACAAAAATAACTCGACTAAAAGTATATTTTACAGAAACCTTAGGACCAAAGTGCAATTTTATGAGAATCCACAGTAGATTGGGAACTGACAACTATAAAGACTTGTTGTTTCTTAACCCTGCGTGCTGTCGGCTCCTCATCTTCCATCGAGTTCTGCAAAGGGTAATTTTCACATACCTCCCTGAGGTTTGCCAAAATCACACATCAATAGAAAGAATGCCTTAATTCAGAAGTAGCGCCCCTCTGACTTAACCGAAAACACCTTTTCCATCCACTTCCTCCATTTTTTACATGAAAAATCCCATTTTACCCTCATTTTAATTTGACAAAAAACTTTCAACTACTTTGATGCTTGAAATGAGAAAAATAAAAGGAAAAATAATCCGTAAACACTATTTGATTTGGCAAAAAAGTTGCATAGTTTTGACGCTTGAAACTAGAAAAATAAAAGAGAGAATAATCCATAAATACTATTCATCAACACTTACATCAACAATACCAACAATGACATCTTCAACTCAATACCAAGTTTAAAATAATTATATCTTAAAACAACAAAATTCAAAATAAATTAAAGTAAGCTTCCCACTATTATACATTTTTTTTAACTAAAATAATATATTATATAATTAAATAAAAGGAGAAAGGTTGTACAAACAAGAAGAAAAAAAAAAGAAAAAAGCTGCAACAGAAAAAAGAATTAGCATTTCAACAGCAAATACATATGCAAAAACAGCAACAAAAATAACTGCAACAGCAACAATAAAAACAACACAATAGCATGAAAGAAAGAAAGGCAGTAACAATAACTTCCAGCAGTGAAATTTACAATAGCAGCAACAATGAAGCAGTAGGATAGTACCTTCCCAGCAACAATAAAAGATGCAACAAATCAAGATAATCATTAGAAAAAGTAACGAGTAACCAAAGCAGAGCAAAAAAAAGGTTGCACATTTAGTACAAAGCAGCAACAATCGACAGAGTAAACAATTTGAAAAAAGGTCAAATTTATATAAATCCGAAGTTTAGGACAGCCCATGCATTCAACGGTAGCTCTTTGTAGATTGAAGAAGGAGGTGAATGCCCAAGAATAGTAGAGCAACTGAATCCAAGATTAAAAAGGGAATCTCCCACTATTATACATGCCGGAACAATACAACTCCTACAATTTGGTGTGCTGATGTGTTCCGAAAGAAACTGTCAATCCAGTCTTTTCCATCAATACCACCAACCACCAATACACTTAAAATCACATAAAAATACTCCACCATAAACTTGAAAATAAGAAACAAATGACAAACAGTAAAGAGAATTTTGTATGTATGAAATGAATATAATGTACAATATAATAATTCATTACTATTAACTGAAGATCCAAATAATGATCCACACTCAATTGGAACCAAAACAATCAATTAACACATCAAATAATGCAAAAATTTTAATCTTAAAACCAAAATCATATTATAATTAACAAAACCCACACAAAAATCGATTAACAATTTTATTGCCATAAAAAGATAATGAACATATTCTTGATTAAAATCAAATCATCACTTAATAAACTAAAAGATGTAATAGTTAAAGTTTAAAACAACATATAATCTTGAATCTATCGATTTTTCGTAAGAAATTTCTTCAAAAACTCACAATTTTCTTATTAAAAAAAAAATCTCAAATTTATAACCTTAAGTTCCAACCCACCCACTCAAACAAACCAACCTAAAACTTGTCTCTCTCCCTTGTCAGAAGCGTATTCAGTTTCTCACTTCCCTTTTCTGTCGGTGGTGCCACAACTACCTTACAGCTACATCAAAAGCTTCTTTCTCGTCCAGCCACACATGTTGTTGATTCTCCATCGTCAAAACTAACTTGCTCAGGTCAAGTCGTTGTCAAGATTTGTTGATTAGCGATTAACTTGTCGTGGTGGGGTTAGATGCCCGACAGCATGCGAGTTAGCGAAATGACAATGAACGCGGGTTGGAGAAGTGATAACAGCGAGCGAAGGAGAGCATGATGTCGTTAGCTTCGAAATAGCTGATAACGATGGGAGGTTACTGGTAAAGTGGCTGTTGAATGTGTTTTAGCATGGTGGTGAGAGGCAGTGGTTGTCATAATTTAGGGCTTTGTTTGTGTTTTAATCTTATTAAAATAAATTTTATCTTTCCCCTTTTGCAAGATAGAGTGAGAGAGAGAGAGTTGAGCACTGCACTTTGCAGTGTAAGTGTTGGGTATGCATTGACAGTTATACCCTTATAATTGACGGTCAAGCATAACGACATCCAAATTCAGGGGAGGTCTCTGTGAATTACGTCATTCTTTCTTCTAACTGTGATTTTGAAAAACCTCAGGGGAGGTATCTGAAAATTCCCCGTTCTGCAAATAATATTGGATTTACTGTCGGCTACATCAGATTTATGGGTATGGATCTATTTATTTTCTCTAAACACCGTCATCCTCTATTCGGTTTGGCTTATTTCTTTTTATGTTCTGATGCAAAATTTGTCAATTAGATAACATGTTGTGTATATTTTTTGAATGATATGTTGTTCCATGTATATTTAGATTTGGTTGGTTTTGTTATAGCTCTGGAATTTTTGTGTTATTATGAATTATTTATTTTGAATGATCTGTTGTGTTGCATGTATATTAAGATCTGATTGTTTGATTATTGTTCCAAATTTTTTTCCTTATTATGGATCATTTCTTTTGAATGATCTGTTGCGTTACATGAATAATTAGATCTGGTTGGTTTTGATTATTGTTCTAAATTTTTTTCCTTATTATGAATTATTTCTTTTGAATGATCTGTTGCGTTGCATGAATATTCAGATCTGGTTGGTTTTGATTATTTTTCTGGAATTTTTGTGTTCTTATCAATTATTTCTATTGAATGAGTTGTTGCGTTGCATGTATATTGAGATCTGGTTGGTTTGGTTATTGTTCTGGAATTTGTGTTATATTATCAATTATTTCTTTTGATGATTGTTGCATGTATATTCGGATCTGGTTGTTTTTTTTTATTATTGTTCTTGAACTTATGTTGTGAATTATTTCTTTTGAATGATATGTTGCATTGCATGTATATCTGGATTTGGTTGTTTTTTATTATTGTTCTGGGACTCGTGTCATTATTAATCCTGGAAAATTTTATTTTATGACTAAACATAAATGGTATTATCTATCAAATTTTCTTAATCGTATGTTTATTTCTTTTTATTGATCTATTGCATGTATGTCCTGATGGATTTGGTTGTTGTGGACGCATTAACGTTGTTTTGGAATTCTTTTTTATTGTCCAATTACACATAAACACTATCATCTGGTAATTTTTTTAATCTATTTCTTTTCCTTGACTGTTGCATGTATATCTAGATCTAGTTCTTTTGAACTTATTAATGTTTTTCTTCTTACATTTAAAAAATTTTATGATTTTTTTAACTATTACAAATCTACGAGTATTAAACATAAACATTATTAGCTGTTCAAAATTCCAATATTAATTTCCCATGAAAATTTTCTAATGATTTTACTTTTTGCCCATGGTCATACAATAGTATTCTTCTTGTCAGCAATGTCATTGATCATGATTTTCGTTGCAAATAAATTTTTATGTTCGATTAGATTTTATTATTGTGGACAAGAAGTTCCATGTCTTTTTGGGTCTTCTTTCTATGTGGATGATCCTGTTTTCTTCATGTGGATGAATCATATTCGTACTTCATTACAGCACATTTGTCTGGTGGGATTTTTCTTATGAAAACTAAAAAAAATTTTGACAGGAGCTTGAAAATAAGTATTCAGAAACTGTTTATGCTACTATGTTTTCCTTGAGCGAGTCTGCTGTTGTATGTATGGTCATGTGTTATTATCCGGCAGGGTAAAACGCACTTAAACAAACCAACTAACAAAGTATCAGCGGAAACGCGCGTCTAAGTAAGAATCCTGCAAAACAGCCTAGTCAACAAAAATCAAAGTATCAGCATAAATGCGAGCGAGCAAACTATTGCACAAACCATTTAAGTATTTTGAAAACTTGTAAATGCAAACAAATCATATTATCAAAGTATCAGTGTAATCACTCGCAAAGAGGAAGCAAGCAAACGACAAAATCAGAGTATCAGCGTAATCACTCGCAAACTGGGAAAACGTAAATGCTTAGAAACCAGAGTATTAACGTACTTACTCGCAATCTGGAAACAGGTAATTGATATCAAGCCGTATCAAAGTATTATCCGTATCAAAGTATTATCTGTGTCAGGAAGCATGTCAGGCTGTTCAAACTATGCCAATTCTGCGATAGGAGACTTGAAACCCTTGTGGAATCTTACCAACATCATCACCGTCTAACATGACAGTACTATCTTGTTTTGCCTGGATGGTAAAGCTTTCGGAGGCTAATATTTGTTGTCCACGGCGCTGGAGTGAATGGAAGACCGAGTAATCAGAAGCAATTGAATTGTACGATATATTGTGAAGGCAGAGCAAGACAGATGCTAAACCAAAGTTACCGAGCATAAGACATTGACCAAAGTTAACTAAATCCGTTAACTAAATCCGTCTGTGGGGATTTTGTATTTTTTTTAATGGGCAAGGGAGTAATGTTCAATGGTTTTTTTTTAATGGACAAGGCAGTAAATGTATTTTTCAGATCTATAAGATACTCCTACTAATCTAAATCGTTAGAAACAATTATTACAAATATTATTATTAATAAAAGTAGTCGATAAAAATAATTACAAAATTTAAACGAATAAAGCAACAAAATAATAAATATTGAAAATTGTATATCAAAGAAATGATAAATAAAATGGCTCACAATGTCAGCTGTGAAGTACTCTGCAAGCTCAAATATGCCTCCGTCCAACTCGTCCACAGGATCGAAACCAGATAATTCCATGGTACCGATGACAATATCCTTGTTTGGTAAAATTTGTTGAGGAGCCTGCCATCCTTGGAAACGGAGGGCACCTCGACGGTTACAATTAGGACACTGTAAAAACACAATCATATGATTTAATTCACTTCTAGACGTAAAATATTAAACTTTAAGAGAGGAATTATTTTTATCCTGTACAACATGTGAACCACCTTCTTGCAGTGGTTATACTCTGTGCTCAAACGTATTTCCGGAGACAAAAAAGTTTCTCCCAAACAGTTTAGCTGACAATCAAAAAGGTAACCCCCATTAACATTTATTTGTTCTGAATAATGAAGGAAATGAAAAAAATCAGAACACACAGCATCCCCAGCATAGACACTTTGTGCAAACATTCTCATTCTTCACTCTTCATTATATCCAATCAATCAAAACTTTCAAAAACACAAGCGGATCATCCTTTAGTTCGTTTTAAACAAATCAACACAATAACAGCGTAGACCATCCTTTTTTCTCACTGAATATATACCCAGAGTTCTTTCCCACCATTGATCAATTTCGCCATCCACATTGCAGTTTCTACCTTTGAATTGACAAACTTTGCTTTGAATTTTCCGTTTTCATAATCATTTTTCCTTTGCAAAACCTAAATTCAACTGAAACTTGCACCTTTGAATGAAACAAGTTCATAAGAGTAAAGCTATAAGTGGTTTTACTAATTTGCCCTTTATTGTAATGTTTTGCTGACAGATTTGAATGGTTATAGGTGAGGTAAGTGTGTCTTTCTTCAAATCTTATATCTAAGTATTAAAGTATAAAACCTCAAGAGAGATACATGTTAAAACAACTAACTAAATATTTATATGCAGAAATAATAAAATGACATTAATACCTGTAGTCTAAAAGTTGTCTCCGGGTTCTACCCAAGAATAGGGTAAATGCCAACAATGGCATCCTTAGTGGTAGTGTATCGCGGACAGATTTCGTACACAACCCTTGGCTCTGCACTGTAGCACGGTTCTTTGTCACTCCGACACCTAGTTTTGCATTCCTTCATAATTTCCTGTTGTTTGATAGAGATAAAAAACAATGTATTCTCAACAATAGATCAGAGCTCATATACACCAAAAGAAAAAAGAAAAAAGACATGGTGTAACAAATTTGGTTCAAAATTGAAATGGTAAATTGTCAATGGGATAGCCGCACAAAGCGAGCTCAGACGGCTAAAATAATACAACAATGGACAAAAATTTCACATCAAAAATAAAGAAATGATATAATATAAATGAGTTCGACTCATAAAATTTGAGGAATTAATTATAATTTCAAATTCTTTGCTACATAGGTTAAGCTAATTACTGGATATATTATGTGATAATGTTGATCAGATTTTAACTACGAGAATAAAGAAGTGTTATCTAAGAAAATATAAGACTTTATATTATCATTATCACAATTTAGTGATCTAAAATAATAAAAGTTACTTGATAAGAAGTAAATTTTATATTTATTAGGTTAAGTGTGAACGTGTGTCCAATATTATAGGCAAGATTCCGTAACAATGGTAACTAAAAATAATAAAAAGAATATATTAAACAAAAGAAATATATACCAAAGTCATGAATTAATTATGGTAGTTAAAGGGGCTGTTTAGGCCCCTAGAGAATCAATTAAGAATTATATATGAAGAGAAGAGAACCAAACCGAAAGTTGACAATACATAATAACTACTACACAAAACACATTTAGAGAAAGTGAAATTTATCCACGACTTGCTAATTTTGATAAAGGGGGCAATTAACTAGAATCAGTTTGAAGAATCTGCAACTTTGGGATATGTTCTTAATTTATATCAAAACTAATTCCAGCTATCACAAATCTTCAAACATATGGACTATCCAAACATTCACAATTTAAATCAAGCTACACTCCCTTTCTTCTTCTACATTCTCTAGCTGAACTAAACAAATCAGCACATTTCATCTTAATCAATCAAACAGAACAAAAAAACATGAAAACAAGTAAATATAGAGCGATTAAAAGCATGAGTACCCGAGCAGAAAATCATTAAAAAGATGAAGAGATATCCTAACAATTCATTAGTATCACCACTGTTATCCAAAGTATTATTTCGGAAAATAAACTCAACAATTCATATAATTGTAATTCATATAATTATCACAATTATATTACAAATCTTACCTTTCAGACTAATACTTCGTCTTTCACTATCAGAAGCCGGCTCCGAAATACAGAAGGGTTTCGATTGGGAGGTCGTTTTAGGTTTTAGTTTTCTTTGAAATGACGTAAATGACCTCCAAATTACATTTTTTTCTCATTCTTCAGAAACATTTGAACCAAAATTCTGTGTACCACCACGTCCCGCACTTAGGCTTTGCAAAAACCCGGGTTCGGGCCGGATTTTTAAAAACCCAGCTTGGACCCGGGTTTATTTTTTATATATTTGATCCGGCCCGGACCTGGGTTTAATAAAACCGGGTGGGGCCAAAACTTGGACTCAGATCGGGCTGGGTTAAAAATCGGGTTGTAAAAAATCCGAAAATTTAAAATTTTCTTCTTGTATTTTTGTTTACGGGCCGAGTTAAAATTTGGTCCGGTCCAACCTGGTAGTAATGTATTTAAAATTCGAAGAAAATCCCGAATAAACCTAACTCGGACCCGGTCCGGTCCGAATTATAATAAAAAGAACCCAAACTCGGCCTAATTTATATTTAGAACCGGGTCAAACTCGACCCTAAAAATCAGATTCACTCGGACCAGATCGAACCAGACCGGGCTTGGGTTTTTTCGCTATCCCTACCGTATTGCAGCACTTGTACTTCGCAACACTCACTTCGTGGCTAGGTTATAAAAACCAGGCCCCTTTTGGTAATTTTGGTAGTTCCCTTTTTTCATTCTGTTTATCCCTCACCTAAATTTTCGTCACCGTCGATTTCCTCTCCATCAACGGATATGACTTATCCACGATATAATTAAAATTCCTTCAAAAATTACAAATTTTATTATAAGATTATATTTTTCTAATTTCCTCTTCTCTGTTGTAAAGTACTGCACTCTCTTTCTCTCTCTAGATTTTCCAATAGATCCCCAAATTGAAAACCCTATTTTCCTCCTCCACTGTGACAATCGATTCTTCGGTTTCAAGATCGAAATTCAAAATTGAGGATCTAATTTGTTTTGCAGTTTGAAGCTTTTCAATCTGGTGTTGACAATTTCTCGAATTTTTTTTCCTTTTGTTATTGTGGGGACTGATTCGGAAAGAGCCAGAATCTTTTGCGAAGTTCTAATCCAAATTGTGATGAACGTTATCGAAGGATGAACGATGCCGGTGCTGCGTAGTGGAGTGCGCAGAGGCCGGGCAGGAGCAGCGAAGGCAGAAGAACGCAACAATACGAATACTCCGATCGCGGCGGCAGTGGCAGCAGCGGGGGAGGCGATTGCTACGCGTACCAGACGCAGACGCGCGGCGGCGGCAGCAGCGGCGGCAGTGCCAGTGCCGGTGCCGGTGCCGGATAGCAATAATAACAGTAACAAAGTAGTGGTTGATGAAAAAGTAGTGGTTGCAGTTGCTGAGGCGGAGGAGAATAAGGCAGAGAAAGAGGACGAGGTTGGGGAGAAGAATATGGATGAATTTGATAGTGGTGGTCGGAGTAATGATAAAGCCAATGCCGGTGGGGAAGACGAGGGAAGCACAGCTCCACTTCCCGAAAAGGTTTTTTTTTATTTCGCTTTTTAAATTTTTAAATATTTGGTTTAAACAAACATAAATTTAGTTGTTTTGGCGAGTTAGTAGTCAACTTGGTTGTTTAGATTGGGAATGAATTAGATTTTGTTTTCAGGGTTGATCTTTATTGGTGTGGGAACTGGGGTGGGGGATATTTGGGCTGTAGTTGCTCTAAGTGACAAAGCTGTGTGTTTTTTGGTTCTTATTTTCCTTGGGGTGAAAACTGGGGTTGGGTTTTGCTTTTGAGTAATTGTAGCATTTAACTTTTGGTTTTATTGCGGTCTGAGATGGTTTGAGTGGTTGCTTTAATGTAATCATCCTGATATATTTATTTGATGGAAGATGGGGAACTTATAATTGGCTGCTAGTACTTAATGTTCAGTACTATGTTGAGAAGCTAGATAACTGACATGGGCATCATTTTAATTGAATGAGAATATGCTACATTCTACGGTTTATTTGTTTTGATTCCGTACTACTTTCCAGTCTAGCATTGCTGCAATGTTGTGCAACTGAAGTTTGACCCATTTTTTAGGAATATGAAGTTATTTTGTAAAACAGATGCCCACTTTGAGGTGTGACATTTGTTACTATGATCAACACGTGGTTTAACCGCTTTATCATATGTTTCACTTACCAGTATTTGTCCTTTCTGTCCGATTTTTGAGATGGTCAACGTTTAACTGAAACATGGGAGGTTAATTATCACTGACGACACTGAAGTGTTTATGTCAGCTAAGCAGTGTTATTTAGATTCATCATTACAAATTTATAGCTTATACCAATCTATTAAGCAATCCCTTGCGTTGATCTCGACCCTTTACTTGACTAAGTTGATCTCTGCTGAATTGGTAATTGATTTAATCCCTTTTCCATGTACGGAATAACCTCGTTAACCCTGTCAGCTTCTCCTCTCCTTCCATATGTTGTTTTTTGTTTTCTGAGACATACTCCTAATATAAGTTCTTAGTTATGGATGAAATTTTTTCAAATTACAGCTTTTAGTTAATTAATTAGCCCTGATATTGTATAATGACATCTCAAGCCTAAAATTATAAATTTTTGCACGCACATTTTGTCTGTTAAACTGCCTAGTTATCTATAATCCATGTGAACACAATGTGAGCAGTTACTTGTTCTTTTTTGAATCCTGTATCTCTTAAAATTGAGTTCAATTGCTTGGTTATCACAGATTTCAGTTGGAGGTTCCCCACTTTATAGACTAGAAAGAAAGCTGGGCAAGGGTGGCTTCGGGCAAGTGTATGTCGGTCGACGTGTCTCTCCTGTAAATGCAAATGAGAGAACTGGTCCAGGAGCTGTAGAGGTATAACATGTATAAACTGATTGCAAGTGTATGTTGGTTTTATTGCTTTTCATCATTTTTTGCTACTTTTACTTAAACTCGTTTTTGAATTTAGGTGGCTTTGAAATTTGAGCATAGAAGTAGTAAAGGATGTAACTATGGACCACCATATGAGTGGCAAGTATACAAGTGAGTGGTTACGTTTCTTCTGCTTTCTTATGATTGTTGGAGTTTAACAATAATTATGAATCTATAAACTCTTTTTGTCACTTGTTCAGTACCCTTGGTGGCAGTCACGGAGTACCACGAGTTCACTACAAGGGCCGGCAAGGCGATTATTATGTGATGGTATGATGCCAACTTTGAACTCTGTTTTGATGTTCTTTTGTCTGCTTGTGCCTGGTTTTAGAGTGGCTTTTGAAAAATATTAATTTTTCTAGGTAATGGATATGCTGGGACCAAGCTTGTGGGATGTGTGGAATAATAACTCACATACGTAAGTTTGATAGAAATTGGCTCAAGTAAATTAAGCTTCTACTATTAGACTGCCATTGTCTTTTCAGGCTTTTCAGTGGCTTAAGATTTGCTGTTGTCAATTACAGAATGTCCATTGAAATGGTTGCCTGCATTGCCATTGAAGCAATATCAATATTGGAGAAAATGCACTCTAGAGGGTAAGATATTTTCTTTTACAATCCATGTTTTATTCTTCTTGAAATGTTCGTCTCACTCTCATTCTACTTCTCTTCTACTTGTTTTTATATTTCCATGAGGTAGAAAGTATTGGTTTGCGAACAGTTAGCTCTTTGTTTAATTGAGCTTGGTGTGTGCCTGTATAGATGTCTCTCTTTTTTCCTCTCTATTATTCATCTCTGTTCAGAAGAGGTACTAATCAGCTCATATTCTACCATCTGATTTTTTGTTTTATAAACATATTCTAGTTTATCAGCGTCTTGAATATGGAGTTATCCATGTTAAGGATTTATTTTGACGTATTAGTGGAGCCTAATGTTTGTTGATCGGACGGTTGCAATTGGTTCATAGTGTTACAGATATGATTTTATGTTTATAATTATTATCCATGAATGCCTGATTAGGATTTCAGTATTCACTCACCACAATTTCTGACAGGTATGTGCATGGAGATGTGAAGCCTGAAAATTTTCTGCTTGGTCCTCCTGGAACACCTGATGAGAAAAGATTATTCCTTGTTGACCTTGGATTAGGTAACTTGTTGATCTCATGGTTTCATTGTTAACTACCTGTTGCACAGTAATGTTTTGTAATTCCTTGCTTTATGTTTTGGGCAATCAGCTACTAAATGGCGAGACAGTTCAACTGGTATGCATGTTGAGTATGACCAAAGGCCAGATGTTTTCAGGTATGATCGTTGATTTTGTCCTGGTTTGTATAAAAAATGTTCATGTGAATTTTTGTTTTCTTGGTCTTCGAATTCTCCAAATTTAAGCATCAACCTTACCTTGCAGGGGAACAGTGCGTTATGCAAGCGTACATGCGCATTTAGGTAGAACTGGAAGTAGGAGAGATGATCTAGAATCACTTGCTTACACGCTTATTTTTCTTCTTCGAGGTCGTTTGCCTTGGCAAGGATACCAGGTCGGTTCTCTTGCCTTGAGAAGGGGTTTGTACTTGTGGGGGAAAAAGATAAAATAGAAGAATTCTTCCTTTTGCTCATGACAATTTATTGTGACTTTCTCAGGGAGAGAATAAAGGATTCCTTGTTTGTAAGAAGAAGATGGCAACATCCCCTGAGGCTCTTTGTTGCTTCTGCCCACAGCCATTCAGACAGTTTGTTGAATACGTTGTGAACTTGAAGTTTGACGAAGAACCTAATTATGCAAAATATATTTCACTCTTTGATGGGATTGTTGGTCCAAATCCAGATATCAGGCCAATTAACACAGAAGGTGCACAAAAGGTACTATATTCTTTCTTTTTTGTATTTATTGATGATTTTCTTTTGAGATGAATCTTTATTTATTTGGTTGTTGAAGGGATCTTTAGATGTACAGAATAATTATGGTACAATAGTTCTGGATGTATCTGAATTTTATTTGTTTCACTTCTAATAAATAACATTTGGGTGTATCTAATTTGTCCTCTTACATTTGATTAAGCTTATTTATCAAGTTGGTCATAAGAGAGGCCGACTAACTATGGAGGATGAAGAAGATGAACAACCTAAGAAGAAGGTCCGTATGGGAATGCCAGCTACACAATGGATTAGTGTTTACAATGCCCGTCGACCTATGAAGCAAAGGTATGACTATGCTTTAAATAATTTCTTAGGCACTTTTCAAATTTGGTTTCAGGGGCTGTTTTAATTCATTTTCAGATGGGGTCTTTTGCTTTTCGAATCTCTTGTTGATATGATTCATGGAGCCATCTAGTTTATTGTCGAGGTGTAGTGATTTGTATCTTTCTAGAGTGATTAAGTTCCCATACCTTTGTAGGTATCACTATAATGTGGCAGATGCAAGACTTGCCCAACACATTGAGAAAGGAAATGAGGATGGGTTATTTATCAGCAGTGTGGCTTCGTGTCAAAACCTTTGGGCCCTTATTATGGATGCCGGAACTGGTTTTTCTGCACAAGTTTATGAACTCTCCCCATATTTTCTTCATAAGGTACATTTTTTCTGCATTTTCAACAAATGTGCTGTCACTTCCTGTATCCCTTAAAAAATTACCATTGTTTTCAGTAGGCTGAGTATATGTTAATAAAGTAACTAATTTATTTTTGTTGTGTGTGAAGGAATGGATAATGGAGCAGTGGGAGAAGAACTATTATATTAGTGCAATAGCTGGAGCTACCAATGGGAGCTCATTAGTAGTTATGTCAAAAGGTTAGTAAAAAATGTTTCAAATTTTGGTTATTAACTAAGTCAAAGTGGGGATTTCTGTTTCACCAACTTTAATTTACTGTTTCCAGGGACACAGTATTTGCAGCAATCGTACAAAGTTAGTGATTCATTTCCTTTTAAATGGATTAATAAAAAATGGAGGGAGGGTTTCTATGTTACAGCAATGGCCACATCTGGGAGTAGATGGGGAGTTGTGATGTCTCGTGGTGCAGGATTTTCTGACCAGGTCACATCTTGAATTACCAATATTGTAAACCA
This sequence comes from Melia azedarach, assembly GCA_028052125.1. Taxonomy (NCBI): domain Eukaryota; kingdom Viridiplantae; phylum Streptophyta; class Magnoliopsida; order Sapindales; family Meliaceae; genus Melia; species Melia azedarach. Next base: position 1,753,396 of record CM051398.1, on the reverse strand, counting down.
TAGTAGAAGGATAAAGGCATTAATAAGTGACTGATTCCGTGTGCTCATTTCAGGTTGTTGAACTTGATTTTCTTTACCCTAGTGAAGGCATTCATCGTCGTTGGGACTGTGGATATCGTATAACAGCCACTGCGGCAACATGGGACCAGGCTGCTTTTGTTCTTAGCGTGCCAAGGAGGAAACCTGCAGATGAGACCCAAGAAACTCTTCGAACGTCAGCTTTTCCTAGTCAACATGTCAAGGTTCACTACATTTCTGTTTTCATATATTATTTTTTCCACTTTGTTACTGCCTTTAATATCTTTTTCGAGTCTAAAACTTTTCTGATTGATCTTGCAGGAGAAGTGGTCAAAGAATCTTTATATTGCGTCCGTGTGTTATGGACGAACAGTGTCATGAGTTTTCTCATATTTTGTTTCACATCTCTCCTGACAACCATTGTAAGTACACTGGTATCCAGCTGGGAAGCTAGGGTTTTGCGGAAGTGTCCATGATCGAGGGTCGGAGAAATTTTGATTAGTACGGGGTTTTTAATTAATTAATTGTAATCAAAATATAGAAGTACATTTTGTCTCAGTTCAAAATTTCTCTTCGGCCAATGTTGATGAATGATCGAAGACGAAATTGATGGGGTCTGTTAACCTTTGTATAGTCCTGAATAATAAAAACCCTTTTGTAGGTTTTTTTTTTCTAATCCTATTGGAGAAGTTGTGATATTGTTGCGCCATGTAGACTCGGATATTATTCGCTCACCAATATAGTTGATGGCAATTTCTGTTGCCTATGGGTACGCCGATACAGATCATGATTTGCATAAACTACCTCCCTAAATCCGTTTTGAATCATTTGTCACAATATGGGTACATTGCAATTGACAAGAAAGCAACTTTTATTGGGTTTTTGAGTCGTCTTATTCAAGTTTCCAAAATGTTTTTTATTGATATATACACAATCAAACGATTTACAGCACAATGCAAACTTGAGCTTTACTTCTCTCAGAATGATCCAAAAGCTCTGCTTCGACAAGCAAGGTTGCTGCCTTGCCTGAGATTTTAATTAGTAGGTCTGCAACATATCCTCTCCAGTTGAACTTTTTCCTGGTGTAACAATGTCAGATAATACAAATTATAGAACAAGTATGAGTTAGCTGCTCCTACACACTAGCACAATGATAAGGTTAGAATGGTGTGATAAGAGTTTCGAGGTTAACCTCAGAACCATCGTGATCGTAGCGAACCAGAAAGATGCAGCGGCAGCCTCTTAAATCATGTAGCCGTCTCTGGATCTCCAATATATGCGCGTCACAGTACACTGCTTGATCCTCTCTATCCTGGAAACTCAGGATTGCCCGTTAAAAGTTAATGTTGCACTAACATATACAAGAGGTCAGTTGTATTAATTTAGACTCCTTTTGGGTCAACTTCAAAAGTATTGTTCTTTCTGAATAAAAGAGTGTACCTGGTAGCAGAGTACAAGATCTCCAACTTCGACCTTCTGACACTCTGAAGGTTCCAAAGGAATAGATCTCTCACGAACAGCTGTTTTCACATTCACCCATTCATCTTCTGTATTATTAAAACCAGAAAATCGCACCCGTACTTCCTGAGAAGCGTAAGGACTTAAATGATGCCAAAATATATCTCATTATGGAGATAAAAGAACATGTTATGGCAGAGTTCTTGGATAATATGAAACCTAAGAAGAAGAAACGTTATATCCCACACAAGAACTAGAGCATGCACGTGTTAGTGTGCATGTGTGTGGGGAAGAGAGTAAAATGCTGCTATGATCATGAGCACTTGTATTCACTGTGAAAGGTTCTTACAAGATCACCAGCACATGTAACTCTGTAGGTGAGGAATGAAGCAACATCATACCTGGAGGCCAGGGAAAATTTAGGTAAAGACAATAGTTTATTTAGAAAAATATTGGTGAGTCTAAAACCAAGGTTGCAACATTTTAACATTGATGATTTCAGTCTTTGTCATAACCCAAACAAAAACTTTTAAATTTTCTAGAAAGATCTCATGAAATTTACATTAAGAGGGACCATCTTTTGAATCAACAAGCTCAAGCAACAAAATGGGACATTATCTATCATCCACTTTTACCGTTTTCGAAATCAATTACAACTCAATGTGTGATACAACTAAAGACAATTTCAAAAATTATTGATCTAGTGACTATTTGCACTAAACATAAAACAAGAATGTCTCATAAACATATGAATTCTGAATCCAAGGGAGCAGCACAATAGCTCGTTAATGCAGAAGCAGATACAGCATCTTAGCACTAACTTTAGCATTATTTAATTAAATAACTAGATAGATACTTACCACGCATCATCTTTTGACGACTTAGCTTCAAATGCCAATTCCTTAAGTTCTGAGATACTACAACCTGCATAAACATGTTTATTGATAATTAGTTTTGATTGCATTTTCAATTTTAGAACTAAGCAAAACACTTTTATTGAAAATGGATGCAAAGCTGTGGCACATGACTATCATAGTTAAAAGGTTCCATAGGGGAATGGGCACAAGTACAGAATATGCATTTAAAAATTAACTTCAAAATGGGTGCAAAATATATCCAACTGTCATAAATCCATCGCAGATAACACTGAGACAAGAAGTTGAACAGATGATGCAGAAGACTATGATTGGGAAAAACAATAAAAAGAAATGGAGAGCTAATGGTAGTAACCAGAGGAAAATAGTGCTCGGACAAGAGAGATAATACCCAAAGTTAATTAAGAGTTCAATGATGTTGAGTCATTTAAAAAATCTACTTTATCAGATACAGCAAATTCAATTAACAGTGACACTTAGGATTAATGTTCAGGTAAAACCAGCCAATGTTTAGCCATATGCAATGAATCCAACTTAAAAAGCATTAACCAAAAAGCCCAAAAGTTTAAATCGCATAGAACAATGATTTAAAGAACATAAGTCCAAAAGTCTTGACATGACTGCAACTCCTCTCAAACCTTTAGGCTTTTCTGAAGTCTCAGGTTCGTTGCTTGAAACACTTTCACCAGAAAGATTAATAAATAATTTGAGGGCCTTAGACAAAGATTTGACTTTGGCTTGAGACCCCTTCTGTTTATCCCGGAACCAATTCTGTACCTACAACAGAATGAAAGAAAGACAGGAGTTACAAAGGGTCCGGGGGTCCAAATAAATGCAAAATAAAGTTTGGAAGACAGATTAGTATACCTGTTGCCAAGTAATGGTAGGTCTTCCAACAGGACTTGCTGAGAAACTAGAAAATACAGAGAACCCAAAGAAGAAAAAGATTGAATGTTGAAATAAAACTCACACTGCTCTGTAAAGCGCATATAATATTCAAGCAAACAAAACAATTTTACTCCATTAAGGCTACAGTAAATATTTTTCCACAAGGAACTCTACCTAAAACTGGTCGCAAGTGCGTTGCAAAACTCTCGACTCAATGCTGCTTCTCCTATCTCCTTGTAGACACCCTCCATTTCCTTTATCTATCAAAGAACACAAAATAATAAGCGTGTACAGAAGTTAGAACATAAAGATGTTGGATATGGATACTTACTATAGTTAATATATAATGGCTACAAATAAACACATAGAGATCAACTTTTGACAAAGTTGAGCTTGTTCAGCAGACCTCAGTAAATAGCACAGAAACTCAATTTACCAAGTAAAAACACCACAATCATCCTTTCAAGCAGCTATCAGTTATCAAGGAGCCCATTGGAAATGCTTATAAAGATCAATTTTCCACTTAACAAATCCAAACACTCAAACATCCCAATTGCTTTATTTTTTAGAAAGAAAAAACACAAAATTTACACTTCAAAAACTCATGTTAACTCAAAAAAAAGGAAAAAAAAAAAGTCTAAACGTTCTTGGAAACAGGATTTGGAAAAAATAGTAAATTCTTTTTATCCTAGTGCAAAATGTCAATATCGAACATTTTGTCACTGATTTCATTTTAGAACACTACTTCCAAAATATATTATCATAAGCAGTTTCGGGACTTGAAAAAGAAAAACTTCAATTCCTCATTTCAACTATTTTAAAACCTATTTCCAGAAACAATTTAGCAAAGCGATCCAGACCATAAACATCTAGAACGGCACTCGGAGGTGAAAGCTTGAGCACATATTTTCAGCTAAATACAAAGATTTTTAACAGACCCAGATGATAAAATCAAGAACGCGCTTAAAGGAAATACCAAAAAACTGATTTTTATTACCTCAGCTAATGTAAAATCAGGCCATGAGTCTCCGTCATCCATGCTTGCTATCGTGTTGACAGAATCTTCGCGGGTTTCTTTTTAAGAGGTTTTGTGTCAGAGCTGAGCTGAGCTGAGCTGAACTGAACTGAACTGATCTGAGGTTTTAGTGAATTGGGTCTTTGTTCTCCCCGGTGACGTCGGAAGCTAGTGGATCTCGGTAGCCAATAAAACCCCGCCAGCTCATAGTATTGGACAGGTAGGCCGCACCCAATCATGGCCCATGGGTGGGTGGACTTTCTTACGAAGAAGGCGCCCTTCTAAACTACGTCGTCTCGGTTTTATTGAGATTATTTTCTGTTTAATGCTTATATCAGAAAAATATAAATGAATTTATTTGCTTCATGTTCATGAGATAGATTTTATTCTCTGTAAAGTATATGTAGAAAAAAAAATCAAAATTAATGAATTGGAATTTATAATTTTATTAATTTTTTCTGAGATGTTTAATTTAATTTAATTACAAAAATATCAATATTTCTTTTCATAAAAGTATAAAATATGATTTTTAATCCTGTCTTTTAACGGTATTACGTGTCGAAATTTGGAGTTAATAAAAAATTGCAGATTTTAATAGATATTAAATTTTCAATTTTTTTTTTCCATTCAAGAACTCATTATGTCCATTGGTATCAGAGCAGTAACCGAATCAACTATAAATCTATATAAATAGACAAGGATTTAGACAATCTAACCAAAGATATTAGTAACATTATAGGTCTCAAAATACTTTACAATGATGATAATGAAAGATGAGATGTGCTGAATGTGTATAATTCTCATAAATTTGAAAAAAAACAAAAGGAATTCTTAATAGATTCAGAATTTTTGAGAAACAAAAGCCAAAAAATGGTACAAAAGAGTTAGAATTAAGACAACTATAAGTTGTTGGGTAAGGGAAATTGTCTTCCCCTTCTCAGGAATAAAGTCGATGATGCTGTTGCAATTGCTCGGAGGAGAATACAGAAATGCCATTGAAATACAGTCTTCCTTCTCTGCTTTAAATATTGGCCTTCCTATCACATGCTTGTACTGCCCCCCACTCAATGCCTGTTTAAACCAAATTTTGAAATTAAATGGAACGAATCATTCATGTAATTAACGAGAAAAGGTTTGCTACAAGTTATCATCATTCTTCACAGCTGTCAAATGTTTATAAAAGTAAAAAATTTAATGATGTTCGAGGTACGAATCCTTCTCTTTTCGGAGAATAGTTATTCAATTCATTGGTGGGGTTTCTGCAATGAGCTTGACAGTTGTAAAGAACAAAACAGCAATGTTGTTAAGAAAAATGGAGATTTTGCAGAATGAGAATACGTACCTGGATTTGATCTCCAGCTGTTACAACAATGGCATCTTCATCTGGGCAAAAGGAGACCCAACCTTTCTTGGAGTAGACGTGAAATTCTGAAGCACCATCACAAATATGCAAACACAATGCATGTGAGAAATCAACTCCCCTTATCAGCATTCTTATCACATCATATCTCAGGGTACTTGAATCTTCGGGAATGATTCTGCAATGCTTGTACAGATAACATACAGAACCAACATTTTCCTGCTCATACATTGATTTTCTCACTGAATTTTCCCTCAGAGTTTGTACAATTTGCTCGGAAATCATTTCCATTTCTGACATAAGGGTTTCCATTTTCTCACTGCACGTTACCAAGAAAATAATGAACTAATCAGAAATCATTTAATTCAATCCTGAAAATTGCAGAAACAGTTAATGTTTTTACCTGAATTTTGAATATCCAAGAGGCCAAATTCCCTCCATTCCCTGCTCCAGAATTTCATCTCTACCCCAAACAAATTCTTCACTCAATTCACTCTCTTCCTCCCCATGATGAACTTCTTCAAACCCATAAGGCTTCTCCGGGGACCTCGTCACCACTGCCCGCTTCTCCGGTGACACTTGGAAAACTCCGGCGGCTGTGGCCAAAGCAGTCTTTGTCAATTCTCTTGGAATTCCATAATTCACTAGCTGAAAACATCCAATTGTGGCTATAGAATCCAAAACCTTGGAAATAGCGTCGCTATGCGTAGACTTCAATGATTGAAAATCAACCCTCGGAGGATTTTCAATGAACTTTTGTCTAGGGAACACTTTATCAGGCAAAATCAAATCAGGCACACGCAGTGAGTGCTCAAGAAATTCAGTGAGCACATCATCATTAGTGACACAAGAACGTCGGCCAGTGCCGATCGGGGATGGCGGCGGGGCACGGAAATCGAGGGGCTTTTCAGGCATGGATTCGGGTGAAACTGCCATGGAAAATCTTAGAATATAAAAGAGTAGTAGCGAAGCTCAATATGTTCTTGTTAATTTGATCAATTGTGCAAGTGCCTTTATTCTTCTTTGCTTTTTGATATTGTTAAAGAAAAAGTTCACAGAGAAATCATGATGGCATTGGTATGAACAATGTCTACATTTAGAGAATCATCACAACATGAATTTCTTTTCTTTTCTTTTCTTTGATTTTGCTTTTTGTACAACTTTTGCTTTTTATTCATCATCTCATCTCTCTGATAGCCTGGCTCAACATCCCAACATCTGGGGTCACATTTTTTACCCCAAATCATATTTGTACACATGCACACAAAATACGATTACAAAATAATTTTTCTTTTTATAATATAAAACGTTATAATACATTATCGTCCACAATATAATTAGGTTAGCATTTTAGTAACATTTATATTTTTTATATGCCAACTTTATGTCATTAAATTTTAAAGTTTTTGAACGACCACTTAGAAAAAAAGTAAGAGTAACGATAAACTGGTTAATCAGTTAATATATATGGAGATCCTATTAATACCCTCTTAAATTTGAAATATTTTTTTACATTATTTATAAATTGTTAGATTAAATATTTTTAACAATTAAAATTAAATCTAATATATATATTAATTACGTATATTAAATTAAATTTTGATGGTTAAAAATGTCTAGATTCAATAATTTATAAATAGAGTTAAAAATATGTAAAATTAAGGGTTATTCCGTCCGAAAAAAACAATACATGCTTTATGGGTTCTAATTTGGGCCAGGTTGTCCGAGTTTTAAGAAGTTAAGCTTTGAGGTATGTAATGATTAATGTTGAGCCTACCATGGAATCGGAAAGAATTCGCAATCATATTACCAATTTGTCAAACTCAAACTGTAGAAGAAATTAAAATAGAACCGGCTGGTTTGGGTTAGGTTAGGAAAAGGGTCGTGGTTTACTGACCACGTCTATAGAGCTAACTATATATGGCCAACAATTGAACTTAATTAGTTTTCTTAACCTTCAATTAATTTACCTCCCAACCCTAGGGAGCAAATATTAGGATCCTTAGGACAGATTTTAGATTTTGAAGAAATTTAAATATATTAATTTAATTAATTTTAGATAGTATACTTATTTTTTTATTTTATTACATCAGAATAAAAATATTTAAAAACTAGTAATTTTACCTATAAAATCCTTGTAATTTCTTAAAATAAACTCTATAAAAATTAAAAAAATAAATCAGATTTAAAAGGACATTATGAACTTACTTATATATCAAATTTTAGCATTAAATTAAAATTTTGACTTAATTTTATTTAAATATACATATATACATAAGTAGAAGAAGAAATTAATGAAATTAAATTACATATACATATATAAAATTGGATTAGAAAATGAAGGGTCAGTTGCCAAAAGAAACAACAATAAAAGTGCCTGCTTACGAAGGAATTATGCAGAAAGATCGATGATAAGAATCGTGTACGAGAAATAGAAATAATTGAAGGAGGATACAGAGAGTACTTAGAATACAAAATGAAATTATAAGAAAAGATGTGCATTAATTGCACCAAAGCGATCGTTGAATAATAAGATATAAAGATTTGGTATTTTGGATGAGGGGTGAATTAATTGAATAAATGTTGCTTGACATTTCATCTCATGAAACATCCATGAATTTTGAGGCACAAGTTTGTTTGATGGGCTTAAAGATCAAATAATTGAACTTGCCCAATTATCCATGGGCCTGGGGACTAACATGTCCACATTCATAACGGAGATTTATGTCTAAGATTAAATTAATAATTAGATCATCTCTTTAATCAAATTAAACTTTAATTTTTAAATATTGTACATCTATGAACTTTACAAAATGAAATAAGAGTCAATGATCTTCCACTTTCACAAACCGTAAAAATAGATTAAGTGAGATCAGTATATCTACAAATTTTATTTAATTTTTTGTTATAAATATCTTAAATTGTATTGATTTCATTTTTTTAAAAAAACATTTGAGAGTTTGACAAAAATTTTGATAAATTTGACTAAAATTGCTATAGTCTCTAACTCTTTTTTTATTATTATTTTTTTCTTTTTTTCTTTTTTGGGTCAATGCTATATATAGCATGCCAACATTTGGTCATAAGAATTGGTGTTGTTTAATTCAAAAGTTTCAATGAATAATATCTCGAATAAAAAAATATTCAATGTTTAGGTAAAAATGTAAGCTTTAGTGTCAAAAGTTTCCAAACAACGATATGTGGAAAGAGCAATCAAATTTCAATTTGAAGATTCTGGTATGCCTAATAATTACTATTGGAAAATGAAAGCTAAATACAAATTAATTCATATATCTGCACTTAAAGTAGGGATGTTTAAAATTCGATCCGATCCAATTAATCCGCTCAATTTAATCTATTTTTAATGAGTTTTGAAGGGTTAATAGATTAGATTGAATTTAAAATTTTAAAATTCGTTTATAGTGAATTAAATTGTGAATTTACATTATTAATTTCTTATTAATTTTAATATAAATAGGAATTATGTACTTTTCACGTGTAAAAAGTGAGAAACCTAATTACATAGGAATAATATTTAAAGTTAGAAAAATGTGAAATAAAATTATAAATTATTATAAAGTTAAACGAAATGAAATAATATGTATAACTCTGTATACTTTGACTTTAAAAAGTGTTTTTGTCCTTGCTAAATCTTCTAATTTCTTTTGTCAAACGTGATATAAACCCACAAAATTCCAAATTTACATCATTTTCTTTTAACGATAAAGAATAAGGAAAAAGAAAAAAAAAACATGTGGTCTATTATGAATTATGATAAATGACTTAGATTATGTTAGATAACAAATAAGATAGACATAAATTTCATAAAATATTATATTATATTTTATTTTAATTCCAATATTCAAAATCTGTTCATATATAAACAGTTTAAATGTTTATACAATTTAAATTTTTCAAATTTTATCTAAATTAATATAATAAGATTCACAAAAATTGTGGTTATATATTTAAAGTTAAGAATTATAAAAAAAAATAAAATTCTTTTTATTATCAATTTATTATATCATAAATCATAATATTTTTTTAGTTAATAATTAGTTATAAACGGACAAAAGAGATTTAGAGCATAATTAAATATTAAGTGAGTTAATTAAAAGACAAGTGGGTTAATGATTTGGGATTTGGTAGATGGAATTTGGACCCACGTGGTATCGAAGTGTTTTTTGTATTTTAATGATAATTGATTATTTTTTTGGCTTTCATTCACGGTCCACGCCGTCGGCTCCGGCGGCTACACCAACCTTCTCCTTCATACTTCCTTCCTTTTAAGAATTGAAAAAAATGATTTTTATCAAATATTGTCGGTTGCTTTTGGAAAGTGTTTTAAAACCACATTTTAAATTTTGAGTTGAAAATTCATTGCAATATAAATAAAAAGATTATTCATTTTAAAATTTGTTGAAGTTAATTAACACATTTCTTTTTAAAAACTTACATTTAAATATTAGGTTTAAAAAAATTTAAACATATTTTTTTAGATAGTTAGTTGACCGTTAGAGAACCATTAGGTATTTTCGAACATTCTATCAATTTAATAATTTAATTTTCTATAAGTTAATAATTAAAGTTTAAAATAAAATAATAATATTTAGTATTATTAATTTATCCACAACATTTTAATAATATTTAGTTTAAAATTCGAAAAATAATTTTTATAAATTAGACTAGCATATATTTTTTTAGTGTTGTAAATATAATTTATTCATAAAAAAGTAAAAATTTTATTTTTTAATTTTTTATACTTTAAAAATTAGTAGTTATATTCCTACTAAAAATTTTAAAAATTAAAAACTTTTAATATTAAGTTTTTTTAATTTTTGTATCTCATTTAAAGTGATGTTATATTATCAATTGGATAATAAATTTATTTAAGAATTATTATATTATTTCACTATCTAATAAATAAATAATACATTATATAAAATAGTAAAACTTAAATAATATAGAACCCACATTACATATATATAAGTATGTAAAATAATAGAAATGTTTTATTTTGGTCAAAGAATTAAGGAAATATTTATGGCATGTTTGTCTTTTGAAAAAAATTAGATGGTCAGCTAATAGTTCAGGAAAAATATGTGTGAGTTTCTCCAAACCTAATATCTAAATGTGGGTTTCTCAAATCTTAGGAGAGGTGTGTGTTAATTTTCTAATTTCTTAATAATTTACTTTACTAATTAATATCTCTACAAGTGTAGATTCATATATAATTTGTAAAAATTTAATTTCAAATTACTAGTTATTAAATATGTATCTATTAGAGCGAGACATATTTTTTTCTAATTTAAGAATAAATAGCGTGTTACATGTATGTAGAAATCTTGTCTAACTATTACATCTAAACTTAAATAGAATTATTATATATATCAATAGAATATAATGTAATATTAAAATATGAATATTCGTGTTAAAGAGTTATTAAATGTTGTTATACAAGAACTTGAATAATAATATAACGAATTTGCAAAAACTTTGAAACATTTTGAAAATGATTGATATATTGGATTTATTTAAATTAGGTTTAATTAATCACATGGGAATTCAAATAATATGAGAATTTATATTGCCATAAAATAATTGAATAGTATTCAAACCTAGCTTTGAAATAATTCGTCTTTATTCTACCACAAATATTCTTATATTATTCTAATTAAATTAATATAAAAATATGAGGTGGAAGAGTAGGTGAATACATTTGCCATAATTTGACTATTAAAACTCAATTTTCAACTTAAAAAGGACTTGTTTGTGATGTTGAAATGTATATTTCTAAAATGTTTGGTTAATGTGAAAATTGGAAAAAGATTAACATAAGTTCTTGTTATAACCATATTAATTAAATTGCTAATTATTTATTAATTAATTAATTAATAGTGTTAGATGTATCTTAAATTAGTCAATTTACTGTCACTGCTAGGTGTTGGTCCCTGTTTCCATATATTGAGTCAATAAGTCAAGAGATCTCAACAACTTGATTTTACAATACATTTTTGGTTTGGCTTCATTCTGAGAGGCTTTTATCACTTTCATCATCATCATCATTTAGTAAATCGTGTGGCCACAATTGTTTCAATTATTGATTTCACTTATTTATAGATATGAGAAGAAATCAATGCATTAACAATTTATATTTGAAATCGATACGTATTTTACACTTTTAATTTAATTAATTCTAAAATTACCAATTAAACTAATTAACATTCACCTAAATGTATAATAACTAATAGTTTACTAATTTTATGTCATAACGATTGTGATTTCATGATATTTCAATCTTAGACCTATTCTGAATTGATTACAAATCAATTGGCTGTATTCTAATGTCGTTCCTATTAAAATTAAAATAAAAAATTATTTCATCATATTTATGTAATATTGAAAAAAATGACCAACTTAAATTTGAAATGTGTATTTTGTTGCTTTTATTTAGAGTGTTTTTCTCTTTGAATCATTCTTTTCGAAAGGATTAAAATCGTGTCAAACTATAATCCCCATCAACGAAGAAAATAAAACAAAAGCAAAATTAGTGAAATGTTTACAAGACAATTAAAATATTAAATCACTATCAAAGCTAATAATCACCATAAATTAAACACTTTTCGACCAAACATAAGAATAAAATCATCATTAATTAATTAATTATTGTTAAATATCTAATTAATTAGCAAAGAAAATGACACTAGCTAGCTTCTACATAAGATTACAAGGAGGAATATCTCATCATTAATCGGCCGGTTTTGCTGCTTAACATTATTAATGCAATAAAACTATTTATGATAATGACTTTAATTAATTGGAGACAAAATGCAACACATAATGTCAAACACAATTACACAAGATGGTTATATATAGTCCATGCAAAAGAAATTAGAATTATCGACAAAGTTTCAATAATATTCTTCATTGCATTTGGGAATCTCGTGGCCATGATTCAAACAAATTAAGGCAGAGAACTCTCTAGTCACATATTATAATTATTGTCATAATTAATATTAGTTCAATTATTATTAACTTTGAACAATATTTTATCACCACAAAAGGATTCAAAGAACTAATTGTCATATCAAAGTCGGTGAATCTAATTGAAGTTTACATTTTGGTACAATTATGTGTACAATTTTGTGTGGTTTAAAATTAATATTATGAAGAAGAAATGGGGTTTAAGTCATAGTCAAATTTGGGACATGATTTCGGTTGGAGCCATGATCAATTTAATTAATTAATTAATATAATCAATCGTGTTCAAGTACGAGATAGACAATTGCCAAATGCTATAATGATAGTTATGGAAACTTGCTTCATTAATTGATTCCTTGAAATCTTCTTTCTGTTACCCAGGATTCACGATTTAATGTCGTCAGTATGACGTTAATAAGAAACTTTAATAGAAGAAAATTAAATAAATAAATAAAGCCCATGAACAAAAAACAAAAAATCATTAATTCATAATAATTAACTTGTTTAATTTCACAGAGAATTTTATGATTTAAGTCTTATGAATTAAAAATTGTTAAATTTAAATGATGATATTTTCTTGAAAACAAATTATAATATAATACATCTCTTTTAAAAAAATTATACCTAATTTTTTTCTTAATTTATATCTCCTTTTTTTTTTTTTTGTGGGTATGGATGATGCAATAAAATCTTTTGATGAGCAAAGGAGTGATGAAAGAATGAAACAAACTCTTGTCATCAGAACATCATCACTAACTCCATTAATACATCTAGAAATATTTTCTTTCCTTTATCTTCATAGAGAGGCTACAAACTTTCTAGCTATCAACTCTATGTGGCATTAAAATAGAAAAATATTAAACGATATACATTTAAGTTAAATGACATTAGGTCTTCATTTTCTGACCAAAGTTTATGTTATTTTAAGTTAGAGTTCACATTATATTTCAATGATGAAGACCCAATAGTCTAAAGGCCTATTGATTTTTAGAAGAATCCTTTCTTATGTCTACTCACCTAACAATAAGAAAAAAGGTATTATATCTTGAAAGTGAAATGATTCCTTTCCTTGGTGAAGCAAATTTATTGCCTTCATTTTGAACCAAACCCACTTTCCCTAGTTAGAATGTAAAATGGTGAAATTAATAACAACCCCTAAACTTGCTTATTGCTTATTCCTTTAATATATAGTTTGAGGTAACCCAAAAAAAAAAAAAAAAGTCAATTTCTTTATATTGTTTATTTAAAAAGTAATGTACTATATTAGTTTCTATATATTTATAGTAACATATATAATTCTTATTATTAGATAAAAAAAATTCAATTATATACTAATAATAAAAATACTTTTGAGATCTTAATTAATTATTTTGATACTTCAAAATCTACTATCATCTTTCACATCAAGATTGATTTTTTGACATGGAAAAACCTCTATTTCAATTAGTAGATGGAGATTATTGTCAACCCGAAAATGTCTCTTGAATCATAATTAAATTTAAATTATTCTTAAATTATACTATACTTTGGATCCCTTTCTTTAATTTTGAATTTTCATAGCTTATAATAATTTTTAAGTGAATTGTGAAAGTGACCTCCCGTAAAAGACATTTTAAATGGATAAATCTTAACCTTATATTCTTCATTGAAATATGTAATTTATATATTAAAGTTTGAGATTTTATCTCCCAGTATCATTAATATATATATATATATATATATATATATATATATATATATGCATAAGTTCCCACATGTTTACATGGCTAATTTTCATGGTTATTAAGAGGACTTTAATTTGAATCCTTAGCTAGGGGAATCCTTGAATTTCTAAGGTTTACATCATTTTCAACAGAGAAAATTAAATAACTCAAATTTGACAAATTATCACTAAAAATTGAGATAAATTGTCATACAAGTATGAAATTTTTAATATAAAAATTAAAATTTTAATTCAAAAATTCAACAAATCGTCTGAACGCAATGTACCGAAATGAAAGAATATAATTCATCCCAAGTAAATTAAAAATAGAGACAAATTCTCTTGATCATGAATGAAATGCATATCAATTATGTAAAATTAATTGCATGATTGTTTTTCAACCCCTTTGATTCCAGTAATAATCGCAAAGAATATTGGACTCATTGAAAAGGATTGTCGTTTCATATATGATTACAAGCCACAAGAAATAATTATATAAAATTATTATATATATATATTCTAGAATTGCAAAAGTCAATATTAATTAATATGTTTGTATATATAATCCCTGAAAATCACTTCTTGTTTAACTACCAACAATATATATTTCAAATTAATTAAGATTAATTTCTAATTATAAAGTGGCTCCAAAGAAGAAAACCCAAAATGGCGTGAGAACAAAAAGCGCTTCTAAAGCTTCAAAAAGCACTTTTAAAACATCCTTCTTTTTAACAAATGAGGTGCAAACTTTTTAACGAATTAAATCTCACAGACTTTAAAGAGAAAATTAGTTAAATATATAGTCCATGCCGAAAAATGTGCATCAAATTAAACTTAATTAGAATTATATGTTTAATAAATATTAATTTTCGAATTTTAATTAGCTAGGAAGAAGATATAATTTATTTAGGCATTATACAAATAATTAAGGGAAGGTGGACCTAAATAACAACCCCTTTTGCTTCAATTCAATGACTAAAATAAATCATAAGCAGTGTGTCCATTATCCTTTTCTAATTTGGGTGGGTTGGGTAACCAATATTAATTGAAGGGCTGGATATTTTAATATGCATAAATAAATTAATTAGTTGTTTTAATTAATTGTGTATTTGTGCGTGCACTTTCATATTCTAATGTGTGTGGTGACATGATCTAGTGATTATCACATTAATTAATTATAAATGTTAATTAAAATTAGTAGTTATAAGTTAACCATTATAGAGGAAATTAACACGTGTCAATAAAGTAGGTTGAGAGTTGTTTACTTTAAACATCATTTTCCATGAAAAATTTGATAATGGGAAGCGATAGATGCTATGAACAAGTGGTAGTTGGGATATGAGCATGTAGAATTCTCTATAGATTTTGGATTGGATTGGATTGGTTCGTGGATCTTTGACTGGTTCCAACTTTCATATATATGTTACCTAATTCATAGAATTAATTAAAATAAAATATAAATAATTTATTGGGTCTTAATTTAAGTGAGAATAAAAAGCTTAGGGTCAAGGCAATGTGCTTGTCCTTTAGTTGTCATCAAATTATCATTGGCAACTAAAAATTTAAAAATACTTTTAATTTTTTAATATAAAAAATATCAACAATATAATTAACAATTCATGAAGATCATCTTCTTTAACAGTATATAATCACTATGAATTAGATATACAACT
Organism: Melia azedarach; assembly: GCA_028052125.1. Taxonomy (NCBI): domain Eukaryota; kingdom Viridiplantae; phylum Streptophyta; class Magnoliopsida; order Sapindales; family Meliaceae; genus Melia; species Melia azedarach. The sequence continues at coordinate 1,737,426 of CM051398.1, read as the reverse complement.
ATTAATATATTACGTCATAAATCTACTGAAATTTAGATACTAATATTAATTTATACAATTTATTTAAATATTTACGTATATACAATACAATTTTTACGCCCACATTAAAAAAAATTTACTTACATATTAATAAAAAAAATCCTACCTTCTATAGGAGGAGTTTTGCCAAAGGACAAAATTCAAAAATATTTTTTAAAAATATTAAAATATAATTAAATGACGAAATAATGACTTTTACAGTAAAAAAAGTATATATATTATATATTTATAGATATTAATTTTATTTCTAATAATAAAATTTATACAAATACGACATTTTTTTAACCTTAATCCTAGGTTTTGGAGATTTAAAAAAATCTTTATGATAGTTGATCAACCTCGTCTATAACACTTAACACGTGTAAACATATATGAACAACAATTCTTATTAAAAAAAGCATATAATAAAATAATTATACATATTTTTCTTGATGATTGATGACCAAGTTTAGATTAGCTTTGAGTTATAAGTTGACCAAACTCTGTAGTACCCCAGTAGCCACCATCAAGGAGTTGGTAAGAAACTGAAAAACATTGTCCCCCAAATTCATTTAATAATAAAACATATATTTCCAAAAAAAATAAATAAATAAAGAGGATATTACGTGGAAGCAGTTTCATCCACCTACCTCGTTTCGTCATCTTAGCCAATTAAGTTTAAATCTTCAACGAACCCTAACTAGCAAAATCTTATTGTTTAATTTTCTTTTAATTTACCCATTTGTAAATAATTAAGTTAATTGGAAGAGATTAGAGATTTTAATTCAAAAAAGTTGATAATTATATATAAAGATATTGTATTTATCCCTTGATTTTTTAGAAAAAGCGATATACCCCATAAGTATCTAAGAAACGCAACATACCCCTAAATTTTAAAAAAAGTCTAAATTTTTTCTTAAAATTATTATTTATATCTTAATTTAACTATTTTATCTCTCTATTATTAAAAATATCTAAAATAATTATTTTTTATTTTTTATTTATAAAAATTAATATAATCTTATTGTAATATTTAAATTTAAAAATTATAATAATATTTTAATTCTTAATTATTTTTTTAAATTTATAATCAAATATTTATAATATCTAATTTATATAATTTCTAAAATATATTATATTATATTTAAAAAAATTAAGTATAAATCATTATACATTTTTTTATAACATAAAATTTATTGTCAAAATTTCTTAAATGTTTACATAATTATACATAATTTTGGGAATATTAATCATACATAATTTTTAAAATAAATTATTTTAATAATATAATATTTTTTAGAAAATATATAATTAAATATTATATAAATTTGATAATAGAAAGAAATAAGTAATTAAAGGTTAAAACATCATTATAACTTTAAATTTAAATTTATGATAAGATTATATTAATTATTATAAAATAAAAAATAAATATAATATAATTATTTTAGATATTTTTTATAATAGAGAAGTAAAATAGTCAAATTAAGATGTAAATAATAACTTTAGTTGTATCTTAAACTTTTTTCAAAACTCAAGGGTATGTTGCCTTTTTCAAATATTCAAGGTGTATATTAAAAAAGTTAGAAGAATAAAGTACAAGAATTTCTTATATATATTATCTGTATGAACTATTTATAATATGTAATGATCTAATTTTAATTTAAAAATATTTGACTTATTAGACAAGTAATTTGATATTAATAGTAGTAGATGAATGTCTAATTAGATTTCGGTAGACTTTTTTTTTTTTTCAGAAAAACAGTAAAAGGAAAAGTTTGAGTTTAGAAAAGATTTTCCTTTTTCATGAAAGAAAAAGACTTGAGTACTTGATATTTGAATTTAAGATTTTAAATTAAAAAAAATCTTGTGTTTTAGGATAAATTTAGTAAATATATCTAATTATATTTAGTGCTACTTAATATTTGGATTTTTAAATTTTTAAATAGAAAAATATCTTATGCTTAAAATCGATAATTGGTAAATACATTTTAAGCCAATGATAATATTTAATCATCTATGTTAACATAAAAATCAAAGTAAACTCATCACGAAATTTTTTTGATTAATCAATTAGTATATTATTATAAAAAATTTATAAATAAAGAGATATTATAGTATTTTCACTCGTATTTCAAAATATATTACAGTCTATATTTATTTATGAAGAAAATTCAGATTATTAAATTTGATAATAATTCAAAATTATCTAAGTATAATAAAGGGATTTACTTTCCATAAATCATGTGACCAATTACTACAAATTATTATTTTGATTGATATTTTAATTCTAGCAAATTACTTGGTAAATTTTAAGAGATATCATCGAAGATATTAGGAATTATTTTTAAAATTATTTTCATTTTGTAATTAATTTTATCAACTATAGGGATAGTTTGTCGATCAATTAATCAAAAAACAAAAATTCATGAGATTTGACCAAAGGATGCTTCCTTTCTTCTTTCCCATGGATAGTGGCTAACAACATGTATTAACAAGTTAATATTTTGGCAATATACGGTAATAAATACAAATTTCACCAAATATCACGTGACACTCACATGACGGCTAACACAGAAAGATAATGCCCCACAATATATTATTGAGTGATCAAATTGCAAGAAAGTGTCGAGAAACTAAGGTACGGCCTGTCATGTTTGAATACTGTGATCCAACGATCAAATTTTTTTCATTTCTTAAAAAATTATTTATTCATTAATGAAATTCAAAATTACTACCTTAAATTAAATTTCTTACTTGCATGTGTGTATGTGTGTGTATATATATATACCCTCAAAGAGCTTCTCTTCACAAAGCACTTCTCTCTCCTTCTCTCCTTCTCTCCTCTCCACAAGGAAACGAAGAGAGAGCTTGGCTTTGGGACTTTTTCAGAGATTATTGGAGAGAATAGTTCAGCAATCAAAAGTTGAGAATTAGTCGACAGAAGTTCAATACTCCAACAACCCCAAGAGACTAGAGAGAACAATTCATTTCTGTTATCTTCTGAGGAAAAAAATCCAACGAAGTAAGTGTTTTTTCTGCAATTTTCTTCCCTTTGTTTGGTAGCAGAGAAACGAGGAAGGAAAAAAAAGAAGAAAATCGCAGAACATTTATTCTTGTTAAGTGTTTTGCCAAGCAAGCCATATACTGTAGATTTTCATTGCATTAAACATCCAAATACTGTGCTGTTACGTAGCAGTAACAATAGTTTAAAGTTCGACTTCCGCTCACACAGTTTTCTTTCGATATTAATTTTCTCAGCAACCAATCAATACCGAAGAATATATAAATTCTAGATTCATTTTCATTTTTAATCATTTTCTGTTACTTTTATGCTTTCCAGGGAGAAGAAAATGGATCATCACGATATAGAAAGGGTGAGAAATTCAAGGAGATTGAATGGAAGCATAAGTAGGAGCTTAAGCAGAACAAGCTGGAGCATGGAAGAGGTGTTTTCCGGCGGCCGACACTCGAGGAGGAGCAGCCGAGTCGACGACGATGAAGAAGCTCTAAAATGGGCTGCCATTGAAAAGCTGCCAACCTACGACAGGTTGAGAACAAGTATTATGCAATCGTTCATGGAGCCCGAAATTCCTGGAAACAAAACTGAGCACAAAGAAGTTGATGTCAGGAAACTCGACATGAATGAAAGACAGAATTTCATTGATAAGCTTTTCAAGGTTGCTGAGGAAGATAATGAGAAGTTCCTACAGAAGTTTAGAAACAGAATTGAGAAGTAAGTTTTACTACTATAATTATTGTTTTAATTTGTTTCTGTTGTTGTCAAAGTGTTTTTTATTTTGCAAGTTAATGACATGCATTCGAAAGTGCTTTTGTGACCTAGTAAAAAGGACTTTTAAACAACTTCTATGTTCATACTCAGGATAAATTTTAATTTCTTCATTTTAATCATTTACTTTTAAAAAAGAGATACCCAAAATGTTTTCGTCACTCCGTAAATACATATTTTATCTGATAATTAATTAGTAATTTTAGTAATATCGTAATATCTCGATTTCAAATAAATATATACTAGTGGTTAGGAACGTTGCTTAGCATGCATTAATTGTTGGACATGTTGGGCCATTCTATTTGCACCACATAATTTGTCATATATATTTTTCTTCATTTTTGGTTACTAGTCTGTATCATTTTCATATCAAAGACAAACAAATTAATTAAAGCTTAAGAAAAGAATTTTCATCGAGGCTTTCTTGCTTCACAAGAGAATCAAGAAGTTGACATAGTTCTTAATTAGCCTATTCTCTCTTCCCTTTCTTAAACAGTAAATTAATAACTAATTTGATTAACCAAGTCAAATAATGAATCTGAGATTATAATATAATTAACAAATTTTTTTAATTAACTTTAAGTTAACTAATCACTTGGTCAATATATTGCAGGGTTGGAATTAGGCTTCCAACGGTTGAAGTTAGATTTGATCATCTAACAATTGAAGCAGACTGCTATATTGGGAATAGAGCTCTTCCCACTCTTCCAAATGCTGCTAGAAACTTTGCAGAATCTATTCTTGGTTTGGTTGGGATTAGCTTGGCCAAAAGAACCAAGCTCACCATCCTGAAAGAAGCCTCAGGAATCATTAAACCATCCCGGTAACTTTATAAAACAAATTAATTTTACTTTCAGATTGTAAAATTATCGTGCAGTTTTTTTATGTGACTTCAATAATTTTTTTGTCGCAGAATGACATTGTTATTAGGTCCACCATCATCAGGGAAAACAACACTTTTGTTGGCACTGGCCGGAAAATTAGACCCAAGCTTGAAGGTTGGTAAATAATGAAAAATTAATTAATTAATTAATGCTTACTCAGTCAAAATTGACTAGGCTTTAGGGGGTTAGTTGAAAATTTTGAAGTAATTTATTTTGACTTGGTGAATCACTTGCAGGTTAGAGGAGAAATTACATACAATGGATACGGGTTAAATGAATTTGTTCCTCAAAAGACTTCGGCATATATCAGTCAGAATGATGTTCATGTTGGAGAAATGACTGTGAAAGAAACCTTGGATTTCTCTGCTAGATGCCAAGGAGTCGGAACCCGATATGGTAATTAATTAAGAAAATCAAATTTTATTATTAGTATAATTTTGAAGTTGTTAAAATAAATATTATATTGGTATTAATTAATTAACTTTTAATTACTTTGTCTTGTATATACATATAGATCTCCTAACTGAGCTTGCTAGAAGGGAAAAAGACGCGGGCATATTCCCAGAAGCTGAAGTGGACCTTTTCATGAAGGTAGGTAGAGTTTTTGAGTGTCAAAATTATTCCTAAATATTACCCTAATGATAATGATATTTTTTCTTTCAAATTAATTCTAATGTGTGATGGTAATTGTAATATACAGGCAACAGCAATGAAAGGAGTGGAGAGCAGCCTAATTACTGACTATACCCTCAAGGTAAGATGATGAGCAATTTAGCTTCTAGCTTCTGGTGGAAAAATAAGTGCTTTTCAGTAAGGAAAGTTGAAAGACATTTTGGCAAAACAAGTTGCAACAACTTTTAACTCACTCTCTATCTTTCAACTATATATATATATATAATATAATATATATTGTAGAAATTTTCTATTGTCAACATTTTCTCCTCACCTACTATATCACTTAGTTGCTGACTGCTGTCCAACCATTCATGTTTGGTGGATAATGGGGGCCCCTTAGAAACACGCTTAATTCATTGTTTAAGTTTATTAAATATAATAATTAATTAATTATTTCTTGCTCTTTGTATATTGAACAGATTTTAGGGCTTGATATATGCAAAGACACCATCGTTGGAGATGAAATGCATCGAGGAATCTCTGGTGGACAAAGGAAACGAGTGACAACAGGTTCATAAAATAAAATTTTCTTTCTTTATTTTTCTAAATAATTATGTATGTTATTAATGCACGTTCTAAATACTTGCAATTTTTTTTAAAGATTAATTCAAAGTTTGGCCAAATGTGTGTATTGACCATTTATATCATTTGACTTGGAACTCTCACCAACTCCCAATCTTCCATTAATAAAATTCTTCGATGTGAACTGAAGATTACAGCAAATTAAGCACTTTTGATTTTCTATTAGACTTAAAGAATCACTTTTCTTTTGGGAATTGGTATTCTGCCAACCCAATCTTGAATGTTTATTTATAGTTACACCTTTTCTTTGTTAATTCTATCTAGCTCCTATACAATTCATTAGTGGTTTTATGTTTAAAAAAGAAAGATTGTTTTTTTACTAAAAGCACTTTTCATAAAGAACATGCTACTGCTTTCTGACAAGACAAGTGCTTTTAAAATAGAAAATTAATACTTTCAAGGTCCTTTAAAGCCGGAAGAAACAAAAATAAGATATTTTAAGAGGATAAACAAGCATTATACAAAAATAAATAAATAAATAGAATGCACAAGCAGTATTTTCATGTACCCTAAAAATTTTATTACGAGAACTAAAATTCTGACTAATTTGAAAAAATATTGTGATCGATTGGAACAGGAGAGATGATTGTTGGACCCACAAAAACTCTGTTCATGGATGAGATATCAACGGGTCTAGATAGCTCCACCACATTTCAAATAGTGAAATGTTTGCAACAAATTGTGCATCTTACGGAAGGCACTATCTTGATGTCTCTGCTCCAGCCTGCTCCTGAGACGTTTGATCTTTTTGATGATATCATACTCTTATCAGAGGGTCAGATTGTTTACCAGGGCCCGCGTGAGCACGTCCTTCAATTCTTTGCCTCTTGTGGGTTCCGCTGCCCTGAGAGAAAGGGAACCGCCGATTTCTTGCAAGAGGTAAATCATCGTAGTAGCACTTAATACACTACATTGTGTCACACTATGAAGACTCTGAAAAGACTTGAGCCCATTTTGGATGGGCTTCAATCTTGTTCCATTAAAAACCATATAATATTGACCGGTAACTTGTGTTACAGGTTACCTCCAGGAAGGATCAGGAGCAGTACTGGGCAGACAGAAGCAAACCATACAGATACATTCCAGTAACAGAATTTGCAAACAAATTCAAGAGATTCCATGTTGGAATGCATCTGGAGAACGAGCTCTCAGTCCCTTACGACAAATCTCGGGCTCATAGAGCAGCTTTAGTGTTCAATAAATACTCTGTCCGGAAAATGGAACTTCTCAAAGCTTGTTGGGACAAAGAATGGCTGTTGATCAAGAGAAATTCATTTGTCTATGTCTTCAAAACGGTTCAGCTAATCATTGTTGCCATCATTTCATCGACTGTGTTCTTGAGGACTCGAATGCACACCAGAGATGAAAATGATGGAGTGATATTTATTGGTGCACTGTTATACGCCATGATCATAAATATGTTCAACGGTTTTGCTGAGCTGACACTGATGATTACCAGACTTCCTGTGTTTTACAAGCAGAGAGACCTTATGTTTCATCCTGTATGGACTTTCACCCTGCCAACTTTCCTGCTAAGGATTCCTATATCGATCTTTGAGTCTATGGTTTGGATCGTTGTGACATATTATACAATAGGATTTGCACCTGAAGCAAGCAGGTAAGTCTAGTCACACCAGTTCTGAATTTCATTACGTCACGCATATACAGAAGCTTACTGGATCTACATTTGCAGGTTTTTCAAGCATTTCCTGCTGGTATTCCTGATTCAGCAAATGGCTGCTGGGCTCTTTAGGCTTATTGCTGGAGTATGCAGGACAATGATTATTGCCAACACTGGTGGGGCACTGACGCTCCTCCTTATTTTCTTAGTTGGAGGTTTCATCCTTCCCAAAGGTAATGCAAAATCTATAAAAACTAGACCATAAATATGAAATGTACCGAATGAAAAGATTATAATGGATTAACATTTTGTTGATTTCATTGGTTTGACAGGGAAAATTCCAAGCTGGTGGGAATGGGGTTACTGGGTTTCACCCATGACTTATGGTTACAATGCCTTTTCTGTGAATGAAATGTATGCTCCAAGGTGGATGAACGAATGGGTATGTATCTGAAATGATTTTATCATCATGAAGTTTCGCATCAAACGCTTAGAATTCTTGTTCAAGAAAAAATAGGACCAAAGTTACAAGTCCGTTTTGATTGCATACAGGCCGCAGACAATGTCACCAAATTGGGAGTGGCAGTGCTTCACAATTCTGATATTCCGGCTGACAGCAACTGGTACTGGATTGGCGCAGGAGCCCTTATTGGATTCATAGTTCTATTCAATGTTCTCTTTACTTTCGCCCTCATGTACCTAAGTCGTAAGTTTTTTGAGCATTCTGTTCAAGGTTTTAAGCTGGTTTTACTTGGTTTGGAAATTTTGTTCTCTTTGTTGTGTTGATATATCTTGTTACTTGCTCTATTCTAGCTCTTGGGAAACCACAAGCAATATTGTCTGAAGAAGCAGCAGCAGAGATGGAGGCCGACCAGGAAGAATCAAAGGAGGAACCAAGACTAAGGAGGCCAATGTCAAAGAAAGATTCATTCCCTCGATCATTATCTGCTACTGATGCAAACAATTCAAGTAAGAACCAAAATCTTTTTATCACTCTATATCAATTCTGTCTAGTCATCAGTATAAACTAACCAAGCTTCCTAAATGAAATCGAAAACTTTACAGGAGAAATGGCAATCCGAAGAATGAGCAGTCGATCTAATCCAAATGGACTAAGCAGAAATGGTGATTCTTCCCTTGAGGCTGCCAATGGAGTTGCTCCTAAAAGAGGAATGGTTTTGCCTTTCACTCCTCTTGCAATGTCATTCGACAGTGTTAACTACTACGTTGACATGCCACCTGTAAGAATCTGTCCATTTTTCAATTTATTCTTCTATTGCGTGCTGAATCTTTTGATCCAAATTCACTGCCTATACTTACAAATTTGGTATTTGTAACAGGAAATGAAGGAACAAGGAGTGGCAGAAGACAAGCTACAGCTACTCAGGGAAGTAACAGGTGCATTTAGGCCTGGAGTCTTGACAGCACTAATGGGAGTCAGTGGAGCTGGAAAGACAACATTGATGGATGTTTTGGCTGGGAGAAAGACTGGTGGTTACATTGAAGGTGACATTAGAATCTCTGGATTCCCTAAGAATCAAGAAACCTTTGCTAGAATTTCAGGTTATTGTGAACAAAATGACATTCACTCGCCTCAAGTCACAGTTAAAGAGTCATTGATTTACTCAGCTTTCCTTCGGCTGCCTAAAGAAGTCAGCAAAGAGGACAAGATGGTAAGATAACAACTTATAAAAACTCTTTGAAACATATGATGCGCCAAAAATTGGAGTGCTAAAACAAGTTTACCTTGGTTTTGTCTTTCAGATTTTTGTTGAAGAAGTGATGGAATTGGTAGAACTAGATTCTCTCAAGGATGCTATAGTAGGGTTGCCAGGAGTTACAGGGCTGTCAACAGAGCAGAGAAAAAGATTGACGATAGCTGTGGAGCTCGTAGCTAATCCTTCAATCATCTTTATGGATGAGCCAACATCTGGTCTTGATGCAAGAGCAGCAGCCATTGTTATGAGGACTGTGAGAAACACTGTGGATACTGGCAGAACAGTTGTCTGCACAATTCATCAACCTAGCATCGATATCTTCGAAGCCTTTGATGAGCTGCTACTTATGAAGAGAGGAGGACAAGTGATTTACTCAGGACCGTTGGGCAGAAATTCTCAGAAGATCATTGAATATTTTGAGGTACCTTCACCTTCCCTGAGATTTTTGCTATCTCCTAGTTTCGTAAAGAATAGTTCTTTATCTGATTTCATACCATTTACAATCAAAGGCAATTCCTGGAGTGCCAAAAATCAAAGACAAGTATAATCCAGCAACATGGATGCTAGAAGTGAGCTCAGTATCAGCTGAAATTCGGCTTGGCATGGACTTTGCTGAACACTACAAATCATCATCATTGCACCAGTAAGTAGAGCTTTAACTTAATAAATATTATTATTTAAGGATACCAAACTCCGTTGTTGTGAGCCAATACATGGTGTTTATGTGCAGGCGAAATAAGGCACTAGTTAAGGAGTTAAGTACACCACCACCAGGAGCTAAAGATCTCTACTTTGACACTCAATATTCACAGTCTACATGGGGACAATTCAAGTCTTGCCTTTGGAAACAATGGTGGACTTATTGGCGAAGTCCTGACTATAATCTTGTTAGATACTGCTTCACCTTGGTTGCTGCTCTCATGGTTGGGACAATTTTCTGGAAAGTTGGTACCAAAAGGTTTGTGCTTACTTCTATCTATAAATTTCAAGCTCTCAAATGATTAACAGGCAACCTATCATGATCTTCTCCTAAAAGTACTTACATTTTCTGTGTTCTATATGTTCCAGGGAGGACACAAGAGATCTTACCATGATCATTGGAGCAATGTATTCTGCTGTCTTATTCGTTGGTATCAATAATTGTTCAACAGTGCAACCTATAGTAGCCGTTGAACGAACAGTATTTTACCGTGAAAGAGCTGCCGGAATGTATTCTGCACTGCCTTATGCCATTGCACAAGTAAGTTTACAGTTGGTTTATATCCCCCTGGATATTGCTTCTTTCAGCCTCCAAGTTCACTCATCTCAAAAATCCGTCTCTTTGCAATGCAGGTGGTTGCTGAAATCCCATATGTGTTCATTCAAACAACATATTACAGCCTCATTGTGTATGCTATGGTGAGCTTTGAATGGACAGCAGCAAAATTCTTTTGGTTTTTCTTTGTTACATTCTTCTCCTTCCTCTACTTCACATATTACGGAATGATGACTGTTTCCATCACGCCAAACCACCAAGTAGCATCGATCTTTGCGGCAGCATTTTATGCACTCTTCAATCTCTTCTCCGGCTTCTTCATCCCAAGACCGGTATGTCAACGACCAATTTAATTTCCTTTTCAGATTGCAACAGTCAACATAAGTATGCATTTTAACAGCTTTCCTTGTTTGAAATCTCAGAAAATTCCGAAGTGGTGGGTTTGGTACTACTGGATTTGCCCCGTAGCATGGACAGTTTACGGATTGATTGTATCACAATACGGAGATGTTGACTCGCCCATCAGAATAACAGGAACGACACAAACTGTTAGTGTAAAATCATACATTGAAGACCAGTTCGGGTATGAACCAGATTTCATGGGACCAGTTGCTGCAGTTTTGGTTGGCTTCACTGTCTTCTTTGCTTTCATGTTTGCCTACTGCATCAAGACACTCAACTTCCAAATGAGATAGAACAAGTCATTACTGTAAATACATATAGATTATATATGGTTGCAATTGTATAAGGTTTGGAATCTGTTTTTTTGAATATGAAAACCGCAGACGAGTTTAGTCGACAAGTTTTGTGTTTGTATATGTAAATGTAAAAGGTTTTTTCGTTTATGAAGAATGAATTATTTCAATGAACTATGAATGTAGCTATATATACATTATTTAAGAACTGAACTTCTCACATGCTAATTTTTTTAATTAGCCATTTTTATTGAGACTTTGTTACTTAATACAATTTTGTGTACATGTTAAATGGTAAAATCTCTCAACTGTCAAATTTTTATTAGGCCTTTTAAAATTGGGCACGAGTTGAACAACATCTTAGGTCAACCCATGCCGACACCGCAACAACACGTAATAATCCAAACAACTTAGGAAAAAAAAATGAAACGTACAAGCATGAGAGCAACATCATGCGTGGGTCCAGTTGCGGCATCTCGAGGTACAATCAGATGAAGCATCATGCGTTACAACTCAGCGAATTAATAAAAAAATCAGTAACAGTTAAAATTTAAAAACAAGTGAGATCAGATTCGGCTTTTGCAGCTGCGTGCGTGCATTTATTCATTCAACGTCGTCGCGTCGTAGCGTCCGCTCTCTCTCGAGACACGTGTCAGAAAAATGGGCGACCGTAATAAGTTAAGAAAATGGGAACGAGCCCACTGTAATTTCACTGAAAAGTGTGGAAAAAGTAAAAAGCGTGTGGACAGCAGTGGGCTTAGGTGGCGGAAAGCAAACAACTCCACGCTTTCCTGGTATTTGCCGTGAACTTGAAAGACTGCGTCAAACTTCAAATTCAAACTGCAATTTGCCTTTCCTACGACAGACTTTAATTGACTTGGGTTGGTATGAAGTCCTTGTGTTTCGCAAGTTGTGTTTTTTTTTACATATTTCGACTTTATGAAATTTATTCACACAAATTAATATAAACTATTATATGATTGTTGTATGTCTTATATTTTTATAAGAGTTACAAAATAAAAGAAAACAAATCTTATAAAATATATGACAATTACATTAATTTTAGTATATTTTATATTTTTCAGTCTTTGACATTAATTTTAGTACGTGACCATACACAGTTTGCATTGATGTATTTTTTTTAGGTGATAGAAATTAGGTTAGATTTTATATTATTATAAACGTGGTAATTTTAACTTTAATATATTTGCTATAATATGTTAAAAATAAGTATAATAATTATGTTGTTGTTAGTTAATTATCTACTTTTAATAAATTAAAGAGACAATATTAATAAATAAAGTAATTTTATTTAATATGAAGTATTTAATTTTGATGAGGTTAAAATAAAAAAATTGACACAATAAAAATGATAAATTAAGACATAAGATACGAATACGAGACTTCTACTCTAATTTATACTAACCAATTTTAAAGACGCAATAGTAATGATTTAAAGTATAATCTAAACATGCTACATTATTTATAAAATTAGATTCGTAAATTTAATGAAATTAAGATTGAGAATGAAAAATTTATTAACCTAAAGGTAATATATATATATTGATATACGCAATAAAATATAATATCTCAATTTAAATAATGAAATGGGTGGAGTGCAACAAATTTATAATCAAACATTTAATAGTTAGATACATGGACTTAAGTTCAAAGAAGATAAAGCCTCCACCAAATAGATGTTTCTTTTCAAAAGGAAAAATTTATTATTGTCAATGTGTTTGCCCAAAACCAAGAACTAGGTTTTGATTCTTGGCCACGGGTATTGATTTTGCTGCTTAACTACTTGGGCATATGTGTTAATTAGCTGCATAATTAGTTGCCTCCCAAACACGACCCTAATATTAATATTTTATGATATTATTCAATGCAAGTCACCAAACTCTTGTCCTAGGCATCAATTCTGGATCAAAATGAGGAATGAGCTCAGCATTTAGTCAATGGGACAATAACATTTGAGTCCCTCATTTTGTTTTTAATGTTTTTACTTGTTAGGATATAATTTTTTATTTATTATTAGTAAGTTTACGATCCTGAACCCTTTTGACATGATTGAAATAATTTTTTAAGGTCGAGTTAAATACTCTAATATTGTTATTAATAAAACATAATATGATTATTTTAATAAAAATCGCGAATTTATTTATTACAAATAGACTAATTATATCCATTTACGAAAAATAAAGATCTAAATATTTATATTCTTTAATTATTAAAGTTTTTGTTAGGTGTAATGACTCAAAATCATATCTTATTTAATTTAAAAACATTAAATATCAAACATTAACAACGAAATGTATAATGTATAAGTTTATTTATCCAAAATCTACTGTTAAAGTGTTAATAGATATTTATAGACATCATATTCTTTTGAAAGTAGAAGAATAATTTGTTAAATTGAAAAATCCCTTGGTAGGTTTTATGCCTGTTGTTGGCTTCTTCGGGTCTTAGGTTTGACCTAAAAAGAAATCAATGGGAACAATCTATTTCTGATACCAAACATAATTTATTCAATTCTATTCTTTATACACAAAACGTATCTTTTGAGTGTCGTTACATCCAAGGCCATATTAATATTATTATTATTATTGCATTTTAAAATAAACAACTACTAGGAATAGATCATCGAGGGGAAAATCAACATATAGATATTTAGATTAGTTAATTAATTGTTTAAAAGATTTATTATTATAAAAATATTCAATCCATTTGTGCATCTACTCACATCCTAAACATGTTTAAATTAAAATTTTATTAGACTTCTAAAATAAATGAAGCAAAAAAAAACTTTGGATTAATAGGGTATTTCTATTTTTTAATATATACCTATAATTAGTTAGCAAGCATTTGTAGGACAACGCTCCTCTTTAATTAATTAATTGCAAACCACTAGCTCCTTAGATTTGGACAAATTCATTATTATTATTATTATTATTATTATTATTATTATTATTTTTGTCTTATTACTCTCAACAGAACATTGTTTTTGCCCGCGTGCTTTTGGCATGTAAAGGCATTTCACCTACCCCCTCCGTAGTCATTTTCTTTATTTGTAATCCTTAAAAGAAATAAATATTAAATATTATCATCCATGTAATTTAAGCCCATTTTTATGCTATATATCCGTGTATAATTTTAGTAATTTTACGTTGAATTGTAGTAATTCGACACCGAATTGATATTAATTATGTACAAATTTGTACTAGCCCAATTAATTTTAACGATTCGAATAATATCAACTATTAATAAAATATGAACATTTGATCAAATAAAAAGGATTAAAGTTCAATCAGTTTTCAACTATTTTAACAAATTTTGGTTAAATTTATGTAATTGACATAATATTTATTTAAAAAAAATAAAAAAAATTGTTGGGTTATTTTACATAATATTTATAAAAGTGAAGAAATAGTAGTGATTAATTAATTATGTACACTATTGGATTTTGACGTAGAAGCTGAGGAAAACAATTGCACAAAGGGGGGTGGGTGGGGTTGGGCAAAATTGGTAAAAGGACAGGAATGAAATGGGAGTGACAATCACAGACACAAGTCTTGGGTTGTCACGTTGCTGTTTGGTTACAGTTGGCTGCTTTTCCAATTCCACAAATTCATTCATTCATTCATTCATTCATTCATTCATGTATGTGGTTGCAATTCCAATTGCATCACTAATAATAGTCGGAGGATGGAGTTTACGATATCTTCATTCCTCATTTTCATCCCCACACCCCACCTATATTTTTCCATTTGCATTTAATTTTCATTCTCAATTTTCTTGAATGAGGGAGAAAACTAGAATTCAACTATCTTGTCTTTTGTATGAATATTTTATTTTAATGTCATCAAATTTTGAAAATTATAAAACGAAATTCATTAAAATATTGTTGATGCTTAATTCCAAACACAAATTATCAAATAAATTAAAAGGCACGAGCGTTGGCTTAAACACATACATAAAAATAAAATAAAATGTTCCGAAGATATTGGGCAGATTTCTTGTCATTCTCTCCAATTTTAAAAGGATGTATGCATCTATCTAACTATCTATCCATCTCATTTTCCAACCTAAAAAACAGCCATTAAATCCTTTGATGGAGAGTCTTATGCAAACTTATCCCACCAACACAAAACAAAACCATAATGTCAAATCTCAAGAAACCCTAATCACACAATTCCCTCCACCAAACACAACAATTTTTTTTCCCTTTTTTATAATATATATATATATATATATATATATATTTATATTTGTTTTGATCTCCCCGTAATTTACAATGTGCTTAGCCACTTTCTATCATTTTCTCTCCTTTCCTTATCATAGTCTTCACACTACATAGAATATGATCCTTGGATCCCCCACAAAATTCACATTTCCCTTGTCACTATTGATACTTCCCCGTCTTTAGATCTTGGCCACATGCTAGATCAACCCCACCCCACCCCACATTCGTTTTGGCCCCGTTTGGATCATGATGATGATCATGCGGTTCATATTCAGCTTTAGTGGACCCCACTTGATGCTGATGTGATCAGAAAAAACTTTACATCACAACTCGAAAAAATGACTACCATCTTACTTTCCTGCACCTTGTTTTTAAGTGATTGATTTTGTTTTCACCTTGTCAATGTTGATTTTTTTATAAAATCTTTAACTTTTTTTTACAATTCTACTTGATTTATTATAAATTCATAACTTGTGTTAATTACGGTTCAAGTCATTAATGTATATGCATGGTTTTCTTTCCAATTTATTCTCGTTTCGAGTCGGTAGATAGATAGATAAATAGGTTGTATGTGATAAACAAGTGGGCACATATAATAAGGGTTCTGATGTAAACGATATTTCACGATTTATTTAAATTATTATTTATAAAAATTAAATACTAATTACAATTTTTATTATTCATGTTAACATAATCATTTCAAAATACACGTGACTAATGAACACCACATATTTTGTGGACTAAATAGCATCATCATATCACACACAAGAGGGTTATAAAAATTAACAAACCTTGAGAGAGTTCAGGGCCACGCTAGGATTAAAACCCTACCTGATTTTGGGGCCCACAAAACAGCAGACTAGAGACATTTCAGGGGGTAATTATGAAATAACGTGAAAAAGTCAGATACTTAAATGTAATTTTAGGACAAAAGAAAGAGAAGAAAGTTAGGAAGTAAGGCAAATTTATAGAAAGATACCCTCTAAGCTGTCATAATGCCATTTTAAGTTCCATTTAATTTGGAAGTACTGTTTTTAATGCCTCTCGTGTCTCGTCTCGTGATCTCGTCACCCCGTCTCATCAGAAATAAAAGAAAAATAATTTTATATTATGAATAAAAAATTATAAATAATTAGATTATTGATTATCCGTAGTTTGTAAGAAAATAATTTTTGAATTTAACATAATAATATTTATTAATTTAATTTTAAGAGAAATTATGTAAGTCAATAGGACGGTAATGACTAATAGAAAAACTAAAAATAATAATTTTAATTCTTAATAGATTTAAATTATTATCATAAATTAGAGAAAAATATTTTTTTTATAAGTTCACATAAATCAAACTCCGAAAATTAATAGCAGTGATTAACAATAATACTAAACGACTATATTAGGGATTAAAATGAAGAAATATGAAATTATAAATAAAAAATAATATTATAGAAACACATGGTTCCCAAATGTAAATTTACTAAAGGGAAACCAGACACGTTTTGAGCAACTTCCCTGGCATTTCCTCTGATCTCTTCTTTGCTTCTCTATTTTTTCTCTCTCTCTCTCTGTGTTCTGTGTGCTGTAAAAACAAAGAGAAGAGAGAGAAACAGAGAGAAGAAAGAGAGAGCAAGGCAAACCAAAGCTTTAAAACTTTAGAAGCTCTCTCTTTTCAGACCCGAAATACTCTCTCTTCTCTTCTCTCCCATTTGCTTTCTCTCTTTACAACCGGAAGACTCTGTCTTCACACATTTCTTTCGCAATGTTTTCGTTGAACAGAAGCAGTTTCGTGGTAATATAAATCTGAACCCATTTCTGTACACATCTCTGAATTTCGTTTTCATCTATTTTTGCTGCAAAAATAAACTCCTTGAATCCATACAGATTGTGTTTTCAATCTTGAAAGTTAAATATTTTATCCCTTTTTTAGGTGAGCTTTTATTGATTTGTGTTTTTGAGTTTAAGGGTGTCATGTTTTTAGCTCATTTTCTTCATTAAATTATTATTTTTGGATATCTGTGTTCCTTCTGTTGCATCAATGGATTACCCAAACTTCTTTTTTTTTTTTTTTTTGTTGATAATATTTAGCTGATTTAAATATCGGGGTATTCTCTCTTAATTTTTCTTTAAAAAAAAAATCAATGATCCTATGTGAGTCTTTTCATATCAGCTCTTAAAGCCATTAAATTTTGATTTTCTTTTTCTTTTTGGTGTTGAACAGAATAATACGAGCATATCAGGCTCGTTCTCCTACAGGCAGAGAAAAATATTGCCGACAAAAGTGGTGGCTTTGGCCGCATCTAACAGGGAGAAAAGTAACGGCAGTCTTGTGATGGAGAATGAAAATACCACAACAGCATTGCAAGAAATGAGAGATGGCTACAAAGACGTGGTGTCCCCCAAGACCGCCGTCAGCGGTGGGGTCATGGACGTCTACGGTGAGGATACTGCCTCCGAGGACCAGCCTGTCACCCCTTGGGCCGTCACTGTCGCCAGGTAAGCAATCATCTCATATCATTAATGATCTTGTAATTAGCTTCATCTCTTTGTACTCTTATTTTTATTTTATTTTTTAGCTTGATATTTATTTTTGTGATTGTATCATATTTGTATGCTTATGCTTGGTGTCAGAAATATAATTTTTGTAGGACCACTGGAGTAAAACTTTATTAGTTTAGATCACTAATCAACTTTTAAAAGTTGTGATCAATCCAACTATGGAATTAACTTCATCATTCATATCAAATATGACATTAATCCACAAATTCCTATTTATGTACATAGTGAATTTCCAATTTTCTTGTACAATTCCTGATTGGATAGCTCTAAGTTAGGTAAACTTGAAACTTGGTGAGCGCAATAAGTAGGATGAGAGTATGAAAACCAATGTTCTGTTTCATATGAGACTTACACTAGTATGTACATATTGCTGGAATATTTTTGGTTCGGCTTGAAAGTGTCCTGTTTCCTTTTTGGACTATAAAGAATGATATTAATACTTTTTCCTTTTTTGGTGTTGCAGCGGGTATTCTTTGTTAAGAGATCCACACCACAACAAAGGGCTTGCCTTCTCCACCAAAGAGAGGGATTCACATTACTTGCGTGGTCTTCTTCCCCCTACTGTTGTATCACAAGATCTTCAGGTTATCTATCTAGCATTTACATTTGCCTTTTACTTATCTTTTATCTTTCTT
Organism: Melia azedarach; assembly: GCA_028052125.1. Lineage (NCBI taxonomy): Eukaryota > Viridiplantae > Streptophyta > Magnoliopsida > Sapindales > Meliaceae > Melia > Melia azedarach. The sequence continues at coordinate 1,718,757 of CM051398.1, read as the reverse complement.
CCAGTTTTCTGGTTCACAGAATTTATATGGTATTTGATTAACCTTTTTGCTACTTTCTCACCAGGTGAAGAAAATGATGCATAATATTCGTCAATACCAAGTTCCGCTGCAGAGGTACATGGCAATGATGGATCTTCAGGTACCATTTTGACAATTCATTCTGATACTGGTCTGATCAGCCCAAAGAATTTTCAAATAAATTGTTTGTGTCTCGATTACAGGAGAGAAATCAGAGGCTGTTCTATAAGCTTCTCATTGATCATGTGGAGGAGTTACTTCCAGTTGTCTATACTCCAACAGTTGGAGAAGCTTGCCAGAAATATGGAAGCATCTTTAGCCGTCCTCAGGGTCTTTTCATCAGTTTAAAAGAAAAGTATGCTTTATGGCCTGACTTTTTACTTTCTCTGGTTATTGGTTTGCTTGAAACTGTTGATGCAATCTTGTTTGCTCTTTGCATTCAAACTGATAAATATCTCTTTGCAGGGGAAAGATTCTTGAAGTATTGAGGAACTGGCCTGAGAAGAATATTCAAGTCATTGTTGTGACTGATGGAGAGCGAATTCTGGGGCTTGGTGATCTTGGCTGTCAGGGAATGGGAATTCCTGTTGGCAAACTTTCTTTATATACAGCACTTGGAGGAATTCGTCCTTCAGCAGTAAGTATCACATGGATAAATGCTACCGATTTTTTGACATAGCTAGGTCCGAAATAATACGTTTCTCATTCAATGCTCTTCTTCGTGTGATAAGCCAATGATGTTTTAGTAATTCACTAGTTCCGTAGTTTTGCTTTCGTGCTACAACTAATAAATGTGTCCCATATTGTTGGTTGTTTCAGTGCTTGCCTATAACCATTGATGTGGGGACAAACAATGAGAAGTTGTTAGAAGACGAGTTCTACATTGGGCTCAGGCAAAGGAGAGCTACTGGACAGGTTCTTGATTTATTTGGAAACTCATCTGATCTTCAATTGTTCATTCATGTCCATTTCAGAGCTTTATATTTTCTATTTTATTGATTTGATTTGCTCTTCCTTGCACTAGGAATATGCTGAACTTCTTCATGAATTCATGACAGCAGTTAAGCAGAACTATGGGGAGAAAATTCTCATTCAGGTAATTAGCAAGGCCAAATTAAGTATTCTGAACTGTTGACACTTGATTTTATTTTTAGTCTCCATATCTCCTAAATTTACTTTGCTGCATCTTGCAGTTTGAAGACTTTGCAAACCACAATGCTTTTGATCTACTTGAGAAATATGGCGCAACCCACCTTGTATTCAATGATGATATTCAGGTAATTTATTCATTTGAACTGTGATATGTGGATTATTAATGAGCTTATCTCTGAAATTTGGTTAATTACTATATTTCAGGGGACAGCATCAGTGGTCCTTGCTGGACTTATTTCAGCAATGAAATTTGTTGGAGGAAACTTGGCCGACCAGACATTTTTATTCCTTGGTGCAGGAGAGGCCAGTCCTTAATATTTTTAACCAGAAGTCTTCAATCTGCTTTAAGATTTAGTTTTTCAGCATATGTGTTTGTTGGTGCATCTCATTTTTTGTTTTTTGGAAAAACAGGCTGGCACTGGAATAGCGGAACTCATAGCCCTTGAGATATCAAAGCAGGTAATAATCTCTTTAGCATGTATGCTTTTCTATATATTTTATCTCGGAGATGTTTTATGGAAGCACATAATGCAAAATAAATGTAAAGGTGTATTAAAGAATACCCGATTCTCTGTGTAGACAAATATGCCATTGGAAGAGACTCGCAAAAAGATTTGGCTCGTGGACTCAAAGGTAGAAAACCTCACCTTATTGCTCTTTATCTCCCTGTTTGTTTTCTTTCTGGGAAATTAAGTTTGTGTAAGCCTTTTTCTTCTTTCACTTGCAGGGATTGATTGTCAATTCCCGCTTAGAATCTCTCCAACATTTCAAAAAGCCTTGGGCTCATGAACATGAACCTGTTAAGGAACTTGTAGACGCTGTTAATGTATGAACTCTCTCCTTCTCTCTCTCTCTTTTTATGTTTATGGCATCTGCCTGTTGAAGCATCTTTGCTTAGTCCATAAACATTTTGTTGTATTTTGTCAGGAAATCAAGCCAACAGTTTTGATTGGAACATCAGGAAAAGGAAAAACATTTACCAAAGAAGTTGTTGAGGCTATGGCATCCTTGAATGAGGTATTAAGTGTATCTTTTGTTCATTGATCGAAAAAACATATTTGCTAATGCAGAAGTTAACATGATTTGTTGTGTATGACTGCATGCAGAAACCCATTATTTTCTCACTTTCCAACCCAACTTCACAATCTGAATGCACTGCAGAAGAAGCTTATACTTGGAGCCAGGTAATACACAGACATAAGTATATTCTATTTTTCCAAGGATATCCTATTTTTCCATAGTAAGAAATATCATATCATTATGGATTCACCACCTAGGAATACCATATTATGTTGCTTTTGCTTCAAATAATTTAATAATTGTCCTTCACTTATCATTCAATACATGCAGGGGCGTGCCATATTTGCGAGCGGGAGCCCATTTGACCCCGTTGAATATGAGGGCAAGGTTTTCGTGCCTGGCCAGGTCTAAACTTATATACTTTAAAAGCAGCTCATGTATGGATATACTAGTCCTTGGGGACTGATTTGGTTTAAATTTTGTTTGTTATTTAGGCAAATAATGCATACATTTTCCCTGGATTTGGTCTGGGTTTAATTATGTCCGGTGCAATCCGTGTTCATGATGACATGCTTCTGGCTGCTTGTAAGTTACCATCATTTTACCTTTTCGAGTGACATGAATTACAAAATTTTGACGGTTGGGCAATTTTTCCTCTGCTCTTTCATTAAACAAAATTTTGTTTCTTGGCTCAGCGGAAGCACTGGCTTCACAAGCATCACAGGAGAACTTTGACAAGGGACTCCTGTACCCTCCATTTAAGAACATCAGAAAGATTTCAGCACATATTGCTGCCAATGTAGCTAGAAAAGCATATGAACTCGGTAAGTCTCTCTTTTACAACATTATCATTTCATCATCATTGTATACAATTATCATCATACTTAAGATTCCATAACTTGTATCAAGGTTTGGCAACTCGGCTCCCTCAACCTAAGGATCTGGTGAAATACGCGGAGAGCTGCATGTACAGCCCTGCTTATCGAACCTACCGGTGAAAAGGAAGGAACTTTCTCTAGTATTACTGTTTTGGGGTCAACATTACTCATACTACTATTAAGTCTGTTTTTTCATTTTTTTTTCCTTCTTTTTTGAAGTTATACTTCCTCTTCCTCCTTTCTTCTGTCTTTTATGCTGTAAGTTATCTGGTGGGTAAGAAAGAAGCAAATGGTGGGTAGTGGTAGTTGCATCAAATGACCTCGAGTCAGAAAAAAATATATAGCACGAAAATGTTGTTGTGGACTTGCCAAAGTTTACATGGAAGAAATGAAATCAAGTTACCAAACAAAGAAAGCATCTTTTCTATACCTCTCAATTGCACAGCATTTTTCCTCGAATTGGACTCAACTCACTTTTCTCCTTGCGCAACTTGGGCTACAACTAAAACATACTCATCAAGAACCCAAACACAAACCCAAGATAAAAGCAAGAATCCTACTAACATTCGATAGCTCAATTATAGAAATTGGCCTAACATATATAAAAGAACCCTAGCCCAACTCAATTGGTTGAATGATTAGGCATGAATTCATCCACATGACTAGTTGCTCAGCATCCATAAATTTGATTAAATTATAAAGCATAAAAACTTTCAATTACTCTAATATGTCCATGTCACATATTTTTCATTGAACTATCAATATTTCTAAACCTGCTCTCCACTATACATAAGATGATATTTAGTAAATTAACACACAATCTAATAAACTCTTAATTGTGACTCTAACCTAAAAACTTTTTGAATACTATAGTTGTTCCTCCCTTTTCCTTCCGTTTCCCTCTCAATCCCTTTCTCAGTGAGAAGAAACTTTAAACTTTTAAATCTTGTCTTCTCTTATTCTCGTATAATTGCAAAATTGGATTATTATCTGAAGACATATAATTAACTTCCACTAATTATGGTTTTATGGAGAGAAAAAGTACACCCAATAATTGCAGAAGAAGTTCATTTATAATACATCTTCCTACTTTTATGACAATGATATGTTATATGTTTTGGTCTTTATATTAAGGATACAACAAAATACTATCAATCTTTCGGCTTAGGACTATGAGCTATAATTTTGGCACATGAAAATGAAGCCGATTTGGCCCTAATTTGGGTTTATCCATATCATTAATTATGTCATTTTTTTTTTACCTCTCAATTTGTAAGTGTATGTCATTATCATATCATATTTGGCATTATCTGTTATCCTATAAAATTTTACAAAATACGGTGGCCTTATCAATTTATTTTTTTTAATTTACAATGTTTTAAAACCGTTTAAGTACTCTTTTCTTTTACATGTGATTTATTTAGGTCAATTTTTGTCTTAGATTTTTACAAATAATTAAATTAATTTTGTATGACTACACAATCTTTAAAAGTCAAAAAAAAAAAAAAAAAACCATATACATACATTTTGAAACACCAAAAATTTTATTGACTACCCTGCTTAATATAATTATTTTAAAATATTAAATCAAAAAACAAGTAATGAAAAATTTTAAAAATATGACAAAAGAATTTGATCATTGTAATAGCATAAATTGTCAAGTGTTCACATTCTAAATTAAGATTTTAATTATTTTCTCTTACGATAAAAAGTCTTTTTTTCCTCATGGATTCATGGAATTTCACCCTTTAAGAAACACATTGTTTATATCCTTTTTCCTTCGTTGAAAAAATTGAAAATGAAATCATTTTTTTTAAAAGAATAATAATAATTAAAAAAGTCTGCCAATCTCCTTGACTTTAGCATTTTATTTGCTTTCCTTCATTCATCCACTCCTCTTATTAATTTTTTTTTTAAATTAAAATGTGATGCCACGTGGCGAGTCCGAAAGTGACCTGTCCTATGCCTTCACGTGTCTGCTCCAATCAGCTTTTAATCTTTTTGTCTTAAGATAAGCTAAGCCACTTTATTATTTTAAGATTATCTTACAATTAATTATTAATTATTGTAATTAAATTATTATTTAATAATAATAATATCTTCCGCTATACGAGAACATTGTATTTGGTCAAGAAATCATATGATTACGATTTACGGTTATCGAGACTTTTTAAGTCCCATTTTTTTAATTAAAAATAATATATTAATTTTGTTAGCTATATCTTGAGACATACTTGACTTTTATTTTAAACTTCAATAAAAATATAAATCTAAATTATTTCTCAGGATTTATATATTTAATATAAATAAAATTATTTAATTTTTTATGATAATAGCGTGATTAATTTTTTTAATTTAATAAAAAATCATTGAATATCTAACTGAAAACTTAAAAAATGTATTGAAAATTTTAACACTACAGTTGTTATCCTATTCCAAGATATCCTTCATAAGATTCTATACAAACAAACTTTATCTTATCTAAATATTTAAAATAAGAAATACGATATGAATAATTATAAAATAATGAGATTAGATTAAATTAATAAGATAATATTATCTTCATCAAAGATAAGGCTAACAACCATCTTTTTATATATCATGATGATTGATATTTATCTTTTGATATAAGTGGTCAATTGATGTGTACATTTAATGTTTGTAATTAATATATAAATTAAAGTCTCAATATAAGTTATCGTGTTAAACACCCACCTTTTCATTAACGTTTTTCATGTTTTTAATGATACATTAAAGTTTTCAATTATTTAAAAATTAGATTTGCTTAAAATTCAATTCAATTCTTTCCATCTAATCAAACAATTTTAATACGATATTGATAGCACTTTACTTAATCGAGAAATAACTTTTTTGTAAAGTTAGAATAAGAATATAATATGCAGTTTAATTTCAAACAAATTGCCGTCATTGCATTTTTTTTAATTAACACGACACTTAGTATTAGTGTTCAAATCAAATATTTAGTGGACTCCAATGAAAATACATGTAATATATGTCTTTAATAGTGATTTTGTTAACATATAAGGACCCATATGTTATTATCCCACCTTTTTTTCGTGAACTAGGCGTATGAGGGAAAAGCAACCGCTACCGCCTAATACACGTGGACACTGATCTACCAAACACATTGTCCTGACCATTCTACCCCACAGAAACGCACAACACTTTATCGCACGTGGCACCATCTGAATGGTCAAGTACATCCACTAAACTTTATCACAGCTCTATTTGATTTGAAACCCTTCCACTACCACTACAAGAACCAATAATGTCAGATAAAGGGCATTTTGGTCATATTAAAATTATAACATGTGTCTGCTCTGACAAAGAACTGAGTTCCCAGAATCCTCCCAAAATTTACGTACGATGTAGATAATGTTGTCGTCCAAGATTATATCCTGACCACTCACTTCCCTAATTGTGCAAGCAAAATTATTTCCAAATTTTCCAAAATTTTTATTTTTTTAAAAGAAATTTCAGGTGAATTTAATCAATTATATTATATTAATATTATTAATAACCATAATAATAATTTTGTACCTATTTAGTAAAATATTACCCTATACATTAGTAAGGTAATTCGGAAAAATAAGTGAAAATTTAAAACGGATGAATTTATTTGATTGAATATGACATTATTTTATTAAATTTATTTAACGCTAACATTTTAATGTAGTGTTTAAAATTAAGATGTGGGCATGGATATTTGTATTTGTCAATTAAAATAATAAAATATAATCTTAGTTGCAAAAGTTGAATTTTTTTGAAAAAGATATATTAAAAAAATAAGGAAGGTGACAATGCAATATATATATTTTTATTTTCTTGTTGCAAGCCATTTTCAACTTGTTTTGTCTCACGTAAAACAATGTTTGTCTGCTGCGTTTTGTCTCTTTTTCATTTATTGTTACTAGAAATTAAATTTAAAAGCATAAATGAATATCATCCAATCCTGAAAAGGTTAAAAAAAAAAATACAAGGTGCAATTTTTTATTTCTTAATTATTTGAGATATTTACATTTTTTTTTATATTTTTTAAGCATATTCTATAGAACTTGATGCACTATCCTATTCAAGTATAAAAACTTTGCACATGATGGCAAGCACAAGAAGTAATTTCATTAAAAAAATATCAAAATAAAATTTATTTTCGTATGAGATACGTGGGAAATTGCATTTAATAAAATCTATATTTAAAACTCATTCTAATATATCCAAAAATAAAATTCTAAATAAGTTATTACGTGACACAAACCAAATCTTGAAAACATTGGATAATACTAAATTAAAACCTTATCTAATATTTATCTTTATTTTTTATCCAAAAATGAAGCATTTTTTTGAAAAACAATTTATATCTAATCCAAACTCGAAATAATAATTATCAAACATAATTATATAATCCTTTATGTATCCAAATAAAAATGTAAAATAGAAAATAATTAAAATAATTATCTGTTTACCCGAAATAATTGGAAACACGGCAAACAAAAACAGGAAACAAACACACACACACCAACACAAACGCAAACACAACATCAACCAAGTCAAGTCAGGACGTTATCTTCATTTCAGGGGTAAAATGATCATTTCAGTAATCTCCAACGAACGTTCCACCGCAAATCTCTATCTCCTCTCTGTCCCAAAGTTTATTGAATTCCTATTTTACCCCTACTCCACTAATAAATTTCTCTCCTCTTCCCATTTGCCCTCTTCGTTCCATGCAAGAGCGTTGCGAAAATTCCCCTCCCTCTCTCTCCTCCCCTTCAGAAAAATCCTAATTAAATTAAAATTTTAAATAAGTGAAAATTTATTTTACAATTGATTTGATTATAAAATACGTGATTTTTGTTTGAATCGGCGGTGGTGATTCAGTGAGTGGCGATGACACGGCGGTGCTCGCATTGCAGTAACAACGGGCACAACTCTCGCACGTGCCCCACGCGCGCCAGCGGAGGGTCCCCGGGCGTCGGCGGCTTGAAGTTGTTCGGCGTAAGATTGACGGATGGCTCGATAATCAAGAAGAGCGCTAGTATGGGGAATTTATCGGCGCTGCACTATCATAGCTCGTCGTCCGCCGCCGCTTCACCGAATCCTGACTCGCCTTTATCGGATCACGTCCGCGACCCTACGCACTTGACCGACGGTTACTTGTCGGACGACCCGGCTCACGGGTCCGGTTCGTCGAATCGACGCGGAGAAAGGAAGAAAGGTGAGATTTTTTCTTTTTCTGTTTGCAAAATGAATGTGAATGGCAGTTTTGTAATTTTTGAGTTTGTATTTGTTTGTTTGTTTTGGGATTTCAACTTGATAGTTTTGAGGATGTTGGATTATTTTTAAGCTTTTTGTTACTGATTAATGTTATGTTTTAATATTTTAATTTTTTTCAATAATTTTGTGTTATTTTTTAGTTTTTTTTTATATATTGGTAACAATTGTGGATGGTATAATTTTTGTTTAATGTTTGTTTTACCAGAGTTTGTTGGAATGAATTTATTTCATTTAATATTTTAATAGGTTATATTTCATTTTGGTTGATATTGCAATTGTTTGATTTTTGTGATTAAATTGCAATTAATTGTTAATAAAAACAATTAATCTCTGTGCAATTTATAATTGTGGCTCATTCCATCTTTTGATCTTACTCTTTTCTTTTCTTTTTTTTCGTTTAGTCTCCCTATGCTATATTTCTCTGCAATCTCTGTTTTTCCAGAGTTTCATACTAGTACTCTTTTATTGTTTTGATTTATATATATCGTTTCAGTTTTGTCTTTTTTAATAATTATTCTTTATTTGCATTAATTTTCTTTTATTTCTCTCATTATTTTTGTATGTGTTCTAAAATTAGTGCTTTTTATGCCTCAAACTGAGTTCCTAACTAATGGGAACTATAGCGTGATTTTGTAAACATCTTCAACCTTGATTCTGGTCTTCATTATTCTGTTACTGCTTTTGTGTATTTAATTGCAGTCATTTGACTCTATTTGTTACTTTTGCAGACTAGCCTTTGTATGACTTTGAAGTACCCTAGGGACCAATATTTTGTCTTCTTTGATATATATATTACCACTATTCTACTAGTCTTCATTTCTTAATGTTGATGTTTAGATTTGATTCTTGTTTAAAAATAAAAAGAGTTCAGAAGCAAAGTTGTCCATCTCATTGAAGCTTAGTTAGTAAGCACATCACCCCATAGCCCATTGCCCTGTACTACCTGGTTATGAGGAATGGTATTCTGTTGATGATTTCTGTGGGGAAGTTTACAGAAACATAGGCCATTCTTGGTGTATTCTTTTAGAAGTTAAATGTCATCATATGTCTGCGATTGATCCATTGGCAGACAATATTTTATGAGGATTATATTGCCAAATAGGAGGCTACTATAGATAAGCTCTGCACTTTAAGGTGATTTTTTTTTTGGGTTGAACGTCCCTTGCTTGTTGTGCCTTTGATTAGCTCTTTGAAGCTTGTATATCCATGGCTTTCACCCTCCTATCTGCACATGAATGTTTACTAGATGCAAATCAGTTTAACTTTTGAAGCAATCATTATGATTCAATATAGTATTTACTTTCGACTAGTGGACAACCAATGCTCAGTTTGTTCAGTCTAGCATCACTGCATCTTTGCCATATTGTTTGATTGTCATAGCTGCAGTTGACTATTTCCGTGGGATATCATTTTGTTAAGTGGATTTGTTTTGCAGGTGTCCCATGGACAGAAGAAGAGCATCGGCTGTTTCTAGTTGGCCTTCAGAAATTAGGGAAGGGAGATTGGCGTGGTATTGCACGAAATTATGTGGTGTCAAGAACTCCAACCCAGGTGGCTAGTCATGCTCAGAAGTATTTTATCCGGCAAAGTAATGCTAGCCGAAGAAAGAGGCGCTCCAGCCTTTTTGACATGGTTGCAGATGATATGGTTAGTCTTTACTTCATTACATTTTTCCATGTTGCACATAATGGAAGACAAAGGGCCTCTGTTTCCAACAAGCATTCACTTTTTCTTCTGCAGATAGGATTGGAAGTAGTAATTTGTAGTGATGCTTACAATGTTAGGAGTTAAATAATTATTATCTCATGTTTTTCCAGGCTACGGATACTCCACCTGTGCCAGAAGAACAAGTATTGCTTCCATCTCCTCTTGCAAGAGAATCAGAAAATGCAAGCTCGTTACCTTCTCTAAATCTGTCTCTGAACACAGAATTTGAACCCATGGAAACTGTATCTAAAGAACCTGTTAAGGAACCTGAAGAAACCATGACAGATTCAAATGAATTCACTCCAGCAGTTTCCAGTTTCTACCCTGCATATATACCAGTCCCTTATCCATACTGGCCACTAAATGCAGCAGCCGCTGAAGAAGAAGAAAAGGACTTGAGGACATTTCACAATCACCAGATCCTGAAGCCAATTCCGATCCTTCCAAAGGAACCGGTCAACGTGGATGAACTAGTTGGGATGTCACAACTCAGTATAGGAGAAAGTGAGAGAGGTTTGAGAGAACCTTCACCCCTTTCCTTGAAGCTACTGGGAGAGCCGTCTAGGCAGTCAGCTTTCCATGCAAATGCCCCAGTCAGCGGGTCAGATTTAAGAAAGGGCAAGACTTCTCCAATACAAGCAGTTTGAAATGCTGTTGGGATGGGATGGGATGGGTTGGAATTTTTGGTCTCCTTTGCTGGGAATCTTCTGATTTTTGTACAATTATATTTTGTTCAATGCAATCCAGCTTTATTTTTATTTTTTAATAGTCTTTTATAAAGTTTTTGCTAGTTCCTCTTAGGTGTATTTTTTTTTTTTTTTGGTTTTTATCATATCCCAATTAGGTTAAGGTTAATTGTTGGTTGGAAATATTTATTCTTTCAAATTTTATAACAGCAAAAGTTAAAATAATTAAATGTGCTTGGCAAAGGGAATTCTCCTCGTTTCTTTCTGCTGTAGTTTTCCATGTGTACATATTCATCATCCCATCATAATAAAGAGTGTGTGGGTTGGATGTTTTCCATGAGTGGGATTCAAATTTTAAATAAACTCCCTTGGTATAATATTTTATATAATATTTAAAAAGAAAAATTAAAAGACTCGTTGAATTACCTAAGAGATGAAAAAGACTTTTAATATTGGTGCTTTTGGTCTTGGTTAAATGAATCTAGGCATTGAAATTTATTATTTCTAATCATTATTATTATTATCTTCTAGGGATCCCAAAACCTTATTAGTTTTAGTACTTCTTTAGGAAGCATTTTTAAGGTACTTTTGTCATCTCAAACCAAACAAAAAATGTTTTGTTTGTTTCAATTTTCAAACATCCAACCACCAAAATCTTAATTACATGAAAGCACTTTTGACGTTACTTTTTCCAACAAAGGCAAATTGTAGAGGGCGTATTTGCTTTTTCCACAAAATCTTTAACATAACATGCTAATAATCAAGTAAGGCATTTGTGTTAACAAAGACGTATATACTATCGTAATTTGTAAACCAAAAACAACTTAATTTAGTTTCCTTTTCCAAATTAATGTTAGAAAGAAATTAAAAACAACAAATCCATCCAACAGATTATTTAGTCAAATAAACTACAGTTACATTTTAGTTGTTCCTTTATTGGCATATTTTGGAGTTCACTTCCCTTTTCTTTGTGAGAAAATGTTTAAATAGATTTAGGGATATTATCATATAACTCTCCTAGGTATAAAAAACTCACATAAATGAAACGTTTTGTCATTATATCACATATTTCCCCTTAACTGTTATTTGACTAACACTAATATATGTAATTATGAAAATACCCTCAACTCTATTATGACAACTTATTTTTATTTTTTAATTAACAATTTGAAATTAAAAATAAAGATAAATCTTAAATAAATAAAATATAAATTAAAAGCAAATAAAACCCTAATTCTAAATCATAGTTGTAGCCGCTATTCACCAATCACCGTCTAAGCCAATCAATTTTTGCCTATTAGTGCTGCAACAGTAACTTTACGACGGCGCACTAAAGCACCCATTGACCACTGGCCTTTTACAGGATGATGATGTTGCAACAACTTCTCACCTCCTTATTTTCTCTTAATTTCAATAGTAATTTTACGCAAGTCGATTAGTCGTTGTCCTCACACAAGTAGCCACTACTCATATTACCTTACCACCATCCACCACGCCGATGCCATCAAGCAGGCAATTTACGATTTCATAATTTCCTACTCTTGTTAAGGTATTGAATTAATTATGACAGAGTAATATTTTTTGTCTTTTCTCTTATGTAAGTAGACAAGTGAAGTGTAATATCTTCTTTTTTGTGTTTTGTTAGCTCTTTGTTCTGGTTTGGAGAATTTGAGGACAAAATTTGGTGAGTTGATGTTGTTATGGGTTTTTGGAGTATTGGGGATAATTTGTTGATATATGGTTTAGGAAATTGAGGGATATTTTGGTGAGATGTTTAGGTTTTTTATTCGTTGGATTTGATAATTAATGATACAGAGAATTTTAACTTGATGATAAAGAAATTTGTAAGATGAATTAGCAACAAATCCTTCAAATCCAATGCCAACCCGAAAGCAAATTTAACGAAGAACAATTTTGTATTGTTTCATTGTTAATTGAAGTAAAATTTTATTTATTTATTTATTAAATTTAAAAGTTTTCTGTTATATTTTCATCTAAACACTACTCTGATCATTACTTTTACGCATTTGCTTTTGAAATTAACAGTCAACTAATAGTCATTGATAACAGCAAAAGAGGTAAGTGATAGATTAACTACATTTTCTATCTAAATGATACTTATGAAAATCTCAAGGGAGATATGTGATAATATTTCAATAGATTTAAATACAATATGAGGTAGTTTTCTCTTTAATTAATTTAAGATCTCGATCATTTCCAAATTAAAACTTTCGAATTACACACACACACTCTCTCTCTCTCTCTCTATATATATATATATATATAAAAGTGTATAATAACAAAATCGTATCACTTACTCCTTAAAATAATTTTTTATCATGATAATTAATAGTGATATTTTTATAATTTATTGTGATACATATTAAAACTTTCTTTACCTAACTTTTTCTAATGTATATATATTGTTTCTTTTTCTATTTTTTTTACATGAAAAAGAATTGATCAAATCCAACTTAACAAAATTACATACTCCTTGAAATAATTAAAACATGATAATTAATGGTGCTTTTATAATTTATTATATCATTCTTTAGAAAATAAGTTTTGATTTTTTTTAATTTTTGTCACATTTTAAATCATGGATTTATTGAAATAAATTAGATCAAGTTTATTACAATCTAGTTCGAAAATCTACTCTAATAAGAAAGAATCTACTTCAGTCATGAGAGAATTTTACTCTTAAAACATAGTTGAATATTTAAATTCCTTTTAACACAGTTAAAAAAAAGAGGTGAGAACACTAAACCATTAGTTACAGGTGAAACTCGTTCTTATTGTTTTTTTTATATAAGATTCTTAAGATTTATATGGCTAAATTTTGTAGCAGACAAAAATTTGAACTATTTATTTCGATGTAATTAATCATTGAATATTTTTTAAAAATTAATTTGAAAAATCTTATTAACTTTATACTTTTGGTGCTTATTTGGAAAACACCAAAATTTGTATTTATTTATTTTTCTTAAAACAATAATTTTATTTGTTTCAATATCCAAATTAAGCAAAAAAATCTTATTTACATGAAAGTAGCTTTTACATTACGTAAAAAAAATTTCAAACACATCTAATAATTTTATCCAACAAAAGCTAATTAATTGTATTTGTTAGTTAACTTTTATTAATTATTTTTTTCTTTCTAGAGAGACATTAATTTGATTATGTTTTTCACAAATTAAAGCTTAAAATGGCAACAAAATCTCAAATACATTTCTCAAATCTCTCTTGATTTCAATAGATATAAATAATCAAATAGGGGATTTTGCATGAAAGACATTTGTTTACACAAATTAACAAAATTACTTTCATTTCTTTTGCCAAATGTTACGGGAAATTATTAACTAAAAACCTCAAAAATTCCCTATTACATTATTTTATCAACTCTGCATTTTTAATTTATTACAATACATATCTTGTCTCCTTTTTCTACTTTTTAGCCTGGTGCAAAAAAAACAAAATCTCATTAAATTCAGCATAAAAATAATATTATTTATTAAAATAATTCCTTTTTGCATGACTATTAACCGTGGCATTTGCAATTTCTCTCAGCTCTCTCAAAAGTTTCTTCTAGATCAAAATATTGTAAATTCATACATTTTGGTCCCTAGTATTAGTATAATACTATTACACTATACTACTCTGAATTTTTAATAAAGTCGGCACTCACTTCTAGTTTTTAATTTAGGCAGTTGTTCGAGTTGTAAATTACACATAGAACCTTCAAAACCCAGAAACCAACGAATCACGAAACGCCACTTCAACGATCCGGGTGTAAAGGTCAGAAAGCTTGCCAAATGGAAGAAAATGCTTGGACTTTCACCCAAGTTATTCACCATCCTGGTGATATTAACTCGCTATATATCATCCAACGTAGAATGCCATTACATGCCATGTATGAACCTTGTTCGTTCCACGCGTTACTGCAAACCCTTCTATAAAATTTGGATTCAATTTCTTCTTCTTCTTCTCTCTCTCTCTATTTTTTGTCTCTCTCGCTCTCTCAATTTTCGTCTTAACCTCCTCAATGGCAACCGCTGTCACTGCTCTCACCTTCGATGGAGAACCCCTCCTCACCAATGCCGCCGCCGCCGTCGAAACCATCCAAAAACCGATCAAAACCGACCCCAACTCTACCCCCAAGACTGAAACCACGGAAAACACTGAAAACAATTATGAGATAAAAAATGGAGAGGCTGATGTGCACCAATTGGTGACGGAAACTAATAATGGGGTTTTGCGTTGTGTTGGGAGGAATAATAGGGCGGTGACATGGGGTGAATTTACTGATAAGGGAAGGAGGCAGACAATGGAGGATACTGTCCGAATTTTCCCGGGTTTACTGCAACTTTCTTGCAACGAGTTCGGCGGATGTACGGCGCCGCATTGTAAATATGCGGAGGTGAAGTCGCCGGTTCACTATTTCGGTGTTTTTGATGGGCATGGAGGTGATCAGGTAAATAGATAATTATTCGGGTATTACTATGCATGCAATTAAAATTCGATTTCTGGATCTGATTCTGAGAATTCGTTGCGTTTTGTGCGTGTGATTCAATCTCTTTCCTTGCATTTTTATTACAAACTCTGTGTAGTTCCGGGGGGCTTAGAACAAGCTGTTGTTCTAATAAGCCATGCATGAGCTTTCTCGAGCAAATAAAAATTTAACTGAGAGAAGCCGTACATACTTGAAAGTCATGGTTTTTTCAATTAATTTATGATCGAAATTAAAAATTTATTTTTTTATCCAATTTCCAAATATTACTATCAGTATTTTTTTCCAATTAATATAGAAATTGAATTCATTTATGCATCTGCCACGTGCAATTTAAATATACTAGCACGTTATATATATATATATATATATATATATATATTCAAAAAATTGTTGTATGATTAATTATAATCTACTAATTGAGTAACTAGATTAGGTTATATGTGTTTTTCGTTTTATGTCCCTTTTTTTCAATAAAATAACTTTATTATTCAATTATATAGTTTAATTAAATCAACTAATAAAAATCATTGTCTATTTTCCTTTTATCTCCTTTAGATTACGTGGATCATCAATTAGGATCGACCAAAATTCATATTTTTTTTCATCTCTTATCCATTAATAAGTGGGAAGACTCAATTTTTCAAGAAAAAAATATTTTTGTATTTTTTTTTTTCCCTTTCATTTCATTTCAAGTGAATCCAAGTGTGTTAAGTGGCTCAATAATCCTAGCTCGTACTCTAATTACCCTATGCGTGGCATCTGTGCAGACCTGTCAGCTAACACCAGTGACAGATCACCAATTTCCTTCCACGTGTGTAATATATCAGTTATAATCCGGGAACGTCTTTTGGAATTTGGTGGGGTCACCTTTCGTATTATTATTCAAAATTCATTAATTGGGCCCCGCCAACATCCACCGTCATATACTATTGGAGAATCACGTGGGATCCATAGTCCACGTGTCCGCCAAGACGAGATGGTCGTTGCTTGGCGCGTGGCAAAAAACAAGAGACTGGCGTTCGGTTCAGTCTTTGGTCGTGGCAAAATACTATTGGCTGAAGTTGAATTGTAGACCATCACTGGGCCAAGAACATTTGGGGCTTACATCTGCTTGCCCCATAATATTCTCTTATTAAACAATTCAAGAGAACCCAACTTCAACTTGGACTCGAGTCCAAAACCCGACTCAACTTTTCAATAACCAAATCCCAAAACCCCGTTTGGTTGCTGAGAAAAGGAGAGAAACAAAGGAGTGAAAGTGATGGGGAACCGGGAAGCAAACCTACAATCCTTGATAAAAAATGAGACGCTGCGGAGAGCAAAGGGTAACTTCAGCCTGAGATTATAGTTCAGGAAATCCTGCTCAAGTAGAACGGAATTATCTGTTTATAGTAAGATCTAGGTGCTATTTGATGAGCCTGCTTCATTTTTTTTTTCATGTATGAGTTTATAATAGTGTGTAGATGATGAAATTAGGAGACTTGAAATTAATTTGAATGAAAGATATGACCTTTGAGTTTTTCTTTTAATTCTTTTTAACTCTGATTTTCTTAGTTTTCCTCATGCTTTAATTGTTAATTGAGATTTAGTGTTACTTTTGTTGGTAGTAGTGCCAGGTGATCACTTGTAATGTTCTTAATTGCCTTTATTTGTTTTATATTCCCATAGGTTTCTAGTTGCCCTCGTTGGATCAATTTACTTTATATATTCCATAGACACAAACACATATAGGCTTTCTTGCATCACGTTGATGCAAGTATAGTTTGTTTTGTTTGCGGAAGGGCAATGTGCTGGACGATCATCTGTTTGGTTCTTAAGGAAAAGTTTGACACGAGAGGTCTTTCTACAACATTTACCTTTTGTCCTCCACTATTGGGTGTTCCTCCATAATTATTGCTGCAGTTTGGCCTTTAAATTTGTTGAAGGAGATGTGTTAGTGTCACATTTGAGCTGTATGAAGATGGAAGGCAACCTTGGGACCAAAGATATTACGAGAACTACTAATGTCTACGATATCCTGTGCATAGAGTAAAGCTTTGGGTTGTCAGCAAGGAGATCATAGATGGGATGTTCATGATGTGTTAATTGTTTGTATAAATGTGTCGGAGTGCCCATTGAAGGCTCATGTAGGCTGCATCATGCTTAGTTGTTCAATATATTGGTGTCATTTGTAGGGCTATGTCTTTGTTGTGGTGGAATATTCCGTATTAGAAATATGGAGGAAAAGCATAATTATTTGTGCTTTTATTCTTAGAGTAACTTGTAATTAATTTCTTAATTGGAAAATCTATAACATTTAAAGTTCTTGAAGGTTGCCTAATATATTGTTTCAGATAATAATCAGAATAAGACATAGAAATAGGTCTTACAGTTTAAAATTTTGTGGAATAAGCAGAAAAATGTAACATCTGAGACAATTCAGATTTTAGATAATGCTAGTTAAACAAACTGTAGAGACTCAAAGAACAAATATGCCCTTTTGAGCTTGGAGATGTGGGATGTATTGCCTACTTTGGACTACCAATAGTTATAAAACTGGATGTTGAGGATGTTTGATATAAGAACAATATAAGTGAATTAATGAAGAAGATGGAATTGTAAAGAAGTATACTAAAGCCATTTGTAGAAATAAAGGAAAGAGGAGCAATAGAACTATTAAGAGTAAGACGGCATAAAAGGTTGAAGGTGTCTTTTAATATGTTCAAGTTCTTAGCAGAAGATTGCCCAATTAAAAATAAAACTGGGTAGGCTTTATTTATCCCAAATGACCCTAAATCTCTTTATACTATCATCTTCCTGTCTTATAGAAGAGCGAGCCTCGTGATGAGAAAAGAGGTTTAAAATGTAGGTGGCCTATGGTTAAGGATACATTAACCCCTTGGACTCAGATTATACACTATGAAATTGAAGTTAAGATAAAAGGGAAGGAACTCTAATAAGCTAGAAAAAAGTAGCTAGCGATAACTTTCACATAACATTTGTAAATGATCCTTAAAACCTTCGTGGTTGCGTTATTGATTCAAAGACATTTATTGGACTATTTATAGACTTAAAACCCATTTGAACGGCATCTCAAAATGAGATCTCCTTGTGTATTTGTTAAAAGAAACCTTCATTTCTTAAGATAACATTATTAGAAAATAATGGTCAAGGTGAGCTGAAGTTCCTTGTTTTTGACCTAAAGGTCAAAGGTTTGAATTCCTTTTGGGCTTCTTACCTTCGAAAAATTGTAAGGTCTAACAATAGCCTCTAGTTTCGAATACTATACACATGAAGTTAGGCCAAGGGATTTTTGGATATTAGAAAAGAAAAATAGTTAACTGGTGCATAAAACTTGATAAATTGATTTATGGTGCCTTAGCACTTCTATTTAGAATCATTTAGTTCTATCTCTTATCAGGGGCAAGAAAGAACTATTACTTAATTTCATAGATTGCCTTAGCATGATGAAATCCACAAGTTTGAAGAAAAAAAAAAATTGAAATCTTTGCCAAGCCAAAAGTTTGATTTCATGATATTTATGATATTCCACCTGTGGGCATTGTTGAAACTTTGTTAACTTCCAAATATAAACGAAAATGTGATTGTTCCGGTTATCTACCATGAGCTGTTTATCTCTCAAGAGTATTGACTTGAGAAAAAAATGTTAAAGACTAGGGGCATCATTGAATACTCCAAGACTCATCTATCATGGTACCAACATTAACTCTTAATTCCCACCTCAAGGAATTTTACACTCTCACTTTCTTTTTCATTCAAAGTGTTAGTTGCTTGGATTAGTAACATTAAAGTACCAATAAGCTTCTATGAAGACGAGACAAAATTGTTATTGCTATATTGTGTTAGAATCTCTAGTTTCTCGAATCGATTAAGTATGGACTTGGCACTTGATGGTAATACAATTCGTATTACTGGTTTATTTTAAAGGATGATTTCTATTTAGAGGTTCGCAAGAATGGATGTTTAACTCAACACCATGTCGAACGAGCTTTAGTTAAGTCAAGGATGTGATTCTTAACTGCTAGTGTGTAGACGGTTACCTGGTTGAGCTTACAAGATATCGAAAATGACAAAATATCCCTAAGAAGTGCTCTGCTAGAGTAAATCCACTATTTAATGTTTGTTACTAGTGTGATATTTATGTTCGGATCTTATATGTCCCACATTGGCCACATATGGGCTTGGTCCACTGTTTATAAATTCCTAGGCACCTTTCTCTTATATGGCTCTTATATGGCAGTTTTCAAGGGAGAGTTCTATCTAAGGAAATTTTTAATATTAACCAGTTGTGTTTGCTTATATATGGCTTTCTTGGCTCCGTAATGAACATTTTTGTTATTGGTCTTTGTAGATGATGCTATTTGATGAATCTCTTGTTATTTGAACCTCTTAGTTTGTTCATCCTTGAGGATTCTCTTATTCCTTGTTTAATTCAATTTGTCATCTAATCCAACACTAGATTGAATTTTTTTCTTTTGTTTGACATTAGGGTGACCATTCCATTTCATTCTTTTAATTTTCATATTTCCTATATTGAGACTTATATGTTGTACTTCCAAAAGCAAAAAATAAAATAGATCATGTACGAAATTCTTGTTATACTACATGCCTAATATGAGGCATATAAAGGATTTTCCTAATTAACTGTTTACAACTTTTATGAGCTTTTGATCATGCAGGACCTTGAGGAGGGAAAAAAAAAGAATCTCATTGATTATAGCTTTTAATAATTTACTTGATAGCTGATATTTTGTTTATAATTAAATATTTTCCTTCAAATGTTCTAATCCCAACCAGCTATCTTTATTTCGAGTTTCTATTATTTGATTCAACTTTTCTGGAAGAAAAGTTTTGAAGTATTTATGATGAATAAATGCAATTGCGCATCAAGTTTATGTGGATTGTTTTGATGTTATTGGTGGTGATTTGCAGGTAAGTAAATATTGTGCAAATGAGCTTCATAAGATAATTGCAGAAGAGTGGAGGAGAGAAAGTGGTAATGATGGATGGCATAAGAGGTGGGAGGCTGCATTGTGCAGGGCTTATGGAAGGGCAGATGATGCTCTCAAGGACAAGTCATTAGCACCATACTCAGTCAGAACAACAGCTTCAGTGGTGATTCTGTCAGCATGCCAGATCATTGCTGCCAATTGTGGTGATTCCAGAGTTGTGCTATGCAGGGGGAAGCAAGCAAGCCCCTTGACAGTTGATCACAAGGTATAGTAACTTGTTTTTCCCCTTTTGCCATAGATTTATATAAAATTTTTGACTATTTAAAGCCTCCTGAATCTTATTTGCATGTGATGTTGTCTGGCATTAGAATGATCCGATGGCCTTGATGTTTATTCTGATTTGAGCATTGGACTGCTTGCTGGTCCGATATACACAAGTGTTTATTTAAGTATTTTTACCCATAATCTGACTTGTTGCCTATTTTGAAGCTTGATAGAGAAGATGAACTAGCGAGAATTATCAATGGAGGAGGAAGAGTAGTAGACTGGGGCTGTTTAAGAGTGGAGGGGGTTCTTTCTATGACAAGAGCAATAGGTTTTTCATTTTTCCTAGCACTTCTATTTCCATGGCATGAGCATTGTATTCTTTGCATCCCAGTAAATGTTACACCTGTACTGATATGAGAGTGTTGGTACCGTTTGCAAGTCTTGCGAAAACAATGGCTTTCTTGTGTTTCTGTTTAGCTTTAGAATGAATGCCACTTTACTTTTTGTGCATATTGGATCTACTATTTAAACATGATGGTTGCTGTTTTAGGTTTTAGCACCTTGAGAAGCCAGGAAATTTACTGTCTGCTTGGATATTTTAATTTAGTTCCAAATTTTGGATATATATAAACCTTTTGGTGTCCACTCTGTCATTTCTCAGCATAGCAGGCTTTGTGAGCTAGGCATTTACCACAAATGAGTTACAAATTTTTCTTTTTGATTTAATTATCTCGTTTTTTTTAATTATTTCTGACTAACTGCGCACCTGTCTACCAGGTGTGTGTTCTGCATAATTTGAAGCATTTTGTTTATGTTACAATGGTATTTCAGTCTCTCTCTCCAGTTCCAGTGTTTATTTGGTTCAAGTTCCTCTTTTTCATTTTCTTGAGGTTCACTTTTTTGGTTCACCCTGTATCTAAGAGCTTTGGTATTGCCCTTCGCTTAATTCTTCTGCATTTATAGTGGTCATCAAAGCAATATCTTTGAGAGTGCGAATCTGACTAGTTTGTTTCTTATTTCTCTCTGTTCCATTTGCGTTTTTTATGACTTCCTACCGATCAAGATAGGTTTCTATATATATTTTGTTTCACCAAGTTCTGCCATGATTACTTTTTGTGCTGATCGAAATTTAATAGTTTGCAGAGTTTTAATCCTATTTTGACCCTCTTTCTTTCTTTTGTTTTTGTTTGTTTGTTAATCTTTTGTAGACATCCTAATTTGCAGATTTGCTTTTTGTCTTTTCAGGTGATCATGATTTGAAACCATGGGTTGTTTCAGTACCTGAAGTTACTTTCACAACCAGGAGTGAAGATGATGAATTTCTTATTTTGGCAAGTGATGGGCTCTGGGATGTGCTGTCTAATGATGATGTTGTAAAGCTAGCTCGCTATGAACTGAGACAGCGACGCAAGGAACTGAAAAAAGATGATACTTCCTCCTCTCCACTGTGTTATGTTGCTGAAGAACTCCTTAAGATAGTTCTTGATGCATTGAGCTTTGACAATATCTCTATTATCATTGTTGACCTGAAATTTCCTGAGAGAAGGTGCCTGCCAAGGGCTGAAAAACGGTTGTCTCTCCCTCCCTCTCCCCTCCCCACCCACCTAGTACAAAAGCTTAATATGAGCATGCTAAAAATAACAAATTAGTGCAAAAAGGGTTTCAGCAAGAGAATGAGAAAAGTTCAATAAAAATTAAATCAGGGGATATATAAAGTACTTATCTTTAAAAGCTGTAAATTCAACAAAATTTGAATAATTGCTGATCAGTCTATCTGATCTTGTCAAATGCTTTTGATATATAATGACTGATTTCATTTCCAGGATAAGGACTAAAAAAGGTAGAAATTCTAAAGATTTTTATTAGTGCATTCGAGTCTCTCTTTCTCTGGAGTTTTTATCTTTTGAATATGTTAACATCTTTGAAGTTTGCAAGTAAATATCAAAATTCTTATGCCCATTACTGAACATTTCAAATACTATTGATTGTTCACTACTTCACTTGATGGTTAGATGATATAATTTCTTTCTGAACAGGGACGAAAAGCAAACATAAGCTCAAATTGTTTCAACTGGAAGGAAAAGAAGGGAATATCTGCTGTTAAGAGTCAAGTATCAGTGTTATGGTAATTATAGGATGTTTCTACCTTTTAACCTGAAGGGATGTGTACCCTTAAACAAAAGCTTGTATATGTCCTAGTTACAGTAAATAACTGTAAATGACAACTATGTGCCCAAAAAACATATAAATAAATGACTGTTTCAGGCTGGACATATGTATTTTCCCCTCTATGGATTACACAGTAGGATGGTTTTTACCTATAATTGTAAATACATGTTTGAACATGCCTGTTCCATAACCACTCGATGCTTTTTGGTGCTTCTTCTTCTACTTTTGACTTTTTTATTCATTTCTGAATTCTGAGGATGGGGAATGCTGCCTTTTGATTCGCATTGTCAATTATGTTTCTTGCTTGAAGCTACAATTATTTACAGTGCTGATTTTTACTCGGCAAAATTTTTTCATTTGTCATAGGTCGTGCGCAAGCAAGAAATGAATGAAAAGAAATATAGAAGACCAGAGAAGAAACAAGAGATTTTTTATTTCTGACCCCTAGAAATCAAATACAGGAAAAATTGAAGAGGGACTTGGAAATATCCCTGCTTAAAATCCCTATTACATCAAATCTCATTCCCTAACTACTATGTTTAGCTTAATTTTTGAGAGCCAATAAATTACAGTATTTGATGAACACTGCGGTTTTTCTTTGGCAGCTAATATTTTATCGACAATTTATTATGTTTCATAATAGTTCTGGATTAAAAACCACAACTCAAAATACTGCATGCAAGCTGATGCCACAAACCGATCAAATTCCAGGACATACAAGTTAAACTAATCCTGTTTCCTCAATTGATCTCTAGGAGAAGGTTTGAAATATAATTGCAAGATTGAAAATCGTATTACTGATATCTAAATGTGTTCTGCCTAACATTCCGGGAATTTGTATCATATAAGCTAGAGAATTAAGAGGTTTTCTCTTAGGATTCTCAGTTTATATCTTCTTCACAAATTCCTGCTTTTATCATATAATGTACTTGGATATATACAGGTACTTGATTGTATTATGTCTGTGCAAGTTCCCCAAAATTTAGACACGTGTAAGTGCTTCTGTGTTCGTGTGTCTATAACTATTCTTTGCATGCATATTGCATATAGTTACAGGGAGGAAATGTGGATGTGTTTGAGCAACTTTATTTTCATACGTATCAAAATCTTAATCACTGTTTATGCACTTGGCAACATCATCATCATCATGCATTGTTCCTCTCTCACTCACAAAAGTTGTCTAGAAATATAATTACTTTTGCTTGATTGTATGGCTATTGTTCCATGTTCTAATTTTCAGGTTTGCTGCAAGGATCAATCATGTCTGATTCAGCTGATTTGGATAAAATTTGGGGGGTGAAGGAAAAGCTGCTGATAGTGCGGCTGGTGCTGTCGATAATAATGTCTGCTACTAAGCAAAAAATGGATTCTTATGGTCTATGGAGATGAGCAGAATTGATGCTGCAAGAAGAATATGAACGAAAAAGATGAGTGAGAAAGCAACCTTAAAGGCTAAAGTTTATTTCTGTACATGATTGCATCAATGCCCGCAAGTTTGTTTATTCGCATAAGCACATTCTTAGAGCTGTCTTTTCCAGAAGGTCCGGCCACCAGCAGCAGCAAATTCTTTTAGACTACTACTACGTGTACAAACTAAATATGACACTGTTATATCATTGCCTTATATCATACATTTTCGCAAGATCAAAAGAAATTTTTCTTTTTTATAGGACATGTGGCAATGATATAATACTACGACATCTATTATTATGTAGATGAGATTCATATGGGAGTTTGTATTCTTAACATTATTGATTTGCTTTATGTGGCATGGCAACATTAGCTCACTTTTATACTTGTGTTTAAGCCAAATAGCTAGCATTGCCGAACCCATGTTCCTTACTTGTCATTGAATCTACTAGATTTAGTTTTTTGCAAGAGCCAGTGGATGTAACATTGATATTTTTGGTATTCTTTTAGGGGGAGAATTAGTTTTGCTCTTGTTGGTTGTGTGAACATTAATATTCAATTTCAATCTATTTGGCCAGCAGCAGCCTTCCCAAAGAATCAGAACAAAAGTATTTTCTTCCCCCCCGGCTCTGTTTTCTGAATGGGATTGTTTCTTTCAAGGAAAAAGAAAAAGCATGATAGCTCAATCACTTTAAATTCCAACTCAGTGTCCATAGCATACTTACCAGTTTATGTTTCTCCATCAAACGGAGGTTAAATGAGACACAAAAGACAAGATAAATAGGATTAATAAGGAAGACCGAGATCAATGTCAATCCGACGAGAGCAAGGTAGGTAAGAGATAAGATCTCGGACACAGGACCTGATTCTAGCTAGGACCATGGGCAACCTAAAAACTTAAAGTAACGACTATCTGAAGTGAAGGACAAGAAGATATAGTTAGTTGTTATCTTGATGATAATAATCTTTTGCTTCAACTAGATCCTATCTTTCATACATATGTACACAAATGGAAATGTGGTAGTGAAGAGTATCACCAACCTTAACATAGATTAAAACTAACATTGAAGTTATGGATAAATGAGTGGTGTCATTATTATCAAGGATACGCAGCATTGCCTGGGAAAAGTAAGAACGAACTGGTTTTTGGTAGCTGATGCAGAAAAAAATGCTCTCAGTTGGTGAAAAAATTAAATTAAATTAAATTAAAAAAGCCGCAAAAACAAAACTTTTAGCTGGGACTGAACATTGTCCAGGTGGGATTCTTATCAACATAGGAAAGTGATGGGAAAAAAGAATCACAATCTATGCCAGAAATGAACACATAATCGTATTCTGATCCCACTCCACCCACACCCACAAACACGCACACATACACTTGAGCTTTTTTGTTCTTACATTTTTTTAACACCTACAAATCGAACAAGGATGTGACCACACATGTGGTAAAGGAAGGAAGTATTGTAAGAAAACATTTCAATCTTTCTTCTCCTCCTTGGGTGTGGCAGTGGCACTGGCACTGGCAGAGGAATAAAGAGAGAATCTCTTCTCTAACACTTCTTTCCTTTTAAACATATTGCTAAAATTTGCAGGAAGGCAAAGGAAAGACATTATTGATGGAAAGTGACTAAAAGTTTTGAAAGGTAAAGTTCTTTTGTCAATCATTGTTTCTCACAGTGATTTCTTTTTCCTCTTTTGGGTTGGTAGAAATTATTCTTTTCTTCTTGGTGCATGCTGTTTTCTCAAATATTCTCTGCCCACCGTATCTTTCCTTTACCACTCCAACCAAAGGATTTCTCTGAGTTTCTTTTCTTCATTAATTAATTTAACACCATGTTGATCTTAATAAGTTTTAGGGATAAATTCAGTTTGTATTCTATATTTTTAAAAATATTCATTCTACATCCAAACAATTAATATATTCTCTTAAATTTAAACTTAAAAGGTATAAATAAGTCTTTTTACACGATCACTAAAATTATTATAACGTAGTTAAAACGCAGCTAAAGTTATTCTGCACGTAGTCAATATAGAACATCATTTAGCCACCAAGGCCGCGGCGTGACCATGAGATTGCCTTGAAGTACAATTATATGAGACAACTAATAATTTTTTTAAAAAAATTTCATTAAGTAAGAAAAAATATTTTTAAGTTAGTTAATTGTAAAAAATAATAACATAATTATTTGTATAATATTGGATAAATTTATCTTTGCATTGAATTTACAAAGTATAGAGATAAAATAATATTTTTATTGGTCAAAAGTAATCAACGGTTATTTCTAACAAAAAAATTTAATGATTTAGGTATAAAATGATATTTTTTGAAAATATTAAAAATGTGTTATACTATCAAAACATATCAAGGGTTATTTAAAATTATACTTAAATTTTAAATCTTTCACAACATGATCCATTTTCGACAGAGATGGAATAGAGCAAGTTTTGCCATCTCCGAACCTGTCCTGTTTGGAGGAGGTTTTCCCTCAAATTCACTTTACCCCACTTTTAAAATGAAATAGGACTGGGGCTATCTTGGTTTTTAACCCGCTTAAGTCGCCTTTATCTGACCATTTTTTAACTAAATTACAATATCAAATCCTAATTATCAGGCCTTGTTATAGTATTGAGTTGATATTTTGAGTCACCTACAATATGTTATAATTTTAATATAGTAGTGGATTAAATTTTATGAGTAGTTATAATATTTTTTTTACTGTATATTTTAAATTAAAACGAGATAAAGTGGGGCAAAACATGCAATTTCTGAACTCGTCTAATTTTTAAATTGGTTGAATTTTTTAGTCTTAAATCTGTTCCAAACAAGAAAGGACCCCATAAATTCGGGAAAAACTCTCATCCCTAATTATCGAGGACTTGGGTACGCATGGTTTGGCCGTTCAAATGTGAGGCTGTTGATCATAATTTTCTTTTTACTCCTTTTAAGCTACAGAGGCACGTGACTTCTGGAGGAGATTATCCTGTCTGGTCACGTGACTCATAAAACTGTGAACGGTGAAAATTGTAGTTGACTTTTTTAAAAAGACTATTTTTGCCTTCCTTATTCTCTCCATTTGAATTTTTCTTTTTTATTTCTTTTTATAAAAAAATTGATGTGATTACGTGAAGTCATTGATCATCATCATATATTTTCATTTGTGGGCTGTGGGAGACACCTGACATCATGGGACCCATTCATCAAAAAGAGTAGGCGAGACACCTTTCATCATGGGAGCCATTCAGCATATGAAGTATTCCTTTCTCTTCTACGGTGGGGAATCTGTCTGTCACCATCAATTTGTCACAGCACTTGCTTCACTATTTTCAATCACATCAATTTATAAAAGAAAATAATTATAAATTATAAATTATAAAAAAAAATTGAAATTTTTTTGTGAAATGTACTTGCACGTTACATATTTGTACTATAGCTAGCTTGACCATGTTATACTTTTTTTAATAAAAATACTAATAAAATAAACAAATAAAATAATTTTCATTAATTAAAAATAAACAAATAGAAAATTATAATTTATATAATATCTATTAAAAAATAAAATTTTCAAAATCTATGTTTAAGAATAAAATAGGAAAGAAAAAGTTCGCTATATTATATTATTATAATTTGATTAAGTGCACTATCAATAAAAATATTCTAGAAAAAATTACTGTTTGATTTATAATCAAATTGAATTTTGAAGACAAAATTATTCCTATTATAATTCTCTACGCAAATACATATCATTATAGTATATACTCTTAATAATAAACATAAAAAAGGATTATGAAGATGAAATTATACTCTACTTTCACATCAATCTTTCTTTTATTAATTTTATCAAAAAAATTATTATTTTGCATATACGATCACATAGGTCAACAATTTCTTATTTATCCTTAATATGTTATAGCAATAGCACACAAAAAATAAGTTAAATCAAATTATTTATAAACACTTTACAATTTATATAAAGATGGTTTTTTTAGTTAAATTTCTTTGATATTTTAATTTGAACGAAATCAAAATCAATCAACAGCTATAATTTTTTTAGGAAAAATAATCCACATATAATATTATATAATATATATATATATATAAGTGGGAATAAAAACTTTTTAAATGTTACTTTGTATATTTATATAACACGTCATAGGTGGAATCTTACTAATCCATTAATTGAAAATAATTATATTAAAGTTTGCTGATGTAATTGATTAACTTGTCAAATTGATTCTTTAAATCCTAAAATCACTATTTGGTAATTCTATTATCTCTTTTTTTAGGAAGAGTATTTTTAAAAATTGATCGAGGAAGAGAATTTTCATTTGTGATTGATTTGAAAGGTTGGCAAGTATTTAATTTAAAAAAAAAAGGCTTATTTGAATAGGAAAGTTTCTCTCACTTTATTTGTCTCAAACTTTAAGGCTTGTTACTGCAGTTTAATTAATCTTCTATACATAAATAAAGGGAGAATTTTCACATACCTCCCTGAGGTTTGCCAAAACCACAGGTAGAGGGGAAGTATGACGTAATTTACACTTACCTCCCCTTCTACAATAATTGCATCTAGTTGACCGAGCGTTGACCTACTAAAAAAAATCAAAAACTCTAAAATATCCTTAGCTGTGACGGTGGTGCACTTGCTGGTTGGAGCGGCGATGACGACTTGCGAGTTGGAGCAGTGGTGGCGTGCGGCTTGAAGCGGCAACAACGGCTTGCGGTTGGAGCGGTGGTGGCGTGCGGGTTGAAGCGACGACGATGGCTTGTTAGTTGAAGTTCGGAGAAGCAGCGACCATGGTGGCGATGGAGAAGGCAGTAATGGAGAAGCCGTGGGTTGTTGTAGATTACTATAGCAGGGGAGGTACTCGTGAATTACATCATACTTTCCCTCTACCTGTGATTTTGATAAACCTCACGGGAGGTATGTGAAAATACCCCTAAATAAAGAGATGAATAAGTTGTTTCACATTATTTTTATATTATTTATAAATTATTAAATTTATATACTTTAATAAATAATTTTAATATAATTCATATAATTAATATATATTATATTCAATTATAACTATTAAAAATATATAAATTTAATATTTTATAAATAAATAAATAAAAATATATATGTAAAAATATAAAATTATTGATTTATTTATAAATTAATTAATATAAATTTAACGTTAAAAATTTGTACATAATCAATTACCAATAGTCTGAAATTAATTATTAAAATTTAACGTGGATTATTAGCCATAATGCATAAATTCGCATATAAACATTATATAAATGAATAAAACATGATTTTAGTTGAAATGGAAATGATTTAATAAAATATTATTATTTTTAATTTCGAGTTAATAAAATTAATTTAATTCGGGGTTCCATCTCAATCATTTGCTTTATTATGTCTCGTCAATTCTAATTACAAAAATGTGTTAATTTGCCGTCAATTATTTAATCACTTGCTCATATTTATATATGTGCGTGTGTGTGAATGTATACGCGCATGTCCGGCATATAATATTTATATATACCCCTTTTATTATTATTATTTTTTAGAGAATTTACTTTTAATTGATTGACACTTCATTGAAATAATATTAGTGAAAGCATCAATTTAATACTTAATTTTTTAATATTATATATTATATATAATCTATTAATATTATATTAAAAATCAAAATTTTTGATTGAATTTGGCACCACTTAAAAATTAATATTCAATTTATCGAAATCTATCTCCGCCAACTTTTAGGAAGAAAGTGACATCCACCTTACTTTCGAGATAAATTAAATCATATCCTTTATTTGAAACGCAAGAGTACCAACCACTCTAATTAAAAATAAATAATTTAATACATGTTCTTTTTAGTGAAAGCATCAATTTAATATTTATTTTTTTAATATTACATATTATATAATATTTATTAATATTATATTAGAAATTAATAATTGAAAACTTTGATTGGATCTGACACTATTAGAAAATTAATTTTAATATGCGAGAAATTTGTTTCCACCAATTTTTAGAAAGAAATTGACATCTATTTTATACTTGAGAGAAATTGAATCGTATCTTTTATTTAGAATGTAAGAGTACCAACTACTCTAATTAAGAATAAACAATTTAATACTCATTCTTTTTAGTGAAAGCATCAATTTAATATTTATTTTTTTAACATTACATATTATATATATAATTTATTAATATTATATTAGAAATTGATAATAAAAAATTTTGATTGGATCTGACACTACTAAAAAATTATTATTTAATTTGCGCGAAATATATTTCTACCAATTTTTAGGAAGAAAGTGACATTCACTTTACATTTGAGAGAAATTGAATCGTATCTCTTAACCGAAAGAACTCGAGAGGTTTGAGCAAGACATTCTAATATGTGATTAAAAAAAAACTTGCTTTATTTTGAATATAAGGGTACCAACTACTCTAATTAAGAATAAATAATTTAATACTTAATCTTAAACAAAATAATCTCATCATTATGAAAGTTAATTTCGCCCTTTCTTTTAACTTTTGTTTGTAGATATTTTTTTTAAAAAAAATATAAAAAAGGTGGATAAAATCTCAAAACATATATCTTTTAACTTTTTACATACTCTAAATTAGAACGGATAAATTATCTAAGAAATAGCTTAATTTATCACTTAAACTGTACACCCAGATACCAAAACTCTAGATCTATTGATAAGCAAGGCTTTAACAAAAATCTAGGGGGTTGATGGAGTACATAAAACGCTAAAAAGCCGAAAATATCAATAAGAATCTGAAATATTAAATATTTTGCAGCATTTTATTAGTTCAAGATCGACATGATATAAATTCATAAACAAATCTGATTTTTTTATTTTTATTTTTCTCTTATTAGAATTTAGAATCAGAATGCCAACCCAAAAACCACAAAACATCTTTTAGCTCATTAGATGTTGAAATGATAACTTGTCCACGTATATATATTTTAATTGTACTCTCTCTAGTCTCTCTCTTTTCCGAACATATAAATATAATTTTTTAAAAAAAAAATTCAAACCAACAAAACCTTTTATAGCAAAACAACTATTCAAAGATCAATCAAAATTTAATTTAATTTTCTCAACTTTTTATATGATGAATCGCACAATCATCAGAATGACAAAGAATACGAATGTCTCTGCACTTTAAAATTTTTGGCACTATCTCCTCGACTCTTTCGTTAACACATAATCAGATGCTTTTATTGCACCTTATTAAATAATATCTAGATATTATATACTGTCTAATAATTAATATTATAAGTTCCCTCACTTCTTTGCTATATAAACCCTCCTAGACCTCCTTTGTATTTGCATTATCACTTTCACTCGCATCATAATTTTATTGTCTCTCTCTCTCAGCTTTCTCCAACATAATTTTTCCCCTTAAATGGAGAGAAACCAGCAGCTTCGTAGACAGCTTGCAGCCATGAGGCAGTCCCTCTTTGATCAGGTTTCTTCTTCTTTCTTCATCATGTCCTCTGCTTAACCTTGTGTTAAAAATGGTAACAATTTCTAACATGGAGCTGCATTAATGGAAGAATTAAGGTGTTGGTAAAAATTAAACCCGAAACTACATGTTTCTCCATGCACATGTAGTCTTTTTTTTGGACAAAAGTTGGTGATGTTGAAGGGTTTTCTATTTCAGGGATATCTAGATGAACAGTTCATCCAGTTGGAAGAACTTCAGGATGATGCAAACCCTAATTTTGTTGAAGAAGTTGTCACATTGTACTACAGAGATTCGGCCAGATTACTCAGTAGCATAGAACAGGCACTGTAAGTTGAAATTAATTGTTTTACAGTTAAAATTTCAATCTCTTCTGTAGTTCTTATTTCATTTCCTGTAATATATATATATATATATATATATATATATGTATATATATGTATTTAATTAAACTTCCGTACATATATATGTATGCAGGGAGAAGAGTAATACTCTTGATTTTAATAAACTGGATACCTATATGCATCAATTCAAAGGAAGCAGTTCCAGGTAATTAATTAATATTTTGAAATAGTAAAAGTATCCTTCAGTATATTCTGATGTTGGCTTTTCAACGCAGCAAAATTTTTTTCCTTATTATTTCTTATTAATTTGGTTGCAGCATTGGAGCTAAGAAACTAAAAGCTGAGTGCACACAAATTAGAGAATATTGCAAGGCAGGAAATGGAGATGGGTAATGAATTAAATGAAAATTTTCTTTCTTTGTTTAAATTAATGCACCCATTTCATTTCATGCAATTTAATTTAATTAATTTGCATGAACCGCAATTAATAAACAGATGCGTGAAGACTTTCCAACAACTCAAAAGAGACTATGCAACTCTCAAGAAGAAGCTTGAATCTTATTTTCAGGTGCCTGAAACTGAAATCTCTCCATTTTAATCATATTTATTTACAAATATTTAATTTTATGAATTGCCCAGAAATATTTTTTAACTTATCCTTTTCTTTTTTTGGTAAATATTTTCAGGTAGCACGACAAGCTGGGCCCAAGGAGATTGCTTCTCGTTCAAAGTAACTAGAAACCATCATCAATATTGGCTGCAATGTGATGACAAAATGTGATGGGGGTGATTTTGTACTGTGTATAATCAGTAAAAATCCAACCCACATATGCGATGGGATTCTCGGGCCTTCGCTTTTTTCTGTTTTTTGATTGTGTTTTTCTTGTTTTACCTGTTGTAAGTGATATAAGGCTATGTATTATATTTCCTTTCTTGAATGAAAAAGCTATCCAAGGCTTCTTTTTTTTTTTTTTTATAATTTTTGGTGTATATTTGAGTTCTTAATTTGGAGAAAGTTTTATATGAGATTAATCACATATGTATAATGTTATCCAATAATTAGTTTATTATAACTCTAAATCTTATCTAAATACACTAAATTAAATTACGAGTTCATAATCATATGTTCATTTAAGAAAATCCCTCTCTTAGAGATAACTTTTTTCACGAATAACATTTTGCAAGTATTTTCTTAATTCTAGAGCATTGGATTTCTTCCATTTCTTATGGGTTGCTAAGTTTGAATTGGGCTTGCTGTCAACTTATACGGATCCTTTGGTTTCGGGCCTTCTATTTAGGGTGTTACATAGCATTTAGGATGTAAAAACCAGGTAATGATACAAGCATGTTTGTGAAGTCAAGTATGTATCATGTATAATGATCTTTTATTCCATTCATAGTTAAAAATGATATTGTGTGAATTGTTAAATGTATACAACTTAAAGACAGATGAGGGTTTTATAAAAGATTATCTTCCAAATATATTAAACTTTTTAAGGTAGTAAAATTAGACTTTTAATCATCTATTCAGTTAAATTTACTAAGTAATAGTACCTGTTAAATCTTATTTTTTTTCACGAGGTAGGATTAAAGACGGTCTTAACATTCAAGAAATTGAATATTTTAGAATGTAAAAGCTATGCACTTGCATACAAATTTATTATTGATTTTTATAGAATAGTGGTGATTTTTAGATTTGATGTTATATATGTATTTTATCTAATGCATGTATTGTGTAATTAATAGATTCAATACATATTTCATCTTAATTTTTAAGAATAAAGGCAGCAAGGGTTACAATAATTACACAATTTCTCTCAATATTGTCCTCTGATGATCATAATCGTGAATAATGATTTACATAATCTTTACTCCAAGTAAGTTCTCCTTTTAATTAGTTAAAAACATATTATCAGATCGAAGACTTTTGTTTATATAAATATTGTGTAAAAAATATTTCTTGATATTAAAATTATTTGTAAATATTATTAATGTTGCTCATATTTATCAATGTTTTTATATTTGGACCTCGATTTGAATATATATATATATATATTTTTAACTATTATGCAATAACGCACAATTTACTGAATAGTACATTGTATGTATTAGACTTTTATTGAGAACGAGAGATTAAATAACTATTGTTATACGGTACCCCAAAAATTTATCCACACAAATGGTGAGAATTCTATCTTTATAAATTATGGAATGAGATATGCTCACATAAAGTAGAAAACTCTCTCACTTTTAAAAATATAAGGGACTTTGATTGACTTTTATCACCTAGATCATGACTCCAATGACTTGATTTAAATATTTTATTTATCGGATCATTAATTATCACCTCTTGAATTATGTTATTAGGTGATTTTATTATTTATGTGTTATATATATATATATGTATGTATATATATATTCTAATTTAGATGCATATTTGTGATGTGATGATGGTATCATGTCAAGATAAATAAGTAGCAAAATTAATTTGATATTAGTGTTTCATATGTTTTATCTTAGGTGATGATGGTATATATATCTCAAATGGGTTGCTATGCATGGATTGGGCCCAAAATTATATAGAATTTGGTGGGTTCACTTAGATAGTTGTAGAGCTTGGGCGTACTATTAAGCATCTGGATCTAAACCCCAGTACTCTTTATTTGAGGACCAGACATTTATGTGTTTTTTTTTATTGGAAGTTACATTTACGGTGTTAGCAATTCAAAAATGAAAGCCGGACTTTGTTTGGCCAATCATCAATTTAAAGTGACTTAGTCTTATTATATATATATATATATATATATATATATATATATATATATATATATACAATACAACCTTGGCATGATAACATAACTATTGACTAAACTTTAATTATAATGTCGTAATTTTAGGGTAAGCATGGAGATTAATTCTTGAATTTATTTAAATAGAAAGCTGGATTTTTTTTTTTTCATTTGGCAAGAATTTGCTTTTACTTGCCAATTTCGAGGTGGGTTTTATGGTATAATAATTCTTACAATTTAACTACTTTGGTTTTTTTTTTTTTTTAATGAAATGTAAGGAAAAAATATTAGAACTTGAGCTGTAGTTTTTAATTTTGATTATAACATCATAATTGTATAATTACATGATAAACATGAAGATTAATAAATCAGTAATGTTTATATTATTAGCTCATGTTTTATATAATTAACTTTTTTTTTATTTTTACTTTCATGAATGCTACTAATTTATTAATCTTCATGCTCATGTTTATCTTATAATTATGATATTTTAATCAGAATTACAAGTTGCAGTTAATATCTTTCCCCCTATATTTCGAAATATATATATATATATATATATATACACACCCCCGAATTAACTAAATTGAAATAACTATTATACCATAAAACCCACCTCAAAGTTTGGCGAGTAAATCCGAATTTTTGCCAAATAAAAAAATCCAGCTTTATATATATTTTTCCCATAATTGGAAACAAACTCGGGATAAAACGAGCGAGATAATTGTAGGTACAAGTACCTTCCCACTTGGCCCCGTACCAAAAACCCGAAATATGACGAATTTCGGGAGTGTCAACCATGTTTCGCCCGAAATTTTCCGATAAATCCTAATATAGAGAAAACCAGGAGTGACCTGTAAAACAAATCCATAATTTAGTACAGAACATCACGATTTGTTCATTTTGGAATTCCCAGGTAGAGACACCAGTATAAATTCAAAGCCGTCTTTGTTCTTACTGCCGAGTAACTGAAGTTCTCTCAATTTGTGTAGATTCTTTGTCTCTATTCGTTCTTCTTTGAGTATGAATCTCTGTTCAATTGAGCGTTTCTTAGAGAGACCGAAGTTTTGAGTGATCAATTTCTGGTTCTTTTATTCTGGGTTCTCTTTTGGTGATGGGGTTTGATTTTCAAGACTTTGGAGCTGCAATTTCAAAGCTGGATTCAATTCCTGCTGTTCTGTACTTCTTTTGTTATTTTAAATTTTTTAATTTTTTGGTCTGCGAATTCGATAGCTGACCTGAGTTTTTGATGAATTTCCTTTTTGAAAACGGATACCCAGAATTCAAAAATCTGATTCGCTCTCTAGGGTTTCTTTTTTTCTTCTGTCGGGTATAGCCGTATAGGGTGTCGACTGGCTTGAGCTAGGAATCCCAGAAGAATTTTTCGTTGCATTCTCAGTTTTAGGGTTTTGTTTTGGTATTAATCGAGAATCAATAATTCAAGAGTTAGCTTCTGCGTTTTAGTTTTCTGTTCTTCTGCGTTTTGTTTGAAGTCTTGATTCGTTTTGAATCAAGAGTAGATTTTTTTGGTTGAAAAGTTGAAGTTTTGGTCACTATGGCCTCGTATAGGCCATTCCCACCACCGCAATCCTCATTCCCGCCACCACCTCCACCTCCACCGCCAAACCAAAACTCTTCTCAACCACAACCGCCACCGCCGCCACAGCCGCCAACACAACAACAAAGACCCAGTGTTTATTCTCAAAACTGGAGTTATGGTAATAGTGGTGCCCAAATGCCCCCACAACAACAGCAACAACAACACTATCACCAACAATACTCTTATGCACCGCCACCCCCACCCCCACCCCCAGAATCTTCATACGCGCCTCCTCCTCCTCCACCACCACAAGCACCCCAGCAGCAACCACAGCCTCCAATGTATTATTCCAATAATCAGTATAATCAAAATTCAATGTATAACCTTCAACCACCAATGCAGCCACTACAACCACCTCTTCCACCTCCACCCCCTTCATCTCCACCCCCAAGTTCGTCTATCCCACCACCACCACCACCTCCTGGCTCTCCTCCACCTCCTCCACCTAAGGAGTCTGAGGGTAGAGATAAGGGATTGAGTGATCGCGATAAGAGATCTTCTAAGGATGTTTCTAGACGTGATCATGGGCATATGAAGCAGCAGAAGCCACCAGTGCCACCAGTGGGGAAGAAGGTGAATGGGGGTTCGGGCAGGGTGGAGACAGAGGAGGAGAGGCGGTTGAGGAAGAAGAGGGAGTTTGAGAAACAAAGGCAAGAGGAGAAGCATAGGCAACAAATGAAGGAGTCGCAGAATGTGGTTATGCACAAGAGTCAGATGATTGCTTCTGGTAAAGGAGGGCATGGGTCAATGGTAGGGTCAAGGATGGGGGATAGAAGAGCTGCACCGCTTCTGAGTGGTGACAGGATTGATAATAGGTTGAAGAAGCCAACCACGTTCCTGTGCAAGTTGAAGTGAGTATGTTTTTATTAAGTGTAGATTCAACCTCTTGTCTTGTTTGGTGATTTCTTTGAACAATCAAATATAGTAAATATATACTGGAAAGAGAGTAATTTATATGAATTATGCCATTACCCGAGTTAATGATGTTTGCTTTCCAGTTGAACATTGTGCTAGGATTTTGTTTTATATATGTGTTAGTAGTTAATTATCAAAGCTATGATTTTAGTAGCTCGTGACTTAGGGTAAGAAATGATGTTTTAGGCAGGATTGGTGTTCTTGCATCACTATCTCATAAAGTGGTTACTCTGTTTACTTCCAATGGTGACATGCTATCTTAACCTCTGAGTTCTTTGTAGATTCCGGAATGAACTTCCTGATCCTTGTGCACAACCAAAGCTTATGGCTCTGAAGAAAGATAAGGATCGGTATGAGATTGTACTTACTTTCTTTATTATCTCAACATATTGATGCATTTCATTTGTGTGCATGTATTTATAAGTTTTGGAGGATTAGAAAAAAATCGACCACAGGTATGTTATTGCAATTCTCTTCTACTCTAGTTGAGAAGGCATATATCTCGTGGCAACATGTTAGGGTGATAAAAGAATTCTAGCGAGATGGCGTTTAAAAATGCAAACGAAAGACATATAAATGGATAATGTAGGTCATAGTAGAAATGTGCTCATTGAATTGAAGTAAACTTAATATCTTATCCATGTGTAGTTTCTCCTCTTGAAGTTGAAAAGAAATCAGGGAGGAGTTTTAGTTTGTTGTCTTCATGCATCCAGATTTTATGATCTGACTGAATTTTGTGTAAAACTGTCAGGTAATCTTTCAATATTTTATTGCAGATTTACAAGATACACAATCACATCACTGGAGAAAAATTATAAGCCCAAACTATATGTTGAGCCAGATCTTGGGATACCTCTTGACCTACTTGACCTTAGTGTCTACAAGTATTACCTCTGAACTATTCAAACTTTTTATGGTCCTTTTTGACAGTTGTACCGTGGCCATCCTGATTTTATTTTTCTACTTGTTTGATTAGTCCTCCCAGCGTCAGACCACCTCTTGCTCCCGAGGACGAGGAATTGTTGCGTGATGATGAAGTAGTTACTCCTGTGAAGAAAGATGGTATAAAAAGAAAAGAACGACCTACTGATAAAGGTGTTTCTTGGCTGGTCAAGACGCAGTATATATCTCCTCTTAGCATGGAATCAACAAGACAGGTAATAGATAATAGATAAGTACACTGCTACATGTGATGTTCAACTGAAAATACTGCTGAAAGTTGTATCATAACAAAACATATTGGTGTTTGCAGTCTTTGACTGAAAAACAAGCAAAAGAATTGAGAGAAATGAAGGGTGGCCGAAACATATTAGAGAACCTCAATGATAGGTTTGTTCTATATGAACCTGTCGCAGCAGATAACTTTCCATTTCTTTTTACTGAAAACATCAATACTTTTTCAGGGAAAGACAAATTAAGGAAATTGAGGCTTCATTTGAGGCATGCAAGTTGCGCCCTCTTCACGCGACCAATAAAACCTTGGAGCCTGTTGAGATTATGCCTCTGCTACCTGATTTTGATCGGTATGATTAATTTTGTATTTTACTATTTCAGTCTTTCTTTTGAGAACTACTTTTTCTGGTCCAAGCTTTGATGAGGTTGGTTAATTGTGTTATGTGAGTTTATCTTCCTTTATTGTAAAGAAAGATATTCATAGAATTTTATATTGCTGAATAGATGAGAACCTCGTACTTGTTCCACACCTCTACCCATCAATGCTGAACCCCAAAATTTCTGTTATAAGTAACCTTTTTTTACTTAAAAAAAAATAGAGTAAGAAACTGAGCCTATTTGTGAATTTAAGACTTTTCTAGTTTGGCTTGCTCTGGAAATGAGAGTGAAGTAGCTGTCTTGATAAAACATGAGCTCTTTATAAGTAAAATACTGCTTTACTGTATGGGATATTTGTTTCTGGAATGTCAAATTACTTCTATTAATGATGGAGGATTTTGTTGATGAATGATTAGTATGACCTTGAAAATTTAGTCACAATGATAATATTGCATCCAATCATGTTCGTAATATCTTTGAGCTTTGCTTTTGCCAGATATGATGATCAATTTGTGGTAGCATCCTTTGATGGTCCTCCGACTGCAGATTCAGAAACCTACAACAAGCTGGACAAATCTGTTCGTGATGCCCATGAATCACGGGTTAGTTATACATAAATGGGTTGGGTTGCATGGATGTACTTAAATGATGGTTCAGTGAAAAATTTGTCAGGATTGGGCACGGATATCATGATTCACTATTATGTTATTTGTAATCTGGGCAGTCGAATCTAATCAACTAATAGAATAGCCTAAAGTGCCTTAATGTTTATTCAGGAGTAAGGTTTTTGGCAATTAGAAAATGGATGTGACATAGTGGATTGTTGCTGGAAACTCACCTTGTTATTTTAGATTTTACTTGGGGAGGCTTCTGTATCTCTCAAAAAATATGTCATGTTTCTATTTTTCTGTACAAGATTACCATATACTACATGTAGGAGGTCTACTGATACATTATATATTTGATTTTCTCATCCTTAATGTTATATTTCAGGCTATCATGAAAAGTTATGTGGCAACAGGGTCAGATCCAGCTAATCCAGAGAAGTTTCTGGCCTACATGGTTCCTTCTGTAGATGAGGTATGTACTCCTTTAAATTCCACATTTTCTTTAGAACTGTTTTTACAGTTTAAATTTAATGAATAAATCCTAATTTTGCTGATTATTCATTCATTATTTGATCTTCTATATGGTGGCAGCTCTCGAAGGACATGTATGATGAAACAGAAGATGTTTCATTTTCCTGGGTTCGCGAGTACCACTGGGATGTATGTGCAATGATTCTGAAATGTTATTTGCAAACTAGCATTTTTATTGCTTAGTGAATACAAACTTTTTGTACTTTCAACAGGTACGAGGTGATGATGCTGATGACCCAACAACATACCTCGTTTCGTTCGATGATGGAGAAGCTCGCTATGTGGTATGCACTTGTACTGAGTTTATATCTTCAAGCACGTGTTTTTTGTCGATTAGTTTTGCAAGTTCTTAGACAT
The DNA here is from genome assembly GCA_028052125.1 of Melia azedarach. Classification (NCBI taxonomy): domain Eukaryota; kingdom Viridiplantae; phylum Streptophyta; class Magnoliopsida; order Sapindales; family Meliaceae; genus Melia; species Melia azedarach. The sequence continues at coordinate 1,678,523 of CM051398.1, read as the reverse complement.
TCTCGTGCACAACCCAGCCTCTTCCCACAAAGCTCAACTTGAGAAAGAAAAGAGCAGCGGAGGGAAGATCAAACGATGAGGTTGAACATTTTCCCATCCCATCAAGTGTCACTGTGAGGCGAAGATCAACTGTCGCTGCAATAGAACTGAAAGAGCCAGGGGTAAGTCAGCACTGTCTTAGTTATTTTTATCTGAAGGCATTCATGTATTCGGTATTATTTTATACATCTTTCACTTGGCGATGTTTTTCAGGAATATTCAAATTTGAAGGGGAATGGCTCGAGTTCAAAGATGGGAAGATCGGATGGTGAAGAGGGTCTTGAAAGATTGCACCAGGGTTCGCGTCATCAAGACCTTTATCAGTCAAGCGGAGCAGAAGATGATATGTCTGACTGAATCTGAATTTGAATCTGATTGCTGTTCTTGAAGGAGATAAATTTTGTAGCTGGTCAGTTTGTGAGATTGAGGAATTAGGATCCTGATAGTTAATGAAAATTTTACTGTCTATGTATGTGTATTCCAACTTAGGATGGGGGAATTTGTTGTTTTTTAACTATAAAATTTCTTGCTCATAAAAAGGAAATATAATTGTTTTTTCTAAATATAAAAAAGTTCGATGTCTTTTATATGTCTGTTGCTCGTGTTGCTCTGTTTCCTGCACTATTCGCACTTGCTAGTTGCTAGAAAGTTTGTATCCATCTATAGCCGTCAAAACCCCAAAAAGAACCAACAATTTATTTTAATAATCTTATTTAAAAAATTACTTCATCAAAATAACCGAAAATATAACTGCCAATGGCATGGCATTAAAAAGGAAGGGTCGCAGTCTTCATATAATCAATAACATCTTTTAAATTTTTCCATGTTGTGCGTAATTTTTCATTAAAATATTTGAACTTGTGTTACAATTTTAATTTTTTTTTTATAAATATATGATCCAAAACTTAAATACTTTATAACAAAGAATTTAGAAAGAGTGATAAAATTTGGTAACTGAGAGATTATAATTGCTGCTGCAGTCCGATTTACCGTAGACAGGAAAGCATCAAACATGCTCTGCTTTTATATGAAAGATTGCCAAAAATTGGGGGTCCCATTACCACCAACAGCACTTCTTTATATAAAAATTTAATATTTGACTTTAATTTGCTAGAATATTTACAAAAGGAAAGTCTTATTTATCGATTTTTATAAATAATATTACACGCACTAAAGAAAAAGAAAGAAAAAACTCTTTGAAACATGTTAAAAACCATCTCCATGGACGAACTCCGGAAGGAAAACTGTAACCTTCAGAAATGAAGACTTCTTGATGCAATCGATGCCCTGTTTGATAATCAACAAAGATCATGCAAATGAGTAAGATATCATCTAACTCTGGGTGTAAGTGTATTAAAGCTACAGCATTGGATCTAAAGCACTGAGTCACTGACCATGCTTGCCGGCAACTAACAGCTTCCTGACGAACAGCTCTCTTCGGATCATCAAGAGCCTTTGAAATAGCTTGCAGTACCTACCAAACATGAGGGGGCAATTTGGTCAATTGCTAAGAACAGATCCTACTTCAAAAGTAACACAATAGCTACATATAACTAGGAAAAAAATGATAATTATGTTTATTGCAACCAAGAGAGTAAAAGAATTCAGATAACTACAAAATAAAGAATAAGAGAAGGAAAATAAGATTATTGCTGGAAAGCTGATTATTCGCTTCTCAACTAACCTGTCTTCGCATGGGATAGATCCGTGCATGAGGCAGCCTAGACATGGCTACAAGACATTGAATTGCCGTCTCTCGAACAAGCTGAAGATGTTAGAAGAGCAATACATAAGTTTAATTATTGTGCTAGTATAATGTTTAAGTATTTGAAAGCTACATTTATCTTTTAATCCAACAGAATGCATTTATTAAGTATTTGAAAGCTACATTCATCTTTTAATCCAATGGAATGCATTTCCAATTCATTGCAGAATGCAAAGCTACTACTGAGGGTATTCCTAAAATGGTTATGTTTTCATTACTTCAAAATCTTCACCATAATGTTCCATATTTTCTGGAGGACGCTTCCATGGAAACATTATGATGCAAAAGCACTTGTTATCATTCATCTAATAATTTTGTTTTTTCTTTTTTTTTTTAATGGAATATTACATGGCAATTCCATGCATAATTCACAATATTAAAACATTGCATAATGCAAAACAATGCACTTGAAAGAATAAATTAGCAACACCTATTTACTTTGGGAGAAAATATCTCTTACCATCATATGAGGATATGCTATAAGTTCAACAAGACGATTAATGATCATATGAGCACATTCAATGACTGCTTCTTGTCCTGCAAACATAAGTGCAAAAATTGAAACATAAATACTTTAGTGACGGCCATTGCATCGTGATAAAATAGTGCATGCATTACAATCTAAGAAAAGAACGATATTTTCATGCAACAGTATGTACAATTATTCTGACCATTTTTATCTGTCAATATTCCAGATAAGACCAGCAGGAGATTGTACAGGATATCTTTATCTGAAAAATCATTACTTGATACGGATAAGCCATCCATCAGTATTGGGATTAGCTGCAAGAATAGAATGAAATAATTTTGACTACAACTCAAAGAATTTGCTTGCTCTAATAAGAAATATAAGAATGGCACAAAACCTAACACAAGAAATTTTAGGATTTTTCAACACTGACCTTCTTCGCATCATTCAAGACAACAATTAGGGGAGTATCTGATATAATATGTGCACAAGCTCGGCACATTATTGATCTGAAATCAAAAGGCATCACTCAGCAAGTCATGAAATGTCTTTGAATTATGGCCAGAACTTGAGCAACAAATGTTTGTAATGAAAAGTAAAGCATGTTATGTTTTATTAAGGAAAAGTAAAGCATGTTATGTTTTATTAAGAAAAAGTAAGTGACAATGGTGTGTACCGTGAGAATGATGACTCAGATTTTGCAATCAAAGGCTGCAGAATGGGCATCATGGTTGAATAGAAGCGTTGCTTATAAAGTGGCCGTATTGTTGCATGAAATTTTCGACTCAAACAACCTTCAGAATCACTCATGAGAATTTGAAATGCATCTGCTGCACATTTCATCACAGACTTGGGACTGTGTTCTGAGCTATTCTGTTCCTCTGGAAAGGACTTTCTGCCATTGGACAATAAGCACTCTAAAAAAACCATAGTTATGTCTTTAACTTTTTCATGGCCCCGCATAAGCAAACCTTTTCCAATCCATGCTAACCCAGCAATTGCATGGATTTGAAGTGATCTACTATTTGCAGCACCACGGGCTACATCAGTGAGACCCATTGCACCGCCATTTTCCATTCCACCATTGCTCCTTAAAGCACCATTATCATTGAAACTCCATAAATTTGTGTTGAAAATTATATCCATTGCTTCTTCCAAGGTACCGGTATTAGGTACCTCTGTTCCATTGGATTTTAGACCCAATTTGTTTACCATAGAACCCAATGCCTGAGCTGCTGGAACATTACCCTTTAGAAGAGTTGTCATAAGATGATTTATTACCAGTCTCACATTCGGAATGCGTGTTTGAGGACGTACTGCTATAATTATAGATGCAAATAATGAATATATCCATGCAGTTCTGCTGGAACAATTGTCTGTCTCTTGAGCAAGCTGCAATCCTTTCAGTTGGATTGGAATGTCAGATGCTGGTTCTTTCAGTGGAAAAGTGCTTAATGAAAGTACCGTATAAGCTTTTTGAATTATTATGGTCTGATTTTCCACAGAACAACTCCCAACAGCAAGCTTCATTGCCTTCATTGTTGCATCAAGAGGCCCCTGCAGCAAATATATTAGCACCACATAAGTGCTGAAGCCAGTAGGTAGCTGTGGACATAAATTGATCAAGACTTACTTTTTCATGGACTTGAGAACTGAAAGCCACACAATTTTCAATCAGGCTCCAAATATTTAGAGCAAACCGCATTAAGGCTTCCTCAAAACCTCCAGCTTCATGGATCCTGGGACCGTTAGAACAACAGTTTTATATAATAGGAGGAAATAATGTCAAACAAATCAAATAACACTAGGCATATATAAAACAGGAGCTGAAGTCCTCTTCTTAGCTTTAAAATGTTATCAAAAAGCAACCATCAGTATAATTTTCAGTATATCAAGGGCTAGTTTTATCAATTAGGTTGTCAACATATTAACCAGTTGCTAAAAGTGACTACAAAGCACAAATAGGAGATGAGGAAAGGTTCTCACGGCCCAGCGATGGTTTTGACACACACACACACACACACACACACAAGCTTAGCATTCACCAAATATTTTCAAAGAAATGGGAAGAAAGGTAAAATGCTGTCACAGTAATGAATGAATGAGATTAAGATGGAGATTGAAAGCATCTCACCCTTACTGCTTAAATCAAGGCATCTTTGATGTCTATAACTTAAGTAAATGAAAGAAAAACAAATGAGAAAATCTGAAAATCTTTTCCTTTTGAAAAATTGTTGCAGATACAGTGAGAAGTTGTAAAAATACTGGGCATAAGCTGAACATACTGTTGTCAAACTCATTACATGAGGGACCGTGCCAGGGTTGCTAGCTGAAAATCTTAAAACATTAATTATGTACATAAATTTATCCCTCTAAATGTGTTTTATACATACTGACACCCAATATTTTGTTCTCTATATATCATGCTTCCACACCCCCCAACCCCCAAGTAAAGTTTAAAACCACATCACTAGTGAAGGGGACACTATGTAAAATGGCTGCACAACCTTAGTCATAAGAATAGTCAAATGAACTGAAAAGCGGAAGTGATATTCAGTATAGGTTCCTACCTTGGAAGCAACTTATTCGAGTAGCATTCCAAAAGCTGGACTACGATTTCAGCTGACTTGGGATTCCCGTGGACCTAGGCAAATAGAGTAAAAAGTTGAAATACCATTAGATCAAAGAATTAAATATAAGAACTAGATATGGGATAGAAAAAGAAGCCCATGAAATGTCCTTTGCACGAAGTTGGTGAAAATCTCTACTTCGATGTACGTTGGTGATATTGCTTGCTGAATATGAAACATAGTCATGTCCACATATTCAAAGCAAGCAGCATCAAAGACAGCACTAGGATGCTGAACCAGCATCTTCTAGAATGAGAACATTTCATGAACTTCCAAGAAAATGTTTTCTGGTCTACAGAATGGGATACTTATCGTCTGTACTTACATAAACCTCAGATAAATTGGAACAAATCACTTCTTTGAGTCCTTGAACAGTTTTCAGCAAATAATATGGTCCACTGGCACTAATTTCTGTGATTGCTTCCAGTTTGAGCGAAAATGGCATACTAAATTCACAGGAAGATGCCAGTGAAACAATCTTATCGACGACAATACCCATATAGCTCAATGCTTTCTCAGACTCATTAAATCTATCAATCAACGAGCCAATGTGCACCAGTGCCTTCAGTGCCAGTTTCCATAACAAAGTCTTTTCAAATTCCGCAGTGATAATTGATGTGAATGTCAACAAAATGTTCTCAAATATGGATTTCGATATTATTGAAGAACCTCCACGAAATGTACCAAGAATTAGCAGACCCTTCACTGCACATTTAATTTAGTTAAAACAAATGTTCAAAAGACTATCACTCATGTAGAAGAGCATTCAATGAAATACACAAGGAAAAGCAAATTAGCCAGAAAACTTTGTGAAAGCTACAACTGCACAATGCAATAGATCATGATTCATATAACTCACAATGGTCCATCATGTAATCGTTTTTTTAAGGCAAAAGGTTGGTAATTGGGCGGTAAAATACAATCTTCAATTAAATTGCGAAAAATTATTCCAACAACACATCATAATGCTTTTATTTCCTTTGCCTGTTATTCCAGAAATATTTAATTAATGTCCAAGCAGTAATCAATACTAACTATTACTGATGCTTGTTTAGTTTCCTTGTTAATCGATGATCAAGCAGTAATGGTACAAGTTTAAACACAGAAAATATTGTTGGAAAATGAGTTGTCACCTCCAAAATATATATCTGCATCATATGCATCTCCATTGGCACTCCTAGCCAAGGTATGACTCAAGGCCTTGGCTAATGAAGAAGAAAAGCTCTGAAGCAAGCAGCACCATGTCTCATTTGCAGCAGCAAACTCTAATTTAAACTCCTCAGAACCAGCTACAAAGTCTCGGCATGCTGCAATAAGTTCGATGCAGAGATAAAGAGCACCATGATTAAGCCTTCCTTCAAGTACATATTTGTCATTAAAGCAATCCTGGGATGAATTTCCAACTGAAAGTCCCAAAGCATCCATCAAGGGGGGTAAGAAACTTTCCAGAATACTTCTGCAAGAGGAAAGGGAGGCCTTTGCAGATACAGAAAGGATATGGCCAGCAGCATGTAGTTTCTGCTTGCTTTGTGGGGGAGTTTCATTGTAACTCTTAAAATTAGATATGGATTTGAATATCAAGTTTATGTCTTCATCACCAACAATCCAACTTAAAATTAAACCTTGCTTGATAAGCGTTTCCAGAAGTTTTAGAGCTTCTGTTAAGATACCATTCTCGTCAATAGCAACACCATTTAGTGAATCTGTAGTAAAAGACAAAGCAGGTTCATGTGAAGTGTATATTGCATCTTTTATTGAAGACCACATTGCTCTGGCATGTTTTGCCATTCGGTCTGCTCCATACTTCACCGTACAATTGCTAAGGTACTTCAAGGAATCAACCTGCAACCATATAAGAACAGAACACAGATTCAACAGGCAAAAGACACATTCCTAAGGCATAGAGGCAAACATTGATGCACTAAAATCAATCGCAAGATCTAGAAATTTATATAACTAATATTAACACCAACCTTGGCTGATTGCAGAGAAGAAGAAAGTTTTTCAAGGAGCAGTGGGATGGCAAAGGGCTCAAAGAGAGGAGTGGAAGAAAATGCCACCTGCAGAAAGAGAATAATTTTGGTAAGAAGAAAATGCCACCCAAAGTTTTATGCTGTACTGAAAATTTGTATAAAAGTCAAAACAACAGAACACAGTAGCACAAATAAGCTCAAGTAAAAGACTAACTACAGAATCTCTGAAGAAGTGGCATAACCAATAACATAGCATCACATACCATTAATGCCCTTGAAAGATCATCCCTTCTCGCATCAAAATCCTCACCTGTAGGCTGTAAAAGTGAACAAGAAAAATCACACAGCACAGATCAACATAATGGAAAACCATGTGATACAATTAAATTCTGAGGAAAAAAGAAGACTTATAGTAAATAACCAAATCACAAGTAGATAACATACAAGGGAGGGCTAGTTATTTAGAATAAATATAGCCTCTACAAGTCATTGTATGATCTAGAAATAATTATGTATTTGTAATTGTTGTTAAACTAACCGTATGCACTATTCATTGCTGAATAAATTGATCAGATCAACAACCAACAGATATTCCGTCAGCAAGAAAAAGAAAAAAGTAACTAGTTATGGAAAGATACATGGCTTAACTACACATCTCTCCATACGAATCATGCTCAAATAAGGGATAGGCACATAACCACAGATGAGAGAGAGCATCAAATACGTCAAAGCAGGGTACAGTAGACAGCATAATATTGAAAAGGTCAGTCAAAATCATCAATAATTCTTAGCAAGACAAAGCGTAAATAGTGTCTGAAGCATGAGTGAGCAAAGGGAAGGCTTCAAGGAAAGGAATAAATGAAAAAAAAATGGCATAAAGACTAAACGTGGTTAACCAAGTAGACCCAATTTTTCTTCTTGTAGTATTTGAACTGTTTGAAATAGCCTATGCCAATTCAAAAATCGAAGCACAGAATTAAATCAAAATTTGTAGAACAGGGCTGATATGCCTCAAGCTTACATGTGTAAAATGAATGGGGAAGTAACAGCCCAAGATTTCAAAAAGGTCGCCAGCAAAACTTCCGAGCAGATCATCTGGAAATAGTCGTGCCACAACCTCGATAATGCGAAATGTTAGCATTAAGCAGTGAGGATCCTTTTCTCCATCAATAGCTTCACAGATTCCGTAAAGAAGGTCTTCCCCCTAGACCATAACGGGCAATCTGATTGTTACTTAAAACAGAATGAGTTGAAATATGTTAAGAATATCAATTGAAATATGAGACAAACAGAATACCAGTGAAGCAACAGCATCGGGGTAACGTTGCAATAGGCATTCCAGAAGTTCAAAGCAAAGCTGCAAGGATGTTCATAAAAAAAGTGAAGCTAAATATCAAAAACTTTTAACAAGAAATTTTCTGATAGGTTCTTCAATACAAGTACAAAGGCGTGCTGAGCAAATTATCTTACCTTTCTGTCATGCTGCGCTAATGACTGCACCTGAAGATTTTGTATATAAGACTGGACAACTGCTTTTGCATCATTTGCAGTGACCACGCCGCCACTACTTTTCCTCCTCACTAGTGCCAAGCAACCAACAAGGGCACCTCGTAAAGCTTTCCAATCTGCCTGACATTATTAGAATATCATCTATTCAATTTTGCAACTAAAATGCAATAACTAATCAAATAACCATTGTATAACCAAACTTTATGGAAGGGTTGAGAATGTTGTTTAAACAACAGCACATAACGCCAAAGCAAAATCTTCTTAAGTAGATAATGTTGCTGATGAAAAATGTCAAACTGACCAGTCTATCAGTGAAGAATGCTATCAGGCTATGTACAGTAGCATCATCCAGCGGCTTCGAATCAAGACGTGTAAGCAATTCTCCAAGGAGAAGGATACCTGGAGAAGGATCATATGTTCAAATATTTATGTAGGCATTGACTACAAATTATTTTACCACCTGAAAAAGTTAAATTTAGCAATGCTGATCAATGATTAAAATAAATTTTCTAGTAATTTCTACAAAAAACATCAGAAAGAAACAGAATAATCGTACGTGAATCATCCATTCAAATATCAACTGTTACATATAAACATCATTTTATTCAATGCAACACACTAAAAGGTTACCTCTTGCGCGAATGACATCATCCGTAGTAGTCAAATACATACCCATCTCTCTAACCTGCATGCATATTATAGAACAGACAAGTACAGACAATTGAACAATAAATCAGTGGCACCCAAAGAAAAAAATAGTAATTACAATAATAAAATAACTAGAAACAAAGGAACTAAACAAAACAGATATGATTGTATGTGATAATGTGAACTATACCAGTGATTCTACAGTTAATGCATTATTCGTCAATGAAGAAACAATTGCATCCAAGCTTGCAGCCTGCAATTTACACTAAGTGATAAGCATATATAATATAAAATCACATTAATTAACTATGCATACATAATTATATGTTAAAAATCTGCTCCTTTACATGACCATCCGCAATGCTTACTCTAATTACACAATTTTAGAGCACTTTCAAGCAAAACGTCAGCAAAAACACTGTAGAGCATTTTCTAAACAAGCACCTTTCAAGTACTTTACTGGTCCAAAGTGCTATCGAATGCTTCACCCAAAAAGCACTCCCAGTGCTCTATTTCTATCTCCAACAAATAATATAGAATAGTTTCAAAAGAGCTTTTGGAAATTTGAAAGCACTTCTGATGATCCAAAAGCACTCTCATGTGCACCCTAACTCACATAAGTTTAAAATTGGAAGAAGAGACGAGAAAGAAACAAGAGCATGACTTCAAGCACTCATTTTTCAACGGATTGCTGAGCACAGAAGTAGAAATTTAGCCCAACCGCCCACCCCCTCTCATAAAAAGAAAAAAAAACTTTGGTTTGTTAAAACTAACTAAAAGTTTCATAATTGAAGTTCAAGTTTTGATTTTTGTTGTATGCCCTATATATTTTTTCTACGAAACTAATGCAAAATTAACCAAAGTTGCCAAAAAAAAAAAGAGCGTTATTTGTTAGCAAGTATTGAGCGCGAGAACCTGGTGAGCCGGGGAGGTAGATAAGTTAACGAACGACTCAATGTGCTGAGTGAGCTGACTCGATTCTGCCATCGCTTTGTGAACCGAGAACAGATTTCAGGATTCTACGAGTTATTGCAAAACGGAGGAGGTTTTGGTGAGTTTTAAGGGAAAAGAATCGGAGTGTGACTGAAATTAATTATTTTGAGAAGTAAAGTTTTTAATTTTTGAATTAACCCCAAATATTTTAGTTCTTTATTATTTACTACTTAATTTTTGTGTTTTAATCCTTTTGCAACCTTGATTATGGGTTTTGAGTTTTAAAACATGCTTTAATTAAATGAATAAATAATCAATATCTTTTTAGAGATTTTTAAAATTATTTGGATAATCAACGGACAAATTATGAGACAAATTTTGAAGAATAAATATTTAGAATGAACCTATCTTACAATAAAATGTTTCGGAGAAAGCTGAAACTACAAATAAAATTCTTATCAAATGAATTTTTTTTTTTATAATTAAAGATCTTTTTCATATCTAATTTCGCAATCTCCAAATATTCTTCCATAATAATGTTATTTAACCACTTACACCAAAAATAATTAAAAAGAAAATCCTTCAAAACTTTAATTTGTAAGATGAAACTCAAAGGCTTTAAAGTTGAATTACAGTAAAAACAGACTATTGAAGAAATAAAAGGGGCAGAGAGAGGCCCACAAAAGCAAAGATCGATTTTCATTTTTCCATTAAAAGCTCCAAAAATTGTGTACCACACTACCACTGCAGTGTTGCGGTAAAACTACAAGAGACATTTTCCGAAACCCTTCAAAATCATACAACAAGAACCAACAACAACATTTACAGAGTATTAGAAGACAAATATTTGTTATCTCAAACCATCGACAGCTAAATTGTCCTCATCAACAGAAGCCTCATCTAACATGTCGAGAAATCCTTTCTGAGCAGTTTTCCGGATTGCAGAGGCATTGTGTCGAGTCCCAAAAGTAGATGCTGCCTCAAACTTTGTCCACAATTCCTTCTTTAGAGTATTCTCTCCTGGACGTTTGCCGGTCCTGAAAGTGCTTTCAGGTTCTTTCCAAAGAGGAGTGCTTTCTATAAGTGCCGAATTCCCTCCAAAAGGTTCCGAAGAAAATTTGAATAAATTTATGTTGAGTATGCTGCCTGAGTTAACTGAAATTATAACTAAAAGATTAAAGCAGCAATAATACCTGGATGGAAAGATTTTTCGGTTTGGTTACAGCCACTTTGAACATTATTTTCTTTTTCTTGCAATAGTGATGGGTTCTGTGCCGGATTTGTAACTGAAGCAACCGGCAAGGTATTATCAGCTGGGGCAGCTTCCTCTATTTTCTCATCCGGTGGCTCCAACAAAACACAACTCTTTGGAGGAGAAAACAACCAAACCGGGGATGCTTCCAAGTCTTTTTTAGCAATTCCTGATTTACAAGCTTGTCGAATCCCTAATAGCTCAGGATACTTAAAGGCCAAACCCTCTGAATCTTCACTACCAGATGATTCAGAAGAATCTAAACCTTTCTGAAGTCCAAGATTTAGGAGGTGACAATGTCAAACACGGAGTCATCATCAGCATGGAATGGTCTCTTTCTGGAAACATTAGTGAAGACACATAACCAGACTCTAGTGTGTTTCCCATTCCAGCAGTTATAGAATCAGAAGGTTTACTTGGAGTTGGCTTTATTGCCACACCTTCAAGTAAATCATCATTTGCATCTCCAGGAATTGTTAACAGCGGAGGTACCTCAATAGTACTGCTGCAATTAATCCTTTCAAATATTGATTTGGAAGGGTCCTGGTGTTTGGATGATAGTGCTTTCGACATAGGAAGAGGTGTGAGCAAAAATAGTTGTCTACCTTTCTCTGTAGTACAATTGTAACGCCATGAGACAAGGGGAGAAGGAGAGATTAGTGTGTCTTCCTTGATTTCCTCTGGACTCCCAAGTTCACAAGTTTCATCACTAGTGGTGGCAGAAACAGTTTTACTTGTCAACGACTCTCCCAACCGCTTCTCAGATTCAACAGGAGTGGAGACCATCTTCTGAAATCTGCGGAACCATGGCTGTGATTGTAGAACATGGTATTATGAATCAGTTGAATGATAAAATCAATGGAACCAAAAATTATACTGATGACTCACAACATATAGGCCATAGATTATGTTTCATTCACGTGAAAATTTAATATCATAAATTTATATAAATTGAGATAAAGTTATTTTTATTATATTATTTATTGTATATAAATTATTAAGATAAATTTTAAATAATAATTTAAGAAAAAATTATATTTTAATCACACAAAAATTTAACTCTATTTGTATATTGTTTTAATAGTTTATTTATAATAAGTTAATATAATAAAAATTAAATTATCTAAAATAATAATATTTTAGAATAAATTTAAAAAAAATTAAAGTATATTTATTAAAATAACTAATTTATCAAAAATATAATTTATTGTATTATTTTAAAGTTATAAGGTTATATTAGTATTATATATTAATAATAAGGATAAAATGATATATTTAAATATTTTTTAAATTTTAAGGGTATAATAATTATTTTATATAAAAATTAATGATTTGAGATGAATATTTCTCTTTTATCCAAACTTTGTGGGAGTATTTCTTGACCTTAAATGTTAAAGGGTTTTTCCTTTTAAGTAAAAATTGAGGGATATCTCTCAATTTCGCTTTCGATTATTTCTCTTGTTGCATCCATGCCCTTGGGCCATGAGTAGAAGAATTTGGATTCGAAGTTAGTGTGTTCTAAGAGGCACCAGATCTGATTATGGTGTGAAAAACAAAATGGATTAAGAGAAAGATCTAGCTCATTTTTTCTGCATTATTAACTCTTCTCAAGTCTTTTTTTTCCCTATAGTTGCGAAATCAGAGCTATATCTTTGCCTTGTCTTTTTTGGCTCCTACAATCTTTTCTTTCTACAAGTTTTGCTCATAATAGAGTTGCGTTCTTTCTTTATTTAGTTGGATGGCTCCTGCAACTATGTTTGTCATACGCTTCTTCCCTTAACGTACTCTTTATTTATTTTAGGGATGTTAAGAGTTACCCTCGAATTTTACTCAAAAAAAAACTATCCTGAATATTTGAGATAAAAAAATATTTCCTAAAATTTAGATAAAAAAAATACTTTCTTAAAATTTAAATAAAAAAGAAATTTCCTCTCAAATTAATAACTTCTATACAAATGACTATTGTACTTTTAAATTTTAAAAAACATATAAATATACCATTTCTTTTAATAACTATACCATTAATTTTTTTATAATTTTTAAAAAATATATTTCATTTCCATAAAAATTTTATATTATAAACTTACATAAATTGATGTAATTTTATTTTTATTATATTATTTATTATGCATAAACTATTAAAAAAATGTGTTTCATTTCCATGAAAATTTAATATTATAAACTTACATAAATTTAAAATAATATTAATTTAAAAAAATTGTGTTTTATTTAATTATAAAATTGTGTTTTATAAATTTAATTATAAAATATAATTATAAAGTAAATAATAATAAAATAAAGTTAAATTTTTATATGAATAAAACACAATTTTCTTAAATTAATATTATTTTAACAATTTATGCATAATAAATTATATAATAAGAATAAAATATTGTCAATTTATGTAAATTTATAATATTAAATTTGCATGGAAATAAAACATATTTTTTTAAAACTATAAAAAAAATTAATGATATAGTTATTAAAAGAAATAGTATATTTATATGTTATTTAAAATTTAAGGGTACAATAGTTATTTATATAAAAATTAATAATTTGAAGGGATATTTTTTTTAATCTAAATTTTAGGGGATATTTTTTTTTTATCTAAACTTTAAGGGAATAGTTTTTTATTTTAAATGTTTAGGGTATTTCTTGTTGAGTGAAAGTTGAGGGGAGTAACCTTAATATCCCTTTATTTTATTTAATCCTCTCATTCCTCTGATGGACTTTGTTTTTTATTTATTTATTAATAAACAATCTTTATGGTTGTGGTTAATTTGAGTTATAAATTAAGCGAAATGCAATTGTAATGAAAATTATGAAAATAAAATATATATATATATATATATATATATATATTTTGTAACTACATATTAGAAATTAGATATAGGCTTTTTAAAATTATTAATTAAGAGTTTGTTTAATATAATTTTTAAATAAAAATTTTTGGAGTAGACTTTTAATTTACTCTTAAAGTTTTTATAAATTGAGTTTTTAACTAAAATTTATTAATTATTTGATTATCACAAATAATTTTGAGAAAAATTAAATAATTATTTTAATAATTAAATTTTAATATTCTATTTTAACGAAATAATGTAAATTTTTTAAGGTATTTAGGATAATTTTACTCTTATTTTTACTTTTTAAGGAGTAAATTTATTACTTAGAGTTAATTTTGTTTGATAGTGATAAATAAAATAAAAATGTACGATAGTTTTTAATATTTTTTAACAAATTTTCTAAAATGTTATGAAACATAGTGTTAATATCAAGTATTTCGAGTGTTATTTTAATATAATATGATAAATTATTAAAATAAATAATCAAAGATATTGTAAGTTGTAACAAATATATCTTGTCTCTTGTTGCAATGTTTTTGAGAGATACCACATTAATTTGCATTTTCATTTTAAAATTTATTTTTAAAATTATTAATAATTTTCGCATATAATCTAAATTTTTAAAAAGTGATTGGTAATAATCTTATTAACAACGTAATACAGTTATCTTTAAAGATGTTAAAGGTAAAATTAGAATTTTATAGATATTTATAAAATAAAATATTAATATAAGCGTAAATTTATAATTGCACGTGATATTTAATAATAAAAATATATTATAATTTTCTCTCTTTTCTCATTTTCTTCCTTTCCTCTTCTGTCTCACTCCTCTTCTTTGCTGAATTTCTTCTGTTTTTGTTCTAATTCTGATAGTTGGATTTTTTTTTCTCTAAACAAAAATGTTTATATTTAGTTGTATTTGGATTTGGTTTGATAATTGAATATAGATTAAAGAATTTTAGGGTTTGTGAAATTAAAATAGATTTAAAAATTTGCCTCAAGCTGCTATGTTGCAATAGTTATATCTGAAGATGATGATGATGATCCGAGCAAAGGCAGTGACGGTTTGACTCCGTTTGGGTGGGTGAAATTCCTGAGTTGCAAGAGATACGAAAATAGAATTGAAAGCTTTGGGTGGGTGAAACATGATTACGGAGAAAAAATAATTTATTTAATAATATTACCAATAGGGTTAATTAAATAATGAAGATGGAGAAAATAATTAAAAAATTATTTTATTTAATTAATATTATGTATTGGATTAACTAAATAATAATAATAATATCAATAGCGATATTTTTTTTAAGGAATTAGTTTAATTAAATTTAAATATATAATAAATTTATTGTCTCTGGATATATAAAGTTTATTTGTTAAATATAAGTTAATTTGGTCTTTTTATTACATATGGGGATATTTCTATTTTTTTATATATATAATGTCATTATAATAAGAAATATTTTTGTCTTTTTATTTTTTCCTTGTCAAAATTAACAGTGATATGTTATTAATAGAGTCATCATTGATGACTTTCAAAAAATTTAGTTTAAATATAAAAATTATCAATAAATTTAGAGATAAAATTAAAAATAACCCTCATTTTAAAGCCGTTTCAATATTTTGACATATACATATTTATTTATCCAACTTCAAAATTTCAAATTATTCCATCCAAATTACTCCTATAAAAACAATGTCCTAAACATTTGAAGAAATTTCATACCACAACATACAACAAGATATCAAGTTTAAATTGTATTAGCTCAACTGCAAAAATAAATGGTTTCTTTGCATTTAAAAGACAAAAGAAATTTGTAATATTCAAGATACTCTATAAACTCGCATTTAGTATTAATAGGATGTATTATAATGTTGAACAAAATTGCAAAAGAAAATAAGCAATAATAAACTAAAAGCAAAAATAAAAATCATAGATTTTAGAAGCATATTCAAAATCCAGCAATTTTATAAGGCTGCAAAGTCTACAAATCATCCTCAGAGCCATACCAATTTCATCAATTAATCCTCCAAAAGCTCTCCATCCTTAAAAACATACCACGATTGACTTTTGACTCCTACAATCTCATAATTAATAAGACTCTAACCAGTGAGATTGAGATACCAATTTATCAATCTTCTCCAAAAGAAGTTCATCCTCAAAAGCATACCATTTTGAATCTGCCTCTGTTATCATCTCAACCTTATTAAAAGTCTCAATAAGCTCCATTTTTTCACTGATAATCTCAATCTCAACTTTCTTTATGCAATCCTTCCAACATGAGACTGGCAGCTTAATTTCTTCTCCACAAAGAAGATGTTCCTTGTATGAAAACTGCAATACAAGTAAGCACACGTAAGAAACAAATGAATGACATTATATACCATAGGTTCTCAATTGTCAAAACACAAAGTTTAAACAAGGTTTGAATGCAATAATTACCTGAAAACGAAACGTCTTGAAGTCTTGTCCGAACTTTATAGACACCGTCTGTACATGAGGTGACATCCACAGCAAACCATCCAAAACTTGTGCAATTGGAAAACTCTTAAATGGCATATTTATTGCAAAGTTCAAATGCTTCGCACCAGACAATGGGGGAGGTAGGATTTGCCTCAATGCGCTGGGAACAATCGCAATCTGAAATAAAGAAATTAATTAAGAGAATTTAGACTTCAAGATAAAAATACAATAGTTAAATTACAGAGAAAGAAAGAAGATTTAAGAAAGCTGATAAGCACAAACGTACCTGACCCGAATCACTCTGCAAATTCAACACTTTGGAAAAGCCATGGAACTTTGTAATAAGTTCAACAAATTTCACGTACCATTCATTGTCAATGTTACTAGAGCAGATATAGAAATCAGTTTCCAACAAACTCAAAACACCTGAGGAGAAGGATATTATTTCACCCTCATATCCAAATTTAGTTAAATTAGGAGTCTCAAACTTGACTTCCACCAAATTCATGCATCTACTGATCCTCAATCTCTTTAGAGAGGAGCTTGAGATCTTAATACTTTCCAACTCGTAACATAGACCTAAGTGTAAGCCTTCAAGGAGGGGAAGTCCAGGAATTAGGTTGGAAAGCCACCCATCCACCACAGAAGCAGTACATAAACATAAAAATTTTAAATTCTTACAAGTGGCTATATTGATGTCACTTAGTATATCCGGCCCTATAACTGCCATCGAACGGGCATTCGGTGCGTTGATCGTCATCCGTTCGAGTTCACTGTTGCTCTGTACCTTGATTATACTGAGTTTACTAAGGCCGAATAACTTCAGACTCTTAAAACCTCCACAAAACTCAATACTCAGAAACTCAATCAAAGGACATCCACCAACCAGATTCTCAACCACGTGAGCATCTGCATCAACGTCCGAAAGGTACAATTCTCTCAAAGAGGATAACTTCACATTACTTCCTGGTGACTCCAACTTAAACCCTCTTAACTTTAAGACAGTTATCGATTTTAAACACAAAACCATTTGAGGCAAATTGTAGAACACATCCTTCTCAAGACTGATTTCAAGTTTCAGGACTTTGACATTATTTTCTACTGCATAGCGGATGCATTGGTGTACAAATTCCAAATCACTTAACCGTTCCGTCTTAAGGGTGAACTTCCGTAAGCTTGTCATCTCCCAACGGCGAGATTGCAGAACTTTTTCCCAATAATTTAATAATTTCCTTTTCATTTGATCAAATCTTTTGTGCCCGCTGTCAAGTTCATCGAAACCCAACAGCAACAAATTACGCAGATCTTGTCCGAACAACTTTTCATCAAATTCTATGTCCGGGAATGTATGCCATGCTTTTTCCCATGTTTTAGACAGTACACTAGTTCTAACAACATCTCTGAAGGGTAAAAACGACATTATGTGCTGCAATATCGATTCTGGTAATGCAGATATCCTGTCCACATCATCAATTCTCCTCTTCCTAATGATATCAAAGCTTCCGTCCACCATAATGTTAGAGTTGGATCCTGAAATATTAGGAACTGCTAGTTTAGGACGCAAATAATGCCTGTCTACAATTTTTAGCTAATAATATTATGCTAAGTTGAAAGTAATATAAGATGATTTTAGACAGATAGATTCAGCCACTGTCTTACTCAGCTTTACTTCAGCGAAAAGAAAAATCAAATTTTCTCAACAAAACTTCATCCTAATCAAAATTTAACATGAATAACCTTGTTACTGAAGAAGTACAAACCATAATTGAATATTAAAAAGACAATGAACTGGAAACAAGATGAAAAAACAGAACAATCCCTTAAAACGTCTAGAAAGCAAAAGTAGCTTTCATCGGAAAATTCTTCGCGGGATCGTAGCAAAGCAAGAGCAGATGCAGCGGGCAAAGATAAGCGCAAGCATAAATAGTATAACAATGCTTAAATAATGTCGAAATTTTAATTGGATCGGAATTCAAATCCCATTAACCTTATGAAACCGACATGTTTAAGGGAAAATCAGTCATTAAACTGGGCACAAATTGAAGAAACTTTTCCTCTCGCTTCTGGGGTTTCCTTCTTCCCTAGAAATTAAAAAGATCCCATTTCGCTTTGTCTGGTTGTACCTCGGAAGTCGAAACTCAGCAACTGACTCCGTGCTTTTGCCGCTTGTAATTTTACCGAAACCAAAGGCACTATTTTTCTGCGGTGAAATACATTTTGTAACAATGTGTGTCAGCACTCAGTAATTTGATTGCATTTGGCCTGAACACTGAGTACACCCTCTTATTGCTCCCATCAATGTGGTTTATATTTAGAAATATGTGGGTGAAGCTAGATATTATGGGCTGAGCCCATTTTGACATCCAGCCCAAATTCAATATCAATTGAACTTGGACGTAAATACCGTCCAGATGAAATCCCGCTTTTACCCAACGGCATCAAACTCTCCAGACAACACGACGCTGTCTCCTTCCACTCACTTCGAACAAGACCACAATAACGACAAGAGCAACTTTTGATCACATTAAACCTCCATCAAATTACGAAAACAGGAAAAAAACCGCTGGCAATAGATGTAGTTCACGACTGCGTGAAAATTCTCAAAGAGGAATGTATTGCCATCCACGGCAGAAGGGTAACGTTCTGCTGATAGATGACTGGACTGTGCTTAATGTTTGAAAATCGTTCAATCCTCCTCGCCGTATGTTAGCATCACTTGCAAATATAAAATGCACTCTTATCTTGTGTAAGAATGCTGCTTATATGCCTGCATTTGATATTGGTGCAATATATCATGATTGATGTGAATGTCAACAAAATGTTCTCAAATATGGATTTCGATCTTATTGAAGAGCCTCCACGATCATGTACCAAGATTTACCAGACCCTTCACTGTACATTTAGTTCAGTTAAAACAAATGTTTAAAAGGCTAATGCTCATTTGGAAGAGCATTTAATGAAATACACGAGGAAAAGCAAATTAGCCAGAAAAACATTGTGAAAGCTACAACTGCATGGTGCAATAGATCATGATGATTCCTATAACTCACAATGGTCCATCATGTAAAAGATTGGTAATTTGGTCGAAAAATACCATGTTTAATTAAACCGCAAAAAATTATTCCAACGCCACATCATAATACTTTTATTTCCTTTGCCTGTTATTCCAGAAACATTTAATTAATGACCAAACAGTAATTGTTCCTGATACTTGTTTAGTTTTCCTTGTTAATCGGCGACCAAGTAGTACTGGTACAAGTTTAAACACAGAAAATTATTGTTGGAAAACAACTTGTCCTCCAAAATATATATATGCATCATATGCATCTCCATTGGCACTCATCACCAAGGTATGACTCAAGCCCTTGGCTAATGAAGCAGAATAGCTCTTAAGCAAGCAGCACCATGTCTCATTTGCAGGAGCAAACTCTACTTTAAACTCCTCAGAACCAGCTATATAAAATCTCGGCATGCTGCAATAAAGTTCGATACAGAGATAAAGAGCACCGTGGTTAAGCCTTCCTTCAAGTAAATATTTGTCAGTGAAGCAATCCTGGCATGAATTTCCAATTGAAAGCCCCAAATCATCTATCAAGGGCGGTAAGAAACTTTCCAGATTACTTCTGCAAGGGCAAGGGAAGCCTTTGCAGATACAGAAAGGATATGGCCAGTGGCATGTAGTTTCTACTTGCTTTGTGGGGGAGTTTCGTTGTAACTCTTAAAACTATACATGGTGAATATCAGGTTTATGTCTTCATCACCAACCCAACTTGAAAATAAACCTGTATTTTGCTTGATAAGCGTTTCCACAAGTTTTAGAGCTTCTGTTAAGACACCATTCTCGTCATAGCAACACCATTCAGTGAATCTGTAGTAAAAGAGAAAGCAAGTTCAAGTGAAGTGTACATTGCATCTTTTATGGAAGACCACATTGCTCTGGCATGTTTTGCCATTTGGTCTGCTCCATACTTCAATTGCTAAGGTACTTCAAGAAATCAACCTACAAGCATATAAGAACAGAACTCAGATTTAACATGCAAAAGACACATTCCTAAGGCATAGAGGCAAATATTGATGCACCAAAATCAATCACAAGATCTAGAAATTTATATAACTAATATTAACACCAACCTTGGCTGATTGCAGAGAAGAAGAAAGTTTTCCAAGGAGCAGTGGGATGGCAAAGGGCTCAAAGAGAGGAGTGGAAGAAATTGCCACCTGCAGAAAGAGAATATTTTTGGTAAGAAGAAAATGCCACCCAAAGTTTTATGCTGTACTAAAAATTTGTATAAAAGTCAAACAACAGACACAGTAGCACAAATAAGCTCAAGTAAAAGACTAACTACAGAATCTCTGAAGAAGTGGCATAACCAATAACATAGCATCACATACCATTAATGCCCTTGAAAGATCATCCCTTCTTCTCACATCAAAATCCTCACCTGTAGGCTGTAAAAGTAAACAAGAAAAATCACACAGCACAGATCAACATAATGGAAAACCATGTGATACAATTAAATTCTGAGGAAAAAAGAAGACTTATAGTAAATAATCAAATCGCAAGTAGATAACATACAAGGGAGGGCTAGTTATTTAGAATAAATATAGCCTCTACAAGTCATTGTATGATCTAGAAATAATTATGTAATTGTAATTGTTGTTAACTAACCGTATGCACTATTCATTCCTGAATAAATTGACCAGATCAACAACCAAGAGATATTCCGTCAGCAAGAAAAAGAAAAAAGTAACAAGTTATGGAAAGATACATGGGTTAACTCCACATCTCTCCATACGAATCATGCTCAAATAAGGTATAGGCACATAACCACAGATGAGAGAGAGCATCAAATATGTCAAAGCAGGGTACAGTAGACACCATAATATTGAAAAGGTCAGTCAAAATCATCAATAATTCTTAGCAAGACAAAGCGTAAATAGTGTCTGAAGCATGAGTGAGCAAAGGGAAGGCTTCAAGGAAAGGAATAAATGAAAAAAAAATGGCATAAAGACTAAACGTGGTCAACCAAGTAGACCCAATTTTTCTTCTTGTAGTATTTGAACTGTTTGAAATAGCCTATGCCAATTCAAAAATCGAAGCACAGAATTAAATCAAAATTTGTAGAACAGGGCTGATATGCCTCAAGCTTACATGTGTAAAATGAATGGGGAAGTAACAGCCCAAGATTTCAAAAAGGTCCCCAGCAAAATTTCCGAGCAGATCATCTGGAAATAGTCGTGCCACAACCTCGATAATGCGAAATGTTAGCATTAAGCAGTGAGGATCCTTTTCTCCATCAATAGCTTCACAGATTCCATAAAGAAGGTCTTCCCCCTAGACCATAACGGGCAATCTGATTGTTACTTAAAACAGAATGAGTAGAAATATGTTAAGAATATCAATTGAAATATGAGACAAACAGAATACCAGTGAAGCAACAGCATCGGGGTAACGTTGCAATAGGCATTCCAGAAGTTCAAAGCAAAGCTGCAAGGATGTTCATAAAAAAAGTGAAGCTAAATATCAAAAACTTTAACAAGAAATTTTCTGATAGGTTCTTCAATACAAGTACAAAGGCGTGCTGAGCAAATTATCTTACCTTTCTGTCATGCTGCGCTAATGACTGCACCTGAAGATTTTGTATATAAGACTGGACAACTGCTTTTGCATCATTTGCAGTGACCACGCCGCCACTACTTTTCCTCCTCACTAGTGCCAAGCAACCAACAAGGGCACCTCGTAAAGCTTTCCAATCTGCCTGACATTATTAGAATATCATCTATTCAATTTTGCAACTAAAATGCAATAACTAATCAAATAACCATTGTATAACCAAACTTTATGGAAGGGTTGAGAATGTTGTTTAAACAACAGCACATAACGCCAAAGCAAAATCTTCTTAAGTAGATAATGTTGCTGATGAAAAATGTCAAACTGACCAGTCTATCAGTGAAGAATGCTATCAGGCTATGTACAGTAGCATCATCCAGCGGCTTCGAATCAAGACGTGTAAGCAATTCTCCAAGGAGAAGGATACCTGGAGAAGGATCATATGTTCAAATATTTATGTAGGCATTGACTACAAATTATTTTACCACCTGAAAAAGTTAAATTTAGCAATGCTGATCAATGATTAAAATAAATTTTCTAGTAATTTCTACAAAAAACATCAGAAAGAAACAGAATAATCGTACGTGAATCATCCATTCAAATATCAACTGTTACATATAAACATCATTTTATTCAATGCAACACACTAAAAGGTTACCTCTTGCGCGAATGACATCATCCGTAGTAGTCAAATACATACCCATCTCTCTAACCTGCATGCATATTATAGAACAGACAAGTACAGACAATTGAACAATAAATCAGTGGCACCCAAAGAAAAAAATAGTAATTACAATAATAAAATAACTAGAAACAAAGGAACTAAACAAAACAGATATGATTGTATGTGATAATGTGAACTATACCAGTGTTTCTACAGTTAATGCATTATTGGTCGATGAAGAAACAATTGCATCCAAGCTTGCAGCCTGCAATTTACGCTAAGTGATAAGCATATATAATATAAAATCACATTAATTAACTATGCATACACAATTATATGTTAAAAATCTGCTCCTTTACATGACCATCCGGAATGCTTACTCTAATTACACAATTTTAGAGCATTTGAGATTGCTTTTCTTGAAAGCACTTTCAAGCAAAACGTCTAGCAAAAACACTGTAGAGCATTTTCTAAACAAGCGCCTTTCAAGTACTTTACTGGTCCAAAGTGCTATCGAATGCTTCACCCAAAAAGCACTCCCAGTGCTCTATTTCTATCTCAAACAAATAATATAGAATAGTTTCAAAAGAGCTTTTGGAAATTTGAAAGCACTTCTGATGATCCAAAAGCACTCCAATGTGCACCTTAACTCACATAAGTTTAAAATTGTAAGAAGAGACGAGAAAGAAACAAGAGCATGACTTCAATCACTCATTTTTCAACGGATTGCTGAGCACAGAAGTAGAAATTTAGCCCAACCCCCCACCCCCTCTCATAAAAAGAAAAAAAAAACTTTGGTTTGTTAAAACTAACTAAAAGTTTCATAATTGAAGTTCAAGTTTTGATTTTTGTTGTATGCCCTATATATTTTTTCTACGAAACTAATGCAAAATTAACCCAAGTTGCCAAAAAAAAAATGAGCGTTATTTGTTAGCAAGTATTGAGCGCGAGAACCTGGTGAGCCGGGGAGGTAGATAAGTTAACGAACGATTCAATGTGCTGAGTGAGCTGACTCGATTCTGCCATCGCTTTGTGAACCGAGAACAGATTTCAGGATTCTACGAGTTATTGCAAACGGAGGAGGTTTTGGTGAGTTTTAAGGGAAAAGAATCGGAGTGTGACTGAAATTAATTATTTTGAGAAGTAAAGTTTTTAATTTTTGAATTAACCCCAAATACTTTAGTTCTTTATTATTTACTACTTAATTTTCGTGTTTTAATCCTTTTGCAACCTTGATTATGGGTTTTGAGTTTTAAAACATGCTTTAATTAAATGAATAAATGATCAATATCTTTTTAGAGATTTTTAAAATTATTTGGATAATCAACGGACAAATTATGAGACAAATTGAAGAATAAATATTTAGAATGAAAGTATCTTACAGTAAAATATTTCGGAGAAAGCTGGAATTACAAATAGAATTCTTATCAAATGAAATATTTTCTTTTTTTGATAATTAAAGATCTTTTTCATATCTAATTTGGCAATATCTCCAAATATTCTTCCATGACAATGTTATTTAACCACTTACACCAAAAGTAATTAAAAAGAAAATCCTTCAAAACTTTAATTTGTAAGATGAAATTCAAAGGCTTTAAAGTTGAATTACAGTAAAAACAGACTATTGAAGAAATAAAAGGGGCAGAGAGAGGCCCACAAAAGCAAAGATCGATTTTCATTTTTCCATTAAAAGCTCCAAAAATTGTGTACCACACTACCACTGCAGTGTTGCGGTAAAACTACAAGAGACATTTTCCGAAACCCTTCAAAATCATACAACAAGAACCAACAACATTTACAGAGTATTAGAAGACAAATATTTGTTATCTCAAACCATCGAGAGCTAAATTGTCCTCATCAACAGAAGCCTCATCTAACATGTCGAGAAATCCTTTCTGAGCAGTTTTCCGGATTGCAGAGGCATTGTGTCGAGTCCCAAAAGTAGATGCTGCCTCAAACTTTGTCCACAATTCCTTCTTTAGAGTATTCTCTCCTGGACGTTTGCCGGTCCTGAAAGTGCTTTCAGGTTCTTTCCAAAGAGGAGTGCTTTCTATAAGTGCCGAATTCCCTCCAAAAGGTTCTGAAGAAAATTTGAATAAATTTATGTTGAGTATGCTGCCTGAGTTAACTGAAATTATAACTAAAAGATTAAAGCAGCAATAATACCTGGATGGAAAGATTTTTCGGTTTGGTTACAGCCACTTTGAACATTATTTTCTTTTTCTTGCAATAGTGATGGGTTCTGTGCCGGATTTGTAACTGAAGCAACTGGCAAGGTATTATCAGCTGGGGCAGCTTCCTCTTTTTTCTCATCCGGTGGCTCCAACAAAACACAACTCTTTGGAGGAGAAAACAACCAAATTGGGGATGCTTCCAAGTCTTTTTTAGCAATTCCTGATTTACAAGCTTGTCGAATCCCTAATATCTCAGGATACTTAAAGGCCAAACCCTCTGAATCTTCACTACCAGATGATTCAGAAGATTCTGAACCTTTCTGAAGTCCAATAGGAAATGGGGTGGACCTACGAACTCTGGCTTTGGGTTTATGAGTGGACTCAGAAATGGGCTCAAGCAATACACAAGATTTAGGAGGTGACAATTTCAAACACGGAGTCATCATCAGCATGGAATGGTCTCTTTCTGGAAACATTGGTGAAGACGCATAACCAGACTCTAGTGTGTTTCCCATTCCAGCAGTTATAGAATCAGAAGGTTTACTTGGAGTTGGCTTTATTGCCACACCTTCAAGTAAATCATCATTTTCATCTCCAGGAATTGCTAACAGCGGAGGTACCTCAATAGTACTGCTGCAATTAATCCTTTCAAATATTGATTTGGAAGGGTCCTGGTGTTTGGATGATAGTGCTTTCGACATAGGAAGAGGTGTGAGCAAAAATAGTTGTCTACCTCTCTCTATAGTACAATTGGCACGCCATGACACAAGGGGAGAAGGAGAGATTAGTGTGTCTTCCTTGATTTCCTCTGG
This sequence comes from Melia azedarach, assembly GCA_028052125.1. NCBI lineage: Eukaryota > Viridiplantae > Streptophyta > Magnoliopsida > Sapindales > Meliaceae > Melia > Melia azedarach. The sequence goes on along the minus strand of CM051398.1, from coordinate 1,652,737 downwards.
ACTCCCAAGTTCACAAGTTTCATCACTAGTGGTGGTAGAAACAGTTTTACTTGTCAAAGACTCTCCCAACTGCTTCTCAGATTCAACAGGAGTGGAGAGCATCTTCTGAAATCTGCGAAACCATGGCTGTGATTGTAGAACTTGGTATTATAAATCAGTTGAATAATAAAATCAATGGAACCAAAAATTATATTGATTACTCACAACATATAGACCAAAGAAATAGAAAAAGTAGAAAGCTAACCTTCAAAGTGGAAAGCATGTCGGACAAGACATTTGAGAAAGAGTCAACTTCTTTTCTCCCCTCTTTGCTTGTTTTGACTTTAAATGCTTGGACAACAAGCTCATCAATCTGCAATTTGTTGCATCAGTTGCCGCAAATTAGCTTACAATTAATGGATAATGCATACCATATTCAGGACAAAATAATATATACCGTACACATACACATTTGAGATAATAAAAATCTTAGAAGCTAATCTAAAATTAGTGCAATAAAAAGGATTCTATCTAAACCACAACGTCAAACACAACAATCTGATGTGTCTGGGCACAGCCTCACTGAAAAGCGATAGCCCCAGACAAAATTTTACGTTTGCTGAAACCAAGAAGCAGTGGATAAAAGGCCAGCAGGATGAAAAGTGGGAATTTGATCTTTATTCTTAATGGGAGGAGAAAAAAATCCTTCTCCAGCAACAATTTAATCATACATAGATATTGGGAAAGCTTTCATATTTTAACTATGCATCTCTTCTCTTTATGCACTTATGAGCTCATCTAATGATATACAAGACAATCAAGACTAACAAGAAAGAAATGATTTACATTCCAGTGCCATACTTCAAGAATAACTAACAAAAGTCTATGATCTATCACAAGTACAGCAGGGTCAACTCTAAGTTTTAACCTAAAGGTAAACTTTTCACAGATCTAGAGTTATACCTAAGTTGTTTGATATGGATCAGCAGAGACAAATTCTAATTATTACAGAAAATTGTTCCTAAACTAACAATCAATCATGGCAGGGCGTAAAATGCAATTAAAATCACCATATCAACCCTAATAAAACAAATTCAAAAGAACCAAGAGTAAATGCACGAACATAAACCGAGTCAATGACTATAATTCATGATAGATATTTATACCTGTTGAAGGAGAGCCGAAAGATCAGATTGAACAAGCAAGAGTCGATCTAGGGTTGCGTCATCCAATATGTCTTCTTCGATTTGCTTCTCGTTCAATTTCTTCTTCACATTCACCGATTTCGAGAACCTTCCGCCTCCATTGTTGCTGTTGCCGTTATTTGATACATCTCGAAGCGGTTTCCTCACTGATTTCGGCTTCGTTTCGTTTTTCGGCGGCATTTCCCTCTTAGTTCTCTGTATCGGAAAATCGAAATGCCTCAGTATTTTTATTTGAATTAGACTACGAGGCGGGATTTTATTTTATTTAGATTTTCACAAAAATGCGGAAACACGGTTAATTTACCAAACTGGGTTTGAAGATGTGTTATAATTGCTAACCTTAGGTTAGTTTGGTAGTGGTAAATAAACATGTGCAAAAATGTATAATAGTTTTTTTATATATTTTATTTTTTTATCATTTTTTAAAAACAAATTATTAACATGTTGGTGTTTTTAACTAACATGTAACTATATAGTAATTTAATATAGTGTTAATATCATGTATTTTGGGTGTTATTTTAACTACTATGTAATTATGTAGTAATTTAAAATAAGATAATAATATTTTTATTCTTAAAATTTAAATAAAAAATAGTATTTTTATCCTTAAATTTTAATTAAAAAATTATGATACAATTTACTTATTTTTAACAATTTAATGCTTACTTTTTAGATTATAAATTAATATGTAATATTATTAGATTATAGATATAATTTATAATATTAAAAAAATTATAAAACAAAGTAAATACTAAATTAATACTAAAAATAAAAAAATTATAAATTTTAGAGAAATATTCAAATCTAACATTTTTATAAGGCTATAAAATGTCTCGTTCATACTCAAAACTACATCAATTTTGTTAGTTAATCTTCTCGAAAAAGTTATACGTCCTCAAAAACATACTATGATTAACTCTTGACTATCTTACCACTTTATATTTAGTACGACTCAATGTTGTCAATACTTTCACGCATACCAATTTGTCAATCTTCTTCAAAAAATGTTTATCGTAAAAAAACATACCATTAAGAATTTATGTATAACTATGTAATATAAATGGAAAAAAAAAACAATTAGACAACATAAGCCCTCAAGTTCATTTATATCCTTTTAAGTCTTGAGACCACATTATCATTGAAGGTCTTATAATATAAAATATGACTTTGTCGTCCTCCTTTATTACTTCCACCACATGTGTACGGGAGAACACATTTACAAATGGATCTACTTGTATCATACTTATTTTAGACAAACTAAATGATGATTATACTTCTCATTTGTCTTCACATGTGTGAGAGAACACGTTTACTGTTGGATTTAAATGCATTGTACTTATTTCGGCCAAACTAAATGCCACTCGATATCTCTTTTTTATATTATAACAATGAAAAATAAATTTGTAAATTTAAAAAAAAAATTGCATAAAAAAATTATTTAAGTTAGAGACTTACTAAGTGCACTTTCCATTTGTCTCCAATAAATGAAAAAAATACTGACTACACAGCTTGACATATCACATAAATCAGTGGTGTTGCAATGCAATTATGATAATCCACAACAGTGAGATCTCATCCAATAGTATGGGCTCTTCGTATGTAGTTACATCCATCACACTGTATGGTAGTGTACTACAAAAAGAAAAGACAAGCATTATAAAATTATAAATAAGTATTTTCAATTTTATTGCTTTAAGTTACTACATTACCTTCACCGTAGCCATATTGCTGTCAATACACTTCTCATTTGCCTCAACATGTGTGCGAGAGAATATGTTTACTGATGGATTCAAATGCATCATACTTATTTTGGACAAACTAACTATCACTTAATATCTCTTTTATTGTAATAATGAAAAACAAATTTGTAAGTTCTAAAAAAATTTCATAAAAAAATTATTTAAGTTAAGAGTCTTATTAAATACACATTTCATTTGCCTCCAACAAATGAAAAGAAATAGTAAACTAAAAACAAAAATAAAAATCATAGATTTTAGAAGCATATTCAAAATCCAGCAATTTTATAAGGCTGCAAAATCCACAAATCATCCTCAAAGCCATATCAATTTCATCAATTAATCCTCCAAAAGCACTCCATCCTTAAAAACATACCATGATTGACTCTTGACTCTTACAATGTCATAATTAATAAGACTTTAACCAGTGTTCTAATCCTTCACTGAGATTGAGATACCAATTTATCAATCTTCTCCAAAAGAAGTTCATCCTCAAAAGCATACCATTTTGAATCTGCCTCTGTTCTCATGTCAACGTTATTAAAAGTCTCAATAACCTCCATTTTTTCACTGATAAACTCAATCTCAACTTTCTTTATGCAATCCTTCCAACATGAGACTGGCAGCTTAATTTCTTCTCCACAAAGAAGATGTTCCTTGTATGAAAACTGCAATACAAGTAAGCACACGTAAGAAACAAATGAATGACATTATATACCATAGGTTCTCAATTGTCAAAACACAAAGTTTAAACAAGGTTTGAATGCAATAATTACCTGAAAACGAAACGTCTTGAAGTATTGTCCGAGCTTTATAGACACCGTCTGTACATGAGGTGACATCCACAGCAAACCATCCAAAACTTGTGCAATTGGAAAACTCTTAAATGGCATAGTTATTGCAAAGTTCAAATGCTTCACACCAGACAATGGGGGAGGTAGGATTTGCCTCAATGCACTGGGAACAATCGCAATCTGAAATAAAGAAATTAATTAAGAGAATTTAGACTTCAAGATAAAAATACAATAGTTAAATTACAGAGAAGAAAGAAGATTTAAGAAAGCTGATAAGCACAAACGTACCTGACCCGAATCACTCTGCAAATTCAACACTTTGGAAAAGCCATGGAACTTTGTAATAAGTTCAACAAATTTCACGTACCATTCATTGTCAATGTTACTGGAGTAGATATAGAAATCAGTTTCCAACAAACTCAAAACACCTGAGGAGAAGGATATTATTTCACCCTCATATCCAAATTTAGTTAAATTAGGAGTCTCAAACTTGACTTCCACCAAATTCATGCAGCTACTGATAACCAATGTCTTTAGAGAGGAGCTTGAGATCTTAATACTTTTCAACTCGTAACATAGACCTATGTTTAAGCCTTCAAGGAGGGGAAGTCCAGGAATTTGGTTGGAAAGCCACCCATCCACCACAGAAGCAGTACATAAACCTAAAAATTTTAAATTCTTACAAGTGGCTATATTGATGTCACTTAGTATATCTGGCCCTATAACTGCCATCGAACGGGCGTTCGGTGCGTTGATCGTCATCCATTCGAGTTCACTGTTGCTCTGTACCTTGATTATACTGAGTTTACTAAGGCCGGATAACTTCAGACTCTTAAAACCTCCACAAAACTCAATACTCAGAAACTCAATCAAAGGACATCCACCAACCAGATTCTCAACCACGTGAACATCTGCATTAACGTCCGAAAGGTACAATTCTCTCAAAGAGGATAACTTCACATTACTTCCTGGTGACTCCAACTTAAACCCTCTTAACTTTAAGACAGTTATCGATTTTAAACACAAAACCATTTGAGGCAAATTGTAGAACACATCCTTCTCAAGACTGATTTCAAGTTTCAGGACTTTGACATTATTTTCTACTGCATAGCGGATGCATTGGTGTACAAATTCCAAATCACTTAACCGTTCCGTCTTAAGGGTGAACTTCCGTAAGCTTGTCATCTCCCAACGGCGAGATTGCAGAACTTTTTCCCAATAATTTAATAATTTCCTTTTCATTTGATCAAATCTTTTGTGCCCGCGGTCAAGTTCATTGAAACCCAACAGCAACAAATTACGCAGATCTTGTCCGAACAACTTTTCATCAAATTCTATGTCCGGGAATGTATGCCATGCTTTTTCCCATGTTTTAGACAGTACACTAGTTCTAACAACATCTCTGAAGGGTAAAAACGACATTATGTGCTGCAATATCGATTCTGGTAATGCAGATATCCTGTCCACATCATCAATTCTCCTCTTCTTAATGATATCAAAGCTTCCGTCCACCATAATGTTAGAGTTGGATCCTCAAATATTAGGAACTGCTAGTTTAGGGCGCAAATAATGCCTGTATACAATTTTTAGCTAATAATATCATCCTAAGTTGAAAGTAATATAAGATGATTTTAGACAGATAGATTCAGCCACTGTCTTACTCAGCTTTACTTCAGCGGAAAGAAAAATCAAATTTTCTCATACAAAACTTCATCCTAATCAAAATTTAACATGAATAACCTTGTTACTGAAGAAGTACAAACCATAATTGAATATTAAAAAGACAATGAACTGGAAACAAGATGAAAAAACAGAGCAATCCCTTAAAACGTCTAGAAAGCAAAAGTAGCTTTCATCGGAAAATTCTTCGCGGGTTCGTAGCAAAGCAGAGCAGATGCAGCGGGCAAAGATAAGCGCAAGCATAAATAGTATAACAATGCTTAAATAATGTCGAAATTTTAATTGGATCGGAATTCAAATCCCATTAACCTTATGAAACCGACATGTTTAAGGGAAAATCAGTCATTAAACTGGGCACAAATTGAAGAAACTTTTCCTCTCGCTTCTGGGGTTTCCTTCTTCCCTAGAAATTAAAAAGATCCCATTTCGCTTAGTCTGGTTGTACCTCGGAAGTCGAAACTCAGCAACTGACTTCGTCCTTTTGCCGCTTGTAATTTTACCGAAACCAAATGCACTATTTTTCTGCGGTGAAATACATTTTGTAACAATGTTTGTCAGTACTCAGTAATTTGATTGCATATTTATGGGCTGAGCCCATTTTGACATCCAGCCCAAATTCAATATCAATTGAACTTGGACCCAAATACCGTCCAGATGAAATCCCGCTTTTACCCAACGTCATCAAAGTCTCGAGACAATACGACACTATCTCCTTCCACTAACTCCGAACCAGACAACAAGCGATCAAACAGCAACGACAAGAAGAACAACTTTTTGATTACAAGCGTTTGAACCAAAAAATCATCATGGCGGATCCTTTCATCGAAATTCAAATCCCGCAACAAAGAAACTACAACTCCATTTCCTTCCCTTCAGTCCTGTCTCCAAACCCGGCAACAATGACAACAGATTCCTACTCTGCTTCTTTTTTCACCCAAACGATCAGAACTCAGAAGCCTTTTGTTGACTCTTTGTTGCTGAAAGCAGGAGCTGTTCTATTCCGGGGGTTTGATGTGACGAGAGCTAAGGATTTCAACGACGTCGTTGAGGCTTTTGGGTACGAGGAGTTGCCTTACGTGGGCGGTGCAGCTCCGAGGACTAACGTTGTTGGTCGGGTTTTCACGGCCAATGAGTCTCCGCCAGATCAGAAGATTCCTTTTCACCATGAAATGGCTCAGGTTTGTTTGTTTTGTTGTCTTATATTTGCCTTTTGGGGAGTAAATTTGTTGCTTGGTGTTACTGAATTTGTTCGAATTTACATGTCAGACTCATGGATGAAAATGAAAAAGAAAATAGCTTTGGTTAGTGTTTTCTGATGTTGAAACTGCTTTTAGGTTGTCAAAAAGTTCTTTTATTATCTGATAGAATTAAGGAAAAAAAAATTCAGTGCTTGATGGTTGTTTTTGTATATCAAAGCACTTAGATGTGATATTAAGAGTTCAGAAAATTCTTTGAAGTGCTTTTCCAAGAAGTGGTTTTATTAAAGAGCATAAAGTGTCTTGTGCAAAGGTACTTGATTCACTCTAATTAATTAGTTGCCAAAAGCTTTTTAATCTGTTGACCTTTAGATGTTTGTTAGTAGTTTGATGAATTAAACTACTATCTTATAGAAAATTCAAAGGTTTATGATCTATTGCTTCTGTTTGTGTTCCGCTTTGTTTGGGACTCAAAGAGCTTACTCAACAGGTTCCTGAGTTCCCATCGAAATTGTTCTTCTTCTGCGAAGTAGAGCCAGGAAGTGGGGGAGAAACTCCTATAGTTCTAAGCCACATTGTCTATGAGAGAATGAAAAAGAAATACCCTGAATTTGTTGAACAATTAGAGCAACATGGATTGATTTATACACGGGTATTAGGAGAACAGGATGATCCTTCATCTCCAATTGGCCGAGGCTGGAAATCCACATTCTTGACTGAAGACAAGAGCGTGGCTGAAGAAAGGTTTGTAATTTCATCATGATAGTTTACATGATTGAGATTCATATATTTTGGTATGCACAATGTTGTTTGCTTTCTGGAATTGGACAATTTTTGAGAATTTTCTACCTTGGAATGTTTTGTACCTGTTGTGATTGTTTTTAATTTTTAAAAGTGCAACAGCTAAAGCGATTTTATTTTTCAACAGGGCTGCTAAGCTGGGAATGAAATTAGACTGGACAGAGGATGGCGGAGTAAAGACAATAATGGGACCAATCCCAGCTATCAAGTATGACAAATCCAGGCAACGGAAAACCTGGTTCAATAGCATGGTAGCTGCATATACAGGCTGGAAAGATGCTAGAAATGATCCTGTTAAGGCAGTCACTTTTGGGAATGGTAAACCTCTGCCAGCAGATATAGTTCACGACTGCCTGAAAATTCTCGAAGAGGAATGTGTTGCCATCCCTTGGCAGAAGGGTGACGTTCTGCTGATAGATAACTGGGCTGTTCTTCATGCTCGAAGATCGTTCAATCCTCCTCGCCGTATATTAGCTTCACTTTGCAAGTAGAAAATGCACTCTTATCTTGTGTAAGAATGCTGCTTATATGCCTGCATTTGATGTTGGATGCTCTACCATAAGGAAGCTATGTTCTTGCTTGTACACTATGATTTATAATATTGTCTATCGATGTTCCATTTTAGGCAGGCTGAGTTGCTGATGAAGAACTAGAACATGTAAATGTATAGATGGACAGAGAGCACAACGTTATCCAAATTCGATCTATAGTTGTTCAATATAAAGCTTTACTTGATAATTGTATAACATTAATACCGAGTTTGACATTCTTGAGAGTTTTCAAGTAATGTCTGTGCTTGTTGTAGTGTTATTACTTCTCTCTCATCCAATGAACTGCCCAGAACTTGTACCATATTGTTTCGCTGGTTGGCTTATTTTAGTCACTGTACCACATTTTTCAAGCATAAATAGCAACATGATTAAAATAAATAAAGCTGATATTAATTAATGTCATTGTAACCATGAGTAAAGCAAGATTGAAAGCATAAAAGTGACGCTTCATAATGCTTTTGTATAACTTTGCATGCATCCTGTGACTATGACATGTATCAAAGTCTTTTGAGTTTGTATCGGAGATGCTTATACATACAGTTGGACTATAATATTCAAAAAAAAGAAAAGAAAAAAGAGGGAAGAGAGACAAGAAACACTTCCTAAGCCAAGGATGAATCTGAAATTTAACTATTCAAATGGCTTGTGTTACAAAGCAATTGAACCTTTCCTCAGCTATATTATCTCATTTTACATTGCAGCAAAAAATTTCCCACACAAATGAAACGTCAAAAAGATCCACAAACTAAATGGGTACACAGAAAAAAATGGATAAATAACCTGTAAACACTATTATAACAACTTTAGTGAAAATCATTTTTAATATACACACATAACTAGAAAGATATAAAGGAAGCTGGTGGGGCAGAGTAGAAATGATGATGTCTTAAAGGGGATATAGAAACCATTGCTTCATCACTATTATCTTCCTTGTACAAGGCCACTAAATACTTGGCTGTTCCCAGCAAGAGTTGCTTCCCACTCGACGGATGACAATAGGATCTGTGACAGGGAAATTACAACTTGCTTCATATCAGGCCGTAGAATGGGATCCTCATCTACACATTGCTTTGCTAGCATGGCCACCTAGAGAGAAATATTCCAGCCAGATGAAACAATAAGGTGAGTCATATTTTGTAACAAAGCAGGGAAATTACTTATTTCTTAAATTTGAATATCCATAGCAAATAGATTCTTTATTCCAGAAGCTTGGTAATGCAAAGCTGAGTTCCCTATAGAACCTTAAAGGGTGGGGTGCAAAAACAAAGATGGACTTTCCATGGTAAATTGTTTATTGGATCATAATTTTTGTCATACTCAATCCCCTTCAGTGGCCAGTTTAGCACCAGAACATTCTTTTTTGTTCAGATCAAGGTATCAATGCAACTTAAGTTTCAAGTTTGTCAAAAGAATCTGATGGATTTTGTCTAGATGTTGCAATTACACAAGATCTACTAACAACTGAGCTTTTGTGCAAGGAAAGCTGTACCCAGAAAGATCAAAAGATGGTTAAATTTACCTTGAATAAACAATCATGGGGATACAAATCCATCAAATTAGGATCAATGTAGTCTTTCAAGCTAGACATGCTCATTGAGTCTGGTGCGTTTCTAAGAGCTGCTAACATCTGTAATTTAGCAAACAAAAGGGGAATTTAGTGACAAAAATAGTGTATGCACGGGGATGCATGCTGAAGTAAATAGTTAGGAAAATGTGTAGTACCAGAACATAATTAAATGAAACACATCCACAGAGTGCAAGAAATTGCTCTCTCTTTCATACAGTCTATTAAGAATGGAAGTTCCAAATTTGGGAGTTAGCATCTTTTGCCAAAACTGTTTCTTATATTTCAGAGATAGAGCAAACCAGACACCGAACCGTTAATTGGTCAATGCTTTTAGTAAGTAAATAGAAAAGCGCTTATCATCTGAAATTTTGATTTTAACACTCTTTAAGTCCAAAATAATATGAACTGGTCAAATTGATTTCCTAGAAAAACCTGTTTCAGAAATCCTTATGTTTGTATACATATTGGAATAAACATTGGTCTTTTAGAATATGCAATAGAAGAACTTACAACTGATGCTAGTGAACGTCTTTCATGGTTTTTTGTCACCGTGCCTTCAGTGCGTATAATGGCTTCCTTCCCCGATATGATCTCGAAAAGAACAACACCAAACGCATACACATCACTTCTTGCAGTGGCCAGGCCATCACTCAAGTATCTGCAGAAAACAGAGGTAAAACAGTGCAAAAAGTTGAAGGATTGTCAAGGTTGCACAGTAGCCAACAAAAGCACAATTACTTACTCTGGTGCCAAATAACCGAATGTACCAACAACTTTGGTTGCTGTAGTTTCTCCATCACCAGTTTTTCCAACAAGTTTTGCCAACCCAAAATCTGAAATCTACAAGCAGGAAATGGAAATATCATCAGCAAAGGCAATTATGTTTGCCGGTGTCTGAAAAATGAAAAGAATAATAAATAAACTGCAATGTGCTAACCTTTGCCCTGAAAGAACCATCGAGTAAAATGTTGCTGGACTTGACATCTCGATGGACATAGTGAGTTTTAGTATGTTCATGGATATATTCCAGACCTCTAGCAGCATCGAGTGCAATCTGGAGCCTCATGATCCAAGACAATGAGGTATGACCTTCAACCAAGTTAAACATTTGCAACTGTAAGCATCAAAAAACATATTTGGGCAGCAGAAAGTACATCATCTAACCAACCTAAAGAAAGAGCTAGGACATTCTTTCCCAGAAAAGTAAAAAAGAAACATTTATTTTGATTGGGAACGTAGTTTAGGAAACTTCAACACACATATTTTTTTATCCAACTGAGATTTAAGATAAAGGATTTCTTCAACAACCTAGCTAATCATTCTAATTCTCAATTATCATGATTATTATATCAGTAATTTGATAACGAAACATTGTCAGAAGAAATCTGACAACAAAAATCAACCAAAAGCAAAGACAGAATAATACGTTCTTAAGAAGTATCAGCAGGTAATCTCACCCTTGTTCTGAGGATCATGTAAATGGCTTTTAAGTGAGCCCTTTTGGGCATATTCATATATAAGGAAGAGCTCATCGTCAGCAGCTGCATAGCCAATCAATTCTACCTTGACAAAGTTTAACCAAGGAAGGAGTCAAAGTTTTGAACTGCTGAAAGCAACATGCTTCACAACTTATAAAACTTGGTAATCATTCAAACTGCTAGGAGAAATACCAGATTAGCATGATGAACCTTGCACAGGATTTTCATCTCTGCCATGAATTCTTTAGTTTTGGTGGCAGTCATCCTTTTAATAGCAACTTCCTGAAAGGTTTCAAATCCACATCACTAATGTTGTGGTATTGAACTTATGTAATCAAGAAATGTAATTTGAAATAGATGTAAACTACTGCAAACCTGGTTTCGAAGGAGGCCATAATACACAGAACCATATGTTCCATGGCCAAGAAGACTTGAATCAGAGAACCCATCAGTTGCAATAAGAATTTCATCATACATGAAAATTATTGGTTTCTCATCAAATACATCAGACCCAAATGCTGCAAGAAGACAAAAACATCATCAACTCATGCATAACAAGCTCAAATTGAAAAGAAAACCATCATCTAGTTTGATGAAGGGACAGATAAGTAGCAGGTCAAATAATTGCTAACACTACAACCTCTAAACTTTTATTGGCTTTAATCACAGAATCAAAGGTATAATGTGATATCTATTGAACTTCATACAATAACTAGTAATTATTTGTATGTTATAACTCCAAAACCTAACCCCTTTTAGACAACAAGTGGTAAATAATAAAATCTTGGAAAGTCAAAAATAAAACAAAAAGTCAGGAACACCACATTACCTCTGGGAACGATAATTGGAGGGTTGCTAGCTTCAACAGTGGTCTGCTTATAATCAGCAGACTTGCGGCAGATATACCTTCCAGAACCACAACAAAAACTTGGCTTCCGAAGAATTTGAAACTTATGTGAACTCTTGCCCTCAGGATCTTTAGCAGATTTTCCTCGGGCTTCTTTAAAGTAGCTTGATGACCTCAAACAAATACAAACGACTATGCTCAATATTATTAGACCAAGCCCCACTCCTAAACCCCCTATGATCCATCCATAGGGCACATGAGACTTATGAGTCACAGGATTTGCTGCAAATAAATAGCAAACGGGTTGCTATATGATGCTAGTTGGGGAAAATCAGAAACTAAGAAATTTAGCAAAACATTCAGCTATATGCATTCTTAGAGAGAGATTATTTCGTTCATGCAAATTTGTTAGCCATGCATACCTGGAAAATTGTCAGCAGAGGGTGCAGGAGTAGGAGCAGGAGTGTTGTTATTCTGCACAGGGTAGGGCTCACCAGGAACTACAATAAAACATAAAATGTTAAATTGATAAATAAACCACTGCTAGAAATACGGAAATCCTAATCAAGTGTTTGTGTGAATGATCAATGTCTTGCAAGGCCAATAAATAAAAAGAACATAAACAAGAAATGTAGAAAAATGAATCCAGCCGGAAAAATAACAATTAAAAGAAGCAATGCAGCCAATCCTTTGACATTACAGGCTACATTATGACAATACTAAATTTTGGAATTTATGTACATAGAGAAATTTGTCCAGTATCATATTGTTTTATTCATCAATCAAGGCTGCTAAATGTTTACTTAATCTACATAGCATCTGCGTCCTCACTTTAGTTTCACATTCATGCCTGATATACGTTTGCATACGGTAAATCACCAGTTTTGACATTATCTCTGCATCTAATAGTCATACAAGCGTTTCAACATTCCGCATTTGCAATTTATTTCCATTGAATTTGACAACCAAAAGTCACTTCCACTACAAACCTTAGAAACATCACCAAGCATCTAAAAGTATACAGTGACAAACAGTATGCTGATGGTCCAGCTACATCTACTTAGCTTTCAGCCGTTTTGGTATAAATTTGGACAAACCCCTCGATTTTCTTGACTCCATAAAGCAAAATCCAGCCCAAATCATTGGATTCTTGAAAATCATGCCAAATTCATCTTGTAAAACGAACGTATTAAGTATAACCAATATGCATATTTCAATATAAAATTCAAACAATTCTCTACCAGACAAAATATAAAACTCCCTCAAGAAACAAAAATGAGGAGCAAGATTAAACCAACCTGAATTCAAGGGAATGTAGTATAAATCACCAACAGTGACATTATTCGGATTCACAATTCCATTCACTTGCTCTATACTATCCATACTTACACCAAACCTGCTAGCCAAAGATTGCACAGTATCTCCATCTTTCATAACATAACTCATCAAGTAAATCCACAACCCACTTGAACACCCACAAAACAGCCTCAATGACACTACTGCCCCTGCTCTTGCCATTCTAGAATTATTGTCCAAGATTTCAAGCCCATCATATGCGTTCTTAACTAAATCATTCACATACCCACCATTTGATTTCACCGTAAATGTAGTGTTACTCACATAATTCTTAGTTGGTGACAAACAAGAACAGTTTTTCCTAACGAAAATGTAATTGTTCCCATTTCCTTCTACGGTCACGTCTTCCGGTACTACATCAAACATGCTCTGGATCACTGACAGAGTCTGGTTTGGCTGCATCTTATATGCCAAAAACGACGTGCATAGCCGAGTTGTGTCCGTACAGTTCATGGGCAGTGTGTATGAATACAGAGACTCGATGTTTATAACAAGAACAAGAGAAAACAACGAAATCGATAATAAATGCAACTTTCCAAAATCCATTCTTTTATTTGAGCAATCACTATTCAATCTCTAACCAATACAAAGAACAAAGTTTGAGCTGAAGTAAGCACAAACACAAAGAAATATCTCAAAAAGAATTAAAAGAAAAAAAGACCACAGCTTGATCGAGGCAACAAAACAAAAATGCGTTCTTTAACATCAAAAATCAAAAAAGCAGTTCAAAGAACCAAATGGGCATTCGTAGTTGGATAGAAAACGGTGATTTTCTCAAGAAAACTGGGAGAAATGAGAAGATTTTACAGAGGAAGAAGTGTACTGTGAAAATGGTAAAAAAAAAAATAAGAACACTAAGGGGGTTTGAAGGAAAGGAGAAGAAAGGAATGACAAGGAAGAGCGTGTGAAGAAAGACAGAGCATATCTTAAGGTAAATGAGATGTACTGATTCTGTTTTTGTATTGTATTGTTTTGTTTTGTTTTGTTTTGCAGTGCAGTGCATCTGGTAATAACTGCTATCACTGTAAAAAGAGAAAGCGACTTTCAGACAGAGAAGAGAACAGAGAAAATTAGAGTTGCCTTACTAACGGAAACCACCCACCTCTACCTGCAGATATTTAGCCCCACCTTCTTTGTCAATTTAACTAAATTGCCCCTTTTGAAGAATTTTGTGAAAATAGAGTTTATTCCAAATAAATTTTGGAAATCATTTTTTATTAAATATTAATTTACATTGGTACACTATTATTGGTATTGGGCCATCACAATTTGATTCTCCTGAACAATTGAAATAAAAGGAGTAGTTCAATAATTGAGAATGGGAGGAAATGATTTTCCTAAAATTGAAAAAAAATATGGAAATAAAATCGTAAAAATAGTAAAGGCTATTTTTGGAAAATGAATTCACGAGGGGAAGGTTAATGAAGGCAGGTTTTGGGGAAAACGATGGCACAAGTTGCGAAGAGCTGGATTTGATATTGACACTTTTTTGTGGGTCCCCCTTTCCCTTCCCAGTCCCGCCAATATCTCCCAGAATCGCCGATTTATTTCACTAGTAATATTATCCTCGCGTGTCAAATGGTAAAATCTCGTCTGACTTCTCTTGCCTTTTGACCCTTAATTACCGACACTGAAAAACTGTTCCGTACTTTTGCATCAAAATGACACCAAATGTACCAGCAGATCTAGAGCCGTTGGATTTTAGATCTAGTAACTACTGGAGGAATAGATTATAGAAATTTTATGCTCATTTAAATAGTGTTGTTTCATTGTTTGATATTTATAGAATAGAGATTTTATAATTTGATCCGTCCAAGTTTTAATTATTTATTATTTTGACTTATATAATCAAAAAACTGACACTCTAATCCTATTCATCACATCATTATAATTTCCGTAATTTTTTCAAAGAAAAAAATTAATACAAAAGTGATTATATATATATATTTAAGAGATTCAAGATTAACGTAATAAAAAAAGGAAAAAATACTTTAGTCGGATTTTTTTATTTTTGAAAGTTAATTTGGTTGTTTGTTGCTGATTGGCAATGAGTAATTAGCGTAAGATAATAAAGTGGTGTGAGAAACAGGGAATTGGAGCCAAAAGTTAACAAATCGGAGACCTGGGGTTTGACTAGGTAGGGCCACACGTGGACAGGAGACAACTGTAAATATAATTTAGCTTAAAAGAATAAAAAACGGAGTACGAAAACCAAAAGATGCCAAACACGCCTCAGCATCGAGACTGATATCATTAAAAACTTTGTACCAAATTCCTTTTTTTATTTGTTGTCATAATTCAATATCAATTTTATTTTAAAAGAAGCTTTTAGAAATTGGAGTCCTGATAATAATTTGTTTTTTAATTTTTTTAAATGAATATTGGAGTTGACATTTTATTTTAAATTACTAATGAAGTCTATTTTTGACTAAAAACTTTTAGATTGATTATCTACACAACATTGTTGACCAAAAGCTAAAATTTTAATCTTATCCTCGTTAAGTGTTTTTTTTTTAATTTTTTAATATTTTTTATAAAACTAAAATATAACATATTATACATCAATATATTTGCAAGTTAGAAGTGTAAACTGATCTTCCCAAATTTTATTACATTAAGTGAATTTTTATTTTATTTTAACTTTTTTAGGATGCTATAAAGAAAAGGTGATGATGAATTGACAATAGAAAATTCAAAGAAAACATCATTGTGTTGCAAGTTTTATCTCAATCAAAATACTTTTTCAATCTATTTCTCTTGCTTTTGTTTTGTGCTGCTTGTTGTTTCACAACTTACACGTAATATTCAACGAAAAAAATGTTTTTTTAAATCTACTAATAATATTTACTAATATCTATTTATTAATTTTTATTAATTAATACTTTTAATACATTATCACTTTAATCTACAATACATCTTCAACATCTTATCACAATATTATTTTAATAATTTATAGCGTTAAAAAAATTGGATGAATGATACTAAATTTATGGGCCATATTGATATCCAACAATACGAATTAAATATCTAAAAATAAATTAAATAAGTTAGATTGCCTGCCTAAATGGGAACCTAAATCAAGACTCCTTTCTGAGAACCAAAAAAACAAAAAGATTAGGAGGAAAGTGGACCCCGTTGTCTACATCATGTGCATGTGGATATAAGCTGGAAATTTGATCATCCATGTGACATAAGATAATCTAATAAACTTTTTCATTTAATAATTAATTTAATTTATACTATAGTTTGTAACCTCGAAGTCATATGATAACGATCTTTATAATAAAATTTTGATATTAGTTATATGTCACATTATTGTAAAAGGAAAGTGTGTACATGACATTTCACATGCACGTTGAAAAAAAAAGAGCACCAATCGTCTTAAAAAGAGTAAGGAATTAGGTTACAATAACGGTTATTTTTTTTAAATTTTATATTTATCGATTTATGTGTTATGTTAAAGGCTATTTGCTTTAAATGTGAAAAAAATGCATTGATTTAATTACTTTAGGGTTTGTATACAAGGAATAAATTGAAGCATCCAGAGTGGATTTGTGATAATAGCGTCGACTTTCCCTCTAATCTTAAAATGATTTTAATATAATTTTTTTTTAAAAAAAAAAGAAAAAACTATTTTAATAAAATAGGTCCCACAAACTTTGGATCTTGTTCTTCTAGTGCTTTACATTTAGATCAAAGCTGTAACATTGCAGGATAAGGATATGAATGTTCTGATAAAGTGACAATTCTTATTATTATTATTAATTATTAACTATTATCATCACTATTATTATTAATTTTAAATGTAATTAAATTCATTGTTTTTTTTTTATTTCCTTTATTTGCAATCCAATCCAATCATAATCATGCAGCTTAAAACGGGAGCTCTTTCATATGTATGGTCATAGATGATTGATTTTTGATTGATTTTAAATGAAAAGCTACCATGATTTTTGAAGTGATTTCTAAAATAATAATAATAAAAAATCATGCAGTGCCGATTAATAATATATGGTATATTACTGAAAATAAAAGTTTAGATAATTACTGTTAATTTTTATAATTTCTTAAACGATAACTTAACGTGCATGGCACGGGGTTTTATCCTAATTAATTATTTGCAAAATAAGAATCAACCCATGGGAAATCTATGATCATAAAAATTCACAATTCTATATTTTTTTTAATCAAATTATTTTGGATTATACATAGACCTTCTTGATTCATGTATCTTTTTCAAATTTATCCCTTCATTTTTTTTTTCCTTTTACATAATTTTGATGCTATAATAAATTTCACGTTAAAATTTAAGATCAAATCTCCTTCCCACGGGACGAGTAAATTAAAGGTCTTCAAATTAAAGAGATTTGTGAACCCATTTGCCTAAGAGCCCAGATCAAGCCCATCTGTGACAGCTAAAACTAGAGGCAGCATGATGATTATTGGGCCAAGATGAACTAGAAATCTTAACGGGTAGGCTTTGGTTTTTGCAAAATCTAAGCCCATACTTTAAATCGAGCAATTTAGGATTCACTCCTAGGAGAAAATACAAAAGTAAAACAAAATTTTACCATCAATTTTCTCATATTCCAATTCCATGATGATGATACGTGAGCTCTAAGGAGTAATTATTTTAAAAATATATACATATTTTGTACAATAAATTATTTATTTTTAATAATAGTGAATATGACTCGTCAACTATTATGTACTCAAGTAAAAAGAAAAAATGTTAAAGAACGATAATTTTTTTAAAATAAAAAAATTATAATATATGGCAATAATCAAATGTAGTTTACTTTTGGGCAAGAGGGTCCTCAAAAAGACTAACTTTATTTCTTTTTAAAACCTCAAAAAGAATTAAAAATGTCATATTGTGGTAGGAATATAGGGAAGTTACTTGCTTTTAATTGCATATTATAATTTTTTCGGGTAGTCGAGGCTTCAAATTGAGATAATGTTTTTTTTTTCATTTATATTTATTTTTTAAAATTTCCTTTTGGTCTTTGATTCCTTCTTTTGAGATCATCATCATCATCAAACTATGCCAAACTAAACTTTCTTTCTCGTCCAAATTAAAGTCCCACGTTTTATTAATAAACAATATGTCGAGGGGCCCTTTTCATCATACATCCCTTTCCTTTTAGATCTTTTGTTAATTTTACTTTCCACCTCCAAAATCTTCTAGAAAATGTTGTTCATATCAATGTCATTGTAATACAAATCCTTTCAAAAATCTTATTCAATTTTAATAATCAAAATATCTTTGATTCGTGTCTCATAGACGTAAAACAGTTAAAAATCCAACGTACTTTATTTCCAATTATTATATACAATTGATCAAATATTTACCAACTACTATTTTTTTTTAGAATTTTTAGTATAATATTTAATTAGGTTTTTTTATGTAATTACATTATATTAAAAAAGAGGGAATTAAAATGATAGAGAGGAAGGGAGAGGTGGGGAATAGAACCTTTTGTAGGTGAAGAGAACAAAAGTGCTTTTGGTTTTGCTTCGTTATTATTCTTTTTTTTTTCATAATATTATTGTATAAAATCAAAAATCACTAGTGAACAAATAATATTTTGACGGCAAATAATGGGTTCACACTCAATTCTTCCGAGCATAAGGGCTTTTTGTTTTTGTTTTTCATCTCACTAACATTAAAGCAAAATGGGATAGATACCACTCGATAAGAAATAAAGAAAATAAAAAGCACTTTTGGTAAAATGTTGCAATGATTAAGAAAAGCACTTCTATTCATACCAAGTCATAACATGTGGATGATAGCAAGGCATAATTTCCTTCCACGTGCTACAAAGTTTTTTTAGTTATACACGATTTTATTCTAATTATTAGACACTTTAAAATTTTACCAATAATTAAATTTGTATAAGAGATAAGAGAAATTAACTTTTTAACACGTAACTTTAATTCAATCAATCAAAATCAATTCGTTTGAATTTTCATAAAGAGATGTTTACCAGAGACAGATTTTCTCAGTCAGTCTTGAACATAACTTCATGGTGTATAACTTTAATCAATTTATCAAAACCATTTTAAAATTGGTCTCTTTTTTTTTAAAATCAAACCTCATCACAAAAGAATGAATCACTCTAGAATTAAATTTAAAATTGGTCTTCAAAGTATACTACAGCTGAAATTAATTTACATAAATTTTGATAAAATGTCAACATAAAAAAGAAAAGATTGTGAACTTAAGATCTAAATATTAATAATATATTTCACACTTTGAAGTTTTACTCAAAAGAATGTTGAAAAGTCAAGCTAGACATCATTTCTCATTTGAGTGTATGTATTTTGTTTATATTAAGATTTGCTTAGACTTGAGATTACTACCCCAAGGTGTCAACCAATAAACTTTGGCCATTTGCTCACGCATGAATCATTTTTGAAAGGTCATTGAATTTTCACCTTTAATTGTTGCTTATGCGCATGCGTTTTGAGAGACAAAGACTAATTAATAAAGAGTCTTCCTTTGCTTTTAATGTAATCTTGACTTAATCAAGAAATCATCAAATCATAAACCCATAAAAAAGTCATCATTAAGTTCAAAGTAAGTAGACTACTTGAACTCTAATGATCGTAAAAGAAGATAAACCCCATTTACTAAAATATTAAATTAGGGCAAAACTTTAGTTTCTTTTTGTATAAAATTAAATTTTGCCCTTTTTTTTTTATATATGAATAGAAGATCAACTTTATTGATGCGTCTCATCATACGTACAAATCATTCAAGCCACCTCCTAACCAATAACTATCAACTTTTAAACAAACTTTATAAATCGTTTCTATTCATATTTTTACTTTATATATAGAAAAAATTCTCATGCTTCTAATTATCACAACACAACTCACATACACTCTCTCGCTTATAAAGATCGTTATTTTTTTCTTTTAACTCAAATACATAGAATTAAAATAAGAACATCTAAATTTATAAATTAGTTTATGTTTAAGATCCTTCTATAATATGATTAACCTATGATTTATAATCGGTAGGATTTATTAAAATTTACTTCTCACCACACATTAATTTGTGGGACCAAAGTTTCGTAATAATGATAAGATTATTAAAAAAAATGAGAAATTCCAATATCGTGCATCATATATACATAGAAATTGATAGTACAATAGCGGCGCGTGGTATAATAATTATATATAGATATGAAAATAAAAGAAGGAAACAAGAAAGGACATATATAATATGTATATATATATAACAACAAAAACTATCAAAAAGACAAGTGACGAAGCAATTGATTGGATTGAAGAAAATATTGGAAAAAAAGAAAGGTGGGTTACACTATGGTACATTATTATATATATCCTACATTTTTTTTTATTCATTGTACTTTTGAAATATTTTATATATAATTTATAAGTTAAAAATTAGAATACGAGAGTTTAGAAAAAAAAATAGAAATTATTGTGCTATGATACATTCATATCCATAGCTTGTGTATATATATATATAAATTTTTAAAACGATTTTGTTATATCGAAAGATTTTTGAAAAATTATATGGTATAATTTTACATGTACCGTAACCCTACCGCAAAAAGGAAGGCATGAAAATGGAATATGGGAATGTATCATGAGATAAAAAAAGCGAATGAAGTGATGATTATGACAGTTATCATGATCAAGATCATGTACATGTACATGTTTTTTTGATAATCGTGATGATGATGGTGGGGTCTACCAATAATCAATAAAGGATATGGATCAGTGCTATATGGCTCTAGTCCATAGTCGGTACAGTACATTTACCACTTTGATATCTTATGAAAACGTGAGAGAAAAATTATAAAACAAAAAAAAAAAAAATTGGTAAGAAAAATGGATGGGGCTAACTATACTATTTGTAAAGCACACGCAATGCTCTTTTTATTGAGAACAAACAAGCCGACTAAGTCTTTGCAATGCTAAATCCATGAAGACGAACAAAAGAAAAAGAAAAGATGCATGGGGGGGTCATCCTAATGTTTGTAACTATTATGGTCTTAATTCACATGGTGAGAAACGTTTTACGTTGCCCATACATAAAAAAACCTTAGAAAAGGTAAAAAGCACGCGGCCAAACAGAACCTTAGCAACTGTTGGTGATGCCCTCTCAACTTGATCCAAAATCCCAGTCACAAAAGCAATGGCCCATGAAAACGTAAAAATCAAGATCGGACGGTGGAGATAAACCCCACGATAAGACGAGGGCCACACTTTTGATTTGGGTGCGCCATGTCTGAAATCCAATAAACTTCTTGTCCCAAGGGCAAACGATTCATCATTACAAAAGCTTTACCACTTTTGACAAGACACATACTTCACGACTTGTTTCTCCTTTGTGCCACCACCGTTAATTTTGGAATCAAAGGTCGTTTGATCATCGGATGGCGATCATCTCTATCCGCTGTTGGCTCATCGCTGGATTGCAGTGGAAGACAGATCAAAAGTGTGTAGTACTTTTGTGAGGAGTGATTGTGATGCGACGTGGATGAGTGATGTAGGAACATTTGAATAGTGTGGTACGCGATGTATTGGATTCAAACCTAGCTGAAGGGGAGCAAGAAGATTCCAGATTCCATTCTCACGCGCGGCCTAAGCAGTAAGTGGGAATAATAAATGAGTGGCGCTAAGGCTGAAATCATAGGCGTATTTCACTATTTATTTGGATAAGTATTTTGTCACATCTTCTATTCTTCTTATGCTTACTAGAGATTTGTATTAGAATTTTTCTTATGTGATACCTATAATATGATCATTTTTAATATGTGAAATATGAAATTATTATTTCAATGATCTAGCGATGATGATACAGTCTAAGATGCAATACAAATGATTAATAATAATTAGGTCCCTAATAGTTCTATAATTTATAAATATATATATAGATTATTTTTTGTATAAGATAAGTCGTTTAAATGAATGAATTCATTGAAATATCTAAAATATTCGTACATATTAAGCTATATATACTTCTATTTTGATAGTTGAATTTCGACATATTAAGGATAAATACGTTATACTGTTGTGGGGATTGTGGGCTTTTCTGATATAAAACGATAAACTATGTTTTCATTTGTTAAATCAGAAACAATCTGGAGTTTCTTGTTATTATTTTATAAAGAATGTAGAAGTTACTCGTATCACGCGCCGAGTTAACGAGTTAGGAATATTAGTCCGCCATAATTTCCAAAAAGAAGTTAGATCGTATCCGTACCCAATAATCCCGCCGACTAGAAAAGAGGAGCCGGCGTTAAACATCGAACATGTTGGATGGTCGGAGGCCAAAAGCGAAATTCAAGCCTCCGGGTCCCACTTAGGGTCCCGTTAAGAAAGTGATTGCCAGGTGTCCGCCATCCTTAGAAAGAACGCTTAAGGTTTCGTCCCCCAGTTTCCAAAGGCAGACCAGACCCCCGAGGCAGCTGTTCGAGGCCTAAGGCCTAGTAACTAACCACGTGGTCTGGTTAGACAAACCATGGTTTGTGGTTAAGGGTTAAGGTTTGTTTGTCTCCTCTCGTCATCATGATTGAAGTCGCAATGTAATAGAGTACTACAATTGCATTATACTTTTGGGACAAGAATGATTGTAGCGTTTACTAGGTGTGTACTTTTATTTTTATTCAATTACCTTACTTTCTACATGTCAACATTTTAGTCCATCACAAGGTTTTACCATAACTTTTCTTTTAGTTAATTTTACAGCATAATTTATGTAAAAGTAAAAATAATAATTACGGCCAATCATAAATATTAATTATAGCTACGAATGATTCTTGTGGTGTTGACCAAAAAAAAAAAAAAAAAACACTAATGTTAGGTAGGCTAGATGGTATAACATATTTTCACCGACCAAAACTGGTACCATAAATCTTTGAATTGTAGCCCTATCAAATAAAAACAAAATGGCAATTTTTCCCTATCCCAGACAACAAAAGAATGTTGCCTATTTCTAAATAGTTGATTTTAATAGAAATTTGCTTCCTCCATCGAATTTCATACACAAAACATCATTTTCAAAGCATATTATTATTTGTAACTATTCGACAATGTGATTGTTACATGTGAGAAAATATAGTGTTTGCCCTTAGTTTCTATTTTGAAAGATGTTGCAAATTTGATAATTATACAACACCACCTATACATATAATTAATCAACATCAATGTTACGATGATAGCACATTTCAAATTTCTTAGATTTACTTTCCGCACGTGGGTGGTGTGAGGGATTTGTCTAATTTAAGTTTAACAATTAATTGAAAGTAATGTAAGTAAATAATAGAAATAATTTTTTATTGTTAGCTAATTTGGTTCGATCAATGTTGCTATCTTTTTATAGTTGTTAATAATATACCCACTAGATTATATTATATTCTAGTGTATAATTCATTTCAAGTAGCAAAGATTTTTAAAATCAATTTAGTTGATTAAAAAAAGACTAAATTTTAATTTGTATTTTTTATCATTATTAATAAACCAAATTGATTATACCATATTCTAATGTATATTCCAACCCTAATCGTCAAAATTTTCAAAATCAATTTAATTGATTTAGAAAATACTAAATTGTCATTTGTATTTTTTTTATCATTAAAGAAGGACTCAGATATAATCAAAAAGTTCCAAATATTAAATAATTATAATATTTAAATATGAAATGTGTATGAGAAAATTAGTTCAAATTAATTAATTGAAATAAATACATTATATTTAAACATAAAACCATAGCTATGCTATTATGTTAGAAAAAAATTTCAATAAAAAATTAAGATATTAATTAATGATCAATATAGAAGTATAAGCCGAGTCTCATTAAATTAATATGATGGAAAATTGAAAAGAAAAGAAAAAAATAATTAAAAAAAATAGAGTTATTGGAGTACACACGCAAGGACAAAATGGTCATAAAAGTTCGGTTTGTTTGGTGAGCCACTAAAAGAAGAATATTACACGTATTACACGAATCCATGAATGAATGAATTCCCGTAAATTTTTGGCGATTCCTTTTTATTTTTTTTCCCAATTTATTGAAGAAAGTTGACTAGGGTACGGACAAGACTACAAAATTTACAATACAACACACCAAACAAAAGCAGTAGCCGGTAACTTTGCTAAAGAGTACTTCCTTTAAGCTGCTACAACCAATGTCAGACATACCGAGAAGATCAGACAATCAACGGCTGGAAATCAGTGCATACAGTTGTTATGATGGGCCAGTGTCTTTGAGATTCTGGCCACTTGTGTGGCCGGAAGAGAGAGAAAGAGCAGACAAGATCATGGGATCTGCATGTTTTTATTGCAAAGCCCTGCAATTATGGATCGTGCAAATCATCTTTTATTTTTCTAACAAAATTTCATTTCGGTCCTATATTCCCTAACATCACAACTAAAGATAAATCTTTTTAAAACAATTTTTTACCTGAAAAATGCTTAAACCAGCGGCTTATTGTTAAGACTATTACCTTAAGAGTTTAAGTAATAGTTTAATGTGGCATAACAAACCTACAACTAATCCAACGTTTTATGTAGAGAATGTTAAACAATTTATATATTGTATTTGAACTAGTATTTACACATAAAAAAATAATATATTTGAATATAAGATTGCACGTAAAAGATACTGTTTAAGTATTATAATTTCGATTTTTACAATTAATCTGTTAATTTTATTCAAATATAACGGTGTAAAAAAAGAAATAAAAATATATTTAAAGGTGTGATTTTATAAAAATAGAAGGACTCAAATGTTAATAGTCGAGAAAGGACAACAAAGAAAGTCCAAGACATCAATCCATCATTTTCTTGACCAGAAAGAAAGCAACTCATGTTTTTTAAATTTAATTGAGGCCCCCCTCGACCCCAAACTCAAACTCAAAGCGTGTCTCTTATCTAAATAACTAGCTTAAATAAAATTCATGATTTAAGTTACCTTTACGTATAGATATCACTAATATACTCAACATACGTATTTATATAATATTATCACCAATTGTCTTTTTTATTAATGGTTTAATTTCAATTTTATTATATATATATATGTTTTTTTTCAAGTAATCTCGAAAAAAATATAACGAGTTTTAATCTTCTAGATGAATTATAAAATATATGATAGAAAATATATAATAAAATTAAGTATAGTGTGACTGATTAAATCAAGAAAAATAAATTTGATAACTCGTGTGATTAGTTAAAAACGTATTTAGGCATTGACTTAGTGTCTTCGACTAAATTTTTTATTTTATTTTAATTTTATTTTAAAAGAGGTTGTTGCTAATTAATGTCAAATTAAATAAGATTTACCTACTTCATCCAAAATATTGAAGAAACTCTTTTAAAGTTTGACTAACATATAGAACAAAAAATCATCACCTAAAAAATTCTTGGAAAAAAAATTTCTTTAAAATTCTTTAAAATTAAGTCCCATTTAGGATTTTACAAATTTTGTAAAAAGTCCAAGCAAGAAAAAAGTTACCTTTAAAAATAAATAAATAGTATATGCATTAAGTAAATATATGAATGCCATGAATGTAAGACTCTCTAAAGTATTAGATTAACTGTCCTAATAAATTTATACTATAAAATCATAATATATATATATATATATATTAAAATCTTATTAAATAAACGAAGGAACGACAAGAATGTGACTGTCAAATGAGAAAGAAATGATTTGTTTTTCTATGCTAATAAAAGGTTAAAGCAGTGTTGTTTGAGAAGTTGAATAAAATGAGCATGAATTAACAAGGACAAATGAAACAATAATTAATCAAGTGAAATAATTATAACCAAATTAGCAGTTTTCTGCATGCATCATCCATCATCATCATCATCATCATCTTGAAAATCTTGTCACTTCCCATCTCTTCTCTCTCTCTCTCTCTCTCTCTGACAGAACTCTAATACAGAGAGGAGGATGTTTGGGGCAATGTGCTAATAAGGTTAGCAAGCAAGCTCGTTTGTTTCTCTGTCTTGGTATGCAAAAATAAACAATAATATTTTCATGAAAAAAAGCAGAATTTTTTTTTTTCATTTTCTGTATAGCAAATAAAGAAAGTGAGATAGAAAAGAGGTCAGCAACAGCAGCACGCTTTGCTTCCTGAACTAACCAACCTAACGTTGTTGTAATTTAGACACACTTCTCTGGTTGCGTGTGTGTTATGCTGCTGCTTTTGCTTTGCTTTGCTTTGCTTACTACTTCCTGTTTTCCTGTTTTTGGATTCTTGAGTTTGTGAAGGGAATCTAATCTTAATCTCTCTTTCTCTACCTGGTGTTTCATTTTTTATCTTTTCCTTTTTTATTTCCCTTTTCTAAATCTATAACCACAAACTCTTTTATTACCTAGCTCCTCTTATATAACTAGTTCCTTAAAGCAAAGAATCCCACTAGGCGTGCAGAGCAACCAAAACAAAAAAAAAAAGAAAAAGAAAACTTTTGTAGTATAGATAGATAACAAGCTTGCTTTCTAGCCACCCTTATTAGTATTGTAGCTTCAGCTTCTCCCCTGTGTCTTCGCTTTCATCGAGTTGTTAAGTTTTGTTTCTTGGGTTTTCTTTCTTTTCTCTTTTGTGGGGTTGGTTTCTGCTTTCAAGGTGTTGTGTTGTTATTATAGTGTGTTGTTGGGTTGAAAGGCTTTTATGGGTTGAGGTTTTGAGAGTTTTATACAGTTTGAATTTTGGGTTCTTGCTGAAGATCTTGAGTGATCTCGCAGTTTTTCCTATCTGTTTCTTGTTTGAGGGTTCAAAAACTTGTTTTTGACGATTTCAAGATGTGGGTCTTCTTGTTTCTGAGCTCCGGTTAAGCATTTATAAGGTATATATGCGCGTATGCATGTTTCAAAGTTGAGTTCCCATTTGCAGCTAGTTGTTTTGATGTTTAAGCTTCTAACTTTTGGTTGTTTTCTATGTTTGCCAGGTTCTTGAGAAATATTTGGTCTTGAAAGTAGAGGAAAAGCTTGATCTTTTATCTGTCTTATTAATCTTTTGAGACTGTTTCTATGGACGGTTGCCCAAAAAATGGCGAGGCTTGTCCTCAACTCCTGGATTTGATCCCTAAGGAAAGAGAATGGCTTAAAATGAGAGATGGAGATGGATCTTCAGAGGAGAAGAAGCTTGAGCTTAGGCTGGGTCCACCTGGTGGTGAAGATATATGGTCTCTGAAAGATTCCACTAAGAACAACAATAGAGAAAGAGAGGATCAATCTCTTCTTTGTCTTGGCTACTTCTCTTCTTCCATGAACAACAACCATAACAACAATGGTTTTTCATTTCTTCATCATCAGTTTTCATCAACAAAAACAACAGTTACCCCACAAAACTCGCCTGTTATGGCTAAGGAATCCTCACAGCCCTGTTGCACTAAAGTTGTAGACTTGCAGTCTGCCGCAGAAAAGAAAGCATTTTCATCACCGTCTCCTGCCAAAAATATAGCTGTTCCCAACAGCTCTCAGAAAAGGTATTTCAGCTTTTCACCCTTCTCCCTCTCTCTCTCTCTCTCTCTCTCTTTCTCTCTCTCTTTTATGCAATTTTTAATCTTTTTTCGACAGGATATTCACTCGGAGAGTCACATTACTATACGTTTGTTTATGTGGTCCATGCATTTTTGTTTCAGTTCTTCTGTATTTTTTTCACTTGTTATGTCTTTTCAGTGCAAGTTTTTTACATTTTTACCTTGTTTTTGAAATGTCACCATTAATTGCTGCTGCTATTTTCTGGTTGATCATGATGGCTGATATCTTTTTTAATGCTTTAGTTTATCTGCCACCCTTTTTTTGTGTAAAGTCTTGGTCTTTTCAGTTATTTTACATCTTAATATTCACTTCTATCATAATCTAAACCTTATCTCTTATAGTATCTGTTATTTATTGTTCCCTTCTTTTGTATAATCTATTTTAATATTCTCTACTTTTTTTATTTTTCTAATTTCCGGTGTCTAAGTCTTTCCTTCATTGCCCCCTCAAACACAGAACTGCTCCTGCTCCAGTGGTGGGTTGGCCGCCAATTCGTTCGTTCAGGAAGAATATTGCAAGCACAAGTGCTTCCAAACCAGCTTCCGAGTCTCCAAATGATGTCCCTAACAAGCCGATTAATGAAAAACCAGCTAAGCCTAGCAGTAAAACTCTGTTTGTGAAAATAAACATGGATGGTGTCCCTATTGGAAGGAAAGTTGACCTTAATGCTTATGACAGCTATGAAAAACTCTCAACTGCTGTCGATGAACTCTTCCGAGGCCTCCTTGCAGGTTATTTACACAACTTTCTTTTACTAATCTAACCCATACGGTCAATTTGGTGTTCAGTTTTGTATTCTTGTGGTCAGATCTTGTTTTCCAATTTAATTTCACTTGATAAAATTGTGTATAAGAGCAATAATGTGCGCATGATATAGATTATTTATGATTTTGATAGTTTTGTTTATTTAATAGGGTTACTGTATTAATAATTCATCTAATAGATATATGTCATCAGTACACAACAAGAATGTGATAGCCTTGCCTAATAATTAATAATTTATTAATGGCATACGAATTTTTAATGTGTCTAGCCATCATATGGTCAATAACTCTTTAACTCTAGTGTAATTTTAAATTTCTGCATTCAAGTTTTGGACTATTAGTTTGTTATTTAGCGTATTTTAGCTTTTTGATGATATGCTAGTGACTTTATACAGAGATGTGATGATAATCTCATTTTGTTTGTCTTTGTTCAGCTCAAAGAGATTCCTGTGCTGGAGGAATAGTGAACAAGCAGGAGGAAGAGAAAGCGATTACCGGTGTTTTGGGTGGAAGTGGGGAATATACTCTTGTTTATGAGGATAATGAAGGAGACAGGATGCTTGTTGGGGATGTCCCATGGCAGTAAGCATCTCTTTCTCTGTGGATCGGATGCATTTTTTTTACATTATTCTATCTCATATTATATTCCCACTCGCGATGATTTAGCCTTTAACATAGCAATAATTTTGTTTTTTAGTTTGTCCTGCAAAAACAGCATTAGATTCCATATCTATTTACAATGATTCCCTCTTTTTACACTTATTTTGTTAGCACTTCACTGGCGCTTTGCTTACGGTTTCAATACGGAATTTGCAGCATGTTTGTATCAACGGTGAAGAGGTTGCGCGTGTTGAAGAGCTCTGAAGTTTCTGCATTGAGCCGTGAGTAGTGTACTTAATAATTTATTCAGTAAGATTCTAAGTTGTATCTTTAATGCTGAACCTGTGTCTGTAATTTTGCAGTTGGAAGCAGCAAGCAGGACAAGATAATGGCTTGATGACTATGCATCGAGATGAAGAATGAGAGTTTTTTATGTGAAGATTGTCCAGTAAAGTTTGAAGAAGAGACTGAAGATTTGTGTTTTGTCATTTTGACTTTTTGTTCTTCTCTTAATTTGTATGAACTTGTTGCACTCACAGTAAATATAATATGTAGCTGCTCATCTTATCTTAATGTGTAATCCTGTAATGTTTAACCTCTTCCCTTGATTTCATATTTGCAACTTGGGACAAAGCTTAATGCCAAGTATTTTGTGCTTTATGTATGATTCCTCTGCCGGTGCTGTCCTTGCTTCAAACTGAAGTTACAATTATCACATATGTTGTCCAACGGTTGTTTGAGATTTAAGCGCTGCGATTTTTACTACTGTAGTAAAATGGGTTCACTAGCCATTAAACAAGTCTTTACATGTGCTATTTTGGATATGAACTGTGTATTAATTCATGAAGAATAATGGGTTGTAAAGATCTTGATCTTTTTTCTTTATTAGATATCATGAAAACCACTGCTGTTAAGTACACTATTCAAAGTGTTCTTTTGGCTTTGGGTGGGGAGAAAGTTTGAAAAAGTTATGCCGTGTCTGCTCAATGGGTTGGACCAAATCATTCCCCTCAACAGTCTCCTGATATCAAATGTCACTATAACTATACATCACCACTCTATATTTCATAGTCATTGAATTTGCGCCATTGATCTATGAATATTTGATATTTATTTCCATCTGGGGTTACAGCTATCAATAAGAGATTTTACAATCGGAAATTCCTAAAAGAATTTAAGAGCTTAAGACTTGTGTGGTGTGGATTTGTTTGGAGAATAGGGTGCATGATAGTGAAGAGTGGTGGAAAAAGTAGGTAAAAGTTGAAGGGGAAAAGGGGGAGAATTGAAGGGTCGTTATCAATGGAGAGCCGCCTAACTTCTGGACGAAAACTAAGACTGAAGACTGACTGAGTGTGTAGTGTAGCAAGGGGGGATTCATCATTCATCTTTCTTCTATGCCTTTCTCCTTTTTCATCTTTTTCTGATAGCGATTCATAAACCTTTTCACATTCTAAATTATTTACGAGGGTTTGTATAACATCACCCCTTTAATCTCGTAGACAATACCAACATTTTAAGAACTTGGATTGATATTGTTTTGTCTTCTAATAGGAGTTTTTACAATGAAGTATGAATGTTAAAAACTTTTTGTTAATAATAAACATAGTACTTTTAGGCACCTTATGTTGCAAAAGTTACATATACAATTTGCATTTCGTTACAAATTGATGTTAAATATTATACATGTAAAATATAACTCAAAATTGCCTGAATATATGCCACTAGTTACATATGGTTGCATTTTAACTCAATTTTGAAAATTTAACATTTAAAATTTTTGATATATTTGGTGATTTCAATTTTTCTTTTTCCCTTTTTGAAGACGTATTGATTCTTGTAGAACAAAAAGATACATTTTGAATGTGAATGTTGATAACAAATCAACTTTACCCGATATCTTATCAAAACCACCATTACTGTAAAAATAATCATTCATAAAAACAGTTTTTCTAAACAAAAATTACAAAAATATAAATCAAACCCTTTTTCCAATCCTAATATCAGCAAGATTATATACATATAACTAAACAATTTCAAGTATTCTCGGATATATATATGTGTAGTATACAGGCTTCATATCTTCTCCATACACATCAAAATCTGAAAACACTTTGAAAAAATATGAAAAACAGAAAACAGAAAATAGAAAATGAATTGTCTCCAAAACCATATATATATTATATCTATCATCAATAATCGACCAAAAAACACCTTATTGTACAAGAATATATATAATACGAATAGGTATAATTTAGAGCTTGTGTTTAATTAATTTATTACCTGCCTGGCTAAATCCTGCATGCCGTACATAGAGTAATACAAAAATGCAGAGTAAACAAATTAATACGTAGTGGGTATCAATCAGTGTATACTCCGCCCAACACCGCGGTGGCACCGCCGAAATCGACGGAGTTTTGGGGTGGAAAACGCCGCATGAACAGCCATTGAAATAAAGAGAGCTCGTTTTATATATAGATATAGATATTGATAGTATATGTGTATATGTTCCTACTGTATTATGAGCTTCCTACTGGTAGTATATTATGGAGCATTATAATAAGGCAACTTTAAGTGGGATTGGTTTGTTTTTGCAAGTGGGTTTTTGATTTTGCTGCAATTTCAATACTGCCATTCTGGTGCTTCTGTTTTTATTTTTTTGTTTTTGCTTTCTATTTTGCATTTTTTAGTTGACTTTCCCGGTGAGTTTTTGAATTTTTTCTTTTAATTATATATATAAAAGAATTTTCGCATATTTGCATGTAACTTTTGGATATATATGAGGGGTATTTTTTTAAAGTTGATTATTATATAATTTTTAAAATACATATTCTATCTACCTCCAACTACTGTAAGTGGGGGTAGACGGGGAAACTTTTTCACAAAATTTCAACTGGGATTTCATTCTCCTTTGAAAGAACATACAACGTGGCCACCCCCACTTGTATATGTAATTCTAATCGTAATGGAAAACTCTCTTTCTGTCAAAATAGCAATCATGTCTCTAAGCCTTAAGCTCAGTTCCTTTCTATATATTCTTTTTGTATAAAATGTGTGTTTTGAGTTGTAAAGTTTGAAAATAAAACTCTTAACGAATTATGTGTCTAAATAAACAATATATAATTGATTTGTTGGTCCACCTATTTTGACCATCATTGCATTCAATATATATATATATATATATATATATATATATATATATACATATATGATTTCAAGGTTTCTTCTGGGGTCTCTGTATACAGACCAAAGTCAAGTCATTTACACTGACCGAGTCTTGCACCATGTAGATTTATGCAATATATTTTCTCACTATTGTCAAAGCTTAATGCTGAAGTGATGATTTCCTCCACAAAGGTTATGGTCTAGAAGTTCTTCCAACGTGAGAGACAATATTTTTTATAAAAGTGCTTTCAGCGGTTCATTTTGCATTGGTGCATTCCACAACTTGGAAGACAAGTCAGTATGTACAAAAACAAAACCTAGAAATTTTCGATTTTATTGATTTCAACTTATGAATACGAGCATGAAAGAAGAATTGCAGGCCACAGCATAGAAACATGGCTGTTTTCAGGTCCTGCTGGTTTCAAAGGTTTAATCCACCTGTGTATCACATAATTCTGGAAAGCC
Organism: Melia azedarach; assembly: GCA_028052125.1. NCBI lineage: Eukaryota > Viridiplantae > Streptophyta > Magnoliopsida > Sapindales > Meliaceae > Melia > Melia azedarach. Next base: position 1,620,026 of record CM051398.1, on the reverse strand, counting down.
ATAATTTAACAATTCATAGCATCCAATCTCCTAAACTAGAACAATTTTGAAGATCAAAGCATGAAAAATGAGAAACAAGGTCATAATGATTAGAAGAGGTGGAAACTTTCAACAAACTGGCAGAAATATTTGGCCACTTCAGGACTACTAGTCTTGAAACTTGGAGTGTGATGCGGCAATAAGCGCAGCTCCTATACCTGAGCCATCAACCGAGTGCTCAATGACAACATTTTTGAATACTTCCTCTCCAAGTAATTCTTCCAGCGTATTTTCCAAGCATTTGCTATATAGAGTGTAGTGCTCGTACAATCCGCCATCCATGGCTATCACTATCTTTTGTTTCTCCCCATCTTTGGCTGTGTCTTTTCCCATTTTCTTCAGGACACCCAAAATCCCAGCAGCTGCAAGACGGGCACCACGTGTGGCAACAATGCGGCAAAGCTCAACTATAGTTTTTCTCATTCTTAGGGAGGTATTATATATCTGCAACAGAAGGAAAAAGAAATATAAACATCTTGCGTATAAAGATCCTGCAGCAGTTCGCTGCATGTCATGAATTTCATCATTGACGTAATAGCTTCATTCGAGAAAATGTTGAAGAACATGTTCGCCATTCAATTTAGATCCCATCCCCGTCTTCCAAATATGGAAAAGGCTCATTTCTTCTCTTATAATAATACTCCACATACACTATCAAGGGAGAAGCTGGAGTTTTGAGACAGAGCCATCTGCATTTGTATATAAGATTAAAGAGTACCTCTAAAATATCCTTTAGTTTGGTCTCTACCACTTTGAGATCGGGGGATGAATCATGATGCATAGCTGACATGTCAGGTGTCCTGCAAATCACTCACGAAGTAACCATTCCAAAGATTTTAATGTTTTGATCATTACATGAATCCAGTTCAATTATAAGATCATAACTAAAGGAAACAAACAGTTCCAAAATTCTAGACGACAAGGAAACAATCATAAAATTAGCGGTCATTATGGAGCAAATGCAATACTTAATTATAAACTAAAGTTTGGAAAGGTAAATGTGAAAAGCCTATGGACTTCCACAAAATCATGGATGGTAATTTGAAAGAATTTGTGGTAGTGAATGGGTATTATTTCATCTCATCTTTATGCTTTTGGAATAAATCATATTGCAAATGACATAACTAAGATGAAACCATATTACATATAACAAATAATCAACATTATGAAATAATAACTTCTTTAGCAAAAATATTTTAATATTTTGTGAGGCAATAAGTACGATGCAGGACTTATACCCAAGAATTCCTTGGAGAATGCAATAATGTTTTCGGTGAGAATTACCTCAATGTATAAGGAATTTTAAGTTTTTGTGGAACAGTGTGACCAAAAAATGCAGCTTCTTCAGCCATCTTTAATAAGACTCTCCGTACAATCTCCCCCAAATACATACCAGAAACCATTTTCTCAAAAATCTGCCACAATTAGTTAAAAAACTAAGAAGATATGTAATGTTTGCTAGACAAGCAAAACAAAGGAGAGTACAAACATTTCAAGTTACCTGTTCACCAGGGTTCAAACCCTCTGCATCCATTGCATTATCATAATCCGTTAGTGGAAGATGTGATGACCTAAAGTTACCCCATTCCATGTTGATAACCTGAAATTAAACATTGATGGCACATTTAATATTCATTTCACTTTTTCATTAGCGTGTTGGCGTTTAAACCCTAAAGAAATATTTGCTGATGAGTTATTGCAAGACAATGAAACAGGAGATTGTATTTTTCTACAGAATTGGGTAAAATAATTTCCACAAAAAGAAATTGCTAACCATCTCTCCAGATTTGGATGGTAGACCGTGCCATTTCGGAATTGCTTGTGCACGCTCCACATAGGCAGCATTTGAACCCGTGCCTAAGATCACAGCAGCAACAACATCCTTGTTGGTGTATCTACCTCCAGCTAAAGTTCCAACAGTATCATTGACCTAGTGTTGAGATTGCAGATTGAGACTAAATTGGAAAAGAATCACAAACTGAAGAATGGTATACATCAAAGTTCACATCTGAATATCAGATACTGGCAATCATAAAGGCAAATATATATTTTAACTTACAAGAGCTGAGACACTCATATCAAGGCCTTGTTTCTGCATTGCTCTTGTCAATTCTACCACCACATCTTGGCCAACCTATTTATCCAAGTAAAAACAGGAATAAGGAAAGGAAATAGGTCAATTTTGAGACTTGATTTCTGATTCCATGAAATTAGCTTTCCACAACTTCTTTCAGTTCTGGTAAAACTAAGCCAATTTCTGCCATTAAAATTATCATATTAAACTGAGACAAATGGTTAAAAGAGCTTTACAAATTTGCATCTGCAAACCAGAATATTCTGCATAACTGAGATTTACACATTTTGCATTTGAATATAAGCAGTTTACAAGGAAAATATTGAGGAAGAAGCTTGTGGTCTTATATAAACCTACAGGAAAAGATGATTCAAAAAGATATTTTCTGAGAACTATGAATAATAATTTTAAATAGAACCACTATATTCTTCCAAAAAAGACTGAATCAACAGGCTTAACCGCAAATTAAGTTTACCATTTGGAAACATGGATTGTACAGGGTTCTTATAAAGATGAGCAAATCAGAAAGACAATTACTGTGGAAAAAATTCAAATGAAATATTTCATAAGTGATAATAGTTACATTAATAATCAATTTAAAGAATATAAATGGATTCAAGGGATGTAGAACTAACCATTTCATCTATAGAAAAGCCCTTTGTCCACCTAACGAGTGTCCCAGCGTTGATGGATGTTTGCATCACTGGGAAAGAGAATGTAAATCCTAGCTCTCTCTGATTACCAGGAGCCCGTTTAAACTCTGGACCTTCTTGAGCAACAAACTTTGCAAGTTCTGCCGCAATATAGCCAAAAAGAGCCTGAAATCACATTCATTTTTGAGATTTGAGAGAACGTAATTGAAAAGCAGCTTATATTCTGGCAGGAAATTGTTTGGAGGACACAACACTTACATCTGAAGATCCAGTCATCAAATGTGGAGGTATCGACACCTCAACAAACTCTTGGTGAACAAGACCTACATCCTTGCCTCCCAGTTGCACCCTCAGCACACGGAAATTGGTTCCCCCAAGGTCCAGTGCATAATATACTCCCTTCTCCTCACTGCAACAAGAAAAAGGAAAGAGAAGGCCGACTCAACTATTTTCTATTTGTTGCATTCCTACCATGTAAATAAAATTTATTGATAGAATACCAAGTATATGAAATGATTCGTCTCAATATGACAGTTGTTTATAAAATTCATCAACAAAAGGAATTTGCCAATTGCTAGGTAACAAGCAGTACAAGATTAAGTTTCAAGTTGAAGCAGCAAAGTTAACTAAATAAAATGGATATATTAGTGCTCCAAAGAAAAAACTTAATGCCAAAAATACACGATGCAGAATGTAGAGCGATAGGTGTAACTTGTTGAGTCTGGATTACAAAAATTTTGAATCTTTGATTTGCAGGGTACATGCAAATGAGATAAGAAAATGCGTTTAGCAATAATAATTTAACATTGCTTTTAGGTGTGAATGTTAGAGTCGGTAGTCTGATTGGGTAATGGAGCAGCCAATGTCACAGATAGAAAAATAATAGATTTGGAATATGTTATAATCCATTCATAATTGAGAACCAATATAAGAATCCGCAATACTTAAAAGCAGACACTTTGTTAATTAAGTTTACGTCTGAAAAAAAGAAAAATTACTCAGGATGGTCCGGATTACAGAATAGTCTATTTATAATTTGAACAAACAAGGTAAATCTCATGCATTTAGCAAAAGTCCAATAATTTCAGAAAGAATATAGAAGACTCAATACCAAAATTTGAGACATAATATTTAAAGAAACATGAGAAAGGGTTGGTTAAGAACTATTGACTATAAACCATAGCAGTTACAGTCAGTCGATGGAAATGTTCGCCTTTAAAATGAAGATGGATGTCAAGGGAAGAAAACCACTCAACATACATCAAACCAACAAACTAACCCATGACCTCGATTTTCTAAATGTATCAATCAATCGCACACAGATAAAAGAGCAGATCAAATCATATGTCTTAAATAAAATGAAAAACCCCACATTGAATTAAATCAAAGCAGATCAAAGAAAACTTCCGTTGCACATATAAAATGCATAAACATACGCACATATAAAATGCATAAACATACACACCAATCACATATGAGATGTCATATCTTGAAGAAGAATAAGAATTTATCAGCATATGATAACCAAATTTATACAACAAAAGAATGAATTAGAATACCCAGTTGGGAGATTATCCACAAAGCTAATGATCATTTTCAGTTTGCTGCCACCTTCAGATGCAAGTCCTGCATGCATCTCTACAGTCATTGCATCAGCTACTTGCTTAAGCTTTGCGGTAGGAGTTGCACACTTCTCTTCAAAGTCCTTAAATATCCCCATTGCCTTTCCCCACTTCCCTTCTCTCTTCATCCTCCGCTGGACCACTACTGCCGCCGCCACCCCGGCAGCCATCGCCGCGGCGCACACCACCACCACTGTCACCTTTCCCATTTTTTACCTCCAAAAACGAATCTTTATCAACCTCACGTTAAAAAAAAAAAAAAAAAAAGAGCACCCAAAAGATCAATAAAGCAGGAGTCTTTGGTATGATCAGAACGAATGGTGATACATTGTTAAAAGGAGTCAAGATTTGATATTATTGATTAAAAGAGATAAAAATGGTAAGTGTTAATATGGGAAGTTCTTTGATTTTCGAGAGAGAAGACTGATTCAAGATTTAGAGAGTGATACGGCACATATTTAAGGAAAGAAAACTGAAATTCTCGGAATCATGGCAAGTGTTTTCTGTGTTTCTGTTTTGTGTTTTATAGCTATCTCTTTTTCTTTTTCTCTTTCGCTGTACTGTGTTATTCAAGCTTTAGATGCTTTTAGATACACGTGTCTCTTAATTTTTTATAGTTCTTTTTTTTTTTTCACGAGCAGTATCAGAAAATTAATTCAATTTAAAAGTTGGATTGCGTTCGATAATGTTTATGCATATCTTAATAATTTCTAATATATTATAATTAACATTTCGATCGGATTATGATGACCATAACGAATTTTCACCGGAAGAAGAAGATTATATCAACTAGGTAATAATTTTTATCCATTTGATTGATTCATAAAACATTACAAAATATGCTTTTCAAATTAAGACAGTTTTTAATTAGACAAAACTACATATTCTGTATAATTTGGTTGGTTATAAAATAAAGAAAATCATATCATCATCATGTCATTTTTCTGTGTCTGTTTCCATTTGCCAAGTTTTCTTGGTTGGGCAACAAGCAATCTGCCGAATTCACACTTGTATACCAAACGAGGGTTCGGTGAAGAATGCGTGTGTTTTTCATTTAGAAATTGAATTTCGATTAATTTCAGATCACATCTCGGAATGCGAGGATGATCATCAATTAATGTCGTTGCCAACTCTGCTTCCTCTGAAAATGTAGTTGAAATTTAGTTTCAATAACCAATTATGTTAATTTATAGTAAACCAGGAACACCACCATTTGCTCCACTGAAGTTGGATATACTACTTCACGTCACCATTTTAAAAAATTTACGGCATCGGGGTCGTCTGGAATACCTGAGAGTTTTTTAAGTAGATAAACGCACGTGTGTACAATCAAAGTGAGAGAGGTCACAATATAAATTTATTACATTACATCACAGATAGAAGTATACACAAGGTCTGTAGAATTAAGGCCTTTCGAGACAACACCCCCATAACAGCTTGACCACAGACAACTCCCCCACCCGACCAACCAACTACTATACTATCATAACAAGACACAGAGAGCACACATTTCACCAGAAATTACGAAAATATTTTAGCCAACAAAAAAGAAAAAAAAAAAAAAAAGAAATCGATAAGACCTATAATAAGACTATCACTGTCAGTGCCAAATCAAGAATACTCCACTCAAGCAAGACACTTTCAGATCAGAGCTCACTATTGCTTTTGCAGAGCTGCTTACTACTGACGGAGATGAGGTTAAAAAAAAAAAAGACAAATAGAAAACTGTACACAGAAGGGCATGGCCAATTCTACACCCCATTTTACTCATTCTCACCATGACTATTAGGCTCCAGCTCGTTAACATGTGTAAGTGACGAGCATGCCTGAAAAACACGAAAGAAATGAAAGCCAGCAATTAAAATCACCACTTACCCGAACTGCTGGCTTTCTGTTTCTTCTCTTCTCTTGCCAACACAGCCTTTTTACCCATGTGGTATGGATTTCCATTAAACTTCTGATCTCTCACGCTGTTGAAGTCAAACTCAGCCTGCTATGAAAAAGCCCCAAAAAAACCACCAAAATGAGCAGTATAAAGAATAACATTGCACAGGAATAAGTGTCAATATCCATCAAAATTATAAAAAATTACATGCCTTATCACCGCTTTCTGCACACTTTCCGAGTCAATTCTGCCTGTTGATTTAAGTACTCTTCCAAGCCCAGCATTTGCCTTCACAATAAAAAAAGAAAGGAAGAAAATCAGAGAGATTAGGTAGATTGGTCAGTGCATATCAACGAATCATGTCCAAGATGAAGAAAAATAGTGTACTAAGAAATCAAAAGGTTCAAGATTCCAGTCAAATCTCTCTTTATGCCTTCATTTGTAGTTGATAACACAATCTACATGTTGGACTTAAGATCACTTTGACAAAATGTAAGTTGCAGCAAATGAAATTAAAACCAATATATAGAATTATTAAAGCAAACAAGAAGTTAAAGAACTTATATTCAAAACCTCTAACTCTCCATGCAATCTGTCTTGTGGTACTCCATCACCATCCAGTTGCCTGTTCTCCAAAATGGATTGGGAATCTGCATCACAAGAATCACTTTGAGAAGACCCAGGGTTATTGCTCCCCTCAACACTTCCATCAATGCTTCCATTGTTTCCCTCACTGCTACCTGCCACCGACTCATTTCCAGCATCCTCGCACGAGCCAACCTCACTTGTAGCAGAATGTGATAACACTGGAATTCGAGACACATCCACCCTCAGGAATCTCCCTATTCGAAATCTTGTTACCTGGGTTGATTTCTGTATTAAGTCCAATCCTAGAACTTACACTACTTGGTACCAAAGGCTTTGGAGAACTAGATTCCTGTTTCCGAGGGCTGGTAGATTGTCGTTTCTCTGGCCTGCCTTCATTCAAAGAACCAGGATCTTTTTTCCTCTTCAGGCACCTATCACCGGACCCAGACTGACATGCATCACAATCTTCACCAGAACTAGATTCCTGTTTCTGAGGGCTGGTAGATTGTCGTTTCTCTGGCCTGCCTTCATTCACAGCATCAGGATCTTTTTCCCTCTTCAAGCACCTATCACTGGACCCAGACTGAGATGCATCACCATCTTCACCAGACTGTTTATCAGACTGTTGCTGGGATGCAAGTCTTGGGTGCCGAGATCTTTTATAACCTTCTGGAAAAACATAAGGAGGAATCTGCTTTCTACGAACATGAGAAACACAGATTTCCATTCCTGGCTTCCAAAACATGTACATATTTATAGAATGCTTGAATTCTTCAACTGTTCCACGTATGTCAAACTGCTGACCTTCCTGAACCACCTCCCCCGGTTTTCTTTGTAAACCCATAAAAAAGGCACAATGAGCACATGGCTTGGAGGAATCTACATAGTCATGAGGATAAGGATGACACTGCAGCTTCCCATATGTGTCCCGCTCAATCTGCAGATGTTACAAGCAGAAAATATAGGTTGAGTATCAAAAAGTTACTGGGGTAATTTTTCATCTTTTAACATGTCTTTGCAAATAAATAAAGCTTCAAACAATCTAAGAGACATGAACATTACCATCAAAGTGAGCTGCCTTAGCCGGGATTCCACCCAACCTTTCCAAGACCGCAAGTCATCAGCATCAGCTGCAACTATGTCAACCTGCAGATAATTCTTGTAGCTTTCAAAAAACAAATATGGCTCAAACAAAGCACTCCATTGAGCTTTATTCATCTCGACCTCCTGTAAGTAACATTAAGGACAAGCACTTCAGTAACCAATAATAGAGAACAAAAGAGAACCAAAACTTTCAATTTCTTACCCCACAAATCTTGTTACCATACTCAAATTGGTCCATCATAACCCGCAGGGTACTTGTTGATACATTATAGCTAGAATTCATGCATGGATAGGCAGGTGTTATAATTGGCATATGATGAGTTTTATCACGAGGATTTTTACGAGGATCCCAAACAGAAAACCCAAGCTCAGCCTCCTCAATTGCACATAGCATAACTGGGTTAGGCCAGCGCCACTGAGTATAAACCCTAAAAAACCGGGAAACAAGCATACTGGGAACTGCATTGGGATAAAGCTGGCAGACTCGAGCTACAAGAAGCGCCCAGTTCACACCACCAAGAAATCCAGTCACCTAAACATGCTGGAAAAAATTAATAAAATTCCAATGCCAAATATTCCACTTGATAACAGTAAAAGAATGTTTACTCACATTAGAGTAAACGCCTCGCCTTTTGGCCCAAAACTTTAAACATCTGAGAGTTGTGCAAAAATGCTACAATTCATGGAAAATTTTTTAACTTAGTAAAAACATGCAAAAGAGCAGTGCTAAAACAAAACTCTAGAAAGGGGGTCCAATAAATCCAAGTAAACCAGTCAGTCGCCCAAAATGAAGCATTTCACCTCAATGTTTGGAATAAGCTTCAGAATTTGATCCGCAACCCGGCAGCCATTAAGACTCCTAACAGTTGGCTCATCAACTTCATATAATACTGACACATCGGAGATGTCTAAATCCTGTCACGAAGTGAACAGAGAGAATAACTCCTTCAGCACCACTTATATTGTGGGGAAACTAACAATCAGAGAATTTATGCTTCCCACAAAATACCAATCCATGAAACATATCAGTCACAGTTAACATATTTAACGGCAGAGGACATTCTTGTCGAATAGAGAAAGCAGTATAGTTTTAGACCTCTGTCCCGCATATCTCTTTCCTCTCTTATCATTTTACTGAAGGAAAGAACATACTTTGAAGTTTGTAAAATATGTCTACAGACATTGAAGAAATAGTCATGGTGGCAACAGCTCTCGTACATTAATACGAAATAGCAGTCTTCACAAGAACTAAAGAAACACACGGTTATATCAATTAACGTTAATTCATTCAGATGAAAGAGCACAAAGAAACACAGGCACATCCAGTAAATCCACAGTACTAAATTGATATCATATCATATCATAGGAGGAATTATAGCAAAATGTGTGCAACCCAACCGCATCAGATTAGAATCTGTGTCCCCAATGGAACAGCCAACACAGCAAGCACATATAATTCCATTCACGATAACTAAAGGGCAACCAGCAGATATTCTTCATTGTTCATATAATTTTTGTCTATAAACAAAGATCGTTTAGCTTACTTCTGGGACAATCAAAAGAGAGATACTTGCATAGAGAAGATCAATTGATACTCCCTCGAACTTGAATTTCATCACAGGAACATGAGCATCTGGAACAGGCTGCAGTTCTGTAACTTCTTCCATTTCTGCCAGGATGTTATGCAATATGAAGAAGAAGTCTTCCTGGTGAAGACAACCAAAGATTAGATACCTAACAGATATCATTCTGTAAATCCTAAGAATTAAGCTATCCTAAATGAATATTTACCTCCCGATTAACATAAGATGGCCCGACACATAATGTGTCTATGTCAGCCCCAGGACCATGTACCTAAAATAATAAAGAAAACAATAATAACCTAGATCTTCAAATCAAGAAAGATGAACAAACAAAACAAGAATCAAGCACAAAAATATGAGAAATGGAAAGTGAAACAGGTTAGAAATAACAAGCTAGCAAGCACAACCAGGGGCCAAGCGCCCCTCCCCAGAACAAGATGAGGCCTTAGACAATAACAATAACATGCCAACAAAGTAACATATTTCAGAAAACAAAATTTGAGCCACCACTGGACCATAAAGAGACAGCCAAAGAAACATACCCCAAGTCGGTACGATCCAAAAGTAAAAATCAGAGCATTAGAATCCTCCACCATTTGATCAGAGTATCCCCTCAACCGAGTTAGTTCCTTCACCCAATCTTTAACAATCTGACAGAATGAGGACAGAAGTATTACCAACAGTAGGAAAAGTTAGAATAAATGTAAATAACCAGAGATAAGGAGGCAACTAAACAAATATATGGCAATTAAAGATAGCAGTTACAACACATATTTCATAAACTTCCTGCCGTATTCCAAAATAAACAATGCCAGGAAATCAAAAGGAAGTTAGCAGCAAAGATTAAGTTCTAATAATTCTTCTCAAGAAGACCTCCCACCAAAACCACCCCACGCATAATAAAACATCTTATAGGACTTTGGTAATACACATAAAAATAGAATATGGAAATAAAGTAATTCTGCAGCAAAACAAGTTGATCATCACCCTAACTTCAAATTATTTTTTAAACTTAAAATTCAATTGTTAACTGTTAAACTTGCTATTCTTCAAGTCCCCTCTCACAGGTGAAAATAAAATAACAAGAGCTGCACAATTTATCTACAGACCTACAGTAGCAAATCTAGACACAACCAAAACCTCAGAAATTAACAAGCATATCTCAACTCCCGGTCATGATTAAGCATAAATCTTAAATTACCGAAAACCATAATCTAATTACTGACTATTAAAATCATGCCATTCAATTTAATGTACTCGGAATTTGTTCTAGGTCACTGTAACTTCTTACAGAATAAAATCTCTAAAGTAATCAACAAAATTCAAACATGCGAACATCAGAGTAAAATTACAAAATGAAGAATAACACTCGGGTTTCAAATTACCCACTAATTTAGAAACTAAAACCCAAAAAATAGGGTTAAAAGCCGAGTTCTTGCCTGTCTAATTCGACCCAGAACCTCTTCTCTCTTCTCAGCTTCTTCTTTGCTTTCATAAAGCCCAGCTTTAACCAAAAACTTCAAGCCCAGAAGAAAAATTCGAACTCAGAAAATGCAATAACAATAAAGGAAGAAAAAAAAACCCGAAATAAGAAGATGAAGATAGAAACCTTTTCTAATTCACGAGTTCTCTGCAAATCAGCCTCGGTGGGTCCCGCCATTGATATAGGCTTGGTTACACCATACTGCTTAGGTGGCATCGACGGTGTGGGTTGAGGCGCCGGCGACTGTGACGACGACGAACTCATTCTCTCCGAACTCACCATCCAAAACAAAACCCCCGAAGAAGACGCTAATCTTCAATTTCTTTTATCTTCTTGCAAAATAATTGACCAAAATTGTCAAAATCGAATAACCCAAAGACGAAATCCGAAATCAAATGCCAAGAACTCAATGAAATCGAGAAATTGGAAACCCTAAGCCAAATTTTGAAGTCAATGGTTTCAGATCTAATCCAAACAGAACCCAAAAAAATTAAAAAATCAAAAAGAAAAAGGAAAAAAAAAGGAAGAGAGAGGGGCGAAGGAGGAAGGAAGAGCCGGGGTTGCCTGGTGTGGGTCGATCTTATTTGGGATATTTTAATCGGTGAATCGGTGCTTTTTATATATCTATTTTGTAGACAAAATATATATATTTCCTTTTTTTTTTTTTTTTTTGTGTTTCGATTTGGATTCGGATTTGTTTTCGCGAAACAGAATATTAAGGCCGTAGCCTGTAAGAAAAGCGTCGCTGGCCGCTTTATTGGAATTGGTTGACTATTCCTGTCCTTGTTCCACGTGGCACTTCAGGGGAAGTTTCTGAAGCACAAAATCGCCGTCGTTTAAATTTTGCCATGAAGTATGCATATTGAAAGTACGTGATGTAGTCAACATTCGATTTTATGTCAATCAAACGGCTGAGTTTTCGTTACACGTGACACTCTTGAGGAAGTTTCCTAGTCCAAAGACGTCGTCGTTTTTGCCTCCATAAATCAAATGGCTACAAAATTGTTACGCGTGGAACTTTGGGAAGTTTCTTATAACTTCTACGACGCCCGTTCTAGTTTTGTAACGAAGGATGAATATTGAAGGTACGTGATATAATCAACGTTGGATTTTATGCTAATCAAGCGGCTGAGATTTTGTTGTGACTGTAATCAAATAGGATTATGAAAATTTTGAAGTTTTGAAAAAGATTTAAAGAATATAAATATAATTTGTAGATGGATTTTATTTTGTGGGATAACGAATCTTGTTAATATTTTAAACGAAACGAAATTTAATTTATTTATGTGCCCCACAACTTGATCTTATGAAATTAGTATAATTAATTAATTTGATATGTATACACATATATAATAGTACAAATGATTATATTAAGTTTGTATAACAAGCGATACCTCGTTTAATTTGTATTATATTTCTTGTAGCTTGTATTGTATAAAAGTTATAAAGTTAGAATAAATTTATAAGATTTTATATGGGAGTGTTTTTATTATATAATTTTTTTTAAATCATTGTTCCTCGTGAATAATACTCTTTTGATCTAAAAAAAGAGGCTACTTTTTGTTGAAACAAAATAAAATATAATACATAAAAATATTTTATCAACTAACTCTAATTCTATATTCTAAACAAAAATATATTGATTATAATTATTAGATTGCTAATAATATGGTTAATGATTAATAACGCACGTAATCATTTAACTATTTTTTAATCTCTTATACATAGTTCATTTAAAAAAATGCATAATAATTTACGATTAGCTTGATTCTAAATAACGTGTTCGGGTTAAGAGAAGTTTCACCTCGAATAATTTTTAGAATAATTATAACCGAGGAAATATGCAGAAGAACTTATCTTACTAAATTTTTTTTAAAAAATAACTTAAGTATTAGAGAGTTTTTATCAAAAAACTAACTTTCTTGTAATTATATTTTTATTTTGCAAAATATCTACATCAAAAGAGAAGGATTATTGTTTAGTATCGGATTGTCAAAATCTAGTATCAACAATATATTTAAACATGTATTATACATCTCGTGTCCTATTTCATTAAAATTGTGTTTTTAGATGGCATTTTTGTATGAAGTATGAATATGAATTTAATTGAAATTTGAATATGAATAATAAGTTGATTTTTTTCTCTTAAATATATGAATATATATGTTAAGTATTTATTTTTATAAGAAAAATTAAGAGATACCACTTAAATTTTGGTAGTGTTTATTTTTTTTGTCTAAAATTTCAATGTGACTGAAATTGATTAATATATTTATTTTTTTACCTTAAATTTTTTAATATAAATATTATGTTGTTTGTTTTTATAAAAATAAAAAATTTAAAACTAATATGTTACATATATATCCTCAAAATCTAAAATTAATATGTTAAATTATGACATATATATAAATATTAAGTAATAAATTAAATGTGTTATTATCAAATAAAGTATTTAATGCATTCATACATTTAACTATTTATATTTAAGTTAAAATTTTTAATTTAATTACATTAAGATATTTTTAATAATTTTTCATATATAAGTTAAAAAACAAACAGTACTTAAATATCTAAATAAAATTATTTAGATTTAAGTCAAAAAAACAAACAGGCCCTTCATCTAAAAATAAATACCCCCTCATGTTTAATAATAAATAAATACTTCTTGTAATTTAGGCATGAAAGGAATACTCATGAGTTACTAACTTTTATACAAAATTACTATTGTACCTTTGAATATTTAAAACGTATATAAATGGTGGCGAAGCCATAGGGTCCCTATAGATCTAGGAAATTTTTTGAAATTTTGATTTAAAATTATTGATTTTATTCTTCTAAATTATATATTTATTATTTTGGTCCCTCCATATTTAGAACATTATGTTTTACCCCCTTCGAACATCGATTCTAACTTCACTAGTGTTTATAAATGCACTATTTTATCCTTATTATCAGCACATATTAACTAATATAATTTTATGACTTTAAAATAGTATAACGAATTATATCCTTAATTAATGATAATCATATTAATAATTATACTTTATTTTTTTTACAATTTTATTCTAAAATATTATTATTTTAGATAATTTAATTTTTATTATATTAATTTATTATAAAATAAAACATTAAAATATATTACAAATAAAGTTATATTTTGATGTGAATAGAATACAATTTTTTCTTTAATATTATTTGAAATTTATTTTCATAATTTTTGCACAATAAATAAATATAATAGTGATAAAATTGTCTCAATTTATGCAAGCTTATAATATTAAATTTCTTGTGAATGGAATACAGTTTTTTTTAAATTAATATTATTTAAAATCTATTTTAATGGTTTATGTACAATTAATTAATATAAGAAGAAAAAATTTTTATAAAATAACTATAAGTTAGGATAAAATTATAAAAAAAATAATAATATAATTGTTAAAGAAAATAAATTAAGAATATAATTAATTATATTATTTTAAAGTTAAGAGGTTATATTGATTATTATGTATTAATAATAAAATTTATATATTTTTTAAATATTTAAGAGTATAATAATTATTTTGCACAAAGGTTAATAATTTCAAGAATATTTCCTTTTATCCAAATTTCAGAGGATATTTCTTTATCTTTAAATGGGAGGGAAGTATATTACCTTTAGTTTATTCTTGAAGGCTATTTCTTAAATCCCCTTTTATAAAAATAAAAAATTTATTTTCACACACACACACGTATATATATATATATAAAAGTTGTAATGTATAGATATTACGAAGTTGGTGGGTGACACGTTATTTTCGTAAAGGAGTCGACAAGTAATGAAAAATACAACAAAATTTACTCGAACTTTGACTATGGTTTCAATACATCAATCGTGATTCATGGAGATAATAAATGCCAGTCAAATAATTGAGTCTCCGTTTGATTTGCAAAATTTCAACTTTTATTACATTACCAACTCTTCAATCTTTCCATCACAACACCATTATTTAATAAAAAATATTTGAATCAATAATAATTAAATAAACGTTTTCAATGCAATTCATTCACATCATATTTGAGTGAAAAAATGATTCAAAATTTTCTCATATTTATTTTAATTTTAAAAATGGGTAAAAATTTTGATAAAATGTGAATATTCATAAGCGAATAAATCAAGATGGGGTTACCCAACTGGACCACACGCAGGGCTCAGGTTAGAGCTAGGTTTAGGGCCAGACGCTAAAACCATTTCGGGCTTGATAATTGATAGGTTAGGACTTAGGCCTGGACCATTATCTTTTGTTTTTCTCTTGGGTCCAACTGAAAAGTGGTTTTTGGGCAACGGATTACTTGTTTCATGTTCTCTGACAGCAATTTTGTTGCGTTAATGCTTTCTTGACCATTATTAGTAGGCCTGGACCACCATCGCATTGTTTTTAATATTGGGTCAAATAACAGTACTTGACTGACCTGAAAATGGTCGGTACAACAAAAGTGGTTTTTGGGCAACAAGAAACCAAAAGGAGAACTACTACCCATTTTGTGGGCTTTGTGGCAACAGTTTTGAATGGTTGTATCTGTAAACATTGACCAAGTAGAAAGATTTTACTAGGGGAATTATAAATTCAAACTCCAAAATTATTATATACAACTTGCAAGCATATTTTCTCCTCATTGTATTTTTTATAAAAAAATTGTCAATAAAAAAAAATATATAATTGTCACATATTTAATTATGTGATAAATGAAATGACTCATTAAATATTGTCACTGTATATGGTACAGGTAACACGAGCTCAAATTTGTAAGTGTAAATGTAGTACCGCTGTAAAAGAAAAACTGGTAATTGGGCGCAATACAAGGTTCATAATTTCCATTAAATTGTCAAATTCAATAGCAGGATCTCCGCTTAAAATTTTAGAATTAAATACAAATACAAATACAAATTAACCTGTAAAATATTCAGAGGAGAAACAAGATCTTGATTCAAAATTTAAACCGAAGCAGATAATTTTAAATTCATATTTAAGCACACCACTGTCGATATCCAATTACTATATTTATCCTCCTAGACGTTAGCTAACCAAATATTTTTGCATCCCAAGAACAAATAAAATACATTAAATAATGATAATAAATTATATTAATAAAAATGAAATGACAAGTCCACCCTATGAATAATCTCTGTCTCTCTCATATTAATGATCACACTTGTGATTTGGATTGCCGAAAACGATTCAAATTCTGCATTGTTATAAGTCAATTTGCAAAAGTTCTGTTCTTATTGCATCACTAAGCAGAGAGAAAGAGAGACTTTTTCTGCAGAATCAATGGCACAAGTACTGCTGTAATGTATCTGTACTGCTGCTGCTGCTGCTGCGTCTGCTGCTGCTAATGATCATAGAAGAAGACTAGTGAAGAAGAAAAAGATACGGAAACTGCAAGATCTTCTTGTAGCCAAACCGGGAAAGAGAAGTTTCAGCCTTTTTGTTTTCTCATTTGGCCAATTAAAGACAACAAAAGTTTTGGCTATAAAAAGCATAAAACTTCGGTGGGTTTCTTTCATTTTTCTCTTGCTTTAATGGCTTTTCTCAGTGAAAAAACAGTAATGGGTTTGTGTTAAAATCTTAAAATAGCAAAAGGGTTTTCTGTTTTAACATTTTTTATCAGAGAGAGAGAGAGAGAGAAAAGGAGGGAATTTGGGGTTCTTTTTCCTTTTTCTCTTTTTACTTTCTGTTTTGAAATTGAGAGGGTGGGTTGAATCTTCTTACTATTGGATTTTGGTTTCTGTTTAGTGATGTGATGATGACTACTTTTTCACATGAAGTAATTTAATTTTTGTATGCTTTTGTCTGTAATCTTTGTTTTTGTGCGCTTAAGCGGGTTTTAAAACTTATTTTATAGTAAATCATATTATGGCACTTCTGTATCTTTCTGTGACATCTTTTTGTCTTGTAACGCAGTTCTTCACGAGGTTGTGTCAGATTTTTTCTTTTCAAAACAGCTCTCAAAAACCCAGTCTTTATCCAATTTTTTAAAAGGGTCTATTTTGATGCTTTTTTTTTATGATTATGTTTTCCTCCACACTGTTCTCATCACTTCTCTTCTTGCAATCTGTAAAGATTCTACAGATCCTTCAGTCTATAAACTCCACCTGTTGTGTCTTTGGATTCAGCATTTGAACACATTTTTGTTTCTCTCTTTCTCTCTTTCTCTCTGTCATTCCTTAAAAACCCCCCTTCAAACTGTTCAAACTGTTTGTTTTGCAACTCGTCTCTATAAACTCCACTTGGCTCTTTGTTTCTGTCTGTAAAATACCAAAACCCAGTTGGGTTCTTTTGTTATTTCATTTCTGATTGCCCTCTAGTTTTGTTTGTCACTTCAAAATTTTGCTTAGGAAGAGGGAATGCAACTTAACATTTCCTAACGTTTTGCTTTCTCTTATAGGATTCTAGTTTCCCATTTTGAATTATATCCTAAAGTAGAAACAAATATGGGCAAAGCTACCAGGTGGCTGAAGGGTTTGTTGGGGATGAAAAAGGAGAAAGACAGAGACTATGCAGAGAACTCAAATTCAGATGCAAATTCAAGTTTCAGTGACAACAACAAGAAAGAGAAGAAAAGATTCAGTTTTGGCAAGTCAGGAGGGAGAGAAACAAGTGTGAATCCTCATATTCCAGTGAGTATACCAGTGAGAGACATGGCTTGGCTTAGGTCGTACATGGCTGATTCAGAGAAGGAGCAGAACAAGCATGCAATTGCTGTTGCTGCCGCCACCGCGGCGGCTGCCGATGCAGCTGTGGCTGCAGCTCAGGCAGCAGTGGCTGTCGTGAGGTTGACTAGTAATGGTAACAGGGCTCTTTTTGGTGGAGGGAAAGAGAGATGGGCTGCTGTGAAAATTCAGACTGCTTTCAGGGGCTTTTTGGTAAGTGAGATTTTGTTTTTGATTCATTTAATTGCCAGTTTCTAGTTGATTTTGATATGTGGGTACTTTTAGATCTCCAACGCTTCTGCTTATTTAGGTATGTTGCATTTTTCATCCATTTTGCTTATAGGTATGTCTGTGCTGCATTATGAACTATATATATATATATAGTTTTTTATTTGTTTTGTTTGTTTTATGGAAGTACTTTGCTTAAATCTTACTTTTATGTCTGCCCTTAAAAGCTGGAAGCTAGATTTTAAATGGTAATGAAACAGTGCATATGTTTTTTTTTTTCTCTGGGTCGATAAAAGGAAGATATGCTTTTATTTTTATTCAGTTTTTACTTTCTCTTTTACTTGGAATATGTAATAGTATTTGATAAACGTTGTGGAATTCTTTTCTTAACTTTTACTACATTCTCTTTTACTTGGAAATGTAATAATAATGCTTTGTTTATCTTATTTGTGGTAGTGCTTTTCTTAATTATAACTTTTATGTCTGCTCTCAAAAGCTGGAAATAAACATTAAACTGCTTCTTAAACGGCACTCGTACTTTTCTGGGCTCAATGTAATGGTTGATGGATTGTTTTCCACTTTTCTTTTGACTTAAACAAATTAGTCTGCTTCTTGTTTTCTGTTTTTGCGTTCTGGTCCCCTCTCTAGAATTTGAAAATTTGAAATTTGAAGAGTTAATTCTACTGATCTAAACTAAATGTTTCCTTTTGAGAAATCATGTTAGTAATGATTGGCTTCTGCTATTGATTGCTCAAAATAAAATCAGTGCTCTATTTCTGACCACCTATTCCCATATATTCGTTTTGCTCATGAATGAAGTTTTGCATGTTTTGATTAATTTTCAGTCTCGAAAGGCACTTCGAGCTTTGAAGGGATTGGTGAAGTTACAAGCTCTTGTTAGAGGCTATCTTGTTCGAAAACGGGCAGCTGCAACACTTCACAGCATGCAGGCTCTAATAAGAGCTCAAACTGCTGTTAAGAGACAGCGTGCACGCCGTTCATTCAATAAAGAGAACAGGATTCAACCAGAATATCGACACAGAAAATCCCTTGTAAGAAAGAAAACTCCATGTAGACCTCTGAACAATTACATTCTGTTTAATCGTTTTTTCTAATTCAGAATACTCTTTTTGTTCTTTTCAGGAAAGATTTGATGAAACAAGAAGTGAAATTCACAGCAAAAGGATGTCAGCAAGTTTTGAGAGTCCTATCAATGGATTTGATGAAAGTCCTAAAATAGTTGAAATTGACACATTCAAGCCAAGATCAAGATCTAGACGGTTTCACACTGCATTATCTGAATGTGGTGAAGATCCGTCCTACCAAGCAATGTCATCTCCTCTTCCATGTCCGGTTCCAGCACGAATCTCAGTACCTAATTACCAAAATCTTAATGATTTCGGATGGTGTTTCACTGGCGATGAATACAAGTTCTCTACCGCTCAAAGCACTCCTCGTTTTGCAAATTATATCCAATCCAATGCACCTCCGACTCCAGCCAAGAGTGTATGCGGTGACAGCTATTTCAGGCCTTATTCCAACTGTCCTAACTACATGGCAAATACACAATCTTTCAAGGCAAAATTGAGGTCTTACAGTGCACCTAAGCAAAGACCAGAACCAGGGCCAAAGAAAAGGCTTTCCCTCAATGAAATAATGGCTTCAAGAAACAGCATAAGCAGTATTAGAATGCAGAGAAGTTGTTTTCACGTTCAAGAAGGTTTGAACTAGGTTGTGTTGTGTTAGAATCTGAGAAGTTGTAAGACAAGCTTGGCTGAAGGTTTTTATTTTCTACTTATTATGTTGACAAGCAAGCAACAGGATAGAAGAACAGAGTGCTTGTGTAAATTCTTTCAATATTTTCTAACTCAATCTTGTCTTATCAATGAAATGAAAGATATTTTTCTTTTTCCTTTCAATATTTTAATATTACCATTTGATGTTGAATGTTCAAGTTCTCTTGCATTTTTTTAATTTGGAGAACAAAAATTGTTGCAAGAAAACATTGCTTGGCGGTTGTTTTATGACTACAAAAAGAATTGTTGTGTTATGGGTACTTGATATATTTTTAATATAAAATCTATTCTATATTAAAATCTACATTAAAATATCCATTCTTTAGCAAAAGGAAGAATCTTTGGTACCAAAAATTCATTTTTTTTTTTTTTGTTTTGCAAGTTTTCTCACAAATGAAGCTAGATAGATTGAACCCAACATTGGAGGGAAAGCCATAAGTACAATTTTGAACCTTGAATCTCCAGTAAAAATAAATAAAAATAAAATAAAATAAAAAAGTGAATCTTTTATTTCATGTCTCTAATGATTAGGGTTTGATTTGATTGATTCATTCAGGGCGAGGAATTAAACCGAATCCAATCTTGATAATGGTGAGCTTGCATCATCCTATTATCGCTTCTCACATGCATTTTTCTTTTCTAAATTTTTTTAGTAAAAAGCATAATAATTAAGGGGTATTTTGGGCAGTGAAAGAAGCAATTGAGTGTGTGCCATACATCATCATTCTCCATTCGACAACGTTTCGTGCAGTGTGATGATAAGATCCCTCAGTTTTGTCTCGGACAATATATTATGATTCCACTTTTGCCCACAACCTTTTGTTCAAATTGCACATAAGATGATGTATCCTATTGTCAAGACATGCCACCTCTCATAATTATGGCAAGACTATATGTATTAGTTTTTTTTCATTTTTTTTACAATTTATATGAATATGAAAGGAAAAAACTAAAAATATCATTATTAAACAAACAAATTAAATTGATATTTATCATAATTTTTTAGTTAATCCTTGTTAAAAAGTATTGATTATGAAGAATTTTTTTTAATAACATCGTTTATTTAATCTAAATATATTTTTAATAAGCAACTTTATTAAACTTTTTTAATTGTTAAATTTGCAACTAACGTTTTTTAATAACCATTATTTGATAATTTGAAGATTGAAACCCTATATGGGTAAAATACATGAGAGACAATGTGTAAGTTTAGGTAATGATAATCCTCATTTTTCCCTCTAAATCCAAGAAATTTAAACTACTAATTAGTGAGAAACCCAAATGATAAGAAGCACTTCTCTGTTGTTTGAAACTTTGAATACAAGAAAGGGACATTGATAATCACTAAGTAAGCATTGAAAAGATAAGTGCTTTCTTTTAGGAAGCACTTTTTACGAGAGCATGTAGGCTTAAGCCTCAATGTGTTTGGTTGAACGGCCATGCTTTCGTCATCAAAACTTGTTTTCAAACAAGGAGGGAAAGGAACAATGGCTTTTAAAAATAAAAATAATTAAAACACATCTAGGTTAAATAGTTGTTGATTAAATTAATTAAACGCTGATCTAGGGTTAGTTGCTAGTGCATTGAAATTTGGGAACTTTGAATTTTTTTGAAAAAGGGTTTTTGTGGATTAGTTTTATTACGTAGAATTTGAGAGAATTGTAGAGTCAAAATTGCATTAATGACAATACAAATTCCTAACCTAATCGCATACTTTCTATGTGATTTTGGTGTGATTTGATTGGAAGTTTCAAAGAGCAAGCAACTAATAGTCTTACTTTTCTTTGACTGTCTTCTTGGAATGTGGCTATGTAATTAGATTGAATTGAAAATTTCATGTGCTAACCACTACTTCGGAACCTAATTAGTATTATGATTAGTCAATTTCTTTCGCTCTTCATTTTTTTGATATGGTTTTGTACTCAGAATAAAATAAAGTATATGCATACACATAAATTTTAAAATGTTCTATGAACTTCAATAAAAAATTGTATAACAAGTAAGGGATTCCAGTTTTTATTTGATTATTGAAATAATTTTTTTTAAATAGAAATAGAATTTACTTGTTTTATAAGTAAATTTTTGAGAACGTTATTATAATAATGTGTAATTAGAATTTTAATTTATTTTTAATTATCATATTAGAAAATTATATTTAGAATACTAAAGTAAAGAAATATACACAAATTTTTAATCTAGTTGCATGAGATTCAGATCTCAAATTTTTTGTCCAACCCTAAAATAGCTTTAATATAATTTTTTTTTTCTTTTATGCTATGTTTATATCAAAATAAATTATGATCTTGTTCCTTTTTACAAAAGGAGATAAGTATGTATTGTTTTTAGCTTTCACACAACTGGCCTATTAGCTCAGTTGGTTAGAGCGTCGTGCTAATAACGCGAAGGTCGCAGGTTCGAGACCTGCATGGGCCATAAAAGAGATTACTTTTTAAAATATTTCTCAATTTTAATTTTATTTATATTTTTTATCCAATCTGACCGTTGCGCCAACGGTCGAAAAACTCAAAGTTCAAACAGTTAGTTTAATATGATTCAAACTCACTTCCAACGGTCATCTTCTCATCCTTCTCCACACAATTCTCCCTCCAGATATTCTTCTTCTCTCATCGTGTCCTTATCGTTCTTCACACAAATCTCCCTCCAAATTAATTTGCTGCTGCAGATTTTCTCTCATTTTCAAGAATAACAAATCAAAGAAATGGACGGTTCCGATCATAGTGGTATCTCATCATCAACGCCCATCAAACGCTCTTCAACTCCGAAAGTCTCGTCATCTGTTACTGGTATGTCTCTCTTTTTCCTTCCTCTTTCGTTTGTTTGCCTAGGAAATACTGCAACAAGTCAAAGAAAAATAACTTGCAATTGATTAGTGACACGGGTTTGTAGTTATGCTGAGAATCTTCAAATAACTATTCCTTTTCCATTGTTTCTATCCAATCATACAAATTTTTAAAGATTTTTTTCTGTCTTTTTTATTTCCTTTGAGTTTAAACCAATGAATTTTTTCTTCATAGGTACAAATGAGAACGATAAAAACTATCAACAAATGGGTATGAATTTGCAAAATTCAAAGAAACCAATGGCAAAAAATTTCATGTCACCAACCATATCAGCTGCTTCGAAAGCCATTGCTCCGAGAAAGAAAATTTTAGGTGAAAGGAATGAAATCTCTGACACCAATACGCAGAATACCTCAAATTTTGATAATTCTGAAGATTCTTGCTCTCTTAATGACGATTCACCTTTGAAGTCATCTGACCCGTTACCCAAAAATTATCCTTCACCAAGGCCTCAATTTCTAAGGTACAAGCCTAATAGATGTAGAGAGATCATTTTACGACATGAAAATGAGGCCAAGGAGGAAAGAAAGGAGGGGCCAAGTATTGATAAAGATATCTCCTTGCCTTGTAAGGA
Source organism: Melia azedarach (assembly GCA_028052125.1). Lineage (NCBI taxonomy): Eukaryota > Viridiplantae > Streptophyta > Magnoliopsida > Sapindales > Meliaceae > Melia > Melia azedarach. Next base: position 1,596,845 of record CM051398.1, on the reverse strand, counting down.
AAATGAGGGGGCTGATTTGGTTTGTGGTTCTGAAGAAGTTGAAGAAAATGATGAAGTTGTTGAAGAAGAGGAAGAGGAGGAGGAGGAAAACGAGGGGTTTTTGAGAAGGGTTTTGAAGTTAACGCTTGTATTGGTTTTTTTGATGGTCTCAACTTTGCATATTTCTTCAATGAATTCTCCTGAAACTTCACCTGCCTTACAAGCTATGGACAGTTTTAAAAATGGGTATTTCAAGGTTCATGATCATTTCTTGAATAAAATGGAATTTAAGGAAATTGTGAAGATACTGAGGAGAGGTGGTGAATTCTTCGATGGAAATTTGGGCTTAATGAAGGTAAATCAGACAGTTCTTGGTAAGTGCATTGCAGCAGAAAGAGAGATCGTTGAAGATGTTTACTTGCTGAAGGGAAAAGAAATTAGCGGTAATTTGGGTGAAGAGGGGGAGCTAGAGGGTGGAGAAAGTAAAGATGAAGTTGTTTTTGATCAGATGGTTGAGGGTGAAGAAAGTGAAGATGAAGTTGTTTTTGATCAGATGGTTGAGAATTTTGAGTTTAAAGAAACAGAAAGCATCATAGACAAGTTGGAATCTTTAGAAGATAATCACATGATGCAAATAACGTCTAATGCTTTTGAACAAGAAAATGAATTTGCAATGGAAGCAGTCACAGAAGAAGTTGACAATGTAGGAGATGTCGAACTGGAAATGGTTGAAAGTGATGGAATGACAAAAACTGAACATATCAGTGACAACTCAGGTGAAGGCTCCATCTCAGAAAGTGTAGACAAAGAAAGTCCAAGCTTCGAGATTGTTAATTTTGAAGCTGAGAATGAGTTGAAGGAGGGGATTGTTGAGCAGATTGGAACTGATGAGGTTGTCATTGGAGGAACAATAGTTTTAGCAATTGTTGCAGTCTTTGGTATTGGCTTTGCACCTGAAGAGGAATAAAAATGCTACAGAAGATTCTTCTCCAATCAAAAACTCACGAATTAACCAATCTGGGGTAGCTGAGAAATGCAATTCAAAGCATGATTCTTTTGCAAGTCCTAATTCTGTGATTAATTCCACAGCGAAGGACTCTAAAGAGTTGAATCAAAATAGAGGCTCCCTCTATAGAATTACTAGGTGAATTTTCGGTAGGAGAAATTAGTCGCTCTTTCAAAAGCAATGGACTTGAGAAATAACATGGGAGAAAGTGAAGTGAATAGCTTTTCTGCTTCATTTAACAAGGGATTTGGCAGCAAGTCTTACTCAGTACCAGCTCATCAGGCTCAGCCAGATATCTCGGAGTTCTCTGCCATAAATATTTCTTCATCATATGAAGGGTTGACTCCTCGGAAGAAGATGATGCAGAAAGAGGTAAGCATAAGTTAATGATCTAAATTATAATAAGCATTACGCATTTGCATAAAATCTAAGTAATTTGTAATGCATTTCTTGTGTTGAAACAGAAGGAGGTGGTGGCTACTACTCCATTGAGGCGATCAAGCAGAATCCACAGCCGTGCAATCACATCTCCATGATTCATTTTCATCATTTTTCAGATTGATTTGCGGTTGGTTTGCGGCAGCAGATATGAAACAGCATTCTCCAATGTTTCATTCATGTTGCAGCTTCTTTCCACTGGAGGCAGTGCTGATGTAATGTAACACATTTAAGCATTTCCTTTTTTCTATTTTTTTTTTAAAATAGAAATGTGTATTTGATTACCTGACTGAAGAATCATTGATCTAAATTCAATCATCTATTAGCTTCATATGTTGAATTTTTTCTTTTTGATTTATTATTATTTTTGAATTCTTTTTACTACAATTGATAACCATTAGCTTAATTAATAGGAAAAGAAAATGTAAGTGGGTTGGAAGAAGAAGCATTACTAATTATTATCATTAACTATAGTAAAAAATGCTTTGGCAACAGTACTGTTTTTACAATTTTATAAATTAATCTATGAGTTTTCCAATTTATATCAAATAGATCCTAATTCCTATTAAAATAACTGAAATATCCTTTAGGGTTAAGTCATATATGCTCTTACATTGTGAAGGTTGAATTCACTATTGTAAGAATAATTTGGTCATTTCATAAGGGATCATGAACTTGTTTGATCCAAATAATCTCTATTTATAAAAATATGAACTCTTAGGGATTCATATGTTATATAATATTCTATTAATTTTATGAATTTTTTTTTTGTCATCAATCTCTTTTTTATCCTCTAATTGCATCCAATATTGTTCAAGTGCTTAACATAATATATAGTATTAATTAAATTAGTAAATTGGATATTAGTGAACCAATGATATAATGTGATATTGTATAGTATTGGATATGAAGTGGATTCCATGTTCAACCAGATAATGTCAAATGATAATTAACAATAAAAAAATTTGGTAAATTATTATTATATGAGATAAAAAAAACTGAATACTGGCTAAAGATAATGTATGAAACAAAAAAAGATAGCAAAAATGTTAAAATATTGAGGCAAAGTGGGGAAGAAAGCTATAGCCAGAACATTTTTTTTGGGAAATGCTTTCTGTGAGTTATATATATCTACTCGAATAAATAGAGAACACAGTTTCAGGAGCAAGTTCTAAAAGCAAGAACACGGTTTTGGGAAGTGCTTTCTGAGTTATATATGCTTCATATCTTAAAAGAGAAAAAGTTAACAACTTTTTCTCTAGTGCTTATACTTGAATTTTGATAGGTTGTTTTTGGTGGCTAATTATTTTGTTCACTTGGAATATGTCTAGAGAGGGTCTGCTTCACACATTTGCAGGATTCAGGTTCCTGAAATCTTGATAAGAGAACTTCCAAAAAGAATTTTCTTGACTATTGAAGAGAAGAGAATTCTCTTGTATAAAATACAAATTAAATTCCAGCATATATATAACTATAGGAAGTTCCAAGGCAATTTGATAGCTGGAAATGGTATAGGCTTTTATGAAAAGAGTATAATACCAAAAAGTATTGAGCCACAAAATAATTAAGATACATCTTATATTAGAAAAAGAATCCTGTAGAGTCCAAAATCACCCATTAAATTAAAGATCCCATCATGGAGATTGGAGAGCATCATGGAGATTGCAAACGAGTGGAATATATTGCTTCTTTGAATTAGAAATTGATAGTGGATAATAATCAATATTCAATCTTTCAGAATGCTGGGATTTGTTCAAGATTATTTCAAGTAAGTCCATTAATTAAAAATATATGTTCCAGAATCTTACCCTTCACTTGCATAAAAAGAGATTTTCGTCTCAAAAGATGGTCATTTAATCCTAAAAAATCGTGCCACTCATTATAAAATTACATCAATTCCTTAGATATCTATCTCTAAATCTCTAATTAACAACTGAAATTGTTTGCCGAATGAACTCAATTAATACAAGTATACATATATATATATAATTTTACAGATGATCAAAAGTGCTTTTGTACAGGAATTAAAGGAGGCTTACTGCTAGCTAGAAAACTACTTCTTCTGCCTCCTGATAAAGATGAAGAAGAAGAATACAAAGAACTTCTTGATACTTTCTTTGAAATAGTAGCTTTGATATCCAAGCCACCTCCATAACTCTTACACGTCTTCATTTTCTTTCTGTATGGAGTTTCCTTCTTTGCTAGGTCTTCTATGCTCATTACTCTTGACAGAGATGTGAAAGACTGGGATTTTCCTTGATAAAACTTAGAAAGTCCTCTCCTGCACATAGAAGAAGCACTTTTAGCATCCTTTTCAAAGTTAAGAAGAATCACAACAGTTACAAACATATCCTAATAAGCTTTTGAACAAAATTGAAAAAATAGATCTGGGTTAAATTGTGTTGAAAGCTGAGGAAAGTTTATCCTCTATCCCTAAAAGAATTACTAGGCTATGTATTCATATCAGTCCCCGAGAAGCATTTCTTTAAAAGCTGTTTTTTTTTTTTTCAATGTTGTACGGATGATTTAAAGAAAAAGAAAGCTTGTTGAGAATACTTACTTGATGGGCAGTTGTTCCATGAGGTCAGAAAGTTCAAAGAGAGGTCCATTAGAAGTATTGGAAGAAGAAGTGGGAGAATTTGATGATGAAGAAGTACTTGCAGAAGATGCATCATCAACTAACTCAGATGAAGATGTTGATGATCCATTAGAAATACTCGAATGTCCAAGAGATGATGCTGATGCTGATGATGTAGTATCTTGATGATCAGGATCAGCTCCTTCCATAATCATCATCATCATCCATTGATCATGCTTTTCATGCTTGTAATTACCATTCTGCCCCACCAAGCATGAAGAAGATTGCAGCATTTGTTTCTGATGATCAACAGCTTCAGTTCCCATTAAACAGCTTGAATGATATTTTGTGAAAGAAGCAGAAATACATAGAGGAAATCGGTGTGCTAGGGTTGCCTTATTTATATATACAAAAAAGGATATGAATAAAAGAGCACATTGGATTAGGTTGGTGATATGTATGGGAAAATGGTTTCTTGACACCTAGACACATGAAATTTCCATGATTTAGAGGCAAAAGTGATAGCACACACCATGTTGCATGGAATCTCCATGATACAAGACGACATTAAAATATTCATATAATAAAGTATATAACTGATAATTGACTAATATACATTATAGCTGGTTAGTGATTCAATTTTCCACTATATATCAAAACATTTTCAGATAATAACAATTGTTTTTCTCTTTTAATATCATCCGATCTCAAATAGATAAAAATAAGAGTATTTAATACAAAGAGTTATATGGATAGAATACGTATATGTATATAGATAACTTGGTATGTCTGATTCTTATCTCGACCTTTGTCTATATTTAGTAAAAATACGTTTACTAAAAATAGCTGGCATTGAAAATGTTTCTCAAGTATGCTTCTTCTATCGGGACACGTGTGTGAATCTCGGGGGAAGGTTGCATACAAAATTCATGCATTCCCAAGTAGTGCTAATACGTCCTTATCATGAGTCATCTTTTGCCATAATTTTATCAATGCCTTATCCTTAGATTCGACATTATCTCCTCTTATGGGGTTTGAGTTGCTTGACCTTTGCCAATTTTTTTTATTAAATTTTTATGGGTATTATAAAGAAAATTGAAAGGATAAGCTTTTTTTGAATCCATCAATGTTGAGTCACCATCTAAATACCTACATATATATAAATATACACATGTTTGAAGGTTCCTTTTCTCAAATTCTTGTCAAATAAATGCTTTTAGATTTAACATAATTTGGGTTTATGAGGATGCATCATATTCATATTGCTATTATTTATACATGCTTTAATATTTTCAACACATATTCAATGCATCATATTCCTATTAATTATATATGCTTCAATATTTCAACACATAGTGGCCGCCTACATAGTACACCATATGCTAATTTAAAATTTTAAAAATATTATAATACATATTTAGTGGTAGTATATAGTAAAATTAATTATAATTATATTTTATTTTTTTCGGATTCATCACTTTACTAAAAAATTATGAATGGTTGAGATGGTATTTTAATTACGATAAAATTTTAATTTATTTGTGTTATATTCTATATTTCTAGCAAAAATACATCTAAAATAATTTAAAATATGTTTTATAGGCATATTAATTAAATAAATTTAAAAGTGTATGAATAATTAAAGTAAAAAAGGTTTTAATTTAATATATATTAATCAAATAAATATTTCTATAGTGTTGATTCGTGTATAAATGTATCCAAGGGTACCTAAAGCAAAGATTATCTTATCTTTGGAAAAAGTAGGCAAAAGTTGGTTGCGAAAATCAAGAATGTGAAGAAGAAATTTTCAAAATGCATCAACTTATGCTAATTTCCATCATCAAGTTCCCTAAGAAGGGAACATAATGGTCAAATGTTAAACCCCTTTTATAATGTTTAAAGCAACCATCCTAAACACCACTCAATTTCTTCTTATTTTTATAAATAATTTTAATAATTAGCTTATTAAAAATATAATGGAAGGTTTAATTATTGTACATAGAAGGATAAGGCAAGAAGTTGACCCAAAAAAAGAAAAAAGGAAAAAGGTTTGGTACAAGTCAAAAACACATGGAATTTGATCGACAAAATAACCTACACCACATAATCTTAAGATATGCTTCACCATCTACTCTTTATCCATGTCCTCATATTAAAATTCTAATTTCATAAACCCATAAATGAAAATAATTAATTAAATTCAATTTAAAGGCTTGGTGCAATGTTGAATGTTGATCAGGTCAAGTCAAGATTGTATGCCCCATGGAATGAATCCTAATTTGCTGCAACATTTTGGTTGGAGGAAATGTATCATGATAAGTGATAAGGGAATAGAAATTATTAGTTTTAAAAAAATTATGGATAGTTTCTTTTTTTTTTTGTGCCCCTCTTTGAGGGGCATCACATGATCATAGAGAAACAAAGATAATACTTTTTTATTAGAGAATTTGGCTGTATATTAGTTTTGACAATTTGATGAGTAGTTTTTTCAAAGGTTTACAAAATAAATTAATATTTAAGGTTGGATACTTGTCAAATCAAGAAATTATAAATTCAGTAGAGGATCTTGATGTGGACCCCAATCAAAAGGATAAAGTTTATCATATGAAATATAGTTGAAGGCCCAAATTTGGCCCAATGTAGGCCTTATCAGAAGCCCAATACCAAGCAACCTAACCAGTCACCTTACATCAATTTTTTTTTCTTTATTTTCCAAAAATCCTCAAAATTATAACTTATAAAACTTTTTACACTTTTCGAACTTTTCTCTTGGAGGATGAGCTTTGAACCCTTGAATTTGAAATTTCTCATATAAGGACTTAATTGTAGCTAGTGTTTGTTAAGGACCTACTTGTTATAGATAGACAAACATGTTCTTACTTAAGAAAAGATAAAATATTGGGATCTCAACGTTATTACTCAATTTACAATTTTAAGAAATTATTTTCCACAATCCATATTAATATGTTTTTTTATCTAAAAACTACTATTTAAACAAACTTTTATCAATAAATTCAAAATATTCTTAATAATTTTAGCAATGAATTAGGGTTAAGGAATAATAATCATAGTGTGTAGATGTGGGGAAGATGATTGTTGACAGAATCAACAGGTGAAGAATGATTCACAACTGCCCATCTTCCCCAAATATGATTTTGCAGAGAACTCTTTCGGATACAATGTGCATTGATCTTAGCACAGCGCCGATACACACAATCCCTGCTTAAAAATCTTATCTTCCAAACCCTAAAACAATAAAAGCACAAGTTCATCAAAATATCAGAACTACTTTCAAGTTATTACCAAAACCCTAAACACAGAGAGACGGAAATTAAACTGAGATATGCAATAGAAGATGAAATACCGGCTGGATGAATCGGTCTATATATAGGAGAACTGGAAGAGGAATTAGGGTTTTGTGGGCGTTAGAAGCCTATCGAGGTTTATTTACTTAAATGCCCTCGGCAAAGAAATGGGCTTCGGGCCGAAATATTCCGTATTGACCTGGCCTTTTTACGATATATTTATGGAATAACAAACCGGAATTTTAAAGAAATAGCAAAAGAGGATATTGTTTTCTCAAATTTAACAACTTACCCCCTGCCATAGTTCCCTTCCCCATTTTTGTTCTGCTAGTTACAAAGGAACCACTGTATCTGTGTATCTATTGATCATTCTATCTATCAGGACTAGAATAATAAAATTGAGAAGACTATATCCTAACTTATTATTCTGCTAAAGTTTAGGGACGAAAATCTTTATTACCCCTTATTTTAATTACAAAATTTTTCATCATGTCTATGAATAATTTGTGTGGCAAATGCTCCTCATTCAGAGTATACATTTATAATTTCTTCTTCTAAGTATATGAGTTCTTTTGAGTCACTTTAAGAATAGATTGTAGGAGTTGAATTAAAACATATAATATAATTAGGTCTCTATTCATCTTTTAGTTTCACCAACAATTTTGATTTAAGTTTTCCAATAAACCAAGTAAAATGCGGACATTACGTAAGTTATTGAGACAGAGACCTAATATTAAAATAATCTTATAGAATGCGGTAGGAAATCTTGCTAATAAAATTACTCAAAAAAAATAATTATCATTACCATATCATAATATCAACAATATCCAAAGACTCAAATTTCTTCAAAACTGCAATACACATAAATTAAGAAAAAACGGAAGGAATTGGGGAGAAAAAGGACCCTAAAAGAACAAAAAATCACTCATCCTCACACAGTTATTTTTCCAGCAAACAATTGTACTGCCAGTTCATATTCAAATATGGAAGAAGCGGCAAGCCCCAAAACACGATTTATGAAAATCATATGTGGTTGAGATGGGATCTACAGGCCCTGATCAATGAGATAGTCTCCCAACCTCTCAACAATCATGTTACACTGTCCCGGAGTCAATGGTTCATCATATATACCAAAAATCAGAGCTTGGCCGGTTTTCTTGACAGTGATACCCCCAGCACCCTGTAAAATGCAGCACATAATACTAGTGAATAGGATCAAAAGCAAGTGTGCATCTTGATAAAAATGTATAACCATGGTGAAAAGTAAGGAAGTGGACTTTGTTGATATTGGTTGAATGAAACTTCGAACTTAATTTTCACTAATGGATGGGCCATGGCACATGGAGCAACTAACGGACATAGATTGGGTGTTCAATATTTCATCATCGAAGGGAAAACGAAAAGGAAACTAGAACGTGATTAGGTGTGTAACAGTACCCACCACAAGAAATGATTGATCCATAGTACACAAAAGGATTATACAAGAAAAAAGGAGAAGCGATCTGTCATCCATTTGCTTATGTTTTAAAGGTGCCCAAGTAACTCTCATTAAAAGGTACTAAACAAATCGACAAAATTCAATTAAGGACTCCTTGAGATGACCCCACGATCAGACCCATGAAGCTTTAATATTATTCCTTCCAGAAACATGCCTGGCTCTAAAGTCCAAAATCCACAACAATAGTCTAATGAGCAGTTATAGTTCATGACAGCACAAAAATGAGTTTTCAAGAGATAGATATTCCTTATATAACAACTATACATTCAAAAGTTTAAACAACTGTAAGGGCCATGGATCACGATAATGGTGCTTACAATGAAAGTTCATTAGAAATTTTATATCATAAGTGTGAAAAAAATCTTATATAATGTAAAAGAATCAAGGCAAGTATAAATATATGATAATACAATTACTTACCTTTTTGCCACGAATGACGGCTCCCTGCTCACCCTGGATAACCATGTACTTAGTGCCACCAAGATGCAATCCAGTTGGGGCAAGGGTACCGGGCTCATCAAAATCTTTCATGATTCCAGCAATCTCATCAGGCTTGTACTGCACCATACAAAACCCTCATGTTCAATCACACCTAATCTCTAACAGAAACAAAGAGGAAAGAAATCCTAACTGCCACACAAATCCTCCATCACATCAAATTAAAGTCCGTTCAGTATATTTTGCAAAATGTTTTACAAAGTCCATTTTATAAAATGCAAATAAGATCAAATTTTTTTGAATCTCTAGAAGTGTCTGTGTGGCAGCATATTTCAAAAAACATTTCTGATAACAAAATCAATAAAAATGCGTCCTCAACAAGTAGGCAATGAGTTTTGAGCAATTCGATCGTTTAAGGGATTCACATTACATTTAAGGGATTGTATTTTGTCTCATTTCAAAACATGTTCCAAATATACACTGGCTGAAGCGGAGTTTTCTTTCATCTTATTTTGAATTTGTAAACAGAAATTGTTTTGGAAGACAATAATAAGAGCCCACCATCCACTCAACATTTTCATTGAACTAAAAAATGCTTATCATGGAACCACCATATTTCAATCATAAATAACAGAAAATTCCTTTTTTTTTTTCGCCTAATCAGATTATAGTCATCATCCTCTATTTGTTTTAATCTCTATACTTGCACTGAAAATATTTTCAGACTTCAAAACTTTTTTCATTTTTAAAAATCAAAAAGCATAAATGAAAAAGTTTTATTTTCTTTTTCCAATGCAGATCCTTAATTACAGAAAAATAAAACAAATCAAATCAATCAGATCCACTCAAATCATCAAAAATTTAAACTTTACAAAACAGCATAAAGAAACCAAACAAACAGATCGATACAGAAAATTAAAGAGAGAACGAGAGTATTGTAAAACCTTAGGAAAGTTGGAGCTCTGCGCCCAAACGTTGCCGTCGTGACCGATGATCGCAGCGGCAGTGAGACGGTGTCCTTCGACATCGCACATCAAGTGATCGTCAACGTAAGTCTGCCACGACATTTTCGCCGATCAAGTTGATATTCTCACGGTAAATTCAATTTGCTGCTTCTTTCTGAGGGAACTTTTAATTCTCTTTTCCGTTATCGTTGCTCGCTTTGCTCGACGTGGTGTGGGTTTGAAGAAGAGTGGTATATATAGTACTTTCTTTGTATGGGTTTATTTTGTGGGGTCCAGTGAGGATTATGAGTGATGATGGTGCGTCTCGCGTGTGATGTGATCTGAGCCGTTGGTTTGTAACATGATTGAATGAGTGCCGTTCACGTTCGGCCTTCGTTTAAGGGAATTGAAAAAGGAAAACACGTGGTTGTGTGTATTTTTCTTTTTTGACATTATTGAAATTAAGGAATTATTGTCTACTTTGATCTTAACGAATAAAACTTGAAACTCACTCCCCGGCCAATTAAACAAATACACGTTGTATCATAGGTGTCGAATGATTGGACCGCCCAAACCCGCGGATTTGATCTATTTTCTGTGACAACCCGACTCGAGTGAGCCGGACCCATGTATAAGGCCCGCAAACTAGATGAATAATAATAGTATATAACTATACATGCCGTAATTGCCATAAAGGAAAGGAAAATATTCAACTGCTTTTCTCTTTTTTATTTTTCCTGGATGCTTAAAACCAACAGTGTATGACAACTACAAAATATGGATTGCAAAATGATAACTTCTGCAATAAAAAAGAACACAAATTTCTGCTATAATTAAGCAGATTTCCGTATTAATATTTCTAGTGAAAGCATAAACTGTAACCAAAATTTCTAGTAGTAATATTTACCAGGTAGCTGTCAGCAAAACTAAGCCCGTTAAGGAATACTTCAATCTGAAGAACTTTTTCCAAGCTGATACTGGAAGACAAGGTACCACAAAGCAGAACTAGTATGTTGCTTCATCTGCAGCATTATAAGAATTCATTAGCTTTCTAATAAATATAAGGAATTGTGAGAATTTATATACCAAGTCAAAGTGCCATTGCAAGAAGGTATATACCATCACCGCCATCATCCATGTTAAAATCGTCTTCATCATCATCAAAATCAACATTCTGCAGAAACGAATATGGTATCAGCAAGCTTTTCAAGATGTTTACCATGCTCCTCATATCAATATTTTCTATTTTTATTTACTAGTTATATAACTAACAAAACCATTCATACATTACATCAGAAATGGGTTTTAGGGATCAAAGCAGAGAGACACAAGGCTTCAGGAAACATCTTGTTCAAGTAAATTCAGAAAAACAAAATCAAATAAATGATAACCAAGAAAAAAATAGAGATTATAAGTCCCTTTTATCTCAAAAGAAGCCATCAATTGACTTTTAACTTGATGTTTTATGAGTAAAAGTTACAAACAACTTAGGGCATCCCTGTTTCCAACAAATATACTCTAACTACTCCTATAGCCAGTTCATATTAAAGGAAAGATGCCTGGCTGGTGACATCTTGAAACAGGAGAGTGCGAATTTCTACAGAGAATTAAGTATGAAGCAATAGTATAGTATTCTTCTCTAACAGAAAAAAGAACTATAAATTATCCATTAGGATGCAGACTGCTCTTTTGGATCCAAATTCACCTCAGCAATATCTACACTCTTAAGGAAACTTCATTCTTTGCACTTTTTTTATTAAATAAAAGCGGAAAAAGGAAAAAAAAAAAAGGAGAAAAAAGAGAGAAAATTGGCCAGTCATGTGACCAGCAATCTGATTTGCCTCATCATTTAGTATGAATGAAACTTCATTTGAGTCTTTTAACATAGTATTATTTGAAACATCAATTACAGCTGAAAAAATATTGAATGATGCTAATGTAAGAATCAGTATAAATAAATCACACTTATAATATTTGAGCGAAACCTGATTATAATCTCCATCATCACTGAATTCTTCTTCAGCTTCTCCAGGCTGCTTCATCATCATCTTCATCCTCATCTTCGCCTTCTTTCTTTTCCTTGTCATCTTTCTCCTCTTGGCCCTACAGATAAACACCAATATGGTTTTTCCAGATGGTTTTTCTCAAAAGTTCTACAGCAGAAAATTTACTGAAGCTAGAATTGTTTACCTGAAACTTCTGTTCAAGTTTTTCAAAGAGATCCAACTTCCGCAAGCCTATGATTGAACATCTAAATCAGTTTAATTAAATTTATGAAGGCTATAATTGTAGAGTAACTTCTATATTTAGCAAATCAAAATGGATCAAGCACAAAAGACATGTCAAAATTCAGTTCTAGCCTAACTAGTAAAAGACATATTGGACACATGGCATAACTGCACTTAATAAAAAAGGAAAAAGATGTTGAAAGTCGACCAGACAGACACCCTAAAACAAAAGGAAAAGAAAGGTGAGACAAAGTTTGAATGTCATAAAACCTGCATCAGCATTCCATCGCACTCTTTTTGGATTTCGCACCTCCTTTGAATCTGAAATTTTATTTCACAGTCACATGAGTCTCTGAAGTCTAAAATTCAAAGTTAAATATAATATGTATCCTCACAAATACAACAATCATATTTTGTTAAGTTGTCTAGATTGCCAACCTTTAACCAGTTCTGCAGGAAAATTACTAGATCGGAGCCGCATAAATTGGTTAATAGATCCACGATTTGATGTGATTTTTGGCTTACTCCAATCAGAATACCTTTCTATGTCTGTGTTTTGGCTCCCTGACATCATACCCAGAGAACAAAGCAAAATTTTCACAAGTTAATATAATAGCTTAACATTGAGAACTGCATATCTTCAACAATATAAATTCACATTCTGACATATTAAGAACTTTGCTAGTTAATCTGGACAAAAACCATGCCATAAATTTTGAATTTCAACTAAACATAACAGCTAGAAAGAATGTACTTGAAGTACAGCGCTCACTCTTTTCAACACTCTCTTCAAGAAAGTATGGAGAGGATTTCCAATAATTTAGCAACCTTGAATTCCAGAGAATTAAATTCTTTTCCACTGGCACATTTCTGTGGTCAGGCAATTCTATATCCTGCATTTGCACAATTGAAAACTTTTACATAAAAGTTTAAAGAACAAGTAACACAGCCTCCAGAATTTAAATGGTATTCATATTTTACCTCGAGCATTGAACATCATTCACAATTTAAGAAAATCATATTCTATCTATACTACACCATTTTTTTAGCCCCATAGAAAAATTTAAAATTCCAAATAACCAAGAATATTAAAAACTTAAGACCAAAAAAAAAAAAAGAAAGAAAATTTATACTTACAGGAAAAAGTTCAAAAGGCTCTTGTTTCGCATAGCCAAAGCCGCCGCCACCACCTCCATAGCCACCACGTCCACGTCCGCGCCCTCTAAATGCCATCTATCTGTAAAACAAAAACATACAGAAATTAAATGATTGCACATACAAATAGTAAGTAGTCAACTAATAACACTGGTTTTATAACTTTACTAATCAAAGAAAACAAGTAAATAAACAAAGTATGATAATCCTATAATCCGTAACCATAATTTCATAAATCATAACAATAACAAACTCAGGGTTTGATGAGTCAACATCTTCATCTAGTAATTGCAATTGTTGGGACATTGTTCAAACACCTGAAAACTAAATAAATACATTCTGCTCTATGGCCACTTCAAAGAACAGAAAATATTTTCTCCACTATAAATACTTTCTGCTCTAAGTGCGGTGTTGGCGTTGGCGGTTGATGAAGGAAGGTGAACAAAGCCATGGAGCCGAGAGACGGTGAAAATGAATTCGAGTTTGGTACAACTGCACTTGAAGACGAATAACTGAACTCTGAAGACGAGTTCCAGTTCACTTACTGAACTCAAAGATGAATTCGAGTAACTGAACTCGATTTCAGTTATTGAACTCATCATTTTCGAGCGCCTTTGAAGAACTCGAAAGTGAAATCTAGCTTGCTACAGTCTCGAAGACGAGTTCCAGTTCACTTACTGAACTCAAAGACGAATTCGAGTAACTGAACTCGATTTCAGTTATTGAAATCATTTTCGAGCGCCTTTGAAGCACTCGAAAATGAAATCCAGCTTGCCACAGTCTCGAAATCACAACACAGCCAAAAAGAAAGAAAACACTTCAATCAACATCTCAGTCATGCCTAAATCATTTCAATCATCAACATAATCATCTTAAATCATGCATTTCAACCTCCAAATAGCCCAAAATCAGTTAAGAGAAATAAAAAAGAAACGCGAAATCACCTACCTTTCGCGTTGTTGCCGCTGTCGCCGACTATTTCTTACACAATCCGCCGTCGACTCCTTCGATTTGGGAATTTAGAGTTTTGAAATTTTGGGATTGTTTTTAGGGTTTTTGCAATTGGGGAATTTTAGTTTTGAGGGTTATAAGAGAATAGAAGTAAATTATAATTTTTGTTTCAAAATTTGATTAAATGAAATTGTTTGTAAAAGCGGGTGTGGGGGCCATTAAATCGCGTGTGCATGGTTAAATAAACAAGCCCATATCGATGTAAGAACTAAATTTGGCCATTATTAATTTGGAAGCATAAAACAATAAAGCATGGGCGTGTTATCAGTTCTCTTCCTTTCTTTGGCAACAATTCTAGCAATATCCCTTCAGGTGTCAGGCCTGCATATCCCCCATCTCATTAGACAGCCGATCGCCGGCGAAGAGCCTTCGCCAGGATCCTCATGCTCGAGTTGGCGACTTGGTGTGGAAACCAATAACATCAGAGATTGGAAAACTGTTCCTAAAACCTGTGAAGGATACGTTGGGGATTACATGTTAGGCCCCCAGTATAGAGAAGACTCGAGAATCGTTACCGATGAAGCTTTTCGCTATGCTGAAAGCCTGCAGTTGGCAGGCGACGGCAAAGACGTATGGATCTTCGACGTAGATGAGACTACAATTTCTAATGTAGATTTTGTTGCTCAGTATGGATTCGGGTACGTAATTAATTAATAATTAGCTATTGAAGTCTGGTTATAATTAATGTTGTAATTAATTAATGACTTAAAATATTTCAGGGCAGAGCCGTTTAATGGGACGGCGTCGATTGAGTGGGTAATGAAAGGGGAAGCGCCAGCATTGCCAGAGAGTCTGAAGCTGTACAGAAGGTTATTGAATCTTGGGATTAAGGTTGTTTTCCTGGTGCGAAGAACTGAATACGAGAGAGATGCCACAGAGAGGAATCTGAAGTTGGTTGGATACCACACTTGGGAGAAGGTTCTGCTCAGGAATTCAAGTGACTATAACCAGACAAATGTGGAGTTCAAATCAAGTAAAAGAAGAAAGCTTGTGGAGAGGGGATACAGAATCATTGGAAACATAGGTGATCAATGGAGTGATCTGCTTGGGGATTATGCTGGAAATCGTACTTTCAAGCTCCCTAATCCCATTTACTACGCATAATGTACAGTCAAAATGTAAGTGCCAATAAGTTTTATCGGAATGCCTTTTCCGATAAAACCCAGACAAAAGTTGGTTAATTAAAAAAGAAATAGTTTAATCCAATGAGTTGTGTATTGAGTACTGGTTGCATATTAATTTTATGTTTTTTTTTATTTGTCCACCGAAATTGACTGTTTTGGTCTTCTATAGAAAATAAAGATGTCTGCATATACCGACTTCACTAAAATAATTGGAAACACTTCTAGATGTTCAAATCATGTGATTTCAGTGAGGGACTATATTGTCCCATTATTCAACATGAATAACATCTGCATGCTCAACATAATCAATTTTGATTAACAAAATCCCAAAGATTGTATCAGTAATTAAATATAATTATACTAAACTTCCTTTTTTTTTTTTTTCATTTTTGATGTGAGCGGATTTAAATCCGAGAAAATGAAATTTGAATCCGGCCATGGCTTGTGGGATGAGATATATACGCAGGCCTGAGAAGTCTTCTGATATTGCAGAAATCTTAGCTAGAGAAATGAAGAAGTATCATGGTTGATTATGCTGAGGTAGCTAGCATAATAACTAATAATAAGTTCTTATTATTTTCTTGCCTACCAAACATCTGCAGAATTCCAGAGTTATTTTTGCTCTGCAATATCCCAACTAATTAATTATTGACTTCAATTTGACTATGCCGCGTAGTAAATGGGATTGGGGAGCTTGAAAGTCCGATTGCCAGGATTATCCCCAAGCAGATCACTCCATTGATCGCCTATGTTTCCAACGATTCTATATCCACTCATCACAAGCTCTGTTCTTTTACTTGATTTGTACTTCTTTTGTGTCTGGTTCAAGTTGCTCGAATCCCTTAGTAAAACCTTCTCCCAAGAACTGTATCCAGCATTCTTCAGATTAGATTCTGTAACTTCTCTCAGTGATTCGTTTCTTCCTGTCAGGAAAACAATCTTAATCCCCAGACTCTTTAATTTCCTGTAGAGCTTAAGACTCTCCGGCAGAGCTGGTGCCATGTTTTTTTTCAAATACTCCATGACAGCTCTCCGATCAAATGGCTCAGTCCTGAAAATATCAAATGATTACATCTGTTGTTAATTAATATAAATAAAATAAAATAAAACATAATAAATTTGTGATTATATAACATACCCAAATCTATATTTAGCAAAAACATCAACATGAGAGAATACAGTCTCATCGACGTCGAATATCCATACATCATTGCCGTCTCCTACCAGTTTCAGGTTTTTAGCATATCGGAAAGCCTGGTGGCTGACGAATTTTGAGTCTTCCAGGTACTGGCCGCCGGTAATGTAATCAGCCATATAATCTGCGCAGAGTTTTGGGACAGTTGCCCAATCTCTAATATTATTTGTTTCCACACCAAGTCGCCAGCTCAGGCATGAAAACCCAGATGCAGCAGCAGATGTTGCTGCAAATAATGTGAAGAAAATGAACGTCAACAATCTCATGCTGTATTGCTTTTGCAGATGCTTCACAGCTTAATTGTTTTGCTACTTTAGATTCCCTATTTGCATCCTTTATAAAGACTTAATTTGTTTCGTCCATTGACCTTATCCTTTTAAGCTGTAGTACGTTGTTGTAATAGATCAAACTCCCTGTTTAATTTTTTCTTAAAATGAACCTCATAGTGTCGGTCAAAATTGGCTACTAAGCCTTATTTGACCAAAAATTAAAAAGAATGAAAACATGAGCTGCAAATTGGTGAAGAATAAGACGATGTTTATGTTTCTTTGCAGCAATTTTTGACTAAATATTTCATGCCAAATGTACGAAGAATACCACGATTTTGCTCTTACTCTCCACTATAAATTGAAGCATTCTGATGCCCTAGAGGACAAGATAGAAGAGTCACTCAAAATATATCAAAGAAATTCTTAGTGTTTTAAGTATTTTATTTTAAATTCTTCTTTATTTTTGTTATTAGAATAATTGGAGTAAAAATACTTATATATGAGTATTTTTTTGAGTTATTTGGTGAGTGGATATATCTGAAATTTAGATTTTGAGAGAAAAATTGTGTGATTATACAAATTTATTATAAATAAATCTTTTCTTTATGAGAACCCGTAGTTTTTCTCCGATTTGGAGTTTTTAAGTAAATTCTTGTATTTTATAATTGTGGTAATTTTCATTTGTCTTTAATATTTTTACAAAGATAGATCCTGGGTGTGTATATTACTATTCATCCATACGAAAGTACTGTTTATGTGAATAGTAATTGATGAAGTTTAATTTGTTTTTTTTTTCCAACAAGTGGTATCAGAGCTCCAAGTTCTTGCAGCAGAAATGTCAAGTGTCAAATCTTCAAATAATGTTAAGTTCGAAATGAAGAAATTTGATGGGAGAATTAATTTTAGCTTGTGGTAAGTACAAGTCAAGGATATATTAATTCAATCCGAACTACACAAGGCTTTGAGGGGAAAAACAATCCCTTTTTCTAACAGCATTGGCTAAACAATGAAATCTAATATGAGTGATAAGGATTGAGAGGATCTGGATTTGAAAGCTGTGGGTATAATACATCTGTATTTAGGTAAGAATATTATGGCAAATGTGCATGGAGTATCTATAACAAAAGCTCTTTAGGAGAAACTAGAAGAGTTGTATCAGACAAAAGGTATCTTAAATAGAGCATATTGAAGGAACAATTTCATACACTGTGTATGAATAAAGGTACATCTATTTCAGATAGTTTAAGTGTTCTCAATTAGATCGTTTTGGAACTAAAAGCTATTGGAGTTAAGATTGATGATAAGGATCAGGTTTTAAGACTTATTTGGTCTCTTCCATCTTCCTATGAGCATATGAAACCGATTTTGATATATAAAAAAAAGAAGACAACTCTTTAAGATGTCACTAATAAACTTTTCTCTGAGGAAAAAAGGTTGAGGGGAGGATATAATGTTTTTATTAATAACCTGGATTCTAGTATTAATAAAAATACTTATATATGCATATATCTTCAATATAATATGTGAAGATATAAAATTTGAAAATTTATAAGATAAAAGTACTTATTTTTAGACAAATTATTAGAATGAATATGTCTATATTTTTTAGAGAATGAGATTATTAGATATTATAAAAGTTATTATGAGTGAAATATAAAAAGAGTAAAAGTTAAAGGGTTAAATTGATATTAAGAAATCCAATGCCTTTTGGTTTGTGACGTGTAAGGTGAAAAGAAGAAAGAAGAAAGAAGATTATAACTTTGTCAGGCCAATGGAAAAGATTAAATTAAAATAAAATAAAAACTCAAGATATTTTTATGTTTTAATGAGGCGGTGGTGTATACAAAATCTTTGTTTTTACAAATTGAAAGCAAGAAGTAGAAAACAAAAATAGAAAGAGGACAAATGGAAAAGGAAGAATTAGGAGGAGAAGAAGACGAGAGGAAATAGAAGGAAACAAAAATTTGAAATTCGGTTAGAATTTTTGATTTATTGTTTTATTTTAGTTTATATTCATATGTGTGAACAATATAATTATTATTACATGATTAAATTGGCTTATTATTATTAGGTTGTGATTTAAAAAAACAGAGCAAATAATAGAAGAGTAAAGATTATTATACGATATTCAAGTAGGTGTTTATGTGTATTTGTTGGTTTTGGTTTTAAAACTAAAAAGTGAGATATTTTATTATAACTGAATTATTTTCGGTGAATTGTTATAAAAATTGATATTATAATTGATTTTATGATTAAATGAATATTTTAAAAATTGATATTATGATTGATTTGAATTGTTAAATGATTATTCATGAAATGAATTAATGAAAACTATTTTAATAAACATGTTTATATATTTTTTTTCCAACAAGTGGTATCAGAGCTTCAAGTTCTTGTAGCAGAAATGTCAAGTGTCAAATCTTCAAATAATGTTAAGTTCGAAATGAAGAAATTTGATGGGAGAATTAATTTTAGTTTGTGGCAAGTACAAGTCAAGGATATATTAATTCAATCCAGACTACATAAGGCTTTGAGGGGAAAACCAATCTCTATTTCCAACAGCATTGGGAAAACAATGAAATCTAGTATGAGCGATGAGGATTGGGAGGATCTAGATTTGAAAGCTACGGGTGCAATACATTTGTATTTAGCTAAAAATATTCTGGCAAATGTACATGAAGTATCTATAACAAAAGCTTTTTGGGAGAAGCTAGAAGAGTTGTATTAGACAAAAGGCATCTTAAATAAAGTATATTGAAGGAACAATTTCATACACTACGTATGAACAAAGGTACATCTATTTCAGATCATTTAAGTGTTCTCAATGGGATCGTTTTGGAACTAAAAACTATTGGAGTCAATATTGATGATGAGGATCAAGTTTTAAGACTTATATGGTCTCTTCCATCTTCCTATGAGCATACGAAACTGATTTTGATATATGAAAAGAAGAATATAACTCTTCAAGATGTCACTAATAAACTTTTCTATGAGAAAAAGAGGCTGAGAGGAGGATATAATGTTTCATCTTAAAACTCGGTGGTAATGGCGGTTGGAAATTAGAAGAAGAAGAACTTTATGAAGAAGAAGCTAGTTTGCTTGGGGCATATGGACAACTTAGGCATGTGAAGAAAAATTGTCAAAAGGGTGGAGTAGGTTCGGCTAATAGCTCCAAGTCACTAAATAGGGATATTGACAATACTGCTAATATTGTCTCCGTAGAAGAAGTTGTCATTTGAGAAGGACATAAAGATCCTTATGGCATGCCGCTAGATGCTATGATAAAGGATATGCGAATATTAGCGAGTCCACAAGTTTGCACATTGGCATTGGTTGGCGTTGATGCAAAGTTTGTCGTGAAATTGATGTTGATAGCTGATGAACTTCCGGAGAAGCCAACGTGGAAGTTGCACCATAACTTTTTAGCAAAGGCTTAATCGATATGTGCCGAAGTTGAAATGCTTGGAATTGGTTTTTATTCCAGTGTATATGCTTTTATGGTGGAGCATGGTAATTTTGAGTTGAGAATTATATGAAAATCGTTGAAGAGGTGGAGCTTGGTATGATATCTCTTAAAGTTGCTAAAGTGGAGATTGTAATGAAAACATGGGTTGCAAATCGGTGAAGAATAAGAAACATGTTTATGTTTCTTTGCAGCAATTTTTGACCAAATATTTCATGTCAAATGCATGAAGAATGTCACGATTTTGCTCTTGTTCTCCACTATAAATTGAAGCATTATGATGCCTCAAAGGACAAGGGAGAAGAGTCACTCAAGAATACATCAAAGAAATTCTTAGTACTTTAAGTATTTTATTTTAAATTCTCCTTTATTCTTGTTATTAGAATAATTGGAGTAAAAATACTTGTATGTGAGTATTTTTTTGAGTTGTCTGGTGAGTGGTGGGTATATTTGAGATTTGAATTTTAAGAAAAAAGTTGTGTAATTCTACAAATTTATTATATAGTAAAACTTTTCTTTTTGAGAGCTCGTGATTTTTTTTTGATTTGGAGTTTTTAACGTAAATTCTTGTGTTTTATAATTATGATAATTCTTACTTGTCTTTAATATTTTTGTAAAAATAAATCCTGAATGTGTATATTACTATTTATCTATATGAAAGTATTGTTTACATGAATAGTAATTGATGAAGTTTAATCCATTTTTTTTTGTCCCAACACTTAGCACATTCGTTAACACATATTACTCAATGCTATATGATTGGTTGGTTAAATATATATACCTCCGTATGGAAAATGAACTGGTATTGATCTTTAATTTTGTGTTTTATTTTTCTTCTTCATTAATTTCCTCCAAAGAGAGAGATAAATAATTGAGGGACAGAATATTTAATGAGCTGCCATTGTCATTCCCACGTTGAATAGATGGAGATGTTTAATTTCCATTAACTTGCGTACTTTGGTGTTCATGGTTTATTATTGAATTAAATATAAACTACTTTTTTTTTCCCTAATTTTAATGTGAGAGAGATTTAAATCTGAGATGGGTTTTGGGATGACGAGATTGGCAATATGCAGGCCTGAGAAGACTTGGGATGTTGTTGGAATCGTAGCTAGAGAAATGAAAGAAGGATAACACTCCCATGGCTAGTTAGTGTTAATTTTTAGCACAGGTTGAACAGATCGTTTGAAATACGCATATCCTTCTTTTATTTTTTTTGCTATTATCAAACTTTCCTAAATAACATAATATGATAATTTTGAAACAAAGTGTCAAAATTAATTTCTCATATATTAAGAATTTCCGTCTAACAAGATAATCTTGAAACAATTTCTAATTTCTATATACCATAATTTTATTTATTCGATTATTAGTGTTGTGCTATAGTCCTTAGTATGGTATTGTTGATACTAGATTTTGTCTTTTAATATCAATTAATGAATTTGTTCAGGTTGTGAAAAGTAACTCGTTTTTTTTTTTCTTCAGGTTTTTATATTGTTGTTTTTCTTGGACTTGTTAGAATACCAATTGTAATTAAATTCTGATTGGGTGATCTCATTTAAGCTCATATTAAGAATTGTATATCTTGTTTGTCTTATTTGAATTTTATTTTACTGAAACTGGGGCCTGTTTTCTTCAATGGGTCTGATATCTGAAAAACGTGCCTGAATTTAGCAAAGTGGGGTTTCTAAAGGTTTAGGTTTTAATCTTGATGCGTTTTGATCTCCTGGGCTTTGAGGATTGTCAGTTGGTCATATGGTCGGGCCAGGGTTCGGCCTGGGTAATGAGGGCCCAACTCAGGATATCATCTTATCAGGTCCGACAAATATTTTGATGGATGAAGGTATGATGATTGAATGCTCAAACTTGGTTTATTTAATGGAAGTTCATCAAGCCAAATAACTGGCCGTTATCACATGAAAATTTATTTATAAATACATTGGTGCATAATTGCAATGTTCTTGTTTCCACAATCCCAACGTCAGATCTGTCTATGGAATGTAGTACATGGGAATAGGGAGCTTGAATGTCCGATTTCCAGGATGAACCCCAAGTAGATCACTCCACTGATCACCAATGTTTCCAACGATTCTGTATCCAGTCTCCTCAAGCTCTCTTCTCTTGCCTGATTTGAACTCAATTTGTGTTTCGTTCAAGCTACTTGAATCCCTGCAGCCACAAGATCAAACGATACGTACGTTTCTGTGGAAAGATAACTAATTAAAAGGTTTATCTAGCTAATTTAGTTGTCTGCCTGCTTGTTTAATTACCTGAGAATAAGCTTCTCCCAGGTGTGGTATCCGGCTTTCTTCAAATTGCTTTCTGTTGAATTTCTCAGGAATCCAAATCTTCCGGTCAGGAAAACAACCTTAATCCCAAGAGACATTAATCTTTTGTACAGCTTTATACTCTCAGGCAATGCTGGCAGTTCACCTTTTAGTTGCCACTCTAAGTACGCCGTCACATTAATTACCTCCGCCCTGAAATTTCAACAAACAAGATCATACACACACACACACACATATATGTACATCAACTAGAAGTGATTTTTTAATAATTAAGTACGTAAGTACGTACCCCAATCCATACAGAGCATAAAAGGGTAAATTAGAGAGCGAAGTCTCATCAATGTCAAAGACCCATATGTCCTTGCCATCGCCGGCCAGCTCCAGGCTTTCTGCATAGGTAAAAGCTTCGTCGGTAACAGCTTTCGAGTCTTTCAAGTACTGGGAGCCTGTCATGTAAAGCTCCACGTCTCCTTCGCATTTTTTTGGAACTGTTATCCAGTCTCTGATATTATTTGTTTCTACACCAAGTCGCCAACTCAGACATGAGATGTCCGAAGAAGGATCACTGCGGTCGACCGGTTGGCGAATGAGACTGGGGATATGCTGGCCTGAACCATGAACGGATATTATTAAAAAGGTAGCCAGAAAAACGAAGAATGGAACCGCTCCCATTCTGTATTGTTTTTGGTTACGTTGAAAATAAACAGTTTGGTTGGTTGTTTCGATGGGCCAATTTGTCTCCTTTATATAGGCTGTGTCTTGTGAATATTACCTCAGTTCTTCTAAATTACATTGATTAACAGATCTTTTGGTCGTAGTTATCCTGTTATGCTGAAGCACTCGCACATGGATGCAATTAATGGTATTACATAATTATTTATTTGATTAAATTATACTTTCACGTGGACATGAATTGTCCAAGTACATGTAATTAAATATATTGTTATTAAAAATCAAGCAAATAAAAAAAAAACACGAGCACAAACAACAACAAAATTACTTAAAAAACTCGAAAATTTAAAAAAGAGGTGAATTTTCATTCAAAATAAAAACGAAAAACAATATTTTTCTAAAAAGTTAAAACTCTCAAACATATACTCCGAATTTTGAGTTAGGTTTGGACTAATCTTGAGTCCGGTTAGAGAGTATATAATAAAAATAAAGCTCATATAATATACTTACATATATACACATGTACAATACCATAAATGGAGGAGGCATTGCTCTCTATCTCCCAACAAGAAATGTTTCATATATATATATATATATATATATATATATATATATATACAAGTTTGACTTGCGATTATGTTAACGTATCTCAAGATATTGTATTGATTATTAAATATGAGTTATAAATTTTATAAATTACTATCTTAATACATATTTATCTCAATCTCTTCACTATGTCTTTAAGGACTCACTAAATACTGTAAATACAAATTAAGTCTAAGTAATGCTTGAGCTCGGCCTTTTGATTGTGTCAGCGTACTTTAATATATTGTAGGTCACAAATTTTACATATATGCATGTGTTTCATTGGTAAAAGATAATGACTATGGAGTATGGTTTACTTTGAAATTAATGATTTGTATGATATACATATCTATAGGATTTTTCCACGTATTACGAGAAGTACATTTAATAATAAAAAAGATAAACACAAAAGTACCAAAATAATTGAAAATTAAACATCTTCATCTACTCAAAACGTGTGAATCACAATTGGAGAACTCATTAAATATTGTGTTGCGCTCCCTAATTATTGATCTATATCATGTTGGGAATACAATAATATAATATAGTTCAGATTGAGATTTAGGCACACATGTGATTCTTGTTTAATGGGTATAATCAATTTTTGCGCGCCTCTCTAGCTAGATTAACTTAATTTGAAGATGTTGAGGTGGTTTGCATTAATAATATCCTAGTGATCATTTTGTATTTATAAATTTATCTTCTGATTACTATCTTCAAGACTTGAACAGTCAATTTTGATGGGCTATAAACAAACAAACCAACAGCAAAGAGTTATCGACGTACAGAGGCATAAGATACATGTAGAAGTGTACAAATTGTCGATTCCAAACCCAACCACTACTCGACCAATGTAGAGCCCTATTCTTTTAAAACAAAAATATTACATAAATAAATATTAATAATCTCTCTATGATGTTAATGTGTGGGATTCAAATCCAATAACTATTGCCTACTTTCTTATAACATTTTTAATTACAAAATAAACTTTGAACACTTCTTCCTTTTTTTCATTTATTTTTTATTCATAAAATCCATATAAATTTAAAAAGATAATGTTCGTCAAACATTATATAACAACAAATATTCAAAAATAATTTATAATTTAATACAAAAATATTTTTATGAATAAACTAATTTATATTTTATGGATGGCAAATAAAATAAATAAACGTTCAAATTTCTTTCAATGTATTACGTCAGAGAAGATTTATCTTTGTCCTTTAATAGTTGTTATTATTATAATTTATCAATATAGTCGTTTGTGCTTAATAATAGTAAAAGTGACACGAGGCAAATAAAAAAATAGATTGATCGAGCTTCTCAATAAAACAAGACTTAGAGAATAATATTGCATATTATAAATATTCTATTAATTAAGTATTTAAAAGGTTGCATGATCAAACTTCATGTTGACACAATCCTAAATTAACGCAAAGCTCTAGAGCCAGCCCGACAATGTTAACCCTAATTAATCCTGAAATAATCAAGAGACGGGCGTGAAAAGTGTGCCCATAATTTATTTTATTTTATTTTAATAAACCCTGATGATGATTCAAAGAAATTTACTAAAGCTGTTCAATTCTTAGGCATTCATTTTCTAAAGTTTTTTTTTCTTTTCATGTTTGCATATTTACTGCAAAGAAAATGAAGTAGCAGATTCCACCACTAACTACTTAGTGGATGTGAATGATTTTATATACTTTTACAATTAATACGGCATGAAAGTAAATTTGATCTCACAGTTTTATGTTCAAATGATTCAAATACCAAAAACTAAAAAATAATAATGATTTGAATCCATGTTAAAGATCAATTAAATAAAATCGTTATAATTATTTGGTCAATTCTTTTAGTTGGATTAATTTGACTGTTGAAGGTGTTTTACGATTGAAGTTTACTAAAATTTAATTTGAAATTAATTGTTGTGTTTGTAGTTAATTTTAAGAGTGAAACAATTAGAATATTTAATAAATATTCGTTTTATTTTAAAGCTAATGTTATTTCTCACTCACTTATTCACTCGTACAATCGATTCTTTTATTTCACAACTTCTTCAACTCTAACACAAGATTACTGAATATATAGTGATCACTGGCAATTACATAAAACTTAAACATTGGATTATGCCCGTAATACATAGTTTGAGAACCACTATTAATTTAACCTGCTAATACTCAAAACATGTCTTTAAGAATCAACTTGGATAACGTAAGTGTTCCTCCGAATTCAAAGTTTGTTTTTCTAGATAACTTGAACAATCAATTTTGATTATAATATAATAGCCAGCCCCCACAACACGTAGTCCCTAATGTTAATTTCTTATCGTTTTTCTTTTTCTTTTTCTAAATGTTTCTTACAGTCTAAAATAAACAAAACTAATTAGAATGCAATGCACAGGAAAAGATTGTTTGTATTGCTAGCTATAATACCCCGGATTCTAGTATTAATAAAAATACTTATATATAAATATGTCTTTAATATAATATGTAAAGATATAAAATTTAAAAATTTATAAGATGGAAGTATTTATTTTTAGAGAAATTATTAGAATGAATATGTCTACAGTTTTTAAAAAATGAGATTATTAGATATTATAAAAGTTATTACGAGTGAAATATGAAAAGAGTAAAAGTTAAAGGATTAAATTGATATTAAGAAATCCAATTCCTTTTGGTTTGTGACGTGTAAGGTGAAAAGAAGAAAGATGAAAGAAGATTATGACTTTGTCGGGCCAATGGGAAAGATTAAATTAAAATAAAATAAAAACTTAAGATATTTTTATGTTTTAATGAGGCGGTGGTGTATACAAAATCTTTGGTTTTACAAATTGAAAGCAAGAAGTAGAAAGCAAAAATAGAAAGAGGACAAAAGTAAAAGGAAGAATTAGGAGGAGGAGAAGAAGACGGGAGGAAATAGAAGGAAACAAAAATTTGAAATTCGGTTAGAATTTTTGATTTATTGTTTTATTTTAGTTTATATTTATGTGTGAACAGTATAATCATTATTACATGATTAAATCGGCTTATTATTATTAGGTTGTGATTTAAAGAAAACAGAATAAATAATAGAAGAGTAAAGATTATTATACGATATGTTTATGTGCATTTGTTGATTTTGGTTTTAAAACTAAAAAGTCAGATATTTTATTATAACTGAATTATTTTCGGTGAATTGTTATGAAAATTGATATTATAATTGATTTTATGATTAAATGAATATTTTTGAAAATTGATGTTATAGTTGATTTGAATTGTTAAATGATTATTCATGAAGTTTAGTAATTTGTTTGATTTTATGATTAAATAAATGTTTAAGAAAATTTATGGATTATAAGGTGTTAATTAAATTAATTATTTTCTGAATGAAGTTAAATAATTATTTCACATGAATAATATTTTTATAAATATTATGAAAAAAGTGAAAATGCGTGTTCTATTTATTTAAATGGATTCTTGTGAAAATATTATATTTTTTACAAATGGTTAAGGTATTGTGATGATATTTTTGTTGATGTGAAATAATATTTAAAGAATAAAGATGTGACGGATCATCATTTGTGAATTGGGCATAGTTTCAATCTCACGTTGAAAGTTCGTAAAAGTGAAATTGAATTGAGCATAATTTCTATCCCATAGTGGAAGTTCGTAAAGATGAAATGGATGATGATCATTAAGAATATTATCACAAAATATTCATGAAATGAATTAATGAAAATTATTTTAATAAACATGTTTATGTTTTTTTTATGGATATTGATGTAATTTGATATTTTATCAAATTTATGATAGAGAATTAAAAAGTATTTTTGATGATGATAAATTATTAACAGTGTTATGGTTGTTATATGAACATTATTTTGGAATATCTTTAGGATATTTTGTTATTTGGAATCAAAATAAATTTTACGTGAATATTTGTTTATATTCCTAAAAACTGCTTTTGTATGTACATATTTATTAGGCATTAACTCACCCCTACTTTTCAGATTCTATTGATATTAATGGAGTTAGGATAAATGAGAGTCTGTTCCTAGAAGACGTTGTTATCTTTCTGAACTTGTAAGATTACATGTATGTATAAGTAATTATGTGATTGTTATATATAATTGTACGTGTACTATATAGTTTTAGTATGATTGCATAAATAATATTAGAGTGGTAAAGAATCTGAAGTTAATTATATATGTTAAAATATTTTAAGAAATAGTTTATTGATATTGAATTTCAATTGAGAGTATTTAGTACAATTTTAATAATTTGAGAATTTTTAAAGGATATGACCGACAATATTAGAGTGATAATTATTATGGTAAGGTTTTAAGTTTAATTATTACACTAGATGTATAGTTTGACTATCCAAAGAGCAATTATACAACATGCTGAAATTACAAATTAATGGTAAGAATATTAGAAGGACAGAAAATATTATTTTATCATCATTTTTCAATCAATATACATAGTACAATAATGAAAATATTTAATAAACATCTATTTTTACTACAATAAATAATGAACTGATACTGTAATGATATTCCATGATCTTATGACAAATTAACCAATTGCTATGCTACTCTTTGTAAATACAATATTATTAGAATGGCTAAATGTTTTTGTATGCAGTCAAATCTTTTTTTTTTCTTATTAATGACTTAAAGTTATTTTCTTCTTTTTTTTTTATTGGCCACCAATATTTACTTCAATGGCTCGGTACAGAAAATGTTCATTATATTATTTAGAGAAACCTACTTCAAGAATCAATTCACTTTCCTCATGTAATATAATACTACATATTTTCAATTGAATATTTGTCTCTTCATTTTAATAAAATCCCCCCTTTTTGACGGGTTTGCCAAAAAGAAAAAAAAATTCAATTAGTCACATAGTACCATTGCATTTACGTGCTAGCTAGCTAATTAACAGGATAACTTCGTTCAAAGATCTACTAAGGTAATTTACAAGGAACTCCTATATATATACATAAGGAGGCAAATTGGCCCTTCTAAAGAATTAACCAAACTTTTTCTTCTGTGAAAAATAATACACCATGGTTACTGTGTTGTCAATCGTCGTTTCTCTTGCTATAATTTTAGCAACATCTTATCAGGTTTCGGGTCTACAATCCTTCAATCTTATTCGACAACCCGTCGCCCCCCGAGAGCATTTTTGGGGCTTCTCATGCCAGAGTTGGCGACTTGGTGTAGAAACAAATAATATCAGGGATTGGACTACTGTTCCGAAACTCTGTGAAATATATATGGCGGTTTATTTGTTAGGCCCTCAGTATAGGAAAGACTCGAGAATCGTTACCTATGAAGCTTTTCGGTATGCTGAAAGCTTGGAGCTTGGTGACGATGGCAAGGACATATGGATCTTTGACATAGATGAGACCTCCCTTTCTCATCTATTCTTCATTGCTCAGTATGGATTCGGGTACGTAATCATACCAAATTTTTAGTGGGAATCGCTCTCCACTTGTTTGCGAATATTTGGCATTAATTATATCATCTCACGTATACCTCTTAATTAATGATTATATATGTAAAATTTTCAGGACAGAGCCACTTAATGGGACGGCGTTTTTAGAGTGGCTGGAGAAAGGGGAAGCGCCAGCATTGCCAGAGAGTCTTAAGCTGTACAGAAGGTTATTGAATCTTGGGATTAAGACTGTTTTCCTGACGGGTAGAGCTGAGTTCATGAGAAATTCCACAGAAAGCAACCTGAAATTGGTTGGATACGACACTTGGGAGAAGGTTCTCCTCAGGTAATTAATTAGACAAACAGTTGTACTAATTTATTTAATTAATTTAGCTGTTTGGGTTTGATTGTCTTAATCTTTCAACAGATAATTTTTTTCT
Source organism: Melia azedarach (assembly GCA_028052125.1). NCBI lineage: Eukaryota > Viridiplantae > Streptophyta > Magnoliopsida > Sapindales > Meliaceae > Melia > Melia azedarach. The sequence continues at coordinate 1,566,812 of CM051398.1, read as the reverse complement.
TTCTTCTTCTGCAGGAATTCAAGTGAGTTGAACCAGACACAAGTGGAGTACAAATCAATTAAAAGAACAGAACTTGTGGAGAGTGGATATAGAATCGTTGGAAACATAGGTGATCAATGGAGTGATCTTCTTGGTGCTTATCCTGGCAGTCGAACTTTCAAGCTTCCTAATCCCATGTACTACGCAGAATAGTCAAATGTATTAAATTAGTGGGGATAGTTATAGAACTAATAAAATGCAAGTGCCTCCTTGTGCACCACTTAATAATATTTCTGAATAAATTTTCATGTATTGGCCAGTTATTGCCTTGATGAACATGGACTTTGATTGAATAAATCTAGTTATTTCTTCATTAAATCACACCTCCATCGATAAGCACAAAGAATAGTTGACAAAGGATCAATTAAGATATGCACAAGAAATATTCTTATATGTTTAATTTATTTATCGTTAAAACACACACACACATGGAGTATATCTATGTATACGAAAGGCTAAAAAATCAATAAAACCAAAATTATTTATATGTTACACATCCATGCACCGAATTGTAAACACAAATTAAGTTCTTTAATTATTAGAAAAATATACGTATATATATAAGAAATAATATTCCATCTCCCAGCTTGTTCAAATCACAGAATTGGATGTCTATTTTTCAACAAAAGGTAAGCTATGTGAAATTTGCTTAAAAATAGGGGACCCGTCCGTAATTCAAATTTCTCTATGATTAATTGATCAAATTAAAAATTTTATTAAAACAAAATGGAAAAACAGGTCAAAAGAGAGAAGAGGAGTGAAAACGACTCAGAATTCTACAGATGTTTGGCGGTCGAGAAAATAACTTAATTACTCAGTGAAGTGTTATACTGATGCATATATTCATAAACCTATTTAAGCAATTCCAAACTTAATCAATGTAAAAACTCTTTAAGCCTTGCCTAGTTGTAAAACTTGTAACATCCCTGACTTGGTATATGCTAAGGTAATGTCAAATTAGGATGTTAGGAAAGATTCTTCAAAAGTAATTAAGTTTAAAATCTTATTTTAATGATTATCACTTTGATATCATCAGTCATATCTTTTAAAAATCTTTAAAATATTAAAATTTTACTAAATACTCTCAATTGAAGTTAATATGAATAAACTATTTCTTTAGATATTTTAACATATACAATCACCTTCATAATCATACTAAAACTATACAGTACACGTACAATTGTACATAATAATAATACAATTACTTATACATACACGTAATTTTACAAATTCATAAAAATAACAATGTCTTCTAGGAGTAGACTCTGTTCCTATTTATCCTGACTTCATCAATACCAATAGAACCTGAAAAGTAGGGGTGAATTAATGTCAGATATTTACATACAAAATTAATTTTTAGGAATATAAACAAATATTCACATAAAATTCCTTTTGATTCTAAATGACAAAATCTCCTAAAAATATTCCAAAATGAATGTTAATAGAATAATCATAATACTGTCATTAATTTATCATCATCAAAAATACCTTTTGATTCTCTGTCATAAATTTGATAATATATCAAATTACGTCAATATCCATAAAAACAACATAAACATATTTATTGAAACAATTTCCGTTAATTTATTTCATGAATATTTTGTGGCAATATTCTTAATGATCATCATCCATTTCATCTTTATGGACTTCCATTGTAGGATTGAAAATTATATCCAATTCAATTTTACCTTTACGGACTTTCACTGTGGGACAGAAATTATGCTCAATTAACAAATAATGATCTATCACATATTTATTCTTTAAATATTATTTCACATTAATAAAAATATCATCACAATACCTTAATAGTTTGTGAAAAATATAATATTTTCATGATAATCCATTTAAATAAATATAACATGTATTTCTTCACTTTTCTCATAATATTTATAAAAATATTATTCATGTGAAATAATTATTTAACTTAATTCAGAAAATAATTAATTTAGTTAACATATTATAATCCATAAATTTTCTTAAATATTTAATTAATCATAAAATCAAAAAAATTACTAAATTTCATAAATAATCATTTAACCAATCAAAATAAACCATAATATGAATTTTCACAAAAATTCATTTACTCATAAAATCAATTATAACATCAATTTTCATAACAATTCACCGAAAATAATTCAGTTATAATAAAACACTCCACTTTTCAGTTTTAAAATCAAAATCAATCAAATGCACGTAAACACCTATCTGAATATCGTATAATAATCTCTACTTCTCTATTACTTACTCATTTTTCTTTAAATCACAACCTAATAAATAATAAACCGATTTAACCATATAATAATTATACTATTATGCATATGAATATAAACTAAAATAAAACAATAAATTAGAAATTCTAACAGAATACTTAAATTTTCAATTTCTTTATTTCCTTCTCCCTCTCTTCTTCCTTTTTATCATCTTCTCCTCCCTCTATTTTCGTCTCCTTTTCCTTCTCCCTTCCTTTTATCTTTCTCCTTCTCTTCAAATTTTTATTTTATTCGGTCTCTTTACTATGCATATGCTATCTATTTTGCCAACATTGTTTTTGTCTCCCTTCTTTTTCTTTTGTCCCACTTCGTTTTTCTTTGTCTCGCTTTTCTATATCTCTTTTGCAAGAAAAGAAGCAAAAATCAAATTGAATTTTGCTTCTTTAATTTCAATTAAACCCTTCATGTAATTTTATTTTATTTTTCATCCATAATGATATTTATATTTTCAAATAATTCTATTCTTTTGAAAAGTATAACTTATTCATCATAATCAAGTAATTTCTCTAAAATAATAAGTATTCCTCTTATAAATTCTTAAATTTATATGTTCACATATTATATTAAAGATATGTTCATATATACATATTTTTATTAATATTAGAATCTAGGGTATTACAAAATTAAATTTTGATTATTTTGATTTTTTAAAAAAATTTAATTTAATTTCAAATAAAAATTTATGGGTTTAGATAGGAAAGTCTCAATGTAATATTTAAAAAAAAATCTGAAAATTTCTCTTAGTTTAATTCAAATTAAGTTTTTTTTTTCTTTTAGTTATTGCTCATCACACGAGTTAATGTTTTAATATAAGTTTTTGTCTTTTTAATTGCCTACCAACATTTACTACCCAAGCTCCTTAAAAAGAACCAACATTAATTCAACAGAAGTAAACTCAAGATTCAATAGGTAATCACGAAATTAATTAACTAAGCATCTAGATTTTCGAAATAATTAAAAGAAGAATACCGTGTTAGTCCATTCAATGTGAATCACATGTGCACATATATTATATACGGTTAGGGAATTAAACACAGATTATGCCTTCATCTCATCATCAATTCATTAAATATTATGCATGCTCAACATGATAAATATTATTTATAAGAACTAGGAAGTAACATGAAGAAAACCAACTTCAAGAATTAATAAATAATAATTAATTTCATTTTTTTTTATATTGATGCATTTGGAACTTCAATCCATTTTAAAATTGAACGTTTGATGATTTATTTTTTATTAATTAATTATGCACTGATTATATAACTCTTTGTTAAAAAAAAATTACACATTTTTTTCTTTTAAATTTTGATATTAAATTTCAATTGTTGACTCAATTTCAAACAAAAATACAAATATTTGAAGGAGATGAGAAATCGAACTGCACAATACATCAAACATTTATCATGTGCACGATTAGGTAAACAAAACCTTCTCGTTTACTTAAGTAATTTTTAGAAAAGGAGAAATAAATGTCTAAAACATATTACAAACTTTTATTTATAGAAAAAAAAAATCAAAAACTAAAATGGTAATAACATCTTGCGAGATTTCGTTTCCAAATATAACTGATTATGATTGATATCATTTTAATTTCTTACTATGCAAATCAACAAATGAATCTGATTATTTTTGGTTATTAACAATAATTTCAGTATTGATTCTTATTCTTACAGAACACAATAGTGCATGTCTCAAATATTCATCGCGAACTTGCGGAATAATTTATTCAGGACAATAATTCGGGAAAAGAGACAATGACAGAAAAATTACTAGTGCCAACAAGCTTCAAGAATCAATTCGTTTTCCGCATGGAAGTATAATTTAATCAATTAATGATGTAATACTACTGATTCATGTGATAATGATGCTTCAGTTCAAGAACTCCAATATAAAGGAGACACACTGGCCTTTCGAAAGAATCAACCAAACTGTTTACCTTCTACCGATCAAAAACAGATACAGAATGGTTACTCTGTTGTCACTCTTCGTTTCTGTAGCTGCGATTTTATCAATATCCCTTCAGGTTTCAGGGCTGCAAATCTTAAATCTCCTTCGACAACCCATCATCGGCAGAGAGTCTTTTCCTGGCTTTTCATGCCTGAGCTGGCGACTTGCTGTAGAAACAAATAATATTAGAGATTGGACTACTGTTCCTAAAATCTGTCAAGGATACGTGGGGGATTACATGCAAGGAACCCAGTACAGGGAAGACTCGAGAACTGTTACTGATCAAGCTTCTCGGTATGCTGAAAGCCTGGAGCTGGCAGGCGACGGAAAGGACGTATGGATCTTTGACATAGATGATACTTCGCTTTCTAATTTACCCTTTTATGCTCTATATGGATTCGGGTATGTACGTAATTGTAAAACTATTAGTTGCTAAGTTAAGGATGCTATAATATTGTTCTAAATCTAATGACATATAAATGTCATGAAAATTTCAGTGCAGATCCAGTTAATACGACGGCAGCCTATGAGTGGTCACTCAAAGGCGAAGCGCCGGTGTTGCCGGAGTGTCTCGAGCTTTACAGAAGATTATTGCATCTGAGGATTAAGGTTGTTTTCCTGACCGGAAGACAGGAATCTGTGAGAAATTCCACAGCAAGCAATCTGAAGCTAGTTGGATACAACACTTGGGAGAAGCTTCTCCTCAGGTAATTTAGCATTTCTTTAATTAATTTCATCATGCAATAGGTGTGAACTAAAAACACCACATCTCAACTCCGAACATATAAGCAACTAATAAACCTTATAAGCTGTACAATTTATATGTCATTAATTCTACTGAAATGTACTTGCTTTAATTAATTTAAGAATTTGGGTTTGATTATTTTAATACTTGAAGGATCATTTTTTTTTCTTGTTTTTGCAGGAATTCAAGTAACTTGAACCAGACACAAAGGGAGTACAAATCAATTAAAAGAACAGAGCTTGTGAAGAGTGGATATAGAATCGTCGGAAACATAGGCGATCAATGGAGTGATCTCCTTGGGGCTTATCCTGGCAGCCGTACTTTCAAGCTCCCTAATCCAATGTACTACGCTCAATAGTCATGTTGTTCATTAGTTGGGAATTGTAGAACCAATTAAAATATAAATGCCTCATTGTGCATGCACCGATATTTATGAATAAATTTTCATGTAATAATAGCCAGTGGCTTTGGCTCCATTTGCCATTGTAATGCTGTGATTTGGGTCCAACTTTAAAATTTAGTTTAATCCAATAGGTTTACTGTTCCTTTTCCGTGTGATATATACATGAATCAGGTATAGAATCGATTACGTTTTCAATATATAGGACAAATTTGAATATAAGATCCTGAGATCAAGCATGCATGTTAAAATGTCACTTAACCCAAAAGTTTAACTTTAAAAGGTAAGGTTCAAACATTGTATTCAATTAGTTTAACAAACTTACTGGATGGCAGAAGAAGATCTTATCCACGGCAGGTGGAACTTGTTAAGACGGTTTTTCAGAGCCTTTTAATGACAGCTTCAAGGTCTACCTTTGGCCTAAATCTCTCATCAATTCCCTGCATCGTCATGCTAGGAACTTTATTCTTTCAGATGATCCCGGCAAGCGTAAATTGGAGTTAATTTCTTGGGATCCTCCCCTAAGAAAGAGGCGGATTGGGTCTTCGAAGGCTGGACACCCTTAATAAGGTTTGTCTACTGAAACATCTTTGGGATATTAAAACGGGTACATCTTTTTGCTCCACTTATGTTATCTCCAGATTCAATCTCTCTGGAAAACGAATTACTTATTCGTGCTCTTCCATTTGGCTGGTCTTCGTGCGATTTTGGATGTTTTCTTAGACGGTTCTAAATGGTTAATTGGGGATGGTTTTAAAACTAATTTCTGGTCAGACAAGTGGTTGGATAAACCTTTAATATCACAGGAGGTTGCACAGACTCTTCAGGTAAAGTGTTTTGTTTCAGCTGTGATTCGAGGATGTTTGTGGAGAATTCCACGTCAAATTCTTGAGTTTTTCCCGCAGTTAGATAGTGCTATTTTGGATATTCACTTACCTAGATATCCTACTGCTGACAGACTCATTTGGGTAAATTCTAGAGATGATGATTTAACCCTCTTGCAGTGTTACAATTCAGTTTAGGACTCCCCTGACCCCAGCGCTAGAGCTGTATTATCTGGAAGTGCTTTCTTCCTCCGAAATTCTCTATCTTCATCTGGCCCATGCTTCAGAATAGACTCCCAACGGATGATAATCTTCGATGTCGCGTAATCCCTTTGGCCTCGGTATGCTGTTTGTGTGTGAATTGTAAACTTAATCTAGAATATTGAATTGTCTAAATTGGTGTACTAGATTTAGTAAGCAATGGTGTACTAGATTTGGTAAACAATGGTGTACTAGACAAAGTCAATATTGGTGTACTAGACAAAGTCAACATTGGGTGTGCTGGACAAAGTCAACATTGGTGTGCTGCACAAAGTCACATTGGTGTTCTAACGTGAAGACTAAATCAATGGTTTAGAATGGTTTGCTTCAACTATAAATACCCCTCCCCCCTTAAGGTTTAAAATAAGTTAGAAATAAAGCTTGAGTCCTTGTTTCAAGTATTTGAGAGTGTTTACATATTTTCTTGTAAATTTGTATGAGAAATAAATATATTTGTGTGTTTTGAGTCATTACGAAATTCTTATTTTTCAACAAAGTGGTATCAGAGCTCGGTTTTGTAACTTGGATGTTATATTTGTGTGATTACGTGCATATTTAGAAAATTCTGTCAAAAAGGCCAAGATTGCCTAAAGAGTCTGGGTTTTAAGTGGGACCGTTGTGACCCCTCCAGTCTTTCCTGGGAATTTTCTTAGTGTATATTTTCACACCTATAAACATTCATATTACTATCCGAAATACTATTAGAAAGTTATGGCAAATGGAGGTATGACACCATTTCAAGTTCCAATTCTCAATAGAAGCAATTATGATAATTGGAGCATAAAAATGAAGGCACTCCTTGGAGCACAAGATGTGTGGGAGGTCGTGGAGAAAGGTTATAATGAACCTAGAGATGATGTTGCCATTTCTGTTTTGACTCAAGCACAAAGAGACACGTTGAAGGACTCGAGAAAGAGAGACAAAAAAGCTCTCTATGTCATTTATCAAGCATTAGATGATTATGCTTTTGAGAAGATATCAAATGCAACTTCCGCAAAGCAAGCATGGGATAAACTTCAGACATCCTACAAAGGCGCCGAGCAAGTAAAAAAGGTACGTCTTCAAACATTGAGAGGAGAATTTGAAACTTTATATATGAAGGAAGGCGAGTCAATTGTTAATTACTTCTCTAGAATTGAAGCTATTTCTAATCAATTGAAAAGAAATGGTGAAAAATTAAGTGAAGTAAGGATAATGGAAAAGATACTACGATCTATGGATTCAAAATTTGATCACATAGTCACAACAATTGAAGAAACTAAAGATTTGGAAGAAATGACGATCGACCAACTACAAGGATCATTGCAAGCCTATGAAGAAAAAATAAAAAAGAAGCAAGGCATCTCCGAACAACTTCTCAAGATGCAATTCAAGGAGAAAGAAGAAATTCAAAGCTATGATAGAAAACAACATGGTCGAGGTAGAGGTCGAGGTCAAGGACAAAGTAGAGGCCGTGGTCGTGGACGAGGTTGGAATTATAATTACAATAATTTCAACAACTATGAGAAAAGAGAAAGCTCAACACGAGGTCGTGGAAGGAACAATCCAAATACAAGGTACGACAAGTCTAAAGTCAGATGTTATAATTGTCAAAAGTTTGGCCATTATGCTTCTGCATGTAGAGCCTACAACAATGAAGTGGAAGAAAAGGCTAACTATGTAGAAGAAAAGAATCAAGGAGATGAAACTGTCTTGTTAGCATACAAAGACAATAGTGGAGGTCAAGAAAACACATGGTATCTTGACACTGGTGCGAGCAATCATATGTGTGGAAAAAGAAGCATGTTCGTGGAGTTAGACGAATCAACAAATGGAAATGTTTCTTTTGGTGATGATTCAAAAATAGCCGTGAAAGGAAGAGGTAACATTCTTATACAATTGAAAGATGGTAGACATCAATTTATTGGAAATGTCTACTATGTGCCTAATATGAAAAGTAATATTTTGAGTTTAGGTCAACTCTTAGAAAAAGGTTATGATATTCATATGAAAGATTATAGTCTTTTTATAAGAGATGACAAAGGCAACTTAATTACTAAAGTGAAAATGTCAAAGAATAGAATGTTTTCTTTGAATATTCAAAACGATGTTGCGAAATGTTTGAAAGCTTGTTACAAAGATGCATCATGGCTATGGCATCTTCGATTTGGGCATCTCAACTTTGGAGGGTTAGAGCTATTGGCTAAGAAGGAGATGGTAAGAGGTCTTCCTTACATCAATCATCCGAACCAACTTTGTGAAGGATGTTTACATGGGAAGCAATTCAGAAAAAGCTTTCCAAAAGAGTCTACCTTTAGAGCCAAGAAACCACTGGAGCTCATTCATGCTGATGTATGCGGTCCATTCAAGCCAAGATCTCTTGGTAACAATAATTATTTCCTTCTCTTTATTGATGATTTTTCAAGAAAAACATGGATCTACCTTTTGAAGCAAAAGTCTGAGGTATTTGGAGCTTTCAAGAAATTTAAAGCTGCCGTTGAGAAAGAAAGTGGTCGTCAGATTAAGGCCATGAGAACTGATCGTGGAGGAGAATTCACTTCCAAGGAATTTCAAGAATTCTGTGAAGCAAATGGAATTCGACGATTCTTAACCGTTCCGAGATCCCCCCAACAAAATGGTGTTGCTGAAAGAAAGAATCGAACAATTCTCAACATAGCGAGGAGTATGTTGAAAAGTAAAAGACTACCCAAGGAGTTTTGGGCTGAAGCTGTATCAACTGCTGTATATCTATCCAATAGATCTCCAACAAGAAGCGTGTGGGGAAAAACACCACAAGAAGCATGGTGTGGAAGAAAGCCTGGTATTTCTCATCTTAGAGTTTTTGGAAGTGTAGCTCATGTTCATGTACCAGACGAGAGAAGAACAAAGTTGGATGATAAAAGCGAGAGTTTTATCTTCATTGGCTATGATTCAAGTTCAAAGGGTTACAAGTTGTATAATCCAAACAGCAAAAAGATTATGATCAGTCGAGATGTAATATTTGACGAAGAAGGAGAATGGGATTTTGGTCCAGATGTCGATGACTTCAACTTCTTTCCTTTGTTTGAAGAAGAACCAATAATGGAGCAAGCAGGAGAAGCAAGAGAAGAACCTACTACTCCGCATACTCCACCAACTTCACCAACAACAAACAATCAAGGAGATTCACCACCATCCTTTTTAAAGGAAAGAAATGAAGAACGCACAAGGAGTTTCCAAGATCTCTATGAGGTAACTGAGAGGTTAGATAATCTCACTCTTTTTTGTCTTTTTGCTGAGTGTGAACCAATGAGTTTTGGAGAAGCTATACAAGATGAAAAATGGAGAAATGCAATGGATGAAGAAATTAAAGCTATTGTGAAGAATGATACGTGGGAGCTTGTGTCACTTCCTAAAGGACACAAAGCTATTGGAGTCAAATGGGTGTACAAAGTAAAGCAGAATTCAAAAGGAGAAATTGAACGATACAAAGCGAGGCTAGTTGCAAAAGGCTACAGTCAAAGAGCCGGCATCGACTATGATGAGGTGTTTGCTCCGGTAGCACGCTTAGAAACTGTAAGACTAATCATTTCCTTGGCAGCTCAAAACAAGTGGAAGATCCATCAAATGGATGTAAAATCTGCATTCTTGAATGGAGTTCTCGAAGAAGAAGTCTACATACAACAACCTACAGGTTTCGAAGTTAAAGGGCAAGAGGACAAGGTGTTGAAATTGAGAAAGGCTCTCTATGGTTTGAAACAAGCACCAAGAGCATGGAATAGTCGAATCGACAAGTATTTCCAAAAGAATGGTTTCACTAAGTGCCCTTATGAACACACACTTTATATCAAGATCAAAGATGGAGATATTTTGATCGTGTGCTTATACGTAGGTGATTAGATTAAGTTTAAGGGGGAGTGTTGAATTGTAAACTTAATCTAGAATATTGAATTGTCTAAATTGGTGTACTAGATTTAGTAAGCAATGGTGTACTAGATTTGGTAAACAATGGTGTACTAGACAAAGTCAATATTGGTGTACTAGACAAAGTCAACATTGGTGTGCTGGACAAAGTCAACATTGGTGTGCTGCACAAAGTCAACATTGGTGTTCTACGTGAAGACTAAATCAATGGTTTAGAATGGTTTGCTTCAACTATAAATACCCCTCCCCCCTTAAGGTTTTAAAAATAAGTTAGAAATAAAGCTTGAGTCCTTGTTCAAGTATTTGAGAGTGTTTACATATTTTCTTGTAAATTTGTATGAGAAATAAATATATTTGTGTGTTTTGAGTCATTACGAAATTCTTATTTTTCAACAGTTTGCATACGGGTTTTGTTGTCCAGAAGATGCTAATCATTTATTTGCTTCTTGTGATTTTGCTCGTTCTCTTTGGCATTGGTTGGCTTCCCGTTTCAGCACTGCTCTCGTTCTCTTTGGCATTGGTTGGGGCTTCCCGTTTCAGCACTACTCTTCTGCAAACGGACTCGATAATAGAGTTGTGAGAGGCTATTGTTCTTAAGAATTTTAGCCCCCAGTTATATAATATTTGGTTCTTGGCTTCTTATCGCTTTTGTTTTACCTGATTTGGAAAGCTCGTAACCGCCTGCGCTGGGATAATTTTTCCTCTTCCACTTGGTTTATCATGGCAGATAGCTAGTCTCATATTCGTTTTTTCCCTTCTCTGGCGCCTGGATTTGTTCATTTTGGCCATGATAGGGACGTCTTAAGAGCTCTGGGTATTCCTTTTTCTCTTCGTGAAGCACCAAGGATTATCACGCTCTTTTGGCACCCACCACCGCAAGGTTGTGTCAAAGCGAACTCAGATGGTCTTTCTAAAGAAAAAGCTTTGACCGAAATCAGATGCCAGGTGAGGGAATCGCAAGAGAGAGCCATATTAGCCAGGGCATCAGCTGCTGTTTTCACGATAAGTGTGTGCAACTCGAAAATTAATGACCGAAATTTGGGAAAGGCAATTCAGCCATCTGTTGTGAAGCTGCCAAGGAGGATGGATGTTACGATTGCGGAAGAGCAGATTGACATGCATGGAGTCGCATTCTAGCCACAAATGTTTCCAACCCTTTGAAGTAGCTAGTTCTATGACCAGATTAACAGCCATTAACTCGGAAAAATACGTTGTTTGCTTACCCAAAGACATGCCCAGTGCACCCAAGAAAGAAGACGAGACATCCCTGAATCCTGCAGTCTGAATCCCTATGAAAATTTATTGGATCTTGGGACTAAAATAATGCTATTATAAATACTTAGTAGATATATATACAGTATTTCATCTTCTTTGTTCCGTAATTAAACCAATTCCATAAAGTAAGAACTAGTAATGGTTCAAAAGGGTAATGTTATACAGTGAACTTAATTGTTCAATTTGACAAAGTGAACTTGTATTGATATTATAATACCTCGTTTACGTATCTTCTAGAAATACAAGTTCCAAGCTCCCTTCCTTTATAGGCATCAATAGGGAAATAAATTCAAAATGCATTCTATATTTGAACTGAAAAGTTTTTTTATATTCCAACCATAAAATTAAAAAGAAAAACAATGTTCAAAATGTATTATGTAAGAGTATGCAGGCAAGAGTTTTAGGTTCGAATCCCACACATTATAATTAATATTCGAAATAGATTTAATATTAATTTAGTTTAAAAAATAGGGATAAAAAAATTGGTTGAGTAGTGATTAATTGGGTTTGATCGATAACACGTATCGTTAATGTGAGGTTATGCGTTTATAAGAGGAACTCTTTGCAAATTAGTTAGCTTCAAAGCTTTGTAAGTTTGTTTATAGCCCGTCAATATTGACTGTTCAAGTCTTGAAGATAGCAATCTCAGAAGATAAATTATAAACCCAAAATGATCACTAAGAATACTGATGCAAACAACCTCTAGATTTTCAAATTAAGTTAATCTAGAAAGGCAAAATGTGATTATTACATCCATTAATTAAACATGAATTACATGTGCCTAAATCTCATTATGAACTAGATATAACAATTTATATTATGCATGCCGATGCACTAGCTTCAAGAATCAATTCCATTAATAAATTTTCAATATGGGAAATGGAACATATTTTAATTATATAGCATAGAGTTAGTAACATTGCATGCATGTGCTATAGCACAACTGGATAAGTTCGATGAGTCACCAAGCATGGTAATTTAGCACAATCCTGAGGACATTTCACATTACGTAGCCTTTATAAATAAGATAGCTGTAGGTCAATAGGCACCAAAACAAAACTGTTTTATCTGTTGCGAGGAACAATATAGTTATGGGAGTGTTTTCATTCTTCGTTTTTCTTGCTACAATTTCAGCAATATCTCATCAAGTCTCAGGCCTCCATATTCCCAATATCCTACGTAAAACCGTTTCAAACACTGAGCCTGATCCAGATTTCTCATGCCTGAGTTGGCGATTTGGTGTAGAAACGAATAATATTAGAGATTGGAAAACTGTTCCAAAAGTTTGTGAAGAAGATGTAAAGATTTATATGTCAAGCTTCTCTCCTCAGTATGAAGATGACTCCAGAGCTGTTGTGCTGGAAGCTTTTCAATTTGCTGGAAGCCTGAAGTTGGCAGAAGATGGCAAAGACATATGGATCTTCGACATAGACGAGACTTCACTTTCTGATTTACCTTTTTATGCTCAACATGGCTACGGGTACGTAATTAACAGTAATAATAATATTAAAGATATAAACTCTTATACATTAACATATGGTATGCAAAATTTTAGGACTGAACCAATTGATAAGGTTGCGCTTTCCGAGTGGACTAAGAAAGGCGAAGCACCGCAATTGCAGTGGAGTTTTGAACTCTAGAAAATTTTATTATACTTTAAATTTAAGGTTGTTTTCCTGAGCGAAAGACCAGAAGAGATTAGAAATGTTACAGAAATGAATCTAGAGAACGTTGGATATCACAATTGGGAGAAGCTTATCCTCAGGTATTTGTGTATACATAACTGTATATTTGGGCAGGTATTAACAATTAAGTGACATTTTAATTTGGGCTGCAGGGACGCATCATATTTGGCAAATACAACAATTGAATACAAATCAAATGAGAGAAGAAAGCTTGAGGAGAGTGGACACAGAATCATTGGAAATATTGGTGATCAACGGAGTGATCTCCTGGGGAGCAATCCTGGCAATCGGACATTCAAGCTGCCTAATCCCATGTACTACAAACCATAATCAAATATTAATAATTAATTAATAATCGGAATATTAGACGAATAAATTTGCAAGTGCCTTATGGGCGCACCAAATTTGTATTTGTCTACAATAAGATTATTAACAAATAAATTGGCATATAATTGTTGAAAAATAAGAATTTCGTAATGACTCAAAACACACAAATATATTTATTTCTCATACAAATTTACAAGAAAATATGTAAACACTCTCAAATACTTGAACAAGGACTCAAGCTTTATTTCTAACTTATTTTTAAAACCTTAAGGGGGGAGGGGTATTTATAGTTGAAGCAAACCATTCTAAACCATTGATTTAGTCTTCACGTAGAACACCAATGTTGACTTTGTGCAGCACACCAATGTTGACTTTGTCCAGCACACCAATGTTGACTTTGTCTAGTACACCAATATTGACTTTGTCTAGTACACCATTGTTTACCAAATCTAGTACACCATTGCTTACTAAATCTAGTACACCAATTTAGACAATTCAATATTCTAGATTAAGTTTACAATTCAACACTCCCCCTTAAACTTAATCTAATCACACCAAGTGAATTTCTCAATCTTATAAAATCTTCTTGTTTGAGTGGCTTGGTAAAAATATCAGCAATTTGATCCTGGGACTTCACGTACTCCATATGTACATCATTTCTTGTGATGCACTCCCTTATGTAGTGGTAACGCGTGTCAATATGCTTGCTTCGATCATGAAACACCGGATTCTTTGCCAATGCCATAGCTGACTTGTTATCAACATAAATCTTCGTTGGCTTCTCTTGTGACCACCTCAGCTCCTTTAGTAGGTTTCTAAGCCAAATTGCATGGCAAACACATGACGTGGCAGCTACGTACTCAGCTTCACATGTGGAGAGTGTTACAATTGGTTGCTTCTTTGACATCCAGGTGAAAGCGGTGCCTCCCATAAAGAATACAAAACCAGTTGTACTTTTTCGATCATCAGTATCTCCAGCCCAATCACTATCGCTATATCCAACAAGTTCAAAATTATCTGAACATGAATAGAACAAACCAAAGTTTGTTGTACCTTTTAGATAACGAAGAATCCTCTTTGCAGCCTTGAAATGTGTGGTTGTTGGAGTTTCCATGTAGCGGCTTACAAGTCCTGTTGCATAGAGAATATCGGGCCTAGTACATGTTAAATATCGTAAACATCCAACCAAGCTCTTGAAAAAAGTTGAATCTACTCTTTCTCCTTCTTCATGCTTCGAGAGCTTAATTCCACACTCAATTGGCGTACTAATAGGCTTGCAATTTTCCATTTTGAACTTCTTGAGGATTTCCTTTGTATAGCGTTGTTGTGAAATGAAAATTCCATCTTCCTCTTGTTTTACTTCGATACTGAGGTAATACGCCATAAGCCCAATGTCAGTCATCTCAAACTCCTTAGTCATCGTGTTCTTGAAATCATCGAACAAGCTTGGATTGCTTCCAGTAAAAATCAAATCATCTACGTACAAGCACACGATCAAAATATCTTCATCTTTGATCTTGATGTAAAGTGCGTGTTCATAAGGGCACTTGGTGAAACCATTCTTTTGGAAATACTTGTCGATTCGACTATTCCATGCTCTTGGTGCTTGTTTCAAACCATAGAGAGCCTTTCTCAATTTCAACACCTTGTCCTCTTGCCCTTTAACTTCGAAACCTGTAGGTTGTTGTATGTAGACTTCTTCTTCGAGAACTCCATTCAAGAATGCAGATTTTACATCCATTTGATGGATCTTCCACTTGTTTTGAGCTGCCAAGGAAATGATTAGTCTTACAGTTTCTAAGCGTGCTACCGGAGCAAACACCTCATCATAGTCGATGCCGGCTCTTTGACTGTAGCCTTTTGCAACTAGCCTCGCTTTGTATCGTTCAATTTCTCCTTTTGAATTCTGCTTTACTTTGTACACCCATTTGACTCCAATAGCTTTGTGTCCTTTAGGAAGTGACACAAGCTCCCACGTATCATTCTTCACAATAGCTTTAATTTCTTCATCCATTGCATTTCTCCATTTTTCATCTTGTATAGCTTCTCCAAAACTCATTGGTTCACACTCAGCAAAAAGACAAAAAAGAGTGAGATTATCTAACCTCTCAGTTACCTCATAGAGATCTTGGAAACTCCTTGTGCGTTCTTCATTTCTTTCCTTTAAAAAGGATGGTGGTGAATCTCCTTGATTGTTTGTTGTTGGTGAAGTTGGTGGAGTATGCGGAGTAGTAGGTTCTTCTCTTGCTTCTCCTGCTTGCTCCATTATTGGTTCTTCTTCAAACAAAGGAAAGAAGTTGAAGTCATCGACATCTGGACCAAAATCCCATTCTCCTTCTTCGTCAAATATTACATCTCGACTGATCATAATCTTTTTGCTGTTTGGATTATACAACTTGTAACCCTTTGAACTTGAATCATAGCCAATGAAGATAAAACTCTCGCTTTTATCATCCAACTTTGTTCTTCTCTCGTCTGGTACATGAACATGAGCTACACTTCCAAAAACTCTAAGATGAGAAATACCAGGCTTTCTTCCACACCATGCTTCTTGTGGTGTTTTTCCCCACACGCTTCTTGTTGGAGATCTATTGGATAGATATACAGCAGTTGATACAGCTTCAGCCCAAAACTCCTTGGGTAGTCCTTTACTTTTCAACATACTCCTCGCTATGTTGAGAATTGTTCGATTCTTTCTTTCAGCAACACCATTTTGTTGGGGGGATCTCGGAACGGTTAAGAATCGTCGAATTCCATTTGCTTCACAGAATTCTTGAAATTCCTTGGAAGTGAATTCTCCTCCACGATCAGTTCTCATGGCCTTAATCTGACGACCACTTTCTTTCTCAACGGCAGCTTTAAATTTCTTGAAAGCTCCAAATACCTCAGATTTTTGCTTCAAAAGGTAGATCCATGTTTTTCTTGAAAAATCATCAATAAAGAGAAGGAAATAATTATTGTTACCAAGAGATCTTGGCTTGAATGGACCGCATACATCAGCATGAATGAGCTCCAGTGGTTTCTTGGCTCTAAAGGTAGACTCTTTTGGAAAGCTTTTTCTGAATTGCTTCCCATGTAAACATCCTTCACAAAGTTGGTTCGGATGATTGATGTAAGGAAGACCTCTTACCATCTCCTTCTTAGCCAATAGCTCTAACCCTCCAAAGTTGAGATGCCCAAATCGAAGATGCCATAGCCATGATGCATCTTTGTAACAAGCTTTCAAACATTTCGCAACATCGTTTTGAATATTCAAAGAAAACATTCTATTCTTTGACATTTTCACTTTAGTAATTAAGTTGCCTTTGTCATCTCTTATAAAAAGACTATAATCTTTCATATGAATATCATAACCTTTTTCTAAGAGTTGACCTAAACTCAAAATATTACTTTTCATATTAGGCACATAGTAGACATTTCCAATAAATTGATGTCTACCATCTTTCAATTGTATAAGAATGTTACCTCTTCCTTTCACGGCTATTTTTGAATCATCACCAAAAGAAACATTTCCATTTGTTGATTCGTCTAACTCCACGAACATGCTTCTTTTTCCACACATATGATTGCTCGCACCAGTGTCAAGATACCATGTGTTTTCTTGGCCTCCACTATTGTCTTTGTATGCTAACAAGACAGTTTCATCTCCTTGATTCTTTTCTTCTACATAGTTAGCCTTTTCTTCCACTTCATTGTTGTAGGCTCTACATGCAGAAGCATAATGGCCAAACTTTTGACAATTATAACATCTGACTTTAGACTTGTCGTACCTTGTATTTGGATTGTTCCTTCCACGACCTCGTGTTGAGCTTTCTCCTTTCTCATAGTTGTTGAAATTATTGTAATTATAATTCCAACCTCGTCCACGACCACGGCCTCTACTTTGTCCTTGACCTCGACCTCTACCTCGACCATGTTGGTTTCTATCATAGCTTTGAATTTCTTCTTTCTCCTTGAATTGCATCTTGAGAAGTTGTTCGGAGATGCCTTGCTTCTTTTTTATTTTTTCTTCATAGGCTTGCAATGATCCTTGTAGTTGGTCGATCGTCATTTCTTCCAAATCTTTAGTTTCTTCAATTGTTGTGACTATGTGATCAAATTTTGAATCCATAGATCGTAGTATCTTTTCCATTATCCTTACTTCACTTAATTTTTCACCATTTCTTTTCAATTGATTAGAAATAGCTTCAATTCTAGAGAAGTAATTAACAATTGACTCGCCTTCCTTCATATATAAAGTTTCAAATTCTCCTCTCAATGTTTGAAGACGTACCTTTTTTACTTGCTCGGCGCCTTTGTAGGATGTCTGAAGTTTATCCCATGCTTGCTTTGCGGAAGTTGCATTTGATATCTTCTCAAAAGCATCATCATCTAATGCTTGATAAATGACATAGAGAGCTTTTTTGTCTCTCTTTCTCGAGTCCTTCAACGTGTCTCTTTGTGCTTGAGTCAAAACAGAAATGGCAACATCATCTCTAGGTTCATTATAACCTTTCTCCACGACCTCCCACACTTCTTGTGCTCCAAGGAGTGCCTTCATTTTTATGCTCCAATTATCATAATTGCTTCTATTGAGAATTGGAACTTGAAATGGTGTCATACCTCCATTTGCCATAACTTTCTAATAGTATTTCGGATAGTAATATGAATGTTTATAGGTGTGAAAATATACACTAAGAAAATTCCCAGGAAAGACTGGAGGGGTCACAACGGTCCCACTTAAAACCCAGACTCCTTAGGCAATCTTGGCCTTTTTGACAGAATTTTCTAAATATGCACGTAATCACACAAATATAACATCCAAGTTACAAAACCGAGCTCTGATACCACTTTGTTGAAAAATAAGAATTTCGTAATGACTCAAAACACACAAATATATTTATTTCTCATACAAATTTACAAGAAAATATGTAAACACTCTCAAATACTTGAACAAGGACTCAAGCTTTATTTCTAACTTATTTTTAAAACCTTAAGGGGGGAGGGGTATTTATAGTTGAAGCAAACCATTCTAAACCATTGATTTAGTCTTCACGTAGAACACCAATGTTGACTTTGTGCAGCACACCAATGTTGACTTTGTCCAGCACACCAATGTTGACTTTGTCTAGTACACCAATATTGACTTTGTCTAGTACACCATTGTTTACCAAATCTAGTACACCATTGCTTACTAAATCTAGTACACCAATTTAGACAATTCAATATTCTAGATTAAGTTTACAATTCAACAATAATGACCGAATTTGAGTGCTTACTACTCATTCTATAGCCATCTGTTGTATTAAACCATGCCTTTTCGTTTATTTTCAATTATCTTTTTATATTCGAACAAAATATTATTATTCGAGTGTTATGACCATTCTGTAGTGTAGCATGAGATTCAACCGTAACAATGATGGTTTATTTCAATTGATTGGGCCCAGGTTTTTGGGCTAATATTAGGGCTCTCAATTGGGATCTTTGGAAGTTTATATTTTTAAGTCCGTAAAAGAGTTATCACTTCGAGAGACAACGTGTGCCAGCAGAGGACAAACAAATGATTAAACTATATTCAAACTGCTCAAAGGTACTAATTAATTTATTTAGTAAAATTTTAAAATAATATAAGATTATTGTTTTATATACAAATCTTGTTTGTTGTTGGGATAAACTAACAAAAATAATTACGGTGCATTACCTTATTCCCTCTTTGTGAATTTAATAAAAAACAAATGAATAGAGTAACAATTTTAGACAAAATAACATTTTGGACAGTATTGGGACCATCACAACACAACCACAAAATACAATCAATTTAATGTGAAAAATCTTCATAGTATAAGGAATAAAAATTATTGAACTGTAATCCATCTAAAAACTCTACTATGATCAAATAATGAAAATATACAAATTCTCTTTAATTAAAATTAGAGGTACGAATCTACAATATTCTCAAGATCAAATAATCTTGACAAATAATTGAATTTTACAAAAACATTAGAGAGAGTTTTAGAAATTTCACCAAAAATAGTAGCTCAATTAACAACTTTGAAATATAGTGAAAGAGAGCTTTAAATTCAATCTCCACTGTTCAAAATGTAGTTCTCTTAATCTTAAAGCTGCTGATAAAATTTCAAATCAATTGGACTACAAATCGACTTCCAATCGACAACTTGATCAAAGTTATTTCGGGTTCATTATTATTCCTTTCTCTTGTGAATAGTATCCACTCTATCTAAAACTGTGAACAATGCTCGTTTTCTCTTTTTAATACACACACACACACATATATATATATATATGAATAAAAAAATTAAAATACTAAATTTAATTTTAAAAAGACTAAAATATCTTTAGATTAATTAGAATTAATTAAGTTGAAGAGAAAATGTGGACATCTCCACAAAGGAGAAACCCGACCCAATAATTTTCTCAAGTTTATTTGATTTAATATGACATGTTTGTCTTTTGTATTTTTTTTTTAAAGATTTAAATCTTATTCACAGCTAAATTATCAAATTATTCAATTTCTATATATAATATTTTAAAAAATAAGAAGAAGATGAATGATATTCTTTGGTTATCAGAGCAGTGGGGTACTTTTTAGCATATTAACTTCAAAGTTTGGTTTCTTTGTTTATTGCTAAATTCAAATTGACTGGTCAGGTCTTGAAGAGAACAATTAAAAAATAAATGATAAACAAATTATTTAATAAATATAGAAACGTTGATCTTCAACTTAAAAGACACAAAATATTATTGAGAAGTACCCGATATTAAAATAAATATTGTCATTGAAGTGAAATAATATTTTTATAGTAGGCACAAACATCTTTAATATTTTTTATTTTAAATACTTTAGTATCAAATTGTTCGATTCAATTTTCTTAATATTTTTAAAACTTTTTTTAAGCTTGATGAATTTTTTGATAAGAGAGTTTTCATATACCCCTCCTGAAACTTGTTGCGTATAATTTTACTTAAATGATAGGTATATATATATATATATATATATATATATATATATATATATATATATATATATAAACCCATATTTCTTCTTGTCATATATAATTCCATTTAAATAGCAAGTATATAATCATAAACTTTATTTGTATTAATTCACTATTTGTGTCATTTTATAAAATTTAGTAAAGGAAATTCTTTTATTGATATTCAGCTTAAGAATTAAAAGGAGAAATATTAAAGGAAGTTTATGAACAATACAGAAAACAATTTAATTAAACCAATATTTCTTTTTAAGTATTAAGAACTAAATTGGAATTTTCTCTAATGTGGTTATCCGTTAAACATGAATCAAGAGAAGGATTAGAAAAAAAAAATATAATGTCCTACACGATATAATGAATCTAATATATTTATGAGAACATGAGGAATAACAGAGAAATTAGAATATATAACATCATCAACTCTCTTTTTTTATTTTGTATGGTATGAAAAATAATAAATTAAATTTTCTATATGGAAAATGTAAACACATTAAAATAGCACATAATAGGGCTGCGTTGACTGCCATAGGTGTGGATTGGAACCTCGCAAGGCTCCTAAGGTGCTTATTTTCACTTGGCCACCTCCTCCTCCGTGGTGGATCGAAGTGAACATGGATGGGTTGGCTAGGGGTAACTCGAGTGCAGCGGCTTGTGGGGGGGTTTACCATAATGATCTGGGTGCTTTTATTGGTGGCTATGGGCTATTGTTGGGCCATCGCACAACTTATTAGGCTGAAATCATGGCGGTTAATTTTGTTATAGAGTTCGCAATTGCTAACACATGGTTTAATAGTTGATTGGAATGTAATTCTTTACTAGTCATTCGACTTTTCATGAATACTTTTCGTCTTCCTTAGAATTTTTAAACAAGATAGTCAAATTGTTGCTCTTATATCTCAAAATAAATTTTAGGTATTTATAAGACCGAATAAAAAAGATTAGAATATGAAAAATCGAATCGATTCAGATCAAATTTATTTCAGTTCTGTCATACATATAATCTAATTTAATTTTAAATTTAATATTAAAAAATTTAAAATTTTTAGTCCGATTTTAATTTTCACTTAAAAAAATCATACCACAACTAATTTATGTGTATATTTTTTATTTTTTATTAAATTAATTACTTATATTATATTAATAGATTTGAATATTATAAACTTAAATTATATATATGAAGTTAAAAAAAAGTGTTGTTTTGGTTTTAATTTTGAATAAATAAATTTAAAATAAAAATCTAAAAATTGAAAATTGCACAGTTGAAGTAGCCATTAATACCTTCTATGAAAACGAAAAAAGAAAAAAAAACGCCACGGGAGTGTTATCCTTCTTGATTTCACTAGCTACCATCCTAGCAATATCCCATCATCAGGTTTCAAACTTGCGTATTCCCCATCCCATACGGTAACCTGACGTGACGACTTCGTGTAGAAACACATGATGTTAGAGACTGGTCAACTATTCAACCACTCTGTGAATAATACGTAAAGCTTTATATGTCAGGCTCAGTCTCTCAGTGTAGTAATGACTCCACTACTGTTTTCCTTGCGGCTTATGCCTATGCTCAAAGCCTGAATTTGGCAGCAGATGGCAAAGACATATGGATCTTTGACATTGACGAGACTTCGCTTTCTAATTTACCAATTTTTCTCAGCATAGATTCGGGTAGGTACTTGTTTAAGTTGATTAGTTTGTTAATATTTATAATCATTGATATTATCAACTTCATTGTTATGGTGCGAATAACTCGGGTGAACCAATTGATGAAGCGAAACTCTTTGAGTGGTGTAGGGAAGGTAAATCACCAGCATTGAAGAATATTCTTGAACTCTACGCATCACTTTCGACGGATCTAGGGGTTAAGATTGTTTTCCCGTCGGCAAGGCCTGAAGACACATAAGAAAAGCTACAGAAATGAATCTAAAGAATGTTGGATAATGAAACTCGGGAGAAGCTTATCCTCAGGTACTTAATTATTGTGTATATAAATAAGTTAACTATATAAATTTGGGTACGTAATAATAGTTAAAATGTATGACATTTTATTTTTGGGCTGCAGGGATGCATCATACTCGAAAACAAAAATCGAATACAAATCAAACTAAAGAAAAAGCTTGAGGAGAGTGGGTACAGGATCGTTGGAAACATTGGAGATCAATGGAGCGATATCCTGGGGAACAACCCTGGCCGTCGAACATTCAAGACGCCTAATCCCATGTACTACAAACCATAATCAAACATTAATGTCCGAGTATTCGATGAATAAATTTGCCGCTGCCTTAAGGGCACCAAATATGTCTCTACAATAAAAACATTTTTACAAATAAATCGTCATGTATTGGTCGGCTTTGTGTGCTTAATAGTCATTCTGTATCATTTGGTTTGTAACCTAATGTGATAAGATTCAAAATATCATTAAAAGAAAATTTGCATTTCGGTTTATTTTTCAATTATTGTTCAAGTTTTATGGCCTTTCCACGGCATGATATATTCATTCTTAGCGATGATGCAGTCGGGTCAATTTATTGGACTAATGTTAGGGCCAGGTTTGTTATTTGCCAATGTGGGCCGAGTCGAGATATTTGAATTAAAGGTGGCAAATGGGCCGTGTCGGGTTGACACGGCTCATAAAAAATAGGCCCATACAGACTTTCAAGCTTCCAGTGATATTTGCTTGGGCCGGCCTGCCTGTTTTACCATCTCTACTTTGAATGTCCATATTTTTAGCTTCCAGTGATATTTCAATCTCTTAATATCTTTACTCTTGCAAAAAAATTTATAATATTTTGACTTAAATAACATCCTGAATCTTGTAACAAAAAGGGCATAAGCAAATTCCTTTGTGAAAAGGTTAATATAATGTATTATTAGATGATTTAACACTAAAGACTGATTCAATTATTAAAAAAAAAAAAGGCGATATAGATATAAAATCATAACAGCCGTAGGAATTCGGATGTTTATTAATTATTATCCCAATTATCATGCCGGTCTCTGGGAGACCGGCATGAATGTGATTGGATTTGATTGAAACACAATATCAGAAAATGGGGTTTTTAATTCCTAGAAAATTTGTTAATTTTCTTATTCTAAACGCAACCCTAAAGCGACATCAATTAATTAGCTAGCTAATGTAATACAACGGATCAGGAAGCTTGAATGTTCGATTCCCCGTGTTGGTGCCAAGCAGATCGCTCCATTGATCACCTATGTTTCCGATGATCCTGTATCCTCTCTTCTCTAGCTTTTTTCTTTCACTCGATTTGTACACAACTGCTGTTTTTCCTGAATACGATGATCCCCTGCACCCAAAAATTGTTTATGGTTGAAATAAAAGTTAAAAATAAATAGATCGCATCTCATTAACTTTAGACTTGGCGTTAAATACTATTAATGTTAAACCCTCACGGAATATCATTACTTTTGATATGATGGTACGTGTTGATACTTACTTGTGAATGAGCTTTTCCCAGGTGTGGAAGCCAACGTTAATTAAATTTTTTGTTGTAACTTTTCTCTGATCTTCTGGTCTTCCTGTGATGAACACAACCTTAACCCCAAGCGATAACAGTTTTTTGTACAGTCTAAGACTTTCTGGTAATGATGGTGCTGTTACTTTGTTGACCCATTCATTGAATAATGTAGAGTTATACGGCTCCACCCTGCAAATTTTATCACCAGAATCAATCATATTGTAAATATCTTGTACTCATAAACCAAAAATAAAGTAAAATCAATGAAAAAGAAGACAAAAATTGACAACTTATTTTAGGGTTGCGTACCCAAATCCATGCTTAGCATAATAGGGCAAATTTGATAGCGAGGTTTCATCTATGTCGAAAACCCAGATGTCCTTGCCGTCTCCGGCAAGTTTCAGGCTTTGAGCATAGAGAATGGCCTCGTTAGCAACAACTTCCGAGTCTTTCCTGTACTGCTGCCCTAACATGTAATGCCCCACGTAGCCTTCACACTTGTCCGGAACAGTTTTCCATCCTCTAATGTTGTTAGTTTCCACTCCAAGTCGCCAACTCTGGCATGATAAGCCGGGGATGTCTGTACTCCGGGAACCGGATTGTGGCCTGAGAAGGTGAATCTGATGAGTAATGTGGTGGTTTGAGCTCTCGGTTGTTGATAGAAGTGTAGCTAGGAAAAAGAAGAATGGAAAGAGGAGTAGCATTCCCATGGTAAAATAATTACTTTTGCTGAAGAGGAAAAATAATTGATACTTTCAATTGACAATTTTTACCTCCTTTATAAAGACTCTGGCTTTGTGTAATGACCTTGGAATTCAACTAAATTACATAGTATGAACATTTGATCGGGTTGAGGTAAAACTTTTTGACCATTCAATTTGTTAAACTAATCATATATATTGCTTTACTAGACTTAAAATTTTTTTTTTTTTTAAGTATGAAAAGTTTCATATTAACCTAACATTGAAAATTTAGTATACGTACATTTGAATTAAATTAAGTTAAATTTTTTCACTCAATAGATCAATAGAAATATCTAAATAAAAATATATTCAATTATAGTTTTAATAAGCCATTATAAAAGCTATTTATTTCCTACCATATACAATTTATCTAATAATTTATAAGGATATATATGGTATGTCCAATTACTTATATTTCGACTATTGTAATAGAAATTACAAAAATAAAAAATAAACATATCATTGATTAACTTGTGAATATTAATATAAATTTTCTCTTGATAGGAAATTTTAATATATAAGTATACATATATACATCTATATATATATATATATATATATATAGCTTGGATTAAATTAACAATATATTAAGAAAATGAAAACTCTTCAAGCCTATCTTTATATATGTAATCACATGTGTGTAATAGCTAGCTTGATGTGAACCAAGGGAAAATCCAAATTCCTCCATTATTATATATATATATATATATATATATATATATATATTTCCTGTTGATGCAAAAAGTTGGTTCTGAGGAAAAAGGGTGAAGTTTGGCGTAGGATTATAATTCTGAAGCTGCTGCTTATATTAATTGGTTCATATTGGAATAATCACTTGTCGGCAGGGGCTTTATATTCCTGCTTGAGAGATTCTCCTTTCATATGAATTATTTAATTACTATTATATATTTTGCTTTATTTGCTAACTCACTTCTGAGATCTACAAGTCTATTTTTTAGTAAAATATTAGAAAGATAAAATGTTCTGTGTGCGTATTTGTTACTTTTTTGAAGAATTGCAGCTCCTTTGCATAATTACATTGAAAAGTTGCCGATTAAATAATTGAATATTTCTTTCAAATAACATATTATACAAGTTGACTTTTCGTATTATCTTTTTTCCATTTCTTTTTGCTGCTCTTTGATGCATATATTGACCCTTGAAATTTTTGAGCTTTTGGCCTTTGAAGACAGTGAAGGAAATTAAGCAATTAATTTGGAAGGAATCCATTTTACTTTGTCTTCCTCTCAAGGATCCAAATTGGATGGATTGTATCGTTTCCCCCTTCATTTTCAGAATGTTATGGAGCCACAAGTACTTCAGTGGAGGTTTAGCATTTTCGGAGGATACTTTATTGTATGTGCTTTGACATTGTGTATAATCTCCATTATGTGGTAATTAAGTGATCGTGATGATCCATTTTAATTTTCAAAAAGGAAATTAAAGATGGTGAAAATGATGGATACACTGAACCAAACTCTGAATGCATGAGATGAGAGCAGATTACTTAGAGAGTTGAAGATATGTTGAAGATATGCAAAGCACTTTTATATGTAATGGTTATCCTTTGAGCTTGTTGACAATGTGCTTATCCAAAATCATGACATAATATAGAGGACAACTCAGTAAAAAAAAAATTTTATTAATGAACTACTATATACATATGGGTTAAACTTTTGGAAAGCTAAGTGTCTATTTGATATAATTCTTTTACTTGTTAAAAGTAGTCTGGACAAAAATTCGAATTAAAATCAAGTTCAACTTAAATCTGGATAAATTTTATTAATTTAAACTTAGCATGAGTCTAACTTGATATCTACATTGTTTCGACTAGAACTTGACTTAAAAATATATATAGGATAGAGTTTTTATTGTTAATTTAATTATTATTCAAAATATTTTTTAGATGATTAGAAAAGTTATTTTATATTTATTCAAAAAAGTCTAAATTTTATCCTAAATATATTAATATGAGTTTTAAAAAACTTATTTATTTTACATAGAAGTGAAAACTTTTCACTTTATAAAATATTAAACTTTTATTATATATTATTAATCGAACTTAAGATGACTTAGGAGCATTAAACATGTTCTTAATCATTCAAACTATCTAAAAAATATAATTATTGTTCAAAGTCTTACTTATAAAGCTTTGTAAAAAATTTATTTTGAAAAACTCTATTTTGACAAATTATACCAAACTAACTATGCTATTTGGGTTGGGAAAAAAGATAGTTAAATTCCACTATACTTAAAAAATTGTCCATCAAATAATATGATATTTTATATGTAATTATTTACAATATTCTAAAACACATGGTAAAAATTAAGAAATTTAGAAATATGCATTTCTACTTATACACTCATCCAATAAAAACATGTTAAGGATGCTTTTATTTTAAAAACTAAAACCAAACCTAGATGGAATGAACAATAAGATATTTTTGTTGGTATGAGCAATTATCAGTATACAGGCTACAATAACTTCAATCATTTAAGTTATTTACAATCTAAAACTATTCAACTAAAATTTGTAATTAAATTTAAATCTTATTAAAGTTAAGATTTCAAAAGTTTCTTATTCACGTTCAAACAGAAAATCAAACCTTGTGCTACGTACATTTCATCGCATGTATCATCTTTCCCATAAATGAGAATTGAGAAGCAGAGAAAACCTCTCAATCTCAGCTATCAACATCAAATTATTGAAAGTTATTGAGGAAATGAAAAAGTTGATAAAGTTGATAAGTCCAGATGTTTTGCATTCATTAAATGTGCCCCACAGATTTCACAATTATTCCGAAAAACAAAAGCAGGGCCCATTGAGCCGACCCATAATCCAACAGGCCCACGAGAGACGAGTTACTCTCTCAATGCTTTTTTTTTTTTTGATTGAAGTCACTCTCTCAATTTTGAAAACGTATGCTGTGAGTACAATTTATGAATGTGGTTCCAAATCAATACATATTTATCTCTTTCATTTTCATTTATTTATTACATACATTAAAGAAATATAAAAAGTACATGGTATACTTTACATAACTTTCCTAGTAATTTTCAAGTTAATTTTATTTTATTTTTTATTTACTAAAAAAATGCTCATGAATTTATATAATAAATAAATCGTGAGAACAGATTGAGAGTATAATATTTTCATACATATATTTATATTTATTTTTATATTGATATATATACTTCTAACGATTGAAATTAAATCTAATATATATAGTTAATGTATCATAATTAATGTATGCATAAATTTCATTAAAAGTGTATGAATTTAAAAGTTTATAAATAAGTGTAAAATATGAGACGCTCAATTTTTTCTCATAAATTGTATAGTATAAAAATTTAGGTTTATAAAAAGATTTTTATTTTCGTCTATTCACATGAATTAAGATAAGTGACTCGAAATATGATTTTTCTTTTAAGTATTTTATTATTTTTCATCAGAAAAATTAAATGATAAAAAAATATTTTGAAAATTTTGCTAATAATATAATGTTACTATTATATCATTTTATAAAAATAAAGTTTGTATTTCTAAAATTAGTGCTACTAAATACACAAATTCAGAGAGCTATAAGTTAATATTAATATACCTAAGTTTCAATTTATTTACTTCTACGAGATTCTTTTTATGATACTCATTTCAAGAGATAAACGTTGCTATGTACAAAGTTTGTGAATCTGCAAGTGAAAAGGTTGATTTTTATTTCTTTCTAATAGATGTTTCCGGAGAAGAATAACTAAATTAAGAAGTAATTAATTTTTAATTTTGATTTAAGGGCAAAGGAGTACAATGAGACATCGTTTACAGAATGGGAACTAGAAGGCAAAGCACCAGGAATACCAGCCACCACCCTTAATCTTTGCAATAAATTATTGAAACTTGGGTACAAGATTGTCTTTCTTACAGGCAAATCTGAAAGCATAAGGAATGATACAGAAATAAATATGAAGAATGTCGGTTACCATACTTGGGAGAAGCTCACACTAAAGTAATTAAACAACTCTGAAAGCACCACAGCCAGTGATTTTATTTCACAGCAATTATGAATTTACGTAAAATTCTTTTTCTATGCAGACAAACCTCTGAAAAGGGTACAACAGCAGTTGTATACAAATCAAAGAAAAGAAGGGAGCTGGTGAAGCAAGGGTTAACTGCATGGTTTGCATGCATATGAATAAATTAACGCTATGTTCTTGGCCAAGAATGCTTGCTTTTTCTTTTTTTTATTTTTTTTCTGTGTTACTTTTGAGCACGTGAAGAAGTGTAGGACCAGATTCCTTTAATAAATTATGGTGCTTTAGCTGCTTTATTGAAATGTGTACCACAAAGTTGGTAGAGAGAAGGGAAAAAAAAAGCTGTTTATTCAAACTTAGCATGCGATGGTAGAGGTTTGAAAACTCTTTTTATGTTTTACAAATCCGAAGACTATAGAGGGAAAAAAAAAGGTGAACTTTCATAAAAAGATATATAAGAGGGGAAAAAAAATCAATTATGCAACAGTTGCAATCAATCAGTTCAGCTATCCCTGCTAATTTCAAGACCCTTACTGTTTTAAAGATAAAATACACTGTCTAAATTGTGTAACAGTTGCTTAATTCCGTGAACTAACAGAAATTTTGATTGTAAGTGCTTCCTTTATTATGCCATATGTCTGCGTATATAATCAATACAATCACCATAACAACAGCACAAACTCAGCTAGCTGCATGTTAAAGAAGCAATTCAGCCAACAACTAGGGTTAATGAATGTGAATGCAAAGTTGTCGTATGTGAGTTCAGCGATTAGTACCGTTCATCGAGTTTGATGAATCACAATGAACAATAAATCTCCAAGAACTGGTCTTGCACGTTGTGTATATTATGATGTAACTTGTCCAAGCCCTCTTCCTGAACTATCTAAGCAAGAAAACACAAAACGCGAAGGCCCCAGCGACACTACCCGAAGAATTAGAGAGACCTATTTCTAATACGATAGATCAAGTAGATGTCAGGCAGCTCGGCAAGAAAGAATATTTTGGTTGCCTTTACTGTTAAAAGAATGAGAGTTAAAAGGTACAAAACATTAGGGACTAAAAAGAATGTTTGAAAAATATTCTTTTGATAATATATTTGGGATAGGAATAGAACGATCTACACCCAGATCATCAGTTAGTGAATCAAAGAATGAAAAATAAAAATAAAAAGGCCTGGAGCTTTTTCAGGAATTTCTTAATGAAAATCTGTCCTCCATGAAAATTTAATTTCCGAGAAATTTCAGTTAATTATTTCATCCATTATTCTATTCGCAAGTTCGAGCAAACTATTGAAAGCATACAATTGTTTTGTTCATTCTCCATTGTCAACTGTCCTCCGGCGCCATTAATTGATTATTATATTTTTCATATCTTGTGGCTTCTAAATGTGAATTTAGCGTACAGTTTCATTAGTAGTACCACAAAACCAGGCCTGATCGATTGTAAACTCCTGTACTATTTCTCATCATTGAACAAATTTCTATATTATTTCCGGAGTTACAAAAAAAAACATCCCAAAATAAGAAAAGAAAAATCCTTTTCATTTTCGGCGAAAACATTCACCAACATGTTTGTTTTGGGCTAAGTTTAGGGCCAGGTTTCGTGATTTGCCAATTTGGGCCGACTTGAGATGTCCGTATTTGAAGTGCTTGATATAAACATAATGTTTTTGATTTATAACAAATAAGATCCTGCCTAGCTCCGGTTAAAGTAATAAAACTCCCAGTGTATTACGTTACTTAATAATAACCGATATCGATCTCAATCATCTCAGTAGAAATAAGAGTGTAATTTATAAATCATTGCAATGATTTGAATATTATCATCCTAATTACAAGATATTCACTAGCAATTGCATTGAATGTGATATCGGATATGGCTGCGACACGAGATGCGATATTTCGCTAATCCAAACATAGGGTTTCCAATTTTATTTTTTTTTAAAAAGGAAAATCTCCAAGAAAAAAATTCTTTGAGAGATATTAATTAAATAAAATAAAGAAAAGGGAGTAAGACAACAGGCAAAGGCCAAAGAGTTTCCCAGCAATTCATTTCCCTCAGTTACCTCTTGAAAATTTATTAATTCTCTCAATATTCTAGAATGACAATCCAATACAAATTTGGTGAATTGAATGTTCTTGCATTCATTCTAGACCCTAAACTTTCAACTATTAATTAGCTGATGTAGTACAATGGATCAGGCAGCTTGAAAGTCCGATTTCCTGTGTTGGTGCCAAGCAGATCGCTCCTCTGATCGCCTATGTTTCCACTGATCCTGTATCCTCTCTTCTCGAACTCTTTTCTTTCCATCGATTTGTACACAACTGCTGAATATGATGATCCCCTGCACACAAAGATTAATACTCGTTAAAAAGTTAAAAATAAATAGAGCGACATCTGATCTCATTATTTGTAGATCTGGCGTTCAATAATACTGTCAAACCCTTGATTACCTCGTAGGGTTACTTTCCATATGGTTGTGTTGAAATCGTTTTTAATACTTGTGGATGAGCTTTTCCCACATGTGGAATCCAACGTTCTGTAAATTTTTCGCTGTAACTTTTCTCTGTCTTGCCGTGATGAACACAATTTTAACCCCAAGCGACAGTACTTGTTTGTTGTACAGTCTGAGACTTTCTGGTAATGTTGGTGCTTGCCCTTTGTTGACCGATTCGCTGAATAATGTAGTTAGATTTGTTTTATGTACATAATTATCACGTGTGAACCAAAGGGAAAAATCAAAATTCCTAGATTACAGTCCTGTTGATGCAAATTGGTGCCACATATTCCATATCCTAATTAAAAGTAAAAATCTTTATTTTGGATAGTCCTGTACATGTCATTTTTCTCCTCGGTCGTTTTCCCAGGTGAAAAGTTTTGAGTAACGAGTGAGGATATATGCTGCTGAATTTGGTCATATTGGAAATTTGGAATAATCACTTGTCGGTAGGTGCTGTGTCCAGTTGCTGCATCACAGATTCTCCTCTCATATAAATTAATTACTATTATACATTTTGCTTTATTGCTATAATATCCCTTTTGAAGATGTAGGGGTAATTTATAATTAATTTACTAGTAAATTTTCCTTTGACCAATTAATTTATTTAATAAATTTCTACTAAAGATAATATTTTTCCTTTCTATAGTACTAATATATGTTGAAGGATCGTTACTAGAAAAATATAGATGTTAGGTGTATGTTAATATAAGTTATATCCACACGATTAATTTTTTACTTCGAACGTCCAGATTTTATTGAAGTACTACATTTGATGTATATTTAACTCTTAGAAAATTTGACATTAATTGCTAGTTCTTTGTATTCAATATTAACTATCATAGTTAACGTCAAGCATTTATTATTAGGTAGGATCTACTGTATTTTCTTTAAGCCTTGATCAATCATATTGTAAGGCAGCTCATAGCTATCAACAGCAATGCAAAATAGCCCTAGTACTGTTGAAAAATAAGAATTTCGTAATGACTCAAAACACACAAATATATTTATTTCTCATACAAATTTACAAGAAAATATGTAAACACTCTCAAATACTTGAACAAGGACTCAAGCTTTATTTCTAACTTATTTTTAAAACCTTAAGGGGGGAGGGGTATTTATAGTTGAAGCAAACCATTCTAAACCATTGATTTAGTCTTCACGTAGAACACCAATGTTGACTTTGTGCAGCACACCAATGTTGACTTTGTCCAGCACACCAATGTTGACTTTGTCTAGTACACCAATATTGACTTTGTCTAGTACACCATTGTTTACCAAATCTAGTACACCATTGCTTACTAAATCTAGTACACCAATTTAGACAATTCAATATTCTAGATTAAGTTTACAATTCAACACTCCCCCTTAAACTTAATCTAATCACCTACGTATAAGCACACGATCAAAATATCTCCATCTTTGATCTTGATATAAAGTGCGTGTTCATAAGGGCACTTAGTGAAACCATTCTTTTGGAAATACTTGTCGATTCGACTATTCCATGCTCTTGGTGCTTGTTTCAAACCATAGAGAGCCTTTATCAATTTCAACACCTTGTCCTCTTGCCCTTTAACTTCGAAACCTGTAGGTTGTTGTATGTAGACTTCTTCTTCGAGAACTCCATTCAAGAATGCAGATTTTACATCCATTTGATGGATCTTCCACTTGTTTTGAGCTGCCAAGGAAATGATTAGTCTTACAGTTTCTAAGCGTGCTACCGGAGCAAACACCTCATCATAGTCGATGCCGGCTCTTTGACTGTAGCCTTTTGCAACTAGCCTCGCTTTGTATCGTTCAATTTCTCCTTTTGAATTCTGCTTTACTTTGTACACCCATTTGACTCCAATAGCTTTGTGTCCTTTAGGAAGTGACACAAGCTCCCACGTATCATTCTTCACAATAGCTTTAATTTCTTCATCCATTGCATTTCTCCATTTTTCATCTTGTATAGCTTCTCCAAAACTCATTGGTTCACACT
Source organism: Melia azedarach (assembly GCA_028052125.1). Taxonomy (NCBI): domain Eukaryota; kingdom Viridiplantae; phylum Streptophyta; class Magnoliopsida; order Sapindales; family Meliaceae; genus Melia; species Melia azedarach. The sequence continues at coordinate 1,533,442 of CM051398.1, read as the reverse complement.
CAGCAAAAAGACAAAAAAGAGTGAGATTATCTAACCTCTCAGTTACCTCATAGAGATCTTGGAAACTCCTTGTGCGTTCTTCATTTCTTTCCTTTAAAAAGGATGGTGGTGAATCTCCTTGATTGTTTGTTGTTGGTGAAGTTGGTGGAGTATGCGGAGTAGTAGGTTCTTCTCTTGCTTCTCCTGCTTGCTCCATTATTGGTTCTTCTTCAAACAAAGGAAAGAAGTTGAAGTCATCGACATCTGGACCAAAATCTCATTCTCCTTCTTCGTCAAATATTACATCTCGACTGATCATAATCTTTTTGCTGTTTGGATTATACAACTTGTAACCCTTTGAACTTGAATCATAGCCAATGAAGATAAAACTCTCGCTTTTATCATCCAACTTTGTTCTTCTCTCGTCTGGTACATGAACATGAGCTACACTTCCAAAAACTCTAAGATGAGAAATACCAGGCTTTCTTCCACACCATGCTTCTTGTGGTGTTTTTCCCCACACGCTTCTTGTTGGAGATCTATTGGATAGATATACAGCAGTTGATACAGCTTCAGCCCAAAACTCCTTGGGTAGTCTTTTACTTTTCAACATACTCCTCGCTATGTTGAGAATTGTTCGATTCTTTCTTTCAGCAACACCATTTTGTTGGGGGGATCTCGGAACGGTTAAGAATCGTCGAATTCCATTTGCTTCACAGAATTCTTGAAATTCCTTGGAAGTGAATTCTCCTCCACGATCAGTTCTCATGGCCTTAATCTGACGACCACTTTCTTTCTCAACGGCAGCTTTAAATTTCTTGAAAGCTCCAAATACCTCAGACTTTTGCTTCAAAAGGTAGATCCATGTTTTTTTTGAAAAATCATCAATAAAGAGAAGGAAATAATTATTGTTACCAAGAGATCTTGGCTTGAATGGACCGCATACATCAGCATGAATGAGCTCCAGTGGTTTCTTGGCTCTAAAGGTAGACTCTTTTGGAAAGCTTTTTCTGAATTGCTTCCCATGTAAACATCCTTCACAAAGTTGGTTCGGATGATTGATGTAAGGAAGACCTCTTACCATCTCCTTCTTAGCCAATAGCTCTAACCCTCCAAAGTTGAGATGCCCAAATCGAAGATGCCATAGCCATGATGCATCTTTGTAACAAGCTTTCAAACATTTCGCAACATCGTTTTGAATATTCAAAGAAAACATTCTATTCTTTGACATTTTCACTTTAGTAATTAAGTTGCCTTTGTCATCTCTTATAAAAAGACTATAATCTTTCATATGAATATCATAACCTTTTTCTAAGAGTTGACCTAAACTCAAAATATTACTTTTCATATTAGGCACATAGTAGACATTTCCAATAAATTGATGTCTACCATCTTTCAATTGTATAAGAATGTTACCTCTTCCTTTCACGGCTATTTTTGAATCATCACCAAAAGAAACATTTCCATTTGTTGATTCGTCTAACTCCACGAACATGCTTCTTTTTCCACACATATGATTGCTCGCACCAGTGTCAAGATACCATGTGTTTTCTTGGCCTCCACTATTGTCTTTGTATGCTAACAAGACAGTTTCATCTCCTTGATTCTTTTCTTCTACATAGTTAGCCTTTTCTTCCACTTCATTGTTGTAGGCTCTACATGCAGAAGCATAATGGCCAAACTTTTGACAATTATAACATCTGACTTTAGACTTGTCGTACCTTGTATTTGGATTGTTCCTTCCACGACCTCGTGTTGAGCTTTCTCCTTTCTCATAGTTGTTGAAATTATTGTAATTATAATTCCAACCTCGTCCACGACCACGGCCTCTACTTTGTCCTTGACCTCGACCTCTACCTCGACCATGTTGGTTTCTATCATAGCTTTGAATTTCTTCTTTCTCCTTGAATTGCATCTTGAGAAGTTGTTCGGAGATGCCTTGCTTCTTTTTTATTTTTTCTTCATAGGCTTGCAATGATCCTTGTAGTTGGTCGATCGTCATTTCTTCCAAATCTTTAGTTTCTTCAATTGTTGTGACTATGTGATCAAATTTTGAATCCATAGATCGTAGTATCTTTTCCATTATCCTTACTTCACTTAATTTTTCACCATTTCTTTTCAATTGATTAGAAATAGCTTCAATTCTAGAGAAGTAATTAACAATTGACTCGCCTTCCTTCATATATAAAGTTTCAAATTCTCCTCTCAATGTTTGAAGACGTACCTTTTTTACTTGCTCGGCGCCTTTGTAGGATGTCTGAAGTTTATCCCATGCTTGCTTTGCGGAAGTTGCATTTGATATCTTCTCAAAAGCATCATCATCTAATGCTTGATAAATGACATAGAGAGCTTTTTTGTCTCTCTTTCTCGAGTCCTTCAACGTGTCTCTTTGTGCTTGAGTCAAAACAGAAATGGCAACATCATCTCTAGGTTCATTATAACCTTTCTCCACGACCTCCCACACATCTTGTGCTCCAAGGAGTGCCTTCATTTTTATGCTCCAATTATCATAATTGCTTCTATTGAGAATTGGAACTTGAAATGGTGTCATACCTCCATTTGCCATAACTTTCTAACAGTATTTCGGATAGTAATATGAATGTTTATAGGTGTGAAAATATACACTAAGAAAATTCCCAGGAAAGACTGGAGGGGTCACAACGGTCCCACTTAAAACCCAGACTCCTTAGGCAATCTTGGCCTTTTTGACAGAATTTTCTAAATATGCACGTAATCACACAAATATAACATCCAAGTTACAAAACCGAGCTCTGATACCACTTTGTTGAAAAATAAGAATTTCGTAATGACTCAAAACACACAAATATATTTATTTCTCATACAAATTTACAAGAAAATATGTAAACACTCTCAAATACTTGAACAAGGACTCAAGCTTTATTTCTAACTTATTTTTAAAACCTTAAGGGGGGAGGGGTATTTATAGTTGAAGCAAACCATTCTAAACCATTGATTTAGTCTTCACGTAGAACACCAATGTTGACTTTGTGCAGCACACCAATGTTGACTTTGTCCAGCACACCAATGTTGACTTTGTCTAGTACACCAATATTGACTTTGTCTAGTACACCATTGTTTACCAAATCTAGTACACCATTGCTTACTAAATCTAGTACACCAATTTAGACAATTCAATATTCTAGATTAAGTTTACAATTCAACAAGTACTTAGTGGGCGAACATGAGAAAATTTACAGTACACATGTACGTAACAGGTAAACATATTGTTTAATTAGTTGATTCGATTAGGAAGCTATGTCACATTTAACTATAGTCTCGTAATATTCATATAGCAAGAGAAATTGTCGGTCCCATAATGTCATCTAACTCTATCCTCGCATGTCAAATTTGAAAGATTTGATCGTTGAGGTATAAAATTAAATAAAGCCGAAACACCATAGTTTATTAGAGGAATCTGGTTCTACAAATTCTTCACATGCTCAAAAGCAACACGGGAAAACCAGAGACCAAAAAAGAAATTAAGAGCAAGCATTAATTATTCATTGCCAAGTATTAACTTAGCATTATTTATATATGTTAATTTAGGCGGCGTAGAACATTGGATTTGGGAGTTTAAAAGTTCTGTTGCCTGCATAATCCCCCGACAAATCGCTCCATTGATCTCCGATGTTGCCTATAATTCTGTATCCTTGGTTCACTAGCTCCCCTCTCTTCTTTGATTTGTATACCGCTAATGTTGTTCCCCTTTCAGAAGGTTGCCTACATAATCGATAATTGTTGCCAAATAAAATCATCACTGGCTGCAGTCTCTGATTTCAGAAATAATTAAACAGAAAAAGCGAAAATTAAAGAAGAGGTTATGCTTAGTTAATTAATTATATACCTTAGCACGAGCTTCTCCCAAGTGTAGTAACCAACATTCTTTAAATTTGTTTCTGTAACATTTCTTACGCTTTCAGATTTGCCTGAAATAAAGACAATCTTGTACCCACGATTCAATAATTTCTTGTAAAGCTTAAGGGTGGCTAATAATGCTGGTGCTTTGCCTTGCAGTTCCCATTCCTTTTTCGCTGTCGAATTGTACTCCTTTGACCTGCAATCACTCATATACAAAATCAATGTTTTGCTTAAGATGTTAGCTAGATATATGTTAATTATTTGCTTACCCAAATAGAACGTCAGATCGAGAATAGTAAGGGAGGTTAGAGAGTGAACTTTCACCAATATCAAAAACCCAAACATCTTTGCCATCTTCTTTGAGCTGAATACTCCTAGCATGTTTGTATGCAGCAGATGTTACATAGTTACAATCTGCAGGGTACTGGGATCCTGACATGTAATCCGCAACATAGTACGCACAATCCGCTGGAACCACGTCCCAATCCCGGACATTGTTCGTTTCCACGGCTAGCCTCCAACTCAGGCAGTTACGACCGTTGACGGAGCCGGAGTGTGGAAGGAGAAGGTCACTTTCGAAGGGAACTGCTTCAGTAAAGGCCACTGATACTATAGCGGCAAGGAAGAAGAGGACTTTCATTTTTGTGTCAAATATTTTGCTTGTGCTTTGCTTAGGTTTGAATGGAGCTAGCTTCATGCATATCGACTCCTTATTAAATAAGTCCTATCTTGCCAAAATGACCCTTGGTTTGCCTACTATTTACAAAATCATTTTCTAATTTTCAATTTTTATTTATAGATGATTTTTAAGTTACAATAATTTACAAAGATCCAAATAATTTTGAAAAAAAAAAACAAATCATTTTGAAAATGACAAAACCTAATATATTTCCAAGTCGAGTATGCTTTTAGGCAAACATTTATTACATCAAATTATACGGTGTCGTTTTTTAAAACCAATTAGATTAACTTGATATGTTGATATAATATCTCATTATTATCTTTGTATGATATATATAGGATACAACTTTTTTGTTATAAAATAATGTGATAAATCACGTATTATTGAGACATATTTAAAAACATATATTATTTTTATATTTTAATTTTCGAATACAAAACAATAAAAATAACAATACCAGCTTTAAAGTTAAAAGACAAACCATATAAATTCAAGTGATTTCTAATCTTATTCACCCAAATGCATTGAGATTAGAACTCTTGATATGAACATAGATTTTATTAACTTTCACTGCACTCCAGTAAAAAAGTTAATAAATCAATTTTACAGAAGAATTTTCTTCTAATTTCGATTTGTGTATAAGTTAGAAGTGAGATTCCCTTTGCATGTCCGTAAAAATAATAATAATAATTTAAAAAAAAAAACTAAAATGAAGCAGGAAAATTAGTTCGAATATTCTGCGAATGATACCACGTCCTTATTTCCGGATGTAATAATTTTTCAAAAAAAAAATGAAAGAGATAAATGTGAATCGGTTTTCGGAGCATCATTAATAATTGTAGTACCGTCAGTATAATAGCACACGTTTTTAATATTGGGAGAGCGACCCGTGTTTAATGGGCCCATTAGCAATCTATCTATCTTGTGTGAACCAGAAACCTCCAAGAACACGTTCTGTATACATTGATGGAACCCGTCCAAGCCCTCTTCGCCAGAAAATATTTCCACCTTTAATTCACACAGCTAATACCAACTTCATTCGTTAAAATCCTTAATAATTGCAAGAACCCACATATAATTTATCACAAAAAAGATAATCCGCTGACGATTAACGTCCCAAAAATTCATTTTGGGCCGAAACAGCCACCAATGTGTTTTTCCTGGGCTATGTTAGGTACAGGTTTCGTGATTTGCCCATTTGGACAGAGTTGGGATGCCGATATTTGAAGATAAGATCCAGCCTCCGGTCAAAATATATTATTATATTCCAACCGATCAGTTACAATTTTAACCTCAAAAATCTAATCCAAAAAAAGAGATTAAAAAAAAGAGCAAAGGAACATCTTCTAGAAGAGTTATATTACAAAATAAGTTTTCTTTTTAAACTCATAAAAAAAAATACCGAGTGTAAGTGTATTAGTTTTATTTTTTCCTTGTATTTTGGTAGGTTATAAGATCTGTTGAGTTGTTGTTGTAATTAATGTTAGTACAATCTGTATTAAAATGGAGTGAAAATCTGCATGTTGTGATCTTTCTTATTGTAGAATAAAAATTCTTGATGTTGTTTCAAAAAAATAAAGTAAAATAAAAATAGGCAACAAAAATTGACTAGTAACTTGTTTTAGGGTTGCTTACCCGGACCCATTCTTAGTATAATAGGGCAAATTTGATAGTGAGGTTTCATCTATGTCCAAAACCCAGATGTCCTTGCCACCTTCGGCGAGTTTCAAGCTTTGAGCATCGAAAATGGTCCTGTCTAGCATATTGTTCACAAGCGGCACTGGTAACACGCATGAGCACAAAAATAGTATGCCTAGCACCCATGCTTTTTTTGTAAGATAAGATGTTTAATTGATTTTTTTTACTTTCCCAGAATAATTAATCTAGCACACTTATTAGTTCTTAGCAGGACAAAATACCTAATCCGTCTTTTTTTTACATTTTTAGGACAATCTGATTAACACATACCTTTTATTGAGATAATATACCTAAAACAGACACATGTGAGATAGCAAAATGGGATAAAAATATTTTTATTGAACGTCAAATCTTGTTTGATTCTTTGACGCAATCAATTTATACGAGATTAGACATTGTTTTAGTCTTAACGGCTCAAAACACTAGTGTCAAGATAACAATTTTATAAGGGATCAAACAAAAGAAAAAAAAAACTTTATTGATTCAAAGATTGTTTAAAATTATAACATAAACTCTCTATACATAATAGAGAAATTTTGGTGTTACAAATTAATTCAAATAAGAAAATATAACTTTTATCTAAATTAGAAATTATGAATTAAATAACAAATCGAATTCGTAAAAATAAAAAACTTTTTAAATTAAATAAATTTTAAAATTGTCTTACATCAATTCCTCTTTAGTAAGACAACATACTTAGCATTTACTCTTTGATAGGACAACATGGCTAGTATAAATATGCACGAGACCTTCCTTCTTCTCGAATTGCTCATATCAATTATTAATATTTATAATTTCTACAACATATATAGTATATTATTATTATTATTATTATGTTTATATATTTTTTTGGATAAAATATTTAATAATCTATAATATATATATATATAATACAAATTTTATTCCTATAAAATAATGCAATGATATTATATTATTGACACATATTTAAAAGAAAATGTTAATTTTATTGTTTAAATTCCTAACATAAAACAATAAAAATATCAACATAAATTTAAAAGATAAAAGATAAACTATATAAATTCAAGTGACTTCTCATCTTATTCACCCAAATGCATTAAGATTAGAACTCTTGATATGAACATAGATTTTTAAATTATTTTATAACGTATTGATATTATAAGCTTTCATTGCACTCTAATTGGCTTGGCTTTTTACAGTGAAAGTATACGGTTCATAAATTGATTTTTCCATCACACCAATTTTAAAGAAGTTTTTTTTTATTTCGATTTTTTGTGTATAGGTTGGAGTGAGATTCCGTACGTTTGGATGTTAGTAAAAAAAAAAAACTAAAGTGAAACTGAAAAATTAGTTCGAATATTCTGTAAATGATACCACGTACCTTATTTCCCGATGTTAAAAAAATGAAAGAGATAAATGTGAATCGGTTTGGAAGCACATACATGATTGCACTGATAACATAATTCAATACAATATAATATAATATAATATAATAGGACACGTTTTTAATATTGGGAGAGCGACACATCTCTGGTGGGCCCATTGGCATTTATCTGGTGGGCCCAATTGTCCGCGCCCTCTTATCCTTTTCCAGGCATTTACAGCTAGTAGATTCCCAGAACCAAAAGCCAAAAAAAAAAAGGGGTGAAATTTGTGGGGCAACCTTTTCAGAGGTCTTTTGTTTGTTTGCTTATTCATTTCTGGCAAAAATGATCCGTACATGTAATAAAATTTCATGCATGGAGAATAACTCCAACTTCTTGAATCAAAGCCTTTGGTAAAACCATAAGAAATCAATTATGATGCAATACTTGAAGTCAATCAATTCGGCTATCCCTGCTAATTTCAAAATTGTGTAGGAGTTGTTTCTATGAACACACACAAAAATTTGACGTGTAATTAATTGAACCCTTTAATATGCAATGAGTGCATATGATATAATCCATACAACCACCGAAATAACATCTCACAAACGTACTCAGCTGCATATATATTAGAGAAACAATTCATCCAACAACTGGGGTTAATGAAATGTCAGTGCAAAGTTATCATATACGAGTTCAGCGAGTAGTAGTGCAGCTCCTCGGAGTTTGATGAAATGTTGTGAACCAGAAATATCCAAGAACACGTTCTGTAGATATTGATGGAACCTGTTGATGAAATGTTGTGAACCAGAAATCTCCAAGAACTCGTTCTGTATATATTGATGGAACCTGTCCAAGCCCTCTTCCTGAAATATCTAAACAAACATGCTTGATTGCTTGTCACTTTAGTTCCCACTCAAGATAAAAACTATTGCGCCTGGAAATATTTTCCACCTTTAATTCACACAGCTGATACCAACTTCATTCGTCAAAATGATTAATGATTGCAAGAACCCTAGGAAAAGATATAATTTGATAACAAGGGATATTATCACATCGAGATTTGAATTTATATTACTTAAAAAAAAGTAGAGATTATATCATATACCTTCCTTACGAAGTTAGTCAACTAATTTTAAATAGTAAATTTATTAAAATACCTTTAATTATTTATTTTTCTAAAATATATATTTTTGACTTATTTTGTGTGCTAATTAATTCAAATATATAAAATAAATAAAATAACCATAGAATATAATAAAAAATTATAAATTTAAAAACTTGATTTGAAGTATAATTTTTTTAATAATTTTTACCTAAATAAAGTATAGAGATACATATAATTAATAAAATCTATGTTCTAATTTTTTTTTATTGAGTAAAAATTTAAGAAAGTAAAATTTTCTTCTTTAGATAAAATAACAAATATTAAATAATAATATTTTATGTATTTATCCTCATACGTAATGGTCAAATATAATTATAGGGGAGATAAATGATATATTTTTCATAATTTTTATTTAAGTGATATAATCACAATCCTCAGGGGAAGAAGTGATAATATCCCTTGTTAACAATTATCATTCACATCCACCGATGTGTTGGTTAGTTTTGGGCTAATGTTAGGGACAGGTTTCGTGATTTGCCAATTTGGGCCGAGTTGGGATGTCCGTATTTGAAATGCTACCTATATAAGTTATGTTGGGATAATAATATTTGAATTCCTAAATATTTATATTTTGTAAATAAAGATAATGTTTTTGATTTATAACAAAATAAGATCCTGCCTGGCTCCGGTTAAAATAACCAAATTCCTAGTAATTCACTTCCCTCAGTTACTACTAGAAAATTTATTAATTCTCTTAATATTCTAGAATGACAATCCAATACAAATTTGGTGAACTCAATGTTCTTGCATTCATTCTAGACCCTAAACTTTCAACTATTAATTAGCTGATGTAGTACAATGGATCGGGCAGCTTGAAAGTCCGATTCCCTGTGTTGGTGCCAAGCAGGTCGCTCCATTGATCACCTATGTTTCCAATGATCCTGTATCCTCCGTTCTCGAGCTCTTTTCTTTCACTCGATTTGTACACAACTGCTGTTTTTCCAGAAAATGCTGATCCCCTGCGCCCAAAAATTAATATTAGTTGAGAAGTTAAAAGTACGTAGAGCCACATCTGATCTCATTGTTTTTAGATCTGGCGTCCAATAATATTGTTAAACCCTTAATTACCTCATAGGTTTACTTTCCATATGATTGTGTTGAAATAGTAAAATTTTAATACTTACTTGTGGATGAGCTTTTCCCATGTGTGGAATCCAACGCTCTGTAAATTTTTTGCTGTAACTTTTTTCTGGTCTTCTGGTCTTCCTGTGATGAACACAATTTTAACCCCAAGAGACAATAACTTGTTGTACAGTCTAAGACTTTCTGGTAATGATGGTGCTTCCCCTTTGTTGACCCATTCATTGAAAAACGTAGCATTATACGGCTCCACCCTGCAAATTTAATTTCTCACCAATATCTTGTAACTATAAACCAAAAAATAAAATAAAAGAAAAGTAAAGAAAAGAAAAACAGGCAACAAAAGTTGACAACTAATATATTTTAGGTTTAAGGGTTGCGCACCCGAATCCATGCTTAGCATAATAGGGCAAATTTGATAGCGAGGTTTCATCTATGTCGAAAACCCAGATGTCCTTGCCGTCTCCGGCGAGTTTCAGGCTTTGAGCATAGAGAATGGCCTCGTTAGCAACAACCTCCGAGTCTTTCCTGTACTGCTGCCCTAACATGTAATGCCCCACGTAGCCTTCACACTTGTCCGGAACAGTTTTCCATCCCCTAATGTTATTAGTTTCCACTCCAAATCGCCAGCTCTGGCACGATAAGCCGGGGACGTCGGTGCTTCGGGCACCAGATTGAGGCCGGAGGGGGTGAATCTGATGGGTAATGTCGAAGTCGAAGCCATGGGATGTGGCTAGAAGTGTAGCTAGGAGAATGAAGAATGGAGACGGGGGCAGCATTCCCATCGTATATGGATTGCTTTTGCAGAAGAGAAACATGTATTGATGACTATTTTTGCCTCCTTTATAAAGACTCTGGCTTGCGTAATGACCTCAGAATTCTACCAAATTACATAGATGATAAGGCCATGATCATTATCAAGTGTGATAGCTCTAGCTTGACGTGAACCAAAGGGAAAAATCAAAATTCCTGTATTTACAAGCCTGTTGATGCAAATTGGTGCCACGTATTACATATCCTAGCGTAAAAATGTGAAGTTTGGAGTTAACTGTACATGTCATTTTTTTCCTCTATCGTTTTCCAAGGTGAAAACTTTTTTGAGTAATGAGAGAGGATATATGCTGCTGAATTTCTTCATATTGGAATGATCACTTGTCGGTAGGTGCTGTGTCCGATTGCTGCATCACAGATTCTCCTTTCACGTGACTGAATTACTATTATAGATTTTGCTTTGTTATTTGCTGTATCCCTTTTGATGAAGATGTATAGGTAATTTCTAATTAATTTACTAGTAAATTTGCTTTTGACCATTTGAATTTATTTAATAAATTTCTACTAAAGAAAATATTTTTTACTTTGTATATTGCTAATCTATCTTTAAGAGATCATTATTAGAAAAATAAATGTTAGATACACAGACATACACACACGATTATATGTATTAAATTTATATAAAGTTATGCTATTATTCTTTTTCATATATATTTAAAAGATAATTTTATGTTCTCATAAAAGTAAAATACTTTAATGTATGCGCTTTGACATTTTCTACAGAAAAGATTTTGGAGTATCTATAATCCGTTATTTAATTGGGACAGTGATGATACATTTTAGCTTAATTTCCAACCAGTGATCAACATGAGTTATATACAATTTTTTTTAAGAAAAAGAAAGAGGTGAAAATGATGGATGCATTTAATTCTAAATGAATGAGATGAGTTGAAATTACTAATGAGTTGAAGATATTAAAAGCACTTCTAAATATAGCTTGTTGAATAACAATGGAATCTACTTAATCCAAATTATGACATAACAGAAGGCAGCACAAATTAAGAATTTTACTTACATATATAAGTAGTGTACATGGATATATAAACCACAATTAAAAGAATCTTAAGTTAATAACATGATTAAAAAAGTGTGTGGTAATTGGTGATTTATTTAAGTGATATAAGAGGTGTTCAAACCTTGCTCACACTTGGTTGAAAACGGATAATTTTGATTTTTGTAATATTTATAAAAAAGGAAAAAAAAATGATGAAATGAAAATAATTTGATGGGAAAGAAGTGATAAATAAACTCATAATGTTCTTTATATATAGTTTGAATTTTTTTTTGAGTAATATTATTTTCATTCCTCCAAAATTCTTGTAAAACCACTTTTCTTTATTTACGCTCATTAAAATATATTAATATGAAAAAAAGTTATTATAACACCACATTAATTTTAAAAAATGACTCAATAATTTATTATCCCACTTTTTTCGTAAACTCTAGTATTCTCAATTTTTTTTTTGTTTTAAAAAAAAGTAATTAACTAAATTTCTTGTTCTTCAAAATATGCTCGGTAATAATTTATAATAGGTAAAATTTCACTAAATTTGAAATTATGGTTGAAAACTTACGATGATCAACCCTTTTTCATTCATTATTATATTTTTCATCAGTTTAAAATTCTTATAGGGTATAAAAAATAATTATAATAAATAAAAGTTAAGAATTAGTAGAAGTGCAAACAAATTATACATATATTAAGTGTGATGTGAAGAGTCTTTAATACAAAGTAAAATATGCGAGTTTATTTAAATATATATATTTTTATATAATTTTAATTAAAATTAAATTTGTAAATAAGGAAAAGTGGTTTTTAAGAGGAATTTGAGTAGCTGGCAGTAGCATTATTATGTTTTAATTGATTTAATTAAAACTAATGAATATCATATAACTTATTTATACTCATATATATCATAATCCTAATAGAATAAAAAATTTTATGAATAGATTTAACCAAAACAAGAATTTTAGTTGGATAATAAATTTTTTTAATTAAAATAAAAAATCACAATAATACAAAAACTAAAATTTTTAATTTATTTTACTCTACTTCTTTTCCTACCTCACAAATACTTACTATTGGGAGAAAAACCTTAAGTAATTAGATAAGGTGTACCATATTTGCAGTGAACACGTAACCAAGTAATTAGTTGATTCAATCAAGAACAGATATCAAATGAAGGAGTCCCCATAATATTCATATAACAGCGAGTGCCAAGAATTAACTTAGCATTAATTTATTCGTTGGTATATATACGTACATGCAAACCATGCAATACTCATACATATATATGAATTTAATTAGGTGTAGAACATTGGATTCGGAAGCTTAAAAGTTCTGTTGCCAACATAATCTCCCAACAAATCGCTCCATTGATCACCTCTTTTCTTTGATTTGTATACCACCGCTGTTTCTGATAATTGATTTGCTTACCCAAATTGAACATCAGGTCGAGCATAGTAAGGAATATCAAAAACCCAAATATCTTTGCCATCGCCTTTGAGCTCAACGCTCTTAGCATATTTGTACGCAGCAGATCGAAGCTACAAAGTTGCAATCTTCATGTAATCACCAACATAGTTTGCACACTCTGCTGGAACCAAGTTCCAATCCCGGATATTGTTCGTTTCCACGGCTGGCCTCCAACTCAGGCAGTTAAGACCGGCGACAGGCGCGGAGAAGTAGAATATGATAGGGAATTGCTTCAGTACTAGTTGCCACTACTAATACTATGGTGGCAAGGAAGAAGAAGAAGAGTTTCATCTTTAATTAATTTGTGTGATAATTTGAAATTAATTGATTATTGGATCCTTAAATAAGTCCTATCTTGTCAAGATGACCCTTCGTTTCAATTCTATTCTATTTATTAAATCGCCAAAACGCTAAATCATTTTCTAATTTTAAAACATTTTATTATGTTTTTATTTTTATCGATCACATTCAAGCTTCAATTCACCGAGATTCAAGTAATTTGAAAAAATATCAACTGAGTTTGAAAATGACAAAACCTAGGTGGTCCTGCTAATATATTTCATTTCTGACAGGACTAATCTTTTAAGCTAAAAACATATAGAATCTGATTACAAAGATTTTGTTCGGTATTCTAGATTGGATCGGATTATGTTATCCTACAGGATAAAATGGTTTTAGTCTATTATTTGATACAAAAAATTAAAAAGATTGAACCGTAAAAAAATTAAAAATAATACAGTTTAAACTTTTAAAATTTGACTAATATTTTGAAAAATAATAATTTTTTTATTTTAAATACATATACTTTTAAATTATTTAATTTTTAATTAAAAATAATAATATATAATTAATTAATAAAAATAAATTTTATATAATTAATATTTTTTAATATAATTACACATTAAATATAATATTGTATTCAAATTTATTTAATATAATACACCACATTATAATTTAGTACGACCTATTAAATTGTGACACAGACCTGTGCGGTGTGCCAAAACATGCCCAAATGTGTCTTTTTATTGACCAAATAAATAAAAATAGAAAAAAAATGAGAATCGGTTTGGAAGCACATACATAATTGTACTAATAATATAATACAATAGCACGCGTTTTTAATATGGGGAGAGTGACCCATCTCTAATGGGCCCATTGGCATCTATCTGGTTGAGCCCAATGGTCCCCGCCCTTCTATGCTTTTCCCGCCATTACAACTGGTAGATTCGCCGAAGCTCAAAAAAAGATCAGGAAACTTGTGGCAAGCAAACCTTTTCATGTCTTGTAAAACTTTCAATAAAATTTTCTATAATTTGATGGAGATGGCATTGTTTTGTTTGTTTGCTTGTCATGTATAGGGAACATGATTGATACATGTGATAGAAAATGTATTACGGGGTTTTCACTTTTCTTTTTTAAAGTAAATGAACTTCTTTTAAATTCAAGCCTTAACTTTAATACGATCTAAATCCAGAATATGTATTAATGATTTGTGAGTCACAGATTTTAGTTGAAAATAATTTTTACATTCCAGTAACTCCAACAATGAGATTCAAACTTACAGACAAACATCATGCATTCATTTCCTCTATTTTATCTTGAAAATTGAAACTATCCAGCCATATATGCTAACCTCGACCAGACAAGGGGAATTAACATTCCAGTTGTTGCTCCTATCTACTACTTGCTACTAATGATAGTTTACATCTTTTTAAGTTCTTGAACACCAGTTTGTGGCATGATTTTGAGAAATAAGATAACTATGTTTTTGGCATCAGCATTTATCAGCTTACCTGCTAGAATAACTCCCAGCTTCTTGAATCATAGCCTTCGATAAAACCATAAGAAGAAAAGGAAAATAAAATAAAATCAATTATGCAATACTTTAAGTCGATGAGTTCAGCTATCCCTGCTAATTTCAAGATATTTACTAGTTTTAAAGATCAAATACATCTTCTCAATTGTGTAGAAGTTGTTACTATGAGCTAACACAAAACTTGATTTTGACTGCTTCCTTTAATATGCAATCTGCGTGTAATTAATACAACCACCATAATAACCGCACAAACTAAGCAGCCTATTGGAGAAACACTTCATCCAACAACTCGGGTTAATGAATGTGAGTGCAAACTTTTCTCATGTAAGAGTTCAGCAAGTAGTACTGTTCTTCGGAGTTTGATGAATCAATATGAAGAAGTCCCCAAGAACACGTTCTGTATATTTTGATGGAACCTGTTAAGCACTTCCTGAACTGTCTAAGCAGGAAAGCAGAGGACGTGAAGGCCCCAGTGACATTGTCCGAGGAATTAGAGAGAGCTATTTCTGAATATGGTAGATCAGTAGATGTCAGGCAGCCCAGCAAGAATGAGAATTTTCGGTTGTTAAAAGGTACAAAACATTGGCAAATGAAAAAAATGTTAAAAAACATTCTTTCAGTAATATATTTGGTATAGGAATAGAATGACCTACCCCCAAACCATCAGTTGGTGGATCAAATTGAGATGCCAAACCGAAGTCCAGTCTTCACTTTTCTTTGCAAATAAAATACCTGTCAGGGCAGAGGAAGCTCAGGTACCTGCAGCAACAGAATTGAGATGCAATCCCTGAACCCAACCTGTAATTGGATTCTGCCTGCGGGTTCTGACTTTCCTATGTGAACCACTCTGCAAACGTTCAAGAACTGCATATGTGATTGAGTCTGGTGTTAATCCTTGTTGCTTAAGTTTAACATAAAGATCTACTGCTTCAGCAGTTCTCCCACTTCTTTCAAGACAGTCGAGTAAGATGTTATATGTCACAATGTTAGGAAAGCAGCCATCAGCAAGCATCTGGTCAAACAATCTGCAAGCCATCTCAACTTTTTCCGTCTTTCCAAAGCACTCAATGAGAGTGCTATATGTAACGACATCAGGATTTAATCCTTTCTCCAGCATCTCCTTAAACCTCATGTGAGCTTCATCAAGATTACCATTCTTCCCAAGGCAATTGATCAAAGAGTTGTACGAGATAATATCAGGTTTGCAATCGCTATTTTCGAGTTCCTCAAAAACTTTAATGGCCTCATCAACCTTTCCAGCCCTCCCAAAACTTGCAATCAGAATATTGTAGGTAAATATGTCTGGTGAAGGGCCATCTTGCTTCATTTTTTGGTAAAGATCATCAAGATGTGATATTTGTTTCAATTTGCCAAGGGCTGAAAATACTGTATTGTACATGATTGTATCAGGATCGATTCCCTTTTCATGAATCTTACTCAGCAGGTCAATAGCCTCTGTTGTCTTACCCTTGCTGCACAGAGTCTCTAGCATGGACATGTAAGCATCCCTATCTCCCCTTTCATAGAAGTTCCACATATTACAAAATAAGCGGTGAGCTTCACTTGTATGGCCCAATTTGCTCAGTGTCCTTACAAGGTACGAATATATTGACTTGCTCATGTATTTCTTTGATAATTCCACAACCTCATCTAGTTTGCTAAGCTGCCCTTCTCCAGCCAGAAGATTCAGAATAACACTATAAGTAAATTCATTAGGCCGACAATTTCTGTCCACCATTTTGGAGAAGAGAAGAATGACCTTGTCGACCATCCGGCAACTGGCAAGTGCCTGGATCATAGTATTATAAGCAATCAAATTAAGAGGACAGCCCTTTGTTAACATTTCGTCAAAAAGGGCCAGTGATTCATCAGCTTTACAAATCTTTCCAGTCATTCTGATCATAATAGTGTAAGTATACTCATCAGGTTCACAGTGATTCCGCTTCATGTCCTCAAAAACCTTGTAAGCTTGGTCAACCTGTCAAAATGCTGCAGATCAGATAATAAGGACCCGTGGGATTGCTACATAAAAGTAAAATAATTAGCTAGAGAAGTAATTGGAAGAATGAACTGCAAACAGTGATCTTTATAAAATATCAGAGAGAGAAAAAAATAAATAAAAAGGCCAGGAGAATTTTATGAATTGCATAATGAAATCTTTGCTCCATGAAGATTTTCTATTCAAGAAACTTCACTCAGTTATTTCATCCATCGGCAATCATATGCATCCATTCTATTTGCAAGTTAGAGCAAACTGTAGAAAGCATACAATTGTTTTGGTCAGTCTATATTGTCTCCAGCCTAGCTGTTTCACTTTGTTAACTATTCTCTGCTGCCATTGATTATTCTATTTCATATCTTGCGGCTTCAAAATGTGAGTTTAACATACAAGCTCGAATCAGAAACTCCTATATTATCTCTCATCATTAATACAAACTCCTATATTGTTTCTGTAGTCACTTGTAAATGGTTTTGGTTGTGCACAAAGTTTGATAAAACTGAAGAAGTTACCGAAACAAACATGCTTGCCACTTTAATTCTCACACAAGAGTAACCATTCAACTGAAAATATCTTCCACCTTTCGCACAACTTAAACTGGTTAATTGTACAAATTATACCAACTTCATTTATCTCAAGTGCAAACCGAATTTCAAAATGCAGGGCTGATAACAAATCACATTCCCCGCCAACCTGTATTCACGATTAGGCCACAACTTCATGAATGGCAATGCTTATTCAAACAAGCTATACAACATGTGCTCTCTTTTAACCTTTTTATATTAATAACTATTAAGATAAAATCAACAGATACTAAAACAGGTAGCAATTGCATTAATAGAGGACACCAATATCACCATCTGACTACAAGCAGGTTATGCCGAAAACATATCAAGATTTTGGTACATACACCATGTCATATGCAATCACATCCAACTTAAGCTACCACATTCTACTTGCATAAACTTCACATACCAAAACACAAACACACACACAGAGAACAGATAATCTGAACAAAAACCAAAATCATTAATAATTGCAAGAACCCACATAATTTGTCACAAAAATTATAATTTGAAAGCAATGAAAATTCCAAAACAAGAAAAGAAAAAACCTTTTCATTTTTGGCCAAAGCATCCAGCAACATGTTGTAGCCAAAGATATCCAACTTGTACCCTTTCGTTTTCATCTCACTGTAAACCCTAAGAGCGACGTGCACATCACGTGACCTCAAGTACGCTTGCAGCAAACACTTGTACGTGAAGCAGTTCATCTTTAAATCCCATTTCTTAACCAACCCAATACATGTTTTCAGATCATCAGACCCGCCAAAAAATCCGATCAATATATTGACGGTCGAGATGTTGCCACGTATGTTAGACCTCTCCATGTCGGCGAGGAGCGTACGGACGAGGTCGAATCTATCCGGGAGGATCGATTTCGAGATAATTAATATGAGGCGATTGTAAGTGAAGGCATTGTGGCGAAATTTGGGAGAAAAGGAAGGGCAAAAGTTGAAGAAATTATAGGCAAGACGAGGGCAGTTTAGGGATTTGAGAATTTCGGAGGCTTCAGAGGGAGCGAGAGGCGGGGAGAGAGCGGAGAAGAAATCGGAGAGAGATGACGTGGAGGTTCGCGATTGGACGAGTTGGGTAGCCTTGCAGATGATATGGCGGCGCGGGATTGGGTAGCCACGAGTGTCGGAGGGGATTGGCTGAGGTGAAGTGACTTCGGCGGTGACGGAACGGCCGGTCGCAGATGTTGAGGTGATTTTGGCTGTGTATTTCGTCGCGAAGTGGCGGCGGGTGATGGTGGCACGAAGAAGGTGGTGGTGGCGGCGACGATATTGCATTGCTGCTACTGCTGCAGCTTACTTCGATTTAGTTGAAGCAGGACTACAACTCGAAAGACGCATGAACAAAAAGTTGTGTGTTTTATAATTACTTTTATTATTATTATTATTATTTATTATTATTTTTAATTTGTTAAAAGATGAGAAATAATATTAAAGATATACAATTTTATAAATATATCCATGATGATATAATTATTCTTTTTTTCGTTCTCGGATTATATCCATCTTGCCTTCTGCCAGTATTCTGTCCATTTTTATTTATTTATCTTTGCACTATTTTTTGCAGTAAGATATTTAATAAATTTACAGAATTTTAATTCAAGCAAAAGACTTAAATAAGAAATATAATAAAAATGAACGCATTCATTCCTTATTTCATTTTCCTTTTGAAGTAACCCAAAAAAAAAAAAAAATTAGCAAAGGGAAAAGAAAATCAAGGGGCAAAATTGTTCATGATATGATCATGAAAATGAATATGCATCCAGTGTTCTATGCATTGGTCATTTTCCTCGACGAGCTGAGCCAAAATTTCCTCCTTACTATTTTATTTCAGCAGGCTGTTAGCAAGATGGAGAGGGCTGGAAAAAAATGCCCCGAGGGATTGAGAAGAAATGGGCAACGAAAGAGCTTGAAGCATGATGGAAGTGTCACTTCACGCATGAAACTTGCTGCTAACAGATTCGTAGCTGGGGACGTTAATCACTGGCACGAAAACGGATTATAAGTTTATGATGATTGGTATGTAGTGAAAAATTTAAGAGTGGAAGCTACTTGGAATAGGAAATTACCATCTCCATAAGATGCCATTGTTAGAGGGGAAGATATAATCTTCCGGGCAATATTAGTAATATCGTTCAAAGTAATATGATCGACAACTTTTAAGAACTGCTCCACAGGTTTCCTGGGAAATGAGAGAAAACTTCATGCTATGAGAAACAAAATTTATATTCATACGTGGCAGCAATGTTATCAATGCAGCAAACTATGTCTTTGATGTTTCTTAGTTCTTGCCAGGGATAATTTTCACAGGATTGACAAAAAAGATTTCTACAGTTTTCAATTTTACTTTTCTATGGGAGAAATATACGAAGAAAAAGACGCTTGTAAATTTCAGACATACCTCTCTCCATATGTCAAAATCTGCCTCCCGATATCTTCTGAAACAATAATCTGTGAAGCAAGTCACTTGACTTTTAAGTCACTAAGGAAAGTAAAATTAGAAAAGCATAATAGAACCAGAAGACGAACAATGAACTGCAGTCTATAACATTTGGGTTGAGGTTCACAGGGGGAGAGAGAGAGAGAGAGAGAGAGAGGGCATACTCTAGATTCCAAATTCATGAGAACTGCAGATTTTGTGGCTGCTTTGGCACGATTAAGCTGTACCTGGCTCACTGTCAACACGAGAAATTTGCAAAAATTAGAAAGAAGCTAATGACAAAACTTGATACGGGAAAGGGACAAAGGAAACATGTACCTTGATTAGGTGTCGCAATTAAGATTAACTCTCTTACTGCTAAATCAACTGCTTGTGACGCAAAATAAGAGCCCTGAGTCCATAATTGAATTTACTCGAGGTTAGCTATAGGAACATATTACAAACAAATATTTAAACACCCAAAGGAAAAACATTGAAATGTCAACATCATTAGCATACAATTAATTTGTCTCTGTAAACCAAAATGCAATTTTAAAAGACAACAAATTTAATAGATGTGCCAAGTGAATATGAGTTCGCTCTCTCCTGTTTTCGATAAGAAAACAGGAAAAAAGAGTTTACTATACACGGTGACTTTTCGTCAGTCAAAATACCAACACAAGTTCTACTCACATCATTTGATGCTCAAAACACAGACCAAAAGGACAAAAGAAAATATAGCAATAGGTTTCTTACAGAGCTAGCATAGATGCCAAACAATCCAGTATTGTTGAAGAGACTGTTGAATGCAGAGAAAGATTGAATCTGCTGATACTCATTTAAGACACGAAGATCTGCATGCAATACACATTAAAAACACTGAGTTCAAAAACTTGAGAAGAATTCAACCATCATAAACCAAAACTGGCTCATCTTACAAAGTAACAAGTTTATGAGGTTCACAATCAAAGATAACTGATGACCATAACACAAATAAAAATAAGTGGTTAATAAGATAACAATGCAGCAATTGAGGAAAACCTTACAGAGACGTGAGTGCATTCCTTTTCCAGGGCCCCCAGCTGAAAATGAGCCACCTCCCCCCATAAGCATCTGCAAAATAAAAAAATTGCTGTTTATCAACCAGAACTAGCAAATTGTTATTTGGTGCGTATGATATGAAGACCAAAAATAGAGGGAAAAAAAAAAACCCAGGTAAAGAAATAATGAGAAGTGCAAATAAGCCAGCAGGAGCTCACCCGCATCAGAAAAGCAGAGGAACTATGTAAAATCGCAAGTGCACTAAAACTGTTTTAAGGAGAAATTTAAAAATACAGCACCTGAAGAACAGTCAAAGTTATAGCTTCTTTCTCTTTAAGCCAACCACCTGGCACTCCAAAAGCGAGAGCAACATGTGTGTTCTAGAAATAATAACATCAATGAACCTTTCAGGAATTGAGTGCTGAAAAGAGAAGATAAATTCCTCTTCTGTCCTTTTGCTGACAGGTAAGAGGAAAACTCGGTTGTAAAAAGGTAAACTAATAATTCAAACCGGTGAGTCAGCTTGTTGACGATAGTCCCCTCCAATGTAGGCAGATTTTGGCTCTGCTGAATGAGGTAGTCTTGGAAGGTCTGAAAGAAGAGGTTCTGCAATTGGTAAAAGCTCATCAAGATCAACACCAGCTCCTGCCAGTACCATGCGAGGAGCAGTATAGTTCTCCTGAAATTCTCATGTCAGTACAATTTGCAAAAATAAACATACAGAAGAGAGTCAAAACAAAGATCGAATAAAAATAATGAAGACAAAATTATGCATTTACATAGGTATGCATAAGCTTTTCATGCACGGATGTAATATATATGCTATATTCACCAAGTTCATTGATCTTACAGCAATGAATTCCTCCAAAACAGGGCCATCCAATATGTTCAGCGCCGATTCAGGAGCCAAAAGTGGATTCGCCAAGGCACCGGAATAACCGGAAGAATGAATTGCCTCCAAGAGTAGACCTTGAGGATTGTTATGAAGTTCTCCAAGCTCTGATTTCAACTTGCTCAGCTGTATAAAGGTATAAGAGACCAGAACAGAACATATCAAGCATTTGGCAACAAATTTAGAAACAAGTATAAACAGGACATCTGACAATGATAAACAATTAATACCAAATTTTGCCCTTCAGAAACACAAGCATAGTGGCTGTGGACAGCATCAAAACTATAACACAAAGACTTGTAATGTGACTTTAACGAAGAGTGGCAAGAAATGGAAGACTACCTCCTCATTGACTTCCCAATCCAAGAACACAGGATTCCTTACACAGTCAACAAGCAACTCCACCATTTCAGGGACATAAGTCTTCAAAGCATCAAAGGTGTAACCCATCTGCTCTCGAGAGGCAGAGGCAGATATGTTACCCCCAATGGCCTCTACTTCCCTTACAATGCACAAGTGGCTCCGGTTTTTTGTGCTTTTGAAAGCCATCTTTTCCAGCAAGTGTGAAGCTCCACATGACATTGCTGTCTCATAGACTGAACCGCAATCAATATATAACCCTATAGAGGCTGCTGGACTCTAATCAATTCACCAAAGAATACTCCATTAAGATAGTAACCAACAATAACTTGCATGTGGGAATTATGAGCTCAATAATACAAAGCATAAAAACGTTGCAAAAATCCACACATACTGCTGATGCTTCTGATGCTATTCTGATGCCATTCTCAAGAGTCTTGACCCTAACTTTGCCTGATTCAACAAAATCAGGTAGTGAAGGTGGAAAGGAAATGCTTTCGAGTGGTGTGTCCAAAGAAGGAAGAGAACTAGACTGTTCTCCAGTCAGCCAGCTAAACAATCCTGCTGCGGATGGCCTCACAGCCGCCGCAGTTGCAGTTGCCTGTCGTCTGGCTTGGAAATTACAAAGATGGCCCTGTTCACACAAATTCATAACATGAGACAACTGCATTATTTCACTTTAATGACCATGTAAACAAGATATGAGAGAAATTTTAATTATTTAAAAAGAGAACATAGGCAGACTGCAAGCGAAATTAATGCGAAGGACCATTATAACTTGTAAGAAGATAACAGGTATCATCTACTAAATGAAGGAGAATATACAAAACCATTAAACAATGACCCAGAAGAAATGTACCGAGTTTTAGACTCCAGGACTAAGAAAGTAAAACCTAAACACAATTCCACAAAATCTTTTTGCAAGAGAAAATATTAAGATAAACAAAGATATCAATACGCAGGTTTTCATTCAAGTAATCAATTTCGCTTACGTATTCAGCTCAAATCATGCATAAAAAATAAACTAAATAAAACTAAAACTAAAAAATCTAAATGCGTGAAAAACCTGAAAGAATTAAAAAAAAATCTAATCATCACAGATAGGCAAAACATCAATAACCCAGAAAAAAAAAAGATCTCAGAAATTACATAACCTTCATCAATACAGTAGTTTATTTCCCGCAAAATGGCAGAAAAAAGGAGAAGACAAATATTCAATTTCCTTTTTCCGTTTCATCTTCTTAATCGGCTTAAACAGACATTTCCTTCAAGCCCAGTTCTTCAGAAACATAAAATTTAGTTTTTTTTTTTCCCTACTATTTCCCGGTCCTCTATTTTATGAGAAACAAATAGAAAGTTAGGGTTTAAAAAAAAAATCATTGAGCGGAAACTGACCTTCAAAGACCCGAGTCTTGAAACTGTGGCTCTGTACATAATCAGTGCTTCTTCAGTTGACTAATGATTCCCTAAAGATTGCTCCTTTTCGTGTTATTTTTTTAGGTTCGAATGCTCATGCAAAGTGAGATAGAACTAACAGAACTCCTTTAGTTCGGCGCAGAGATGATGCAACTAATTCTTTGGTTAATAACATTCCGGTCCACAAATTTTAAAAACATCATAGGTAAGAGCATAATTTATAATTCTCTTTAACATGAACCAATGAGACGTACTGTTGAATTGGATTAAAGGTCTTTAATAAAATCAGACAGAATCGCATGAAACGTACAAGCATATGGAAAATGGGGAATAAAGAAGAGAAATTAGAGTAGGAGTTACCTCTTAGTAGTATCGGAGTTGAAAGCCATTTCTTTTCACATAACCCCAATGTTAGGGAGTTACCTTCGGTGCTCAAGGTCAAACCCATCTGCCATCTATTCTGCTTAAGAGGTAACTGTCAGCAAATTCAATGGTAGGGATGTGAGCATTGTTGGGCCAATAATCTCTCTTCTCTTTTCTGCAACGTTCTTCTGTTGGAGGACAGCCGACGATAGTCAATTGCTTTAGTACTGTTATCTTAAAGAGAGAGTCTGGCAGCTCCTTTAATTAGTGGCATGATGCAATTTTCAAGGAACGAAGACATGGCATGATAATTGTAAGATCTTCTTCTGCTCTCTTCGTAATCTGGTAATCCCACTTTTCCCACTCTAGCAACGCCCTGAATGTTAAAGATTTCAATCTGGGAAATGCAATAACTGATGAAGATGTGCCATCATTCTCTATTCCCAGAAATTCATTGCTCACTCTCTTCAATTTTCTCATGTCTAATATGCAGAGCGATTCCTGGAATGGCAATTTTCCCAACGGAGGCAAGCGATCAGAGTTGTGGCAATACTCAATAGTTAACTGTCTTAGTTTTTTTAGTGACATCATCATATTCCAATTGCCGAAGAAAGTGTTATACTGGTAGGAATTCTCACATATTGTGAGACAGCTTACAATTGTAAGATATTTTCCCACTAAAATTTTAGTAGATAACTAATAGATTTATAATATGTAATATTTTAATATATATTCATCATCGATTGATAATTTGATGAAACAGTACCAAAATCTAAGGCTGAAGCAGTGAGATACCTCTCTACTCGCCCCAAATTTTTTTAACAAATGCCTCAAGTTGATTAGCCTTCCCATCCCATGAGGTAATTTTTCGAGAATTTCAGACCCAGTGAGGTCCAATGTTTGTAAATTATATAATTCACACAACGTTTCAGGCAATGTAACTAAATTCCTGCACATAATGAAATCGAGGTACCTCAAATGAATCAATTTTCCTACATTTCCCGGAATTCTTAGAATTCCAGTTATTCCCCAATTCCAATATTCATCATTTCGGCCAAACGCTCTTAAACGATGGCAACACATTAAACAACTTATCTAGAAAATTCCAGGACACATTAAAATCCATATTTTGCCAATAAATGAAGAGGCTTCGCAACTTTTTGGCATGATGCAAGGATCTAGGAAATGACCAATCGTTTCCAAGTCTCACCGCTGAATGATGAGCTTTCACATACAAAGAAGAATGGACACATATTGCTTCTTTAGAATCATTGTCATTAACTTCTAAACTAAAACATTCAATTTTAGTGAGACTCTGTGCAAAGTCATGTACTATATTATGCATCTTACATGTTATTATGTTATCATAATCCTTGAAAACTTGGAAAAATGATCGTGCCGCCAAATGATTAAAATATTCTTCACCAATTACCTCCATTCCTTCGTTAGGATCTAGCCCCAGATAACCTTAAGCGATCCACAACTTGATCAATTGGTCTTTCTCCATCTTATAATCCTTTGGAAAGATGGTGCAAATTAAGAAACAACGTCTTATCATATAAGGCAAATCGTTATAACTCAAAAATAGAGTTGAAAAATCATCTCTTTTGAACTCTTTTAAGTTCCATAACTCACTATTTAAAATCCTCTGCCACTCTTCACTAGTTTTTTTGAAGCGCAAAAGACTCCCAATAGTTTTAATTGCAAGAGGTAAGCCCTTGCACTTAAGATTTCCCTGCCAACCTCTTCTAAGTTTTGACACTCCTCTATCAACAAATGCTAAAGATGTAAACAATGACCAACACACCTCTTTGCTCAATTCTTTAATAGCGACTGCATCATCCGATCTCATTATACGAGCAACTGTGTTTTTACGTGTATTTTAAATCAAAAGGAACCATCATCTAAAAACATATATTTTTAAATATGACATACTTGATATCTTACATAATACAGAGTGATAAATAATAGAGAAAATTAATTACAAATCCATATTGTCTTATGAAAATTACTTGCAACCTTTTCATATCCTTGCTTGTCTGATCGCTGCCTATAAAATACTTGTAATAATTCAACTAAGAAGTGCAATAACTTATCTAATTCTTTTATTAAAAAAGAATGGAACGAACCATCAAGCATGTAATCAGCCGACCAAAATAATTTTTCTTTCTTTCTAAATCCATAGTTAATAGCATGAAGCATGATTATTCATATATATAATTACCAGAAAGCATGTCTTCATATGCATCGTTAATCTTAAATTAATGCTTGCTCATGACTTCTTATTAAAACAATGATGTAATCAAACACACCCACCAAATAATATGCGTTAATTTTCTTCTTCTTACTTCATACATTAATAAATTATTAAATGGTGAAGTCATTAGACATGCATAATTATGATTAATTAATTAACAGATATGCTAATTAATTTGGAACCCTAAAAATTCCAAAGATTGAGGCATGAAATGTTGCGTAGTTGATCGGAATTTGGATTCCTACTGTTTGCGCGAAGAATCTTAACCTTTCAAGAGAAGAAAAGGAATATTCTCAGAATCTTCTGATTCGGCTCGTTTCAATGTTGGTGTGCCTCCAGAAAAACACTCTTCCACATTGAGATCACACGTTCGCGGTGACTTTTCGTGATTCGTTTACTTTTCACGAGTCTCTTCGTGATACTTTTTTTCTTTTGATAAAAAAATTTAATTTAATTTTTCGAATATGAATTAGTTGAAATTAATAATATAACAAAAGTTGTTATCTTGTTAACTTCAATTTCTAGATCCTTGAATTCGCTATTTACCCTGACTTTGAATTTCATAATTATGTTACTATTTTAGTGTAGTCCCTAATCATTCTTAAAATTTTATTTTACTCAAACTAATTTAATATTGTATCACAATTATTTCTAACATTTTTATTTTTAGAAATCGCATTTTATTTTTTATTTTACTTTAATCTCTATCATTTTAGTCAACTTTATTTTGGTCTTTACACCAAAACTATTAAATTTAAAAAAAATTATATATCCACAATACAACTTTTAACGAAATAATGATATATTTATTTTTTATTTGTACAAAAGAATTTTAGTTTAAATTTATTATTTTTATATAAAATTTTTAAAGTTGTAAAACATTATTTTTCTAACATGTAGAATTTAGATTATCATTTAGCAGGTCTTATAAAATTACTTCATTTTATTCATCTCCTTAAATGAATTTGAAGCCTAAAAGTGGAAACAAAAACAAAATTAGAAAAATATTTGTGATCAAGTGTTAAACCAATGGAGTAGAATGAAGTTTATAGAAAGTTAGGGATTAAACTGAAATTCTCCCATTAGAAAACCTTAAATCACAGACATTTAAATTTCCATCAAGTCCCCAATCCGCTAACCAACTCTCTTTTCTTTCTTCTTCATGCTTCTTCCAAGTTCCATTCTTCCAATACCTGAACCTTAAAACAATCCAAAAAAATTATAATTAATTATTTAAAAAGTAAAACTTTCGATTTCAATCAACAATTTAATAGTATTTTCTAGTCAACATAAGCTCTTCACGTTCAATCTATTTATGATCAACGGCTATAAGTATGCTCTGTTTCGGTTCCTCTGTTCTCATTAGCCCCTTACTCAATGGACTCTTCCGTTTCTAGCTCTGCTTCTCTCTTCTCCCCCAAGTTCCGGTGCTTCGATCCTAGCTACGCTTTCACTGCAGCCGCCCATCACAAACGTTCGTTTGTCAACTCGTATCCGACTCCTACTCCACTTGCTAGAAACTGCAACGGCAGTATGACAGGTTCAGAGAATTCGGAAAGGAAAATTGTTACCGGAGAAGCTGGATATGTTCTCGAAGATGTTCCTCATTTGTCGGATTATATTCCTGATCTTCCCGTACGTTCATCTTCCTCTCTGGATTCTCTCTGTTTCGTTCACTTTTATTTTCCCCCGTTTGGTTCCCAAGAAAACGGAGAAAAAGCAAATAAAGTTACATTTAAAACTTTATTTTAATAAATATTTTCGTTCTTCATTTATTTATTTTGCTTATGCGCTTTTGTTTTTTTGGTGCAAAATATTTGTTGATAACTTGTGTATTTTCTCTGTTTAATTGCAGACATATCCTAATCCATTGCAAGACAATCCTTCATATTCAGTAGTGAAGTGAGTTTGCTTTGCTTAAAAGTTTGCTTATAAATGTTATTTAGAAAGCTGATGATCTGATTAAAAAAGGGTATGTTCTGTTTTACCAGGCAGTATTTCGTTAACTTCGACGATACGGTTGCCCAAAAGGTAAGATTATCTCTGATATATGTTGACCGATTTTATTAATGTCCCGATACTGCTGTTCCAAATCTTATTTTGTTGTTTATTTATGTAGATTGTTGTCCATAAGGATAGTCCAAGAGGGATACATTTTAGACGCGCTGGACCTCGTCAGAAGGTTTGTGCTTCCATTTTGAATTCCTTAATCTTTTTGTCTCGATGTTCCTATGAAAATCAGAACTTTGACGTGACTTATCGCGTGTTCTTCAGGTTTATTTCGAATCAGATGATGTGCATGCGTGTATTGTAACATGTGGTGGACTTTGCCCTGGTCTAAATACAGTGATTAGGGAAATAGTATGTGGCTTGTATCATATGTATGGAGTCCATAGAATTCTTGGAATAGAGGTAAGCATATTTCAGTTTCATTTATGCTATTCCTTCAATAGGGAGAATATGCTGAAGCGGTTTTTTCGTGCTTGCAGGGAGGATACAGAGGCTTTTATGCACGAAATACGATTCCTTTGACTCCGAAAGTTGTGAATGGCATCCATAAGCGTGGTGGCACCATCCTCGGGACATCACGCGGGGGTCATGATACTTCAAAGATTGTCGATAGCATTGAGGACCGAGGCATTAATCAGGTATATTTTGTCTGCCTTTTGTAATTTGTATAATAAGGTTAAATTCGGAGAATTTGCCGAGTATTATTGTGGCTTGCATGTATCTCAGGTTTACATAATTGGAGGAGATGGTACTCAGAGAGGGGCTTCTGTGATTTTTGAGGTAATAAGAAGTAGTTTGATTGGACCATAGTCTTCATTTTTTTCAAATTGGATAGTCCATGGAGTTTCTGCCTTTTTAATCAGGAAATCAGAAAGCGGGGGCTCAAAGTCGCAGTTGTTGGAATTCCTAAGACTATAGATAATGACATTCCGGTAATCCTCATGTTATGTCCAAATTCTGTAGTGTAACTTTCACATTTTATTCTTCAAGAACTCCTCAGAGTGAATAATAAGTTTTTCATGGTTCAGGTTATAGACAAGTCCTTCGGTTTTGACACTGCTTTCGAAGAGGCTCAAAGAGCTATAAATGCAGCTCACGTTGAAGCAGAAAGTATTGAGAATGGTATTGGTGTTGTCAAGTTAATGGGCCGCGACAGTGGTAAGTTACGGGCATTTTTGTGGTATTTGAAGTTTTGCGGTTTTGACTATCTTGTTGGTTAGATCTCCAGAAGATTTGCTTGCAAAATCATCAACTATTAGTGTTCAACAACATGGAAGTCACTCTACCAAGTTGTTATAATCTGACACAATATACTGAAACAGGATTTATTGCAATGTATGCTACTCTTGCCAGCCGAGATGTGGACTGCTGCTTGATTCCAGAATCGCCATTTTATCTTGAAGGACCTGGTGGACTTTTTGAGTATATTGAGAAAAGATTAAAAGAACATGGGCACATGGTCATTGTAATAGCTGAAGGTGCAGGACAAGATATTCTTTCTGAAAGCATTCGCACCATGGACCAGCAAGATGCCTCAGGAAACAAATTGCTTCAAGACGTTGGGTTATGGATTTCTCGAAAGATAAAGGTAAACTTGCTAGAATACTGGATTTTACTTTCTGTTGTGTTTGGAATCATTCCAGGCCCTTCGAGATTGCTCATGTTAAGTTCACCATGTTCTTAACAATGAACACGGTGGAACACTTGTTTTTCAGAGAGATTTATGGTAGACATCGAAATTTCCTGCACATCATAAAACATGTTTAACTTTTGTGATTGCAGGATCATTTTGCAAAGACGAAAAAGATGACTATAAATCTCAAATATATAGGTAAGTTGACTGTATTCTGCCTTCTTGTTAAACATTTCCTTGTTGAGCTGTTCTGTTATCATTTTAAAGAGACGAAGTAACCAAACAGTGGTTTTCTTACCTGGCAGATCCCACATACATGATCCGTGCTATTCGAAGCAACGCATCTGATAATGTCTACTGCACACTCCTTGCTCACAGTGCCATTCATGGTGCAATGGCAGGGTACACCGGCTTCACAGTTGGCCCTGTTAATGGGAGGCATGCTTACATACCATTCTATGTAAGTTCTCCCCTCTCCTGAAGCAATTATCTCATTCTCTTTAATGTTTTGTTCTGTGGGGAAAAATAAAACAAAGGAAATACTGATTATTTTTCTTGAATGGTAATGTACAGCGAATTACTGAAAGACAGAACAAGGTCGTGATTACAGACAGGATGTGGGCAAGACTCCTATCTTCAACCAATCAGCCAAGTTTCTTGGACCCCAAGAAAATCACCAGCTGCCAGGAGACAGAAGAACCAGAAACCCAATTATTAGATGGGAAAATTCATGCATAACAAAATACCAACCAAGTTAAGAGACTAGCAGCTCAGAATAACTGAGCAGCCCAAAATTTGAAATTTTCGTGTTCGATTGCAAATCAATAT
Organism: Melia azedarach; assembly: GCA_028052125.1. NCBI lineage: Eukaryota > Viridiplantae > Streptophyta > Magnoliopsida > Sapindales > Meliaceae > Melia > Melia azedarach. The sequence goes on along the minus strand of CM051398.1, from coordinate 1,502,698 downwards.
CTGTATCAGGGGTGGTCTCTTTTTCTTCCTCTTCTGGTAGTGCTTTTGACAAAGAGCTCTTCTGTAAAGTAAGCTATGAAAAGTTTATCATACGTAGTGAAACATTTGGTGGGAGTGATTTAAGGAAAGTCTGTTTTGTTTTTTGTATTTAATTAAAAATCATTACAGCATATCCCATAGCAATATACAGCTGAGTTATGAGCAGTAACTGAAAACAGAGAGGCTAATGGTTGAACTTTTACGTTTTAGCGTAGACCAAGATCATGAGCAATGTGTTAAAAGGCTCATCATCACCGTTATGTTAATAATGAAAAGAGAAATGAAAAATTGAAGTGCATCAACAAAAAAGGGAAGATCTAGTAATATTAAACAAGAAATATTAATATTAAATTAAAAATTTTAATTGGATATTTATAATATAATATTTATTTACATATTATAAATTTATATATTTTGATAAATTCTATAAATAATACTTGCAACTATATTATAACTAAAATACAAATTTATTTATCTTAAATACATTATAATTCAATATTAATTAAATATTAATAAATAAATAAAATAAATAATAAATATTAATCTATAAATAAAATATTAGCAACAGTTGTTTAACAAAAATTAATATTAAATATTAAAATTTAATAAAATACAATATATTTATTAAAAATATATTAATAAAATAAATCATAATATTATTTTATGGTACATTAACAATATAATATTTATTAACATATTATAAATTTAAATATTTTATAAATACTATAAATGATATTTATTAATTTAACTAAAATATAAATTTATTTATCATACAATATATTAGCAATTCAATATTAATTGAGTATTAGAAAATAAATATAATAAATTATAAATAAATATTAATCTATAAAGAAAAAATATACTATAATACAATGTTTATGATTATATTATAATTTATATTTATGTATAGTTAAAATATAAAAAATATGATAAAAATAAAACTTATTATTTATAAAATATATAAGTTTATAATATATTAATAAATTTATATTATTAATGATTATTTATTAATGTACTTTTAATAAATATATTATATATTTTAAAAATTTTAAAATTTAATAATATTTCTTTTATTTTGTAAATAATTATTTTTAATAAAAGTATAATTCTCCTTCCTTTTGAAATAAATTCAGATTTTTATTAATATTTTTATTTTTAAAAATTATTAAAATTTATGTCTCCATTCAACCAAAATTTAGAATGTCTGCGCCCCAACCACTAAGGCTTTGCCTTAGTGACTAGAAGACCTCCTTCCTAATTAGGAGGGTAGGTTTTCGAACCTTACCTTAAGTAAAGTTTCCCTCACAATTTGTGGGGTCTTTTTTTTTTTAAATTTCTAGGTCATTTCCTGGATGTTAAATGCCCTACAACTGTCTGATATCTTTTCAGTTAAATTTTAGTAAATCCTTAATTGTAAATATCAGTAGATATTTAGTTTAAATACTAGTAGATTTGTAATATGTAATATTTCAAAAAAAAAAAGAATATCTGCACTCAATTTCCCTATTAAATATTATATTAAGTGAGCTGAACGTTGTTGTAGTTGTCGGCAATAGGGATAACAACGGTATGGATACCTCAATATCCATATCCATATTCTGGAAAAAATTTCATATCCATATCCTCCGCGAATATTTTGTGTAATATCCGTATTCTTCTAAACACATATTTATCAATATCCATATTCTAACGGATATCCGCAGGATATATCCATATCCTAATACAAAACAATAAACTCTAAAAAAATTAATTTATAATTTAATTTTTAATATTTTAAAACTAATATACTATATTAATAAATTAAATTAAAATAAAAATAATTTTATTATCTAGTCCATGGCCATAATTAATTTTATTATTGTTTTACAATAAATATTAAAATAGTCATATAAAGGTGATAAAAATAGTAATCATCTTTCTAATTATAATCAAATTAACCAAAATAACAAAAAATATGCTAAGATAACTTATTTAAAAGCAACAACACACTAATGACTTCAAACAATGCATCATTTCTTTTTTAATATATAGACATTTTTTCTCCATGAAATTACAACTATTTTCACAAAAAAATATTCATCTAATAAGGTTACAAATTTACATATTATTTCAAATAAATAATATGTAAATAATTAATAAATTATAATTATTTTTCTAATATATAATCTTTAATAAGAATTTTAGAGAAAACTGATTAAAAAAAGAATAGATACTCATATATTGTATATTTCAAAACGAACGATATATAATAAGTTAATTAAATTAATTCAAATTTTTATGGGTATTAAGATATACATTAATATTACAAAGGATATAATTATATATTATTAATTGTATTAGACACTTTATGTATCATAATAATATAATAATAAATAAATTAAATTAGTGGACTATATTGACTATTATATTCATCTGCACAATATAATAAACATATGAAAATTTTTAATTCTAAAGTATTAAATATTCCTAACAATATAATATAAAATCAATAAAATTAATAAACATATTATAAAAAAAATTATATTATATTACAAAGATAAATTAATTAAAATTACTTAGAATTGATATTAATATTTTATATTAAGTATAAAATAATATTATTTTAATAACTTAATTATAAAATTATAAAATGAATATTTTATACAAATATTTGTAAAATATTTTAAAATATTAATAACTTATTTATATTTTATATCGATATTATATTATATTATTATATTTTAATCATATCTTATTTTATAATAATTATATTATATTTATATTTTATACGAATATTACGCTATATTATCATATTTTAACTATTTTATTTTACAATGTGCATATTTTATACATCTTTCAAGATAGGACGGACATCTGTAAAAACGGTATCGTTGCCATCCTGGTTGTCAGAGGCATTAACAAGTGCGCCAAACGGAAATGGAATAATGGAGTTTCATATTGATTGTCTTGAGAGTATAGTCATCTTGTCAAACAGCTGGCTTGGGTAACTTAAATCTCCCAGCAATTCTATCTTAGTGGTCAACGCAAGCAAGCAAAGCCATCCGCCGTCGATCTCTCTTCTTTTCGTGTTCTCGGCTTCTGTTGATCAACTATTGTCATCTGCAAATCATGGCTGATGCTATAATTGCTGCAATCTTACAGCAGCTAGCAGTGATTATGGATCGAGAAGTAAACCGAGAGGTTCGACTAGTAATTGGGGTCAAGAAAGACGTCCAAAAGCTAACCAGCAATCTCGAAACCCTCCAATCTGTGCTCATGGATGCTGAGAAACGGCAAGTGGATGAGGGAGCTGTGAGGATTTGGTTGGATAAACTCAGAGACATATCATACGACATGGATGATGTGTTGGATGAGTGGAACACTGCAATTCTCAGATCACAGATTGAGGGTGAAACATTTACAAATGGGTCTGTTCATCAAAAGAAGAGAGTAGTATGTTCCTTCCTTCCCTTTTCTTGTTTATGTTTCGAACAAGTTGTTTTACGTCGTGATATTGCTCTCTCGATTAAAGAAATAAATGAAGATTTAGATGCTGTTGTCAGAGAGAAAGAGAGGTACAATTTTCGTATTAGTAGCAGTGCAGAAGAACCTCTGAGGTTGAAAAGTACTTCTTTCGTTGATGTATCTGAGATACGGGGTCGAGATGAGGAGAAAAATGTTTTAAGAAGTAAGCTATTGTGCGAAAGTAGCGAAGAACAGAAGATTGTCCATGTAATATCTATTGCAGGGATGGGTGGAATAGGGAAAACAACTCTTGCCCAGTTGGTTTATAATGATGTTGAGGTGGTGAACAATTTTGAGAAGAGAATATGGGTGTCTGTATCAGATCCTTTTGATGAACTTAGGATTGCGAAAGCGATCATTGAAGCACTGCAAGGTGTTGCATGTAATTTGGTTGAATTGGAATCTCTTCTGCAATATATTCATGGATCTATTGCGGGAAAGAAATTTCTTCTCGTTTTAGATGATGTGTGGACGGAAGATTATAACAGATGGGAACCTTTGTACAATTGTTTAAAGAATGGTCTTTGTGGAAGTAAAATTTTGATTACCACACGTAAGGAGACAGTTGCACGTGTAATGAAGTCAAGTCATATTGTTACTGTTAAGGAGTTGTCTGAAGGAGAATGTTGGTTATTGTTTAAGAGGTTAGCATTTTTGGACAAGTCTCATGAAGAGTGTGAAAAATTGGAGGAAGTTGGTAGGAAAATTGTAGGCAAGTGTAGGGGCTTACCTCTTGCTGCAAAGACTATCGGGAGTCTTTTGCGTTTCAAGAAAACAAGAGAAGAATGGCAAAGTATCTTAGATAGTGAGATGTGGAAACTAGAGGAGTTTGAAAAAGGTCTGTTCCCTCCTTTGCTATTGAGTTATAATGACTTACCTTCCATGGTAAGACGGTGTTTCTCATTTTGTGCTATTTTTCCCAAAGATCATGATATCGATAAAGATCAATTGATTAAATTGTGGATGGCTCAAGGTTATCTTGGGTTAGAACAAAGTAAAGAGTTGGAGACAATTGGTCAGGAGTATTTTGACGCCTTGGCAACACGTTCTTTCTTCCAAGATTTTGTTAGAGATGATGATGGTAGTATTACAAAATGTAAGATGCACGATATAGTACACGACTTTGCCCAATTCCTCACTAAGAATGAATGTTTCGCAATTGAAGGTAACGATCTCACAGAATCAAGCATTCTCTGTTCTTTTGTGAAAGCTCGTCATTCAATGTTGATACTTGGCAAAGTCACTTCATTTCCTATCTCTATTTTTAGCATCAAAAAGTTGCGTAGCTTAGTGATTGAAGATTCATACTATTCATTGATTAGTATGGTCTTACCAAAACTGTTCAATGAATTGCCATGTTTGAGGGCATTGGATATGAGAGGACATCACCGGGATATGAACTTAATTAAGATGATTCCAAGAGAGATAGGAAAATTGATTCATCTGAGGTATCTCAACTTGTCTAAGAACGGAGAGATAGAAGAATTGCCTGAGACATTGTGTGAGTTGTATAATCTGCAAACCTTGGATCTTGGTTGGTGTACCAATCTCAAAAGATTACCTCACGGGATTGGAAAGTTAATCAACCTAAGGCATTTAATAAATGATGCAACCTCTCTAAGTTACATGCCAAAAGGGATTGAGAGATTAACTTCTCTTAGGACATTAAGCATTTTAGTTGTGAATGGAGGTAGCCATGGAAGCAAAGTTTGTACTCTTGATTGTCTGAAAAACTTGAACCACATTCGAGGATCTCTTGTTGTGAGAGGACTGGGAAATGCTACAAATACAGGTGAGGCTAAGCAAGCAGAACTTAAGGATAAGAAAAACCTCTTTTATTTGGGTTTATATTTTGATTTTGAGGAACAAGAGGAAAGAATGAATGAGGATGAAGAAGTGGTTCTTGAAGCTTTGCAGCCTCCTCCAGATTTGGAGAGACTAGAGATAGTTATGTATGAAGGCAACACTCTGTCTCTCAACTGGATGAATTCATTGACAAAGCTGAGGATGTTAACTCTCAGCTCTTGCATGAACTGTGAGTATTTTCCTCCTTTGGGAAAATTGTCATCTCTTGAATCACTTTATATATGGAAAATGAGGAGTGTGAAAAAGGTGGGGAATGAATTTTTGGGAATAGGCACTGATGGCGCATCTTCATCTTCATCTTTGTCAGTTGTTTTTTTCCCCAAATTGAAGTCCCTTGAATTTTGGGACATGGAAGAGTGGGAAGAGTGGGATTATGAGATTACAAGGAGGGGAGTAGAAGATATTGCAATCATGCCATGTTTAAATTCTGTGAGACTTGGATACTGCCCCAAATTAAAGGCATTTCCAAACCACCTTCTTCAAACAACTCTGGAGAAAATAAAGATTGTCATGTGCCCTACCCTGGAGATATCAGAAACATTCAATACCATCATAAATCATCATTGATTTCTTTTGAGGAAGAGATAGCCGTAGTTTTCTCAGATGGCTGCTGTCAACCCCAAGGTAGTTTCTTCTCTTCTGCTTCCTCCTTTTGAACTTAAGAGTATGTTCTGGCCTAGGTACTTTAGGCGCTACATGTTCATTTGTCATTTTTACCCATGTTCTGATTGCAGATCTTGTCATTGAAGAACAAACTATCAAGGGTGAAAGATCGCTTGTAGACCAAAATGTCAACTGCTGGTGTGTGACATTAACTGTTTTACGTGTTAATGCATACTTAAAACTTCGATCATGTAATCCCTCGCAAGCTATCTTAACTCTTTAAGTTTTATTTTTGTTTCTTTGCATGAAGATGGAAAGTCATATTTGGTGATTCTCGGATTAAAGGCCACTGGAAGAGTATTGGGATTCAGAAGCATGTAAATTCCTTGTTTAAGTTGCGCGAAGAAGAGCCAAAACAATGAACAAAGTCAGCATCAACAGAAGAGCAGATTATCTTGCTGCAGGTTTTCATATCTCATCTATACATTTTCAGTCTTTGACAAGAAGTGGCAGGCATCAACATTTCAATAATAGTCTCCGAAGTTTTTAGACATTTTCAGTCTTACTGTTCATGCAAAGGAACACTCATTTTATTCATTAAAATAAATAAATAAATAGCAAAAAGTTGAAAAATCCAGCATGTCACCCACCCTTTACATCATCCATTGTTATTATTATTATTTTTATTTTATCTTAAAAAGGAAAATTCGATTGCAAATGATGTAACGTGTCAAGCTACAAACCACCTATCTAATTCTCCAACTAAAACTTTCGTTGATAGTATTGATCAAGAATTTAAGGATGCTGAGTTCAATATATGAAATACTATTAAACTTATTATTATTTATATTGTTCTTTTTATATTTATGAATTAAAAATTACGGAACTTTATTTTTAGACGAAATAAATCCTGATTTATAAATATACTTTCATTTCTTAACTATTTTTTATTAATTGTGAAGGAAAATATCAGTCAACCAAAAAATTAATGAAATTTCTCTAGAAATTTCATTAATTTTTTGGTTTGAATTGATGGTACAAAGGATGGAAGTTAGGTGAGAATATTGATTTGATGGACATCAAACTTTAATTTAATTTAATGCAAAAACAAACAACGTGTGCTTTTTGTGATCAAAAGAAGTTTTCTTGTTCACATTATTCTTTTCCCCTTTATTCAACCAATTACCAAAGTGGCTTCATCTTTTGTGGTTCAGATATTTTTGTATATATACCCCCAAAAAAAAAATAACACAATTATATTTTGTTGTAAATAACGAGTATTTATTTTATACTAAAGTGTTTGGTACTAATATAAGCCATACACTAATGAAATATAACTATATGATATTAAGATGGATTGGATTCATAATCATAAATCTTATATTTCGTGGTTTTTTATAGATTAGAAATTAATATTAAATAATTTAAAAATAGTGTCACTTTTTATATGTAGTCTTAGCAACAAAGTCCTTTTTCTTTCACCAAAAAGAACTTTTTTTATTTTTTATTTTTTATTATAGCTTCACCTATTTAGTATTTATTGCTCAAAACAGAAAAAATAATTTTAGAAACTAGGCAAATTCGGGTCAAAACCCGATCTCATTCGGGTCGGGCCAATTTTCAGTTTCCTCCTATCCACCAAAGAAATTAAGCGATGGAGGGAAAATAAAATAGAAAGCAAATTGCGCATTATTAGGTCTGCCAATTATTTCCAGCCGGAGTTATCTAAAATTAATAAACTCTTAATTATCCCAAAAAAATATAAAAAGAATTATAAAATGTCTTTGATCATTTTCTAAAAAATCTGAAAATCCATTTCTTCTTGGTCTTAACTTGGAATCGGGATCTTTTCTTAACAGACAAATCTTTATACCCATCTGTCTTCAACATGACATCAGGACAAAACCCAAGTGTTTATCGCTGTAATTATCAATGCTGTTGAAGTCTTTATTATTTGGTTGGTGGGACTGTTTTATTCAGCTTCTGTTTTGAGCGAGACAAAAGAAGATACCCATTACCCAGTTGAAACAAAATAAAAAAAGTAACATTAAATCAAATACAGTAAGTCTCTACAAAATTCAATGCATTTGAGTATCCTCTCATATACAGTAAGTCCTCTGTTTCTATCTCAATATCTTGCATCAAATATTCATGTGGGTTTTGCTTATATTTTGCTTTTAATCCACTTTTTGGCTTGGTTGGACATGGATTGGATGATATTTGTTTTCTTGCATGTTTTCTGGGTTTGTGTTTTCAAATGGGTCTTACTCTTTTCTGTGTTAATCAATTCAGGTGGTTGAGCAGATGCTATGTTCATGTTTCAGGGCATCTGGATTTCTTTCATTGTTCGGAGTTAGCATAAAAATGGAATTTTTGCTAGTTTTTTACTTTATGTTTTCCTGATATAATCTTTGATGGATCATGTATTCTCTCTGCTGCCTAGAATCAGCATATGTTGACAAAAGTTCTGTTTTTTCTTGTATCATTTATGAGCCTTTCTGTTTTACTCTGTGATGGATCATGTGAAATTTTGGCGTATGCTATCTCTATTTTCTCTCTGAATTTGATAGGTTTCAGTTTGATGTGATATGGATCATGTTATTTTTGGTTGTGTGAACGTATAAATTAATCATAGGATTTAATTGATCAGCAGTCAACTGCAACTCTTTTCCTTGTCTTCTTAAATTATTCAAAAATTTTGGTCCACGTGTTGTTTAATATGGTGATAATTCACCTACATGTTTATTTTGTTTTTATTGGGCCTGTAGATGGAGGATGATGAAGACGACGACCCATGATCCCTCTCATTATGTGGATTGATGATCGTAGCTATAACTAGTGGTTTCCAATGATGAAGCTTGGAGAGAAGAGAGATATAAAGCCTCTACTTGTAAAATTTGGGGTGGCTTTTGTTTTCTCTTTAGCAGGATTTTTCATTTCTCGGCATAGAACTAAAAAAGCTAAACCCGCCTTGCCGCCTTGCCCGCCGCGTTTGTCAGGTTTGAGTTTCTCCCCTTTACAGTGTCTTCTCTTGTATTGATTTTTATTTGGGATTTGTTTTTTTGTACTTAATTTTGATTGCGTAATGCGTTTTTTTTTTTAGATCATGGTAACGGAGTTAAATTAGGAGGAAAATCTCAACATAAAAATGATACCCATACCTCAAAGTCAGTGCCTAGTTCCTGCGGTGCTGTTTCAGTTCCTGCCCAAAGATATGTAAGTGTAGACAGATTACAATTTTACTTGCAACGCGTCAGAGTTTTGGTCCAGTTTCAATCATTATAGTTTTTGAATTATAATCAGATATACTTAAGACAACATTCTAGCATTTTTCAATGCCTTTTTAGTTTTCATATAATTTTTTAATCCATTTTAATGATTGACTTCAATTTTGTTGTTGACAAACTCAAGAGAGGAGAGTTGAATTCTATGCCCATATAAGTTTAAAGGCCTGTTGAAGTAAAGTTCAGGAATTAATCAAACACGAAATATTTGAAGAATGAAATCTGTTTTCTCATCTGTTCAGAAAGCTTAGCATCTAGAATGATGTATAAGTCTTAACTAGTTACATCTTGATTACTCCTTGCAATGATGTTCATTGGAACAGACTAACTCTGGAAATTAAATGGTTATATTCGCTAAAAAATTTGCAAAAACAGGGTGAATTATGGACATGGTCCTGCTGCAATTAACTTCAGCCGACCCTAACATGTAAACTTTCTGTTTTTCAGGAAGAATCTTACAAGCAGAAGGTCATTGTTGAGAATTCTGTGGGTGGTCGTTCACCGAGTAGTAGACATAGTGGGGATAATAGTAATGGTTACCTCTTGCCAGAGTCTAATGGTCTTGTGAAGGAATTGGACTTTGGTGGCACCAAATCTGGGTATTCCCAAAAAAAGAAAGATGTAGAGGCACCAAGGGCTATCGTAGAAACTCCCAAAGTAATTAGAAGTTCAGAGAAGGATAATTATGAACAAGAGGTCAAGCACCTGAAAACCATGATCAGGATGCTTCGGGAGAGGGAGAAGAATCTTGAGGTTCAGTTACTTGAGTATTATGGCCTTAAAGAGCAAGAAACAGTTGTGATGGAGCTCCAAAACCGGTTAAAGGTAAACAATATGGAGACAAAGCTTCTTAATCTAAAGATAGAATCCTTACAGGCAGATAATCAGAGGCTAGAGGCACAAGCATCTGATCATGCAAAAGCTGTGGCTGAGCTTGAAGCTGCGAGATCAAAAATTAAGCTGCTCAAGAAGAAACTGAGGTCTGAAGCTGAGCATAACAGGGAACAGATCTTAGCCGTTCAGAAAAGGGTCATTAAGTTGCAAGAGCAAGAAAATGAAGCTGCTACAAGCGATCTGGATACTCAATCAAGATTGCAAACACTAAAGGATTTGAAGGGTGAAGCAGAAGATTTGAGGAAGTCTAACATGAGACTGCAATTAGAAAATTCTGAACTGGCTCAGAGGCTGGAGTCAACCCAAATGCTTGCAATGTCTGTAATGGAAGATCCAGAGGTAATCCATCCATTTGCAGTAATCTTCTTTATTTTCTGCTTTATACCACTATTAATTCTTGAATTACATTGTTCTTATCTATACACTTTTTCAGACAAAAGCACTGAAGGAATTGAGCCAGCGCTTGAGAGAAGAAAATGAAACTTTGACTAAGAAAATTGAGCAGCTACAAGCAGATAAATGTGCTGGTGTTGAAGAATTGGTGTATCTCAAATGGGTAAATGCTTGCTTACGATATGAGCTGCGGAATTATCAAGCCCCAGCTGGTAAGACAATTGCGAGAGACCTTAGCAAAACTTTAAGCCCAAAGTCTGAGGAGAAAGCAAAGCAGTTAATACTCGAATATGCAAAGACTGAAGGGATCGAGAACATGAACACGGTGGATATTGATTCTGACCAGTGGTCAACCTCCCAAGCATCCTCTATCACAGACTCTGAAAACACCGATGACTCTTCTGTTGACAAGTCATCCACTACCAAGACCAATACAACGAGCAAAGTCAAATTCTTCCACAAGCTTCGGAAACTTGTACGAGGGAAAGATGTTAGTCTTTATAAAGAAGGTTCAGCTGGGAACAAAAGTGTATCCTTTCAAGATAGCGATTCACCACAGAGTAGTTCAAGTGCTTCGACAGGAACGAATGCATTTTCTGAGGCATCAAGTAAGAGGGGTGCTAGTCTGTCTCTGAGTTTACCTAGACATTCTTTGGATATCCCAAGATTGAAGAGTTTAAAGAAAGATGATAAGAAGAATCGGAGGAACAGCGATTCCGCATCTACTCATGGATATAAGAACTTTACTTCAGGTAGAGAGAGTGTTAATGATTTAGAAAATCGGTCCTATCAGCGTGCGAAATTGTTGAAATTTGCCGAAGTTTTGAAGCTTTCTCATGGCAGCAAAAAGGGGACATTGCGAAGAAACTCGGCATCATTTACTTTCGGCTGATTGTAAGTAATGTGTAGCTTCATACCCTGTTTATAAATACACTCTCTATTGTTTTAGCGAAGTTTTACGAGTAAAAACCAGTATACCTTGCATGTGGGTTTTAGAAACCATTAGAAACTAATTTTGCAGAGCAAGGAAGCGTGTTCAATAAGCCATAAGAAAGTGCTTCTGTAAAATGCTTCAAAACATTTGAAAACAAAAACATAAAGTACAAAAGTTTCTGTTCAATCTGCAAGAAATTCATTACTGAAATGAATGCACTTCTTAAATTTTATGTGTTTTCCAAATTTCTAATGTTGTTGAAAGGCATGCAAGTTTGTTAGTTCTCCATGCAACTGACGAGTCATCCTAAGCCTTCCTATGGAGACTATTTGTCGTTCATTTGTTTAATTTACTCTTAAAACATAAATATTGAAGCTCTTCGGCCAATTAGATATTAACAATGTCTATTAAACATAGTGTTTTATCAACCGGTTAAATATATATTATAATAAATATTGATGAATAAACTGTTACATGATATTATATTATTAATTCTTTTTCTTTCGCTCACCTATTTCTTGTAATAATTTTTTAAAAATATGAAAATTGAGTGAATTCAATGTTATTTAATTACTTATTTTATAAAATAAAATTTATTTAACTATTGACAAGTATATTTTAAAATTAATCTTAAAATATATAATTTCTATTTTAAATAACACACTTCAACAGTTCAAGGTCCTCAATTTAATTGCAATAACAACCAACGAAAACTAGCTAATGAGAATGTCTTTTCACTACCTTACTCAAAGAATTAAATATACTTCCCAAGAGGCAAGCCTTCGATCCTTGCCAAGAGGCAAGGTTGTCCCACAATTTGTGGGAACTTTTTTCAGGGATATTTGGGTCGACTTCTGGATGCTGGGTGTTCTACAACTGTCTAATATCTTCCCAGTTAAATTCCAGTAGATCCCTGGTTGTAAATACCAGTAGGAATCTAGTTTAAAATACTAGTAAATTTGTAATTGTTCAAAAAAAAGAATTTTAAAAAAAAAAGAATTAAATATACTTTTCAACAGTCGATGATGATGCAGGTCAAAAAATAACCCTTAAATGAGGGGTGAGATGATGGCTTTTAATAATATTGGGTTTCAATGATAGATTGTCAAAATATGAGGGTACATTTGAAAATAAAGAGGTTATGTCATACCCATACATCATTTTCATTTTCATAATACGAGTATAACACAGCACAGGACAAAAGGTCTTAAAACGACACAGTTTTCTATACCACTATTACACGTGTCGACCACACAAAGCGAGTAAGAACACTCTCCACTTCATCAACATCAAACCGTACAGATGATCCGTACTCCTAAATAAAAAAACACGCTCCTTTCCACTCTCAGCGACGAAAACGGAGCGTTTCACTCCAACTCATTTCCTAGACAGGTGTCAAATTTTAACAGCGAATACAAACCCAGCGCAAATAACACACTCTGACTGTCATAAGAAACAAAGAGCTCTCTCTAAAATTTTCCCTCTTCTCTGCTCACTTTCTCTGCATTTTTTGTTGGGTTTAGGGTTTTCGAAAGCAATCAAACGCCAAGAAAACGAAAGAAAACGAAAGAAAATGTCACCGCCAACTGTACTTCAACAGGAACAACTGCAACAGTTACAGAAAATGCTACCGAATGCGACAACGGCGTGTACAATGCTGCTGCACTCGCCGCCGAGTAACTCGCTGTACGTTGGCGACCTCCACCCTGAAACCGCCGAGTCGGACTTGCTCGACTCTTTTTCCAAAATTGGGCCCGTCGTCTCCGTTCACCTCTGCCGCTGCTCCCTCACTAACAATAGTCTTTGTTACGGCTACGTCAACTTCTACAACCACACTGACGGTATAATTACACAACCCCGTACTTCGTCTCTCCGAGGATGATTTCTGCGTTTGTTTTTGTTTCTTTGCATCTTTTTCACATGGGTTTTTGGTTTTGGGTATTTTCTTTTGCTTTTCGGAAGTCGAAAATGCTGCTTTCTTTTTTCCCATGTATATGTGATACACATATGCATGTATGTATGTCTTATTTTATTTTTGCGTTAGATCGTGTTCTTGGGTTTCTGGGTTGATGGAGATACGGATCATATCGGGTTTTGCCGTTACATTGGTTTGTTAAAGGGGCTTTCTTGGTTTTCTTTTCTTGTTTTTTTCTTTCACTTTTCCTGTTCGACTTTTCCTATTATGTCGTCTATGAAACGACATGAAATGATCTTTTCTTGGTTCTTTTGGAGTTTTTCTTCCTCTATTTTCTTTGCTATGTGATAGTTTCTTATTTGTCAATTAGGGGTTTCATATTTTTCTGTTTTATGCTTGATGTTGATATGTTTTAGTGTAATATTGTTACATATGTACTGGTTTTTTCTCGATTTGTTATCTCCTGTTCGCTTTGGATATATTTACTCTGTTTTCTTTGTTTTTTTTCAAATTAAGTTTTTGGTTTTGCTACTGGGAATCATCTATCATAATTGTTTTTGGACCATGGCTCATTATTTTGACTCTCTTCGATCTTATAAATGGTTTACTACACTTTGTTATCCTGGTTTTTCAGCATGTAAGGCTATGGCATGTTTAAACCACACTGATTTGAAGGGAAAACGAATGAGGATAATGTGGTGCCAGAGGGATCCTTCTCTAAGGAAATTTGGCATCGGTAATCTCTTTGTCAAGAATTTGGACCCTTCGGTGGATGGCACTTGCTTGCTTGGTCTGTTCTGCCAGTTTGGCAATGTGCTTTCTTGCAAGGTAGCTGAAGAAAATGGAAAGAGTAAGGGTTTTGGATTCGTTCAGTTTGACTCAGAGGAATCAGCCATGATTGCTTGTACTGCCCTTCATGATACTTTTCTTCGAGGAAAGAAATTGTGAGTCTTCTATATCTCTCTGTGTTATTGGTATTATGTTGTTTCTCTAAATCTTCTGTTGTTATGAAATGCTGAAAATGAAAAGAGGAGAAAGAAATGAAACTTTCAAATCTTACATTTATCTTGTTCGGGCTTCCCACTAAAAGAAGTCACTAAAAGTGAACTGATCTAGATGCATACTTTTGTTTAGGTGCAGAGTTTAGTTGCACTATATCTTATAATAGAGAAACTTATTTTATTTTGTAGTTAGTTTTTTCTTTCTTTTGCTGAATTTTACTTGGTGGAACTTGTGTGGACTTCCTACAGAATGTGTTTAATTTGCATCCTCTAAATCTTATGCTCATGACCCAGTTATATATAGTTCTCAATAACCTGCAGATAGAAATGTGTTTTTTATAGTATCTATTTTTGTTGATCTTTAAGGGCTCTTTGAATAGTTATAGATTATTTGGTTGATGCACTTCTTCCTCAGGTATGTTGCCAAATTTGTCAGGAAGAGTGACAGGACAGCCACCAGTGAAAGCTTAAATTTCACCAATGTTTATGTGAAAAATCTGGTCGAAGATGTGACAGAAGATTTCCTACATGAGATATTTTCTAAATTTGGGAAGGTTTCTAATGTTGTCATCATGAAGGATGAAAATGGGAAGTCAAGAGGCTTTGGATTTGTCAATTTTCAGTTACCGGAAGAGGCTAGAAAGGCTATTGACGTCATGAATGGTGAACAATTGGGTAAATTTAAAACTTAGTGTTCTTGTTTTTGTTGTTTTAAACATCATAAATGTTTTGGAGAACAATTTTGGTAACATTGTAGTTCATTTGCAAACCAGGTTCAAAGATTTTGTTTGTAGGAAGGGCTCAGAAAAAGGCTGAGAGGGCTGAGATATTGAAACATGAATACAAGGAAACATACCATTCCCATATGGATAAGTTGAAGGCTTCGAATCTGTATGTGAAGAACCTCAATGTCCTTGTTGATGAGAAGAAGTTGCAAGAACTTTTCAGTGGTTTTGGAAGAATAACATCTGTCAGAGTGATGCGTCAAGGTAGTGGGAAAAGTAAAGGATTTGGCTTTGTGTGCTTCTCCACACCTGAAGAAGCAAAGAATGCTTTGGATACTCTTAATGGTAAACTCAATCTCCCTGTATTTGCCTTCTGCCTTCTTTTGTTTTTGCAGTTGATTCCAAATTATTCTATATGAGTTTTTTTGACAGGTGTCAATTTTGAAGGAAGGAATCTTTATGTGGCAATAGCTCAGAGTAAAGAAGATCGCCAAAATGCTTTTTCTGCAGTGCAATCTGCTCCCTGCACTGTCCCTCCTCCTCAATATCCCCCATATTACTTCAATTACCATCCATTCCCTCTACTGCATCAGCCTTTCTCATATCAACATTATAATGCCAATATGGGTATTCGTTATCCTTTTGCAGCACATAATTACCTGAGCAACTATTCATACTATGTAAGGGCATTCCTTTTTAGTAACTAGGCTTTGATGGCCTCAACTCTCTCTTCATCTTTTAATTTGCTTGTGAAATTGCAGATTCCAATGAGACCAGAGCACCTGGGGGTCAGTGGAAATACCAACTGGGGCAATCGACAGCATGTGAGTTACCTTTTACTATCATCATCTAATAGTTTATAGCATATCCTTCTTTTCTATTTTTTTCCCCCTTTCACACTGTTTTGTTTGCTCACCTTCCTCCTGTATTGCAGGCTGTGACATATTCTAGCTCTGATGTCTGTACCCAACCTCAGCACCATGGGAATCATGTAGGTTACCAATCTGGCAACAGGAAGAAGGCGAGCAAAAGAAATGCACCTGTTGAAAGTTCCTATAAAGCAGCTGTCAGATGTCTTGATGCAGCTACATTCACTGAGGATGGGAATAATACTGTGGATGTTGTCCAACCCATGGTCGATAATCTTCAGGTTTGTGACTCAGCAGCTTTCTCCCAAAGCGTATAAATCAATCTGTGAGGGATCATGTGGCTTTCAGCTTTGTTTGTGTTATGATGTGTCTGCTAATGAATTCTCTCTCTCTCTAGGCTGAGCGTGCAGCACATGTAACTGAAATGGTGTCGAAGATGAACAACTCCGAGATACTTAAGCTACTGAACTCATCAAATTCCTTGGCTAAACAAGCTGACAGCACGGTTCAGGTTTTGAAGGAGGCCAATGCTAGGACTGGTGCAGGTGACAGCGTTGAATTACTGAAGTCTGCCTGCTGCTTGGGCTACTAACCATTGGTATTAGACATCTCTTACATGCTCACTACTCCAGTTTCTGTCAAGAAGCATTGGACTTATGTACAGCTGATCTGCAAAACTTGATTGTTTTCCTGTTCATCTTTCTGAGAACCATGAAACTATCATATTGGCTGAACTGTCAAATCTATTGCTCGGAGGGGCCAGTCAGTTAAAACTGGTAGTAGGTTATCTTAAATAGAACATTAAGTTGTTTCTGATAGATGTTGGAATATTCAGTAGTATTATGCATGAAACAGATCAAGATCAAGTGGATCTTTTATGACTGATGTGGTGTTCTTTATTACTTATGTTTTGCTTGTTCCTTTTTTTTTTTTTACTTTTTTTTGCTGATATGCACGGAGACAGCAAAAATTGGTGTCTATTTCTTTCTTAGCAGGGAGATAATATTTGTTGCCAGGTTTTGGAAAAGGACGTTGCATTTGCCTAGTCTAATTGGATTTAACACTTTGTTCTGGAATAATTTTGGTTTCATGTAATGAGAGACCTGTGTTTTTTCTTTTGTTTTTGTTTCTCCTGTTTTTTTTTTATTTAATTTTCTTTCTTTTTAAATCAGTAATATCTTACAGACAGAGAAATTTCTCCTGATAGACAATAAAGTTCTCATTCGCATGATTATTTAAAACAAGCTTTTTGCTTCACTTAGGATTAATAGCAATACTAAAATAGTGGCAGTACACTGAAACATTTTAGAAAAAGAAACAGAAGGGAAAAGTGGGAAGGAAAAGGGAAACTTGAAATGAACTATGAACAACTTGATAAACTGAAGCACTGGACATCAAAAAGTTTAGAAAACTCGGCAGCAATGTTGATCCCATCGGTGGACCCGAAGATACCTTCTTCAAAGAAGGGCGAATCCTTGAACTACCAATTGATCAGCAAGAACCTGATTGGCAGCCTGAGATGGATGGACACTGTCCCAGAACACGTACTGACTGGCATTTGAACATGTTCCAGGTGATCTCGGATTGCACAAGAATACAGTTGTTTCTATTGTTCCAGTTCCGCAGCAGCCTCTCGTTGCTTCGATGAAACCTAACAAGACAGATGGAATTGAATCAAATGGATTAACAAACATCATCCAATGCTTATATGATGTTTCGATCCACCAGCTAAAATGGGTTATTGAGTATATGCAATACCAGATTTTGAAGGAGATTTAACGAGGTCATAGAGTGGCTGGAAAATGTCGAAAATCACAATTTTCAGACCAGAAAGTTGCTTCTGAAGACTTGTTGCTGCAGAGTTGAGCTTCTTGTTAAATTGTTGAGCATCTGCATTGATTCTAGAGACACAGCCACTCTCATGATATCCAAATAAAGTTCTTGCCGCAGGAAGACAACCCAGTGGTGGCAGAGAAGTCACTCCAAATTTCCTGGCTCCCAATCCATACAAATTCTGTACAACAAAGCAGCCAAGTCTCACTATCTCTCGTTTTTTTCCCAGAAATTGTAGTATTTTTAACTTGAGGACAACCCTTAATGATGGGATAATACCTTGATTAAACTTGAAAAATCATTGACAAGGATTGAACCATACTGATCAGGAGTATAGACTCTGTTAAGTAAAGGATTCACATAATAATTCTGAAGATAGTCCCCGCTCCCAGCTCCCACTATGTATATTGCATTCTTGATTATGGAAGCTGATTGTTTGCTACCAGCTACTTGTGCTAGCTTACTCTGGTATTCTTTATAGAACTGCAACTGCTGACTCAAAGAAATTGCATGCTGCAACACAAAGAACAGTAAATGATTGTAATCTAAATTATTTAGACTGTATCATACAATATTCTTACATTTAAGCTTGATGTTCTGTCATCATAACCAGATCCAGCTGAAGCAAAGTTGGCTCCAATAAGAAGATTCTTCCCTGAAGCCTGTGGACTAAGATATGCCGGTGCATAAGTCTTAAATCCTAGAGTATCAGCTGCAAAAGGTATTCAAACAAAGAAACATTAACTAAAATCTAACAAGATAAACTTGAGAAACCAATCTTTTAGAATTGTTTTCACATACCAGTGAAGTCAGTGGCCAATTTCCCATTGCAAAATCTTCCTGTAGGTTGGTGATTGATGAAATCTCTTCCATAAGGAGGATAATTAGCCTTGAAAATAGTGGCAAGATAATTGTTGTTGCCAACATCTACAGCAGAATCACCAAAGGTTATGATTGCGGGAACAAGAGGTGCTGCATCTTGTGCATACGCTTTGCTTGCAAATGCAAGAGCCAAAAACAGTACTGTTTTCCGGCAAGAAATTTCCATTTTCTTTAAAAATGTATTTTGAGTCTTTGAGCGGTGAATTTGGAATTTATAACAGAAAGTACAGTGACCCACTATTTAAAGTATGCCTTAAAGGAGGAGGATAGAAGTTGAGGAGTGTAGTCAATAAATGAGAGTAGTTCAAGTCACTGTATGAACATTGAAGACATTAGCAATTTATATGTAATGTAAATGAAAACAATAGCCAAGCATGTGCTTAGGTTTTCTGCTTTCTATTTTGTTTTGTCCTTTTTTATTTCAAGATATTTTATTCCTAACACGTTGACATCATACATACAGAAACCCCTAATAATGATTTCTCTGGATGTAGGTACTGAGGGAAAAGCTTGGTTGTTGAGATGAATAAATAGGCTGAAGCATTATGAGTTGGAACCACGAGAAAGTTGCATGTGTTTTGAGTTAATATTTGTGACACATTGCTTCCAACTAGTTGCACAAATGCAGCATATTTGTAGACTAAATTTTCTAACGAGGAAAAGGGAAACTTTTTGTAACTATAAATTATCAATATTCATATCAAACTTTTTATAACCTGAGGACAGGGAAGCTTCAACATTCATCCAGAGGAAATCTTGCAGGTTATAAATGGAGTTCGGAAAGTGGTAAAGTATGCCAGAAAAGGATTGAATTTGTTATGTAGAGATCTACATTGCTAATCTAATCTATAAGAAATGTGGGCCAGGGCTTTTATTTTCAGCATACAGTTTCTTGCAATAAATAGAATAGCTCAGTTAGCGTGTGCATTGTGGTTGGATTTAATAGTGTGCAATAAATGCATTTGTTGATGCTTAAGAAAGAGAACCTTTTTTCTTTTTTTAAGATCATTTAGGTTTGTGGTCAAACTGGAAATACATATGATCTGGCTTGTGTCCATTTTCAGCTTGTTCAAATTCTCTTTTCACTGGTCACTCCTGCTGAAAGCATGCACAATGGGCGCAGTTATTAGACAAGATTTCAAGGGGTAGGAAAACTTCAATGTCTAATGAATAGAGAAGGCAACTGCCCGGGTGTATGGTTTGGTTTGATTACAGCAAAACCAGAGGCTGATTCAAGATAACATTCCATGCTATTATATGTTAGGTTATCATTTGCACTAAAAACTTAAACGAGTAGTAGGTAAGAACTTAAACATCAATAAAAATTTCTAACATACAATTACGTACTAAATAGATATACTAAACGGATTTATGGCGTTTCTTAACATCACGTTCTATTATTTGTTGATGATCCATCCACAAGCTTAAATCGGTAAGGCCCAACAAAAAAAAAATTAAACTCTAATAGATCCCCTCGTATACAAGACTAGTATCAAATGAGCTTGCCATATAGACCGAATTAAATAAAGATAGAAGATAAATACTAATTGAACTTATCACATGGAAGATAGAAATCAGTTGTACAGTTATTAGAAAGAAACCCACACAAATATTGAAGAAACATAAACAAACACAGTTATTAGAAATCAGTTGTTTAATATGATAATAAGTTCTCACTTAAACCCAAAACTTAAATTAATAAATATACAATAACATTAGAGTATGACATTTTCACGAATAGGATTAACTAAGTAATGTTCCGCTTCTTATTCATGACAATTAGATAATCAGATATACAACCAAGACAGAAGCTTGGACTACATATCATATTTACAAACCTGATATCTCAGTAAATAGAAGTAGAGAATGAAGATTACAAACTTCAAATAATCTTAAAAATATAATTTTTTTTCTACCTTGCTTGAGGACCTATTTCTGTTTCAAGATCCACAACACTCATGTCAACTGAACTGCTCAATCTCAGCGTTTGGCTTTCTGTTCTCCGGGTTTGTTCCCGAGCAGTTTCCATTTCCAGAGATTGTTTCAATTCTGTTACTACATGATTCATAGTTGGCCTCTTAGCGGAAATTGATGGCACACATTCCATAGCAGTCTCTACAGCTTTCCACACGGAATTAGTGTCAAAATTTCCTTCCAGTCTTGGATCAATTATGCTTCTTATATCTCCTCTTTCAAGAAATGGAGACACCCATTGCACTATATGAATGTTGTTATACCGTCTTATTATAGCAGGCCGGCCTGTAATTAGTTCCAAAAGGACAATTCCAAAACTATACACATCACTTTTCTCAGTCAGCCAATTCGATGCATAATACCTGCGGGCAATGTCAAAGAATTTCACTTAGTTTTATGCGTGAAAATTAAACTGTGCTAACAGCTAAATGACATGCAGTTTTGGAAGGATACAAGTACTTACTCTGGATCAAGGTAACCAACTGTGCCGACAACTGATGTCAATACATGGCTTTTACTTTCAATTGGGAAAAATTTTGAGAATCCAAAATCTGCAATCTTGGCCTGTAATTTTTCATTCAACAAAATGTTGGCAGTCTTCACATCTCTGTGAATGATTGGTGGCTTGCAACCATGATGCAAGTACTCTAGCCCTACACATTCAATTTTGCCATATGTTAGCTTGGTAGATGGAAAATAAAATTTATCAGTCGATTAATCTGCTTGCTCACCTTGTGCTGCATCAACAGCAATCTTAATTCGCTCTTTCCAACTCAAAGCCACTTTATTTTCATCTGAAGGAACAAATATAGCAAACTAGATCATATTTTATTTGATATGTTTTTTTCTTGAATAAACATGAACATAATTAACCACGAAAATACCTAATAGATACTGCTGTAAGTTCCCATGTGCCATATACTCATAGATGATCCCAAAGTTCCCACCGTCATTGCAGTATCCAACAAGAGAAGCTAAGTTCCTATGATGAACTCTCATCAAAAGCTGAGCCTGTACATCAAAATGACACTAAATTAGTAATTAAGATTGACCAAAATAAAAATATATCACGGATAAATTTTTTATCTAGGTAGACTATTTTACCTCAGCTCTGAATTGCTTAGACCCTTGAGCTGAAGCTGCTGAGAGCATTTTGACAGCAACTTCTGTACCATTAGGCAGGGACCCATGGTAAACGTTTCCAAACCCTCCTTTTCCAAGAACTTTTTGGAAGTTATTGGTGATATTCACAATCTCGGAGTACGTGAATTGCTGATTGTCTGATTCCAGTGACCCTTCTTTTTGACCTGAAGATTTGTGGACATTCAGCCTTCCAGCTATGAATTACAGAGCATCATATAGTCAGCATTTTGTTTAGTAAAGCACAATTCCTGGATTTCAATGGTTATCTTGCAAAAAGGAGTACTTTATATACCTCGTTTTCGTTTGTAGATCCAGAAAATTAGCAATGCAATAACAATTATCACTAGCAACGAAACAGCGGTTGCAACCAGTGGTATTAAAATATTTCTCCTGTCCTTCTTGCATGGAGCTGACAAACAAAGACCCGGATTTCTGCCAACACTGTGTTGGATGAATTGTTCTTAGGGAAAACACTGAAGTTGGTGAAATGGGAAAGAAATTGATTTTCTTAACAGGATATCAAAAGAATACTTCTGAGTTTGGATAAAATGTAAACCTCAATTCAAGTGATCCGTTCTGTTGCTTTGCCACCAGAGATGTGGGAACTGAGCCAGAGAGTTCGTTTCCTTCCAAGTTCCTATAGATACATTTTAGATTAAATAAATCCTGTTTTCCTTCAAAATCAATATAAAGGTATGCCATTAAAGCTCAATAACTTACAACGTTCTCAAGTATGGTAGTTGTGACAGAAATTCAGGTACTGATCCCGTCAATTTGTTGTTTGATAAGTCCCTTGAGAAAAGGAATCTTAATATTAGTACTATTGCATATGATTGGAAATTAGTATAAGAATAATCATATTGTACTTCTCTTATGCTTACAGATGCTCTAATGACTTCAGATTGGACAGTGAAGGAGATATCCTGCCTGTCAATCCTTTGGACGCTAGATTCCTGCAGAAAATCCGTATATCTTAGTCAAATTATAGCTTTTTCAATAAGATAATATGAAATTTTAATGGTTTAATCAATTTATAGCTTGTCTAATAGGTTAATAGTTTAATTGTCTCATTTATTTGTCGAAGCACAACCACTCACAAAGAAATAATTTTTGGGGGAGTGTAACCATTGAAGCTGCAATTCAGGCCATTCCAGGAGTAGTGCTTGTGGACAACATGGATCTCCTTGCCACACTTCACGCACATCATAGCTTGATTTGATGTCCAGGATTGCATTGACTAATAGATTGAAAGAATAAATAGGAATCAGAAAAGCTTATGTTTGATCTACAACAGGAACAGAGAAAGTAGCATAAGAACTTACCATCTTCTTGGTTTGTTGCTTCTTGCAAGAAATCCTTCATAACATATATTTCCATGGCGTTCAGAATAGGAGGAAGGGTGGAATTTGATGTTTTATACAGAGAAAATCTGAGCTTACTTCCTCTTACTGGCTGTACGCTCGGTTCAGTTGTTGAACGTAGGTAACTCGGAACAACTGATTTCTCCCATATTTCCCCATTTATTTCTACGTTGAATTCTCTGTGTTGGTTCCCTTGGAGGATTTCAAGTTCAGCAAAGTGCAAGTATACATAGAACTGTAAAGTAGGATCACCAATCTCAAAATCAAAATTTAACGAGTCGTTAACATCCATTGGCTTCACAGCAGTTCTCATAACAACTGATGGCAATCTATACTCCGATTCAACCAAGGTGTCAATGTTGAACGAAGTATTGATTGATACAGAACCCGGATAATTATAAGGAGACCACATTCGATCATAGATATCCTCTTTAAACCTGAGGTTAGCATCAATAAAAGATGTTACTTGAAGCAGAAGTTATCTAATCAACCTAGCTAAACATCTAGAAATTTGCTCAGTCTGAAAGTAATTTACCTGATTATCTGACTGGTTGTTGAACCAACATCAAGGCGCTTGTATAACACTAAGGCTCCAGATTGAGTTCTGTAAGTGGTATTATGGAAATGTCTCACCTCTAATGTTGAAATGAAAGGAATTCCTTTACCAGTGTTGAGGAGACAAACGTCAATTTCATCCATTTGGGGTAAATGTATAATCTCCTTAATTACAATATGAGTTTCATTGTCAAACTTAACAGTGTCCCATTGATTAACCCCAACATATAGATCAAATTCAGGCAACTTGTCCTGATCATCATAATCTCCATACATGAAGGAAGCCCTTATCAAGTAGATTGTACCTCTGCGTTCAGGAGGTCTAAGTGTGTAACAATTTCTGTTTCCTTCGGGAAAACTTCTGACGCTTGAAAGTGAGTTTGGAAGAGTTCCAGACATAAACTTGGAAGATATGTTCTTATTCACTCCACTGCTGATAAAATCTTCATCCGATTTGTAAGGTAGATCTGTTGTCTCATCGGTGTAGCTGACACCTGAAGGTATTCCACAGTCTATGCTTATAGAGCCTGCAGTAAATTACACAAGCCAGAAAAATTATCAGAACTCTGGCAAAGAATATTGACTTAAGAAAAATAGCAGACATATATGCATATATACGTACCACCAATGTCATCTAGTTTCCTTCTAGCATTCTTGTGATTGATGAATTTTTCTTCCATTCCATAAGATGTAGCATATATGGTTAAGAATGATATGAATATAAACCACACCATTGAATTCCAAGCCGTTGTGCCTCTAAATTTTGAACCTATTTTTTCTTTTTTCGAGGGAGCCATTAATGGAGTCTTTTAGCATTGGTTATACTTATACATAAAGAAATTAAGGAGTACATTACACATCGAAAGAGACTTAAAACCCACTTGTTATTGGCCTGAAGCTTTTGTTGCTTTCAGTCTTTAGTTGAAATTTAGGACCACTAGTGATGACTGTGTGTATAATCAACAATGGTGTGTTTTGATACTTAGAATTTGTGGTAAGCAAGTCTTCATCTTTAAGGTTATCTACCTGTTGGTCTCTAGGGACCAAAATGTATGATCAATATCTAGTTGCCAATTAATATGATGTGAAGGAAACAGGTGGTGGGTCGGTTGGAATAATAAATTAGGTGAATATATTTGTAGGGATTTTGATTAAAACTTGATTGGAAGAATATATTATTGTGCTGCGTTTGTACTTCCTTCTAAACTTATTTCAATAATATATTATTTTCTTGCTTAAAAAAAAACTTGATTGGAGTGATAAATATGAAGATATTTGTCGGGATTTTGATTAAGACACTGCCCATAGTCTGAAATTTATTTGACTAATAGTACATATTGCAAATTTCAAATGGTGTGTAAGGTCATTCTTTAGGCAATTTGATACTAATTACCTTGATAAAATATTTTGTCTTGCATTAAAATAAAATTCTTTTGAAAACTTAATATTTAAGTTTCACACATGTTATATATAAAGTTTTCTTATACTTCTATTTATTTCAAGTAAGCCAAATGACAAACAAATTTTTGAAAATAAATTTTAACGTTCAGAAAAATTTTTTCGAGAGAAGTCATATCAAATAAATACACTAATAAGTTATAAAAATGATGACAATATAGAATTTTAAACTAAATATAGAAATTGTAGTCGATAAATTATTCTTAGTAGGCTTGGCAAAAATTCAGGGTTTGGGCCGGATTTTTAAAAACCCATCTCGGACTCGGGTTTATTTTTCATGTATTTAACTCGGCCCAGACTCGGGTTTAATAAAATTAGGGCCGGGTTAAAATTCAGACCGGACCTAGTCGGGTTAAAAACCGAGTTGTAAAAAACTCGAAAATTTAAAATGTTCTTCTTATACTTTTATTTATAGGCCGGATTTTAACCCGGCACGGTCCAATCCGATAATAATTTATTTAAAATACGAAAAAAAATCCAAAATTAACCCGGCCTGAACTCGGCCCGGTCCGAGTTATAATGAAAAGAATTCGAGCCCAACCCGGTTTATATTCAGAATCGAGTCAAATCCGGCCCTAAAAAACCGGACTCACTCGGACTGAGCCGAGCCTGGATTTTTTTGTCATCCCTAATTCTTAGTGAAGAATATCAACACCAATTCATTTTTCCAACAATTCCTCCAATCATTGCAAATAACTGGCAGTAAGATTTCGTAAAGATTCTTTAAAAAAATAACGTTTTGGTCTTTCTTAAAATTAATTGTCTGTTTCATTAGCTTTCTATTTCATATTTGTAGTCTAAAAACACCATAGAATATATATATATATATATATATATATATATATATATATATATATAATTCCGTAACAAATTCTGATGACAGATTGAAAAGTACAGTTACAAAACACACTTAAATAAGTAAATCGATCGATCATAGCACATGCATTCAACAATCAAAGACAAGCAGTGACATGGACGCACAGGATATATAATGAATCCTTCTTATTGAATTAACTTGTTGCTATATATTGTCCATATAAAATTGCCTGGAAAATCAAATATGGCCTATAGGGACTGATATTTCGGACAGATCATGAGCATGTAAATCTTCAAGGAGCAGCGCAGCGGCCGCAAGGGCAACATCGCCCTGGTGGAGCTGGTGCGCAACATACGCAAGCTGGACATGGTGCTGGAGGTGGTACGGCTGGTCTCCTTAATAGCATCACTCCGCCTAGACCTGCTGCATATGTAACCATATATACATTAGTTAATTTCAAATTGGAGAACAAATTGATTCAAGATCTCAGAACAAACATTAATTAACAACATACAACACGTGAAGAGCTAGATTACCATTAGCAGGAAATCGAGCTGCTTCGGATGGTAACATTGGAGACAATACCATAGCGAAGATGAAGAGGGTGAGCAGCACAGACCTTGGATTGTTCCCTGCCATTATATCTTTTAATTAAGCTATAAGAAAATTGTAAGTATTATGCTCAGATTGTGATGAAAACCTGAAATATTTATAGTAAAAATAGCTCATCACTTCGTCAGATGTTTCACACTTTATATATAATTAGAAAATGCAGTTAGTCTTAAGTTGAAACTTGCAAGCGGCAATTAAGTATATGTATATTTTTAATTTGGAAGTCCTAGCTAGACTTTTACCGTACAATTATTATATTCATGAATTTTTTAATTGACTTCCATGCCATTTACATTGATTTCCCTTTCGGGCTCATTTTTCTTGACTGTAATTTATTTAATATTCATAACGGATATTAATTTAGTTCTAAAGAGGCAAAAACTTGTCAATATATGTGATTTGTGAACATCAAAATCCTGTAATTAATTTTGTTGAATATTCTCATCTGCCAAAATGGCTATTAAAAATTAATGTTTGAGGTCAGCACCTTGACCAGTTCTATAGAACCCCACACGTCTCCACTAGCTAGTAATCGATGGCCCTAGAATTTAGTATGCCAAGCCAATCCATATGTATAAACCATTGGAGTCGCTTTCAGAAATAAGCAGAATTAATACATTGATCATTATTCTAAATAATTATATAAAATGTGTATAGAAAAGAAAATTAAGATCATTAATTTGCAGCAAATTTTAACGAAGACTACAAGAGATATGGATCTTTATTATTTATTTGCAGCAAATTTCAGCAAGTTTTCATATTGAACACTTCTTATTCATATCAACTTATTATTGATATTGATCAAACTTATTATTGATTTTGTAGAAAAAATCACCACGTCAGCCTAACCCTATCAAAGTGCAGTCGGAGTAACTGACCAATTCCCTTCTGCCTTTTGTTTTTTTCCCTGAGTAATGGATTGTTTAATTTTAAAAATTAGACCCATTTAAAGTTGATTAAAATTAATTATATATATATATAGTAAATCTCAATTAAGCTTTTTATAATATTATGTTGTGTTTTAAGAACAAGTGAAAAAAATTAAATGGTTTTTTGTAAAAGAATTGGTATTTAGTATGTGATATGGTTTTAAAACAAATTAATTTACATAATTTAATTTATACAAGATTAACAACTTGTATAAAGTTTCTTACTTTTTCAATTTTGTCTCGTATGCAGAGAAAAGTACATGAAAAGTGAAGACACCAAAAGTAAAAGCATATCCTCGCTAGAAATTAACAAATAGGATTTGCTTTATTAAAAGCGAACAATCAAACATACAACAAATTATAATCTCGCTCAAAACACAAACTACAGCATTATTATTTTTCTTACATGATCTCCAAACTAGTTTTACATATATTTCATAACAGAAGTAAACTATTGTAACATCTCAAAATGTCATCATCATCTCTACTAATTAGCTAACTTAAAACATTCTCTTCTATATCATCACCCTGGTATGCATAATATATCTTCTGGCCTTCGAGTTTTCAAGCTCCCAAGTTTCACCATTTTAGCTTCGCGGGGAAGTACTGTAACAAGACAATCATAATTTCATGATAAGAACATGTTGAATTATCGAAAATGTGAGCCAGGCTCACCTTGCTGATGAGGGAGAGATAGTAAGGCTTCACTTTTTCGACGTCTACTCGAACTTTGCTCTTGCTGTAAAGGTCATATTTGCTGAAACAAGAACATATATAGCGGAGAGTAAGTAACTGGAATTAAGTACCTAACTGAACTTGCTAAAAGTGCTTCTAAGCTTACTTGAATATTTGCAGCCACTTGAGGTTTTCGATATCTTCCTCATTCATCAAGTGCTTATATGCTCCTGACCTGTGCAGTGCTGCAACATGAAATGAAAGGTACTTGCATTACTGTCACTTAAACCTGAAAGTGCTTGTCAGTTGTCATTGAAGTGCTTTTCTACTTACCATAGAATGAGTGGTATCTGATGATGAACAGAGCAGCTGAAGGCAGAGTAGTTTTATTCTCCTTAGCAACCTATTTTTGTATGCCAGAGTTAGTTCTGATCAATGTAAATTCATGAAAATCAATGCACAATTCAATTTAATGCTTGTAAAATTTACCAAGTACATGTAGTCATCGTGCCCCCAGGACATCATTACATTGTTCAATCCGCAGCCTTCTGAGTATACTCCATATTTAGTGTTGTAAGCAGGATTGTTGTAGTCTGGATTTTCTTCGAAATACTGCAACAAGAGAGTAATATGAGTCACGATTTGCTAATGCCGAAAACTTGTGATTGTGAATGGATGTTTGTTGGTTAAAAAGTTACCTTGTGGTGAACGATTGATTCATCGAAAGCACAGCCAACAGGAAATGTGTCACCTGCAATACAGTCATTTTATGAATCAACACCAGTACTATCTAAGTAGCATCTATTTTTCTGAAAGAGTATATGCAACTCACCAACAACAGCCCACTGAGGACGCCCTCCAAAGCTTGGAAGCAGCAGCACCTTACCAAGATCTGCAGCTGAGTTAGCAAATGATCTAATAACAGCAGGAAAATGCTTGCCATACGAAGCTAAAACCTACCATGGATAAGGCCAGTCAGGTGCAGCCAATCTTCATCAGGATAATCCTTTCGGATAGCTTCAGCAGTCTGCAACAAGTGCTCAATTTGAGGTTCATCCAAGTCTGGATCACTCTCATCCACCATATCATTCAGAAGTTCGCAGCATTCCCATATTCTCATTTCAATTCTGTTTAGTTTTCCATACTCTTCCCTCATTTTCTTCACCTGGAATTCAGTTGAAATTATCTGTTAAAGTTATAGAAGAATTGCAAAAGTGTATAATGTGAGCGAGGAATGAATTCCTTACAAAGTCACATGTCTGGTTAATGTGATTGTTCCTGTAGAAATTCTGCAGTCCTTCTTGCCTCTCGCATTCAGCATCGTAGGTCTCTGTTCACACATGCATGTTAGATTCAATTAAAGAAATTAAAAAACAAAAACAAAAACCTTGCTTACACGATAAATATTAATGGGCCTGGCCTAAAGTCCATTGGGCTAAAATTAAGTTGCTTAACAGATTCTCATAATGGGCTTTGAAAAGCGAAACTACAAATGAGCAGTATGAAGACCCAATTAAAGCCCCATACGCTAATATGGTGGCCCGAAAACTGAGCAAACCGAATAAATAATTTATATAATTTATTTTTTAATAAATTTAAATTATAAAAATGTATTAACTTATTGCAGAAGGTGTAAATACAAGTTGATTAAACAAATACACTTACTGAAATGATATAAAGGTCGAAATTCGAGTTGTATTTATTTATTATAATATTTAAAGATATACATACCAATACTGAGATGAAAATATTAATAGGACCACGTTGAAATTTAAATTTTAATATTTGATAATTAGTTTGAGTGAGATATTCAGAATTTATGGAAATAGAGGGAGACAAAATGTTTTGCCATCAGGTCCAAAACATCCGTCGTCGTCGTCATCAGGTCACTGAAATTCAAGTTGAGGTTTGCTGCTAGTGCTAGTCAAATTGAGATCGAGGGATATAATTTTACATAATTATCCAAAATTAATATTATTAATTATTACCCAGATTAAATATAAAAAAAATTAGGGTATTGTAAATTAGTGATTAATAATTATTATATGGGAAAGTGCTACCTAAAAGTGTGGCCAAATGAGTTGGTATGTGGCACCAGGAATCCACCATCCAACAACACTTCTTTCTCGTCAATATGGACCTTCTTTTCTTGTGCCTCAACTCCTGCTGGTTTAAAAGCATACAGAACAAAAACAAAAACAAAAACAAAAGCAGAAAGAACCAAAAAAATAAGATAAAAATCATGCATATAATTAAGTCAAAACCAGATTCGTAAAGCAAAAAACTTTTCTTAAAATCTGAGCATATACAGCAGATAAAAGCTTTTAAAAAATATCTACAAAATGAAAAAGAAAATGCCCAGATTGCTAGTTTCCTTCACAGCAAAAAGATCACCGGTATGTATGGTTAATCAAACAATTTTTTTTTGAAAAAAATAAAAAGAATGAAATCTGAAAACAAAAGAGAACTTACCCAAGAACAGAAAAAAAACATTAAAATAAATAAATAAATAAAAATATGCAAGGAGAATAATTAATGAGGAAAAGTGCTGCAGAAAACAGGGGAAAAAAGAAAGAAGAAAAATTACCAAAGGGAGGCTGATCAATGAGGATAGTCATCCTGAAGCACAAGAGAGAAATGATGTGAAAAAAGGAATGTAGAAATGGAGTGGAGTAGTATGCATATTTTTGGCAAGAAAAAGGGGGAGGGTATTTATAGGTGATCGGAGAGTCCTTCCCTGAGAATTTGGAGGTCCCGAGTCCTTCCCGTTTCACTCTTGCCAGGTGGGGAAGCTTGACTTTGACTTCGGGAATCAGATTGATACTGATCAAAGAGCAGATTCTGGAGAGATTCTTCATCGATCTAGTACTGGCATTCCTCAGAGATAGCTAAAAGAAAGATGAAACCCATGCATGCTCAATGGAAGAAACAACTAGAAAAGGAAATCGCATTTGCTTCTTCCAATGAGAGATTTTGACGTGAAAGCATCTTAAAGCTTTCTTCGCTCCGCGAATGAGAGAGAAAGACCTTGTCTCTCGAGCAAAAGCAAAAGTGAGCGGCTGTATTCTCTACAGATCTGCGTACCGAGACCGGGGCACCTGTTCTTTCACCACCGAACTATGCACCGGGGTTTGGTTTCGGAAGTATTAAGAGAGAAGGATTTGTCATTTAATTAATTTGGTTGCTAATTTAATAATTGTATTTTTTGATTTATCAGTTATTTAGTTTAAAATTATCTTTGTCAGCTTCTAGGAACACTTGTATAGGCCAGCTCACTCTTTATAGTTCTACCAAAACCTTCTTAGGTCTTCTAAGAATAATTGGAGTCTATATATACTCTCTTACTGTGTATTGTTGCAGCGCTGAAGTAATAAGAAATAATTATCATACTGTTGTGGTTTTATTTTTAACTTGGTATCAGAGCCGTAATAGAGTGTTAACCAATCAATAGATAACAACTCTCCAATTTCTGCGTTTACCATGAATACTGGCAGTAGCTCAGTCACTCAAACAAGCATTACATTTTCAGTTCCTGTCAAACTTGACAGAAATAATTTCTTGATCTAGAAAGCTCAGGTTCTTCCAACTATTCGTGGAAATGACCTGAAGACTTTCATAGATGGATCAAAGAAAGTACCTGATAGGTACCAAGTTGCCATTGATGAAAATCATAATGTGCTTACAAATGATAATCCAGCCTATTGTCAGTGGAAAAAACATGACCAACTTCTCTTTATTTGGTTGTTGTCCACTATGACTGAAGCTGTTCTTGCCTCTATCACAAATTGTGTGACTTCTAAAGATCTCTGGGAAGCTGTGACTAGAATGTATTCATCTCAGTCATATGCTAGGATTATGCAACTGAAAACCCAGCTTCAAACCAGTAAAAAAAGGTCCTTGTCAATGAGAGAGTTTTATTCAAAGATGAAAAATTTAACTGATGCCCTCACCATAGTAGGAAAACCAGTTTCTGATGAAGAATTGATTGAGTACATTTTAGGGGGTCTAGAAACTGAGTATGATGTTGTGGTAGTAAATATAGCATTATGAATGGATACAATGTCCCTTGAAGATGCTTTTGCCCAACTTTTCTCTTTTGAAAGTAGAATTGAACATAACTACTCTTCTGGTAACATGAACATGGAAGCGAATGTAACTTCAAGCAACAACAATAGAGGCTGAAACCAGAAAAAGAATCCAAGGGGTAGAGGATTTAATTCTTCAGGGAATAGAGAACTAAAAGGAGGAAGAGGAAGAGGCAGAACACCTCAAGGCAGAAATCAAAATCAATTTCAAAAAACTTGTCAAATTTGCTTCAAGAATGGGCATATGGCTGTTGATTGCTAGCATAGGTTTGATGAGGAGTTTGTGCCCCAAAAACAGAAACAATCAAAGACAGAATTTAGCTTACATGGCAACTCAAGAATCTGGAGATGATGGAGGATGGTACTTGGACAGTGGAACAACGAAGCATGTGACTAATGAGTTGAATAATCTCACCATGAAGTCTGAGTACAAAGGTAACAAAAAACTTACTGTTGGGAATGAAGATAAACTTTCTATTACACATGTTGGAAATGTCTGCTTACATGTTAAAAATGCTGAACCATTGCTTTTAAGAAATGTCCTCTTTGTCCCTCACATAACCAAAAACCTTATTAGCATCTCTAAACTAGTTGCTGATAATAATCTTTTTGTTGAATTCCATCATAACATTTGTGTTGTTAAGAATCAGATGCAGAAGGTGCTGCTGCAAGGAATGGCTAGAGTAGGTCTGTATTGGCTAACCAACAAAAAGGAGATTAAAGAAAATTCTCACCTTAAAAATAAAGTCTTGTCCAAGTTCAAGTCTGTTGTTACCTTATTTGTTGTATTAGATCAAGAGTCATCTAGCAATTTAAGCACTAGTAAAGAGTCTGTAAATGTCATGGATATTCTTCATAGAAAATTGGGCCATCCAAATGATCAAATTCTTAGAAAGATATTATTGACATGTAAAAACTTCTCCATCAATAAAAATATTCAACCTCCTTCATTTTGTGTTGTCTGCCAACTTGGAAAAAATCATAAACAAAACTTCAAAAGAAGTGAAAACACATTTATCAAGCCTCTACAATTGCTATATGTTGATTTATGGGGACCAGCACCACTAAATTCTGGAAATGGCTTTAGATACTACCTTAGCATTGTTGATGGCCATACAAGGTTTACTTGGATTTTTCCCTTAAGAAACAAAGCTGAAACTTTAAAAACTTTCATTCATTTCAAGAAATTCATAGAAACACAACTAAACAGAAGAATCCTTACCGTACAGACAGATTGGGGAGGTGAATTCAGGCCACTAGAGAATTTTTTGAAGTAAGAAGGTGTGTTTTTTAGGCATTCTTGTCTACATACTTCGCATCAAAATGGGAAGGTAAAGAGAAAACATAGACATATAGTAGAAACTAGCCTTACTCTCATTGCACAAGTAAACTTACCCCTAAAGTTTTGGTGGGAAGCTTTTGAGACTGCTGTTTATTTGATAAACAGAATGCCAACCTCAGTTCTAAATTTTGAAACACCTTTTGAAAGACTTTTTTGCAAGAAACCAAATTATTCTTTCCTCAAAACATTTGGATGTGCTTGCTATCCACATCTAAGACCTTACAATAGAAACAAACTTCAATTCCATACAGGACAATGTATTTTCATTGGATATAGTTCACAACATAAAGGATATAGGTGTCTTCACAATTCAGGTAGGATATACATTTCAAGACATGTAGTGTTCAATGAGAATTATTTTCCTTATAGGTCTGATCCCATCTTTAAAGTTGATAGAATCTCTTAAAGCTCACAAGCTCTTAGTATGTTGCATTTCTTCCATGAGTCTATATATTAATATTCAGATTTTGCAGCAAATACAAATCTGTCTTTAAATACTCCTGCAACAACAAATTCACATCAAAGCAACATACAACAAACATCAACACCTTCGGATAACCAAACCAGCAACATCTCAGTCCAAGAAAACCAGAATCAAATTAAAGAAATAGAAACAACAACCTCTTTTGATCCAGATCAAGAAAACCAATAGCATCAACTTTTTCACCAGTGTCTGAGCTTCCTTTTCTGTGAGATATATCTTAGGCTTGAAAATACCAGCCTTAGATCTTATTATCATGGGATGGAAGTTGGTTAACCTGAAAGTACAAAAGAAGCAGTTAGACATGAAAAATATAGAGAAGCAATGAATGTTGAGTACCAAGCATTGATAAAGAATCAAACTTGGGTACTTGACTCATCCTAAACCAGGAGTCAAAATTGTGAGAAACAAGTGGGTATTCAAGGTGAAATATAATCCAGATGGCTCAATTCCTAGGTATAAAGCAAGGTTAGTGGCTAAAAGGTATCTTCAAACTGCTCGAGTGGATTTGAGACACCTAAGCAACTTAGGTGTCGAAATAATAGTAATAATAATTAAATAATATATATATGTAAACGGTGAGGCGGTGCATATATATATATATATATATATATATATATATATATATATATATATATATATATACACACGTTTTTTTTATTTCAGAGGCAAAATTAAAAAGGAAATCAAACAGAGTAGAACAGAAGTAAATTGAATTTGAGAGGAAGAGAGAAAAGGAAAAGAAAAGGAAAAGGAAAAAGAAAAAAATAATGGAAATCATTCGTAGGAAAAAGAAAATTGAATGGGAAAAGGTATTGAGAAGTTGAATTGGTATTTAGAAACTCTGTGGATGGTGTATTTATGAAATTGAAGTGATTTTATTACTGTATTTGTGATACGTATAAGGATTTGAAGTAGTTTTAACGGTAAACTATTGAATTATGTGTTTTTAGGGAGCAATGTGGTAGTGAGAAACCCAGGGGACCCTGAAATTTCTAGGTATTGAGCGATTGAGCTGTGAGTGAATATATTTTTAAAAATATTATGAATTTATATCATGTTTAAATATTTAATATAGCATGATCGAGCTGTTTATTAATGAGTTAGATTGCGTTGTATGTTACGTAGTACTTAAATTATGATTGATGTCTAGTGATTGCATGATAGTGATTATTTTATGTTTGAATATTGGTTGTATTTGTTTGAAGCAACCCACAAGTATCCATTCCCTAATATTTTGTAGTAAGGTCCTTGGGACCCATGGAAATATATGTATATGAATGTAAGTTCCTCGGGCGATGATATGAGGCCCCTGGGTTAAGTATAGTTTTTTTCCGTTTAGGCGTTGGGATCCTGCCAAGCATGATATCCCCGGGTACTAGTTGGGTGTTGTATGAACTGTTTGCAATGATATACATTCTTAGTGTGTAAGTGATGCTTAAATTATGTACGATTTTAAGATGTCGTACAGTGGTTATATGAAAATGTATTTTCTCTAAAACCCATGTCCACTCACTGAGCCGCAAGCTCATTCCTTTTCCGATTTTTCCTATTTCTCTCCAGGTCACGCAGGATTTCGTGTAAGGTGCAGTTTTGTAAATAAGGTTAAGACTACTCTACGCATGCTGCATGAAACATTTTGAACATATTATATGTGACGAGACATAGAGTCTCAATGTATGTTAATGATGAAGGCTTAGGGTCATTTTCTTTATCTATGAGTGTTATTATGGGATGTTTATGAGAATGACAGGTACCTACTATAAATATTTAGCAGGATTTGTCCCGAACTCTCGAGAAGGGTCGGGGCGGGTCCTGTCAGGATTACAATGAAACATTCAGTCTAGTTGTGAGATCTTCAACCATTAGAATTGTTTTGAGTATTGCTGTTCAAAATGGATGGAATGTTAAACAAGTCGATATTAACAATGCTTTTTTGAATAAGGAGTTAATAGAAGAGGTGTATATGCATCAACCAGAAGGCTTTGAGGATAATCTTAATTCACATATGGTTTGCAATATGAAAAAGGCATTTATGATTTGAAACAGGCCCCTAGGGCCTAGTATGAGAAGTTAAAATCAGCTTTAGTTCTCTGGGGCTTCAAAAATTTAAAGTCTGATACCTCACTGTTCATATTAAGATAAGACAGTAACATGGTGATTCTCCTTAGTCTATATTGATGATATTTTAATCACTGGCAATAATGAAGATTTAATTGAAGAAACCATCAACAAATTGAATAAGTGCTTCTCTACAAAGGTATTAGGGTCATTGAGCTATTTTCTTGGAATAAAGGTTAAAAGAGATGCACATGGAATGCATCTTAATCATACCAAGTATGTGAAAGAACTACTCAGGAAAACTGGAATGCAGAGTTGCAAGGAAAGTCCTACTTCTATGAGCACAAGTGACAAGTTTACAAAATACATGAGACCTGATTTTAGTGACAAAACTCTCTATAAAAGTCTAATTTGAGCCGTACAATATGTCACACTAACAATGAGACACCTAATTGATTAGGTGTCGAAAAGAAAAAAAAAATAATTAAATAATAATTAAATAATATATAATATAATTAAAGCTGGTGAGGCAGTTTATATATATATATATATATATATATATATATATATATATATATATATATATATACACCTTTTGCTTCGTTTTCAGAAGTGAGAATTGAAAAAGAAATTAAATAGAGCAAAACAGAAGCAAATTGAATTCGAGAGAAAGAGAAAAAAAAAGAAAAAGAAAAGAAAAGAAAAGGAACGGAAATCGTTCGTAGGAAAAGAATTGTGCAGGAAAAAGTATTGGGAAGTTGAATTGATGTCCAGGAACTTTGTGGATAGTGTATTTATGGAATTAAAGTAGTTTTATTGTTGTATTTGTGATACGTATAAGGTTTTGGATTAGTTTTAATGGTAAATTATTGAATTATGTGTTTTTAGGGAGCAGTGTGGTGGTAAGAAATCCAGGAGACCCCAAAATTTTCAGAGATTGAGCGATTAAGCTGTGAGTGGATATATTTTTAAAATATTATGAATTTATATTATGTTTGAATATCTAATATAGCATGATTGATCTGTTTATTAATACGTTAGATTGCGTTGCGTGTTACGTAGTATTTAAATTATGCGTGATATCCAGTGATTGCATAAAAGCGATTGTTTTATGTTAAAATATTGGTTGTGTTTGTTTGAAGCACCCCACAAGTACTAATTCCCCAATATTATGTAGTAAGGTCTTTGGGACCTATGAAATTATATGTATATGAATGTGAGCTCCCCAGGAGATGATACGAGGCCGCTGGGTTGAGTATGGTTTTTCCCTGTTTGGGCGTTGAGATCCCGCCAAGCATGATATCCCTGGGTACTAGTTGGGTGTTGTATGAACTGTTTGCAATGATATGCATTCTTCATGTGTAAGTGATGCTTAATTTATGTACGATTTTAGAATGTCGTACAATGGTTGTATGAAAATGTATTTTCTTTAAAAACTATGTCCATTCACTAAGCCGCAAAATCATTTCTTTCCCTATTTTTCCCATTTCTCCCCAGGTCACGCAGGATTTCGTGCAGGGTGCAGTTTTGTAAATGAGGTTGAGACCACTCTACGCATGCTGCATGAAACATTTTTGAACATATCGTATGTGTATGTGAATATGTATATATGTGTAATGAGACATGGAGTCTCAATGTATGTTAATGATGGAGGCCTGAGGCCATTTTCTTTATCTATGAATGTTATTATGAGATGTCTATGAGAATGACAGGTACCTACTATAAAATATTTAGCAGGATTTGTCCCGGACTCTTGAGAGAGGTTGGGGTGGGTTCTGTCAAACAAGACCTGAGATAGCTTATAGTGTGAATAAGCTAAGTCAGTTCATGAAAAATCCAAAGCATCCTCACTGGGTTGGGTGTAAAAGAATACTGAGATATCTACGAGGAACCTTGAATCATGGTATTTACTTTGCAACAAGAGGCAAAATGGAGCTGATTGGATTCATTGATGCGGATTAGGCAAAATATTTTGATGATAGAAGATCAGTGAGTGGTTATAGCATTTTTCTAGGTGGAAACGTTGTCTCTTGGAGCTCTAGAAAGCAGAAGGTAATAGCCAGATCAAGCACAGAATCAGAATAAAGGTCTTTGGCCTTAATAGGTGCTAAAATCACTTGATTATGCTTACTCTTGTCTGAATTAGGGATGAGGCTAAGTAAGAAACCAATAATATGGTGTGATAATATAGGAGCAGCGTCACTTGTAGCTAACCCTGTATTTTATGGTAGAACTAAGCCCATAAAAATAGATGTGCATTTTATTCGGGAAAAGGTGACTAATGGAGATCTTGAGATCAAATATGTTTCAACCAAAGATCAAATTGCAGACATAATGACTAAGCCTCTTGTTGTAGAAAGATTCAGAACTTTGAAAAATAAACTCAATGTCTTACCAGGACAGCTGAGTTTGAGGGGGAGCGTTAAAAGAGAAGGATTTGTCATTTAGTTAATTTAGTTGCTAATCTAATGATTATATTTTCTGTTTATCAGTTATTTAGCTTGAGATTATCTTTGCCAGCTCCTAGGAACACTTGTATAGGCTAGCTCACTCCTTACAGCTGTACTAAAATCTTCTTAAGTCTTCTAAGAATAATTGGAGTCTATATATACTCTCTTACTGTGTATTGTTGCAGTGCTGAAATTATAAGAAATAATTATCATAATGCTGTATTTTTATTTTCAACTGAAAGGAAAGACTTCGTTTATTTCTTATAATTTTTTCTTTTTGTAAAAAAAAAGGGAATGAGCAGAATTTCTCCCTCTAGTAAAAAGAGACTCGAAAAATCTACTTGACTTTTAAATTAAAATCTCTGTTTCTTGTATTTTTCGATCTCTACTACATTTATTATTTTAACACTTTTTAATAATTAATTAGAAAGCAAATTAGTTTTTTTTAAGGAAGCGAGACAAAATCCCATGCAAGTTGGCAACTAGACGACTAATTCTCTGAAACAGAAGGACTTTTCTGAGTTTTGGATTCATATTTAAATAAATAAATATTTTTTGGATTCATATATCTTGTGACTTATGGTTTCCAATTTTTTCTTTATTATAAAATTTGTACTTTCAATTTCACACCTTGTCTTGGTTTAATTAAAAATCTTGTATACCCTTTTTTTAATATTTAAAATGTGTCTAAAATTAAATATTTTTTTTTACTTTTCTGAGAGAGGGATTTCAAGTCATTCATTTTTTTTTATATTATTTTTTAACTCAAATTTATCAATGGTATCTTATTTTTTATATTATTTTACCAAATGTTAAATTTTTTATACCACTTCAAAATTTATAACTTGAATTTATCAGTATTACAGACTATTATTTTTTCTGTTGTTAATACATCTTTAATTAAATTTCTTAAACCATGAGTTAAATAGCTTTTACAATTTTTTTAAAAATACGATTTTGTAATTAAAATTTTGAGAATTCGTAAATCTATACTTGTTTGAATAAATTCATCGCGAACTTCTTTCGTAGTTAATTTGAAGAAATTGTCAAAAAGAAGAACATGTTAAATGAGAAACGTCACGAGAAAATATTATTATAAACTAATATGCTTTGCTTAAATTTCAAAAGTACTCGAGGGAAGATCAAGTTGCTCCGTATTAACGTCACTTTTTTAATATCCTATTAACATTTATTAGAACCGCAATTAATAGCATGAAAATTTTATGGGATATTAACGAACAGGACTCTGGAATTTGATAAAATAATAAACACATACATATTTATCATTCATAACAAATAGGTCCCTCACAGCTACAAAAAACAGTGCTGGAGGCCCTATCTATTACAATATCCAAATATGTCTATGTTCATTATTTTGCTAAACGTCAGGGACCTATTCGTTATTATCGTAAAAATTTTATTCAAATTCTTTTCTGATTTAAGACGAAAATAATAATTATTTAATAATTGAATTTTAGTATTTAGTTGGGGTCCACATGATAGAGCCGTAGATTATCATGATTCGAGGATTGAATTGGATACTACTAGTGGGTCCCATGTGACGTGTCTCCTAGTCAATGATATCAACATTTCTTCTGGCAACTTGTTTGTACTCGGGAAGTTGTCATCAGAGACGGATCCTCGATTGAACGGTAGAAATTGATTATGTGACAGCTACGTGTCAGTGCACACGGCATGTCGATTGACGGCTATGTTTGATGCTTGTCGGCAAGACATTTCAAAATGTCAAAAAATAAATATTTAATCTCACTTTCTACACTTATTTTTGTTAGTGTTTGAGAAATATTTTAATGGGAAGTATTTATATGCTTGGAGCACGTACTTTTAAGTGCTTTCTAGAAGCACTTTTCCTTTTTAAAGGCACTATCATACACTTGCTTGTCTTGATAAGGACAGGAAAAGCATATTCGGTATTTTGGACCCTATCATCATGATAACAAGTTATAAAATAATAACCACAAGAACAAGCCAATATATGCGGGTTTAACTATCTTATCAAATAAATAGTAAGTGGAAAATAATTCGTACCTCTCACATTTCAAATAGTATCTTATGCAATGTACAGAAGTGAAACGTTATTGATGCTTATCTACTTCCAAACTTTTAATTCATTCTTGTATCGGCCGGCCATTTATGGGATTAACAGGAAGTGCTTCTGGTTCTATTGCTTAGGTCATTTCAAATCAATTTCTGTAGTTAAATCATCTTCAATGACCATCAGCATCTGATAGTTACATATGTAATATTCTGAAGAAGAAAGCTTAACAAGTGCATTACAAATATTGAAAAAAGAAAGAAAAAATTAAGAAAACAAGACTTTCATATATATATATATATATATATATATATATATATATATATATATTTATTGCTTTATAATGGGTAATAGGCATATCTAGCAGCCCTGGTATTTTTAGATTATGAGTTGTGTAGGCACCCTATATCGGGGATGGAGCAGGGTTAAATAAATCTAGAGATCTCTTGGATTTTTTTATTTATTAAGAATTTAGATACGATACTTATATTATACCTTAGACTTTTATGTACATTCTATGTTATTGATGCACGATTTTTACAAACCTTACACCCACACAGAAGAATATAATAAATACACCCGAGTCTGCCCACCTCCCAACTCACTGCCTCAGTCTAGCTCCCAACTCGTTGCCTTTGACTAGCTCCCAGCTTGCTACTTCAGTCCACCTCCCAGCTCGCTACTTCAGTTCACCTCCTAGCTCAATACCTCGATCCACCTCCCAGCTCACTGCCTCTGACTACCTCCTACCTCAATACCTCAGTTCACCTCCTAGCTTTCAGGTCAACTTCGGTAACTTCGAATCCTCTCAAGATCCCTCCAATGACACTACACTTACTGCCCGTTTCTCAACTAGCGACCCAACCCACCTTCTTTCACTCTCGAACTCTCTCAACCCAA
This sequence comes from Melia azedarach, assembly GCA_028052125.1. NCBI lineage: Eukaryota > Viridiplantae > Streptophyta > Magnoliopsida > Sapindales > Meliaceae > Melia > Melia azedarach. The sequence goes on along the minus strand of CM051398.1, from coordinate 1,461,057 downwards.
GGATTCCACCGAACTGGTCCGCGATTTTCTATGAAATAGAGTATAGCTCAGACAAGAGTCACCTGTTCGGCGACCCCTCTTCAATGCGTAAGTAAGCCTCAAGACAGAGAGGAAAATTGAGACACCTAAGCAATTAGGTGTCAATTGAAAAAAAAAATTAAATAATAATAATTAAATAATATTTATAAATTAAAGCAATGAGGCGGTGCATATATATATACACGTTTTTTTCATTTCAGAGGCAAAATTGAAAAGAAAATCAAACAGAGTAGAATAGAAGCAAATTGAATTCGAGAGGAAGAGAGAAAAAGAAAAGAAAAAGAAAGGGAAAAAAGAAAAAGAAAAGAAATGGAAATCATTCGTAGGAAAAAGAAATTGTGCAGGAAAATGTATTGGAAAGTTGAATTGATGTCTAGGAACTTTGTAGATAGTGTATTTATAGAGTTAAAATAGTTTTATTGTTGTATTTATGATACGTATAAGGTTTTAAATTAGTTTTAACGGTAAATTATTGAATTATGTGTTTTTAGGGAGCAGTGCGGTGGTAAGAAACCCACTGGACCTCGAACTTTTCAGAGATTGAGCGATTAAGTTGTGAGTGGATATATTTTTAAAATATTATAAATTTATATTATGTTTAAATATTTAATATAGCATGATCGAGCTATTTATTAATGAGTTAGATTGTGTTGTATGTTACGTAATATTTAAATTATGCGTGATGTCCAGTGATTGCATGAAAATGATTGTTTTCTTTTTTAATATTGGTTGTGTTTGTTTGAAGCACCCCACAACTACCCATTCCCTAATATTATGTAGTAAGGTCCTTGGGACCCATGAAAATATATGTATATGAATGTGAGCTCCCCGGGCAATGATACTAGGCCGCCGGGTTGAGTATGGTTTTTTCCCGCTTAGGCGTTGGGATCTCGCTAAGCATGATATCCCTGGGTACTAGTTGGGTGTTGTATGAACTGTTTGTAATGATATGCATTCTTAGTGTGTAGGTGATGCTTAAATTATGTACGATTTTAAGATGTCGTACAATGGTTGTATGAAAATGTATTTTCTTTAAAAACTATGTCCACTCACTGAGCCTGCAAGCTCATTCCTTTCCCTATTTTTTCCATTTCTTCCTAAGTTACGCAGGATTTTGAGCAGGGTGCAGTTTTGTAAATAAGGTTGAGACTACTCTACGCATGTTGTATGAAATATTTTGAATATATCATGTGTGTATGTGAATATGTATATATGTGTAACGAGACATGGAGTCTCAATGTATGTTAATGATGGAGGCCTGAGGCTATTTACTTTATTTATGAGATGTTTATGAGAAAGACAGGTACCTACTATAAATATTTAGCAGGATTTATCCCGGATTCTCGAGAAGGGCCGGGGCGAGTCTTGACAAAAATGGTGAGGGAGTGTATATGTCTCTTTAAAATGAAGAAAATAAAAAATATGCCAATGTGGTGAGGAGGGAGCAGAAGGAGAAGGTCATGCCCAAGTCACGAATCAGGTAGACAAGGATTCAAAGAGATCCACAGTCAGTTTTCTTTTTGGGTTTGCATATGTGTTCATATAGTTTTTTTGGCTATGGAGGCTATGTACATGGTAGAGGAAGAGAGGGAATTTGTTTTGGGAAGAAAGCCCTCATTCTAGGAATAATGTGGCTAGAAAAAATATGATTTGTCCCCTTACAAATAAGAAAAATACCTTTTTATATGAAACAAATGAATACTCATACATGATTTGATGGCTTACTTTGCCTTAGTTTTAGGGTTTTTACCTTTCCACGTGTCTTTCTCGCATTAGTTCTTGGTAGCCTAGCTCAAATGCCACGTGACAAGTTAGGGTTGCTGAGCTTTCCATTATCCAAGCTCATTGAATACGTATCGACCTTCTATTAGTCAAAGGGATTGCTCTATACCTTGGTGGATAAGTAGCGTAACCTCACTTGCCCAGCTAGCATATAGTCCTCCACCAAGGCTCTGAATGGTCCTCATCTAGGCTCTGTGTACTTCCTACACAGTGTCAGGCAGGATCTGTACAGTACCAGTATAGCTGCTACCAAGATCAGGTGTTGTCTTCTGCCTTTAAAGTGGTCCCCGCAAGATATTTTTTTGTGTGTTTGACCACTTTAAGGATTCCTTTGAGGGCGCAATGAGGTGGGCTTTCGCGCACTTAGGTGCTTGATTAGCTGGGCGTCCCACCTATCTGGGGCAACTGGGTATCTTACCTCTCTTGCTCAAGAGGGTAAAGCTCTTGTTTATTGGAGGCGAGTCTGGTCGTTCCAAGGTGCAATAGAGAAATTGTTATTTTCCTTTTCTATTTATGCGTGCTACGGTATATAACCATAATTTTTCCATATGTGCCACGGTATAGAGTCACATTGGCGTTTTCACACATGCCACGGTATATGGTCACGTGGGCATTCTCAATCGTGTCACGGTATATGGTCACGTGGGGCAATATCAACAAATAGAGAATTCGTTGGCAATACTTAGCGGGGAGCCTAGGTTATAGTAGGTCTTACCTAGCTGCTCAAATGGGGAATATGTTGGCGATACTCAACGAAGAGCCTAGCTCACAATGGGTCTTACCTAACCGCTCAAATGACAAATGCGTTGGCAATACTCAGCGGAGAGCCCAGCTCACAATGGGTCTTATCTAGCCGCTCAAATGACGAATACGTTGGCGATATTCAGCGGAGAGCCTAGCTTACAGTGGGTCTTACTTATCCACAATAAGCAAGACTTGTACCATGTACTGCCTTGAGATGAGCACGAGGTGGGCACGAAGTGGATTATCTCGTAGCGAGCTGATTTAAACTTTCGTAGGCTTACTTTCCGTCACGTGTCTAAGTGTATTTTCTCCCATAACATGTGTGATGTATTTATCTTTAAATTAGAAGGAGATCTATCCATAAATTTTGTAATGGACTATTTTGATAATTTAATTTGGGTGGTTGGGCTGGGAATTGGTGGAGGAAAATAAATTGTTATATTGAAATGTTAGTCAATATAATTTTTAACTGTAGCATTATTCATTTAAATTGATTTGAAGTGTTAGTCAAATTATTAAGATGTACATTGATGCATTCTTTTATAACTTGTGATATTATTATAGAAGACAGTCAACAAGCGCTAAGATCACATAAATTATATTCTTTGAATTTGTCTTTGGTATGTGCTCATACATGGGTGGGTATGCTATTTAAAGAAAGGAGCTGACTTGTGATTTCCCAAAATTTAGTACAAAGTCAAGACAATATTCACTTGCCTTCTAAAATTGGCAATATAATAAGATGAACTTTTCTATTTCAATCAAACTCTTCTCTCATCTTAAACATTATCTGCCATAAAATTAGCTGAAATTTCAGGATTTCTTCCCTATACCAAATTCCACTTGCCTCAATATAACTTATCTTCAGAGAAATGAGCTAGGCAAACATATACCATAAGAAAGGACGGCCACATTATTTGGTCATTAAATTGCAAGTCGTTTCTTCTGTAATGTGTCTGCAGGAAGGAGAAATATAGTTTACAGAATAATTATATCCCAATTTGTTCTTAATTTTTTTAACACATGATAGTTTAGACTAATCTTCATTGCCCAAGTTGTTCTCAGACTCATGTCACATCATAATATTCTTGCATACAGAGAAGTTGCTTAGTTTGTTAATCTGAGGACCAAAAAAAACTAAGAGGGTGATGAAGATTTCCAAGTTAAATTTCTTCAATGCATTACTTGCTAGTTTTGCCCTCTCAGTTATGGTACAGACTCAGGATCAATCAGGTAACTTGAACTTTTTGAATATTTAATTTCCTAAGTTCGATGTTTCACTTATTCTGAGCTCTCTCAGATCACTGAAAACTTTAAGGAGCCTATCGGTGAGGGAGCATTTGGAAAGGTTTACCTCGGTCACTTGGATGACACTCAAGTGGCCGTAAAGATGGTATCTTTAACTTCAAAACAAGCGTATAAGGAGTTTCAGGCAGAGGTAACTAAGCAACCGTAACTCAAGCAGAAATTATTTTTTGTGCTCATTTTCATAATTATCACCTCACATTATGTCTTTGACTTTCAGGTCGAACTTCTCATGAGAGTTCATCACATAAATTTGACAACCCTTGTTGGCTATTGCAATGAGGATCCCATATGGCACTTGTATATGAATATATGGCCCATGGAAACTTAAAACAATATCTTTCTAGTCTCTTGAACCTTTTTACTAAATTCTTCACATAATTTCATATGATTAGCTCATTACACAAGAAAACTATATATATAAATAAAGAAAAATTTGATGGACCGATTTTGCATAAATACAGATAGAAGCGAAGTTCTTTCAAGTTGGGAAGACAGATTGCAAATAGCAATAGATGGAGCACAAGGTCAGTGATTAAATGGTTAATTAAACAAGACTTTGTGGCTTTCAATTATGATACATGAGTGGAAGTGAACTAATATGTATGGAAGAAAAATATACAATTTAATAAGGATTGGTGTATCTGCATGAAGGCTGCAAACCGGCCATAGTACACAGAGATATCAAGCCCCAAAAAAATTTACTGAGTGTAAAATTTGAAGCCCAATTGAAAGATTTTGGCCTATCTAAAAATTTTCCAATTGACGTTCGCACTCATGTATCTACTGTTGTTGCGAGCACCATTGGCTACGTACCTTGACCCCCAGTAAGTATTTAGTCTTTTTTTTTTTCCAAGCGAGGGCTATCATCCCTCAGAATTATGTTTGTTTCAATATTTTTTTGTAGATGTACTTACCAACAATCATTTTGTGCAGGTACTATGCAACAAGATGGTTGAACGAGAGGAGTGATGTGTACAGTTTTGGAGTCGTTCTTCTGGAGATAATAACAAGCCGTGGGCCTACAATAGAGACAGATGAGAATGAGTTTACTCACGTAGCTCGGTGGGTTGCTGACATGTCTGGGAAAGGGGATGTCAAAAACATTGTTAATCCCAGATTGGAGGAGGATTTCGAGACTGCTTCTGCGTGGAGAGCTGTTGAATTAGCATTGGCGTGTGCATTTCATTCTTCATTGAAGAGGCCAAAAATGAATAAAGTAGTGACTGAATTGAAAGAGTGCCTGGTGAAGGAATTAGCTCGGAAAATGAAGGGTTGAGGCACTGAATTGGATAATGCAAGAGAAAAGGTTGGTGTAAACTTGGAGATGATGAATCGATACTCAGAGGAAGTTATATAGTGCAATGTATCGAAAATATTGAAGTAATGCTTGAGATCATAATTGCAACAAAGTGACCTTACTCGCTTCAATTAATTTGTAAGAATGAGACAATTTCTCATTTATGTTCATTCATCCTAATTCCTAAATTTTATTGCGACGTTTTTTTTTTTTATCATTATATCAAAATCTCTCTTTCTTTTCTTTCTTTTAAAATTATTCTATTTAACACAAAAGTTTGACTTTTAAATTCGGCACCATCAGTCTTCTCTCTTACTTTGGCAACTGGATAAATCAAAAGAAATAAGTTCTGTGCTTTCCTTGTTCTCTCAATGAAATAAATTTGAATGAAGGAAATTGCAAACACACAAAATAAATCAAATAAAGAAATTCCAATTCGAGAGACTCAGAAATCCCAAGTTAGTGGCAATAAATTCATTGCCTTTGGAAGAGCCTGTAAATTATTTTTGAAAATTGAAGAAGATTAATACTACATATATAATAATTTCAGAAGAGGATTATTGTCCAAAATTATTTGGTTCTCTTTCTTCAATTTCTACTTCCTCTCCCTCTCTGAAACTTGACTTTAGAGATTCTTTGTTCCCTTTCAGTCAACGCGGAAATCCGTTAAATTTTTCGGTCGAGTTATCACCTAAAACATATCACGCTGCTAATTTTTCTGATATGGCATGGTTGACCTCGTTTAATTAATTCGGTAGAATATTTGCATTAATTAAATCAAATAATTATAAGAGAATAACATATTAGTTAGTTCTTCCCCCTCTGCTCTCTACTATATACTAATTAAGTTTATTTACCGTAATAATGAAAGTTCAATTCACTATGTAGTTAAGCTTTCAATTTTGTTTCTCTTTCACTCTTTGATTCTCTATACTTTGCTTCTTTTCAGGCTTCATTAGCATAGATTGTGGGATACCAGCAGCTTCTGGTTACAATGACGAGATTACAGGCATTAAGTACATTTCAGATGAAACCTTCACCGATACCGGGATATCCAAGAGCATATCACCTGAATTTCAGACCAATTCCCTTGAACGACAGTTTAACAGCGTCAGAAGTTTTCCTGCAGGTACAAAAAATTGTTACACCCTTAATCCTGCAGAAGGAAAAGACTACAAGTATTTGATAAGAGCCCGTTTCATGTATGGAAATTATGATAGTAGAAATAATGTGCCACAATTTGATATGTATCTCGGAGGTATTATCTGGGATAACATAAAATTGGACAATGCTTCAAGCATTATGACCACGGAGATCATACATGTACCTTCGATGGATCATATATACGTCTGTCTTGTTAACACTGGTCTAGGAACTCCTTTCATTTCATCTCTTGAACTCAGGCTTCTGAAAAATTCAACTTACGAGACTCAATCTCTGCCTGAATCACTTGTGTTGCTCAGAAGATATGATTTCGGTTCTACAACCAATCGATTTGTCAGGTGATACGATTTTTTTTATCTTTGATATGATTATTTTTTCAAAAAAATTTCTGGTCTGTTAAATTTAATGTCTCACTAGGTACAGGGACGATATATATGATCGAATATGGATGCCGAAGAACTATCCTGGCTGGAAAATCCTGTGCACATCGCAGCCTATTGACACAGAAAATCCTAATGCTTTTCGACCTGCACCATCTGTTATGAGTATTGCTGTGACCCCAGAAAATGTTAGTGAAAACTTTCTAATATTTTTCTGGGAGCCTATGGATCCAACTTCCCAATATTACGTTTACATGCACTTTTGTGAAGTAGAGGTCTTGGTAAACCAGACCAGAGAATTCAACATCTCTCAGAATGGCAAGTTCTTCATTGGACCTGTTGTTCCAGATTACTTATACTCGAAAACCGCTGTCAGTGCAGTACCTGTGAGTGGAGCAAGAATCGAGTATATAATCTATCAAACTGAGAGATCAACACTTCCACCAATTCTCAATGCCATTGAGATTTATATGGTTAAAACTTCATCACAGTTGCTAACGGATGAAGATGATGGTATGCTTAATTTATTAAACAATTTTACACTTTCTACATAATTTGATATTCATTGTACAAGATTCTAATAATTCTTTTGTATGTTTCTTTGAAATTGCAGTTGATGCTCTAACAAAAATAAAGTCAACATATGGAGTGAAAAAAGATTGGCAAGGAGATCCATGTGTTCCTAGAAGTTACTGGTGGGATGGTCTTAATCGCAGCTGTGCGGATAGCAGTCCATGGTGCTGGAGGTGGTACGGCTGGTCTCCTTAATAGCATCACTCTGCCTAGACCTGCTGCATATATAACCATATATACATTAGTTAATTTCAAATTGGAGAACAAATTGATTCAAGATCTCAGAACAAACATTAATTAACAACATACAACACGTGAAGAGCTAGATTACCATTAGCAGGAAATCGAGCTGCTTCGGATGGTAACATTGGAGACAATACCATAGCGAAGATGAAGAGGGTGAGCAGCACAGACCTTGGATTGTTCCCTGCCATTATATCTTTTAATTAAGCTATTAAGAAAATTGTAAGTATTATGCTCAGATTGTGATGAAAAACCTGAAATATTTATAGTAAAAATAGCTCATCACTTCGTCAGATGTTTCATACTTTATATATAATTAGAAAATACAGTTAGTCTTAAGTTGAAACTTGCAAGAGGCAATTAAGTTGATAAGTGCGTGTTATCATTTACTTTTGAACTTCAATTATTTGTTTAATCCTCAAGTTTCTTTTGAATTTGATGTATTTTGGTTGTTTTGTATAGAAAATGATAAATTTAACTTTTGAAAGTTAATTGGACTCAAAAAGGATTAATTCGACTCGAAAAGGAAGAGACAGAAGCATAAGAACAGGGTGGACCAAAATGCAACAAAATCAAGGACTAAAATGAAAAATTATCCAATCGATATTTGCTGGATTTTCTAGTTTCATTGGCAGGAGCAGGTGTCCAGGCAGACTAAAGTGCAACAAAATTAGGACTGAAGTGCAATAACTTCTAAAACTGTAGCTTAATGTCTGGTTAATCATAAGTATAGGGACTTAATTGATATTGGCCAGCCAAATTAAATTTTTGGACATTTCTAGACAGAATCAGGTGCGCAGCCGCGCCATTAAGGTGCGCTACTGCACAGTGCCTTGCTCCTCGAATAATTGGACGATTTTTGGGTTTAAAAAGGTAGAGAAGGGAAGGAAAAAAGGTTGGTCATTTCTTGGGATAGATTTGGGAAGGAAAAGGGAGAGAAAGAAGAGGAGAAGAATAAGAGATTGGAAGAAGAATTTGGGAGAAACATCAAATTCGAATTTGGATGAAAAGCTCTCCTATTCTAGTTTATCTCTTTCCCTTTATTTCAATTTATTATTGTGAATTGAACAAATTTATGAATTTCGAATTCATATTATTAATTATTGAATTTATGATTTGTGAATTTGAATTCTACCTAATGTGTGGCTAAATCCATTTTCTAGGACAATGATTTAATCTATTTGAAATATCTATTTCTAAGATTGTATTGTTCAATTGATTTGAGATTGTGTGTTGAGTGTTTATCATGATAATTAATGCTTTTGGATAATTGGCCATTATTTGAATGAATTGTGGATTGATGGGATTTGAGAAATAAACATCATATCTAGACCATGTGATAAACACCGTAAATTGCATGTTAGATAAAGATATATTAATATGTTTGCGTAGTGTGATTAGAAATTATCACCATTTGTAATGCATTTCCGTTTAATTAATTTCACATAGAGATATAGTGAAGTTTTAAATGTGAAATAAACTCGAGTGATCTCGAGAGAAACAATTGGATAAATTAAGATAATTAACTAGCAACACATGCTTTAAATTAGAATAACATCCATTGAAGAAGTGGATGCGATCAAATACGATAAATCATTAACCCTAGACATTTTTATTATTTGAATTCTTAAGTATTTTTGTTTAATTCTTAATTTTAATCTTGTCAACCAAAATTATTTCGATTTTTTTAGAAAAATTCGTAATTTAATCAACTTCGATAGTTATAGGATTACATTCCTTGTGGGATCGACATCCTCTTATCATTATATTACTTGCTTGCGACACGTGTACTTGCATTCGTTTAATTTACACGCAACATAAGTATATATATATTTTTATTTTGGAAGTCCTAGCTAGACTTTTACCGAACAATTATTATATTCATGAATTTTTTAATTGACTTCCATGCCATTTACATTGATTTCACTTTCGGGCTCATTTTTCTTGACTGTAATTTATTTAATATTCATAACGGTTATTAATTTAGTTCTAAAGAGGCAAAAACTTGTCAATATATGTGATTTGTGAACATCAAAATCCCGTAATTAATTTTGTTGAATATTCTCATCTGCCAAAATGGCTATTAAAAATTAATGTTTGAGGTCAGCACCTTGACCAGTTCTATAGAACCCCACACGTCTCCACATGAATCTAATAAAATTTTATTGAACAAAAATATATATAAATAATGCGGTATATATAAGCTCATCTCTCATTTTAATTAAGTTCTCAGGTTATTTTTAAGTTGTAAAGACAAAAAACATTTTATTCTCAAATGTAATCATGAAGTTTTTCGGAATGGAACTTTAGCTTAGTCTAAATTTTATTTTAGTTATGATATTGGTGGCCATTGAAAATGTGTAGATATGAGATATATCTTAGTTGACTACTTATATATTTTTAGAAATTTATTTGTCATACACTAGTTTAATATAAAGTTTATTATTTGCATATTTATTATAAACTAAATTAATACAACTGTGTTTATTAAAGTAAGAGAAAAAAAATATTTAAATAGATGATTTAATTCGGTTAAAGGTTTTATACAAACAATCCCATGTAAGATTTTTATTTATTTTAAAAATAACTATAATATGTTTCAAATTTACAACCATAAAAGATACAATGATATCATAACACATCAAGCATATCTATACCTTGATATAATATCAAGAGTACATTTAATAACAAACTTAGTAGAGATATCAAACTTTATTGAACACAAGAGAGATTATTATATGGATCCATTATTCAATATGATAATGATTCCTTATTGATCACGTAGCTAGTCAAATAACTAATTATACACTCTCTTGTTCATATACACTTGCTATTAATAATATTGATTTCACCTGTGGAGTCCCAATTAGATTTACTGAGGAAGAGGAGGAGGAGGAGGAACAGAAGCATGGGCAACATTCACCGGGTGGTGCAGGAGCACAGCAGAGGCAAGCTGGACAAAAGATTGGAGGAGAAGTTTCTTGTTGTAGTACACGCAACACTCCACTCAGACCTACAAATATGAATATCAAAAGGTTTTGAAATTAGACACACTTTACAAAATCATTTGTACAAAATGTTTTTTTCAAAAAAAAAAATACTTTTAAACACACAATAAGAGAGTGATATATGAGATTACCGTTATTAGTGAATCGAGCTGCTTCACATGGCAACATTGAGGACAATACCATAGAGAAGATGAAGAGGATGAGCAGCAAAGAGCTTGAATTTTTGCTTGCCATTTTCTTTGAAGTTGCAAGAAAAATGTGCAGTGCTGTGCTTTGATAATTATCATTGCAAAAGAGGATTATTTATAGGCATAAGAGGAGAGCAATTAGTGTGAATTAGAAGGATGATTTCACACTGTAATTAGAATGAACGTGGATAGACTTATGAATAGTTGAAACTTGCAAGCTGCATTCTTGATTTATGGTACAATTTTTCTTTACAAGTATTAGAAAACTTTTACCAGTCAATAATTTGTACTTTCTTGAATTTGTAGTACATATTGATTTTCATGCATTCCATTTTCAAATGTCTACATTGAATGCTCGTTTTACTTTACCAAACTAATTTATTCATTTATTCAGTATTTGTAATAACGAATAGACCTAAGACTACAATAAATTGATAATTTGTTAATTTATAATAATAATAATAATAAAGATAAATAAGAAAATAATCAAAATAATAGATGTAATTCGACCAAAACAATTATAAAAATAGTCTCTCATTTTCTATTTTAAAACCTATTAATTTTAATGTTCGTAATTATAATAAATTAAATGTAAACTAATATGGTATCATTAAATAATTATATTATAATAGAAATATTTTATATCTTTTTATTTAAAAAAAAAAGTAGGAAGAGATATGGTCGTCCATATTTTATCTTAAAAAGGCATGTCTAGTTAATTACATCACAATATGGATGACAAGTCGTTTAGTTCATCTTAATAATTACGACATTTCTTCTACAAAAATCTCTGAGCCCTATAAAATTAGAATATTGTACTTTAACCTCTCAAATTGAATTTTAATCTTTTAGCTCCCTTAATTTGGAGACTTTGGCTCTTTATGCCTTGTTAAAATTTCAAAATCAATTCACATTAAAAGGGAGTAGAAAGAAGGAAGACAAGAAAAATAACTAAAATTTTGAATCATTAAAAAAATTATAAAACGTATGGTGAAGTATTATACATATATAAATTAATTTTTTTATCTTAATTTTTTTAAATACTTCTCATGCCAATATTTGAAGAGAATTGAATTATTTTAATCTGAAGTGGGATGAGATGGAGTGCTTAATAACTAAATAAAGTACATGAAACATCGATCCGTAATATAATTTTTTACTTAAAATTAATATAACATATTCTTAATACACAAGAGACGTGCATGTACAGATTCATAATTAAGATGATGAATCTTTTATTATCCAAGTGGTAGCAAACTAGTTAACGCAATCTACTCTCTCGTCTCGAATTCATTCAATTTGCTAAAGCTGCTACGTACACGTCTCAAAGTAGCTGAAAACTATACACAATATTTATTCAAAGTTGAAATCGAGCTGCTTTGCAAGGCTGCATCGTAGAGAATATGACGGCAAACATGAGGAGGTTGATGAGCGACAGAGTTTTCGAACTGTTACCTGCCATATCTTTCAAGCTTAATTTAACAACAATATATGGAAATGTTGTGCTCAGATTATATATAATTGCAAATGAAGCACGTATATAATATAAGAGTTAGATTTCACATTATTAATTAGAATATGCAGTTAGTCTTACTTGGAAACTTGCAAGCTGCAACCCAGCTAGCTCATACGTAATAAACTTTTGAATATTCTTGAGTTTTTTAATTGACTTCTATTCTATGCCATTCCTCTGCTGAGAGATTGTCTAAATTAGGCTCGTTTTGCTTAATTGGCCGAGTTTAATTAATTCATTTAAATCTAATTAGATGCAATCAATTGGCTGTAATTAGTTGCTGCGGTAGAAGAGTTACTTGCACAGAATAGTTAATTATAATAAAATCATATTATGTTTTAATTTTGTTTTGTCACATCATATCATTTTTAGGATTCATTCATTTAAAAAGTATGCTATACGTACTAAGAAGTTTCACAAGTGTGTGAATTAACAAATATGATGTATCGATTCACCTGGCTAGAATTTTCTCTAATATATGAGTATCAATATCCATATGCTGATTATGAATTAGGAAAAAATATTGAATAATATGATATTGATTAATAAGCTTATCTAGTAATAGAACTTTTTTTTTTTATTAATTTTAACTATTGACGTAGTCAATTACTTCTTCAAATAGTGTTAATGTAAATTCAAAGTTCCCGATAAGATAAGATTTAGTTAATTGTAGAGTCATAACATTTTATTTTTAAAATCTTCGTCTACCTTTTTTTCCTAGAACTTGATGGCAATTTACAGGCTTATGTTTGAAAATTTCTTAAAGAGGAACGTTGCCTTTGACTAAATTTTATTTTAGATCAAATTGATGATGGTGATTAAAAATTATGTCACCTAGAGTTGACCATTAATTCCCATAGATTTTCTAGCAATCCCACATGGCAATCTTAGTCTTTGTTTAAGTCAAAATTAGTTAGAGTAAAAATGAAATGATTCTTGTAAAATTAATTTGAGATCGTTAAACTTATATGTCATACACTAATTTAATAAAATTTAGTATTCACATATTTATTATAAAATCACTGAATATGGCAGTAATTATAAAAATAAGAACAAAAATTAAAATAGATGATATAATTCGATTAAAGGTTTTGTACAAACAATCTCACAGTAAGATTTTTTTTCTACTTCAAAAATAATTGTTTTTATATATGTTAGTAATTATAATATATATTCTCAAATATTTTTGTATAATTTCAAACTCTTTTATTATAATTTTTAAAATTTTATCATATCTTTAAAATTTACCATCATAAAAAATACAATGATAACATAACACAATATCTTGACAATATCTTGAATACATTCAGTAACAATATTGATAAAAATATCAAATTTGTAGAAGACAAGAGAGATATATGGATCCATTATTCAATATGATAACGAATCCTTATTGATTATATATCTAGTCAAATAATTATACACTCTCTTATTCATATATATATATGAACTTAGCTATTATATATTGATCTTAATTATGGAGTCCCGAATATGATTAAACCGATTAAAATTAATATTTATTAGGAGGAGGAGGAGAAGGGCATCTGCACGGGCAACATGCACCAGGTGGCGCCGGAGCACAGCAGACGCAAGCTGGACAAAAGATTATTGGAGGAGAAGGTGCTTGTTGTAGCACTCGCAACACTCCACTCAGACCTGCAAAAGTTGGTATAAAAAAAATTCAAATCAAAAACACTTTCTAAATAAGTTTACAAAAGTTACTTTTATTTAAAAGTATTTCTAAATACAAACAAAGTGCTGTGTGAGATTACCATTATCAGTAAATCGAGCTGCTTCGCATGGCAACATTGGGGACAATACCACGGAGAAGATGAAGAGAGTGAGCAGGAAAGAGCTTGAATTGTTGCTTGCCATCTTCTTTGAAGTTGTGAGAAAAATGTGAAGTGCTATGCTATGATAATTATACCATTATTGCAAAAGAGGATTATTTATAGGTATAAGAGGAGAGGAATTAGTGTGAAAACAAGGATGATTTCACACTGTAATTAGAATGAATGTGGATAGGCTTATAAATAGTTAATTGAAACTTGCAAGCTGCATTATCAATTTATCATACAAATTTTCTTTTGAAGTCTTAGACTTTTACCATTCAATAATTTGCGTATTCTTGAATTTGTAGGATTGACTTTCATGCATGCCATTTTCAATAACATTGATTGAAGGTTCATTTTGCTTCACCGAACTAATTTATTCAACATTCATATTTAATAACGAATAAATACTCACGATTGCAATGAATTGCCAAAAGTTCTTATTTTAAATATCAATTAATATAAATAAACAAAACTTAATATAACTGACAGTAAAATATAATTCAATCAAACTAACACATAGAAATAGTCCCTCATTCTCTATTTTAAGACCTATCGTTTATATAAATAATTGTTTTTTTATATAAGTGATGTATTTTATATCTTTTATATTAAGAAAAAGTAGGAAGAGATATTGTCTTCCATGTATATATAGTTAATTACAACATTGCATCACCAATATGGATGACTGTCGTTTACTTGGGCTCAATAATTACGACATTTTGTCTACAAATATATGACACGTGTCCGTTTCTCTAAAATGAATTAATGCGGGTGTCGACGAACCGTTGAAACTTCAAGCCATCATCGACAGTTCGCCCTCTAAAACCTTTTTGAACCCTATGAAATTAGAATATTGTGTTTTAATCCCTCAAATAAAAGTTATAATCTTTTAGATCCCTTAATTTGGAGAATTATTTGGCTCTCCATTCCTTCTACGAGATCTTTAAAAATTCAAAATAAAATCCAAAATCAATTCACATTAAAAGGGAGGAAGACAAGAAAATAATTAAAATTATGAAGAATTAAAAAAAATTAGAAAGAAGAATCACGTATATTAATTTAATTTCTTACTGTAAAGAGATCATTGATTCATAAGATGATGACTCTCTAATTAATCTCGAATTAATTCAATTGGCTAAAGCTGCTACAGACATATATGTCTCAACTTAAGCAACTGAAAACTGTATACATTGATTATTCATGGAGAAACATTTTCGGACGGAGATTCAACTACAGTGTAAAGGCAGGAGCAAGGGCAACATTGACCCGGGGGTGCAGGTGCGCAACACAAGCACGCTGGACAGTAGATTTCCTGCTGTTTCATCACTCCACCAAGACCTTTAGAAATGAAAAACAATAACGTCATAAGTAAAAACGTTGTTATTTAAAAATGCTTTAAATCAATAAAGAGATATATGTACGAGGTGTTGTTACCATTAGCGGGTAATCGAGCAGCCTTGCAAGGCAGCATTGGCGAGAATATGATGGCAAAGATGAAGAGGCTGATCAGCAGCAGAGTTTGAGTTTTCGAATTGTTACCTGCCATTTCTTAATTTCAAGCTTTAACGACAATGGAAATGTTGTGCTCAGATATTGTGTATATATATATAATATAATTGCATGCAAATGAAACGCATACTCTAAGAGTTAGGTTTCACATTAATTAATTAATTAATTAATTAGATATATTCAGTTAGTCTTACTTTAAAACTGTTCAAGTCTTAAACTTTTACCGTACAATTATTATGTTCTTGAGTTCTTTATCTGATCACTTCTATTCTATGCCGTTTCTCTCTTGAGAGATTGACCAAGTAATCTGGCTCATTTTGCTTGACCGAATTTAATTAATTCATTTAAATCTATTTAGAGGCGCAATCAATTGGCCGTTGTCGGTACGGAATAGAAGAGTTACTTGCACAGAATAATTAATTATAATGAAATCATATTATATTTTATTTTATTTTTCTATCATATCATATCATTTTTATGATTATTTAATTTTAGAAAGTATGCTATATGTGCTAAAATGGTTATTTGACAAATGTGCGAATTATTAACAATATGATCTATCGATTCACATAAAATTTTCTCTAATTTACGAGTACCAATATCCATAGTTTGTGTTTTTTTACATTGAAAATTTTTCACTTGTTTTATTATATATAAATTAGGAAAAATATTGAATAATATGATATTGATTAATAAGCTTATCTACTAATAGAACTTCTTCTTTTTTTAAATTATTGACGTAATTAATTACTCTTTCAAATAGTGCCAATGTAAATTCAAAGTTTTCTTTTAATTAGGATGGCAACTTGCAGGCTTGTGTTTGGAAATTTCTCAAAAGTTTCGTTGACTTTGACTAAATTTTATTTTAGATAAATTGATGATGGTTGATTAAAATAGAAAATCTTAATTTTTGTTTAATTGAAAATTAATTAGAGTGAAAATTGAAATGATTCTTGTCCATTTCTATTTTTCTCAACATTGGTACCAAATACATAAAGCACATACGAATTCATACTACAAACAGACTTGATTTATGATAACAATTTAATTAATTGAAGACATGAAACACGGATTCATAATCCTATAAATAAAAATTAATAATATTATTACATCAAAATAAAACCCACAATCTCTGTTCTCTTATTCGTATAAAGTTTGCACATATATATATATATATATGTGTGTGTGTGTGTGTGTGTGTATAGATAGAGAGAGAGAGAGAGAGAGAGAGAGAGAGAGAGAGAGAATTGATATATGTGTTCAGCAGGGGCCGCACTTGCAACATTGACCCGGTGGTGGAGCTGTGCAACACACGCATTGTGGGCAATCGACTATTGGCGGAGATGGTGCTCTTTGTACTCGCATCACTCCACTCAAACCTGTGTTTTTATTTAAAAGTATTTTTTAAAAAAGTTATCGATATATATATATATATATATATATATATTAAAGATAAATTGGGTGTATATATAAAACCACCATTAGTCAATCGAGCTGCTTCGCATGGCAACAGTGGGGAGAATACTATTGCAAAGATGAAGAAGGTGAGGAGCACAGCGGTTGAATATTTGTTGCCTGCAGCCATATCTTTTAATTAGCTGAAGAAAACTGTCTATAAGTGTTGAATTTTAGCATTGCAAATGACACATTTATAGTTATGATTAAGAGGAAATCTCACATATAGTCAGAATTAATTAGAAGGGGCTGATTTAACACTGTTTAAAATGAATTTCTATATATGCAGTTAGTCTTGGTTTGAAACTTTCCAAGCTGATGAACTCCAAGACTTTTACCATATATACATTTTAATATTCTTAAATTTGTAAGTTGAATCCACCAACTTTATTCTATTTCTTTTTTCAGGATTGATTAAGGCTCATTATGATTGACTGAACTTTATCTTGTAAAAAACACAGAATATATTAATATACAAGAGGCAATTTGGCAATTGGGTGATTTAATTTATGTATGAACATCAAATATGTCGCATAATCAATGTTTATGTATGTGCACTAAATTATATGAAATAATTTTGGGTGGATGAAGAATCGAGATAATTAGGGCATGTATTGCATCATAATTAAAATGGCAACTGTACTTAATTAGCTCTATAATTACAATATATGGTCTATATATAACATGATAACAAATCTATTTATAATATGTTTATTCGATTAATGTTTATTTTATATTATTATTTTCTCACTTTTTAGAT
Source organism: Melia azedarach (assembly GCA_028052125.1). NCBI lineage: Eukaryota > Viridiplantae > Streptophyta > Magnoliopsida > Sapindales > Meliaceae > Melia > Melia azedarach. The sequence goes on along the minus strand of CM051398.1, from coordinate 1,443,259 downwards.
GCCAATAACAAAATTCTATTTATTTGTGCAAAAGTTCAGGTTAATAGAAAATTCTTGTATAATTAGTTTTACAAATTCAATAATCATGAACATATATCACAACAGATGAAGCATATTCATACACAAATTAACAGATATGATAATAAATGATATTATGCATTTTACATTTAAATCGAAGACAATAGATCATGGATTCATGTAAGAATGAACCCAGGTTATACATTACGAGAATTAGACTTTTATTAATTTCTTATATATATATATATATATATATATATATATATATATATTTCTCTTATTCATTTGAACTTGCTAATATTAATTGTATATTTGAAGATTTTACGGAGTTCCGTTGCCGATGGGATTGATTATATTCAGCAGCCGCACTTGCAACATTTTCCCGGTGGTGCTGGTGCGCAACACACGCAATGAGGACAGTATACCTTTTGCGGGTAATTAGCTTCCTTCTGTAATCGCATCACTCCGCTAAGACCTGCAGAAAACATATATATATATATATATATAATAAACCCTTATTATATTTCGAAACAGCGCGCAGATAAGAATTTTCCTGAGAAAATTAAAACCAGATAGCAACATGTTTTCTTTGACAACATTCTATAATACATTTTGTAGCTAGTGTATCAAGAATGAACATTACCGTTTGCAGAAAATCGAGCTGCTTCGCAGGGCAGCATCAATGTTGGAGACAATACCATAGCAAAGATGAAGAAGGTGAGCAGCAATGAGCTTGGATTTTTGCCTGCCATCGTTATATCTTACAAGCTGAAAGAGAAAATTAATTAATGTAAATATATTTTCCTGAGATTGCGATGGAAAATGGAACATATTTATAGCGTACGTGATAAGAGGTGACCACAAAGTCTCAATTGATTTTACGTTTGTTTTCAAATGAATTTGCAATTAGTCGCAGTTTATAACTTTCCAAGCAGCTGCAATGCGTACTTCAGACGGCTAAGACTAAGACTTTCCAGAATACAATTCTATACCTCTAAATTTGTAAGTTGATTCCACCTTAATCCTGTTTTAAGATTGACCAAAAGGCTCATTTTCACTGACTTAACATTATTTATAATTATTAATAAAATATATAAGCGGCAATATGAATGACAACCGGTTATTAATTAACTAACATTAAATTCGCGTAATCTATGTTTATTATGAGATCGATAATTGTTAGCTTGGAGAAGAGACATCAAAATATAATTTTATTTTTATTTATTTAATAGTTGACGAGTTTCCTAAACAGTTTCTTGGAACCCAGATGGCAAAACCATTCCGTGGACTCCAAGTCTTTGAGAAATAAAAAAAATATAGAAAGCATTTCCCTGGTTTTGAGAGAACATGTTTGTTTGCAATCGTACTATGGACGGCAATTGGATCACTTGGCTCTCCATAAATTCAACATTCATACGAAGGTCAATCCATTTTGTATTACAACAATTAATGAGTAATAATCAAAGTCTCTTATTTGTCTTATTCAATTGATCATGTCAACTTCGTGACAAATTATTGCTTATCGGAGACCAGATTTCAGACCGAGAATCAGCAGCGGCGGGCGCAACATCATCCCGGGGGCCGGTAGGTAACACTCGCATTGGTGCTTCTCGCAGGTTTCGTATCACTTTACCTAAACATCCAAAAAGAAACCAAGATTTTTTATTTAAAAACACTATTATAAAATAAAACTCGTATAATATGATATTACTTTTATTAAGATATCAAATTGCTTTACAAGAAAACATAACTACGGATAAGATGAAAAAGGTGAGGAGAACAGAATTTGGACTGTTGCTTTCCATATCTTTTATAAGCTGCGAGAAAATTATTTAATGTAACTGTTGTGTTCTGATTGTTAGGGAAAATGAGACATATTTATAGTGATGAGAGGTTTATTACTTTCTGTAAACAAAAAGCTATTAAGATTGCACTTAGTCTTATTAGTTGAAACATTCAAGCTGTAATTACCTCATTGTATAAGCCTCTAAAATTTAATTATAATCTTGATTTTTTTTTAATTGACTTTCTAACTTTTTTTCCGATCTCTTAAGATTGATAAGGACACAATTGATCCATTAATTCACTACATTGAAAATTTTTTGTTATTAAATTTGTAATTATATTCGTAGTATGAAAGGTCAAGGATATCGCTTATTTAAAAGATAAAGTAGAATGAATAATCTTCTTAATTTTATATATTTTTTAATCTTAGTTATAGATTATTGGCTATAAATATTTCAACCAACAATTCAATAAACTACAAGCCCCCGACTCTGAAGTTGTAGTCATTTGTGGGAAGGAAAGGAAGCTTGCGTAACGTGGACTTCATGCTGTCCTTCTGGGCCAATGTATAAACCCAGCCCAAAAACGTGGCCCAAAGAAAAGGAAAAATCACCACGTCAGCCTAACCCTATCCATTCTTTATGAATAAAAAAAAAAATAGAAAGTTATACAAAGTGCAGTCGGAGCAACTGACCAATTCCCTTCTGCCTTTTGTTTTTTCCCTGAAACTGTGCAAATATCTTTATAATGAGTAATGGATTGTTTAATTTTAAAAATTAGACCCATTTAAAGTTGATTAAAATTAATTATATATATATATATATGTAAATCTCAATTAAGCTTTTTATAATATTATGTTGTGTTTTAAGAACAAGTAAAAAAATTAAATGATCTTTTGTAAAAGAATTGGTATTTAGTATATGATATGGTTTCAAAACAAATTAAAAGCATAATAATTTCAAACAAACCCTTATAATTTAATTTACATAATTAAAAGAGTATACTCATTATCCGTGTCATGTGAAGATTAACAACTTGTATAAAGTTGCTTCCTTTTTCAATTTTGGCTCGTATGCAGAGAAAAGCACATAAAAAGTGAAGACACCAAAAGTTAAAAAATATCCTCGCTAGAAATTAACAAATAGGATTTGCTTTATTAAAAACGAACAAACAAACATACAACAAATTATAATATCGCTCAAAACACAAACTACAGCATTATTATTTTTCTTACATGATCTCCAAACTAGTTTTTCATATATTTCATAACAGAAGTAAACTATTGTAACATCTCAAAATGTCATCATCATATCTACTAATTAGCTAACTTAAAACATTCTCTTCTATATCATCACCCTGGTATGCATAATATATCTTCTGGCCTTCGAGTTTCCAAGCTCCCAAGTTTCACCATTTTAGCTTCGCGGGGAAGTACTGTAACAAGACAATCATAATTTCATGATAAGAACATGTTGAATTATCGAAAATGTGAGTAATGTTTGTAGAATCAAGCCAGGCTCACCTTGCTGATGAGGGAGAGATAGTAAGGCTTCACTTTTTCGACGTCTACTCGAACTTTGCTCTTGCTGTAAAGGTCATATTTGCTGAAACAAGAACATATATAGCGGAGAGTAAGTAACTGGAATTAAGTACCTAACTGAACTTGCTAAAAGTGCTTCTAAGCTTACTTGAATATTTGCAGCCACTTGAGGTTTTCGATATCTTCCTCATTCATCAAGTGCTTATATGCTCCTGACCTGTGCAGTGCTGCAACATGAAATGAAAGGTACTTGCATTACTGTCACTTAAACCTGAAAGTGCTTGTCAGTTGTCATTGAAGTGCTTTTCTACTTACCATAGAATGAGTGGTATCTGATGATGAACAGAGCAGCTGAAGGCAGAGTAGTTTTATTCTCCTTAGCAACCTATTTTTATATGCCAGAGTTAGTTCTGATCAATGTAAATTCATGAAAATCAATGCACAATTCAATTTAATGCTTGTAAAATTTACCAAGTACATGTAGTCATCGTGCCCCCAGGACATCATTACATTGTTCAATCCGCAGCCTTCTGAGTATACTCCATATTTAGTGTTGTAAGCAGGATTGTTGTAGTCTGGATTTTCTTCGAAATACTGCAACAAGAGAGTAATATGAGTCACGATTTGCTAATGCCGAAAACTTGTGATTGTGAATGGATGTTTGTTGGTTAAAAGTTACCTTGTGGTGAACGATTGATTCATCGAAAGCACAGCCAACAGGAAATGTGTCACCTGCAATACAGTCATTTTATGAATCAACACCAGTACTATCTAAGTAGCATCTATTTTTCTGAAAGAGTATATGCAACTCACCAACAACAGCCCACTGAGGACGCCCTCCAAAGCTTGGAAGCAGCAGCACCTTACCAAGATCTGCAGCTGAGTTAGCAAACGATCTAATAACAGCAGGAAAATGCTTGCCATACGAAGCTAAAACTTACCATGGATAAGGCCAGTCAGGTGCAGCCAATCTTCATCAGGATAATCCTTTCGGATAGCTTCAGCAGTCTGCAACAAGTGCTCAATTTGAGGTTCATCCAAGTCTGGATCACTCTCATCCACCACATCATTCAGAAGTTCGCAGCATTCCCATATGCTCATTTCAATTCTGTTTAGTTTTCCATACTCTTCCCTCATTTTCTTCACCTGGAATTCAGTTGAAATTATCTGTTAAAGTTATAGAAGAATTGAGAAAGTGTATAATGTGAGCGAGGAATGAATTGCTTACAAAGTCATATGTCTGGTTAATGTGATTGTTCCTGTAGAAATTCTGCACTCCTTCTTGCCTCTCGCATTTCAGCATCGTAGTCCCTGTTCACACATGCATGTTAGATTCAATTAAAGAAATTAAAAAAAAAAACAAAAACTTAGCTTACTCGATAAATATTAATGGGCCTGGCCTAAAGTCTATTGGGCTAAAATTAAGTTGCTGAACAGATTGCCATAATCGGCTTTGAAAAGAAAACTACAAATGAGCAGTGTCAAGACCCAATTAAAGGTGGCCCGAAAACTGAGCAAACCAAATAAATCATTTATATAATTTATTTTTTAATAAATTTATATATATATAAATGTATTAACTTATGGCAGAAGGTGTAAATACAAGTTGATTAAACAAATAAACTTACTGAAATGATATAAAGGTCGAAATTCGAGTTGTATTATTTCTTGTAATATTTAAAGATATAGATACCAATACTGAGATGAAAATATTAATAGGACCACGTGAAATTTAAATTTTAATATTTGATAATTTGTTTGAGCGAGATATTCAGAGGTTATGGAAATAGAGGGAGACAAAATCTTTTGCCATCAGGTCCAAAACATCCGTCGTCGTCGTCGTCGTCGTCGTCATCAGGTCATTGAAATTCAAGTTGAGGTTTGCTGCTAGTGCTAGTCAAATTGAGATCGAGGTATATAATTTTACATAATTATCCAAAATTAACATTATTAATTATTACCCAGATTAAATATAAATAAAAACTAGGGTCTTGTAAATTAGTGATTAATATGGGAAAGTGCTACCTAAAAGTGTGGCCAAATGAGTTGGTATGTGGAACCAGGAATCCACCATCCAACAACAGTTCTTTCTCATCAATATGGACCTTCTTTTCTTGTGCCTCAACTCCTGCTGGTTTAAAAGCATACAGAACAAAAACAAAAACAAAAACAAAAACAGAAACAACAAAAAAAATAAGATAAAAATCATGCATATAATTACGTCAAAACCAGATTCATAAAGCAAAAAACTTTTCTTAAAATCTGAGCATATAGATAAAAGCTTTTAAAAAATATCTACAAAATGAAAAAGAAAATACCCAGATTGCTAGTTTCCTTCTCGGCAAAAAGATCACCGTATATATGGTTAATCAAACATTTTAAAAAAAAAAAAAAGAGAATCAAATCTGAAAACAAAAGAGGACTTACCCAAGAACAGAAAAAATAAATAAATAAAAATATGCAAGGTGAAGAATTAATGAGGAAAATTGCCGCAGAAAACAGGGGAAAAAAGAAGGAAGAAAAATTACCAAAGGGAGGCTGATCAATGAGGATAGTCATCCTGAAGCAGAAGCAGAAGCAGAAGAGAGAAATGATGTGAAAAAAGGAATGTAGAAATGGAGTGGAGGAGTATGCATATTTTTGGCAAGAAAAAAGGGGAGGGTATTTATAGGTGATCGGAGAGTCCTTCCCTGAGAATTTGGAGGTCCCGAGTCCTTCCCTGAAAAATCTACATAACTTTCAAATTAAAATCTCTATTTCTTGTATTTTTCGATCTCTACTACATTTATTATTTTAACACTTCTTAATAATTAATTACAAAGCAAATTAGTTTTTTTTAAGGAAGCGAGACAAAATCCCATGCAAGTTGGCAACTAGACGACTAATTCTCTGAAACAGAAGGACTTTTCTGAGTTTTCGATTCATATTTAAATAAATAAATAATTTTTGGATTTTTATGTCTTGTGGTTTCCAATTTTTTCTTTATTATACAATTTGTACTTTCAATTTCCCACCTTGTCTTGGTTTAATTAAAAATCTTGTATACCCTTTTTTTAATATTTAAAATGTGTCTAAAATTAAATATTTTTTTGACTTTTCTGAAAGAGGGATTTCAAGTCATTCATTTTTTTTTATATTATTTTTTAACTCAAATTTATCAACGGTATCTTATTTTTTATATTATTTTACCAAACACTAAATTTTTTGTACCACTTCAAAATTTATAACTTGAATTTATCAATATTACTGACTATTATATTTTTCTGTTGTTAATACATCTTTAATTAAATTTCTTAAACCATGAATTAAATAGCTTTTACAATTTTTTTTTTTTAAATTTTTTGAGAATTCGTAAATCTATACTTGTTTGAATAAATTCATCGCGAACTTCTTTCGAAGTTAATTTGAAGAAATTGTCAAAAAGAAGAACATGTTAAATGAGAAATGTCGCGAGAAAATATTATTATAAACTAATATGCTTTACTTCAATTTCAAAAGTACTCGAGGGAAGATCGAGTTGCTCCATAGTAACGTTACTTTTTTAATATCCTATTAATATTTATTAGAACCGTAATTAATAGCATGAAAATTTTATGGGATATTAACGAACAGGACTCTGGAATTTGATAAAATAATAAACACATACATATTTATCATTCATAACAAATAGGTCCCTCACAGCTACAAAAACAGTGATGGGGGCCCTATCTATTACAAGCGATCAAAATATGTCTATATTCATTAGTTTGCTAAACTTAAGGTACCTATTCGTTATTATAGTAAATTTTTTATTCAAATGGTCTCTTTTGATTTAAGACGAAAATAATAATTAATTAATAATTGAATTTTACTATTTAAGTGTGGGGTCCACATGATAGAGCCGTAGATTATCATGATTCGAGTCAGGATTGAGTTGGATACCACGATTGTGCAGGACCCCGTGACCTACTAGTGGGGCCCATGTGACGTGTCTCCTAGTCAATGATATCGACAATTCTTCTGGCAACTTGTTTGCACTCGGGGAGTTGTTATCAGAGACGGATCCTCGATCGAACGGTAGAAATTTATTATGTGACAGCTACGTGTCAGTGCACAAGGCAGGTTGATCGACGGATATGTTGACACGTGTGGTACTGAGGACACACATGTCTGGCAGATGTCGAAATATGGGTTGTGGACCAGAAAGTCTTTTACAGCTAAGATTTGTTCGGTAGGGCGTAAGGGGGTACAGTTACTATGTACTCTCAAGTACTTTTATCAAATAATTACAAAAAATTGAAAACAAAAATGAGCTACAAATATGTATTAATTTTCTCTACAATTGCTCTTTATTTTTTTTAAATAAAAAATTGATGATAATTTTTTGCTTAACTTTATCTTAAGATTTTTTTAACTAGGTGCTCCATCCGTATATCTGTTTTATATTTGATTTCTTTAATTTTAGTTAAATTTTATATACTTAAATTATGTAAACCACTGTAAATTTATATTAATTGATTGTTAATATAAATATTTTTAAAAATGTAAAATGGCAAACGTTGGAACTTTGATATGTCAAATTGACTTTTTGGTAAAAGTGGATGAGTCCTTATATTCTATGTAGATGATAAGTTTTAGGTCCTTATTTTCTTTGGTTGATGATAAGTTCATGTAGACCATTAAGAAGATAAGAAACGAGCATATATATATATATATATATACAATAATAATAATATTCATATATATTTTATCCACAAAAAATTTGTATTTCACTTTCTCAAGCTAACATGTACATATATATTATGAAGATACCGTAACAAACAAAAATTGCATTGCCACCTCACTTACGATCGAGAATGTGCCACGTCGACGATTTTATTACAAAAACATCTCAAGTTGTTAGTTGAGGTGATTGACAGAACAAAAGCTATCGAACGAGATATGGTTGGATAATGTAAATTTATTTCTTACTCTGCTTTTTCTTTGTGGCTCTTTCGGTGGGCAATGCATGCACGTCAACTCTTTGAAATTATTACTTTAATAACACCACTTTAGTCCCCAAGTGTTTTGGGAAACTATTACATTAATAAGTAAATTCAACATTGTATCAAACAAGTCCCTAGCTTTGATCACCGACCCCGAATTCTATTTAATATTGAAAGGAGAAATAATGGAGTAATTTTATAGGTCCACTTAACAACACATCTTATTTAAAGTATATTGATCAAACCACGTAATTTTATACATTTTTTTCATGAAACGTAATATAATAATATTGTTTTATCATATTATATGAAGTGTTCTATGTACTTTTCATATTTACGATTTTGTATATACACTTTATGTTATGAGGTATCTCATACGTATGAAATATTAATGGATTTGATGAAAACAATATTAAGATAATTTCGTAAAAAAATAAAAATTTATTTTTAACTAACTATTTCATTCTAAACAATATTTTATTATAATTTATAATGTAAATATTTACATTACAGTTCATAAAAATATCAAATATATTAACGAGTTACACATTCATAATGTCTTGTCTATTAAAAGTTAATTATAAATAAATAAAATTATCTTTACATCAAAATTCAAATTAAAAAAAAAAGATGGTTGTGAAATTGGGGTTTTTTCATTATAGATTATTTTTGGGGTGATTTTGGCATATTGCGAGATGGGTAATTGTAATTTTGGTTGATTTTGATAGGTAAACAAGTAATGAAGGTGAAATATAAAAGAGATTTTGGTGAAGAAGAAAAGGGACCTTAATGGAAGAAAAAGAGGAGAAGCTTGAAGTTGGCTAACCAAGTGACAATTAAGACGGTGAGGTTTATAAAGAAATATAAGGTTGAGAGGAGAGAAAAGAGCTAACTTTGCCTTCATGGGATATTTGAAAAATAAGGGGTTTTAATACATACTTCTCCTAAGGTTTGAGATTTTAATATTTAAATAAAAGATTTAAAAAAAACACGCTTATTTTTCATAAATCATTAGATAATTATCTCCTTTTACTTAAATAACTATAATACCCTTATTTACTTTAAAATAAAATTTTAAAAATTTAATTTTAATTTATTTAATATTTAAAAAATTAAAATTTTAATTAACGATAATTTTGGTTTATATTTATTTAAAATTAGTAATTTACCCATATTGATATTTTTTTCAAATTTCTATCGTTGATTAATTTTATTGAAGTTTTTGTACAAACCCAAAACTTTAAATTTATTTTATGAGTTATAGGATTGATGTTGAAGAGTAAATTTAGTGTGAATATATATGATATAAATCTTATATTAAAGAGTTTTTGTAAGAATAATCAAGTTGATAAGGTTATAGAATTATTTGGTAATAAATTAAAAGAAATATAGTTAATGTCGGAAGATTTGCGAAAAAAAAGAGTAAGAAAGGCAATCGTTTTACATATTAGAGTTTAAGCTTTAGATAAATATGATACATAAATAAAAATTAATTAAATTATTATTAATTAAATTCTTAATTTAAATAATTATTAAATAAATATAAATTAAAATTATCAACTTAAATTATCGTTAAAATCCCGATGAAATAACAGTAACATAGAGAAGCTAAAACTGACAACCTTGGCTTGGTTGAGTTCTTAGTTTCATCTTTCATTTAGGTATGCTAATATCTCCTTTGGTAGTGCTTGTACTTGTGCTTTCTTTTTGACATTAGACATTAAATTTGATTTTTTCTTAAAATGAACAATGACGATGACTGGCGGTAAGCAAGTAAAATTGAGTGATAAGGCATGGTGCGGTAGGTTAGGCAATGACAGTGGGTCGCGTCTACGGAGGGAGCGATCATGGCCGCTTGATTTCGTTCAAAGAGGGCTTCAAAATTAAAAACAGGTCCTGAGGTTTTATAAAAATAACAATACACGCATACTGTAGTAAATTTAACAAATAGGTCCTTGACATCATGACATGAGTTGTTTTAGCTTATGTACCGTTGAGTACTAATTTATTATAAATGACCAAAATTTATTTATGTTTGTTATTTTATTTATTATTTTAGTAGCTGATATTCGAACAAATAAGATTAAAAATATAATAATTATTTATTTTTTTAAAATTAACTCTTGATGAAATGATTTTCCGAATGTTGCTCATTGATATATTTTGATATCTTTATAGATTGTAGTGTAATGTTCTAATATACGTTTTATCATAATAAGATTTCGTATAAAACAAAAATAACTGGTAAAAAATATCTCATATTAAAATGAAAGTGATGAAAATATATAATAAAAAGATAAGTGGGTGAAATTAATAAACTATAATTTAAAATGTTAGAAATTTTTGCTATAACAATATCAAATTTAATTAAAAGCTAAAGTGTAACTAAAGAAAAAAAGAAAGATGGAAAGAAAATTCTCTCAAGCTATAATTTCATCATTTACTTGAAAGAAATCAACGGGTTCCAATTTCACTTTAAGTGGTAGGGCCAGTTCCTTAAATAAAATATCTTTTCTCCCTTTGAATATGTGTAAAGAATATTGTGGTGAATATCAAACCTTGGCCAATCACTTTCATTGGAGCGTAAAATTTCGAACCGTACGACAACAGAAACTAATATATTTTAAATATCTAACAGAAGAATGTTACTATTTAAAAAAAAAAAAAAGAAAGAAACAAAAGAAACCAAAACATCGATGGTCCACATATTTATGTTCATTTGTGGAAATTGACACTAGTTGTGTCCTTGATTGAGTTTGTGGTGTAAATGATAGGAAGAACCTAGCATATGATTCATAAAATCTCTGGTGTTTTATATGCATATATGTATGTGGTTCAAATTATTCAGCATATGATTCTTTACAATGCCTTGTGGTTTATATCGTTTCAACAACCAGTAAATGATCATTCATAATATATATGTCTTCTTGTGCATTTGTCTGCCTTTCAAATATTGCTGTTCCCGAACTGTTTGTTTGTCGCTTTATATTATGTTTGATGCTTGTCGGCAAGATATTTCAGAATTTCCAAAAATAAAATATTTAATCTCACTTTCTACAATTATAATTTTCATATTAAAATTATAATTAATGATAATAATATTAATTCCTTCATTGTTAATGTAGCTCAAACACTCATTTTTGTAAGTGTTTGAGAAATATTTTAATGGGAAGTATTTTATGGTTTATGGAGAAGCATTTATATGCTTGGAGTACGTACTTTTCAGTGCTTTCTAGAAGCACTTTTCCTCTTTGAAGACACTTTCATACACTTGCTTGTCTTGATAAGGGCAGGAAAAGCATATTCGGTATTTTGGACCCTATCATCATGCTAACAAGTTATAAAATAACAACCACAAGAACAAGCCAATATATGCGGTTTCAGCTATCTTATCAAATAAATAGTAAGTGGAAAATAATTCGTACCTCTCACATTTCAAATAGTATCTTATGCAATGGAAAAAAGTGAAACGTTATTGGTGCTGATCTACTTCCAAACTTTTAATTCATTCTTGTAACGGCCGGCCATTTATGGGATTAACAGGAAGTGCTTCTGGTTCTGTTGCTTAGGTCATTTCAAATCAATTTCTGTAGTTAAATCATCTTCAATGACCATCAGCATCTGATAGTTACATATGTAATATTCTGAAGAAGAAAGCTTAACAAGTGCATTACAAATATTGAAAAAAGAAAAAAAATATTAAGAAAACAAGACTTTCGTATATATATTTTTTGCTTTATAATGGGTAATAGGCATATTTAGCAACACTGGTATTTTTATATTATGAGTTGTGTAGGCACTCCCACTTTTTTTTTTAATTTATCATTTTTAATTGTGTTTGTGATTCAAATTTTGAGGAAAAATTTAATTTATATTGATATAATATTTAAATAACCTCAAAAAAGTTCTATATCAAGAAATCGAGCAGGGTTAAATAAATTTAGAGATCACTTGGATTTTTTTATTTATTGAGAATTTAGATACGATAATTATATTATATTTTAGACTTTTACGTACATTCTGTGATATATTTATCTTTAAATTAGAGGGAGATCTGTCCATAAATATTGTAATGGACTATTGTTGGTGGGCTGAGAATTGGTGGAGGAAAATGAATTGTTATATTGAAATGTTAGTCGATATAATTTTTAACTGTAGCATTATTCATTTAAATTGATTTGAAGTGTTAGTCAAATTATTAAGATGTACATTGATGCATTCTTTTATAAGTTGTGATATTATTATAGAAGACAGTCAACAAGCGCTAAGATCACATAAATTATATTCTTTGAATTTGTCTTTGGTATGTGCTCATACATGGGTGGGTATGCTATTTAAAGAAAGGTGCTGACTCGTGATTTCCCAAAATTTAGTACGAAGTCAAGACAATATTCACTTGCCTTCTAAAATTGGCAATATAATAAGATGAACTTTTCTATTTCAATCAAACTCTTCTCTCATCTTAAACATTTTCTGCCATAAAATTAGCTGAAATTTCAGGATTTCTTCCCTATACCAAATTCCACTTGCCTCATTATAACTTATCTTCAGAGAAATGAGCTAGGCAAACATATATACCATAAGAAAGGACGGCCACATTATTTGGTCATTAAATTGCAAGTCGTTTCTTCTGTAATGTGTCTGCAGGAAGGAGAAATATAGTTTACAGAATAATTATATCCCAATTTGTTCTTAATTTTTTTAACACATGATAGTTTAGACTAATCTTCATTGCCCAAGTTGTTCTCAGACTCATGTCACATCATAGTATTCTTGCATACAGAGAAGTTGCTTAGTTTGTTAATCTGAGGACCAAAAAAAACTAAGAGGGTGATGAAGATTTCCAAGTTAAATTTTTTCATGCATTACTTGCTAGTTTTGTTCTCTCAGTTCTGGTATAGACTCAGGATCAATCAGGTAACTTGAACTTTTTGAATATTTAATTTCCTAAGTTCGATGTTTCACTTATTCTGAGCTCTCTCAGATCACTGAAAACTTTAAGGAGCCTATCGGTGAGGGAGCATTTGGAAAGGTTTACCTCGGTCACTTGGATGACACTCAAGTGGCCGTAAAGATGGTATCTTTAACTTCAAAACAAGGGTACAAGGAGTTTCAGGCAGAGGTAACTAAGCAACCGTAACTCAAGCAGAAATTATTTTTTGTGCTCATTTTCATAATTATCACCTCACATTATGTCTTTGACTTTCAGGTCGAACTTCTCATGAGAGTTCATCACAGAAATTTGACAACCCTTGTTGGCTATTGCAATGAGGATCCCATATGGCACTTGTATATGAATATATGGCCCATGGAAACTTAAAACAATATCTTTCTAGTCTCTTGAACCTTTTTATTAAATTCTTCACATAATTTCATATGATTAGCTCATTACACAAGAAAACTATATATATAAATAACGAAAAATTTGATGGACCGATTTTGCATAAATACAGATAGAAGCGAAGTTCTTTCAAGTTGGAAAGACAGATTGCAAATAGCAATAGATGGAGCACAAGGTCAGTGATTAAATGGTTAATTAAACAAGACTTTGTGGCTTTCAATTATGATACATGAGTTGAAGTGAACTAATATGTATGGAAGAAAAATATACAATTTAATTAGGATTGGAGTACCTGCATGAAGGCTGCAAACCGGCCATAGTACACAGAGATATCAAGCCCAAAAAAATTTACTGAATGTAAAATTTGAAGCCCAATTGAAAGATTTTGGCCTATCTAAAAATTTTCCAATTGACGTTCTGTTACAGGCCGCCAGCGAGAGCGTTACCTCCGCGGGCACGCGAGCTACATCCGCGAGCGTTGAGCGTCGTCCCGTGAGCGGGAGCGGTTCCTACTACACCCACACTCAGTAAGCATACAACAACCTCTGCAGGGGCAGCAAGCAAGAAGTTGTTTGGGCCTTCCCTTGTGCAGCTGGGCAGTAAGCAAGTCAGTGAGCCTGGCACTGTAGCGCTGAGACTGTTCATGCCCAATAGGCCCAATATGTGTTAGTGGGGGTAAATTAGGATATTTTGAAAATGTTTATATGTTATTAATGATTTGTAATAGTAGCACTTAAAGTGTTTTGTACTAAGCAATCATAGCCTTCCATGTGTAATTACTTAGGCTTGTAATTCCCATTTTTGGAAGAATAGAGAAGCATCTACATTTCCATCTTTTCTCTCTCGTTCAGAATTTTTCTGCCATTTTTTGAGATTGCATTTCACTCAGATTGAGTAGGGGATTCACGCTACTCCATTCACAAGCACATACACCCACTTGATCTTGGTTTTCTTGGCTTACTTAGCTTGGTGTCCAGCAAGCTTGGCTAAGTGCCTTCACGTTCTGGAACTTGGAGTTTTCTGCACGTGACAGTTTGGTATTAGAGCAGCTTGGGGGTGATTTGTATGTGGTAAGATACTCCTCAACTTTGTGGCTATTGCTTGTTGAAGCTAGCTCCTTTGAAGCCTTAGTTGTAGAACCTAGGGTTTTGAGTGTTGTGGTGGAAACCTTGTTGTGTTGTTGACTGTTGTTAGAATTTTCTTGTGAAATCTTGGACTGTTGGTTGTTACGGAGGAATTTCTTGTGAATTTTCTATGGCAATATTGTGTTTGTGGGAAGATTAGTTACGGGAAAAAATTCTAATGGCTTCTAAAGACATTGAAGGTGGTAGTGTTTCGGAGATAGTTCATGAGGAACGGGGGCGTGCCAAGAGCACGGGCAAGGCGTCGAAAGAGAGAACGGTGTCAAAGGATATGGTAACATCGTTTGAAGCTAGACTAGCAAAACTGGAACTGTCCTTAGGTGACATTCATGAGCGCCTCGACGCTCTCGACGATTAAGTAGGCGATCGCGAGACGGATGCGGTGGCTGCCGTCATTGAGGGGAGACTCCAACAAACTTTCGACACCTTTGCTGAGTCCTATGAGGTAGGCCATGGACGAGTTTAAGGAGATGGTAACGGTACAATTAGATGCAGTGAAGACGGGCATGACAGAATTTCGCCAAGACTTGGCGCTATGCAAAACCGCCATCACAGCGAGTACCGCTTCTAGTAGCGCTCCAAGAGTTCGAGTTCCGGATCCTCCTAAGTTTTCGGGCAAGCGGGATGCTAAGGAAATAGAGACTTTTCTATGGATGATGGAGCGTTATTTCGATGCAATGCAACTGCACGAAGATGAGCTTCGGATAAATACCGCTACTCTTTACTTCGACAGGTGATGCAGCATTGTGGTGGAGACGCCGACACATGGAGATGGAGAGGGGAGTATGCCATATCGACACTTGGGAAACATTTAAGGTAGAATTCAAGAGGCAATTCTACCCCGAAAATGTAGAAGAGGCTGCCATGCGGAAGCTCCGAGGGTTGAAACAGCGAGGTTCGATCAAGGATTATGTGCGGAAATACAATTCCCTAATGCTTGAGATTACGGACATGCCGGAGAAGAGTCGGTTGCTGTTTTTCCTTGATGGGTTGCAATCTTGGGCTGAGCAAGAGTTGAAGCGGAGGAATGTGAGAGACCTCGCCTCGGCGATTGCCGCGGCCGAAACCTTGATTGAGTATAGCCGGGAGCCTCCAAAACAAGACCGAAACAGAAAACCGAACAAGGTTGGGCAAGAGAGGAGTGGGGGAGATAAACCTCACAAGCCGGAACCTCAACAACCTATGTGGAGACCTCAAAGAGACAACGAGCGACGGGATGGCAGCAAGGCGCCGTATAACAAGCAGCGGGATAAGCGAAAGCAGTGGACTTGTTACTTGTGTGGCGGGGCGCATCACACTAAGGAATGCCCGTAGCGGAGTCGGCTTAACAGCCATGCTAAGCTCGTATGAGAAAGCGGAGGATGCGCGGATTGGATCAATGCGCACTCTCAACGCTTTGAAGACTAAGGCGTCACCCAAGGGGGAGGCGTCCAAGGCCAAGGCAGTGACGAAGCTACAGCCGGGGAAGACGTTGAAATATGTCGTCGCCAACATAAACGGAGTAAGCTTCAAGGCTTTGATTGATTCCGGAGCGAACCAATGTTTAGTTGCCGAGACTTTGTCAAAGAGATTGGGTTTATTGCGCAGCAAAGAACCGGGATGGGTCAAGGTTGTTGATCAACAGCCTGCGGCCTATTTGTGGAGTCGCCCGCGGCGTTCCTATGAAGATCGGGATGTGGCAAGGCAAGGTGGATGTGAACATCGTGTCGATGGGGGATTTTCAGTTTGCATTAGGTGATGAATTCATAGACCGTATGTTGTCGTTCACTTTTACGGATGATGGGTGTATGGAATTCAAGGATGCGGGGATGATGCATAAGGTACCGGTTGAGCGGATTCAAGTCGGGGTGAGAGTACTATCCGCGCTACAAGTAGCGAGAGGCGTGAAGAAGGGGGAAGAAACTTACTTGACCATGTTCAAGGAGGATGATGTTCCAACTTCAGTTTGTGACCTTCCGAAGGAAGTTCGGAGCATTCTTCGAGAGTTCAGTGACGTTATGCCACCGGAACTGCCCAAGCGACTCCCTCCAAGACGTGAGGTCGACCACGCCATAGAGCTTGAGCCGGGTACTAAACCGCCAACGATGGGGCCTTATAGAATGGCGCCGCCCGAACTTGAAGAGCTTCGAAAGCAACTAACGGAGTTGCTAGATGCGGGGTTTGTGAGACCTTCGAAAGCGCCCTTTGGCGCGCCGGTATTATTTCAGCGGAAGCATGATGGGAGCTTGCGGTTGTGTATTGATTACCGGGCGCTAAACAAGGTGATAGTGAAGAACCGCTACCCGATCCCTCGCATCGACGACTTATTTGATCGGCTTGGCCATGCTAGGTGGTTTTCCAAGCTAGACTTGCGGTCCGGGTATTGGCAAGTGAGGATAGTGGAAGGGGATGAACCGAAGACGACGTGTGTGACACGATACGGGTCATTCGAATTTCTTATAATGCCCTTCGGCCTCACCAACGCGCCAGCAACGTTCTGCACTCTCATGAACCGAATCTTCCATCCATTCCTTGACAAGTTTGTGGTTGTGTACTTGGATGATATCGTTGTGTATAGCGCAAGCCTCGGGGAGCATATCGAGCATTTGAGGCGTGTTTTCCGGGTGTTACGGGAGCATGAGCTGTATGTGAAGCCGGAGAAATGCTCGTTTGCGCAACAAGAAGTGCGGTTTCTTGGACACAAGATATCCGATGGGCGGATTCATATGGACATGGCCAAGGTACGCGCCATCGAAGAATGGAAGCGTCCTAATTCCGTTACGGAGTTGAGATCCTTCCTCGGCCTTGTCAACTACTACCGACGCTTCATCATGGGTTACTCGAAGAGAGCAACGCCTTTGACAAACTTGCTGAAGAAGAAGGAGGCGTGGGTGTGGACGCCGATCTGTCAAAGCTCATTCGAAGACCTCAAGCGTGCAGTGACGGAGGAACCGGTTTTGGCGCTGCCCAACTACTCCGAGCCCTTCGAAGTACACACGGATGCGTCGGACTATGCTATCGGGGGGTGTGTTGATGCAGAACGCTCATCCAATCGCCTACGAAAGTCGTAAACTGAACGACGCGGAGCGGCGTTATCCAGTGCATGATAAAGAGATGACGGCGGTCATCCATTGCTTGCGAGTTTAGCGGCATTACTTGCTCGAGGGCCGGTTTGTGATCAAGACCGACAATGTTGCTACAAGCTATTTCCAAAATCAGAAAAAGCTTAGCCCGAAGCAAGCCCGTTGGCAAGACTTCTTGGCAGAGTTTGACTATGTCATGGAGTACAAGCCGGGTCGAGCTAATCTTGTTGCGGATGCGCTAAGTCGGAAAGCGGAGTTTGCTTCCATTAGTCGACCGGAATGTAGCTTGTTGGAGCGCATCAAAGAGGGCTTGGCGCATGATGCCTTTGCCAAAAGTCTTATGGAACTTGCGCAAGCGGGCAAGACAAGACGGTTTTGGGCAGAAAATGGTTTTCTGTGCACTGTCGGGGACCGTATCTTCATTCTGAAGTGGGAAAACTTGAGGCGGGACTTGTTGAAGGAGTGCCATGACTCGAAATGGGCCGGACATCCAGGTATTCATCGTACGTTGGCGTTGGTAGAAGATGCATACTACTGGCCGCGTATGCGGGATGATGTGGAGGCGTATGTGCGGACTTGCCTTGTATGCCAACAAGACAAGACGGAGCAAAAGCGTACTGCCAGGTTGCTTCAGCCTCTTCCGGTTCCGGAACATCCGTGGGAGTGTGTTACCATGGATTTCATCTCCGCGTTGCCAAAATCTGAGGGATGCGGATCGATATTGGTTGTGGTCGACAAGCTGTCCAAGTATGGGACGTTTATTCCAGCCCTGCGGGATTGCACGGCCGAGGACGCGGCGCGCTTGTTTTTCAAGCACGTTGTGAAGTATTGGGGACTTCCGCGGACCTTTGTAAGTGATTGGGACTCTCGCTTCACCGGAAAATTCTGGCGTGAGTTGTTTAAATTGATGGGGTCGCACCTACACTTCTCGACAAGTTTTCATCCTGCAAACGGACGGGCAAACCGAGAGGGTGAACGCGCTGTTGGAGCTTTACTTGCGACACTTTGTCAGCGCAAATCAGCGGGATTGGGCGTGGTTGCTTGACGTAGCTCAGTTTTCATATAACCTGTAGCGCAGCGAAGCCACGCAGCACAGCCCGTTCGAGATAGTGACAGGCCGACAGCCACACACGCCACAAGCCATGGTGAAAGGCTATACGGGCTCGAACCCCTCAGCGTATAAATGGGCGAAGAGTTGGCAAGAACAGCTCGATGTCGCCAAGGTTTACTTGGACAAAGCGTCCAAGAAGATGAAGAAGTGGGCGGACAAGGATCGAAGGCCGTTAGAGTTTCAAATTGGCGATCTTGTCATGGTGAAGCTACCGACTCAACAGGTTAGAGCATACCGCTCAGTTCATAAAGGGTTGGTACGGAGATACGAGGGACCTTATCCTATCCTCAAGAAGGTCGAGAAAGTGTCTTACCTTGTCGAGCTACCACCGAAGCTCCGATTTCATCCGGTCTTCCACGTGAGTACGTTGAAGCCCTACCACGGAGATTTGGAAGACCCGCAGCGAGGGGAATCACATAGAGCGCCTCCCACCAGCATAACCTCTTTTGATCGAGAAATGGCCGAGATACTTGCTGATCGAGTCATCCGGCGCAGCGGAGTACCGAAGTACTCGGAATTCTTGGTGAAGTGGAAGAACCTTCCGGACAGCGAGGCTAGCTGGGAGAAGGAAGCGGACTTATGGCAGTTCCGAAACCAAGTAGAAGAGTACAAGCAAAGGACACTTGACGAGGGCGTCAAGGACTTTGGTGGGGGAGGATGTCACAGGCCGCCAGCGAGAGCGTTACCTCTGCGGGCACGCAAGCTTACATCCGCGAGCGTTGAGCGTCGCCCCGTGAGCGGGAGCGGTTCCTACTACACCCACACTCAGTAAGCATACAACAACCTCTGCAGGGGCAGCAAGCAAGAAGTTGTTTGGGCCTTCCCTTGTGCAGCTGGGCAGTAAGCAAGTCAGTGAGCCTGGCACTGTAGCGCCTGAGACTGTTCATGCCCAATAGGCCCAATATGTGTTAGTGGGGGTAAATTAGGATATTTTGGAAATGTTTATATGTTATTAATGATTTGTAATAGTAGCACTTAAAGTGTTTTGTACTAAGCAATCATAGCCTTCCATGTGTAATTACTTAGGCTTGTAATTCCCATTTTTGGAAGAATAGAGAAGCATCTACATTTCCATCTTTTCTCTCTCGTTCAGAATTTTTCTGCCATTGTTTGAGATTGTATTTCACTCAGATTGAGTAGGGGATTCACGCTACTCCATTCACAAGCACATACACCCACTTGATCTTGGTTTTCTTGGCTTACTTAGCTTGGTGTCCAGCAAGCTTGGCTAAGTGCCTTCACGTTCTGGAACTTGGAGTTTTCTGCACGTGACAGTTTGCACTCATGTATCTACTGTTGTTGCGGGCACCATTGGCTACGTACCTTGACCCCCAGTAAGTATTTAGTCTTTTTTTTTTTCCAAGCGAGGGCTATCATCCCTCAGAATTATGTTTATTTCAATATTGTTTTGTAGATGTACTTACCAACAATCATTTTGTGCAGGTACTATGCAACAAGATGGTTGAACGAGAGGAGTGATGTGTACAGTTTTGGAGTCGTTCTTCTGGAGATAATAACAAGCCGTGGGCCTACAATAGAGACAGATGAGAATGAGTTTACTCACGTAGCTCGGTGGTTTGCTGACATGTCTGGGAAAGGGGATGTCAAAAACATTGTTGATCCCAGATTGGAGGAGGATTTCGAGACTGCTTCTGCGTGGAGAGCTGTT
Source organism: Melia azedarach (assembly GCA_028052125.1). Taxonomy (NCBI): domain Eukaryota; kingdom Viridiplantae; phylum Streptophyta; class Magnoliopsida; order Sapindales; family Meliaceae; genus Melia; species Melia azedarach. The sequence goes on along the minus strand of CM051398.1, from coordinate 1,422,627 downwards.
GAATTAGCATCGGCGTGTGCATTTCATTCTTCATTGAAAAGGCCAAAAATGAATAAAGTAGTGACTGAATTGAAAGAGTGCCTGGTGAAGTAATTAGCTCAGGAAAATGAAGGGTTGAGGCATTGAATCTGACAATGCAAGAGAAAAGGTTGATGTAAACTTGGAGATGATGAATCGATACTCCGAGGAAGTTATATAGTGCAATGTATAAAAAATGTTGAAGTAATGCTTGAGATCATAATTGCAACAAAGTGACCTTACTCGCTTCAATTAATTTGTAAGAATGAGACAATTTCTCATTTATGTTCATTCATCCTAATTCCTAAATTTTATTGCGACGTTTTTTTTATCATTATATCAAAATCTCTCTTTCTTTTCTTTCTTTTAAAATTATTCTATTTAACACAAAAGTTTTGACTTTTAAATTCGGCACCATCAGTCTTCTCTCTTACTTTGGCAACTGGATAAATCAAAAGAAATAAGTTCTGTCAATGAAATAAATTTGAATGAAGGAAATTGCAAACACACAAAATAAATCAAATAAAGAAATTCCAATTCGAGAGACTCAGAAATCCCAAGTTAGTGGCAATAAATTCATTGCCTTTAGAAGAGCCTGTAAATTATTTTTGAAAATTGAAGAAGATTAATACTACATATATAATAATTTCAGAAGAGGATTATTGTCCAAAATTATTTGGTTCTCTTTCTTCAATTTCTACTTCGTCTCCCTCTCTGAAACTTGACTTTAGAGATTCTTTGTTCCCTTTCAGTCAACGCGGAAATCCGTTAAATGTTTCGGTCGAGTTATCACCTAAAACATATCACGCTGCTAATTTTTCTGATATGGCATGGTTGACCTCGTTTAATTAATTCGGTGGAATATTTGCATTAATTAAATCAAATAATTATAAGAGAATAACATATTAGTTAGTTCTTCCCCTCTGCTCTCTACTATATACTAATTAAGTTTATTAACCGCAATAATGAAAGCGGTAGGATTATGATGGCTTTCTCGTTAACATATCCGAAAAAAATTAAGAATTAGGATTTCAGATTTTAGCTCATTTATAATTAGTATTTATTTTTTTGCTATATTCTATTGCATTAACAATCAATCACTAACATGTAGTTTCTAAGATAAAAGATATTTATTTCAGAAATTAGTTGCCTTTTACTTTTGACTAAGTTTGCTAAATGATTTTTAGGGCATGGTCGTTCTCCCAACAAGTTGTTGGTAAGGTATCCCGGAAATTCAATATTCAGCATATTATATTGCAGGGCATCTAGAATATTAGTCCTATTTTCTAACACACAGTTCTTCAGAAATGCGAGTCAATTGAAGAAAATGCGCAATGTGCAAGTAAATAACGTTCTTGTGATCCAAGAATTTAAATCTTTGAAAAGGGCGTGTGAATGTTACTAATGTTCAACTTAGGCTGTACAAATTAAAAGTTGGCAATTCTAGATAAATTAAAATATATTCTTTTCTGTCTTCTATTCTCTCTCGATTCTTTGTAGTAAGTTAATTTTGGATACTGTATAACTGGTTTCACTCTATGCTGAGCTTGAGAAAATGAATTGAATGACCTCGATATTCTGCATAAAGCAAAATACACCAATATAATATTCATGCTTTGACTTTATATTCCATTTGAATTAAAGATTTAATTAATATTAGAGAATCAATTGAATAAAATGCATCACGGAACTGAAATAATTTTAATACGATGGAATGCTTCAAGTTCTTGCATTTTTTCATACCAACAATGAAATATATAGACATCTATTCATTTACGTGATAACAAATAAACAAAGAGGAGAAAGAGGGGTGATGGAGAAATTAATTAAGAGTTTCCTGTATGCATTGCTTGCTTGTTCAACTCTTGCATTAATAATTCATGCCCAGGATCAATCTGGTCTCAGATCTCAATTGTCTTTGTATCATAAGTTCAATTCACCATGTAGTTAAGTTTTCAATTTTCTGTTTCTCTTTCACTCTTTGATTCTCTATACTTTGCTTCTTTTCAGGCTTCATCAGCACAGATTGTGGGATACCAGCAGCTTCTGGTTACAATGACGAGATTACAGGCATTAAGTACATTTCAGATGAAACCTTCACCGATACCGGGATATCCAAGAGCATATCACCTGAATTTCAGACCAATTCCCTTGAACGACAGTTTAACAGCGTCAGAAGTTTTCCTGAAGGTACAAAAAATTGTTACACCCTTAATCCTGCAGAAGGGAAAGACTACAAGTATTTGATAAGAGCCCGTTTCATGTATGGAAATTATGATAGTAGAAATAATGTGCCACAATTTGATTTGTATCTCGGAGGTATTATCTGGGATAACATAAAATTGGACAATGCTTCAAGCATTATGACCACGGAGATCATACATGTACATTCGACGGATTACATATACGTCTGTCTTGTTAACACTGGTCTGGGAACTCCTTTCATTTCATCTCTTGAACTCAGGCTTCTGAAAAATTCAACTTACGAGACTCAATCTCTGGCTGAATCACTTGTGTTGCTCAGAAGATATGATTTCGGATCTACAACCAATCGATCTGTCAGGTGATACGATTTTTTTCATCTTTGATATGATTATTTTTTCAAAAAAATTTCTGGTCTGTTAAATTTAATGTCTCACTAGGTACAAGGACGATATATATGATCGAATATGGATGCCGAAGAACTATCCTGGCTGGAAAATCCTGAGCACATCGCAGCCTATTGACACAGAAAATCCTAATGCTTTTCGACCTGCACCATCTGTTATGAGTACTGCTGTGACCCCAGAAAATGTTAGTGAAAACTTTCTAATATTTTTCTGGGAGCCTACGGATCCAACTTCCCAATATTACGTTTACATGCACTTTTGTGAAGTAGAGGTCTTGGTAAACCAGACCAGAGAATTCAACATCTCTCAGAATGGCAAGTTCTTCATTGGACCTGTTGTTCCAGATTACTTATATTCGAAAACCGCTTTCAGTGCAGTACCTGTGAGCGGAGCAAGAATCGAGTATATAATCTATCAAACTGAGAGATCAACACTTCCACCAATTCTCAATGCCATTGAGATTTTTATGGTTAAAACTTCATCACAGTTGCTAACGGATGAAGATGATGGTATGCTTAATTTATTAAACAATTTTACACTTTTTACATAATTTGATATTCATTGTACAAGATTCTAATAATTCTTTTGTATGTTTCTTTGAAATTGCAGTTGATGCTCTAACAAAAATAAAGTCAACATATGGAGTGAAAAGAGATTGGCAAGGAGATCCATGTGTTCCTAGAAGTTACTGGTGGGATGGTCTTAATTGCAGCTATGAGGATAGCAGTTCCCCTAGAGTCATAGCCTTGTAAGTTTACGCCATCAAAGCAGTATGCTAGATTTTCAGTTTAATTAATTTCATCGATTATCACTTAATAGAAGTTGATCACGCAATCAGGAACTTGTCTTCAAGTGGATTGACCGGAGAGATAGATCCATATTTTGCCAATCTCACAGCAATACAGTATCTGTAAGTATTAATTTTATCTCCTATTTACCATAAGCAACAATTTCCTTTTAAGATAATATCACTTGTGTCCCTACAGTTTATTATTAAAATCACAAATAAATACATAATTTGTGACATTTTTCAGATGGGTTCCTATCTTGAGTTATGTTTATGTTAATGGTTGTTTGCTGATGATATTGATCAAATAAATTTTCTTGATACAGGGATTTATCAAATAATAGCCTAAGTGGAACATTTCCTGAGTTTTTATCACAACTGCAATATTTGAAAGTCCTGTAAGTTGACTTCATAAGAATATTTTGCAAATTATTTAAATATTGGACAAGTAATGAGAATCTTTCATGTTTGATCTACCTCTACATATTGCAGAAACTTAAAAGGAAACAAGCTTAAAGGATCTCTTCCAACTGAGCTGGTGGAAAGGTCAAAGAATGGATCGCTTGCATTGAGGTTTAATTCCTTTTCCTTTTCAGATTAAATTATTATCTTATCTCTTACTTATATTGTAATTAACAACCGTATTTATGTTAGTGTGGATGGAAATTCAAATATTTGTGCGTCAGCTCCATGTGAAAAGAAGAAACACAAGTTTGTTGTACCAGTTATAGCATCAATTGCTTCCTTGGCCACACTGTTAATTGCAGTGGTTATCTTCTGTGGTCTTAAAAGGAGAAATAACCGAGGTAGAACTTCCATCAACTAATAAAAGAATTAATGTACTATGATTTGATTTTCTTGTAATTTCCTTATAGATTTTTACTCATAACTATAAATTTGTGATTTTCTCGATTATTAGTTCTCGGAAAGACGGAATTTGAATTCCAAAATAGAAATGATTCGTTTGCACCCAAAAGTCGGCAATATACGTATGCTGATGTTCTGAGGATTACCAATAACTTTGAGAGAGTTCTTGGTAGAGGGGGATTTGGAGAAGTTTATCATGGCTGTTTGGATGACAATCAGCAAGTAGCTGTGAAGATGCTCTCTTCATCGTCTGCGCAAGGATACAAGGAGTTTCATGCAGAGGTATCGTAGAAAAATTTTGATCAGGGCAATCACATTTCTTAGTTACTATGAAATTAATTTTGCTCTGGATTTCAGGTTAAACTTCTAATGAGAGTTCATCATAGAAACTTGACAGCCCTTGTTGGGTATTGCGTTGAATGCACCAATTTGGGGCTTATTTATGAGTACATGGAGAATGGAACCCTGGATCAATACTTGAAAGGTCACTTACAACCTAATTAAGCTCATTATTCTGAATTTTATTGCTTTTTCTTTTGTTAATCTTGACAATTAATAATACTCTCTGGCCTTACATTTATATCATTTAGAATATTATTGACTATAGCTGGATTTCTAATATCTCCATATTGTGATATATTTGAAAAAATAATAAATATTGCTACTAACATTTTCCATAATATGTACAGGCAAGAAAGAATATATCTTGAGTTGGGAAGATAGATTGGGAATAGCAGTGGATGCTGCACAAGGTGACTTAACGATTATCATGTAGAGATCTTTTTTTTAGAAGTTTTGTCTGTTTCTTTACAAAGTTGTTGCTACATCGAATTTAAATTGCAGGATTGGAGTATCTGCACAATGGTTGTAAGCCACCCATAGTCCACAGAGATGTAAAGACATCAAACATCTTATTGAACGAAAAATTACAAGCCAAGATAGCCGATTTCGGCCTTTCCCGAATATTTTCAATCGAAAGTGGCGCTCAGATTTCTACAGTTGTTGCTGGAACCCCTGGTTACCTTGACCCTGAGTATGTACTTGGTCCTAACTATTAATTCCCTTACTTGGGTTGTGAATTTGAATATTAACTTCCATGTATGCAGGTACTATATAAACAATTGGTTAAATGAGAAGAGCGATGTCTACAGCTTTGGAGTTGTGCTTCTAGAGATAATCACATGCCGGTCTGTGATTTCGAGGTTAGAAGAAGAGAATACTCACATAATTCAGTGGGTTAGTTCCATGGTTGCTAAAGGAGATATAAGAAACATTGTTGATCCAAGCTTAGAGGGAAAATTCAACAAGAATTCTGCCTGGAAAGCTGTTGAATTAGCACTAGCTTGCGGTTCTCATACTTCCTCCGAAAGGCCAACAATGACTGAGGTTGTGATGGAATTGAAAGAGTGTTTGACATCAGGAATTGCTCGAAATGACGAAGAACACGAAGATAAACCTAAGGGTCCAAAAAGAATGGTAACCATTAATCTGGAGAGTGATCAAGCTTCTCCTTCAGCAAGGTAATATGTTTCTTATTTATGCAATCAATAAAGTATATCAGAGAAAGATTTAAAATTAACAAAAATTAAGGAGAGATCGAAATCGAAAGATGTTGTGTCATCAATTCTTGTAACATTTAATCCTCAAACCTTTCAAGATCTGCAGTAGGAATTGTTCATGTTTCACACAGTCAATAATGATGAATGTACACATTAATGGTTTACAAAGTATTAATTATTGAATTATTATCTTTAATAATGGTAAATGTTTTTGAATTCTCTCTTATCTCAATTGAGTTGTCCAGAGATTCAGCGAGTCTACATATTATAGAAACTTGCTTTGATTAATTATGAGAAGAAGCTAACGGTGAAAAATATTAAAAAAAAAAAAAGGAACGAACCATGTTAAGTCAACCCTTATTCTTTAAAGGCATTAGCCAAGTAATTTTCGCACTATATATTAATAAAAAAGTCTGAGGCTTTTGCTGTTACAGTATTCTACACAGAAATAAAATAAATTTTATGTACAACTTGATCACGAAGTCGTCGTATATGAATATTGACCGTTATTTTTTCTCTTAAAAGTATTAGCGCGGTATATATGTATGACTATTCTCCCATCAAGTTGTCGCTCAAATAAACATATATGATGAATAATGTATTGTCCATTATTTTTTAGTAGTTAATGGCACAAAATATAGCACCACTTGCACGTAAAAAATAAAATCAACTACGAAAATGCTCTCTCTTTGATAGCGGCATTAGATATTAATTCAACACCCTGAAAAGAAAAGTGACAAATTGGATCGATCTATCAATTACACATCACTTCGAAAAGAACTACCATTTTGACTACATATGAACAAATATTCTAAATTCGATAGTGGAATGATTCTTCTTTCTCATACTCCATCAAATTGTGATTTTTTTAAACAATGTTATATAGTAATTCTATTATTATCTTGAGAGCAAAGAAGAAGCTAAGAAGCAGATGGAGAAGTTGAAGAGTTTCCAGTTGGCAATTTTGCTTGCTGGTTTCTCTTTTGCAGTATTGATTCATGCACAGGAACAATCTGGTTTGAAGCCTTCAAATCTTTGCACTACAAAATGTTTAATTAGTTACCATTTACTTACTTGTCAGAACCATTTTCTCTTGCAGGCTTCATTAGCATAGATTGTGGGATACCAACAGCTTCTGGCTATAACGACGAGATTACAGGCATTAAGTATATCTCAGATGAAACCTTCATTGATTCCGGAACATCTAAGAGTATATCTCCTGAATTCCAGATCAATTCCATTGAAAGACAATTTCATAGTGTCAGAAGTTTTCCTGAAGGTACAAAAAATTGTTACACCCTCAATCCTGCACAAGGGAAAAACAATAAGTATTTGATCAGAGCCCGTTTCATGTATGGAAATTATGACGGCCAAGGCAATGTTCCGCAGTTTGATCTTTATCTGGGAGTCAACGTCTGGGATACTGTAAAATTGGACAATGTTTCCAGCACTGTAACGACAGAAATCATACATTTCTCTTCCACGGATTATTTACATGTCTGTCATGTTAATAAAGGGCTCGGGATACCTTTTATTTCATCACTTGAGCTCAGGTTTTTGAAAAACGCTACTTACGAGACTGAGACTCTGTATGAACCACTTGTGCTGCTCCGAAGATACGATTTCGGTTCTACAACTAATCAGTCTTTCAGGTGAACATTTTATGTTATGAGAAGTGTTTTTTTTTTATTGTTTAATTATTATTATTGATTTGATGTGTTAATAGGTACAAGGATGATATCTATGATCGAATCTGGATGCCCAAAAACTTTCCTGGTTGGAAAATTTTGAGCACCTCGCTTCCCATTGATGCCTGCAAATCCTAATCTTTTCCAGCCAGCACCATCGGTAGTTAGTACCGCTGTCACACCGGAAAATGTTAGCGAAAGCTTGACTGTTTTCTGGGCGCCCGAAGATCCAACTTCTGAATATTATGTTTACTTCCACTTTTGTGAAGTCGAGATTTTAGTCAACCAAACCCGGGAATTTAACATCTCTCAGAACAATAGACTTTTAATTGGAAGTTTCATCCCTGATTACTTATATTCCGCAACTGTATATAATGTAGCACCAAGTGTCAGGAGAAAGAATTGAATACAAAATTTATAAAACCGCGAGATCTATGCTTCCTCCAATTCTCAACGCCATTGAGATTTACATGCTAAAAAGACCTCTGCAATTGCAGACGGACCAGAATGACGGTATGCTTTCACTTGCCATACATACATACATACATACATACATACATATATATATATATATATATATTATTGATTCTATACATTTATGAATTTACGAATTATCTGTGGCGGTGGGTCGGTTTAGGATTGCTTCTTCGGTTGTTACAAAAATTAAATTGATGAAATAAGTTCAATTTTATTTCGGTTTTAAATAGAAATAATTAATTTTTGACCAAAATCATGTCAATCAAATTAATTAATTTGGTTAATATAACTTACTGAAATTTTATTTAAGTTGTGTAATTTTTAATTTTAATTTATTTTAAAAGATAGATAATAGTTATCAGTTTTTTTATTGATATAAATAAGAAAAAAAATACTTAGTATGATATGAATAATTTTTTATTTTAAAATTATTTTTAATTCCATTGCATTTATTTCGATTTTTGATTCAATTTAGTTTTAACTGGATTGTATTTAATCCAAACCAAATATAACCGAAGGCACTACAAAATCAACGTGAATGGACCCCAAAAAAGCATCCCTAATTATTAGTGTACTCTTGAAAATTTCAGTTGATGCTATAATAAATATAAAATCAAAATATGGAGTAAAAAGAATTTGGCAAGGAGATCCATGTGGTCCGAAAGGTTACTGGTGGGATGGCCTCAATTGCAGCTACGGGGACGGTAATGCCCCTAGAATCGTATCACTGTAAGTTTGTGCCTTCAAATAAGAATTCCGGGTTTATTGTTATTGTTACTAGCTATTTCTTAACAATGGAAATTGTTTCTGCAATTTAGGAATTTATCTTCAAGTGGATTGACAGGAGAGATTGCCGCATACTTTGCCAATCTCACATCAATACAGTATCTGTAAGTATTGTCTCCCATTTACAGCTAAAAGCTAGCGGCCACTGGCCTAATTGTTGATTTTTGCTACTTATAAGCAATAGTTTTTTTTTTTTTCTAACCACTGATATTAATCATAGAAACATTCTGGATACAGGGATTTGTCATACAATAGCTTAAGTGGAGAAGTTCCCGATTTTTTATCTAAATTGCCATCTTTGAAAGTCTTGTAAGTGCACTTTGTATTAGGAATAACTCTCATCATGACACTGACAACTATTAATAGGGAAATAATTGGACCATATGTCTGTTTAATCTTCTATTGCAGAAACTTGAGAAGAAACAAACTCTCAGGATCACTTCCCGATGAACTCATGAAAAGGTCGAAGAACGGATTGCTTACATTGAGGTTTGCCTTTTCCTGAGAACTCGATCCATAAAAAATATATTCACTAAAAAAAATTCACGAGGAAAGATATAGAGGAGATCTCGTGTTACTTCAAGTTTTATTATTACTTACAATGTTATCAATCATAATTGACTGCAAGTGTGGACGAAAATCCAAACATCTGCTTGTCGACTGCATGTAAAACGAAGAAAGACAACTTTGTTATTCCAATTGTAGCATCGGTTGCTGCGTTGTCTGGAATTTTAATCGGGTTTGCAATCTTCTTCGGACTTAAAAGGAGAAAAAAACAAGGTACTGATTCCATTGATTTGCTATTGATTTTCACATATATACTTGCTGAACTTGTGATGACCTTATTATAGTTATGAAGAAGGTGCAAGCCGAATTAGAAAATATAAGCGATTCGTTTGCTTCAAAAAGGAAACAATTTACATATTCAGATATCCTGACGATTACCAACAACTTCGAGAAGGTTCTTGGTAGAGGAGGATTTGGATCAGTTTTTCATGGCTACTTGGATGACATTCAAGTTAGCCGTGAAGATGCTCTCTTCATCTTCAGCCCAAGGATACAAGGAGTTCGTCGCAGAGGTATATAATAAGTATGCAGGTAGAAGTAATCAATCATGCAGGAATTCTGAGGAAATCCACTTTCTGATTAGAATAAATATGGCTTTGACTTACAGGTTAGACTTCTTATGAGAGTTCATCACAGAAACTTGACAACTCTTGTTGGATATTGCATTGAAGGCACTAATATGGGGCTTATTTATGAATACATGGCTAATGGAAGCTTAGACCAATATTTGAAAGGTCACTTCACACTTGTTTACGTATTCTCATTAGTTCATTAATTATAATTTATATAACTGGCACTAATATTACAAGTTCTACGAAATATGCACAGGTAAAAATGAATATATCTTGAGCTGGGAAGAAAGGATGCGAATTGCATTGGATGCTGCACAAGGTAAGCGAGTAAATACTAGGGAAAGTATGTATCAATCTGGCCCTACACGGGTGAAAGAGATTGGATCGCTCATAAAAATTAAGTACGAAATGTAGGACTGGAGTATCTGCACAACGGTTGTAAGCCACCAATAGTCCACAGAGATGTCAAGCCTTCGAACATCATATTGAACGAAAAATTCCAAGGCAAGCTAGCTGATTTTGGCCTATCACGTATATTTTCAATCGAAAGTGGCACTCATATATCAACAGTTGTTGCTGGTACACCCGGATACCTTGATCCTGAGTAAGAATTCTTGTTCCACCAATAAGTTTATTGAATGAGTTTTGCTTATCAATCATATATGAACTCTTTTTTCTTAAACAAAAAATTGCTATATATGCAGGTACTATTTATCCAATTGGCTGAACGAAAAAAGTGATGTCTATAGCTTTGGGATAGTTCTTTTGGAGATAATCACAGGCCAACCTGTGATTTCAAAAGACCAAGAGAATGCTCACATAAGTCAATTGGTTAGTTCCAAACTCGCAGAAGGGGATATCGGAAGCATTGTTGATCCGAATTTGGCAGAAAATTTCAACAACAGTTCAGCCTGGAAAGCTGTAGACATAGCGCTAGCTTGTGCATCTCAGAATTCCTCCAATAGGCCGACCATGAGTGAGGTAGTGATAGAGTTAAAAGAGTGCTTGGCTATAGAAACTGCACAAAATGATAAAGGCATTAAATCTAAAGGTCCAAGAAGAATGGTTACTGTGAATGTTGACGACGAATTTTCTCCCCGAGCAAGATAGAATTTTAAGATCTTGTGGTCGTGTGGATCGATTATACAAGTTGAGTGATTTCGATTCTATGCAATGAATTAATCTTATTACCAAGAATATTTTTCTGTGATTTTGTAAAATTTATTGTTCCATGTAAGAAGTAATTCAACATTTATGTTTCAAAATGAAAATTTCTAGTTCTTTTAGGAAATTTAATTGGTTAATTAGATCATGTTATGCAAGGTCAGCTACAATGATTACCCTGAAAGTCAATGCAGAGAATTAAATATATTAGTTAGAGATTAATTATCAATAAAATATACTTAAATAAGATTTAATTATCTGAAACTCGGGTAATTAGCTCATGATGTATTTTAATTCTTCAACTACTACAAAAGACAAATGTATCATATATTGTCTATCGTTTACGCGACTAGTTCTTTCAACTTTGAAGAATTATATACTTCTTCTTCACCACATCTTACGCCATTATTGAAATTTAAAAATTATTGAAGAGGATTAATTCCAGGAAACAGCTAAGCAGAATATTGGATAATTGTTTCCAGCATTTTAATATGAGCTACTAGCTAGTAGTTTTTTATAGCTAATAAAAATCAACACGGCTTTGGAATACTAAATTCTAGTGGATAATATAATTCAATATTCTTGTAGACTTTCACTACTCTTTGAACTTTTTTAATCTTGTTATCATATGAGCAACAAAAAATCTTATTAGTTTACGACTTATGGAAATACCCCAGTGCTTATAATAATCAACTTGCTGATACATTAGCATACTATGTATTTTTTTTGAATTCTAGTTTGCTACTAATTAGGTTGCTCATTTAGACAATTTTATCTCATAAGAAACTTTATCCTCCCTTATTAATAATATTTATATAGATGAATATATGTCAAAATAATATTTTTCATAAAAAACTGTTATGAGAAACTAATCTAAAATTAGAAAATAAAATCCAAGAAGTTGGGTCTGATGTACTTTATTTTCTGTATAACATTTAAATTTATTGAAGCTTTCGCCAAAATCAAATTTATTTAAATTTAAAATTAAAATTAAATAAATAATCAGTTAATCACTATCTAACTTGAAAAACTATGTTTAGCTTTCGCCATGTTGTGATTACAAAATCAGGTTTGTCAAACATTAGCATTGATTTTATGCGGGGTAACAGGTCGAAATTCAACATTTCTTATATTCCTCAAAATCGATAATGTCTTTCAAATGCACTTAAAGTCTGAAAGTTAGTGCATCACAAGTACGAAATATATATTTTATGTAAGGGAATATTAGACTTAATCTAATTAAAGTCAAAATGTTGTTGGCGCATCAAAAATATAAAATATTTCATGTAAAGGAATATTAGACTTAATCTAAAAGGTTGAAACTTATAATAGTTGTACTCATGCATCGTTAATGTAGGCACATTGACCAAGCATTAATTCCAATATATTATATTATATTATATTTCAAAATAGGACTCTGGCAGTATAAGATACAAGACGATCATGTCCCACTTAGTTTTGCCTACACAAAAGAATTGCAGATTCCAATCATGGAAATGCTTATACGTTTCCTCTTTGCAGTGATTGCTGGTTTGTCTCTTGCACTTCTGCAAGTTCATGCCCAAGATCAATCAGGTTTTGATATCTAAATCTTTATATAACTATTCTTTTTTTATTGTTTTGTCTTTTACTGACAATGAATCTAATAATTAAGTCCTATTTCTGCTTCTCTGTTCACAGGATTTATTAGTCTAGATTGTGGCTTACCGGGAGGTACCAACTATACAGAAACAACAACGGGCATAAATTATATTTCAGATGATGCATTCGTTGAAACCGGGATAGGTAAGAGTATGCAACTGGAATTCCAGACAAATAAGCAACAGCAGATGTGGCATGTCAGAAGCTTTCCGGATGGTATCAGAAATTGCTACAGATTCAACCTCACAAAAGGCAGTAGATATTTAATCAGAGCTACGTTCATGTATGGCAATTACGATGCGAAAGATACTGTACCGGGATTCGATCTTTATATAGGACCTAACAAATGGGGTTCGGTGTCCTTACGAAATAATGCATCATTCGTTTCAATCTGGGAGGTCATTTATACCATTCCGTCAAATTTTTTACATTTCTGTCTTGTGAACACCGGTTCCGGAACTCCTTTCATAAACGCATTGGAATTAAGGCCTTTATTTAAAAACACCACTTATATAACGAAGTCTGGATCTTTGAATCTATTCACAAGATTGGATTTTGCTTCATTAACCAATCTGACAGTCAGGTGAGTCATTTAATATTACAATTTCTTCCGTCAAAAATGGAAAAGCTTGATATATAATATATTTCTTCCTTACGGAAATTTTTATCATGTTCCAGGTACAAAGATGATGTTTATGATCGTATTTGGTGGCCTTACAATTCTGTTAATTGGGCACAGTTAAGTACTTCACTTGAAGTTGATGCTCAAGGCAGTAATGACTACGAACCGCCGAATATTGTCATGAAAACTGCTGCAACGCCGAAGAATGCTAGCAAGACCTTGGATTTTTACCTTGACATTGATGATACCACGCTCCAATTTTATGTCTACTTGCACTTTGCTGAAGTTCAGGTGCTCCAAGCCCAACGAGACCAGAGAGTTCAATGTTTCTTTGAACGGGAAGCACTGGTATGGACCATTTAGGCCTACTTACTTGTCTACATCAACCGTGTTTAGTCCAACAGCCTTGACTGGAGGAAATTACACATTTTCGATCATTAGAACCGGAAACTTCAACTCTTCCTCCAATCCTTAACGCGGTCGAAGTTTACTCAGTGCAAGAGTTATTAGAATTACCGACAGATCAAAAACACTGGTGCTTGATTCGCTTTTATCAACAGGCTTTTAGCTTATGCTCTTCGTTTTCTTTCGTTTTCTAATAACGAATTTTTCTGTTCCTTCGCTTACAGTTGATGCTATTACAAACATCAAAGCACTATATGGATTGACAAGAAACTGGCAAGGAGACCCGTGTGCTCCTCAAATTTACTTGTGGGATGGTCTTAATTGCAGCTATGATGTCTCCAGTTCCCCAAAAATTCTCTCTTTGTGAGTAAATATTCGTTGACTAAGCATGCTGATTTTTCAGATTAATTTGTTTTTAACTCTTTTCCAATTATGACATCAGGAATTTATCATCAAGTGGATTGAATGGGGAAATATCTTCTTACTTTTCAAATCTCACATCGCTACAGTCTTTGTATGTATCTCAATCTCACACGAACCAGTAAGTTTTATACTTGTTAATAAGAATTTAATTATATTTATTGTGAACAATTATATGTCAGGGACTTGTCGAACAATAATTTGACCGGATCAGTGCCTGATTTTCTATGCTCAGCTACCGTTGAAGACTCTGTAAGTCTCTGATAGAGAATTATAAAAAAATATATATACATATATATAGGCAAATAAGACAATTAATGAATGATGATATTTTTGTTGCCCTTCTGCAGAAACTTGCAAGGTAACAAGCTCACAGGTTCAGTTCCAGTTGAACTTCTTGAAAGATCAAAGAATGGTTCACTTTCATTAAGGTCTGTGTTGCAGAAACCATCAGCCACTAAATAGATCATCACTTGGTGTTTATTGATGCACAGTATTTTATATTCTCACAACTAAGGATGTAGTTTCCCTATGTATACCAATTAGGTACCTAATCCTTATGAAATGAAAATGATGAACATATCAGCCGAATAAATATTTAGTTCCAAATATCAGAACATTAAAATATTAAATTAATAATAAATGATATTTCAGTTATTCTAATACAAGATAGATAAGGGCCTATTTGCTATAAGTAATCAAACAATATCCTCCTTTATAAAAACTAAAATATTATGATCCAGATGCCATTATCCTCTTCGTCATACATTTATGCTTTTGTTACAACTTATTTTACTAATAATTAATCGCCAATCTGTATTTATTAAGGTGAAACTTCTTATCAGGAGAGATAATCCATTAATGCATTGTAAAGATTATAAATAATTCATGCAATAATTTGTTTGATATATGTCGTACTTCTAATGTCCTTTCTCTTAACAATTATATATAATTATTGAAGTATTCATAATAGATAAAATAAGAGAATTCGTTATAGCAAAACATATATAGAAACTTATACCACTGAGTCTTTCAATCCAGCGTTGGTGGAAATCCAGGCCTTTGTTCTTCAATTTCATGCAAAAGTAAGAAGAAGAAAACCGTTACTGTTCCCGTAGTAGCAGCTGTCGCTGGATCAATTTTCCTCCTAGCAGCAGCATTAGCAATCTTTTTCATCTTTAGAAGAAAAAGACAAGGTATACATTTACCACAATCATTATCTTTAATCAGGAACCATAAATATGTTTAGAACTTAAAGGTTGCAAAAATCAATGAAAATGTTCTTTCAATTAAGTAGTTTGATTGATGGATTTGTGATGACATTTCAGTTGGAAAGGTGGAAGCAGAATCTAGAAACAAAATGGAGTCATTTGAGGTGAAGAATCAACAATTCTCATACGCAGACATCCTGAAAATTACAAACAACTTTGAGGTGAATTCTTGGGAAAGGAGGATTCGGAACAGTCTACTATGGCCGCTTAGATGGAATTGAAGTAGCTGTGAAGATGCTTTCTGAATCATCTGATTCAAGGGTTTTCAGCAATTTCAAGCAGAGGTAAAAGACAAAAAAATATTTGAATTATTGAGCTCAATTCCTCTTTGGAGTTTTCTGAGATATGAATCTTTTTGTAGGTCAAACTCCTCATGAGAGTTCATCACAGAAATTTGACATCACTTGTTGGATACTGTGACGAGAGCAACAAAACAGCACTCGTTTACGAATTCATGGCTAATGGGAACCTTACTGGAGCATTTATCAGGTTTATGTGCACTCAAATTGTAAAATTAAATTAATTCACACTTGCATCAGCTTCATTTATAGCTAATTATATGACTGGAAACAATCTGATTGATTCAGATAGAAGCAAAAATGTATTGAGCTGGGAGGAGAGACTTCGAATAGCAGTGGAGTCAGCACAAGGTATGATGATGATGATCTGAATCATG
Organism: Melia azedarach; assembly: GCA_028052125.1. NCBI lineage: Eukaryota > Viridiplantae > Streptophyta > Magnoliopsida > Sapindales > Meliaceae > Melia > Melia azedarach. Next base: position 1,406,498 of record CM051398.1, on the reverse strand, counting down.
CTCTATTTTTTGGTTAATTAATTAAGTAACTATAGGAGTTGTTAAGAGGACTCATTTACTTGGATTTATTTAAACTGTAGGTTTGGAATATTTGCACAGTGGTTGCAAGCCGCCCATAGTCCACAGAGATGTGAAGTCCACAAACATATTGTTAAATGGAAAATTACAGGCTAAACTCTCTGACTTTGGCTTTGTCAAAGTCTTTTCCTACAGAAGCTTACACTCATGTCTCCACAATTGTTGCCGGCACACCGGCATACCTCGACCCCGAGTATGTATATATATATTTTGGAAGTCAACGTTACCACGATTTTTCATCTGCAATAATTGATTACTATCTTGTCCTACAGTCAAATTTTGTTTTCAATTATTAGGAAAAGATTTCAAAAATTGTTTAATATGGGGCTCCATATTTGTTTCAGGTATTATACAACAAACAGATTGACAGAAAAGAGTGATGTCTATAGTTTTGGAGTCGTTATTCTAGAGCTAATAACTTGTAAACCAGCCATTGCTACAGTCAATGTACACGAGAAGATTCACGTAAGACAATGGGTCAGCTCCTTGATCGCCAATGGTGACATCAAAAGCATTGTGGATCCGAGATTGCAAGGTGATTTTGACTCTAATTCTGTCTGGAAAGCTGTAGAAGTAGCAATGGCTTGTTTATCTGCAACTGGTAATCAAAGGCCAACAATGAGCCAAGTTGTGACGGAATTAAATGAGTGCTTGGCAACAGAGATGGCTAGGGCAAAATCCGCTAATGGTTTTGATTCAAAGGACTCGGTCGATCATTATATGATGTCAATGAATCTTGGTACTGAATTAAGTCCTCGAGCAAGGTAAAATTTGTCCAACTTGGTGTGCTGAGATTTTGATTCTTTAATTTTCTGCCTGTATTTCGTCACTATTTGTAATTAATTTTCCATCCAACTCCCTTGATGTGTGCTAAGAAAAGTCTATTTTATCCTTTTATTTATCTTTTGTTGGGGACTTTTCAGTAACAAAAATACAAGCTGTTTATGATTTTCAATTAATTATATGATATTCTCATCAATTTAAATTGTTTTGCAATATCACTCCACAGGCTCAATTGATTGGAAATTAATTATCATCCACAAATATAATGGACATTAAAAATAAAACAAGAGAAGGCTGAATCTGTCAATCATGTGAGTATGAGCTATGAGGTTGAATGTATTCAGGCCAATAATTGTAGTTTATCATGTGGACGAGTTTGACGACTCAAAGCTTTAAAATTGCAGTAATCAGTTAAATGAGCGAAAGGTGCAAATACTTCCTACATTTCGTTGAATGTATCAAATACATGTAATTACTGCAATTTATTGACTTAACTTATGTGTCATATACTCTACTTTATGCATTATCATTAATTGCGTTAATTTTCTATTTTTACCAAATTCATATTATCATTTGACATTAATTTTTAACAATAACTTGTTTAAAGTATTTATATCTATAATTTTATTATTGAATTGGGAGAGATAGACTACTAATAGGTACAGATGAAATAAAAAGCTACTGATTAAATTACTTGAACAAGATTAAGGACTTGTCTGACATTATCAATTAGCAATACATTAATTTTATGTTTTAAAAGTGTTTATCAAAATTAATTAGTACTAGAGATAATTTACAGATTACCACATAATTACATAAATACATGTTAATTAAAATACAACTTGAAGTACTCATGAATAATACCAATTATTTTAATAAACTTTCTGGAAAAGTGATATAATTTTGAAACGACATTAGATGATTTTGTCTTGTTAGAGGAGTTCTTTCTTTTATTAAAAAATCGTCAAATTCTCCGTTCGAATAACTACCATTGAGCCTGAATAAGTCTTTCAAGTCAATATCTATCGAGTCATCGTACGGACCAACGCATGGTAGGGCTTTGTTTACATACAAGTAATAAATACAACCATGGCAGTGGTATTGCTACTTCCTAGGCCCGGGTTTGCTTTAAAATTATACCTTTCAGTTGCCAACTTGCTACCGTATTTATTGCTCCTTAATTTCATCCTCATTAAATGAGATAACTTCATGCCTTCTTCCCTGAACATATATGACTCAGACTCTGTCGGTGAGGATTTAGAGCATAAACATCAAAATTACGAAGACAATCAGTCATCGAGCAAGTTTATTAATAAAGCCATCTATTTCATTTTCCTGAGAACAACTAGTGTAAGAGCTCGATGGAGAAGTGCTTAAAGAGTTTGCACCATGTAATGCTTGCTTGTTTCACTCTTGCAGTGCTGGTTCGTGCTCAGGATCAATCAGGTTCAACTTCTAATTAATAAAGTTTGCTTCTCAAACTTAATTTTACTTATGTCTACTTTTCAAGTCCTCTCTAATTTCTCCTTTTCTTTCCCAGGCTTCATTAGTATAGATTGTGGGATGCCAGCAGATTCCATCTATGATGATGCGGTTACGGGCATAACCTACATTTCTGATGCAAACTTCACCGATTCCGGAATAAGCAGCTGTATATCTCCCGATTACCAGGACAAGTCACTGCCCCGTCAGTTAAATTATGTCAGAAGTTTCCCCACTGGTAAAAGGAATTGTTACAAGCTAAATCCTTTGCAAGGAGAAAACGAAAGTTATCTGATCAGAGCCAGTTTCAGGTATGGGGATTATGACAGGAAAATGGATATCCCAAAATTCGATCTGTATTTGGGAGTTAATCGCTGGGATACGATAGAACTTGAAAAGGCCTACACTTATCTATTGACGGAGATCATACATATCCCTTCGGCAGATTATATATTTGTCTGTCTTGTTAATACGGACAATGGAATACCTTTCATATCAGCATTGGAGCTTAGGCATTTAGAAAGTTCGATTTACAAGACCCAGAATCCGTCTGAAGCACTGTTACTCGAGTGGAGAGAAGATTATGGTTCTACGACCAAAAATTTGGTCAGGTAAAACATCTTCAATATTATGGTACTTAAAATAATTTCTTTTTTCTAGTTTTTGATTTGATATCTCACATATATAGGTACGGCGATGATAAATATGATCGCACCTGGTGGCCCAAGAACTTCGGTATTATGAAAATATCAGTACCTTGCTTCATCGCATTGACAAGGATGCCGAAAATTCGGATGCTTTCAGACCGGCACGTGCTGTTATGAGTACTGCGATCAAACCGAAAGACTGTCGGTGAAAACTTGACTCTGTACCTGGGAACCCTCAGATGGAATAAATTATCATTTTTATTTCTACATGCACTTTTATGAAGTTGAGATCGTCGACAACCAAACCAGAGAATTCAACATTTCTGTAAATGGGAATTTCTTTTACGGACCTATCTCTCCTACAGCATCGTACTTGACTGTCTACACCTCAAAACCCTCTATTGGAAAAACAATCAACTTTACATTACATAAGACTGAGAGATCAACACTTCCACCCTCTCTCAATGCTATGGAGTTGTATTCTACAAAGTATTTAAAGCAAATACCAACAAATGAAAGTGATGGTATGCTTAATCTTATATATGTTTGTTTAATTACACAATTAATTTTCTTTGCTATTTGTCCTGGGAGGGTGGATACTGTGCATCATTTATATACATTTGAAATTTTCAGTTGATTCCATACTGAAAATAAAGTCAGCATATGGAGTGAAAAAGAAATTGGCAAGGAGATCCATGTGTTCCTGAGGCGTACCGGTGGGATGGCATTAATTGCCGATATAACGCTAATTATCCACCTAGAATCATATCCCTGTAAGTTTTATACTTTGAAATAATCAAGCTAGGTTTTCAATTTAATGTCATCAGGTTCTTTCTAAGATTTTGAATGTGAAATTAGGAGCTTGGCTTCGAGTGGACTGACAGGGAACATAGCTCCATACTTCGCCAATCTCAGATTCATAGAGCATCTGTAACTGTTCTATAGCTCACGTTGATGAGTAACAGTATTGTTAATTAATAATTGACCAATAAATTGTTGATTGTTGATTTAACCTTCTTTCCCTCTTCTATGACCCTGATATTGTACTGAAAAAATATTGCCGAATACAGGGATTTGTCAAACAACAGCTTAAGCGGGACAGTGCCGGAAATTTTATCTGAACTGCCGTTGAAATACCTGTAAGATTACCTTTTGTACTACGGAGACTTGTATTGAAAAATCTTTTTAGTAGTAGGGAAAATAATTGAACAATTCTTGTTTTGTCCACATTTGTAGAAACTTAACGAGAAACGAGCTAGGAGGATCACTTCCAGCTGAACTCATGCAGAAGTGGAAGGATGGATCGCTTACATTGAGGTTTTCCTTTTCTTGTAAACTATTTAAAATTTGCTTACATAGAAATGACAAGTTAAGGAATTCAAAATCTCTGTTCAACATAGAGATTGCCAATTTTGCTTTCCTTAAGTTTTGACTTACTTATTTTCAACTAACTCCTTATATGCTAAATGGAAACGTAAGAAATATCATTAGTTAATAGTTGTCTCAAGCTTTTATTTATCATTATTTAATAGCTTGTCTCAAGCTTTATTTATCATTATTTAATTGTTTTTTCAAGCTTTATTTATCGTTTTGTAATCCATATTGATTCAAGTGCGGACGAAAATCCAAATATTTGCTTGTTGGCTTCATGTGGAAGGAAGAAAAAGAAAACTATTTTTCCAGTAGTAGTATCAATTGCTTCATTGTGTGCAGTAGTCTTGATTGCATTGGCCATCTTCTGTCACCCTCAAAAGGAGAAAAAAGCAAGGTAACATTTCCATTAGAAACAAAATATATTGTGCCACAATATACTATTGATTTCCCATTTGTAATTTCCAAAGAGATATTTGCTTATTAAGCTTGTGATCACCTTTACTATCAGTTGATAATGGCAAGGTGGAAAAGGAATTAGAGAATATGAATCAATCATTTGCACCAAAAAATCGGGCAATTCACATATTCTGATGTCGTGCGGATGACCAATAACTTCCAGAGGGTCCTAGGTAAAGGAGGATTTGGAACAGTTTATCATGGGTACTTGGATGACAAGCAGGAAGTAGCTGTCAAGATGCTCTCTTCATCATCCACCCAAGGATACAAGGAGTTCCAAGCTGAGGTAAGCAATACAGGTAACTAATTCATTCCAATTTATTGGGATGATTAGTATTTCTTACATCTAGAATATACCTGTATTTGAATTACAGGTTACACTTCTAGTGAGAGCTCATCATAGAAACTTGACGAACCTTGTTGGGCATTGCATTGAAGGCGCCAATATGGGCCTCATTTATGAGGACATGGTTAAGGGAAACTTGCAGAAATATTTGTCAGGTCACTTCAAATTCTGCTCCTATTCTATTAATAATAAGTATTATTATTTTTAAGTTTATCACGCATCCCATTCCACCCAAATCCGCAGACAATGTTAAAACAAAAGTTAAATTAAATTCATCAATTAAAAATTATCGTGAGAGGAGCTAGGTTGGTTCCAATTATTAGCTCTGTTGTTTGATATTTTGTTGCTATTATATAAGTGTGCGCATCACTTTTCAAGTTTTTTAGTGATTTAAATTTTACATCAAAATTTTCTAACGCACAGGTAAAATTGAAGATATCTTGTGTTGGGAAGATAGAATGCGAATAGCATTGGATGCTGCGCAAGGTTCGTTAGTCAATACGTTTGCTCAAGACATCACTGTTTCGCTTTTGAATGCTTGTACTACATATTTTAAGAACTTGAATTTCAAATGTAGGATTGGAGTACCTGCACAACGGTTGTAAGCCACCCATAATCCACAGAGATGTCAAGCCTTCAAACATATTATTGAATGAAAAGTTAGAAGCCAAATTAGCCGATTTTGGACTATCACGAATATTTCCTACTGAAGGTGGTAGTCATATATCAACGGGTGTTGCTGGCACCCCTGGGTACCTTGATCCTGAGTAAGTATCTGTCTAACTTGAGAATTTGAATACACATCTCGAAATCACACATGAAGAATTTTAAGATGAAGAAAACTTATAAAAAAAAAGCAAAGAACAATTCTTTCTTTTGATCAGAAGCTCTTCAATAATTGAACTTGCGAGAGGTACGAAGTATGAACTCGGATTCATGTTTTGTGTATGCAGGTACTCAGCATCTAACTGGTTGAATGAAAAAAGTGATGTTTATAGTTTCGGGGTGGTTCTTCTAGAGATAATAACATGTCAACCTGTGATTGCAAAATCCATGAAAAATTGTCACATCAGTCAATGGGTTAATTTCATGATTGGAAAAGGTGATATTTCAAACATTGTCGATCCACGTTTATTCGGCAATTTCAACAATAATTCGGCAGTGGAAAGCTTTGGAGTTAGCCCTAGCATGTTCATCTCACAGTGCCTCTACAAGACCAACAATGCTTCAGGTAGTCATAGAATTAAAAGAATGTTTGGCAATGACAAATATGGATCAAAATGAAGAAGGCCGTGATCAAATGGTTAGCGTTAACTTGGAGAGTGAAATTTGTCCCCTAGCAAGGTAGTAAGAATTGTTGCGCGTTCAAATCTATCCAAGAAAGAACATTCCAGTTGGCCTTGTCTTGTTTAATTAATTATCAGACAATTAGAAAATCCTACAATTAAGAAGATCCAACAAAAGGACCACCTCGATCATTGGTTAACGCAAGACCATCTTGTTTTCTCTGCCAAAGACGGAGATGGGATGAGAGGGTTGCACTGATTTTGTTTTCTTTCTCTAAGGAAGTGAGAACATAATTTCAGTCTTTTCATTGTGGTATTTTGAATTTATTTTTCTTTTTTAAATATATAATAAGAATAAATTTGAACTCAAATTTGTTATAAATCTACAATTTCTTATAAATTATGTTTATTTATTTTTTAACGTAAAAAGTTTATCCGTTTATTTATAAGAATATAATATTCAAGTATAAGATATTTATATTAAAAAAATTAAAAAATAAAAGATAAACATATCAGTTAAATTTATATGTAAAAATTTATTAAGACTTTAATACTTTAAATTTTTCATAAAAACGAATGTTATCTAAGTCTATGTTATCATTCATCAAAATTGAACAAGTGAATTTTGAGTCGATTGTAACAACAAAATTGTTAAAAATAAAACTGAGCAAATTAGAAAATAAAAATAGAATTAATTACCTCGTGCAATTCGTCCACTCATATATAACAAAGGGATGTCCCAGAGAAGACTCGTTGAAGTCAAAGAATAAATGATAGTGTGTCAGAAAAGGGTTTAATATATTATTTCACAGTAATTGACTCAGATCAATAGTATTTTATTGCGTGGAAGACTACTCTTTAACTACAAACTTACAAACAGAGTTGAATCTCTTGCCATGTCATGGAGAGGTTCAATGTAACATTCAACAACGTATCAACTGAAATTTAGGACATACACTATGAGAGGCAGAGCTAGAATTCTAATTATGAGAAGTTAAATGTATAATTTAAATTTGTAGGGACCGAATTTGAAAAAAGTTCTATATCTTTCGGGATTTAAAACGGTCTTGATTTGGGAAATGAAATGAAATTTTGACCTTTTAAATGGAGCAGTGATTAGTTATTGTAACAGTTATAATGGCAGGCGTTCGTGAGAGAAAAAGAAATATGAAGATTTGGCTTCAGAATATTACGCCATTTTATATATTATTATTCATGAGAATTGGACAAGCCATTAACCTATAAAATATATGATAATATTAGCTGTTTAAAATTAAATATTATACAAGAAGGTAGGCTCACAGTGTCAAACGATTGCAATCAGAAAAATCATACAAATAGAGCACTACTTAAATAATGACCAATCATATGTTCCACGCAATAACAGATTACAATGAAATGAGTATATATAGTAAGAGCGTTAAGTCAAATTACAATGGAATTAATTTCGAGCGCAGTGAGTGAAGGCTCGACACATGAACATTAATTATCTCTTCTTCTGAACTAGCAGGCCTTCCTTCGCTCTTAATTTTTTGAGAGTTTTTTTGTTTTTAATTTTTTAGTTTTGAATGCATTAAATATTGAGAATTGAATTGTTCAAATGTTCACCTACCAATTGTAGTGGCCTATGACACATCTATATATGTATAGAATCTTGGACTACACAAAATGTCAACCTCACATATATAGTGCATAATATCTTTGTTTACATTTACTTATTCCTGAATAATTGCATCCTTTCGTAGCCAATTAAAGAAAAAAGAAAGGCCCACGTCGGATATCATGGTAGGAATGTCCTAGTAAACTCTTACCTAATTTAGAAATTAATAAAAAAAATTAAACGAATTCTTTCCTTTCGTAATTTTTTTTTTTGGGTAAGAATGGAGAAAGTTAAATAATAATTAGAGATGCAGAACCATTACACTCACCAAAAAGCTGTAAGCATAGGGAATATTATGACGTCCTTCAATTGGTTTTAGTATCTTCGGTAATTTTCAGGCTTGTGGGTTGGGAATTTCTGATCAATTTAGCCAACGAAGTCCACAGGTAGCTTAAAAGATTTACCTTTACTTTTAAAGATTTCGTCCAAAATCATTATGTAACAAAGTCTAACCGCAAGTGTATGGAAAAAATTATTTTTTAATTTGGTCGAACTTTTCTTCTTCATCTATATATTAATTTATTTCATCTATTAGGATTGACTTGCAAATATTTATATTAATTGCATTATTGGAGTACTAATACCAGGGAAAATTTCAGCTGACAGGAATATTTGACTTCAATAATATGATCATCTTGTACTTGCAATCTAAATGGATATTTTATTAGCCAAGTTGTTCTATTTTTAATTTCGGTACAGTAAATTAAGTACTTTGGCAGAACAAAATATAAGATGATGACGGCCATTTGTTAATCACCTTCCCCAGAAGAAACTCAAGAGGAAGGTGATGGAGATTTCTGAGTGTTTTCTCTTTGTATTGCTTGGAGGTTTTGCCCTTACAGTTCTGGTTCATGCTCAGGATCAACCAGGTTTGCGTGTTTAACTTTTTTGTATTTTCTTGACATACACGTAAGTAAATCCCGTTTTGGCATTTCTGTTTCAGGCTTCATTAGCTTAGATTGTGGAGCAGAAAACTCAAGCTACATAGAATCGAAAACAGGCTTAAAGTATATATCAGATAAAACCTTCATTGATACTGGCATAAGCAACAGTGTAGCGCTCGGATACCAAATTGATAGTCTTCAGCGACCGCTCTGGAACCTCAGAAGCTTTCCTGAAGGAATCAGAAACTGTTACACTGTAAAACTTACTAATGGCGTTAGATATTTGATCAGAGCAAGTTTCTTGTATGGAGATTATGATGGCCTAGGAAAAGCACCAGAATTTGATTTGCATCTTGGACCAAATCTCTGGGAGTCTGTGAAATTGGGAAATGTTTCTACTATTCTACTCAAGGAAATTATTCACGTCTCATTGTCGAATAGTATACAAGTTTGTCTTGTGGATACTGGTTTTGGGACTCCATTCATATCAGCATTAGAATTCAGGCCTCTGCCTAATAACACTTATATAACTAAATCAGGATCTCTTAACACCTTTGCAAGGTTGAATGTTCTTCCTATTACGAATCAAACAGTCAGGTAAGTGATTTCGTTTTAGAAAATCCTTCAAATGTTAGGTAAGTTCAGAAGAGTATCCTAATTCACTAAATAAAAATGTTGCAGGTATGAAGATGATGTATACGATCGTAGATGGATACCGTACAGTTATCCTGAATGGGCACAATTAACTACGTCGCTCACGATTGATGCCGATCGTTTCAATGATTTTCAGCCACCAGGCATTGTCATGAGAAGTGCCGCTACCCCTGAAAATGCGAGTGAACCCTTGATATTCAGCTTGACCCCTGCCGATTCCTCTTCCAAATTTTATGTCTACATGCACTTTGCTGAAATTGAAGAGCTTCAAGCCAACCAATCTAGAGCATTCAACATTTCTTTGAATGGAAACTACTTGCATGGACCCGTTGTTCCATCTTATCTATACACAACAACAGTGTACACTCCTTCAGTTTGAGTGGTGAGAAATATCAGTTTTCAATACATAAAACCGAAAATTCAACCCTGCCGCCTATTCTCAATGCAATTGAATTTTACTTGGTACAAGAATTAGCACAATCAGAAACATACCAAACTGATAGTAAGTTCTTAATACATAATGCATTTCACTGTCAGTCTACAATTCCTCTTAAGCTGGCTTGTCTTGAATTTTGAATATGTTGCATCTGCGTAATAGTTGATGCTATATTGAATATGAAGACGTTGTACAAAAGAAAAGACTGGCAAGGAGATCCTTGTGCTCCTCAAGCATACGTGTGGAATGGCCTTGGTTGCAGCTATAATGATAATGATCCTCCAAGAATCATTTCCCTGTAAGTTTCTGCCTTTAACTACTTAATTTCCAATTTAATTTTTATTTCCATTCAACTCTTTCATAATCAAATCACTGAAACCTGAAATCAGGAAGTTATCTTCGAAGGAGATTGACTGGAGGAATCCCTTCTTATTTATCCAATCTCACAATGATAGAGCATTTGTAAGTATCTCAATCTCACACAAAATCAGCATTTTCATACTATATATATATATATATATATATTGATGATGATGAAGGCCAACGGCGCTTAGTTTTTCTTTCTCAATGTCAGGGACTTATCAAACAATAGTTTGACGGGCCATGTGCCTAAGTTTCTGTCTAATCTGCAATTCTTGAGGGTCTTGTAAGTACATATCTTTGTAACAAAAAATGAAATAGCATACATGTTCAGTTTGTATGAAACGTAAAATTTGCATCTATGCCTTTGCAGAAACTCAAATGGAAATATGCTCACGGGTTCAGTTCCCGCTGAACTCGTAGAGAGATCGAAAAATGGTTCACTATCATTAAGGTATGCCTCGTACCGAAAACTATGAATCCCTAGCAGAAAAATTTTCTAATACATTTACCTAAAGAACCATGTCAATTGTTAAGCTATCTTGGAAGACCGCCATTTTTTTTTTTTGTAATTATATATGTCCATGGAAATAAATTATAGTAGGGATATGTTCCATATAAAAAATTGGTTAAAAATTAAAATTCTTGACATATATTGTTTAAATTGACCGGCTGCTGTGATTGAAGTGTGGATGCAAATCCGAATCTTTGCTCATCTGCTCCATGCAACAAGAAGACGAATAAGAAGAAGAACAATTTTATTGTCCCAATAGTAGCATCATGTGCTTCATTATTGCTCATCATATTAGCTGTATTGGCAATTTATTGGAGACTTAAAAGAGCAAGAAAAGGTATACATGACAGACATTACATATTCCTGACAAAGATTGCTCAATTTGTTTGGAATAGTCAACTTCGCTATACTTTTGTCGTCAGGGAGGTTGGATGCTAATCCCAGCTTAACAAATGGGCCATTAGAGACAAGAAAAAGACGATTTACATACACTGAAATCTCAAAAATCACCAATGACTTTGAAACTGTTCTTGGGGAGGGAAGTTTTGGAAAAGTTTACCATGGCTACTTGGATGATGGTACTGAAGTTGCTGTGAAGATGCACTCTCCATCATCTCGTCAAGGGTACGAGCAATTTGAAGCAGAGGTAATCTAAAACTAACTCGTATGAAAAACTGAGCTGAATTCTGTACACAACTAAAAAATTAAATTTACAGGTAAAACTTCTTCTGACAGTCCATCACAAAAACTTGACAACCCTTTACGGCTATTGTGATGAAAGCAACCAAATCGGGCTCATTTATGAGTACATGGCTAATGGAAACTTACAAGACTATCTGTCAGGTTTCATTTTACTTCTTCTTAAGTAAATTCTTGTAGATTCTTCGCATTCTAATTTTAGCCATCATAAGATTTAAAATTAATAGAGCACGCTTTTACATGATTTTAATCTCGTGACAATTTTTTTTTTCCTAAATTAATCTCAAATAAATAGTCAAATTTCTCAATTGAAATTAAGGAAAACATTTTCTGTATGGATGCAGATAGCAATGCAGATGTCTTGAGTTGGGAAGGGAGACTTCGTATAGCAATAGAGGCAGCACAAGGTAAGAAAATACAGAGTTTGATTTTTCGGTTTTTGTTAGTATAGCTATCAGTAAGTGATTTTACCGGAACTTCCATAGGCTTGGAGTATCTACACCATGGTTGTAAGCCTCCTCGAGTACACAGAGATGTGAAGCCAGCGAACATCTTATTAAACGATCAATTCCAAGCCAAATTAGCAGATTTTGGGCTGTCAAAATCTTTTCCTATTGGAAGGTGTCAGCCATTTGTTAACAGGAGTTGCTGGGACTTTTGGGTACCTTGACCCTGAGTAAGTATCTGTGTATTTTCATACCAACTATCTAGATATAATTCTTAAAGAAATATGTACATTGTATTTCACAAGTAAATCCTCGGTTTAACATAGTCACAATCATCTTTCAGATTTCAGGTTCTAAAATTTAAGATAATTTGGTCTGCAAGAATATTGTTTAGTGCTTAATACTCTTGTTCAGGTCAAACAGTAATTGACCAGTAACATAATAATTGACTATTTTGACATGCAGGTATTGTCAAACATTTAGGTTAAATGAGAAAAGTGATGTGTACAGCTTTGGAGTTGTTGTATTGGAGATTATTACAGGCCGACCTGTAATCATAGATACTGATGAGAATAATCACATAAGTAAATGGGTTGCTTCCATGCTTGAAAAAGGTGATATTAAAAATATGTTGATCCAGGGATACATGGAGATTTTGAGATTAACTCTGCCTGGAAAGCTGTTGAAATAGCTATGGAATGCATATCTTTTTCTTCCTCACAAAGGCCAACAATGAATCGCAGTGGTGAAAGAATTGAAGGAGTGTCTAGCAATGGAGACAGCTCGAACAGGAACGCCATGGATTTGACTCAGAAGATCAACAGGGAATGATGACTGTAAATCTAAATACAGAATTAAGTCCTCTTGCTAGGTAGTACCTTTTGGCTGAAGAGATTGCGTCTGAAGCTCAATCATATATATTATGGTGTGTTAAAATTTTTGGCTTTATTTGTGTTTCAAGTGAGCTATATGTTCCCGGATTCATACTATCGCAGTTTCATATTTTATGAATTCATATTTCAGGTTTGTTTTAATATAATACTAATGTAAAATTCTTTTATGAAATATTAAGTTTTTGGTACCAGCCATTCAATTATAGTAATAAGTTAATAAGTTTTTGGTTACTTGCTGATACGTGTTCAGGGTGGAGCATTATCTTAGGCAACTGCTGGAATTGATGTGGTTTTGAAATTCAGCTCTGAATGATGCCCTGCTTTTTGCTGCTGCTTATTCTTTAAGGAATAGAACAGCTTATCTACAGCTTACCCTGCTTACTGTCTCTGATAACCTTGTACTGTTTCTACTCCGGATGATTCTTTATTTTTGTCACTGCCCTGTACAACCTGCTGCCCTGCTCTTGGCTACTGCTTACCTGCAATTCTGCTTCTGGTAATGCCATAGCTACTGCTGGGTAGACTTCCCTTGCTTGCTGCTTCTTGGGTTAATTGCTACTGTATAGAATTTGCAATCTGCAGCTTAATGCTATTTTTGAACTGCAATTTTTGTATTCAAAATCTTTAAGGATTGGTCTTGTAATTTACCTTTCTCCCTTTTCTATTAATAATATATTATTCTGATTTAAAGAAAAAAAAAGAAGAGTATGTGACATCCTAAATTGCTATTGAATATTTAGCGTTAAGTCCAAGAGCAAATCTATCGAAAGACTAATGAGTGAACTTCAAAGCCAACAAGCAACAATACGCTGGCCGAGAAAGTTAATTGAATAAAAAAATTAATACGGTTTCTTTAGATGGTAATGCTCCGCATCACGAATTTTTATTCTATATCCTGTGGTGATTTATTATTATATATCTTGGTAATATTAGTTGACAAAAATTTTAAAAAATTATTTACCATATCATTCTTTATCACCTGTTTAATTGATGCCACATATTTACACAACAAAAATTTAAAAATGTGCTAACATCCTCTCTATATAATTGAAAAACTTAAAAATAGGTAAATAAATTGTTTGATCTAAGAGTTTTTGACTTGTTACACTCCAACAAGGAAAGCCAATAATATTATTTATTTTTCTGTTAGGAATTCCCCATTGAGTAAACTGATAATGCATCGTCTTAAGAGTAAACTTGGCAAAATTTCAAGTTCAGGCGGCTTTACAAAATTTCGGTCTGAACTTTAATAAAGCAATCTAAAAATGGTTTGGGCCCGATCTCAACATTCATAATGCTGTTCAGTTCCAAGCTCGGGCTTTACATCCAGACTTTTCAAGCTTGAGGAAAGTTGGTAAAAATACATGTTTGAGCCGGGTTTTCTATAAATCCAGCTTGGACCTGTATAAGTTATTCAAATCTGGACTGGTTTAGGACCTGGACTTATAAACCATGTAATTTAGAAACCAGCATTTATAAATAAAAACATGAACATTCTTCCGAGTTATATTTAGAGTCGAGTTTAATTGATCTGAACCCATATTGTTTTTTTAGGACTTATCCTACTTGAAATTAAACATAATTTGTCGAATGTTCTGTAGTGTTGCTAACGACTATATACAGCTGTGTTGTACAATAACTACATAAGCATTTCAACTGCGAGGCTTAATACTCTCCCTGTATATAATACTAGTAGGTTATTAAACAAGGCAGCGAGGTATATATATATATATATATACGGTGTGGACTTTTACTCATTCTTTCCCAGGTGTTAATCTCATCTACGAAAATAAAATAAGCAAGTCATCGATATGAATACATACGGCTATTGTTATATATTCACCAGTTGCACATATTTGTGTACTCGGTAGAAATGAATAATTACAATAATAAGTTCAAGTCAATGAATAATGCATGTACAGAGAGTTAATTACACCCCTTGCAATCTAAATATATAGGCACAACAGAAAATATTTTTGACTGTTTTTTTTTCAAATTTTTCTTAAAAAATCAGGGGTTCAGAATGGTGATGTTGAATCTGTGTTAGAGTATTACCCATTACAGAAAAGAAAAGACTGATGGGCTAAAGTCCAGTGTACCTTTTCGATAACATTTTGGCTGATTGGCTTATTTCATTAATTCAGTATAAACAATGTTAGTAAAATGATCCATCAAAGTTAATTAAGTTATGTTAATCAATAGAAAGATTTGACTGCTGGTTGCAATTTATTCCCAAAATATGGTCAAGTCTTCCGTATTACTCGCTTAGTCAGAATTTGATTCTGAACGGATGTTTTATCTTCACCCATTGACTTACTGGAAAAGTTGACATATTGCTAATGATATTCTTCGTTTTTGTGGTATAAATATTAAGAATAGTATCTTTGTTTTGCTAAAGAAATTTCTAAGATGGTGATGATTTTAAAACTTTTCCTCTTTGCATTCATTTCGATCAATTTCGCTTTCGCAATTTTGGCTCAAGCCCAGGATCAATCAGGTTTGAATTAATAGCTTTAATTAGCACTTATTATCGGCACGTGTTTCACTATAATCATATCATATGGAAATATAATAAGCTCATTTGGATCCCTTCATTTTTTTTTACAGGATTCATTAGCTTAGATTGTGGATTACCTAAAGATTCAAACTACACTGATTCAATAACCGGCTTAGATTACATTTCAGATGATCCATTCATAGACACAGGCAAAAGTAAGGGCATATCACCTGAATTCAGAACAACTGACCTCCAACAACAGCTACTGGAATGTCAGAAGCTTTCCTGAAGAGATAAGAAACTGTTATAATGTGAAACTTCCAAGAGGCCAAAATAACAAGTACTTGATCAGGGGAAGATTCATGTACGGAAATTACGATGCTAGAAATGCAACGCCTCAATTTGACTTGCATCTTCAAGCTAACTTCTGGTTTTCAGTGAAACTGGAAAATGCAACCAGTTTCTTATCCCAAGAAATCATACATGTCTCCTCATCCGATTATTTACAAGTCTGCCTTGTGAATACAGGCTTGGGGACTCCTTTCATATCAGCATTAGAAATAAGGACCTTGAATAATACAATTTACGAGACTAGATCCGGTTCACTGCAACTTTTTGCAAGGCTGGATGTTGGTTCAACAACTAATAAAATTGTCAGGTGAGTTGTTTAATATGCACCAAATTCATTTGAAAGAATCAATTGAGAGTCTGAATTCTTCATGCTTAGCGATTTATGATATGCATGAATCAGGTATGAAGATGATTTTTATGATCGTATCTGGGTGCCTTACAATTTCGAGAAGTGCAAACAGTTACGCACATCCTTAACAATTGATGCTGATGCTTATATTGATTTCCGGCTACCTAAAGTTGTCATGAGCTCAGCTGCCACCCCAGCAAATGATAGCCAGCCGTTAGAATTCTCTTTCGAAACTGACGATCCAAATCTCCAATTTTATGTCTACGTTTACTTTTCTGAACTTCAAAAGCTCCAAGCCAATGAGTCAAGACAGTTCAACATTTCTTTTGATGGAAGAACTTATGGACCTCTATCACCTAAATACTTATATTCAGATGGTCTTTATACTGTAATTCCAGTAAGTGGAGGAAACCCTCAATTTTCTTTTTACAAAACAGGAAACTCAACACTTCCTCCTATTCTCAATGCAATTGAGATTTATTATGTAAAGCAACTCCTGCAACCACAAACAAATGAACAAGATGGTATGTAATTAATTTCATGCGAATGCTTTTCATTTACTGCTGCATGCTTCGTTATTAAAAGATGTTTGTTTTTATTTTAACTATTATTTCATTTACATATATGTGGAAACATTCGTTGATGCTATCATAAATATCAAGTCAATCTATGGGGTGAAGAAAAACTGGGAAGGCGATCCATGTGCTCCTCAGGCTTACTTGTGGGATGGTGTTAATTGCAGCTATGATAGTTTTGATCCTCCTACAATTTTATCCCTGTAAGTTTTCTGAATTTTAGCATTAATCTAATTCATAATTGCTGCTAATTTCTACTTAATTCAAACTCTTGTATAATTCATAATTGAAATCAGAAATTTGTCATCAAGTGGATTGACTGGGGAGATAGCACCTTACTTTGCCAATCTCTCATTGTTACAAGATCTGTAAGTACATCTCAATCTCAAATGAAGTTCTCAACTTCTTCATGATCGAAACCAAAGCAGGCTCATTTAACATTTTTATCTCCAATTTCAGGGACTTATCCAACAATAGTTTGACTGGAGTGGTGCCCAATTTTCTTGCTCAATTGCAATCCTTGAGGGTTTTGTAAGTTACTCGACTTAATTAAATACACAAATTTCTTGGTGAGAAAACTAAATGATATATATTTTTGTTATACCTCTGCAGAAATTTAGAGGGAAACAAGTTTAAAGGTTCGGTTCCAGTTGTCCTAATTGAAAGATCAAAAAATGGTTCACTGTCGTTAAGGTACGCTTGACTGTCCATTTGCTTGAAGAAATTATTTTGTAAATATTAACAATCCCGATTCCTCTTCTGTGTCCAATCAAGCATTGGCGGAAATCCAGAACTTTGTCCATCAGTTTCGTGCAAGAAAAAAAGGAAGAATTTTTTGATTCCTGCAGTAGCATCAGTTGCTATATTGTTCATCCTCTTACCTCTCCTGGCTGTCATATGGAGCTTTAAAAGGAGAAAACAACAAGGTTTGCCCCTAACCACGTAAATAATCAGTAGAGCACAAAATTATATATATATATATATGTCAAAGTCAATTGCGAAAAGTTTTCTCATGGCGTGAATTTGTGATGATGTTCTCAGCTGGGAAGGTGGATACGGGTGATTCATTTGAGTTGAAGAATCGCCGTTTCACATACTCTGATATCCTGAAGTTTACCAACAACTTTGAGAATGTTCTTGCTAAGGGAGGATCTGGAACAGTTTACCTTGGCCACTTTGATAAAATACCAGTGGCTATTAAGATGCTCTTTCCATCATCAGTCAAGGGGAATAAACAGTTTGAGGCAGAGGTAGTATTAAAAAACTAGAAAATCTATAGCAAACTAAGAGCATAGCATATTTAGTACTTGACCTTAATTAATTTTGAAAATACAGCACAAAAAATTTGATAAAACACTTCAATTCTGCAATCCAAATAAGCCATAATGAACATATATATAAATATATATGGTTTATGAATATAGGTAAAACTTCTTCTGAGAGTTCATCATAGAAACTTGGCAACACTAATTGGGTACTGCGAGGAAGGCGCCAACAAGGCGCTGATTTATGAGTACATGGCTAATGGCAGCTTAGCAGAGCAGCTAGCAGGTGATCTGAGTGCTCCCTATAGAAATTTATTTATTCTTAATTATATATGTAAATACATGAATATGTTACTGCAACAATTTTTTTGGGTCATAAATGTAGACGATTGCAGCAATATATTAACCTGGAAAGAGAGACTACAAATAGCAGTTGAAGCAGCACAAGGTCGGAAAGTATAAGTTGATTTTTTATTTTCAGCTTCATATGGCTGTAGGTAAAATTGCTGAATATTGGAGTTAATTTAAATTGTAGGATTGGAGTATTTGCACCACGGTTGTAAACCGCCCATAATCCACAGAGATGTGAAGTCCGCAAACATCTTATTAGACGATGAATTTCAAGCAAAACTATCAGATTTTGGGCTGTCCAGAACTTTTCCAACTGAAGGTGGCACTCATGTCTCAACATCTGTTGCAGGAACTCCTGGATATCTTGACCCCGAGTAAGTAGAATAATTTGAAATATTCAACAGATTTTGATTTTAACTGATGTATTAATTCTTACCATGTACATATCGAGAAAAATCTTCAATATCTTTATTTATTTGATTAATATGTTATATATTTTCTTTCTACAGGTACATTATATCAGATAGATTGACCGAAAAAAGTGATGTATACAGCTTTGGAATTGTTCTCTTAGAGATAATAACAGGCCAACCTGTGATTAAAGAAATCAGTGAGAATGAGAAGACTCACATAAGTCAATGGATTAGCTCCATGCTTGAGAAGGGGGACATTGAGAATATTGTTGATGCAAGATTACAGGGAGATTTCGACATCAACTCTGTCCAAAAAGCAGTTGAAACAGCAATGGCATGTGTGTCTCGAACTTCTGCCGGAAGGCCAACTATGAATAAGGTGTTCTGGGGATTGAACGAAAGTTTAGAAATCGAGCTTGCCCGAATAAACCAGAAACATCAGCCATAAAACTGAAGGAGACGTTTGTATCAGAATGGTGACAGTAAATTTGCATACTGAAGTGTCTCTCCAAAGCAAGGCAGTGTTTTCTGACAACAAAAATCTGTCTGTCAGATCTTGAAACCCTTAGTTTTGTAGTTGGTAACTCAAGCAAGTAAAAAGTAATGCCTGTGATCTCTGTTAATGGGCATAATTAAATAAGGTTAATTTAAAACCTATTGCTTTGTTCCACCTTGAATTATTAAGATCTTTCCTTGATCAATTTGAATTTATTTTAATTTTGAAGAATCAATTGACACACACACACACACATATATATATAGGTACATAATTATCTATGTATAATCGAAATTTCTATTCTTTTATTATATCATAGTTTACAAAAAATAACTAACTTATCAACTTGAACTGGATTAGATTAAGAGATACGATCTTCTGATTCTAATGAATTAATTGTTTGTAGTTCCGTCAGTCCGTTGTATATTCGACCAATCATCAACACTAATTAATCAAATTCTTGAGTAATTTAATTACAATTAATATATAGAATATAAACTAATTAATAAAACCAGATAGGTTAACATAAAGATAGATACAAATCAGGAATGCCAAAATAAAAGATATAAACTATATATACACATATAAATTTGAAAACTTAATTTTCTGGGATCTTATGAATCGGGCACTCCTATTATATTAATTGCTCAAATCAATTATGTTCAATTTAATTCAATAACAACAATTGTAAATATGTTTTATTTAGTATAATTCAATCTTTAATTAATCTAAAACAAGTTTAATCCAATTTAATTTTTTTAATTATCCTTGACTTATTGATTTTAAAATAAAAAAAAAATCCATCAGTCATGTGACATCTCTTTTTTTCAGTTCTACTCTTTTGTCTGTTCAGTTTTTCATCACATATATATATATTTTTCTTTTATATTATGTCAATCTTAAAATAATCGTAGTATGTTTTGGGTTTTAAAATCTTAAGATTTCAAATATTCGTGTATTAAATAATGATTTCCTTTTTAATACACATTAATGATGATCTGTATATTGCCTTCAGTACGTTATATTGTAATTACCCGAAGATGAAACCTCACAAGAATTGGTCTGTGAGATTATTTTAATTAGCAATTAGATTATTGGTAACGATTGTATTATTCTTCTTGCAATTTGCATGCCGAATTTTGAGGGCTAAGTCCTGAATTTAATATTACAAATCGTGTAACATTAATTCAACAAAGAAACATTCAATTTGCTGTAAGTTCAATATTCTTTTTTAGGTTGACTTGGTCTTGAATTCACATTTTCTTATATTTTAATATTTTATTTCATACTTATTTAAATTATTTTTCTTATATTTAATACGTTAAAATATTTGCAATGACAATCGCATAAGGATTGAATATTGATTCTCAACGGAAATTTCCTAGAAAAAACCTATTGAACATAATCGTTTTCTGGAAACCAACAAGGTATTATTTGATTATTAAGTGATTTCGTATGATGTGTTATCTTACCTAAGAATAGCGAGATTAATTTTCTTTGAATTGGGGGTAGGATTATTATCTTGCTTTTATTTTGTGAAGAGAAATATAAATAATAATGATAATAATAATAAGGGAAAATTCCCTTTTCCCCCTTAAGGTTTTTGGAAATACCCCTTTATCCCCCTGAGGTTTGAAACTTTATCCGTTACATCCATCTGCTAGGGGAAGATAACGGTGAAATCAATTTTTGACTGCATTTACCATAATGTCCCTAAATTAGAATGCAAATGAGTCATATCTGTGAGGCCTATATCATAAAATAATAATAATAATAATAATAATAATATATTGTGACCATTTAATAATTAGAATAAAAAAGCTCAATTATATAGAAAAAGAAAAGTCTTACAAATTAAAAGCTCATCTAATATTAGATCAAATTATTTTATTTATATATTTTAACGTCTTTATATGATCATATCTTTATTTTAAAAGTAAAAAAAGAGAATTGACCCCATTCAACTCTTTTATCTTATTAAAAATGGATCTTAGATGTAGACCCACCAACTAGTCTTGACTAATATAATAAAATATTTCAAAACAAGAAGTAAACGAAAGTTAAAAATCTTAACACAATAATTATATAATAGTCATTTTCAATAATTTAATAAAAACGATTTCCGAAAAAGAAATTTGCAGACCGGGTCGAGCTGACCCGATCGCTTTCACGCCTGAAAAACACGTTTGTTTGAAATATCAGCAGCCATTTTAGTTTCCAAGCGTGTGGATTGCTAAATTCTAGGTAGATAATTGCAGCAACTTGGCCGCCGAGGAATTGAATTACTCAAAAACAAATTAATAATTACTGTACAAAGTTATTTGCCATTGTTCAACAATTTCAGCTACTTGATGCCGACCTCTATATATTTATTTATACATAAAATATCAGAAAGTACAATACAGTTCTACAGAAGATTGGAAAATTTCAACATTAAAAATTATTATCGGTCTGCAGATGAAACCATTTGCCGTTGTTGCTGCAAGAAAGTTGACCATGTCGCAGAACTACTACCATTCTTTTCCTTTACTTCAACAGTATAAAATATCAAATGATATTCGTTGTACAGTTTCTTTACTGAGAAAAGGAGAAAGCTGGTTATGGAGATGTTTCAGAAATTTCTCTTACCAGTTCTTTTTATTTTTACTTATACAGCTATCGTTTATTCTCAGGATCAATCAGGTTTGCAGCTGTCAATCTTGGAAAACAAATTTGTTCATAATTCTTTCTCTGACAGGGGAGATGGGCTTAATTTAATTTTCTGTGGTGACAGGATTTATTAGCTTGGATTGTGGATTGGCAAAAGGTTCTAGCTATAATGAAACAACAACAGGCTTGATTTACACATCTGATGCAGATTATATAGACACCGGCAATGTGAAAGGTGTATTACCTCAATACAGAACAAACAAGCAACAGCAGGTGTGGAATCTCAGAAGCTTTCCAGATGGGATAAGGAACTGTTACAGACTGAATCTGACTAGGGAAGGAAAATATTTAATCAGGACGACTTTCATGTATGGAAATTACGATGAGCAGAATATCCTGCCGGAATTTGATGTGCATCTGGGACCTAACTTGTGGAGTACAGTGAAAATACAAAATGCATCAAGTGATGTTTCCCTGGAGATCATACATGTCCTTTCATCGGATTATCTATCTGTCTGTCTTGTGAATACAAACAAAGGGACACCGTTTATATCAGCATTAGAAGTAAGGCCTCTGAAAAATACCACTTACAATACTCAAACTGGATCGCTTCAGCGCTTTGTTCGGCTAGATATTGGTTCCACAGATAATGCAACATTCAGGTACCATATTTGATATTACATTTTCTCTCTCTCTCTCTCTCTCTCTATATAGAGCAGATAGAGTTCTTCTCGTCTATGGACAGCGCTGTAACAAAGCCTGTAATCATTGCTAAATTATTAAGCAATATGTCTCAGGTATAGATATGATGTTCATGATCGGGTGTGGTGGCCGTATGGTTTCAATGAGTGGGAACCGTTTAGTACTTCACTTGCAGTTGATGCAAATAGTAGCAATGATTACCAACCAGCTCCACGTGCGATGGAGTCCGCGGTCAGACCAATAAATACGAGCAATTCCTTGGATTTCTACCTGGAACCAGATGATCCTACTTCCCAATTTTATGTTTACATGCACTTTGCTGAAATTGAAAAGCTGAAAGCTAATGAGTCCAGAAAGTTCAACATTTCCTTGAATGGAAAACTTTGGTATGGAACTCTGGAACTTGATTACTTGTCCACCACTACGGTTTTCTCCCCCTCAGCCTTGAGTGGTGGAAAATATACCTTTAAACTCCAGAAAACTGGAAATTCCACCCATCCACCCATTCTTAATGCCATTGAAGTCTATACTGTGAAGGAGTTCTTACAGGCAGAAACAGAGGAACAAGATGGTATGTTCTTAGAAACACATGCAATTTCAGGTTATTTTTTAAGCCAACTTTAGTCAAAGATATCATTGCTTTAATTACTGATTTTCTTCTATGGAAACATTAGTTGATGCTATCACAAATATCAAGTCATATTATCAATTGAAGAGAAATTGGGAAGGAGATCCATGCGCTCCTCGAGATTACTTGTGGGAAGGTCTTAATTGCAGCTATGAAAATGATGAATTACCTAGAATCACATCCCTGTAAGTTTATGTGCCTTTTAACTTGTTTATTATATATGCTTTCTTCTTAACTCTTTCTGTTACTGAAATTATTGAATTGCAACTCAGAAATTTATCCTCAAGTGGATTGTCGGGGGAGATATCTGCTTTCATAATGAATCTCACGTTGCTCGAAACTTTGTAAGTAGATGATCAATCTGACAAGAGTTTATAATCAACATATATATGGGAAGCAAATTGCCTCACTGTTTTTATGTTTTTCAGGGACTTATCAAACAATAATTTGACAGGATGGGTGCCTGAATTTCTTACTCAATTGTCATCCTTGAAGTTCTTGTAAGTTACTTAAGATTTAAATGAAATATGCTAGTTTCTTGGTGAGGAAAGCTTAAAATCATGTATATCTTTTCTATCCCATGGCAGAAATTTGGAAGGAAACAAGCTCTCAGGTTCAGTCCCAGTTGGACTCGTTGAAAAACGGGATAATAATACACTAACACTAAGGTCTGCTTTAAGTGAATACCATATAATTTCATATCACAATTTATGATTATGTTCATCACTGATTTTGAAAATTCTCTATATTTGTTCATTCCAGAGTTGGCAAAAATCCAGAACTTTGCCAATCGGTTTCATGCCAGAAGCGGAAGAAGAAATATGTTGTACCAGTAGCCGTATCGGCTGCTGCAGTCTTGGTAGTCTTAACTGCATTGATTAGCTTATGGTGCCTTAAAAGAAGAAAGCAACCAGGTTTGGACCAAACTAAAGATTCGATTCAAGATGCAAGTCTTCATGTAACTGCAAATCATTTTTCAAATCCACAAATGCTTATATAACTTGTTAGAACATCTTCAGGGAGGAAGGTGGATGTCAATCCCAACAGATCATACGAGTCCTTGGAGCTGAATAGTCGACAATTCACTTACTCTGAGGTCCTGAGAATAACCAACAATTTTGAGAGAGTTCTTGGTAAGGGAGGATTTGGAACAGTTTACCATGGCTATATAGACAATACTGAAGTAGCCGTGAAGATGCTCTCTCCATCATCCGCCCAAGGATATAACCAGTTTCAGGCAGAGGTCAAGCTTCTTTTGAGAGTTCACCATAGAAACTTAACAACTCTTGTTGGGTTTTGTGATGAGGGCACCAACATAGCACTCGTATATGAGTACATGGCTAAAGGAAACTTAGAAGAACATCTGTCAGGTTTGAATCTATTCAAAAAAATTTATTATACAAAAGTTATGCATCTAAATTATGCATATTTCTTAATATACATTTTGATTTCTATGTAATATAGATAGTAGCAAAAACATTTTGAATTGGGAAGAGAGACTTCGAATAGCAGTGGAAGCAGCACAAGGTTGGCAAGCAGAACCATATATGCATAGAATCTTTGAACTGCTTACCGATATTGTAATCATCGTTGCAGTTCAATTAATCTGCTTGAAATTCAAATGCAGGACTGGAGTATCTGCACCACGGTTGTAAACCACCAATTATTCACAGGGATGTGAAGTCTACAAACATTTTGTTAAATGAAAAATTCCAAGCCAAGCTTGCTGATTTTGGACTGTCCAGAATTTTTCCAGTTGAGGGTATCTCTCATGTGTCAACTACCATTGCCGGCACCCCAGGATATCTCGACCCCGAGTAAGTGATTTGTTCCCTTTATTATAATCATAAATTTATAATGAAATAACTCAAATTAAAATATATATTACGAAAAATATTTTCAGTTATCCAATGGCATTGGATAGAAACTGGCACAAGAACAGAATTTGTAAGTTATTGTAGAAAACAGAGAGAACAAAGGATGTTCTATAATATGATTTTTTTTCATCCACCTTCCCACAATCACAAGTCAGTTTTATACATTATTTATCCATATAATTTTAAAATTTTTTCGGTTCAGTTCCTTCAAAAAGTTTCCACCACCTATTTATCTTAAAAAACTACAATTGCAATCAATTAAATAAAAGCAGAGCAATGAAGAACAGAGTTCTCTGTTATTACAAGAGCATTTGATATTGCAGGAAAAAAGGGATCCTACTTCATACACAAATAAAGAACACATTTGTTTATAGAAGTGGGAAAAATATTTAGCAATTTCCAATCCTATACTTTTGGCTTGCAGGTACTATATATCGAACAGGTTGACAGAAAAAAGTGATGTGTATAGTTTTGGGGTTGTACTCCTGGAGATAATAACTGGACAACCTGTGATTTCAAAATCAGTTGAGAATGACAACACCCATGTAAGTCAGTGGGTGAGTTTCATGCTTGCCAAAGGAGACATAAGAAACACAGTAGATCCAAGGTTGAAGGGAGATTTTGATATCAACTCTGTCTGGAAAGCTGCAGAAATAGCAATGGCTTGTGTATCTCCAACTTCCACCAGAAGACCAACCATGAATCAAGTAGTGATGGAACTGAATGAGTGTTTAGGGACAGAGACAGCTCGAAAGAAGGAGAGTGCTAACACGTTTGATTCGAAAGATTATATTGAAATGACCACTTTGAATCTCCATACTGAATTATCCCCGTTGGCAAGGTAGTGTATATATATGTTTACAAGAAAGTGTTAATATTAGGGCTTCAAGCAAAGAAGGAAGAAATAACTGTGTTCTGTAAATAATTTATATCATTTTAAAAGTTGACATAAAAAAGTGTTTAAAAATTCATGTGTATTGATTCCATTATATCATTATTGCTCTCTCCAAATTTCGCAAAAGCATTAAATCAAACCTCCAATAAGTGAACTGATATTTTATTGGGATCTAGTGAGACCAACCTTAGTTCGTTCAGCGTCCTAAGTAATAATTGTTGTTATGGATTCTGATGGCAGCCTCATATTGGACACGTTCTATCCCACTGAAGTAAAATTTTAAGCCATAATATTTTTCGGAAGGTTCACTCGTTTCCTTTACCTTTCGAGTACCAAAAATCTGAAGGTGAATTGTTTAAACTTAAATTACAAACACGTGGAAGTAACTAAAATTTTAATATCTTATACAACTGGTCCTGGTTGCATAAATTTTGTCAAACTTGGCAGCTAAAAATATACATTTAGTAAATAGATAAGAAATTCTCGAGACATGTAGCTCTAGCTAGGACAATTTAGGCAAGTGGAAATTGTCAAAATTTTTGTTCTTTAAATATTTGAAAATACAGTTAGAGTCATTATATCTTAATTTATTAAAATATATTTCATGAAATGAGAGATTTGTAACGACCCATATTATTATTATTAATAAAATGTGTTAAAATTTATTAAAATATTATTATATATATCTGGGGGTAACGAGTGTTTAGAGAAAAAAGCTGGAAAGAAGAAAGTATATAAACTCGTGTTGGATTCTAAAGACTCTATAAAGATTAACACTGTAAGATTTCGATACGGTTACGAAACAATCATAACAGTAAATGAGAACGTTGTACTATTATAAATGATACTTGTCATAAATTCTTAAAAACTTACATAAAATTAACAAGTTATATATGGGCACAAATCTACCATTTCTATTTTCCTGTCCGAAGAAAAGAGGTGTTTGATGATTTGATGAACTTCCATAACTGTATATTTATAGAAAGTGTAACCCGATACATGCCAAAGCTTATCTAATTATCAAGATAATAAAATCTCAACTTGCGTGACATTTATTATAAGATATTGTAATATACTCTCACCTTTTGAGAAAACAACAAATGCTTTCGGAGTTAAGAGTTTTAACTTGAGTCCAAGGTTCTTTCCTACTTTTTAAAACTCGAGGAGTATTTGTTGTTTCTCTAAAAATTAAGGGTATATTATAATATTCTTGATTATATTAACAGTAAGTGTTCATAAAATAATAAACGATTAGGCGGAGAGGAGATTGATAGAGTCTTTAAAATTTATTTTAATTAAGTTGTCGTACTTTGACTAACCAAAATTGAAGGATGCAGTATTTTATATAGCTGTTTGTTTTTCATCTTGAGACTTGAGATGACAAGCCCACAAATCAAAGTAATTTCTAGATGAAGAAAAATGTTAAACCATTAAATATTTTATAACTCTCTATTCTTAAACTTAAAAATTTTGACGGGAGTTATAATTCAATATAAATATCAGTAGTGCTTTCCTTTCACATGTGGCAATTAACGTCAGAAATGACATGCAATTACGTTTTGAGCTGGCTATATATCATGATTACGTTAGCCATTTGAATGACCTTTGTATTCTTTTCCATTAACATTGGCTCTCCTCAAATTTTGAGAAGTTTCCGAAAGTATTCTATATATATGGGTATGAATTCGCAAGAAAGTTGTAGTTGATAAATATGGCCTCAAAATGTGTTGGATGATCCAAGATGATGCAATATTACCAATATTTTCCATTAGTGCAGCTATCTTACGTACTATAATCGAAAGTAAACATTTTCGTCACAATTGCACTTGAAAAATGATGATTTTGTTCGTAAAAGTCTTCTTGCTGAGGTCCACGGCATCATATATAGAGGATAGATTGAAGTGCAATCGGTAATGACATGCTCAATATCATTGACTCCATTTGCAAGTTCTGCCCAGCATTTAACAAAGTTAGTTGCTGCTGTTGCATCGGCCGTAAGATGATGAAATTAAGCATATAGAGATTGCGATTCAGCATATCATTTCGATAACAAAATCATGACCAAAACTCTTTCCTTTTTTCATTATTTTAGCTGTTAGATCGTATTGTGAATAATTATAATTGTTTGGTTTCTTATTAAAAAGTAATTTTCTTTTAAACTCTATAAATTAATAAATATTAATTAGGTTAAGGTTGATGCTGGACTATATCAGAACAGGAGGGGTTAAAACAAAAAATATTTTGAAAGGAGACAGCTAATAGTTTAAATCATTACATCTTAGGTTGTTCACTGTAAGAATCTAGAAGATTATACTTGCTGTTAAACTACAAAAATCAAACCCCGTAATTATCAATGATATTTATTTTTATTTCTCTATTGAGTTGCCATACTTGAACTACCCAAGATCAAATATTAGAACTTACTCAAATCACAAACACATAGAACTAATTAAATTTTGTTAGAATCTGGCAGCTAAAAAGACATATCTAGTAAATAGATAAGAACTATTAGGAACTTACATAAAATAATTTGTTTGAATATTTAATGATTCTTTATTCCATATATCCATGTTCTTAAAAATTTTTATTTTTATATTTACTATTCACTCTCCATTCGTACAAACTATTTCGTCATTACTTTTAGACTTAACATCTAGTGATACGATTTCACAATATATAGTTATAGAATAAATGTCATGGTATATCAATCTCAATTGTAACCTTAACTTTCGCTTGTAATTTAATCTCAGTGTGCAAAAGCACAGCTAAAGTTTAAGCCCCATTAATTTGTCTTTGTACAATACACAATTCAAAGATTTCAAAATCAATAAGCTTAATTAAAATTCCATGTTATGTACTTTCTTGCTTAGGCAGTCGATTCAGTAATCCAAATTCACAGAAATCGTTGCCCCTGAATGATCAGGTTCATTGCCACGACTTTTTATTTTCCGAGACAATTCCATCGACAAGCACTCTTTCAATTCTGCCACCACCTCACTCATGTTTGGCCTTTTGGAAGAAGTATAGGATGCACATTCTAATGCAAGTTCAACAGCTTTCCATGCCGAATCAATGTCGAATTCTCCTCCTGAACTTGGATCAACAGTATTTTCTATATCCCCTTTTGAGATCATGTCAATGACACTCTGACTTACGTGAATATTTTCATTTCTCATTTTTCAGAATCACAGGCCGACTTGTTATTATCTCCAGAAGAAGCAACTCCAAAGCTATAGACATCACTTTTCTCAGTTCAACCAATTTGATACATAGTACCTGCAAAAATGTAAAATAAAAATTGATAAATATAGGAGATGTCCTCTCTGGGGAATATTTGCATTTTCCTAAAATTCATACTATATTCTTTGTACAGACTTTTTTGTCACACAGTTAATTTGCATCTTAGAATTTTCAAATATACGAGTGCTGAAATACATACTCGGGGTCCAGATAGCCAGGGGTGCCAGCAACAACTGTGGATACATGAGTACCGCCTACAGGAAAAACTTTTGACAGACCGAAATCAGCCAATTTGGCTTCAAGATTTTCATTCAATAAGATGTTTGCTGACTTGATATCTCTGTGGACTATGGGTGGCTTACATCCTTTGTGCAGGTACTCCAATCCTGGAATGTTGAATTCCATTGAAAAATTTTAGCTATCACTCATTTCAAAAAGACTGAAACTGAAAGCTATGCTATTTAAATATAACACTTAGTTTCGAATAATTTGATAACTACCTTGGGCTGCATCCATTGCCATGCGTACTCTTTCTTCCCAACTCAAGGTCATTGCTTTTTTCGTCTATATTCATAAAATAATAAACTGAATGAACGTCTTAATTCTCCTAGTTCCCCCGGAAATTCACTCAAAGAGAAAATAAGAAGGATATATAAAAAGTTATGAATAAAGTCAATTAATTAAAATGTGTACATAATACGTAATAAAATTTGATCAAGAGACCTGAAAGACGCTGCTGTAAGTTTCCATTGGCCATGAATTCATATATAAGTCCCATATTGTTGTCTTCATTGCAATACCCAACAAGGGTTTGTCAGATTTCTATGATGAACTCTCATAAGAAGCTTGACCTGAAATTCATGGCCAAACCTAACAAATCCAATTCTTATTCAAGTGAAATCAAAATATCTTAATGATTGATCATTGCCTACGCACCTCTGCGTGAAACTCCTTGTAACCTTGACCTGAAGATGAGGAGAGCATTTTCACAGCTACTTCAGTGCCATCTTCCAGGTAGCCATGGTAAACTGTACCAAATCCTCCTTTCCCAAGTATCCTGTTGAAGTTGTACAGTAATCTTCAAGACCTCAGAATATGTGAAGTGTCGATTTTCAAACTCCAGAGAATCGATATTTGCGTTGTCCCCAGGAGCTGAACATGATGATCAAGTTTAATAAGAATTTTGATTTCTATGCATCTTCTACTACAAATTAAAGGACTTCTATATCTGATTTTCTAGTGAAGCTTTTGACTTGTACCTTGTTCTTTTCTTCTCGTAAGGCTCCACCAGATTACCAATGCAATTAACAGGAGAAACAGTGAGACAGGCTGATGCTACCAGTGGAATCACAAAATTGTTTTTCTTCTCCTTTTGGCATGAAACCGATGAAGCAGAGATTTGGATTTTCGCCCACACTGGCGTGACAGTTGATATCAAGAGAAAAATAATAATAATTATCAATAGAAATTGAGAATACAATACTGTTAAAAAAATTACGTATATTTATTATTAAATCAACATTGATTATGATATTATTTATATTAGGGGAGAAAGTAAATTTAAAATTCCGTCTCGAAAATCCGCTTCAAAAAAGAGGATTAACGGTCAAATTTCAGTCAAATAAACTGCCGGTTAATTTGAGCGGACATTTATGATGCGTTTCTAAGAATCGCTTTCTTCCTGTAATTAGTGCAACATTTTAGGGGCGGTTTCTGATAATGTCCCTAATATTTATCATTGTGAATTAAGATGTGTTATAAGCATAAATTTCTGAGCGAAATTCCGAAAATAAAAGAGATTCGGGGTTCATGAATCATGATATATAAAGGCAAACCTTAATTGAAGCTGATCCATTCTTTGACCTTTCCGTAAGCTTCAACTGGAAGTTGACCTGTGAGCTTGTTTCCTTTTAAGTTTCTGCAATGGAAAATTAATCAAGTACACATTACACCATGACTTTCCTTACAGCTGAAATTCAATATGTCTGGTGATAGTCCTTATTCCTAAATCCTAGCATCAGTACTTACAGAACTTTCAAAGGCAATTGAGATAAAAATTCCGGCACCTTTCCGGTCAAGTTGTTGTTTGATAAATCCCTGAAACAATGAATTTAATTTTGTTTCACTATTAATATAATGGTGATGGAATAAATTAGGCTAATTTATATCTTCCATTTATCATGGAGTAGTCCATATATACTATAATAGCTCACAGGTACTGGATCAAAGTCAGATTGGATAGGTAAGGAGCTATTTCCCCAGTCAATCCACTTGAGGACAAGTTCCTAATAGCAAGTCAACAAGTTTATTAACAAGCGAGTTCCATAAATTGAGATGAACATGTTAACAGTTATATGAAGAAGGTAGCAAACTTACAAGGATATGATTCTCGGAGAATCAAAACCATCATAGCTGCAATTTAGACCTATCCCATGAGTAAGCCTTAGGTACACATGGGTCTCCTTGCCAGTTTCTCTTCACTCCATACTTTTTTCTTATATTCGTGATAGCATCAACTAATAATTATGTACGCAAGCATGCAGTTAATCTAATGTATGATTGTGTTAATAATATTAATAAAACATCTGTAGAAAGAGAATACCATCTTCTTGATTTGTCTCTGATTGTAAGAAGTCTTTTACCATGTATACTTCAAGGGCACTAATGATGGGTCCAAGGGTTGATTTTTCAGTTCTATCGAGTGAAAACTGAATTATTGCTCCGCTGAAAGGATCTATTCTGTAAATACTGGCTGCAAACAAGTAGCTAGGAGCAAAATATTCATACAAGATTTCATCATTTTCAGATATATTGAATTCTCTTAGCTGGTTATCTTGGACCTTTTCAACTTCGGCAAAGTACATGTAGACATGATATTTGGCAGTGGGATCCTTCGGTTCCCAAAGAAATATCAAAGGTTCGGCTGCCATTTGTTGGCGTTAGTGCAGTGCTCATAACAGTAGATGGAGGTACGGAAACTGTCGTCTGCCCCGGCTCTGATCGGAAGTGATGTACTTAACCTGTCACAATTAGAGAAGTCTTTGGGTGTCCATATGCGATCATATGCATCATCTTTGTACCTAAACATCACAATTAATCAATAATCAATATAAATATTGAGGAAGAAGATACTGATTATTCAATTTTCTGAAAAGAAAGTTGAAATTTTTTTCTTCTTTGCCTTTACTACTTTTTATATGCAAACAGCTGCTGGTCTTATTTTTAACTAAATAGAGATATTGCAAGAGACGGACTCAGTATCAGGATACACAATGTTTACCGGACTGTTTGATTCGATATTGAACCGATATCATATCTTTTGTAGAGTGCAAGCGATCGAGACTCAGTTGGGTAAGAAGAATTTCTCAAAAGCCTGAGCTCTAGTGCTGATATAAAAGGTATTCCAAGACCAGTGTTTAGTAGACAAACAAGAATATCATTCGATATGGGAATATGTATGATCTCCTTCACTTCGATAGCGGATGCATTGTCCAATTTAACAGAATTCCCAGAGATTAACTCCAAGATAGAGATCGAATTCGGGTGGATTAGTTTGCATCATCGTAATTTCCGTACATGAAACTGGCTCTGATCAGATACTTACTGCCTTTTCCCGCTGCAGGATTTAAGGTGTAACAATTTCTCATACCTTCAGGAAAACTTCTTACATTATAGAATTGCTTTGCGAGTGTTTCAATCTGGAATTGGGATGATATATTCTTATTTATTCCAGTTTCCATGAAGGTTGAATCTGAAATGTACTTCAAGTTCGTTCTCTCATCGTTATAGCTAGAACCTGGCAGTATTCCGCAGTCGATGCTGATGAAGCCTAAGAGAAAAAAGAAAGTGAAAATGATGAGCTCCGTATATAGTTAGAGAAACAGCAGTAAATATCCGTGAAGTGACTCGTATACTTAGAAGTTCAAACCTGATTGATCCTGTGCATGTACCAAAACTGTGAGACCGAAAGTAGCAAGCAATATTGCATAAAAGAAAATACAATTGGACATCTTCATCACCTTCTTAGTTCTATGTTCTCTTACTGAGTGAATCAATACTTCCTTATATATGCAGGAATATCATGATGTGACAGAGTGTACGAACAACTTGGTCAATGGCCTTGTAGCTATCATCAAAATGATAGCCTGGTGTAGGATTAACTGGCATACTTTCCGTAGTAGACAACTAGACATTGCCTTTAGATGTATTAATGAAAATCGAATCATTCTAACAATACTATATTAACAAGAACAAATTGGAGCATAATTATTCTATAATCTCCCTCTTTCCTGCTATATATACTCCTAACTCTATGAAACTCATAGGGACACACCACAGAATAAGCCACTTGCATTTGATGACCTAGAGAAAAATTTGATAATTATTTTTAATTTTTTCAGATGTTCTTTTTTTTTCGCTGGAGTATAATATACATTAATCATCTAGTCAAGAGAATTCTTTTCTCCTTTTTTTCTTTTTTTTGCGTAAATGACCTGGTAATGGGACCTATGTTATGACATGCGTTAAAGACAAGTGGACATATGTTATAATACGAAAAGAATTTCAGCAAATCTTATAGCAGAACATGTTTAAGAGATAAGAGAAGATCTTAAAATTAATTGTTGATATGGCTTTGAAAGTTAAAATACACAAGTCAACTTCAATTGCGTAAAACAGGAATAAAAAATTCCAAATGTCTACAAACTTTAAAGAATGGCAATTTGTGTCCAACAGTCGACTGTTGCATACGATCAAAGTTAAGAGACCGAGTCTTGATTCTACATAATTAGAATGTTTCTCCACTAATGTCTGATTAATTTTCCCTCAATTTGCTAAGGTGTGTTGACCCTTTGCTGAATGCCAATTTGCTATTTTTATATAATCTTTGACAAATTATATACAATCTTAATTATTTATAAAATAAAGACCTAATTGATGTCTACAAGGCTCACCCGGATGTTACATATAGGTTCAGTATAAAAAGGTCAATGAATATTTATGAATTAATTAATGTGTATAAATTTACATCCCTTCCAATAGAATCCGTGCTTGATGAAGTCTTTCTTATATATATATACTGTCTTTCAACATCAGGTTGGCAATTAATTGCCCCTTCTAATAGGATAAAGTCTTTGTCCAACATGCTCAAATTCAATATACATATACATTTTGCATTAATTTCTCTGTAACGACATCATGGTAATTACAAATTACAGGAATACTTGACTTATAGGTTACAAGAAACTAACTGAATTCTAAAATATACTGCTCATTATAGTACATTGGCGAGATAAATTTTAAGTTCGCAACTGCTTCCTTTCATTTGAGCAAAGAAAAACCAAAATGGAGATAAAGATATTCGAACACTTCGTTTTAGCATTTCTTGGCATAATATCTCTCATAATTCTGGAGGTTAATGCCCAGAGTCAATCAGGTTTCAAAATTCAACTCAGATTTTTTCTTTATGAACTTTCATTGCTATTCGTTAACTTTATTACAGATTGGCTGCCTTCAATTTTTTGCCTCCTTCAGGTTTTATCAGCATAGATTGTGGGATATCAGGAATTTCGGGCTATACTGACAAGAAAACAGGGATAAATTACACTTCAGATGCGAACTATGTAGATTCTGGTATAAACAGTAAAATATCACCTGAATTCAACAGTGAATTTCTTGAACAACAGTTCTTAAATCTGAGAAGTTTCCCTGAAGGAAAAAGAAATTGTTATGCCATTAAACCACCGCGTGGTAATACTAAGTTCTTGATCAGAGCGAGATTTATGTATGGAAATTATGATGGCCTTGGTAAACCACCAAATTTTGATCTCCTTCTTGAAGCTGATATTTGGGATTCAGTGGAACTGGAAGATGAATCAACTATTGTCACCAAGGAGATCATCCATATTCCTCAGAAAAATCCTATATATGTATGTCTTGTAAACACAGGTTCTGGAACCCCTTTCATATCAGCATTAGAATTAAGGCCTGTGAAAAATTCAACCTATCCAACTCAATCAGGATCACTTTTACTATTTCAACGCTGGGATATAGGTTCAACATCCAATCAAACAATCAGGTAATTAAGATTCTTTTTGCTGGAACTTATTTAAATTAAACAATACAGTAAGATAGATCCTGAATTTCTGCCAGGATTTGGTAAGCTGAAGTTTATGGTCGTATATGATTTACGTAGGTATCCAGATGATGTTTTTGATCGTATATGGTCGCCAGACGGTCACTCTTTCTCCTACAAGTGGGTACCCATTAGTACCACGAGCAAAGTCGTCTCAATTACCGATTTGTTCCAGCCTCCATCTTCTGTTATGCAGACTGCAGTAGTACCAGTAAATGGTAGCAGTTTCTTACAGTTGAGTTGGGTGCCAAGTGATC
This sequence comes from Melia azedarach, assembly GCA_028052125.1. NCBI lineage: Eukaryota > Viridiplantae > Streptophyta > Magnoliopsida > Sapindales > Meliaceae > Melia > Melia azedarach. The sequence continues at coordinate 1,370,822 of CM051398.1, read as the reverse complement.
CCAAGTTCCAATATTATGCCTACTTGTTTTTTGCTGAAATTGACAACGAACAAGGCAATAACCTGGCTAGGGAAATGACCATCATAATCAATGGAATAAAGTGGTATGGACCTTTTCCTGCCTTATACTTAACTACAAATACTATATACAGCACATCACCTATGAGTGCAGAAAAGATTGAGTTCTCAATCAACGCAACCCGAAATTCAACACTACCGCCCCTCCTGAACGCCCTTGAGATATTTCGGGTAAAAGAAATCCTGCAATTGTTGACAAACCAACAAGATGGTAACTATATTTGTTCAACAATTTATTTATTATTTAAGTTTTAGGTGATAATAGTATCTGGTGTTTCCAACTTTTACATGTTCTCAAAACAATACAATTATTTTATCTGCATTAAATAGCTCTCTATCATTGCTGAAATGACCATCCTCTTATATAATATTGAATTATATATGGCCATCAAAAGGTAAGAATATACAACCTGAAGCTAGAAAAATTTTTAGACATTTCAATTAAGGTGAGGGGCAATTTAATATACAAATGAAGATATGATGTCCCTTATTTCTTATAGAATTGGTCATCATCATGATAATTCCTGAATTTTGTATGATTCAAAAAAATTAGCCGATGCTATCATGAATATAAAGTCAAAGTATGGATTGAAAAAGAATTGGCAAGGTGATCCATGCGTTCCCTAAAGTTCACTTGTGGCAAGGACTTAATTGCAGCTTCAATGATTATGATCCTCCTAGGATCACAGCACTGTAAGTTTACACCTTCAAACAAGCTGCTTAATTAGAATTATCTGCAAGACATTTTGTTAACAAAATTGGTGTACAAGCAGGAACCTATCATCAAGTGGAATAGCTGGGGAGATAGCTCCTTATATATCTAGTCTGACAGCGATAAACATCCTGTTAGTATCTCAATCATCTCCGAAAAATTTTGACACTACCATTGCCTTACATATTCTTCATTCAAAATTTGACACAAGACTACAATTTTTCAACTTATATTAATGATGAGAAGCAATTAATTAGCTTAACATTTTCAATTACCATGTCAGGGACTTGTCAAACAATAGTTTGACTGGACCAGTTCCTGAATTTCTATCACAGCTACCATTCTTGACAGAACTGTAAGTTAATTGAGATTATAATAAACAAGAAAAACTTCAATTGGTTATATATGAAGGAAATGGATCATATTTTGCTATTCTTTTTCAGAAACTTGAAAGGAAACAAACTCAGAGGTACGATTCCAGCTGGACTCATTGAAAAGCAGAGGAATGGTTTGCTGTCACTGAGGTTTGCTTAATATATTCAGTCAAAAGTTCTGGATCAATAGGATTATAATTCATAATTAGAAGCATTTGTTTACATGTTTAATAATATTAGCTTGCCTTTCTTGTTCAAAGCTTCAAACAATATTTTAGCGCTTTTTTGATATCTTAAAATTTTAATAATCATCCGTTAATTATAGTGCGGAAGGAAATCCAGATCTTTGTCCTGAAGCTTCCTGCAGTGGAGGAACCCATGAAAAAAACAGTAAGTTTGTTGTTCTATTAGTAGCCTCAATCGTTTCAATTTGCGTCCTTGCAACTGCAATGGCCGGTTTGTGGATCCTCAAAAGGCGAATACTAGGTACCAAAACCTCCAGGAAGATACTTATACACATTCAAATTTTCTGGCAAACAGAATTGAAAGTTTATATTCAAGGAATTCAAGAATACTAAATTCGTCATATTTATCCAGTTGGGAAGAACAAAGGATCATTTGAGTTGAAAAATCAAAGGTTCTCATACTCTGATGTAGTGAGAATTACCAATAACTTTGAGATGGTGCTTGGGAGGGGAGGATTTGGAACAGTTTACCATGGATACTTAGATGACATTCAAGTAGCTGTGAAGATGTTGTCTCCATCATCAGTTCAAGGATATAAGCAATTCCAAGCTGAGGTATATAAAGCAACTTCGTGCATATATACATTTTCATTTATGTAACACTAGGATATGGCTTTTTATTTTATGATAGGTCGAACTTCTAATGAGAGTTCATCATAAAAACCTGACAACCCTCGTTGGGTATTGCGATGAGGGCACAAACATGGGACTTATCTACGAGTTTATGGCCAAAGGAAACTTGCAAGAACATCTTACAGGTTTGTTTACATATACTCCTGCTATTTTCTAGTAAAATAGCATAGCTCATTCAATTTTGATAACAGGAGACGAAGCAGATATCTTGAGTTGGGAGGGGAGACTACGAATAGGAACAGAGGCTGCACAAGGTTTAAACATTGACGCAAATGCATGATTTTTCAAAATTCTGTCTTTAAAGTCTCTCTATCTCTTTTCTATCGAATTAAGCTTTTAATTAACTAAATGATTTAATATGTTTTGAATTTGAAACATAGGATTGGAGTATCTCCACAATGGTTGCAAGCCACCCATAGTACACAGAGATGTGAAGTCGACAAACATCTTATTAAATGAAAAATTCCAGGCCAAATTAGCTGATTTTGGCCTTTCAAGAATTTTTCCAGTTGAAGGTGGAACTCATGTATCAACAACTATTGTCGGTACCCCTGGATACCTTGACCCTGAGTATTTTATATCCAACAGGTTAACCGAAAAAAGTGATGTGTACAGTTTCGGAGTGGTTCTGTTGGAGATAATCACAAGCAAGCCAGTGATTGACAGAACCCACACTGAAAGAACTCATATAAGTGAATGGGTGAGCTTCAGGCTGGCAAACTGGGGATATCAAAAATATTGTTGATCCAAGATTACATGGAGATTTCGACATCAACTCTGTGTGGAAAATTGTAGAAATAGCTATGGCTTGTATTTCTCCAACTCCAACTAAAAGGCCAACTATGAATCAGGTAGTGATGGAATTGAACGAGTGCTTAGCAACTGAGATAGATCGTACGAAAACTGGCCGGGAGAATCAATCAAAAGATTCTATTGAATCTATCGGTGTGAATCTGCATAGTGAACTAGCTCCCCTAGCAAGGTAGTACAGTACAGCTGCCTTAATTTTTCAAAATGTACACTACTTCACTTCAGCATGGATGTATTAACATTAGCATGACAGGATTTAATCCTTCTATGATTGTGCAATTCAAGATTTTTTTTTAAATGCAATCTTTCTACTTTTATCCGAAAAGTCTAACCCATCAAATTTTCTTGTTAAATTTCTTAAATTATTTATTCTATATTCTAACAATTTCTTCCATTTACATATGTCATGCTTCTGTCAAGGGATCATTTATTTCTCTTCAATTATATTCTTTCTTTATTGTAGTTAGCATCATATTCCACATTTTATTTTGCTACGGGTACCATTAATTAACAGCATTCTTTGTTAACGTGTCCTATGTTTCAACATAACTGTTTCTATTCCGACCAATTGGATTCATCAAAGACTTAAAAGTCCAAGTCAATGAATGCAACGTTGTCTTTTCTATAACTCTTCCCCTTCTTATAAGTTAAAAAGTATTGTCGAGTTTTCTTGTATAAAATCTCTAGAAGTTGAAAATTCTCCCAAGTGCTTTCCTAAAACTAAAGTACGTTCAGATTAAATATAAATCACCCAATTAATAATTGGTGCTCCTAGCGTAATGCCTCAATGTGTTAAAAAAAAATTTAAAAATAAATTGGCTGGAATAAATGGAAATTAGTATTTAGTTGTTAATTAAGCAAATAGATTTTGGATATATAGTAATGTAACAAGCCGGAAGAGATCATTCAATCCTCAATTAAGCTAAGATTAAGATAGAATCTTATTTCTAATTAATGATAAAAGGTCTTGTTATATATTATAAGTGTCTTGTATTTTATGTATAGAGGATACTGTTTGCCTCATACTAATATGAACCAAAGAAAGTCCCGTTTTAATGATTTACAGACATTTGAGTTTTGTTCAATTCTTCAAATAAAATACTTCCTGCCAGGCTTTCTGTGCTAATCTCACCTTAACCGCATATCTTTTAGTAGTTTGATCTTTAGTATAAACTCTGAATTAAACTTATAATCAAATAATCACATGATTTAAGTTGTTTCTCTTAAAACCTAAGTATTGCTATAAGTCATTTATGTACAGACAATAAAGACAAGTTTTTAACTTCGATCTAAATAAAGAGGTTCTAAAAATGGATCCATACTTTTTTCAATGTCTCTATCAAACATATATGAAATCCCTATTTTAAACAATTTTTTACATTAGAAGTAAATCATTAAATCTACACTTTATATATTATATCACCAAATTTAATAGATGTCTATGCTAAATTTTCTCATTCAAAGTCGACGGTTTACTGCCCATTCTTTAAGGTTGGAGTCTATGCTCAAATAACACGTTCGAAGCTGAAAACTCTACGACTGCAATAATAATGGTAAAACGTAGGGTTTGAGCAATAAAGCTGTTGGAAATTATCCTAGTCGCCTGAGCCATGCAGTTTCGTACATTCCTATGGAAGCATATATAAATTGTAGGATTATATCTGCTTCACTTATTATCTCAATAAGAATAGAAAAATAAAGAAGGCAATGACGACTTTAACGAATTTCATTTATGCATTTCTGTGCATAGTTGCCCTTACAGCTCTTGTTCATGCACAGAGATCAGGTATCACTAGCGAACTGTACTTTTACAATTGTTATTCAAAGTATATATTGCAAGTCTATCTCTTTGTAATTAATTTGATTTATCTCTCCCAGGTTTTATAAGCATAGATTGTGGGACAAAAGGAGATTCTGGCTACACCGATGAGATAACGGGCATAGATTACGTTGCTGATGCAACCTTCATAGATACTGGTGTAAACCATAATATATCACCTGAATACAAAAGTGAAACCCTTGACCGGCAATTTTCAGATGTGAGAAGCTTCCCTGAAGGAGTAAGAAATTGTTACACCATAAAACTCGCAAGTGGCGAAATAAAGTTTTTGATCAGAGCGAGATTCATGTATGGAAACTACGATGGCTATGGTAAACCACCAAGTTTTAACATCACGCTTGAAGCTGATGGGTGGGATTCAGTGGAATTCCAAGACTCATCAACCATTGTCAGTAAAGAGATCATCCATATTCCCCAGAAAAATTATATATATGTCTGTCTTGTCAACACAAAATCCGGGACACCTTTCATATCAGCGTTAGAATTAAGGCCTTTGGCAAATTCAACTTATAAAACTCAATCAGGATCACTACTACTCCATGAACGGTGGGATGTTGGTTCAACAAGCAATAAAACAATCAGGTGAGTCATTAATAATTTTATATCACGAAATTTTAGTAGCTTGAATATACGTCGTTAATTTACAAATTAAATCTCTGTTTCTCTTAGGTACAACGATGATCATTGCGATCGCATATGGTCGCCCTACAGCTCCGACAACTGGGCAACAATAAGTACCTCGACATCTATTGTCTCCAATACGGTGTACAAACCACCATCCTGCTGTCATGAGAACTGCTGTCATACCAGGCCGGATGAAAGAAATTACTTGCGTCATTTTTGGCAGCCCAGGAATCCCGGATCGAAATATTATTTTTATTTTCATTTTGCTGAAATTGAAAGCAAGCCAATTAACCAAACTAGAGAACTAAGTATCTATACCAATGGAGAGGAATTTTATGGCCCTTTGTCTCTAGAATACTTGGACCCTACACACTATATACAGCATGCGCCCCGACAGCGGAAAAAGAATTGAATTCTCCATAGAAGAAACTGAGAAATCAACCCTACCACCCATCCTCAACGCCTTTGAGATATACGAGGAGAAAGAATTGTCACAATCGCTAACAGAGCAGCAAGATAGTAAGTTCTTCTGGACAATTTATTTTTCTCTCTCGGTTGTATATGTTAGTTCTTTTTATTTAATAAATTATAATGAGTATTATTCCTTGCATCTTTATGCTTGTAAAACGTACCTCAGTTGATGCTATTATGAATATCAAGTCAAAATACGGAGTGAAGAGAGATTGGCAAGGAGATCCCATGTGTCCCCAAAGTTTACTTGTGGCAAGGTCTTAATTGCAGCTACGATGATTATGAACCCCCAAGGATCATATCTCTGTAAGTATACATATTCAAACATTTTATGGGTTGAATAGTGCTTGGAATCTATTCATTTATCCTCACTTTGACTAAAACCCAACCACCTTTTTGTTTGACTTGGTTATATTTTTGGGATAAAGTCTTATAGGGAGACATCTCTACCGAGTTATTTATAGAATTATTTAAACGTAACATAAAGTTAGGTACACATTTTTTTTTTCCAGAAAAAAGTTTTATGTAGGACTATACGCCATCTGATAAATATAATATATATATATATATATGACACATGCATTTAATTAAAATTTAGTGGATCATAGATTCATAAAAGTGAATATAATAGTAAGAAAAAAATTAATACATGCGTTGTGCATTTACTAAATAGTACTATTATTGCAGTTATATACTTAGAACTTTCTCTTGGAAACTTTTAATTTAATCAGGACAATGATTAAGAAAAGTGAAACAGAAAATTTTAAAATGAGTTCCTTAATTCTATATGAGGACTCATATTTTGGAAGAGTAAAATTTTGCTCATCTACTTGCAAGTTTGATTTGTCCATAGAGCTTAAGTTTATCAGCGGGGTCATGGCCAGTTTTCGTGCACTCCAAGAGGCTTAATAGAGGCCACCTAGAAGACCGCTTCTTGAGCTCATATATATGTGTGATTATTAAAGAATACTGTCTATTGTAAAATTAGACAGTTAATATGCCTATAACTCGCTTGTGACTATGGAAGCCAAAATTATGAGAGAGGCATCGAGCCATCGAGTGATATGCATAGATTTACGTATTCCGAGGTGCAGTTTTGATGCATGGTGAGCTCGTTTGACAGTATTAGCGTATTTTGGATTACGAGGATTAACTTTCAACATTTATATACGTACTCCACCTCATTTAGAAAGCTATTCGATCGTTTATCTTTGGATGTAGAAGAGCCAAACTATCTAACATTGAGTACTTTGGTTTTAATTTGCCAACCAATTAATTGGAGCGCGACACATATATCAACACAACTTCCATACTTCTTAATTGTTAATCGGGCATGCAAGTGCAGGAACTTATCGTCTAGTGGAATTTCTGGGGAGATAAATGCATACATATTCAGCCTCACATCCTTGCAGTCCTTGTAAGCATCTCAATATCAGATTAAGCCTGTGTGTTATTAGCCTATATTAATGATAAGTACCAAGTCATATCTTAATTAACGTTTTTAATAATCACATTTTCAGGGACCTTTCAGACAATTATTTGACAGGATCAGTGCCCGAGTTTCTATCAGAGCTACCATCCCTGAGGGTGCTGTAAGTTATTTGGATATACCCATGGTGAACAAGGGGCGTTTCTCATGGTCAATTATTATAAAATTTAAAAACGATTTCATGTGCCAATGTTATGTTGCAGAAACTTGACCGGTAACAATCTCGAGGGTTCACTTCCAGATGGGCTCATTCAAAAAGCGAAGAATGGTTCGCTGTCGCTTAAGGTTTACTTTAATCATAAATCCATTGGGGGAGGGGGGTGTATATATAGAGGATAAAGTTAAGAGTACGGCCCCCTATAACTTTACAATCAGTAAGGCCGTTTGATTTGCAAATGAAAAACCTTTTTTCAAAAGTTTAGATATGATTCAAAATTTTGAGTCATATTTTTTTAGTATTTTTAATATCTGAAAATATTTTTAATATAATATTTAAAAATTATTTTTAAATTTTAAATGTGTGAAAATTTTGTTCGTTTGAGAATAATAAAAAAAATTATTTGATTAAATATATTTTTAAGAATAACTCCAAATTAAATTATTAAGTGTTGATTATACAAACTATTATTTTATTAAATATATTACACTTTTTATTTTTTTTAACTGTTATACAAAATAAAAATATACGAGTAAGTTGGGAGATTCAACCTCAAAATATAGTAACTGTAACGTTATACAAAAAAGTCGTTGTAGAATAACTATCAAATATTCTTGTGGTTAGTAGCAGCGCCTTAAAGAAAACTATCTGTTTCTTATTGTTTCAAAGTCTTACCATTTTATCATCTGTTAATTTTCTAGTATGGATGGGAATCCTAATCTTTGCCTCTCGGCTTCGTGCAAAGAGAAGAAAAATACGTTTATTGTTCCTATGATAGCATCGGTTGGTTCACTTTTTATCCTGATCTTAGCTGCATTGGCAATTTTATGGAGCCTTAGAAGGAGAGAAAAAGGTATGGAAATCAATACAGAATTTTATAGTATATTATTTGAGATTGCAATACTTTGACTTTTGTCTACAGTTATTGTCAAATGGAATCGTTATGTGTAAAGTATATATATAGGTATTATTTAAACATTTTAACTGAAATTCCCTTCAAATTAAATTGAAGCATAGCACTAACATCCTCAAATATAGTACGTACTCTTATTAATTTGATGTTTTTAGAAGATATAGATTGTTCCAGTAATTAGGAATTCGTGCTTAGTATAAAAAAACTTTGTCCAGCAGGGAAGAAGGGATCATTGGAGCCAAAAAATCGAAGATTATCATACTCTGATGTATTGAAGATTACCAATAACTTTGAACGTGTTCTTGGAAAAGGAGGATTTGGAACAGTTTACCATGGATACTTAGATGACGCTGAAGTAGCTGTGAAGATGCTCTCACCATCATCTGTTCAAGGGTATAAGCAGTTTCATGCCGAGGTATATATGTGTGTAATGTAACTCAATAATACAAAATTTTCTACCTATTTCGTACGTGTAAATGTAATGATAAAGTTTTAAGAAGAAAATAATAATGATAAAATTTAATCACAGGTGGAACTTCTTATGAGAGCTCATCATAAAAACTTGACAATCCTCAAAGGGTATTGTGATGAGGGCGCAAACATGGGACTAATCTATGAGTTCATGGTCAACGGAAACTTACAGGCACATCTCTTAGGTTTGTTTATTTGTTGTAGCATAGCTAGATAGGTCAATCAATTATTTATTTATTTTAACTTTTGCGTTGTTTATCTTGATTTTATTTTTTTCTAAATTTTCATACCTCAAACGGAAATTTTGCATACATATCATGCAGACAATGGAGCGGATACTTTGAGTTGGGAAAGGAGACTTCGAATAGCCACAGAAGCTGCACAAGGTTGGGAAGTATATATATATGATTTGTAACTTTGTTATTTTTACAATTTTTCTACACTTCTCTATCCAATTAATTAATCTTGTGACAATTTAAACTAACATGCATCCTTTGAACTTGAAATGTAGGATTGGAGTATCTTCACAGTGGTTGTAAGCCGCCCATAGTACATCGGGATGTGAAGTCTGCAAACATCTTATTGAATGAAAATTTTCAAGCCAAATTAGCTGATTTTGGCCTTTCTAGAATTTTTCCAGTTGAAAATGGAACTCATGTGTCAACAACAATCGTTGGAACCCCTGGCTACCTTGACCCTGAGTAAGTAGCCCAACTCTTCATTAACCATAAATTTTGATACTCAAATTTAATCTTTAAAAATTGTTAAATAAATTGTCTTTAATCAAGTGATATGTTAGAGATTGAGATACACCTTTTATGTCATAGCTGTGTGAAATATGATACTAACTATTAAGTATAAGTGCGAATGGTTGATAAACATTGACTGCCGAATAAAAGTAAGTGTCTTTTAAAATTGAATAAAAATATAATAGTTGCAAATATAACTTTTAGTTGCATAAAAAAAAAACATAGTTTTAAGATCTATTGAAAATTATCATGGAATGAATAATGTATTTTGGTCTGCAGGTATTATTTATCAAACCGATTAACTGAGAAAAGCGATGTCTACAGTTTTGGAGTCGTTCTCTTAGAGTTGATCACAACTCAACCTGTGATTCAAAAAACTCCTGAGAGAACTCATATAAGTCAATTGGTTAGTTTCATGCTTGCAAAAGGGGATATCAAGAATATTGTTGATCCAAGATTACGGGGAGATTTCGACATTAACACTGTTTGGAGAGCTGTAGAAATAGCTATGGCTTGTGTTTCTCCAACTTCCACCAAAAGGCCGACTATGAATCAGGTTGTGATTGAACTGAATGATTGTTTAACGAAGGTGCATGAGACTGCACTGAATGATTCGAATGGATTGGTGATGGATTTGAATCTTCAGAGTGAAATATATCCCCTAGCAAGGTAGTAATTATTATGTACCCTTCTGATCAGTATATTATATATAGCGTTCTGGACCTTAGAACTTGTTGATCCAGTGTTGTAGTGTACCTGAAGAAAATAAGAAAGCAGAGAGATTAATCTCTCCTTTGATTAATGTACTTTTTATCATGAAAATACAAACTATATATTTTATTCTTGCAATGAATAATCATTTATTTTTTTAATTTCATCAAACATTATCATTGTAGTATGATGTAGGTGGCGAAAGAGGAAAGAAAACAAAGTCGCAAAATAAAATAGGACAATAAATTTACATTGATGGATTTTGATATTAACATAACTAAATAAATCTTGATGTTGTGTTATTAATTTAATTGAGAAGATTTACTTTGAATATCATATCACTTGAGATAAGAAAGATTTACAATAATAATTTTTGAAAGTGTATTATTATTTTTGAAAATATTTTCAAGTTGTATATACAAACATATGTGACATTCAAAAGAATGTACATGTTAAAATATGTGTTAAGCTCCTCATTTATTAAAATTCAATACATATTTAATTAATATTGATTAACAACTTTAGAAAACAAACTTTCGTATTTATATTCTTCCTTCTAATTTATTTGTTTTTTTTACTTTATTTTCTTTCAATGTTGTAGTTAGGATCATATTGTACGCTATATATATTTAATTTTGGTACAAGTACGATTAATAAACTTATATATGTACAGAACAAAATATACAATTAAATTAGTAACAAAAGTCTTTGTTAACGTGTTGTTTGTGCCGACATAACTCCGACCAATTAAATTCACAACTCACACGTCTTTTAAGTCAATGAGTCAACCTTCTCTCATAAGTCTTTTTCTTAACTCTTCCTCTTCTTATATGTTAAAAGTCTTGGTCCAATATTTGATTCTCCTACTCAGACAGCGCGTTAACAGCTTCTTCTTGATTAATTCTCGGGGGTGTACCCAATTTTTGTTTTATTTGACTCTGATCCCTCTCTCTCGCTTTCTCTTTATACGTAATTGATAATATATATATATATATATATATATATATATATATATTACCCTTCGAGTCTTAATTAAAAAATATATTCTGCACTATATTTTCTAGCCCGATTGCAACGATACTAATCCTTAACAAGAGTTTTTGTTAACGTGTTCTGCCTTCCAAGTCCAACCAATTGAAGTCACCAAACTCAAATTAAGTCCAATTCAATGAATCAATGTAGTCTTTTTTAAAACTCTTTCCCTTCTAATAAGTTAGAAAGCATTGTGTTGACATATTGTACAAATCGCTACAAGTTGAAAATTCTCCCAAGTGCACTAATAATTTCCTACAATTAAATTATGTACTTCTCATTCAATATCAATCACCCGATTAATATATAATTGCTCCTTCCAGCCTAGCGGGTTAAGATTTCTTTTCCAATTTTTTTATTGTATGAATAAATTAAAATTAGCAATTCATTGTTAATTAAGCAAATAAATTTTATCATTCCATACTCTTTGGACATGTTTGGTATTAAGGTATTCTATCTGCAAAGTCATAGCTACTATGATATGGAAGCAAAAACTTATTAAATAGAAGTTGTGTGTTTAATAACCACTAACTAGTTTTAAAACTAGTTGTTGGGGAAAGTAAAATATGATTTGAAAAAAATATATTTTTATAAATATTTGATAATTATGTATAAAAGATAAGTGTTTAAATTTAATTTTTTATATATTTACTTATTTTTTCTATATTTAATAATTAAATTAATTCTTTTTTACATGTTAAATAATGGAAGAATATGGTCATGGATTTTAGTGTTTGAGAGAAAAAAATTTTAAAAATAATAGAAGGATGTAATTTAAAAAATATTTCTATTATACATTCATTTTAAAATTTATCAATTATATCAATGATAATAATTATTAAAAAATTAAAATAAAATATATGTTATATTTTTACTAAGTTGTACCATGTGAACATAACTTGGCAAGTTAGAATATACTTGACTTTTTAAATTCAAGTAATAATAAGAAACGAGAATATAATATTCTGTTAGTGAAGTTTCTCATTTCTATTCAAAATTTTAATAAAAAAATAACTAAGTTTAGATATGAAATAGTCTCACCTAAGATTTTTTGTTTTTTTTTAGTGCTTACTTCTCAGGCAAAGTTGATGATTAAATCCCATTGAAATCTTTGTTTTACATGGTTAAACTTATTGTATAAATTGTTATATATTATTGTATGGTATTTCAAAATACCAATAACCTACATTAGTTAATAACAAGTTTTATGAAATGTTTATATATAAAAGTACCTCTAAAGTAAGTTAACATGGAGGAACCCTTCACGTACAAGACGAGTCAGTCTAAGCTCAATTCTAGGCGTGTGATGGACTTGTTTTTAGACTTCACTGTAATTATGCAGTTGAAGATATAGATCTCAAAATACAGATATTATTTAGAACTTATTTTCAAGTAAATTTACACTTAATTATTTTATATCTTTCGAAGAAATAGTCTCAAATAATAGTCATCACGCCACAACATGACTGAGTGCACAAGAATGATTTAGTGACAGAATGTTACCTGGCCCTGTCATAAATTACGAGGGTGAAAATCTGTGATTGGCTAATTTTCAGCAAGTAGCCATATGAAGTCAAATGGGATGAACAAGAGGTCTACATTATCATGATAATCGACTCAACAATTACTTTACCAAATACAAATTTTGGGTTCATGATGCTGACATTACAGTTGAGATGAGTTTAAATCCACATATTAAAATAGAAGTCACCGATGATATTAATGTATAAATTATAACACGGTTAGATATAAAGAAATATTAGTGTTGATTTGTTGAAAAGAATAATTTCTAACACGTCATCCAGCAACCAAGTGGAAATTGAAGTTACTCATTTGTCTTTAATCATAAGTAATTTTAACGAGTCCCATCTCTATGTTTGAGTCCTCTGTGAGCATTGAGCATAGATTTCTTGCACCTGCAGTTTATTTTTTTCCATAGGCATTTGGAACAGATTTAAACCCAATAATGTTAGAAATTTCGAAAAGGAAAATTCTTAATAAGTTATATGTGGCAATATTGATAATTATCTCTGAACAACATAATTTATTTTTCTTAACCCTAAGAAAAATGTAATTTCAAATATCAAATAAATTGTTTGGCTGTCAACAACGTGAGTGGTCCTGATATCCTCGTCATTTAGACATTTTCTTATTCTCAAGGGTTATTACTCCTTATATTAAAGAAAAAATTTGTCATATTCATTGCATTCTATAAGCACCAATTGTAGAGAAAAAAATAAATAACTCCCTCTCTTATTTATCTCATTGATTATAATATTAATAGTACCAAATAAGAATATATACAGCTTACAGATATTGCTGTGAGTCTGCAAGCCCTTAGAATCAAAAGAGGACGATGGATATGTCCAGGTATTTTCTGCTGGTAATACTGCATGCTGCTGTTTTCCTAGTTTTGCTGGTTAATTCCCAGGATCAGTCAGGTTTGATAATCTTGATCTCTTAATTACCCATATTAATAATTTCTTCTAACCAAGCATATAAAGGGCCGAGGTTTTCCTTTCTTTTACCTCTTAATTTTCTCAGGTTTCATAAGCATAGATTGTGGGATGCCAGAATCCAGCTATAAAGACGAGACCACAGGAATACATTATGTTTCTGATGCTACTTATATAGACACCGGTGTAAGTATGAATATATCATCAGACTACAAAACCGAACACCTTGAGAAACAATACTGGAACGTTCGTAGCTTTCCTGAAGGAACCAAAAATTGCTACACCATAAAACCCACACAAGGCAGAAACAATAAATATTTGATCCGGGTAGGATTTATGTATGGCAACTATGACGAGAAAGAGCAATTGCCAACATTTGAGTTGTATCTTGGAGCAAATTGGTGGACACAGGTGATACTGGATGGTCCATTCAATATCACAACCAGGGAAATAATACACTTTTCCTTGTCAGACAACATATATATTTGTCTTGTAAATATAGGATTCGGGACACCTTTTATATCATTTCTAGAGCTAAGACCATTGGACAACGATACTTATGTGGCTGAATCCGGATCCTTGGAACTCTTCAGCCGGTTAGATTTTGGTTCGTCTGCCGATCAAATAGTAAGGTGAGCTATTGTCTGTACCATTATTTGCTTAATTCATACTTGGTTCTTCATCGGATGCCTAATTTAGAAAATAGATTCCCAGAAGATGTTTATGATCGCATATGGTCAGCTTTCAACTACGAAGACTGGATACAAACAAGCACTTCCCTTATCATTGATTCCTTAGATGGAGACGATTATCGTTTACCGTCTAAAGTTATGGAAACTGCAGTGACACCGGTGAACAATAGCATCGTCTTGGAATTCTACTGGCTGCGAGATGATCCCACTGCTGAATTTTATCTCTACTTGCATTTTGCTGAAATCCAAGAGCTCAAACCCAACCAGTCTAGAGAATTCAACATCTGTCTGAATGGAGACTTCTGGCATGGACCTGTAGTTCCTAAGTACTTACGCAGAACTACAATAGATAGTAAATCAGCACTGAAAGGAACAGAATTCCATGTTTCACTCAATGAAACCAACAGTTCTACCGTTCTGCCTCTAATCAATGCGGCTGAGATTTATCTGGTGAGACAATTCGCCCAATCAGAAACAAATCAAGAAGATGGTATGACCTTCTCAGAGTTGCTCTTATATTTTACATAATGCCTATATGTCGTTCCCTGATCGCTGTCTTCTTGCATTGCCTTCAAATTGAACTACCAGTGGATGCCATTATTAATATAAAATCGAATTATAAACTAAAAAGACATTGGCAAGGAGATCCATGCTTTCCTGAAGATCACATATGGGATGGTCTTAATTGCAGCTACAACGGTTCTGATCCCCCTAGAATCATATCCTTGTAAGTTTATGCATTATTTCAAGTGAATTAATACGCTGGCTAGCTTCTTAATTTTTTTCAATCATATCTAAATAAATAATTGAACATATATTCAGGAACTTATCATCTAGTGGACTGACCGGAGAGATATCTTCATACATATTCAATCTCAAAATGATAAAGTATTTGTAAGTGCCATAATCTCTTAGTCAAGAATAAAATATCACCGATAGTCAGAACTAATATTAATAAATAAATTTATGCTCATTTCAGGGACTTATCAAACAATAGTTTGACTGGGTCAGTACCTAATTTTTTATCTGAGCTTCCATTCTTGAGGGTCTTGTAAGTATTCTGATTTATAACAGTTTGTTAGTATTATTAGCAAGAATTCATATTCAAGACAATATTATAGTATTCTCTACCTTTGCAGGAACCTGCAAAAAAATCAGCTCTCAGGTTTTGTTCCTGAAAAGCTTATTGAAAGATCGAAAAATAGAACACTGTTATTAAGGTATGATTTTCTTCCGTGAATATAAAATTCGCCGTTCATTTTTTACTTCATATTCAACTTTTTCATGATTATAGCTTATTGTTAATACTAATTGGTTTGTAGCAAATTTTTTAATTTTTATTTAATATAATATAAAAACATTTAAATTTGAAATTTTAGTCGACATCCAAATTGGGCTCAACTCAAGTATATTAACGTATTCAAGGTTTCAATTTCCTGGACGTAGATCCAGATCCTGAGATGGGCCGAGCCTGGATTTTAAAGGGGGAGGCGGCCCTTTTTTTTCTTCTTTTTTATTTATTTATTTATTTATTTTTGGATAAACTGCGCCAACCTTCTAGGCAGAGAGGAATCTACAAATCTAAAGTCTAGTATTTGAATTAATCAAAAACCAATTATGCAAGTACAGTGTGGGCAAAAATCGAAATCTTTGTGCATCAGAAACATGCAACAAGAAGAAGAAATTCATTATTCCATCGGTTGTATCAATTGGAGCAATTTTCGTCATCCTACTGACTGCTGTGGCTATCATTCGGAGCAAGAAAAGGATAAAGCAAGGCATTATATTAGACGCAAACGCACGGAAAGCAAATGCCGAGGGCAACAGAAAAAGTGTTGCATTAAAACTGGAAGGTCGGCAGTTTTCATATTCTGAAGTGCTGAATATTACCAATAACTTGG
Source organism: Melia azedarach (assembly GCA_028052125.1). NCBI lineage: Eukaryota > Viridiplantae > Streptophyta > Magnoliopsida > Sapindales > Meliaceae > Melia > Melia azedarach. The sequence goes on along the minus strand of CM051398.1, from coordinate 1,354,465 downwards.
AGAAGACTTTAGGAAAGGGAGAATTGGGAACAACTTATTATGGCCGCTTAGATGACGCTACTCAAGTTATTGTGAAGATGTTCTCTCAATCCTTTGTTCAAGGCTATAATAAGCAATTCCAGGCTAAGGTAGTTTTGGTGTCAGAAATCCTTTTAATATAAACTTTGATTAATTCGTATGTGTTGAACTTGAATTTGAATAACAGGCCAAAGTTCTTATGGGAATTCATCATCCAAACTTGGCTACCATTGTTGGATATTGCGATGATGGCACCAACCAGGGGCTTATTTGTGAGTTTGTTCCTAATCAAAGCTTGGAACGGCATTTATCTGGTAATAGAAGTGTTCTGACTTCAATTCTGCTGGAAATTTTAGAGATTCATTGTCAGAAAACAAGAGAGGGCAACAAATTTCAATAATAATTTCCTTACTGCAGATAGAAACACAAGTTTCTTGAATTGGGAAGAAAGACTTCTGATAGCAATTGGCACAGCCCAAGGTAAGAAAGCAGCAGAAATTCCATTTTCTTGTCTTTAATTCATTTTATTTCTAGCTTGTAAATGAAGTAGCTTATTTGGAACCTGAATTTCCAGGATTGGAGCATCTTCATCATGGTAATAAGACGCCAATTATCCATGGAAATTTGAAGTCAGCCAATGTATTACTAAACCAACACTTTCCGGCCAAACTAGCTGACTTTGGGTTTTCCACAGTTCTGCCAGCAGTAGGTTACACTGATTCAACAGAAGATGTTACCACAACAGGCTACCTTGATCCTGAGTAAGTATTCCTTCTATTAAAAGTTTTCATTTTACTAGTTTTAATAATATATGTAGGTGGGCAGAATAGCTTCCCAACCAAAATACATCTCAAATTTTGAAGGAAAAATCGAAATCTGTGTAATTCAACTTAATTTAAAAAAAAAAACACTTAATATTAAAAGCAAAACACTGAATGTACGGTAAAGTGACATTAACTCATTCAACAGCCACATTTTTACTCGACAGTTAGTTTGGGATTCCATTTCATATCAATAGTGACAGCATGTACCTCAATTGTAAACATTCTCTAAATAAACTTACATGCCTGTTATTGCCTCCAGGTTCTATGTCTCGAAGAGGTTGAACGAGAAATCTGATGTCTACAGCTTTGGAATTGTTCTCATGGAAATAATCAGTAGCCGGCCTGTAATTGACAAAACGCAGGACAAGACTCATATAAGTCAGTGGATTAGCTCAATGCTTGCTAAAGGGGATATTGGGAACATTATCGATCCAAGATTGAAAGGTGATTTTCACATCAACTCTGTCTGGAAAGCTATAGACACAGCAATGGCATGCATAACCCAGACTTCTGCTAAAAGGCCAAGTATGAAATATATAGTGATGGAATTGAACGAATGTTTAGCAATAGAGAGAGCTCGAAAGAAAGAGAGCCACGAGACTGAATCAAAAGATTCCATTGAAATGGTCTCAGTAAATCTCTATAATGACTCCATTCCTCTAGCTAGGTAGCACCTCAACAAATTAAAACTCTGTGCTTTTGTTCAACTTCCAGAAGAAAAAGAGTTTGTAGTTAAATTCAGTATAATTCCATGTACAGTGTGGTGGAACATTTTATGTTTTACTATTCCATATTTGACTTCAATTTTTTGCCAAAATTGCATGTCATTCAGAATCCATGATTGGTGATGGTAACATGATGCAGACATTTCAGTTGAACTTCATCCAAGTTTCTGCTTGTTATATATCAATAAAGTTGACAAGATCTCTAATCTAGCTACAACATAATCTCAACAAATTTAGATATTTTAATGACATACCAAATACCCTTGAATAATTCAGTTTCCCAGCAAAAAGAAATAAAGTAAAATCTGAACGTTTGGTGGACTTTGATCCTGTTTTATTTATACACTATACTTCCCAAGGTTGGTAGATTGTCAGCACCATTAATGATGCTACCTACTTTTCTGTATTTGACCATATTACTTATAAATCTCCAGGAATGTTACAGCTTGGAAAAATTCTAAATATTGTACTAGTCAATGGACTCTAAAGCATCATTTGCAAGATTAAGAAACCTGAAATAAACATGAAGGATCAGCATGACAATGTTTAACATTCCTGCTAATTAAACAGTAAATAAATAAATATTAATAATAACACATTGCACTAACAAATTGATCAGCAGGAATTTATGGTGTTCATCATCTTTTGCTAGTAAACTTATTGACTAAGTTGCTACGATACTTCAGTTTTATTTTTGTATTCCAGCAACTTGCAAGTAGTTGAGGATTACTAATCCATTTGAAAATCTGTAAAGCATTAGGAATCTGCAAGTCTGGGTGAAAAGCTATGGCCAAGTGCTTTTCCTGTGCAATACTGCCTTTTGCTTTCACAGTTCTGGTTCTTGCCCAGGATCAATCAGGTAATTTTAATTATGATTTTCATATGGTAAAGCAAGGTCTTCTCCCTCTTACTCAATCTCTATGTTTACAGGTTTTATCAGCATAGATTGTGGAATGCCAGAAGATTCAAGCTATAAAGATGAGACAACAGGAATTAATTATGTTTCGGATGCAAAGTTCATACACACTGGTATAAGTCAGAACATATCGCCCCAGTATAAGACTAACACACTTGAACAACAGTTCAGGAATGTCAGGAGCTTCCCTGAAGGAACCAGAAATTGCTACACCCTAAAACCTTGGAAGGGCAAAGATAATAAATATTTGATCAGGACACGGTTTATGTATGGGAATTATGATGCCAAAGCACAAATACCAGAATTTGACTTGTATCTCGGAGTTAACAGATGGGGCTCAGTGAAATTGGAGAAAGCGGACTCTATCCTGACCAAGGAAATCATACACACTCCATCTTTGGATTATATACACATTTGCCTAGCAAACACAGGATTGGGAACACCTTTCATTTCAGCATTAGAGCTAAGGTTTCTGAAGAATGGTACTTATTTAACTGAATCCGGATCCCTGGAACTTCAATACCGATTAGATTGTGGTTTAGATGAAGAAGAAACAGTCAGGTGAGCAAATTTTCCGTCATTTATATATTGTCTATCAAGATTATATACAGAAATGATCTAACTTTTGCTACAAATACCTCCATTAGGTTCCCTGATGATATTCATGATCGAATCTGGTCACCACTTAACACAGAGCTCTGGTATGTGTTGAGTACTAGCATTAAAGTAGACGCGAATGGTGACAATGGTTACCAACCAGGATCTAAAGTGATGAGGACTGCTGTAACAACAATCAATGGTAGCGATGCACTTGGATTTAATTGGGAGAGTGAAGATCCCACCTCCCAATATTATATCTACATGCACTTTGCTGAAATCCAAGAGCTCCAAGCAAATGAGTCAAGAGAATTCAATATATATTTGAATAACAACTTATGGTTCGGACCATCGGTTCCTGATTATTTATCAACAACTACAATATACAGCACGTCAGCAACAATGGAATCAAAATTTGAGGTTTGGATCAATTCAACCAAAAATTCAACCCGTCCTCCTCTCATCAATGCTTTGGAGATATATACCGTAATATATCTTCAAGACTTAGAATCAAACCCGCAAGACAGTATGTTTCTCCTCTTATCAACACATTATTTTGATCTTCCAGGATAATTACACATAATCAATTCTCCATATTGATCTTTAAATTATACATAGTTGAGGCTATCAATAACATCAAGTCAATATATGGAATAAAAAAAAATTGGCAAGGAGATCCATGTCAGCCTAAAGCTTACTTGTGGGAAGGACTTAATTGCAGCTATGATGCATATGATCCACCAAGAATCATATCCCTGTAAGTTAATTTATATATGTTTCCACTGAGAAGTATTAACTAGCTAATGTTTTGTATTAGTTTCAATATTTTCTGAATAAGATTATTTAAAACATACAATCAGGAATCTTTCTTCAAGTGGATTGAGTGGGGAAATACTTCCTTATATATCCAATCTCACTATGCTACAATATTTGTAAGTGACCATTTTTTGGAGCTACAATATCTTAAAACTTGAATTATTCTATCAAAATCCATGTCTAACAAAATATTTTACTGATTATAGGGATTTATCAAACAACAATTTAACTGATATGGTGCCAAATTTTCTGTCTCAACTTGCATTCTTGAAAGTGTTGTAAGTATTATTTCAGTTTTGGAATTAACATTTCTTTTTTCTTGTTAAGAAACTGGTGACCTTATCTATAATTTGCCTTTGGTCACAGGAACCTGGAAGGGAACAAGCTCTCAGGTTCAATTCCACCAGAACTCATAGAAAAATCAAATAATGGAAAACTGATACTAAGGTATATTACTTATCCCAATGTATATATAACAATTCAACTTTCACCCTCTCCAGGACCTTGACTCAGTTGTAGATGTGAAATGGGTTTGAATGAGTACTCTGCTGAATCTTTCCTACAGGGGAAATTTTAAAATTTAAATATCATGCTAATTAACTAACTTCAAATTCTTACATTCATGCAATTAAGTAACTTCAATTCTTACACTTCTATTGATTATATTATCATGCAAGTGTGGGAAAGAATCCAAATCTTTGTCCATCGGTTTTATGCAAGAAGAAGAAGAAAAAGAAGTTTCTTGTCCCTATAGTGGCATCAGTTGGTGGATTTGTCATCCTTGTATTACTAGTGGCAGTGCCAATCTTTTGGGGCCTTAAAAGGGGAAAACAAGGTACACATACACTAAACAATAATGTGATGATTTTATAGCTCATGAAACCTGAAACCCCTGAAAAAGGAAAGATAAATATATGATTACTTAACATTTAATCATTCTACAGCAGGCACAAGTATGAGGAAAGTGAACAGTGAATCAAAGCAAAAGGATGAGACATTGTCAGAGTTGAAGAAAGGACAATTTTCGTACTCTGACATTCTCAAAATTACCAACAATTTTGAAAGGGTTGCTGGGAAAGGAGGATTTGGCACAGTTTACCATGGCTATTTAGGTGATACTCAAGTAGCTGTCAAGATGCTATCTCCTTCATCAATTCAAGGCTATAAGCAATTTCAGGCTGAGGTAAATTTAAAAACAAAAAAAAAAAAAATTCTCAGTTATTCCAAATTCAGAATATTTTATTTTACCATTTGTGTTAAAAGTACAGGCGAATCTTCTCATGAGAGTTCATCATAGAAACTTGACTACTCTTGTTGGATATTGCGATGAAGTCACAAACTCGGGGCTAATCTATGAGTACATGGAAAAGGGAAACTTGGAAGAGATGCTATCGGGTAACTATTATTCTTAAAATACTATGTAATTTATGAAATGCCTTTTATTTTTGGGGTCACAGGTCACTGAGAAAAGATTTAATACTTGGACCGTAACTTCATAACACCAGAGAAAAACCCAAATTTCTTAAGTTGGGAAGAGAGGCTTCGAATAGCATTGGATGCAGCACAAGGTCAGGAAAAATATATAGTTTGCATAATTTCTCTTTTGACATCAAGTGAAAAAAAAATATTGGAATTTGAATTGCAGGATTGGAGTATCTACACAATGGTTGTAAGCCACCAATTATCCACAGAGATGTCAAATCTACAAACATTCTATTGAATGCAAAATTCCAGGCTAAACTAGCAGATTTTGGAATGTCCAGAATTTTCCCAGTTGAAGATGGCACTCATGTCTCAACTGTAGTTGCTGGAACTCCAGGCTACCTTGATCCTGAGTAAGTGCTTCTCTTCTTCCAATTCCAGGCTATATTTGTAACCGTTGTACAGCTACTTAGTTAGAACATGTCTGGTAAACACCCACATTTACTTAGCAGTTTAACGTTTACCAACGAGCCAAGTCATTGATTTTCAATCTCAAACATATCCTTAGAATATCAGCTATCACCTCTATTTATTACAGGTACTTCATCTCAAACAGATTGAATGAGAAAAGTGATGTGTTCAGCTATGGAGTAGTTCTTCTAGAAATAATCACAAGCAGACCATCAATAGCCAAAAACCGAGAGAAAACACACGTGGTAGAATGGGTGAGTTTCATGCTTGCAAAAGGGGATATCAAGAACATTATTGACCGAAGATTACAGGGAGATTTCGACGTGAACTCTGTCTGGAAAGCTGCAGAATTAGCAATGGCTTGTGCATCACCAACTTCAATCAAAAGACCAAATATGACACATGTTGTGATGGAATTGAACCAGTGTCTAGCAATGGAGCTAGCTCGTAAAAATGAGACTGAATCAAGAGAGGTAATTGAAATGGTTGCTATGAACATGAATCCTGGTTTGAGTCCCCTGGCAAGGTAGTAATTAACAAGCTTGGAAAAGTATTTGGTGTCTTGCAAATTAAGTGGATGCTCTTTATATATCATGTTATATGCTAAAATAATTACTTTCAGTGATTTACAATGGCAATGGACTGGATTATGGTCATGAAAGACCCATTCTTGGAACCCAATTTGATCGAAGTGGGTTTAGTATAGTTTGGACCCAAACCATCAAGAAGAAAATTTTGGTCAGCCGGCTCAAGAGAGCTGAGGATCCAGAGGCCAGAGCCTGTAAATTATTTTGATATAAATACTGAATTCAGCAAAATGCTATATTAAACTTACCCAGTAAAATCAATATTGTAAACTAAATGCCAATTCTAGAAGACACAAATTTGTCAAGCTCAAGTTGAATCCTGTATATTTTGTTGACTACAATAAATTAACGAGAATCATGTTCTTTGAATCTGGATGGATTTTATTGATTTATGATAAGATGTGAATAAAGACAAATTCTAAAATTCATACATCTTGAATTCAGTTCATACCAACACAAAATATTACGTTTAGATTACATTTACAGTACTTAATTTTGAAATAATACAACCAAAAACTGGTATTTAATACCTTTATAATGTATACAAATTACCCAACAACTTACATACAACAGTTAATTTCATTTTACAGCAGTAACATGTAATACTTATTGGAGATTTAACTTCTAGACAAATTAAGAGTTGAAGATCCAGACGGGGGAAGAATTAGAAGAAGTCAGCAATTTCTGCCTAAGAATGATCAATGATTGGAGGCCAATGGTGTGTATGGAGTGACTTATGCTTCGGACCAATGTTCTACATACGAAAATGACAAGTCGTTTTTTTTGTTCTTACTTCTTATAATATTGAGGCTAATAATAGTAAGTCAGCTCCCTATCAAATTATATAGCTGTCCACAGCAATAATACAACAACAACAACTAGCTAGAGCATATATAGCATAATACATCACAACCGTTCAACAATTAAATTACAAGTCAAATTTCTCCCACTTGTGATAAAAAGCAAAATGGGATTTTCATAAGTCTTCAATTCCATTCCACACACGCAAATAATAATTAGTTATATGTTGAGACAATATTTTCAGAAAACATGCATTAATATTGTCAACTTTGAAGTATCATAACAAAACGTTAAAAAGAATAAAATAATTAAAAAAAAAAAACCAAGATCGATGAGAGATCTGGGGTTCCCTTTCTCAACAGAAATATTTCTAAATTTAGCAATTATAGTTATACAACCCCATCCACACAACCCTTCTTTTATTCAACCACAAACCCCCTTTTCAACCCCTTAAAAGCCAAAGCCAATATTCAACACCCCCTCTATCCAAACTCCCAAAAGTTTTTTTCCTTTTGTTTTATTATCATACATCCATTTATTTATTATATAGTTAATAATTTAGTTGTATAGTAAATCTTGATCATATATCAGAGATTAGTTAAGTTGATATCAGAAAAAAAAATTCTTAGTTCAAAATTATAACGAACATATTATACTATCATTTTTTTTGGTGGGGTTAATTGTTTTTATTAGATGTACGTCATTGAATGTCATCAATGAGCAATATAATTAGTTGTAAGAATCTTGGGTGATTAAGAATAATTAAATAATGAAGAAAAGAATTAAGCAGAGAACAAAGGGTGATCACCTGCCAAAAAAGAAGCATAAACATGTGCTAAGCAATGAGATTGGGGAGATTTTCAAGAGCACGCTTGGGGTTGATTTAAGGAGACAGGACCACTGACTCTACTTCACGGTTCTTAAGAGAATGTCTCTTGCATTGGTTAGATACATCATACATAACAAATTACATTTAGTTAAAAATAATTAAAATAAAAGATCTCAGCTAAGTACACAAAAATATTCATTAAAAAAAGGGGCAAAGTTATTAATTAAACAAAATAAAGTGATCATGAACATCACTTTCTAGCCCTTGATCTTAATCATAAGTGCTATAATTGCTAAACCTTTTTACAAAAGGTTGTCTAAAAGCTTAATCATTTCCAACCCTTCATATTTGCTATTCCACTACGACAATATTTATCTTCGATCCATATGCTTTGAAAGAGAAATTACAACAGTGGAAGCAGCAAAAACAATAGTGGAAATAGAACAAATATTCTTCTCTCTTACTGCTCTTGGGATATGGATGTCATGATGAAGATTTATGAAACCTGTCATTAGTGAAAAAGCTTTGAGATTCTTGATGATCAAAGAAGATCTAATGATCAAGATTATGATATGGACCTCGGATCAGTATTTGTACTTGCTCCTTTTTAAGGCTGGGAAATTGGGTTTTGCATGTTAGATTTTTTTTTCTTTTTTTAATGGGATTTTGGATTAGTTTTTCAACTCTGTGGGCGGTGGATATGACTAGGGTTCGGAACTGAGAAATGGGTTTGCATGGGAAAGTTGTGGTTGATTAGTGGTAATGAAGAGAAAGCAAGGTTTGCAGGAGGACAATTCACTGAGTCAGGCTTGTGGTTTAGGTTTTCTAGTGCTTTGACTTGCGACCTGAGAAACTTGAGATAATTTGCAGCTTCGTCAAGCATTGAAGCAGTATCCATTTTGCTACCACCTGGAACTAGCCTCTGCAAAACCCTAATTCTTTCACTTATTCTCTCCCTTCTTTGCCTTGCTGCCACAGTTTGTGGATCAGTTGATATTCTAACGTTTTTCCTCTTAGGTTTCTCCACCACCTCTAAGCCTAAATTCACTGGTCTAAACGCTGCAGCCCGATAAATCATCTCTTTCATATGAGCAATGGCCTCAGGATCAGGTTCCTCGACAGAAGATGATACCGATGCACTTGGCTGTTGAAAGTTGATGTTTGATGAACTTGGACGCTTCTCCAATCTAGGTTTCTTTTCTTTTGGTGGATTCTCGGAGATGAGTCTGAAACCACCATCTGCAACATTTGTAGAATCAGTTTGAAGAAGATGGAACTGAGCATTATTTGTGCCAACTTGAAGCTCAGTCTGATCATTTTTTCTCTTTGTCGAACGAGGAATTTCCTCTTGAATTCTACCATTTTTGACATACTGATCAGAAGAACTATGAGAAACTGTTTCTTCAAGCTCATTGACTGGACAACTGAAATTTTGGTTTCTTGCATTACAGCCATTGTTCTCGGACTCTCCCGATGAAACTGCACTATTGACACCAAAACTCCATAAGTTTCTGGGATCAGAGAAAAGAATGGAAATCCCATCATCTTCAACCGATGTGTCGTTGTTGCTGTTCGTAGCTGAAAGCAAGCAATCAAGGGACTCAAGAGAACATGTAGTTGAAACACCAGACTTGCCATTTTGCAGGCCATCATCAATTACTTGTGATTGATCAGCTATCCCAAACTCAGCAGCAGCTGCAGCTACTAAATTTCCCAATGGTGTCGTGACATTATAAGGCCTATTGATCAAAGGGGAAGAACTTAATTCTTGACTTAAAGAATCTTGCCAGCTTGTTGGAGCTCCAGATTTTGTAGCCGCAAGTTCTGCTGTTAAACCTGTTCCATCTAGTTGGGGCTGCATTAATAAATCCATGAATCAGACGGATGTTCATCAAATCTAAAGCACAAATATCGACTCGGTGAACAGTTTCAGTGCTTACTCTTTCAGGATTTGAATTGAGTACTTGTGATATTTGAGCTTTTTGTAGAACTTGAATTGGATAGAAGATATCTTCTATTGGATCCGTCTTCCCATCATATCCATAGCAATTTGAATTGGAAATCATGAAACTTTCCTCGGTTTCATCTTGTTGGCTGCTCCATAAGGATGCCATACTATCCATTGATAAGAATATTCCTAGAAAAGGAACTGTATTTACTTTAGCAGGATAAGATAGATGATGGAAAATTGAAAATGATTCTGATTCTATTCTATCCGTAAGTTTCTGAGAACCCAAATAAGAGATATACATCATCAAATCTCTAAAACTCAGTTAAATAGAGAGAATACAGATGAATTATTATGTATAGTAAAACAATTAAGAGCAATAATGGGCATACCAAATTTCAGATCCAGCTAGCTGAAATCCTGAAGGAGCAATAGAAGAAAGAAAATTTGTTGTTAGTCTTTTAACGCAGAGCCTGGATCAAACCTCAGCTTGATATCACCTTCTGTACAACTCTGATACTGTCACTAACCACCCCCTTTAATTCTATATCATGAAAACTGTGATCACAAAAAAAAAAAAACACTGCGAACGTCAGTTTTGGCAACTAAAATTTGTCCTCCAATGTAATAGAGACAACCCAAAACAAAACTCAAGAAACCGGTACAAAAATTTATACAAACAAAACAAGAAAGATATTGCCAATCCAAGATAACCGCTACAAAAATATAACAAATTAAGCTGTATATTTACAGAAAGTTATTGAAGAAGGCTTCTTTCTTCTACCTTGAGCTGCTTCCATGCATGACAAATTGATAAGAGTGTTATGGTATAGTTAAAGGGCATGCTTATATAGACGGAAAGTACAGATGGTCCAATTTTTAAGTACTTAAATAAGTTTTAAGTATGAGAAAAAAAAAAAAAAGGAGAGGAATAAAAAATTAGTTTCAGAAGTTGAAGGCAGATGTAATGGGGGTTTGAAAAAGATAAGGCTTTTTGGTCAGTTTGGTGGGGGGTGTAAGAGTATATTTCTGCAGATGGGGAGCATGAGATTTCAGAGCAGCATTTTTGAATCTTTAACTAATTGATTAATTTGTTTTATTATTTTAATAAATAAAATATAATATTTTTTTGGGTTTTCTCTAAGTGGGGAAAAGCTCTGACTCCTTTTAGGTTTGCTTCTGCTATTCCATGCGCACTGTAAAGTTTCAATAAATAAAATAAAAATACTGCAAGTGAGAATGTGCAGCATCTTTTTACTGTACTCTCACTATCTCTTTTTAAAAGCTTTTCTGTTAATCATAGTTATAATCATAAAAAGTATTTTTACTGTTTTCACTTTCTACTACAATCGTTAATTACTTCATGATGTACCAATAATCAATACTATGAATAATGTTATTATATACATCATTGTACTTTAAAATATTAATCCAAGTTTCCCATGTGTTTCATTTTATATGTGCTAAACCCCACTTCAATAATAATGTTCTATCTCCTCAACAAGAATATTAACCCTAGCTATATGAATCATACATACATTATGATAAACGAAGTAAGAATTAGATGTGTATATATAAATATATTTATATATTTATATTTATGAGAGTGAAGATAATTAATTAATTAAAACTGTAAAATAGATAACATATATAAATGAAAACTTGAAAGAGATCTGCAGATATATATATTTGCAAATCTTAGGACAACTATTTAGAACAAAAAACTAGGTAGTGGGAGGTTAGAAACATAAAAGATGTTGGCAGGCAAGCAAAGGCAGTCAGAGAAGAAGATTGCAAAGCCCAAGTTGCTTATAGAATTTTGTCTCTTCATCAAATCATACGTTTTTTTTTTTAAGAATTAATATTTTGAACTTTATTAAATATAGATATAGTTGTACTTGTTATTGGCATAGAAAGAAAGAAAGAAATAAAGAGATAGAGAGAGGGGTACCTGGGTTCTGAGTCCTACCCACATGCACCCCATCATTACAGCTCAGTGAATTAATGGGTTCCCATAGCATTTGCTTCAATATATTTTCTTTTGCCAATACATATTGTCAACTCACATGTTTTTCTTCACCATCTCTGTAGATCAAACAACAAGATATGTATTATAGAAAGAAAAAAAAAAACACTCAGATTTCTTCAAATTCAGAAAATAATTAACTCAAACTAATTTGAAACTTACATAAAGGAAAAGAAATATATGCCCATTTGAACCCTAATCTGAGCAACTTCTGTTCATAGCACACAAAACTAGAGGAGGGCCAGAAAAGAAGAGAATATAGTAAGTAGATATAATATATATATATATACCAAATTTATTATATATTTGCCGAAGTGGGGAGGGTGGTGAGTAAGAGAGACCATATATTATAAATTGTTCATCAAATCTGACCTCTACAACTCTATTACCAATATGATCATTCCATATATATAAATCTCACCAATGTTGAGTTTTTCTTGATTGATAATTTGATATATGCTAAAGGTGATAGAGTAGTCAACAATAATGTGATTTAAAATATTAAACCTTAATTGCCCTTTTTTTGAACATCGCAATTTAAGTTTTTTAGAGAGGGAAAGAGACCAAATGAAATTAATTAATTAATTAATTAATTAATATGGCGTTCATGGGTAATGGCATTTATGATAATTAATTATCGTAGAAATTACCGAATTTTTTTTTAACTAGTTAGTGAAAATGTAGAATACCAATCTTATTACCACATTCACTAGTGAAATGACTCAAAAGGCTTATTAGTTCTTGAAAGAAAGAAACATATAAAGTTTTACATGGGCCCCACTTTTGCCACTCGGTTGTAACTTCTAACCGTGTGGTCCACCACAGGCTAGTACTCCCTCTCAAGAATGTCAAAATCCCAATTAATGCATTTCGGCTATCCTCTCCTCCTCTCCCGCGTTATTTCTGCTCTACAAATTTTCTCTCCTAACCGTTTGTGAGCTGTCGACTCGACCCATGAGACTCGGCTCAGCCGCCGCCGCCGCCGATGCTGGTCCCCGAAAGAGCAATTTAGCGCTAAGCTAATGTAGACCCCACAATACTCGCTTCTTCTATTATTACCAGCTCACACGTGAACTCAACGCTCCGACTCACACGTGGCATCGTCTGATTTGCTGGTCATCTGAGGAGATAGCCGTCTCCCATGTGGATATATCTAAACTGATTGATGACCGAATCTCCCTTAAAAATTAACATTATCTTCTAGGATTTTAATCGGGGTGTACATCATATTTGATGTAGATGTGTTGTACCATAATTTTTGTCCTTTTTTCCCTAATTTTTTTTCCATAAAAAATAGTATTAATAATATCAAAATCTTATTTGGTGGGTTAAATATTCGTAAAATATATTTTATCGTCGTATAATTTGATACGGATGACGAATTGATTATTAACAATAATAATAATATACTTCAAGTATTAATATGTAAATATTAAACCTTTATTATTGAACATGATTTCTTATGATCTCCAACAAATAATTTACTTTACTTGAGAAATTGCAAATTGACCATAAAACCTACTTGACAAATGGGTGTGAAAAATTATAATTTTCTTAGTATTTTGTGCATAACGAGTTTTTACACCACTATAAGGGATTAAAATGATAAACCTATCTTAGACGAAGAACTCTAAGATATGGGTTCAATTACCTGTTAAATATAACGGTACTAAAATTAATCTAATTCGGATATAAATCTTTAAACAACAGCACATTAATATTTATATAATTTATAGTCGTAGGAAATAGAAGAAAGGATGACATATCGAGCGCCGTCCGGAGAAGAATTAACGGGCGACTAATCGCTTTGGATAGAAAGTAAACGTAGGAGTTGGATCGATGCAAACTTAAGAAAGTCATTTCATTTGTTCAAGTACATGCATGAATACAAAGAAAGAAAGAAAGATCGATCAATATTTGTCGCATTCAATGGCCTTAGCTTAGCTTAGCTACAAAGCACTTAATTCAACAACCCAAAAAAGGACCAAAAGTCCATGAGAGTTATCTTTTTCTAAATTGGCAAGTCATTTTCCTTGCATTTTCTAGAACCGGCTTTACGACTACTGCTAGTGGTAATGTGTACTAGCTAGTAGCGAAATATGTGTACAAAAAACACAATCCTAGAATTCACAAGCTGGAATTCGATCGGATGTCCTTCAGGGTTGTGATGCTGACCTCCACGTGCATTTTTGAGACACTTGCTCTACATGATCATTATATATATATATATATACTATATCTCCGAGTTTTGTTGTTAATTAGAAGATATATTGCAATAATTTCTGACACAAAAACAATTTTTTATAATGAAGGATATCTCAACGGTGAGAAAATATAGAATACATTCGAGGAGTACTACGACCTCATTCACTCATTCTCTAGCCATAGATAATTACCAATGTTTTGATATCTATATATGAAGGTTCCAAATCGTGATCATTAATTTGTCATTAAATTGATTTAATTTAATATTAGTGTTAGATCTTTGTCTAAAATTCTTGATTTTGAGGTCAAAGAGATGAGTTCATCTTACTAATTAATTCATTTATATCACAATCTATTTCTCTCACTTATATCAATTATTTTGTACCTTAAAAATTGAACCCACGTTTAAAGGCCTATTGTACTCGGCTTAAATTAATTTCAAACTCTTCCTAAAAAAGTCAAGTCTTTGGGTTTAAGTAATTTTACGGACATTTGCCTTTTGTTATGAGATTACAGTACATATGCATCCATTGATAGAGCATACATGTAAAACCGGATGGACAAAAAAGCTTGAAGCTACGATTAATGGGCCATACAGCCCAAAGTACTGATTTCGGGCTCAAAAGCTTAAAGATACCCTATTATTAGGCAAACAGATTCTCACAACAGCCCAAATTCAACAAATTTAGGCCCCAAGTGTCCATGTCGTTCTATAGTACAACCTTGCGCCGACAAGTCGTCTATCTTGGACTCATTACTAATAACCGAGGACCATTATTTTAAAAAAAGGAAAAAGTTTCAACTCCTAAACCCCCAAACTCAAAACGCACATCATTTGTTCATCAGATTCAAACATGGCCACTGCACCGCCGGGAGCGAACTTCGAGGGCGCGCCACCGGCGGCGCCATCCCCGCCGGGAACGGACATGACGGGGATGTGCTTCAGGGACCAATTGTGGCTGAACACTTACCCGCTTGATCGAAATATGATTTTTGATTACTTCGCTTTGTCTCCGTTTTACGATTGGACTTGCAACAACGAGCAGCTCAGAATGCGGTCCATTCACCCGCTAGATATCTCTCAGCTCTCGTAATTTTTTCAAAGTTATCGAATTTTAGGAAATTTTGGATTGTATATCGTATGCTTGGTCAGTTTGTTTCAAGTTTAGATTTTTTAAATTTATTTCAAATAAAAAAAAATTATATTTATGTTTAAGTTCAATATCTTTATGGCTCATCTCGGTATATTTGTTATGGAATTAGGCATAATTTTAGCTTGATTAAGTGAAATGATGAATTGCAGTAGTGATTTTGAGCTGAAATGAATTGTGAGTTAAGTTGAGTAATGGTGAAAATGTAGACGTTGGAAACTTGATTACTTTCTGGAAAATTAACATTGAATTAGTTTATTATTGCAGTTTGTATTGTTTTGGGTCCTACAGGAGAATGTTATTCTTACACATTCAGAAGGGTTTGGATTTTTCATGAGTTTTTCTCTGTTTGAGAATGGGAAAATATGTGGAGAATTCTTGATTTTAAACTTACCACTGGTTTGGTTGCTAACAAAGTTGATCAAGAGGTAAAAAAAAAAGATGATATTTTATTTTTCGATCAATGGAACATCGTGGTTGACAGCAAAAAAAGAGATGTATAATGATATTTTAGTTTTTGATCAGGAGATGTATATAATGACCAAAAATTGAGAGGCATTAAATTTTGCCTAGCCATTAAATAGAATTACTAAGTTCGTAAGTTTCTTTACCGGAATGGGTTCTCAATGAGTGTTAATTTGCAGTTTTAGTTTTAACTTTCTGTGCATTGAGTTAATTTTTGTGGTTGGTTTCTAAACCTGTTCTGTGGGAATATAAACAATGTTCTTTGCAATAGTTCATTTTCTCTATCATGTTTGTGCTTTTTCATGTAATTCCAAATGGGGGGGGTGTTATATTTTATGCTTTTAAAATATGAGACTGAAGGAGCAGAATGATTTGTTTGACTTAACAACTAATCAGAATCAAAGACATTGGTATTTACTGAAATTGGCTTGTGAGCAATTGAGAACATGGTCATCTTACTCCATAATCCTTCTATAGTTCATAGAAGCACATATCTGATTCATGGCAAAACTTTGTGGTTGTTGAAAGACTACCGAGGACTTGATTACACTCCCAAAATATATTTTATCACATTGTCTTTTGCCTGTAAAGATCATGCTTCTGAAGATTTGAATTTGATGAACATAAAGGAGTTGAAAAAATCATGTTGCTTGCTTTATATAGTTTGATTATGGTAGCTCAAAAGGTGTCTATATTCTTGTTGTGCAGGAAAATGACGGGCATCGAGTACATGCTTAGTGAAGTCATGGAGCCTCACCTCTTTGTTATCCGCAAGCAAAAGAGGGACAGTCCTGAGAAAGTCACACCAATGCTCACATATTATGTATTGGATGGTTCAATATACCAAGCACCACAGCTTTGCAATGTCTTTGCAGCTAGAATTGTGAGATTTTCCATTCACTTCTTTCTATAAAAAGACTATGGCTGCATAAAAAAATTTTGGTCCACAAATAATTATTCTTGAGCTGGAATCATAATTAGCCCATTGCTTGAACCATTTATCCAAAAGTAAGTTCAAAGCTTAGAGAAAATATTTGATATAGAAGATTCAGTTTGATATTAATTTCTTTGACAAAAAAGGTCAACAACATATGCTAGACATGTTAGACCATGATGATATAGCAATACGTTGATGCATAGGCCAAATAAAACAGAATATCTGATCTTGATTGTGTACCCACGTGGCAGGGACGAGCTCTCTACTATATACAAAAGGCTTTCACAACTGCAGCCTCAAAGTTGGAGAAGATTGGATATGGTATCATAAGTGCTACTTAACCATGCTCCCTTGTTTTGTTTTTAGTCATGTTCCCTTATTTTATTTTTCTTTGCTTCATTGACAAAATGCCGGTGTTGATTAACTGTTCACTATTTTTGGCAGTAATGTAAGAGTGTAACTTGTTTATTTGTTAGCCTTAAAAGTTGGGTTTCTGCAAGTCTTGCCTGTGTATCTGTTTCTCTTGGAAATGAACTAATTTGTTTAAGACTAGTTATTTGAAACATTGATGATTGCAGTACCGAGAAAATATAATGCCATCGATGAAAACTTGGGGGCTGAGAAATAGCTTCCATCATTTAGTGAATTTTTTAACACATGTTTTGTATTGTTTCAGTCACTTCATTTCAGTAAACATCATACTGGAGCTATTGCGTAACTGCATTAAATAACAATCTGTTAGTAGTTAATCTTTGTATAACTTGCATTTTACCCTTAGCTTTTTTTCTTTGTCATGCAAGTCTTATTTCATTATGCTGCAGTTGATGCTGAAAATGAGGGTGCAACAGTGGATTCAAAGCCTGTCAAAGAGACAATTGATTTGAAAGAAGTTAAGCGGGTGGATCTCATCCTTGCCTCCTTGCAGCGCAAGGTAACTCTGTTCTCTGAGAACGAGTCCTCTCACACCCTTTTTAAAGGAGATGCTAGCACATTGAAAAAGAAAAGAAAAGAAAAGAACATAGGAATACTACAAATCTAGATGTTCGAATATAAACATTGTAGTAGTCATTTAAAATATATATCTTCTGGATTGTTATTGCATAAAATGTTCCCAAATTTCAGTAACTTGCAAATGTGATATCCATGGATTTGATTGTCTACAACTTTTTATGTTCTCTGTTTCACAGCTACCACCAGCTCCTCCACCTCCTCCATTCCCAGAAGGATACACACCCCCTCAAACTGTGGAAGCAGAGAAAGGCCCTGAAGCCCAACAAGCAGGAGAGGCACAACCTCCTCCTATTGATCCCATAATTGATCAAGGCCCTGCTAAAAGAATGAAATTTTGAGGTGTATCAGTGAAAAATATGTAGGCAATCCACGTAACCAGAAAATTTTACAGAATGCGGAAAGCGTTCAGTTAACAGAGTCTGCTAATCTCACGTTTTCTTTACTTAGTTTTCTGCTAATGACCTTCTAATCTACTTGAAAGTTGAATGTATGCTTTGTCTGAGATTTCGGTCTCTTTGTACATAAACAAGAAGTGAAGGGAAGGGGAACTATTTCCCATGTTGTGAGTTCTCTGTCTTCTGTCTGCCAAAGCTATATGTTCCATACAAAAAACGTGTCGAAAATAAAATAGGTAAAAGCACTTCCATCAGCGTGACATATAGCCATCTGATAACTACTTTAAGGCCGTCCGATCCCATGCAATCATGTGATCAACTTGATGGAAAGAGCATCGGCAGTAAAATCACCTTCATGGTTGAGTACCAATTTTATCTCGCCAGCTCTCCACAAACAGGTCATGTGAACTTTACACACTGTTCATCGTAGTGATTGGCACGCTTCAATTGTTTTTCGCCGCCTGTAAAGCTTGGTAGTTGGCACGTTTCATATTGGAATGGGGCTTTGAGCTTTTAATTACTTGGTCTATTCTTTATAATTTGCCAAGAAAAAAGAATTTCTATGTAATTACTTGAAATATCTAGTATTATACAGTCTTCAATACTATTGTATTGTTGTATAAATAAAGGAGAAATAGATTAAATCATTTGAAAATATCCTATAAAATATATATTTACAATACTTGATTAAAATACTAAAAAAAAATTTAAATATAAAAATTGAAATTACTTGATATTTTCAATGGAATTAGTTAATAAATTACACCTGCTAAAAATAAAACTTTATTTTATAGAAAAATCGTTTTATCAATAATACCGTACCTCAAACAATCTGCAAAACAGCTCACGTACAGAATTGTACCGAAATTTAAGCACGTGTAATTAACGTAAAAATTAACCCTCAAGTCAAACCGTAATCTTTTTTCTCTAACTAGATAAACTAGTTAAGTGAAAAGATCCCCTCGCACGACGCGCCTTTAAAGTCGCTGATGTAACCCCATCAAACCTCCACGGCTCCACCTTCTGTCTGATCCTAATCCTCTTCTCGTGACCGGACAGATTCACACGGTCTCGTTCTGCGCGTGGGATTCGTTTCATCCTACTTCCATGTAATAAAAGTAAAAGGAGTAGTAACATCCATATTCCTAAACTTTATATTCTCTCCAATTAGAACATATGTTTCCGTTTTACATCAAATAAGTCGCTAACCCACAGTCAAATGACCCAATTACTCTTTCAATATTAGAGTTACGGAAACTAATACTAAAGATATTCAAGTCATTTCAATGGGGGAGAGGACCTATTTGTTACTAATGTAAGAACTATATTGTTATGTAATAAACTATAATGTTATGGGACTTGTATCTTATTAACCAACGTAAAAACACTTCGGTCCTTCAACGCGATTTTTACCGGATTTTGCGAGAAAATATTGGCCATATTGAACATAATTAACATGTGGTTGGATATAAATCCCAGATTTTACTCAGACTAAGTCTCGTTTGTCTATAACTAAATACCCACTAACACTTGGCCACGTCAGCACGTATCCGCAATCTTCTGATGCTGGGAAGATCTCTTTTGATGGTACTGTACATGAAAGTACTGTAGAAGATAGAGGAAGTCTCAGTTCTAGTCCACTTGGGTCCTACGTTGCCCACAACACTTTGTTACCTTTTCTTTTATTTTAATGTTGTTGCTTTCCATGTTCGCTTTTCGGTGATGAGAGAGAAAAAAAGATCAGATCCTCTTCTATTGTGGAATTCTAAAGCAACCCTCTGCTCTAGCAGAATCTCTCTTTTTTGCAAACCTCTATCTATCTATCTATCTGATATCTTCACTGTTTCTCTCTCTCTCTCTCTCACTCTCTCTCTCTTCATTCGGCCTTTTTGTTTATTTTATTTTATTTTCTTGCCTTACATTTTATGTTGCTAGCGATGTTACTTGCTTCTGTTTTCACTAGTGGATTCTGAATTTTAGCTGAGGCAGTGGACTTGTGGGACTTCTTGTTCGGTGCTTGAGCTTTCGGTGTGAAAGTTTTGAATTCACGAACTGGGTTGGTCGTGGTAGATTGGAAGTTTTGAATTCACGAACTGTGTTGCTAGAATTTTTGATGTGCTCTTGTTCTTTTTTTGTGGGGTTAAGCCATAAGATTTGTTTCTTTGAAGGGGGTTGAACTTATGTGCTGTGAATTTCCGAATTACACTTATTTTGTCTCTGATGGTTGAATTTATCTTGATGTATGGTAATTCTGAGTGCTTAAGCATTTGAATTTTCCGTGCAAATGGGATATTGTTGTAAATTTGGAGAAAGAAATAATTTGTGTGAGTGGAATTTGTGGTGAAAGACTTGAAAGAGAGGAAAATGAGAGGAGGAAAAGAAGAAGGAAAGATGACAAGTCCTATGTTTCCTAGGCTTCATGTGAATGATACAGAAAAAGGAGGGCCAAGGGCTCCTCCAAGGAACAAAATGGCTCTGTATGAACAACTTAGCGTTCCTCCTCAGAGGATTAACTCTGGATCAACATCAATATTGCCTCTTCCACCTCATAATGGCAGCAGCTTTGTTCCTTCAAAGTCATCGAGCAATGTGAGTTTCAATTGGTTATGGTTTTCTAATCTTTCTTTGCTGATTTTACATTTGTAATTGTTTCCCTTATGTCTGGGGTCAATTTTATCTGTTGCTGATTGCTGAGAGCTAAACTTATATTTTTAGTTCTGATTGGTTCACAATCTACCATCTTTGCTAAAAGTTTTAGATTCTGTTTGAATGCTGCACCTGATGAGTTTTAATATACTGTTCCAAAATTCCATTCATAAGCAACTGAGAAATGTGGTTTCATGCGTAATCCTAGATATTGCTATATACTATCGTCGATTTTGGGGAGACCCTTTCTCCGAAAAATTTAGTTAATTTCTGGGGACCAAGTTCTTCTAATTTATTTGTTATCTGTCTAAGCTTTTTATGCACCGGTTCTGTACCATTTTTGTGTGCCTGCAACCAAATGCTTATTTCAGGTCCCATAGTTTAACTGTTGATGGGACATTTTGCCAGCTTGTACCAGTATTAATTCCATTAAAACTTGCCTATACGGTTTTGAATTGCATGATTTAATGTTCTGTGCTATTTTATTGCATGTAATTACAAGGATATATTCATGATTGCAGGGTGGTAGCCAGGAAAGGAGTGTGTTTTCCCAATTCTGCAACTCCCCTGCACCTTCATTTTTGGCTGAGAATCTTCATTCATATCCATCCACTGGTATCAAGCTTAACACGACATTGGCAAATCAAGAAAGGAAATCTATGAAACCGGCAAATTACCAAAGTTTGAATGCTGCTGGACCTCTATCATCAACTGCTAAAAGCAGTTCATTGAAACCAAGTAATTTCTCAAACTTTAGGCATTTTTCATTGAAGAAGCCTGGAGACAAGGATGATGTAAGATTTCCCTCGTCTGGCCAGTTAGGGACAGCTCTGCATTGTGGTAACAGTCAGCAAAGCAAGGATCGAAAATATAAGCAGAAGAAAGGATCCGGCCTCGGAGATATCAAGTCTAGACCATATATGAGGAACCGAACTGATGAAAATACTTCTCAGACAAGTGAGGACCCTGTTGATGACTCTGCTTCAATTCCATTCAGTATAGACAGAAATTTGGCTGATGCATCTTCTATCCATTCATCTAAAATTAAGCATCCTGAATCACTAAAGAGACCACATTCATCTTTGAACCAAGAAAATAGCAGCAGTTCAATGGATATTTTAAATGGTTTACCCAATACCAATTCGAGGTTACATAGAGAATGTGTAGCTTTGAGGGATGAAATGGCCCTTACTGATAGCATTCTGATGGAAACTGCTAGGGATGTAGACAGGGAAAATGTTTTCAAGGTGAGAATGGATTCATGTTTGAGGCCATCACTTGGAGATAATAGCAGCAGTTCAAATGGGCTGGAAAATGACAGTGAATGCCACGAAGACAAAAATGGAAAGTCTGTGGAAGTGAGGGAGGTAGACAGACACAACAATGTCTATAATACCTCCATGTTGGACTCAGTATCCGCTTTGGGTGTATCCCCTGATGATGTAGTAGGAGTCATAGGTGAGCAACAATTTTGGAAAGCGAGAAGAGCTATCATCAAGTAAGTATCTCCCTCTGGTCATTGCTAAGCATCATATGATTGGCTAGTTGCTTTGTTTGTATTCATCATATCTTGCCTATATACCTATAGCTTGCATCAGATTATGTGTCCTGAACTAGATATTGTAGGGGTCCATAGATTTGTCCCGTGGATTCTAGGTCATGTGTATACTTGCAAGCAAACTTCCAGGCTCTGTAACTTAATTTGTCTTCAACGAATTTCCTGAGTAGGAAGGAATTATAATCTGTGTCTGATTCTGAACTGAAATAATCAAAATAGTTTTAGGTTCTTACAGGCCAGCTCCAAATGGGACAGTGTTAGTGGCAGTTTGTCAGATATATTGAATATAGTAAATTCTGTAAGCTCATACCTTTTAAGTTGTAAATTTATCTTAATTTGTTAACTTTCAAACCTCCTCCTTTTATCATGTATCTGAACCTAATACTTCCCTGATGCAGTTGTAATAAGTTGTTACTTGTGACAGAATATCCTAATCTGATTTTTATATTTTTAATCTAATTTTTTTCTGTTGATAATATTTTGCTAATGCACTAAACATTCGTTAGTATCTAGTGTTTGAATACACTTCTGTTCTGCCTTTTTCAGTCAACAGAGGGTCTTTGCCTTGCAAGTTTTTGAGTTGCATAGACTAATGAAGGTAAGCTGGTGAATCCTGATCAAGTTTTTCGGAAATAAGATTAATTCATATGAACCTTTCGGTTTATCTTCAACAAGTCTGCGCAAGGAAATTCATGTCATTATGTTGAATTGCAACAGGTACAAAGATCTATTGCTAGATCTCCACATTTGTTGCTTGAAGACAACCTCTATATAGGCAAACCTCCATTAAGTGTACCTCAAGCAAAGAAGTTGCGATCTGAGTATGTTCTAGAACCCCCGCCCCCAATTGAGAAGGCCAAAGATTATCCACAAAACCCAGATCCAATTACTGAGTGTGCCGATGAGAATGCAGTTGCTAATGTTCCACATCCTTCAGTCAACAATGGTTCTAGCAAAGGACTTGTCACTCAACGATCTAATTCTGGAAATGTACCACTGGCACCCATCTCTAAGAATAACAAACCATCTCCATGGTGTTTCCCACCATCTGGAAATCAGTGGTTAGTTTCAGTAATGTCACCTTCTGAAGGACTTGTTTACAAGCCCTACACTGGGCCATGTCCTCCAACTGCAGGTTTTTTGGCACCATTTTATGGAAGCTGTGGTCCTATCAGCTTAAATCCCACTGGTACTGACTTCTTGAATGCAGCTTATGGTGTTCCGGCGGCTCACCAACAAGGGATTGGAATTCTTCCGACAACCCCTCCTGTAGGTCAGACCTACTTTCCACCATATGGCATGCCAGTCATGAGTCAATCTATTTCTGGTTCAGCTGTTGAGCAAATGAGCCCATTTCCAGGAGTCCGGTCAAAGGACAATAATTCATCAATGTTGGACATTAACTTTATGATACCCCATCAAAGTTCACGTAACATGTCGAGCCAGATGAGTCGAGTGATCTCATACCGTCTTGAAAAATTTCAGGCTTCAAAAGAAAGTGAGGTACAGGGAAGTACTGCAAGTAGTCCCTCTGAGAGGGCTAAAGGGGATGCACTTCCTCTTTTCCCTATGGAACCAATAGTTCAAGCATCGGATCAAAACGCTCAAACTAGTGAGAAGCAGGCACGGGTGATTAAGGTTGTACCTCGCAACCCTAGATTAGCAACAGAATCAGCTGCCCGGATTTTCCAGTCTATACAGGAAGAAAGAAAACAGTACGATTAATTTACCTGCATTTTTCTCTTTGTATGGTTCTTATATGTAATAGGAAATTAACTGTGTTATCAAACTTTAAGCCCCTTGTACCTATAATGATATATGTTCAAAAGATGTAAATATACTTCATGATGGAAAAGGTTGTTTTATTTTAATTTGTTTTTAATTTTTACTTTTAATGTTGCTCCTCTGCTAATCTTTCTATCCCAATTTTATACCAGTAGAACTGTCAGCTGAAGTTGGGAAGCTGTAGCCTGGTCCCAATAACTGGGAACTGCAGCTACCAATTTCCATGTCTTTCTGCCCTGGAAACAATTTTTTCAATTTATTAGTCTCTGCTTCCTACCAAACTGGATAATATGTTTGTACTTCATAGAGCAAGTAAATGAGTTCTTAAAACCAATTTGCAGGCTACAAATTTGGCCATATGAGTTCCATTAACCACAATTGATGTATATTTTAATCTGTTTTTGGTTGTACTGATTACTCCTTTTTCCCCCGAGGAAATCGCACACTCAACACCAGTAGAAATAAGACAAATAGAAGGATTACCCGACTAATCCAGATTAGGAAAGTCAAATTCCAATCTAATATCTATACACACAATCTAATTCTAACCCACAAGCAACACGGAAATACTAACACAACTAGAAATAAGACTACGGAAGGATTAGAAGAATCATTAAAAATCTATATAAACACTCACTCTAAACCCAAAAGCAACAAAAGTAACATTCAAACACTAACAGAGAAAGAAATAAGAAGAGAACAAAAGCAACCTATATTCAAAGCCAGCCTCACAGAAGGTAGGTTTTCTGATATGGCGCTTAATTTTCCTTTTCGCTCATTCTCCACCTCTCACCCAAACCCCTTCAGTTTTCATAATCAAATTCCTAATTTTCCAATTCCCAGTCTGCCAATAAGCACAAACAATATGTTTTTCAATAAGTTAGTTAGGATTCAATTACCTGATATAGGCCTACTGCCAGTAATTCAAAATTTTCAATATTTCGTCATTGTGGATTTCGAAGCAACCTGCGACAAAGAAAAACCTCCATATCCGCAGGAGATCATAGAGTTTCCTGCGGTCCTTGTGGATGGAAGGACGGGTGAAATTAGATCGTGTTTTCAAACATATGTACGGCCTACATGAAATCCAGTGCTCACAGATTTTTGCAAAGAGCTAACTGGAATTCAGCAATTCCGAGTTGACAACGGAATAAGTCTCAGAGAGGCTCTATTTTTCCACGATAACTGGCTAGACCAGATGGGTGTAAAGAATACCAACTTTGCAGTAGTGACGTGGTCAAACTGGGACTGTCAGGTTATGCTGGAATCCGAGTGTCGATTCAAGAAGATTCAGAAACCTGATTATTTTAAGAAATGGATCAACTTGAGAATTCCATTCAGTCAGGTTTTCGGCGATGTTAGATGTAATCTCAAACAAGCGGTGGAGATAGCTGGCCTGGTCTGGCAGAGTCGTGTTCATTGTGGCCTAGACGATGCCATTGACATTTCTAGATTGTTTCCGTCATCATGCAGAAAGGTTACAAATTCTCCATAACCAAGTATCTCCTCAAAACCAATCCTCCTCCGCTTGAGCAGCAAAGAATAATAGCTCATCTACAGCTTCACCCCTTTGCAGCTCCTTCTTCCTCAGATTCATCGAGATATACGACATTGCTTCTGCGGAACTAGATTTATAACAAACATGATGAAAAAAGCCGGACCAAAACAAGGGAAATTCTTTTTCGGTTGCGGTAGATGGACTGCAAACAGGGCTGCTTGCTGTGACTATTTTGAATGGATAAGTTAATTTCTTAATTTAAAAAAATTATTGATTGGTTAATTTCTTAATTAAACAAATTATAGTTTTCATTAAGCTTTAATTTCCTGCTAAATAATGTATATTTATTATAGTATGTTTTATTGTTTATTGTTTTATTAATATGTTAATATATATACCGAGCAACAGGATGTTGATATTAAATTATCTTCCTATTTTATTCCAATAAAAAAACAAGCGTTTAAATATTTGAGATTTGGATTGGATCACAGTAATGTAGTTGTTTTTTTCTAATTTCTTTGTTAGATTTTTTAATTATTGGCTCAATAAAAAAAAATATCGATTTTCACACCAGACCAAAAATTTATTAGCAATAAAGAATATTAATTTTTACAAGGATAAAAGCAATATTAACAACAATACAAATAACCTATCAGATCTTATTAATACATTTTTGCTTATACTGTTCATTTTATTTTATCTACCATCAAGTTATATAATACCATTTCCAAATTAATTTGAAAAAGAGTTCCTATTTTCAGGCCTTACTTATATTTTTATTTTTTTAATCAACAGTGAAAAAGATACAAATTAACTTGTGAACAAATAAAAATAACATTAATTAATTACGCACAAAAGTTGGATTAATTATCAATTAAAATCCAAAGGATTTGTAGCATTCTCTTCCGTCTAAAATGTTTTATTCTGATTTGGATTTAGATTATTTTAATATCTATTATTGATCTGTTTTTTGTGATATATATATATATATATATATATATGAGGTCTATTGTTTTATGTTCTTTTGAGCCGTCATTCATTTAAACTTGTTATGAAACGAACATTATGAAATGAACCAACATAAAATTAGGATGATACATCAGAAAGTATGTTGCTTATTTTTTAGCTAAACAAAATTAATTAAAGTTACTTTATTTAATATTATGAGCTTTTTATTTAGGTAAATTACATATGTCTCATTTATTACTAATTAATTTATGTAAAAATAATATATATTGACTTTATAAGTTTTTAAAAATTCATGTATTTTTTATTGTTTTATCAATGTCTACCTCTCTCTCTCTCTCTATATATATATATAGGATGTGGATTATAAAGAAATACTAACACTAATACAAATAACCTATTAGATCATCATTCCTTCGATTTATCTCATTAACATATTGATGATCTTGATTTAATCAAACTTACATTTTATTTTTTCATAAATATTAAGTTAATTTTAACCACGAATTATTCATTACTCTTACAAATTAAGACCCCATATCATTTTCTTTTTCTTGTGATTTCATTGGAAAATGAAAATTCAGGTTAAAAAATCATCTAATGTGCACATAATTAATAAATAGATTTTATGCGTAGCAATTCACAAGTCTACGTGAGGTTGGAAACTTGCATGATTAAAATAATTTTCATTCCAAAATACAACATTATGAAATGAATCAACATAAATTATCTTCATATTTTATTAAAAAAAGTGTTTAAATATTTAAGATTTTGGATTTGATTATTACAACGTATTTGTATTTAAATATTTGAAATTATCTTCTTATTTCTATTTTTTTTTAAAATTTTAAATTATTCTCAAAATATACTAGCATAAAAGAATATTAACTTTTACACCGATAAAAAAAAAATGCTAACACCGATACAAATAACCCATCACGTCTTATTTATCCAATGTTGCTTGTACTGTTGATTTTATTTTCTCCACTATCGAAGTCGTATAAATACCATTTTAAATTAATTGGAAAAAAAATTTACCTATTTTCCGGCCTCATTTATATTTATATTTTTCTAATCAACAATGAAAAACACAAATTAACTGACAAACAAGTAAAAATAACATTAATTAATTAAATACAAAAGCTTTGCTGCAAAATAATTAAGCAACATCTCATCAATTATTAAGTTTCAAAGGATTAGCATAAATGAAAATCAATAGAGTCTAATATAATTTTAGTTTCTAAATCTTAACTAAGAACACAGCAGTTTTATGGTAATTCTGCTATATATGATATATTATTGAAAAGCAGCCACAAATTTTACATACCGGATTAATATAAGACATGAATTTTCATGGGCATTGAGATGAAAATCCAGAACCTCCATAAT
The DNA here is from genome assembly GCA_028052125.1 of Melia azedarach. Classification (NCBI taxonomy): domain Eukaryota; kingdom Viridiplantae; phylum Streptophyta; class Magnoliopsida; order Sapindales; family Meliaceae; genus Melia; species Melia azedarach. Next base: position 1,326,479 of record CM051398.1, on the reverse strand, counting down.
AGAAAGACACACCATGGTCCATATTGTCTGCAATGAGAATATCATAGCAGGAAGGATTTGTGGCAAAAGGTGTAAGACTTTCAGGACCTTTCAGAGTTCCAGAATCATCAAAGTATGCAAGATTCCAAAAGTAACTAGCTTTTCCAAATCCTTCATCAGAAAAATGCCCACTTCCCATGAAAGTTTGAGTGTGTTGACCCTCAACCATGTTATTTGTAATCTCTCCTCCCCAATTTATTGCAGTAGAACTTTCAGCTAATGATGTGAAAATGGAACCAGGCCAATATCCTAGTAACTGGTTTTGCACTTGCAACCACCAGTTTCCAGTTTGTCTGTCCTGAAAGTATTTTTATTTCAATTGTTAATATTCCTGATGTGATTATATATATGGAAGCAGAATTAACTCACATTTATATTATATATATTGCTTTAGAAACAAGAAAATGATCAAAGTAGTCAGTTACCTTCCGTATAATGATGCCTATTTCGTATTGCTTTTCACCATAGCTGGAAACTGGTGCAATGGCACTACCGAGGGCAATGTTTTTGTTGACTTGTACAAAACCAGGGCAAAGAAGATTGTAGCAACCTGTGCTTTGGTAACCATCACTCTAAATTCGCAATATGTTAACTATAATATTTTAAGATAAATGTTTGATCCAATCAGAATTCTAGCGAAGGAATAAAAAATACTCACAGTCCAGAATATGAATAATTTTGTCTGGTTCTCACCCGAACTCACCTGCAATCTTAAATGGTCTTAGTTTTTTTGCTTTGAAAATACTTAAAAAGAGCAAACAGTTGCTAATTTGGCTGAAGCTTACAATCCATCCAGCCTCCATAGAATTCAACTCCTTTTCCTGGCCTGATAAAACCCAAATCTGAGCCAAACTGAATTCATCTTTACTTGTTATAGGATTCCAAACGTTAATTGCTGCTTGAGCACCGTAGTAATTCCCACCAACTAAAGTTACTTGAGCATACTAATTTAATGTGCATTTTTTTTTCATGAACACAGAAGAATAGAATTAGAGAATTAAAAAAATATATAATCGGAGAATTAATTTTCAAAATTGTGATAAAAAGTTAAAATCTAACCTCATGACCAGGAGCAGTATTAAAATCAACACTGTTTTTTATCTGTTTTCTTTGAAAAACTGATGCTTGTGTTCTTATTATAGGGATAGTTTCATCAGGGCATTCTCCATTCTTAAGCCAATTTTGAGAGAATATATTACTGTTGTTTTCAGCTTCAATTTCTCTTAAGTGCATACTGGGTTCCATCTACAAATTCAGAAAAAAAAAATTTGTCACTTTCAACAAATTTGATTTGAGTTTCAAAATTTTAATTTTATTCACTGATTACCTGTATGGTGTGATTCTTCAGAAGTGGATGATTAAAAGCAGGTTGTTTGTAGATATCCACACAATCAATCACATCACCATCTTCACTCTGCAAAAAATATTATTTACTTCAGTTTGCATATTACTCTGCAACATCATTTTTAAAAATTTAACGTCATAAATGAGCAAACATTCAAATCAGAGAAATATTTATATTCAACTTAAAATTAATACCTTGAAATAAAACAACAAAAAAAAGGAGAAATTGATGGTCTCATGCTTAATTTGATTACCTCTATGGTTTTAACCGTACCCTCATGCATGAGCAGCTCTCTATTTTTCAGGAATTCAACTCTTCTTCCATCGACAAATATGATCAAAAAGTGAGATAGAATTATTAAGAAAAATATGCAGTCTCCAGCTTTAAGTTTTGTACTCTGATTCCCATTAGCCATTGTTGAGCTTTCAAAAACTTTTCCAACCTAATTTTCTTTTGATAAATTTTCATTTGGGGTTAAGAATCATGATTATATGCTAGATAAGTTAAGAATCCCGGAAATTATTAACTTACTTTTCTTATAAGAATTACATAGCAAGTTTGCATCATCTATACCTGGAATTTTCATTAAAGGAAAATAAAAATCGGAATACATGTTATTCGGGTCCCTATGTTCTTAAATTCTTATAAGAAAGATATAGTTTTTCTATATATAACAATTAGATCCATACCTCTTATTTAAGGAGCTATTTGTTTTTTTTTACTTGATTGGTTTAATTTTGCTATATTAGCTATTAAGTATTTGTATTTTTTAATTTATAATTAATTTTAAGATACTTTTTTTATTTGATAAAAAGTCATATTTTTTTTAATTCTTGATGCATAAACTTAAAGATTTAGTTGAGTTCTCTTCCGCAGTTTGTTTATTTATGAAGCATTATAGATAGACGAAACAGTAGTTGAGGTTGAGGATTAATGGGCTTCTCATTTTTGTCAATATATAATTTAATTCCATATGGATTGGTTTCCATTAATTCACAATACAAGTGATGTTCTTGTGGGTTAAATTTAAAATCTTTGAAATTAAATTAAGATCATAAATCAATAATCCAGTACTAATATTAGGGGTGAATACGTTTCAGTCCGGTTTTGGATTTTAAAAACCTAGATAGGAATTAAAAAATTCAAGTTTTTCAATTTTAGAACCGGATCAAATCGAATAAAAGTAAAGGACCGAATGTAAGAAGAAATTGGAATAAAACCGGATTAAACGGTTTGAGTTTCGGATTAGATCGATTTTTAAATTAAATTATTAATTTTTTGAATATTTTTAAGAATAAAACAACGTCATTTCATGATAATGACATTGTTTCTTAAGAAAAATATTAAAAATTAATAATTTCAATCCGATACAAGTTTTTTGAGCCAAACACAAAACCGGATAAAAAATTTTAAATTTTTATATTTGAGAACCAAAACCGGACAGATTTAAGTAAAATACTGAACCAAACTCGTTGGTTCTGGTCTAGTCCGTTTCAGATCGGGTTTTATGCCCACCCCTAACTAATATTATATATGATAGGTCATTTCATAGTATATATGCGACTTCTATGGTAGTAAATTTATTATTCTCTAATACTTTACAGATAAAAATAATTTGTGATTGTTTTAATTTTTGAGTTTAACTCATAAAATATTTTTAAGTAGTACAATAAATACGAGATTCAAACTATATATGTTCACTCCATATTATGGAGAGGGGTTTTGAAAAAAATGACAGTAAATGTTCCCAGCAATTCCATGAAAAAGAAAACGGATTGCTTAGTGTTCTTAGACTGGAGAAGCTTGATGTTGAATCTTAAGAAAAAAGAATTAATTTTAACGACTCATGTTTACCTAGTTCTTGCTTCCTGGAAGTGGCAACTTGAGTTTAGATAAATTTTAATGTCTACGTTGATCTGTTTTTCTTATACAAATTCCAGTGTTTTTATGTTCTTTTGAGTCCTCGTTTCTCTTTTACAAATTAACACCCGTACATCATTTTTTTTCCCCTTCTTGCTAATGATTTTTATGCAAAAATCAAATAATCATGTAAACACCAAGTAAATATATTTTATATAGCAATTCACAAGCAGATGTGAAGTTGGAAAATTAGAAGATATATATATACATTTCTCCTCCCTTTTATTATGATACAAAGGTTGTGATACTTATCTACTAATTACCAGAATAGAGTATATCTAGCAGAATTAAACGTATTTAACAAAGATCGAATATCTGCAAATGCGTTTGGAGAGAGTACTACAGCTACCTCACTTGCGGAGATAATTCGGTACTCATTACCAAACTGATTGATTCACCGAAGTCGTTGGATACGTTATCCTTCCCGACTTTCTTGCGAGCTATTTCAATTGCTAAAGATTCACTCAGTTCAATCACAACCTAATTCATGGTTGGTCTTTTGGCAGAGGTTGGAGAAACACAAGCCATAGCTATTTCTACTGCTTTCCAAACAGAGTTGATGTCGAAATCTCCCTGTAATCTTCTGTCAACAATGTTTCTAATATCTGCCTTTGCAAGCTTGAAACTCACCCATTCACTTATATGAGTCTTCTCAGCAGACTTTTCAATCGCAGGTTTACTCGTGATTATCTCCAGTAGAACCACCCCGAAGCTGTAAACATCACTTTTTTCTGTTAACCTGTTTGATATATAGTACCTGTAAAGCCAAATCAAATGCACCGAGTTGGAATTTCAGAATTTCCAAAATGCTAAACATCCAAAATAAAAAAACTATACTTACTCAGGATCAAGGTATCCAGGGGTGCCAGCAATAATTGTCGACACATGAGTTCTGCCTTCAACAGGGAAAACTCGGGAAAGCCCAAAATCGGCTAATTTCGCCTGGAAATTTTCATTCAGTAAGATATTTGTGGACTTGACATCTCTGTGGACTATGGGTGGCTTACATCCCCTGTGGAGATAATCCAATCCTGCATTGAAGAATTCATCATAAACTCGAATTAGTTCTCTTCATTAAAACCACGGATTGAAAAGAGAAACAGAATGTCATTACCTTGTGCTGCTTCTGTTGCTATTCGAAGTCTCCCTTCCAAACTCAAGAGATCTGCATCGTCTTCTTTATTCAAGAAAGGAAAAATCTGCAAGCCTCAGTTTCAATTAATCAAAAAATAAAAATCAAATTTGGATGAGATAAACTACCAAAGAGATGATCTTGTAAGTTTCCACTAGCCATATACTCATAGATCAGTCCCATGTTGGTGTGCTCATCGCAATACCCGACAAGACTCGTCAAGTTTTTATGATGAACTCTCATAAGAAGTTCAACCTGTAATCAAAAGGAAAAATTTTAAATCTCATAAAGATTTCCCTGGAATAGTTGTAACTTTGTATGCTAGATACTTCCATGTGTACCTCAGCTTTAAACTGCTTGTAGCCTTGAACTGATGATGGAGAGAGCATCTTCACAGCAACTTGAGTGTCATCCAAGCAGCCATGGTAAACTGTTCCAAATCCACCTTCCCCAATAACCCTCTCAAAGTTATTGGTAATCCTCATTACATCGGAATATGAGAACCTTCGACTTTTCAACTCCAATGAGCTATCCGTCTTCCCAACTAGAAAAATTCGTTCAAGTTTAATAATTAATTACATGTCAATAGAATTGATATATGCACTAAAGAAACTTAAATAATTGCAGTGGTGTCAATTCTGACCTTTTCTTCTCGTTTTAAGGTTGCATAATACAGCCATTGTCGTTAAGAGTACACAAAATAAAATAACTACGGCCACAACTGGAACAACTGCTACGGGAATCGTTAGTTTTTTCTTTTCTCTGCATGAAGCTTCACGACAGAGATCCGGATTTCTGTCCACACTAGAATCAACATACCGGAAGTAAGATTATTGGGATGAAGTTAAAAATGTTGACGATACTCTTTATCAATTAATTTTATCCTTATTGATTAGACTGAAAGCAAACCTTAGTGACAGCAACCCAGTCTTTTTTCTTTCCATGAGAACAGTTGGTATGGAACCTTCGAGTTTGTTTCCAGTCAAGTTTCTGCAAAAGAACAGTAAATATTATGTATTACCCCTATAGTTTTATAGTGAAGAAACGTTTTTTTTTTTCTAATCCTGTTTAAGAACTTACAAGAACGTTAAGAATGATAGTTGTGACAGAAATTCAGGCACCGTTCCAGTCAAACTGTTGTTTGATAAGTCCCTGAAATGGTGATTGAAAATGTGAAGCTTACTTGGTTAAAGGTTAATCCAGTTAATAATAAAGAACTAAAAAAATCTTACAGAGATTCTATTGATGTGAGACCGGATATGTAGGGACATATCTCTCCCGCTAATCCACTCGAAGATAAGTTTCTGATTGCAGGTCCAACAAATTTATCAAGAGTGTAATGAATATATCTAAGTTATGAAGGTAGGCTGCTGATTAATTAATTTTGAAAACTTACAGAGAAGTGATCTTAGGTGGATCATAGTCATTGTAGCTGCAATTAAGACCTTGCCACAAGTAATCTTTAGGGGCACATGGATCTCCTTGCCAATTTCTTTTCACTCCGTATTTTGATTTGATATTCATGATAGCATCAACTGATATTTTTTAACATGCATAAAGTAAAAATATTAGGAACAATAAAATTTTTTCTACAGCCGGCTAATACAAAAAAATAATAGTATGGAATTATAACATACCATCTTGTTGGTTTGTAAGCAATTGCTGAAACTCTATTACCCGATGAATCTCAAGGGCATTGAGGATTGGTGGTAGTGTTGAATTCTCAGTTTTGTTGATTGAAAACTCAAAATTTTCTTCGTAAGGCATAGGTGAATTGCTCAGTATAGGGGTTTCGTACAAGTATGAGAGAACTAAAGGTCCATACCACTTCCTTCCATTTAGATATATGCACAATTCTCTAGTCTGGTTGGTTTGGAGATGTTCAATCTCAGCAAAGTAGAAGTAGGCATAATACTGGAAGCTGGGATCACGAGGCTCCCAACGGAACTGCAAGGAATTCCCACCATTTGCTGGAATTACAGCAGTCTTTGCGACATTAATTGGTGATTTAAAAGTGTAAATGGAATCGATGTGGAGGGAAGTACTTATTCTTGTCCAATCATAACGATTGTAAGGTGACCATATTCGATCATCAAAGTCATCCCCATACCTGCAAGAAATTAACAGTTTTTTAATTACCTGGTGAAAAAGAATCAAAAGAGATGTGACGTCACTCAGTGCAATGACTTGCCTGATTGTTTCATTGGTTATCGAACCGATATCCAACCGGAAAAAGAGTAACAATGATCCTGACTGAGTTGAATAACTAGAATTTTTCAATGCCCTTAATTCTAATGCTGATATAAAGGGTGTTCCAGAGCCTGTATTAGCAAGACAGATATACATAATCTTTCTGAGGAATATGGATCACCTCCTTGCTAACAATTGTCGAGGCATCTTCGAATTCGACTGAATCCCACACATCAGCTTCAAGAAGTAGAACAAATCTCGGTGGTTTACGTTGGCAATCGTAATTTCCATACATGAATCTCGCTCTAATCAAGAACTTTTTATTGCCATGCGGGAGTTTCAGGGTATAACAATTTCTGGTTCCTTCAGGGAAGCTTCTAACGTTCAGGAATTGTTGTTCAAGGGCAGGACTGTTGTATTCAATTGATATCTTTTTTCTTACTCCGGTCTCTATGAAGTTTGCATCTGAAGTGTAATTTATACCTGTTTTCTTGTCGGTGTAGCCAGAATTTTCTGGTATTCCACAATCAATGCTGATAAAACCTGAGAGATAAATGACGGAAAAAGAGAAAATCTTACTATAAAGTTATTTAATAACATTGAAAATTTATGCCAACTTGAAAAAAATCAATAATTAACTGAAACCTGATTGACTCTGGGCATGAAGCAGCAGAGCAGTAAGAGCAACAGTGCACGAGAATACAAAAATGAAATTCTTTAACTTCTCCATTGTCCTGATGGATTCTACTTTCTTGGGATAAAAAAGGAGAGACAGATATATCTCCAACGGTTTATACTCCAAGCAAAGGGAATGATTAAAGTGAGCAATATAATTTAGGACATGTTGATAACTACGATTAAAAATCAATAGATAACATTAGATGTATAAAAATAACATAACATTTTAGAGTTTATATAAGAATATATATCTCTCGAATCTGGAAGTGGAATTACCAATCTGATCTTTTCTATAATGGACTTCTAATGATCCAGCGACACATGGCATCGTTAAAAATGAAGGGTTGAGATATTATTGGAATCATTTTTATCCATTAACTCTAAAATGTGACTCTTCATTGCATACTTTCTAATAATCAAAGTATTACCGAGTCAATGAATCAACCGATTGCCTCACAAGTCTCTTTCAATTAATGACATCCGATCTCATTTATCTTCCAAATTACAGCATTCCAGCTTAAAATCCTGCGAGTGAGAATTTCCAACGTCCTAGTCAATTAATTGTAGAAACTTCTCGTGATGCCTAACAAAGACAAAATGAAATCACTTGTACAATACGATCAGTTGGTCAGTGACAGATTCGCTAAGAAAAAGTATTGTGTAATTGACTTGTGAGGCCACGGTTGATTTATTGACTCTGTAAGACTTTGATTATTAGAAAGTATGCAATGAAGAGTCAGTGTAGAGTGCAGAGCACGTTAGTAATTTGTCGCTGGATAAGGTTATGATTAGGATTTGATGTAACTTGCATACCTTATAATATTTGAGGATTGATTTTATGATCTTCTAATTAATGTTTCTTAGACTGGAGAAGCTTGATGTTGAATCTTAAGAAAAAAGAATTAATTTTAACGACTCATGTTTACCTAGTTCTTGCTTCCTGGAAGTGGCAACTTGAGTTTAGATAAATTTTAATGTCTACGTTGATCTGTTTTTCTTATACAAATTCCAGTGTTTTTATGTTCTTTTGAGTCCTCGTTTCTCTTTTACAAATTAACACCCGTACATCATTTTTTTTCCTCTTCTTGCTAATGATTTTTATGCAAAAACCAAATAATCATATAAACGCCAAGTAAATATATTTTACATAGCAATTCACAAGCAGATGTGAAGTTGGAAAATTAGAAGATATATATATACATTTCTCCTCCCTTTTATTATGATACAAGGTTGTGATACTTATCTACTAATTACCAGAATAGAGTAAATCTAGCAGAATTAAACGTATTTAACAAAGATCGAATATCTGCAAATGCGTTTGGAGAGAGTACTACAGCTACCTCACTTGCGGAGATAATTCGGTACTCATTACCAAACTGATTGATTCACCGAAGTCGTTGGATACGTTATCCTTCCCGACTTTCTTGCGAGCTATTTCAATTGCTAAAGATTCATTCAGTTCAATCACAACCTGATTCATGGTTGGTCTTTTGGCAGAGGTTAAAGAAACACAAGCCATAGCTATTTCTACTGCTTTCCAAACAGAGTTGATGTCGAAATCTCCCTGTAATCTTCTGTCAACAATGTTTCTAATATCTGCCTTTGCAAGCTTGAAACTCACCCATTCACTTATATGAGTCTTCTCAGCAGACTTTTCAATCGCAGGTTTACTCGTGATTATCTCCAGTAGAACCACCCCGAAGCTGTAAACATCACTTTTTTCTGTTAACCTGTTTGATATATAGTACCTGTAAAGCCAAATCAAATGCACCGAGTTGGAATTTCTGAATTTCCAAAATGCTAAACATCCAAAATAAAAAAACTATACTTACTCAGGATCAAGGTATCCAGGGGTGCCAGCAATAATTGTCGACACATGAGTTCTGCCTTCAACAGGGAAAACTCGGGAAAGCCCAAAATCGGCTAATTTCGCCTGGAAATTTTCATTCAGTAAGATATTTGTGGACTTGACATCTCTGTGGACTATGGGTGGCTTACATCCCCTGTGGAGATAATCCAATCCTACATTGAAGAATTCATCATAAACTCGAATTAGTTCTCTTCATTAAAACCACGGATTGAAAAGAGAAACAGAATGTCATTACCTTGTGCTGCTTCCGTTGCTATTCGAAGTCTCCCTTCCCAACTCAAGAGATCTGCATCGTCTTCTTTATTCAAGAAAGGAAAAATCTGAAAGCCTCAGTTTCAATTAATGAAAGAAAAAAAAATCAAATTTGGATGAGATAAACTACCAAAGAGATGAGCTTGTAAGTTTCCACTAGCCATATACTCATAGATCAGTCCCATGTTGGTGCGCTCATCGCAATACCCGACAAGACTAGTCAAGTTTTTATGATGAACTCTCATAAGAAGTTCAACCTGTAATCAAAAGGAAAAATTTTAAATCTCATAAAGATTTCCCTGGAATAGTTGTAACTTTGTATGCTAGATACTTCCATATATACCTCAGCTTTAAACTGCTTGTAGCCTTGAACTGATGATGGAGAGAGCATCTTCACAGCAACTTGAGTGTCATCCAAGTAACCATGGTAAACTGTTCCAAATCCACCTTCCCCAATAACCCTCTCAAAGTTATTGGTAATCCTCATTACATCGGAGTATGAGAACCTTCGACTTTTCAACTCCAATGAGCTATCTGTCTTCCCAACTAGAAAAATTCATACGTTTAATAATTAAGCACATGTCAATAGAATTGATATATGCACTAAAGCAACTTAAATAATTGCTATGGTATCAATTCTTACGTTTTCTTCTCGTTTTAAGGTTCCATAATGCAGCCATTGTTGTTAAGAGTACACAAAATAAAATAACTACGGCCACAACTGGAACAACTGCTACGGGAATCATTAGTTTGTTCTTTTCTCTGCATGAAGCTTCACGACAGAGATCCGGATTTCTGTCCACACTAGAATCAACATACCGGAAGTAAGGTTATTGGGATGAAGTTAAAAATGTTGATGATACTCTTTATTAATTAATTTTATTCTTATTGATTAGACTGAAAGCAAACCTTAGTGACAGGAACCCAGTCTTATTTCTTTCCATGAGACCAGTTGGTATGGAACCTTTGAGTTTGTTTCCAGTCAAGTTTCTGCAAAAAGAATAGTAAGTATTATGTATGACCCCTACTAGTTTTATAGTGAAGAAACTTATTTTTTTTCTAATCCTGTTTAAAAACTTACAAGGACGTTAAGAATGGTAGTTGTAACAGAAATTCAGGCACCGTTCCAGTCAAACTGTTGTTTGATAAGTCCCTGAAATGGTGATTGAAAATGTGAAGCTTACTTGGTTACAGGTTAATCCAGTTAATAATAAAGAAATAAAAAAATCTTACAGAGATTCTATTGATGTGAGACCGGATATGTAGGGACATATCTCTCCCGCTAATCCACTCGAAGATAAGTTTCTGATTGCAGGTCCAACAAATTTATCAAGAGTGTGGTGAATAGATCTAAGTTAAGAAGGTAGGATGCTGATTAATTAAGTGTGAAAACTTACAGAGATGTGATCTTTGGTGGATCATAGTCATTGTAGCTGCAATTAAGACCTTGCCACAAGTAATCTTTAGGGGCACAAGGATCTCCTTGCCAATTTCTTTTCACTCCGTATTTAGATTTGATATTCATGATAGCATCAACTGATATTTTTACATTTGTAAAAAAGTATGATCAAAATAATGTAATTGACTGTATCCCTTCATCATATATGTAGATATTTTAAAAAAAAATTAAAAAAAAAAAAAAAAAAACTCTTATGGGATAACATACCATCTTGTTGGTTTGTAAGCAACTGAGAAAATTCTTTCAGACGGTGTACCTCAAACCCATTGAGGATTGGCGGTAGTGTTGAATTCTCAGTTTTGTTGATTGAGAACTCCATGTTTTCTTCATGCATAGGCGATGTGCTCATAAATGTGGTTGCGTATAAGTATTGTGGAACTATAGGTCCATACCACACCCTTCCATTTAGGTAGATGTATAATTCTCTAGTCTGATGCGCTTGGAGCTGTTCAACCTCTGCAAAGTAGAAGTAGGCATAATATTGGAAGCTGGGATCACTAGGCTTCCAACCAAACTGCAAGGAATTGCCACCATTTGCTGGCCTGACAGCGGTCCTGCAGACATTAGATGGCGGTTTATTATCAGTCAGGGAAACGACGGTGAGCGATCTGCTTAGAGTCATAGGGACCCAATCGTGTCTGTTGTACGGCGACCATATGCGATCATAACCGTCATCTTCATACCTACAGTATGTACAGTTTTACTTGGTGACCATATATGCAAGCTTCAATCAACCGATTTCTGTATATGTAAATTTGCTTACCGGATGGTTTCATTGGTTGTTGAACCAACATCCCACCGCCAAAAGAGTAGTAGCGATCCTGATTGTGTTGTATAACTGGAATTTATCAAGGATCTTAATTCTAATGCTGATATGAAAGGTGTTCCAGAGCCTGTATTAGCAAGACAGACATATACATAATCTTTCTGAGGAATATGGATCACCTCCTTGCTAACAATTGTCGAGGCATCTTCGAATTCGACTGAATCCCACACATCAGCTTCAAGAAGTAGAACAAATCTCGGTGGTTTACGTTGGCAATCGTAATTTCCATACATGAATCTCGCTCTAATCAAGAACTTTTTATTGCCATGCGGGAGTTTCAGGGTATAACAATTTCTGGTTCCTTCAGGGAAGCTTCTAACGTTCAGGAATTGTTGTTCAAGGGCAGGACTGTTGTATTCAATTGATATCTTTTTTCTTACTCCGGTCTCTATGAAGTTTGCATCTGAAGTGTAATTTATACCTGTTTTCTTGTCGGTGTAGCCAGAATTTTCTGGTATTCCACAATCAATGCTGATAAAACCTGAGAGATAAATGACGGAAAAAGAGAAAATCTTACTATAAAGTTATTTAATAACATTGAAAATTTATGCCAACTTGAAAAAAATCAATAATTAACTGAAACCTGATTGACTCTGGGCATGAAGCAGCAGAGCAGTAAGAGCAACAGTGCACGAGAATACAAAAATGAAATTCTTTAACTTCTCCATTGTCCTGATGGATTCTACTTTCTTGGGATAAAAAAGGAGAGACAGATATATCTCCAACGGTTTATACTCCAAGCAAAGGGAATGTTTAAAGTGAGCAATATAATTTAGGACATGTTAGTAACTACCATTAAAAATAAATAGATAACATTAGATATATAAAAATACAATAGCACTTTGGAGTTTATATAAGAATATATATCTCTCTAATCTGGAAGTGGAATTACCAATCTGACCTTTCCTATAATGGACTTCTAATGATCCAGCGACACATGGCATGGTTAAAAATGAAGGGTTGAGATATTATTTGAATAATTTTTATCCATTAACTCTAAAATGTGACTCTTCATTGCATACTTTCTAATAATCAAAGTATTACCGAGTCAATGAGTCAACCGATTGCCTCACAAATCTCTTTCAATTAATAACATCTGCTCTCATTTTTCTTCCAAATTACAGCATTCCAGCTTAAAATCCTGCAAGTGAGAATTTCCAACGTTCTAGTCAATTAATTGTAGAGACTTCTCGTGATACCTAACAAAGAAAAAGTATAGTGTAATTGACTTGTGAGGCGACCGTTGATTTACTGACTCTGTAATACTTTGATTATTAGAAAGTATGCAATGAAGAGTTAGCGTGCAGAGCACGTTAGTAATTGTCGCTGGAAAAGGATATGATTAGGATTTGATGTAACTTGCGTACCTTATAATTTTTTAGTATTGATTTGATGGTCTTCTAATTAATGTTTCCTGAATTTGTTGTACCTTTATCATAATATCATTTCCACCAAGAAATAATTTGAATCGGAAACATAAAATAACTTAGCACCAGTTTTGTGTACAATTCATAACATATTGTTCTTAACAATTAATTTGTCTCGATAAACCAGATCATAGACTGAATGCCTGCATTGTGAATGAGGAAAACATCAATTGATGCATCAAGATATATATACCTACAAGTCAATATCGAAAAACCAAAAAAAGAAAACAGTAAAGATTGTTTATTCTTGTATTTCACAAGTCATAAATGGATAAAAGCCCCTGCAGGGCATGCCTTGTGTCTTCTTGTATTCGATGCAGGTAGGCATATTAGATAATACTTTTCCCTTAGCAAGGACCAAGATTGTCACCTGAAAAGTAAAAATAAAAATGAAGTTCAAACATAAAAAACGTGCAATGTGTAAAAGGATTTGCAGTTCAAAGTACAACCTTATGAAAATGAATCAACACACATGATTAGGATGATAATATCAAAATGACAAATACTGAAGACAGCCTGAGAATCCTGTTGTATTTCTGCATATATAACAGAAAAATGTAAGATTTGAATTGGAGAAAAACTATTTAAATTTGAGCTTACCACCATACGTGTTTTATCCCAAATGTCAACTTTTCGGTATAAATTTTCCTCTTTTACATTCTTTGAATTAAAAAATTCTTCATCGAAATTTCCCCGTTCTTTGATTGAAAGTTGCTTGAAGTATTTCATTCCATTTTCTGGCTTCTTTCACACATCCACCTGCAACGTTGAAATACAAGTTGGAAATTAAAAAAATTTCAACTTAAAAGCCAAGGAAAAAAAAGAAGGCAAGCAAGGATTTTGGAAATGGATTGCGAAGCGAGAAGCAACCATGTAGAGACTATGTTACATCTGAAGTGAGAAGCGGGACCTGAAAAGGGGAACTATAAAACTACAATAAACCTAAACTATAAGAGTTTGAGAAATATTAATAGACAGAAATTCATAAAAAAAACTCTAGACATGACCATTTTCTTTTAATGAATTTTTTGCAATACATAGATTCAAATTTCTAATGAACATATTACTACAAATTAGTTAAGAAAACTAATGAAATATTAACTCAATAATCTATAAATTCCAAGAACTTTAAACTCTTCAAATGTTTGCGATAAACGACTATGGTGTCTAAACATGTAAATGTGTGTGTGTCTGATATCTGAGCCCTAATATGGATGATCAGATGCAATGTAAATGCTAATTTCAGCCAGTGGCATTATATGCAATAACCCACAGCAACAAGTTGACCAACACGACTAAATGCAGTAACTTGAGTATAGCAGCAAAATGACATTGTTTTTAAGAGAAGATATTTCACTTACAGATGAATAGCCTGCCTCCCAACAGAAAGATCTTTCAAGTAAAGCATTTGTTGTTTCTACAAAAGACAAATAAAAAACATACATATGAATAAATAAGATAACATAATACTTTTGTGCTAATAGACACAAAAAAAAGTAGCTTGATATTTTTTGCATTATGATTCATAAACATATTATCAAAGAGCTATTATTAGGTTATGGCTTCCTTGAGAGCTTGTGGCAATTCCTTTTCCAAAGAAGTAAATGTCATTTTGCAAAGCATTCAGGTAGTGCGAAATTAACACGAGCTTCATTAGAAGATTTGACCTCGATGCAACATGAACATCAAATTTATTAATTTCTAGCATCCTTGATTTCAGACAAACTAGGAATATTAACTATATATGTCTGTATGGATAACCTTCAAATCAATTTAATCAATGCAGGCAATGCTGTTCCCACATGCCTATTCATTCCTGTTTGGTTGGATTCCTCGGTTTATCGTATGCCCTGGATGGAATAGCGATAACACCACGGGGATAATGCCATACAATAGAGTTTTCCAAAAGTAAAACATGCTTGCTTTACAAGATTTGCAACGGATTCCTCCATTCTAAACTAGGGTAGTTCATAGAAGAATGCAATCATAATTTTTGGATTTATCCATTAAAAAAATTAACCAGCGTAGAAGTTTATAAAACCTTTGCAATATATCTTTCAAACCATCCGAGGTATATGTATCAGCCGTATCAGCGATCCAATTAAGATTCCGCTCAAAACATGTTCCAAGAATCCATAGGCCCAACTATGAAAACAATTGTCGAAAAATTTCTAAAATTAAAATAAAAAAAAAATTTGGACAATCAAGTAATCAGAAAAGCATATACATAAATACATACCTGGAGCTTGACAACCAATTTACTGTTGTTCCCATCATCAGGCTTCAATTCACTAAAACGTCCTTCAACAACGGGAAGAACCGATGCCAAATCGCTGCTATCGTGCTTAAACGTAAGCAACACCAGGAACAAACACTCCACAAGAGAAACAGTCAGAGGGACTCAATCATCATTCTCATCGTTTACAAGTGCAAGATGAATGATGTTTCCCAGGTTTGACGAGATGTCGATGGTACATTAATTTACTGCTGTCCTCATCGTCATCAGTTCCTTCAGCAGGCTTCAATTCACTATAACATCCTCTAACAACAGGACAAGCCAATGCCATATCGCTGCTACCGTACATCTTCATCATCAACAGCGTCAAAGAAGGCTGCAGAATCACGACTAAAGGAACTTTCAACCACTTAGGATGCCCTGAGCTTTTGAATTTCTGCGGTTCAAAGTTGAAAGGATCATTTGTACTAGTACTTGTTTAAGTTGAAGGGAGGTCAATAAAGCTTTTAACTTCAACGGCAGGTGCTCTAAAACTAGTAATAAATTTAACAGATTTGATGCAACAAAAGTCGCCATGGAAGTTCCTTCTATGTTTTGATAACAGCAGAGGATTTGCATTCAGTAATGAACAAGTAACTGCCAATGTCATCCAAAGAAGAATTAACCAGGCGTTTTCATATACAAAATTAAATAATTTAGGGTTTACTTAAATTAAAGTTTTATATTATGCATGCAATTGCAAGGCAATATTAAAATTGGTAAGAATAAAATAATAACTAATAAGGATATCATTTACTTAATATTTAACAATTTAATCATTATTATTATTATTTTTTTCAAGAATAGCTAATTTCCCAACATGAACGGACTCGGTAGGATTCAGCCCACCAGGTCGAGAATCGGGATGGTTTTTAAGCTGTACAGTTAAATGGGTTGGGCAGGTTAAATTATTATTTCCGGGCCAGGGTAAGAATTATAAGTTTGAACCGGCCCGCTTCTTTGTTTTAATTTTTTTTTATTTTAACTAAAAATAAAATTTAAAGGGTATATTGTAAATTCTAGTTCAAAAATCGAAAACAATGTTTCCCCGTCGCTCGCACTGCACTACTGATAATCGAAGCTGCTTGCATGCGCATTAGCAAGAATACTACTAGTGGCATCATTTTTGTATTTTTCATACATAAACAATTAAACATGCTTCCTTTTCTGGACCAAGGAAGAGTGCCTGTGCTATCACGATGGAAAGAGGGAAAAAGCAGTGAGCAAAGAGAAGAAAAAATAGCATAAATTATAAAGGTTTATCTTCCCAAAAGAAAATTGACAAAGGTTTTAACTTTTCAAAATTTGTAATTGTCTAAGACATGCTATCACATTCCATTATTTGAGAACGATATGGTAATAGCATTCAAAAAGTGTATTAAATGTTATTAGTCTTTGACATTAGGATTAGGGTAGGTAGGGGGGGTTTTGAGTTATTTCTCATAAATTAGAGGGACAATTAATTCGGTATTAGGATGAAATTCAGGGGGTATCAATATTTATATTACCAATTAACATGTCAAGCGAAGCTACATATGAAGAATGTCCAAAAGAAGCATAAATTTGGAAATTCAAAAAAAAACATAATATAAGAAAAAAAAATAATCACAGCTGGAAACACACTGGCCAGATATATAAAGGAAAGACGTCTACAGCTAGATTGAAACTCCATAGAGAAAACTTAAACTATAACCTTGGCCGGAAAGATACAAAATAGATTTGCACTGGAGGGATCGGTTGCAATTGAAGATCAAGAAAGTTCCAACAAGCAAACGCATTCAATATGAGGAGTGTGAGGGAACATGTCTACTGGCTGTACACTTTGTAGTTTATAACATCCTCCTATGTTTTGCTCGGCCTGCAAAAACATTTCCAAGAGTTAAAAGATGACAGAAAGTTTAAAGGACGGTGTTGACGTATCAGATGCAAACACTATACGTACCACCCCATGACAAAGGTAATCAAGGTCACGAGCACATGTGGCTGGATTACACGATACATAAACAATGCGTGGTGCCTTCAGCTTTAGCAGGAACTTGATCAATTTCAAGTGCATACCTGGGCGGTTTGGATCTGCAGAATTTGGTTTGCCAACAAAAAAAGAGAGAGAGAGTTAATGCTTAGTATAATCTTCAAAGCAAATATTACCATTTCATTTATTCTTCAAAAAATAAGAAAATTCTCCACATTATTGCAGTACAATTTGTGATTCAATACGAATATTCAACAGTAATCAATTGCAATCAAAATTGATTGTGCCTCCAATCAAAGTATTTCACTGCCAATTCATCATGTCAACTAACCTAAAATTTGGAGTCATTCTCCTCCCATGCCCGAACCCCTAAATCTAAACCTCATCTTCTCCGAGAATAAGTAATTGTTAATATCCAGTCTATCATACTTGAACAAATTAAAATAACATCTCCTAGCATAAGAATAACATTCTTAAATATGAATTTTTGTAAAGAAGAAACCAAACAAGAAACAACCTGATATAACAATGTCTGGCTGTGGAAAAGTACTGCCAAAATTTTCACCAATTTTGTTGAGATCCCCTTGAACAAATGTAGCATTAGAAATACCATTCAACTTTGCATTTAGATGAGCATCTGATATAGCTTGAGGAACTACTTCATAGCCATAAACATGTCTAACCCTGACAGTAAGGAATGAAAAGAGACACTGTGATGTTAGATACTCTGCCACTGAAAAGCCAAGTGAACAAAATACTGGTGATACTCAACAAGAAAAGCTAACGAAGTGAGGAGATATACGTTCTTGCAAGGGTTAAGCCAATAGTGCCAGTTCCACAAAATAGGTCAAGCACAATTTCTGAGCCATCTCCTCTGAGACCAGCACAATCTTCAATGAGTTTATACAGAACCTCTGCCTAAACAGCGTAAATCTTTGCATTTACTGATATGGGAATTACCCATGAAGCCAGATGGAAAGCTGGAGTAAGGGATCAAGGAACATAGTACAGGGGCAAGTATAAGCTGGCATATACCTGGCGAGTATTAGTCTGGAAGAAAGAGTTGGCAGAAATTTGAAATGTAAGCCCTCTTAAAGTTTCAGTGATGTTAGATTTTCCATACAACACGTGCTCCTCCTCTCCGACTGATGTATTACCAACAGAAGTATTCACATTATTCATAATGCTCACCTGACAGTCATCAGAAATTTTTGTTACAAACCACGGTACTCTTTCATGTTTCTCTAAACTATGTTTAGAGAAAGTGCTCTCTCAAAGTTAAACATTTCATGTTACTCTAAAACATAATTTAGAGAAAGTGCTCTCTCAAAGTTACACATTTCATGTTACTCTACAACATAGTTTAGAGAAAGTGCTCTCTGAAAGCTAAACATATACTGTGGTCATGTTGCTTCGCATAAATTAGTGCTGCTAAGTCATTAAAGAGACAAATCAACACTTGACCATTTGAAACAAAGAATATTGCAAGTCTCTATAGACATAAATGATATTGGGAATTTCTATAAAAACCACTAACCACTTCAGGAATAGATGAAATTTTCTCAACCAGTGGCTTCAGCAGCTCTGGCTGGTAAGACGATGTTACAAAATTAACCATGAGTTCAGGTAACCCAGACTTCAAATCCCTGGCAACCAAATCATAACTATTAATCATAGGGAAATTAGTGCTTGTATGACAACTACAGATCCATGAGCTTATGAGATATGAAGTATGCTGAAACCATCTCACAATTCAAGGAATTATCCAAAGACTTAAAGCACACATTGAAGAGTCAGTGGCATTCACGCATTGATATAAACATCATAAAGCCCTAGTGCGATGCAATAAAATATACTGCAGCCTCCACAAACATGAAAGTTCTCCTATAAATTAATGGATAAAGTAAATTTAACACAAATGTGATAATTGTTTTGTATTTATGACAATGCCTTGTGTTATTACCTGTTTTATGATTCCTGGAATCATTCAGCATTAAGTAGTACTATTCTGAGTTTTCACAGATTTTTACTTATGTTGTCTATCCATCATTTTTTATTTTTTTCATTCACCTGACTACCCCTGATGTGCAGACAGTATAGCATTGTGCTTTAGGAGAGTATCTGCATAATATTTCACTTGCACAAAAGTAACTTGCTCATTAAAGAAAGAACATGAGAACCAAAGCAGGCTAATACATGCACTATGAAGCTGACAATGATGGTATGATCTAAGGTAGAACTCAACATACCTTCCAGTTCTTAGCATTAGATGCTTGAGAAATCCAGAATGTGAGTGAACATCATAAGGAGATAGACCTAATTGTGGGTCTCTCCAATAATCTTGGACAGCTGCCAGAACCTACGTATTAAATGCAACAGAAAGATGCAGTAAAATTGAATTTATCACACACAAATCATCGATGCTGCCAACAACCATTTAAATGACAGAAAATGGCATAAAAGATAGTTGAAAGCTGCAGGAGATTGTAGAAATAAAGACTGAAGAATTTTCCTAATTTCCCTATGAACCTTTGTCTTCTCTTCTTCTAATTCAGCTTCCAACAATATATTCATATCCTTATGAACCCAGTTATTTGACAAAAGTGAGATAGAACGGAAAAGTTTTAGCACATGTTAAAACGACAACCAGAGGACACGAAGATGCCTCTGATTAGAACTCACGTTTTACACCAGATGGTAGATTATCGAACTGATATATAGCACTACAACAACAGTGGAGTAAACATTCAACAGATTCATAGAGTGATTACTTAGTAGCAATGAATATTGGATAAAATTTCTGCATTTTTTCTTTTTTCTAAGAATTAATGTACAGTATTTTCACATAAGATTATATAAAAATTCTAGTATAAAAGTAAAAACACAGCTTACCACATTGGCAGGCCCGCTTTGCAATAAACATTTGTCAACATTTAGAACCTTATCGAAAAATCCAGGAGCATGTAATCCTAGTGCATAATACTCCTCAT
The DNA here is from genome assembly GCA_028052125.1 of Melia azedarach. Taxonomy (NCBI): domain Eukaryota; kingdom Viridiplantae; phylum Streptophyta; class Magnoliopsida; order Sapindales; family Meliaceae; genus Melia; species Melia azedarach. The sequence continues at coordinate 1,306,104 of CM051398.1, read as the reverse complement.
GGTCTCTTTTTTCTTGTAATAATTCTTTAGGAAACCATCTTTTAGAACCAAATGAGAATTCCATCTGCAGAAATTTGAAGTAGTAGCTGAGAATTTCTGCATTCTAACTTAACCAACTAATCTATTTACATAAATTTAGTAGGTAAAAAATAGAACTTTTATTTATTACTTTTTCTAAGTTTATGACATAGTCAATATAAAATGATTATGCAGCCATGCGAGAATTATAAATTTTTAGCAAATTGACCAAACAAGAATGACTAAGGCTATCACTGTACCAGGAAAACAGACACGCATTCATCTATCTTTCATTTTTAGTTTTCTTGTTAAAGCTCGTAAAGTGGAGTTAGTTTTACACACTAGTAAGAAGGGGATAAGGTAAGGAGTAGTATTTCCAACTCTACTCGAGAGGACAACTGGCATCTATCTATCACTGTATGTAAAGTTGAGAACAAAAGCACTGAATTCAAATAATACTACAGCAATATTTTCTGGTAATAACACTTTGGATGCTCGAAAAGTTGCACCAAAAAAAGAAAGAAAGAAAAGAAGTGTGATTGTGTCCAAATTTTCCTTTCTTTGATTGTCATATTACCCCAATTATAGGTTAAGTACTTGATATACAGATTACCTTAGAGCTTCAGGAAAAAGAGAGAGATATATATAAAATAACTACACTCATTGCAATCAACCGAATTGGACAAGTCTATGTTGATAGCTAACCTTATTTCTATAATGAAATTGAATATCACAGGGAACAATAGGCTTCATGATGCTAAAAAATTCTGGGTCTTTATTGGAAAATTTTCCAACATGTATAACGAGATCATGGACTTGTTGTTCCTTGGCTCTGAGTTGAGCCTCATAAGACAGGTTTTGTGTCTTACAACCTCCACAATACGAGGCATACTCACAGGGAGCATCCACGGAATCCCAATGAGGAGATATTGTCTTCACCTTAGTCGCCTGTAATTTCAACAAAATGCAACATCAAGAATCATATAAATGAAGACAAACTGAAGTATAATGATAGTTCCAAAATTCTTTCATACACATCCAGCACACAAATTTAGAGAAAATAAATGGCGTCTAGAGTTATATCCATTCTCCAAGGAGAGAATTGTTATTTGTCAATTATTTCCTTGGATAAAACAATTAATGTTCATTAACAAGTTTGGTTGCCTATAAAAACTGTATTCAGTAAGTTATCTCTATGGTTAATTCACTTTTTCATCTTTCTAACAAAGTTTTCAATAACCAAACAGCCCCACAAACAATGTCATTATAATCAGTATGCTATGCACAAATTGAGCTCAAAGTTATTCGATTTCATCCAGTGCACCTGATTCCTTTACTATGGAAAATCAAAGATAAAACCTCCTACATTTTTCGAATCATTTCTTCAAACCTTCCCTTCTACATTTTCTTTAAATTTAATTAAAAAAAAAACAAACAAACAAAATCCACTATAATCTTCACAATTCCAAACACAAAAAGGTTACTAGTTTTATCTTTAAAGCAGTCACATAAACTAACCTCAGCATAATTTCCCTTCTTGCGGTTAACTCGCCCAATGAACTTCTCCCCGGGAAGCACACGGTCACACATCACAACGAAGCCGGTTTCTTCCACCTTGCATACTCCTTTGCCTTTAAAGGCCAAACTCTCACAAACCAACTCCAGTTCTTGACCTCTCTTAGGAAAATACGAACTCCCCTTGTTCTTTTCAGATTTTTTGTCATCATCATTACAATAAATCCTTTGTTGGATTTCTTGTGGGTTTGGAGTAAAAGAGACACAAGCAAAAGTGCAAGAAGTGAAGCGGGATTTCAGAAGCCATGGTTGTCTTGCTGTTGTTGCCACTGTTAAGTGTCTCAAAGCGTTGCTTGCTGCTGACATTCTATGCTCCGGCTAGAGCAGGGAAAGGGAGGGGAAGGCTTTCTGGGTTTAAGAGTTGTATGGGATAAAGGGCGCTCGAGTAATATGGAATTTTTATGAGGTTAATTCAGTATTTACATGCACAGGCAGCAAATGGACTGGCCCAAACCTTTTAAATTAGTGGGCTTCCACATCCAAATATAATATACGACGATATTAAACACACCCACTGAATTCTCCATATACCAAAATAATCATTAAAATTTAAACGACAAAATGTTATGTCGTTTAACAAACCTACCATGAACCAAACAATGCATTCTTTTTTTGAATAATTAATACAAGTGGTCAATTTTTGCATCCAATTTTTTTAAATGACTATCGTTCAAAATGTATTTAAAAAATAATCAATTTAAATATTTTTGACATAAGTACACTTTCAAGTGTAAAAAAATCGAAAATTTTCTTTATATTTGAAAGTGTATTTTTGAACATTAAAGAAGTTTCAAACATAAAAAAATTTGAAAATTTGTTATTTTTAAAAAAATTTATAAATATATTTTAGTTCAAAAATTTTTAAATTGATCATTTTTTTAACGTGATCATGTAAAAAATTTAGGTTCAAGAATTAGTCACTATTAAAAATTTTCTTTCTTCGAAAAATTAAATTATGTGCATTCTTTTAAAAGTTGAAACATCTCCTCTTCGTGACTTTGGCACTAGAGAAAAGGTAGAGTAAGTTTGCGATTAATCGCGTGCACTATGCAAACAAAGTAAACAAAGTTTCATTTGCTCAAAAATACTCCAAGCCTTTCAACGTAAAATTACTTCTTCATCATATCATAATTACCAAGCTATTGACTAACTCACCATTGCTCTTTGAATCGAGGTTAATGGTAGATAACTTAGGTTTTTGTTAAAATTTTCATTAAATTTTGTTTTGAACTCTGAGATTTGTTTTATTTGCAAGCATTTTGGTTTCGTTAAGGTAAAAATACCACAAACTTTTAAGGGAACTCTTATTTATCCAAAACTAAGCTTACGTTATAGTGTGGCTACCAGTGAAGTCTTTAATCAAGTAAATTCCATGTCTAAGGAGTATGTTTTGAGTGATGAGAAGGTTGATTTGAAAAATCCTCAAGCTAAAATAAACAATTCACCCAAACTAGAGGATTTCATTGAGACTGTGAATGAGCTATCACCTGCACTCATTTAGATTCTAAAGGAAAAATTCTCCAGCACCGATGTTCATTTGGTTTGAAAGAATCTTCAAAACCATTTACTCTTGGACAACTTTAAACCTTGAATATAAGCATGGAATTTGGATGCGAATTGAGTTTTTGGCTAAAGGATTGCTCAACTATCTAGAGCTTAGTTGTCTAGTTCAGTATAACTTCTTGTAAGCATTTACATGAATTATTTAGTTGTTTTTATAAAATAGGTGACATAGATTTGATTAACTTTTCATTGATAATTTTAAAACTCATCATATGTGATGTGTTGTTTAGTGTTCTATTTCGATTAGTAAGAAAAAGTGTTAAAACTATATGTAATTAAAAATTACTTCATTGACACGTGCCAGAAATGACTATATTTTCAAGAGTTACTTTTGGTTATATTTATGTTATATTAATTGTTTTATCTAATAAATATTTCTAAACTTCAATGATAGCCTATCATCGACAAAGTTACTTAGCAACTTGTTTAGATCATTGATTACATTCATTGTTGTTCTATACTTGAAGATTTTGTCCAGAGTGAAGCCAAACAAGAATTTATTTAATTTCATTGTGATTGGCTATGCTCATAATTATATTGTTATGCATGACCAAAGGGCGCCCACCTAGAGGTGACAAACGGGCGGGTCGGCCCAATCCAGTTTGTGAATAGTGTCGACACAGCCCGACACTGTTCATGGACTAGGCTGAGCAAAAAAACCCATGGATCGTGTCGTGCCGTGATGGACCCAAAAAAAAATATGAGTTACTATTTAGTCTGTGAACAGTAAAATCTAGTTACTATTTACTATGAGCAGTACCACATTCATTATGAATAATAACACTATACAAGGCGTTGGGCTGTATTTTGATGGGCCGGGCTAACACGATATGAACAGTACTGTGCGTGGACCGGCTGGGCTTATATATTTTATTGTGCATATCGTGCTAGCCCGGCTCGAAAGCTGGTTAGGCTTATTTTTCATGGGCTGGACTGGCCCGGCCCGGCCCATTTGCCACCTCTACGCCCACTTATTCTCCGACTAGCTATGGATGGACTAAAATGTGAGTATTTTTTATCAAACATCACATTTCTCTAAATATAAACTTAGTTGTAGATATTGTATTCCTTTGCAATTATAACTTTGGTACTTATCTTATAAGGTATGCTAAAGGATGTGATGTATAGAATTTATCACTTGTTTACTCTATTAGCCATCGAGGAATACATCATTGTAAGTTGAAATATTACAAATATGTTATTTCTAATGGATAGCCCAACTTTTTGGTTTTCTAGAGAAAGTTTGGACTGATTTAGAAAATGCATATGCAACTAATTGAAAATTAACATATCTTTTATTTTGAATTCTTTTGTTCTTGTATTTATATCTTTTCTTACTTATGATAATTAAAAAGAAAAAAGAAAAGTGCCTGGATCAATTAAAGGAGCTTTCATTTTTGCCATATGTGTCGATAAGCTCCATTGGGAAAGCTTTGTAAAATATCCTAGTCAGATTTTTTTGGCCACCTTATTTCAATTGTAAGGCTCTTTTTTTTGTTATGGGTTTTAGTTGGAGAGCAAATGGTATTGCTTATTTTTCCCACTCTAGCTAGGGCACTTTTTTGGTATAATATTTACTCTTAAAATTTAAATTGTTTTATACACATGTATTGGAAAAAAAAGCTTCAATAATATGTGTGCTAATTTATTTATGGTACTTGTTAGTTTTACTCTTATATTACTGTAGTATTAATGTCTAAATCTGTATTTGCATCATTTTCTATTTCTTATTGCAGGTTAGGTCAACTATTAGAAAAATAATTGAATTATGTCTCACTAAGATTAAGTTAAAGAATGCGTATGGAGACATATTCATCCTAAAGAATTTAGAGATGTTTAAGAATGTTATCTTTTAAAACATTTTTTTTCATTATTATAGGTGCACATAGTTTAGTCCGGTCCGAATTCTCGAAAACTTGAACTGGAATCGAAATATTTAAGTTTTCTATTTCTAGAACTGAACTAGATAAAAAACAAGGACCAGATCGTACTGAACTATATATATAAAGAAACCGGATTAAGATCGAACTAATTGATTCAATTTTTGGTTCGGTTCATTTTTAGGTTAAATTATTATTTTTTAAAATTTTCAGAATATTTTTGGGAATAAAAACGACGTCATTTTTTCGTTACTCACCAAAAAGACGTCATTTTTATCAGAAAAATTTAAAAAATAATTAATTTGGTCCAATCTGAATTTTTTGAACCACAATCAAAACCGAACAAAAAATTTTTGGATTTTTAAATTTAACCAAAACAGACTGAATTACATAAAAACCATAATGAACCTGTTGATTTCGGTTCGGTCTGATTTTTCTGCCCACCTCTATAATTTATTGAGAGATTATCTAACTTGTACTTGTAGGCAACAAAAAGAGAGTCAATGCATTGACATTCTCTGAAAATTACTTTCGATGTAGAAGTATATGACTACAAAAAAGTGGATGAAGTAGAAAATAAGATATGAAAGTTGCTTAAAGAAAGGTTTGTCGAGGATATGGGTGTAAAAGATCCAAAAAATTCTTTTTGAAGGATCCAAGATCTAACTGCATAAGTGATTGTATTATACACTCTTAAGAAACAGCTAAACTTGCATTTGTGTTATATTTTATACAAATTAATTGTTGTTTTGCACTTAGGATATCTCTTTTTTACTTTTAATTTTGAAATTAGTGGCAACATATTAACTACTAGTTGTTTATAGCTAGGCACAGAAGAATTAAATAGTTTTTGGTTGCCAATTGTCATAGATAAGAAAGAACATATCTATAACCTCTATTTTTGCTTCATCTTTTGTTATCAACTTTAGACAATCAAGAAAGATCATATTCCCTTGATAAATGAATCTTAGGGAATTGCAACTAATGGCCGATTATTAGGGCATTTGAGGTCTTCCATTATTATTGAGTCTGTATTTGCTTCTAGTAACATTTTGCCATTAGGAATTAAGCTTGTGAAAACATTGGAAACCATTTCTTAAGTAAAGTTCGATTTCTTACAATTAAATCACCCACTTTGTGACTTCTTTTTTCATATTGATAGAGAAAACATTTTCTAGCTTATCAACTTCCCTTTCCAACTCTTTGAAGTAAACTCTTATCTGTTTCTAATATATTTGTCGCTTTTTCTAGAAATCTAGGGAAGAGAAATAAGAACCAATGACAATTTTGATATAATTAATTGTAAAATATTAAATTCCCTAGTTCAAAAAGGCAAGCATTTCTCTAACTATCAGCCTCTTTTCTACTTTTCAATCTCTATGAATGGGTATCTAAAGTAAACATATCTTGAAATTGACCTTTGGAGACAAGTCAAGGTACTTAATCATTACCAAGATCATAACCATTTCTAGAGGTTGGTTAAATCTTCTTTTGTCTTGCATATTAATTAATAGAGAAATCTCTTATTTTCAATATAGTTGTTGTTCTATCAGAAATTTAGGAAATAAAGATAAGAATCAATGGTAAGTTTAATAAAACTGATTGTAAAAGATTGAATTATGTTTAGTAAAAAAAATTCAGGCCTAGCCCGGGTTAAACATGTATCTTAGTATCGGGTTAAACTCGACCTTAAATATAAGAGTTTGATAAACCTAGAAAAACTTTACATATAGACTACTAAACTTATATACATGTAAAAGAAAAACTGGACATAGAGTAGGTTTCTTTGATAACAACTTAACAATAGGATTACATGTTTCTCCTTGTATACTGCATATATGGCTATATGTATAACTAATAAGGGTGACAAATTCAAGTTCAGTTTGGTTTTCTTAAAAATTGAATCGAACCCAAAATACGTATATATAATCAAATCGAATTGAATCAATTTAATTCGATTTGGTTTGGTTTCACAGTTTGATTTTGAATTCAATTTTAAGAATTTTGGAATATTTTCATTTAAGTCTCTAATTTATATTAAAATTACAAAAATAAAATAATTTTAAAATATATAATAATTATCCCTATTTTTATGTGTATTTATGAAAATAAAATATATATTTTTATTTTATTTGTAATTTTAATAAACATGAAGGATTTAAATAAAATTTTACAGTCAATTTTGGTTCGAAATTGGATAAACCAATCGATTGGTGAAGAATTAAAGTCAAATCGAACTCATTTTGGAACCGAACTAAAAGTTCGGTTCAATTAGACATTTTTGCCTAGTCCTAATAGCTAATTGAAGATGAATTTGTAAATGCATAAGAATTGTAAATATAATACTATATAGATGGATACTATCAATTATTTTTGTCTCTCTTGTGGACACTTAAAGTTCACTGTAATACCATGTCTTTATATAGTAAAAGGAAATGATAGATTAGTTTACTTTTCAAATTTTGAAATTTAAATTTTAGTTGAAGTGAATAAGATGGATAATAATTTTTGAATTTAAAATTTGGATTAGAATTTATGATTATGATAGATTGGTTTCATTTGAATTTGAAAGTTGGATTTAAGTTTATCAATTTTTAAATTTAAAAGCCAATTCTTGGCTATAAATAGATGGTAATATTTCACTTCATACCATAAGTTAACTTTACAAATACACTAGACATTCTTTAAGAAGTTCCTTTATAAGATCTTCATATTTTCAAGCTTTGGTAGAAGAAGATTCCTAAAAGTTTAGCTAATCCGGGTATGTTTTCTATGTATTGTTTTATAGGTTGTGTTAGTAGTATATATTAAAAAGTCAAGACTTTTAATATTCTGTTCTAGGAAAAATATTAATATAGGTTTACTTGTTATTGTGATGATGTTATAGGAAGGGGGTGATTTATTGTTGAGTATAGAGAAATTTTATTGACTTATCATTGATTTGAGGTAAGTAGATATATACATGATTTATTGTAATCAAGTGCTTAAAATTATTGATGACAATTGTAAACATGAATTTGATTATAAGAAATGGAATTGTTTTAAGCGTTATTGGTGTTAAGTTTAGTTGTCTTTATAAAAATAAAATCTGAATTTTCTTACTTTATATTATTTTCTTGATTTAAAGCAAAATAAACTTGGTTTGTATTAATAAGTTTACAAGTAAAAACTTTATCTTTTCTCCTCAATTATTGCTTCTTAAGTTTATTTTTTCTAAATATATATTATAGCATACATTGTAGAAAATTTATTTTTACTTAAGTTGTTTATTTATTAAACTATAATGTGCATTATTTTCCTATCAAAACTTCCTTTCTTAAGTAGCTATAAAAATCTATTTTATTCAAGTACTAGTTTTTAAAAAGAAAAACGAATGATATTTAGTTGTACTGTTTTACATAAAGCATTAAATGTATTGCACAAATTGAATATAAGAAATAAACATTATTGAACTTACTGTACACGAAAAATCATATTTAATAATTAATATTTAGCTCATTGTCTATAGATCTGTTATTGTTATTGTTACCGACTGACTAGCTGGTTAACTGTATGTGCACTTATTGACTGTTAATGACCGAATTTCCAGGGTACGAATGTACTGTATTGTTATAAATGAGACACCGAGGTACTGGTGAAGCTATTAGACATGAGCTAAATCTATTAGTAAATGTGTTATTGCATATTTTGTTAAATGTTATAAATTCTATGGTGTTTTGGTTTACTAAATGTGATATTCATGCTTACATTTTAAATATTTCTGCTAAAACAAGTGTTTAATTTATTATAATATCTTTTATTCTGTAATTAATGTTTATGAACAAATAAATATTTTCTGGGCTATTTGTTTACAATTTTGTGTATAAATTTACTTACCGAGTAGGCGGCTCACCCCTCGTCATTAATATTTTGCAGATTAAGGTGGGTATAAAGAGTTGATAGACATTTTGAGCTAAACAGTTTTGAAGATTTAATATTGGATATTTGTAATAAAGAACATTTTGCATTGAGGTTATATTTTAGCTTAAGTCTAATAAATAATTGTAAAACTTTGATGATTTACAATGTATTTGGAGGTTTTTATTTTATTTGTAATATTAAAGTTGAGGTAATTTAAGGATGGGTTGCATTTTAATTTTTGTTCTAGTGAGACAAAATTTGGGGTGTTACATTCACCCTTTATTTTGATGAAGACATATATACTTCTATGGAAATTTCTAAAAAAGTTTACAACTTGGTATGTTGAAGTTGTCCTCTAGGGCAATAATATATCACCATTTTCAATAAAAAAATACGGCAGCAACAGATAATGATACTAAAGACTATTGAATTCCATATTAAATGTCAACAGGAAGATGAAGATTCAATGTGCTTTGAAAATAATGTGTTCTATTATAAGTTAGAAGGAGGAAAAGTTACTTTGAATATTTTAGCATTGAAGTCATTGTAGGAAGTTGAAAAATGGAGTTATATGAAACGAATATATATAACAAGCAAAGTGGGGAGTGGTTAATGGTGAGATTACTTGTAATAATCATGATTTAATTAATGGGATAAAGTTCTAGTGGTTACTGAGTTTTTGTTGTAATTTTAATGATGGAGTCTTTTGAATCTTTATTTAAATAGTGTAATAGAATGGAAGAAGAGGTTATTGAATTATTGTCTAAATACTTTGAGTTAAAAGCCATTAATACACATACATATATTTATAGAAGAAAAGAAAGAAAGTGTTTTGCATGTATTTCAAAATGTAATTCTCTTGAGTCCCTGCAGTCACCACCTTATAATATTGTAAATGCCCCCTTTAGTGATTTGATAGAATTATGTAATTACGATAAATTTGGAATCAAATTTGTAGCTAAGTGAAAGAAAATAATATGTTACATAAATATAACAATAATATAATGCGGCCGGTCACATTAATTTATAGCAAGAATGTTTGGTTATGAGTTTTTAAAATTGTATAGAAATTTTTTCAACGGCCAGTGCTTTTAAAGAATAAAACTAATTGTGGAAGTGGTATGCAATTATTATTACAAATTTGAAGGATAGAATTGACAATAATGAAAAATAGAGGGGAAACTAATGATACTTGGCACTTTTTACAAAATAGATAAGTGAACTTTCATAAATTTTTACTTTTGAGATTCAAAATTAAGGAAATGCTTTTATAATATCTCTCCATATATGCATTGAATCTTAAATCTCAAGTAACTTTAAATCCCGAATTCAAATAATCAAATAAATAAATTCCTTTGATAGAGGGGAAATTAATTAATTTGATGACTCATTCATCACTGACTCGGTATCCAAGAATCCCGATTCTTAAGTGCATAAATCTCTTCGAATCATTTATTTCTTTTGTTTTTAAATTTAGATAAATCTATAAATTCGATAATCATCCACAATAAAATGCTTCTCAGCTTCAATTTTCTCACTAATCATTCTTAATAATATTTTCAGTTTTTCATCCCAATGAAATGCATTCCTGTAAATTTAAGCTCTCTCCTTCAAATGTGCAGACTGGAGCTGAAACGCTTCTTTGATTGCTTCAGGTAAATTTTTCTTTAAAGCCAAATTGTTTCGTCTTCAAAAACTTCCTATCTTCTCGTATTTTATATATATATATATATATAATTGTATACAAGTTTATTGTTTATGGGTTGTGCTTGTGATGATTTACAGAAGCTGTTGTACTGCGAAGGAAGGTGAAGTGGATAGAATTTCTGCATTGCCTGAACCAATATTGCAGCATATTTTGTCATTCCTTCCATTCAAGGAAGCTGCTCATGCTTCTCTACTTTCCAAGAAATGGAAGGAAGCATGGGATACATTACCAGTTTTAAGCTTTGATGAATCAGTCTTCACCTTAGATTTGTGGGATCTCAAGCCGGAACAGAGCGATGATAAACCTTCAAGAGTCCGGAGGAGAAAGAAGAAGTTATTTGAACGTTTAGAAAAAATTCTGGAGAAACGCCGGAAGGAGTTAATAAGTATAGACAAATTATCGATTTACATAGAAGTATCAAATCAGAAAGAATTCCTGTCATTCGTTGATCGATGTACATGTTACGCAATTGAAAGCAATGTCAAAGAGCTGAAATTTGAGTTCGGAACTCTGGGTCGTATATGGTATAATGTGCCTGGAAGCATTTTCCAGGCACATTCCATAGATATCCTGAAGTTAAGCGGCTGTAAGCTGGAGTTACTAAGGAGTAATGTAAAGTTAAATTCTCTGAGAAAACTATGTCTAGAATATGTGTACGCAGAAAATTATGCGGTCGAAAATTTTCTCGGTGGTTGTCCTTCGATTGAGGAATTACTATTGTCTTCTTGTAAAGGCTTCAAAATTCTGGAGTTATTCAATGTGGTTAAGCTCAATACAATTAAGTTAAGGTGCAGTTCTCAACTTGAACAGGTAGAGATCAACGCGCTGAATGTTCATTTTATCGAACTTTCTGATATAAGTGTACAGTGTGAGTTCAATCTAACAGCTTGTAAGAATCTGAAAAGCTTAAAATTACGTTACCTTCTGGTGAGTGATGAATGGCTATACAACCAAGTTTCAGAATTACCAGTGCTGGAATATTTGAACATCACTTGGTGTATGAAGTTACGAGCAATTTTCATTGCAAGTTCTCGTCTCAAGAGATTGTCAATCGGTACATGTAAAAAGTTATTTGAAATAAAGATCGAGGCTCCCAATTTAACATCATTCAAGTATGATGGTGAAATGATTTCATTCTCTTCGAATACTCCAGACACTATTTTGGAAACTGATCTCTTTTTGGACTCCCAAAAAATGGGCACTCGATGGTATGCTAAATATATTGAACTTCTAGCAAAGTTCAATCGCTCTTCTACAATGATGAATTTGCGAAGTGAGATTGGCCAGGTATAGATGTATCTTAATTTGTTTCCTACCAACTTTCTTTATCAGAAAAATTTGTAATCATGAATCCTGAAACTATATTTTTTTTTCCCGATCGATTTCAGGACATGATTATTAAAAGAGAATTGAGGCAAATCCTACCTCCTCCATTATCAAATATCAAGCATTTGAACTATACAATAGTTGATAAACTTATTCGGTATGCAATTGCAAGAGTTTTGGATGGCTTGCTCTGGATTTCACCCCATGCAGAAACTATTTCCATACAACACGGTTCCCAAAAGTTTATATTTCAGGTATAACATCTTTTTCAAGCTCTCTATTAACCTTGTCAGTGTCTCTCATTATATTACAGTTTTTGGATATATTGTAGACTGATATGCTGATAGAGTTCACTCATTCTTTACAATTACAATATGTAATTTATAACCAATGTGGGGTACTAATTGTTGTTTATGTGTATTGATCTCAGTTTTCATACAAGAAGCAACCGATTTATGAAGGAGAAATTGTTTGCTGCTGCAAAACTCTTCCTGTTTCATGTTGGCAACGTTGCATAAATCAAGTTAAACTTGAGTATACAAATGGAAACATTGTCAAATCATGTTTCACGGTGAAGAAAGATTTCATGAAGAGAATTGAAACATTTGCGCATTGATGACTGGTTATTAAAATCTGCTTGATTCAGACATTTATTTTATTGCAAGGTGTTCTTACAATTTGTCTAATTTTATTTCCAGATAACAAGAGAGTGTGCTCGAGGACGTATTTGATGTTGGCAACTATCAATCTTTCTATTTTATTTCATTATTCCAGTAGAATGAGTTTACCATGTTATTTGTAGGTTAATTGATCACGTTTTATATATATAATACCACCTTTTTTTTTGTTTTTTGTTGAAAAAGAAAACAAAAAAACTAAAATGTACACCCAGGTCCACATATTAGAGAGGAATACGATGTCGTTTATGGATGTATGATGATCATGTTAAATGCATACCCACTGCGATTCCACGGTCTATAATGGAAACTCACATCACTGTAGTAGGAAGCTTAATTTGTCCACTACCTGCCCCACCGCTTCGGCCGCCTTTATAATATTTATACTCGGCTCAATTTTAAAACCATATTTTCTTATACTTCTGGAGGAACTCCTCCTTCAAGGAAATTCTCTCAATTAACAAAGCAATATTTTGGCTGAACAAGGTATTTGTCATCAACTTCGATGATTTCCGTCAATATTTTAATACTATCATATTTCTGTGAATTTCCGCAGTTCAAAATGAGAATTTTAGAGTGAATATTTATTTCTTATTCTGGGTTCTTCAATTTTTTATAAAAAAATAAAATAAAAATTTAGGCCATTCTTTAGTTTGTGAATAATTGCCTTGTTTATTCTATAGGTCACTTAACAATCATGAAGAGGAGGAGAATTGATGAGGTAGATAGGATATCTGCACTGCCGGAATCGTTACTGCACCATATTTTGTCATTCCTCTCACTTGAAGATAGAATTCGAACTAGTATGCTGTCTAAGAGATGGAAACAAGTTTGGCATACATATCCCAATTTGGAATTTTCTTATACAATCTTCAATGATGTAAATTGCAGGAGGTTGATGCTGAAATATTTGGAAAGAACTATGCGAAAACGCCACATAGATATGATAAGTACACTGAAGTTTGCACTTAGAGTGGATATGGGATTTTTGTATCATCCAAAGTTTGAGACATACATAAGCCGATGCCTTTGCTATGCAGTTGCAAGTAATGTCAAAGAGATAAAACTTGAATTATTGTTTTATCTTAAACTGTACACTTTGCCTCCGGTTGTTTTCTCTGCGAAATCATTAGTAGCGTTGGAATTACAAGGTTGTAAGTTGGAGTGCTTTAGAAGTGATGTGGAGTTATCTTCTTTGAGAAAAATGTCTCTCTCTCGAGTTGATGTAAATGATCAAGTACTTGAGAATCTTATTGCCGGGTGTCCTTTAATCGAGCATCTGAATATTAATGCATGTGATGGACTTAAAAATTTAGAGTTATCTAGTCCTGGTAAACTCCAGATATTCAAGGTATACAATGAAGGTTCTGAACTTGGAAGGGTGTATATCAATGGAGTCAATGTTCATACGGCAGATATTCTGATGCTGCCTGAATCATGCGAAATCAATATAACATCTTGTAAGAATCTTAAGTGCTTAAACTTATTTACACTGTCTATAACAGATGAGTGGCTTCGCAACGTGCTTTCTGAACTTCCGCGCCTGGAGTACTTGGATATAACTAGATGTACAAAGCTAAGGAGTATAAATATTTCAAGTCAATGTCTTAAGAATTTGGTCATTTGGATCTGTAGGTTGGCTAAACTCAAGATTGATACCCCAAATTTATGTATATTCAAATATAAGGGTAATACAATATCCTTCGCTTCAAATGTTTTGGCTTTGTCAGAAACTTTACTCCAATTATACTGTGGTGATGACGACAGTGGTTGGTTTATGAAAATGATTGAACTTATTGCAAAGTTCAGTCAATTTGCCCAAGATCTGGATTTGCAAGTTAACCCAGATGAGGTATGTATATGCTTGTCGATCTCTTTTATCTAAAATTTACCTCTTATTTGAGTAATCTATTATTAGACATTTTGAAGCTCTAACTTTGTTTTTTCCCTTAAATTTTTTTCCTGAAGGCTGTGATTATACCAGGAGAATTACGGAAAACACTACAACCTCCGTTAACTAGTGGCAAGCATTTGAAGCATAAACTATGTCATTCATATCTACGATTTCCGCTTAGGGAACTTCTGGATAGCTTGCTCTGGATTTCACCTCATCCAGAGACCCTATCAATAGCATATCAATATAGTTGCTGGAACAAGTTTACTTTAAAGGTACCATACAATTTTTGATTTATGAGAATTCAGGGCTTGATTCATATTGTGAATATGCATCTACTTTTGTTTCAGCTCTCATACAAGGCACCCCTTGTTTATGAAGGAGGAATTCCTCGTTGCTGCAAATCTCATCCTCTCTTGTGTTGGAAACGTTGCATAAAGAAAGTTGAGATGGAGCATACTGTTATGACATTGCACGGACAAATTATTGATGTAAAGAGTTATTCTATTGACAGTGTTAAGGATGGGAACATGGTTGAGAAGCTGTTTCGTATTTTCGGACATAGGCGGTAGAATTTGGTAGATTTGGATAGTTCGTGTTTGTACCTTTGATTACCTAATCTTATTTCAGGATTTGTATCGGTTGTTTGTATTAGAATAGAATAACGCTCGGATTGGTATGTGTTTGAAACAGATCATGGTGTTTCAAATAAAATAGTGTATATTTTGTAATGAACAGAATGTTGATTACTAATTTTGTGATATATATTTTGTGAATAGCTAAGATCTTGCTATTTTCTTCTTAGGAATTATTTGGTCAAAAGTTCAGTTAGACTCGTTCTATCACATCTGTTAATATATACGTATATCTGTTAATATATGTATAAGTAAAGTCCAATGGTATCCGAGGACAAGGATACTAACTAACGTTGGTACCGAATTGTTTGGTAATATGATTTAAACCAATACAGAGTCCAAAACAAATGTCTCATTAATAGGTCATATTAAATTACATCATTAGTCTTTTTTCCTGTTGGAGGAACTTTAACACAACTAGTACTAGGAACTGAAGTTCAAGAAAACATGTAACTGTGAAGTTGTAGTTGTTGGCTACTAGTGACTCGTGGAATTACATGCTTTGAGAACTAAAATTTTACGTATTAATAGCTCATATAAAATCATTTAATAAATGATAAAAAAAGCCCACGGACAATGTTCCATGCCATCCGACGTCGTACACTCTCACATCGAGTGAAGAAACATGTCAGAAACAAAAAGTTGACAGGTATCAGCTTTCGGCTAGTTAGAGTCTTCGTGCAGGGAGCTTAGCTCTGCGCCACAAGTTAATTCTCCTGCTTTTAATGCTTAAAATATTCTCCGCGGATCAGAAGCAACAGAAACTGCATCCTTCCTTAAGAATCCGACATCGTATCCTTCTCTGCGTGTTCAAATTGCTTCTTTTTTCTGCACTGCATAGACTCACTCTAAACTAACACTCTGCTGACCATCCACTTAGCTCATAGTTCATTCTGCCTTTCTATCCTCACGCACACAAACGAAGAACTTTCCTCCCTCCAAAACTCTAATCCTAGATCTGCTTCTCCAAGCTCTCAGTCGTTCATCTTTCTTGCACCCATATAAGGATTCCTTGTTAAAAACTCTCTCTCTTGTCAAAAAGGTATTTTTTTTTCTTTTTTGTCATTGTGTTCTCAATCTTTCGATATGGTTACGTGTGGTGTTTGCTTTTCCTTGAAAACTTGTTTTGAAGGTGAAGTTTCTAGTGAGGAAGTTTGTTCGTTTTGTGGGTCCTAATGCTTAGGAAATATTTAGTATCATACAACTGGAAATGATGATAATGTTTCCTTAATTTTCAGGCAGTCTATTTCGATAACTTGTTTACTCTGTAGGTTATTTACGCGATGGCGGTTGAAGGAAGGTTGATGAAGAAGTGGACATGGTTTCTCAGTTGCGGTTAGTGATATTGCACCACATCATGTCCTTCCTGCCATTCAAAGAAGCTGCTAAGACTAGTGTGTTGTCGAAAACCTGGAGACAAGTATGGCTTACGTACCCCGATGTTGAGTTTGATCAAACATTTTACCGACCCAAGAGAAGAAACAAGGTATTAAAGTTTTTCGAACAATCTCTTTAAACCGCCGCATTGAAACTTACAGATTTTAGGAAGATTAGCGTTAACATGGTAGCGTCAAAGAGTCGTAAATTTGCACCTTTCATTAACTTTGCATTTGCTATGCATTTGAAAGTAATGTTAAAGAGCTGATACTTGAGATATCACATTCTGAAAGATTGTACAATTTGCGTCAAATTATTTTTTTGGGAAATCACTAGATTTGTTGGAGTTAGTAGGCTGTAAGCTCAAGCCAACAAGGAGTTGTGTGAAGTTCTCTTCTTTGAGAACATTGACGCTAGCTCGAGTTTTTGCAAAAGAACACGTAATCAAGAATATAGTTGCTCAATGTCCATTGATTGAGTATTTGAGTGTTTTTGATTGTGATGGATTTAGAGGCCTGGATTTTCGGAGTCTCACTAATGTTATCAGATTTGAAATGTGGTGTGAATATGATCTAGAACGGGTCATTGTCGATGCACCGAATGCTTTTTCAGTAATCGTCGGTGGGCGATTTGTATCTCATGTGATGAGCGTATCCACTTGTAAGAATGTAAGATGGTTAAAATTAGGCGTGTTGGGCATATCAGATGAGTGGCTCACCTATGAAATTTCGCAATTTCCTTTTCTCGAGTACTTACACATAGAAAGAGCTCAGCATTTGCAGAATCTTAAGATTTCAAGTCCCTCACTTGAGGTATTGTGTATGGATAGATGTGAAAGTGTGATTGACATCAAGGTTAACACTCATAATTTAAGTACATTCAGATCTATAGGTAATATCACGGCCTTCTCTTCAACTGATCATTTGGCTTTATTAGCAACGGATCTCCGTTTCCCCTCTCGGAATCTTGATAATGAATGGTTTGTTCAATATATTGGACTTCTTACACAATTCTATCAATTATCTCAAGTATTAAATTTTGCAAAGCGAGACAGGCAAGGTACTTCTATGCTTACCGCTTATTTTTATCTCGAGTTTTCTTGACTATTTTTGTTATTATGAATGATTGTACACCTTGAAGCTCTAATTTTTTTTTTCAATTTATTTTGCGCAGAATGTGATTGCTCTGACCAAACTAAGGTGGACCCTCTGTCGCCCATTATTTAGTGTCAAACACTTAAAACTTTTCAATAATTGAAAGATATATGGGAGCTCCATTAGCAAAAATTGTGGATGGTTTGCTCTGGCTTTCACCTCATGCAGAGTCATTGTCAATGGAATATGCTTGCGGTGCCTTTGACAAGTTTCATTTTAAGGTACTGTATATTTTTCATTTCTGGGAAGTCGAGTACTTTTCCATAGATACTAACTGTGTGCAACCAGCTTGTTTGGTTTATTGATCAGTATGTCTCTGTCTTCTCAAATTTTCTATTCCAGTCCTCATATAAAGAGGGGCAGGCACTTGTTTGTAAAGGAAAGGCCCCCGTTGCTGCCGATCCCATCCTCTCTTGTGTTGGCACCAATGCATGAAGGAAGTTACAATTGAGCATACAGGAAAACAACTGGGAAATGTGAAGGCTGTGAACTATAAGGATTCTTTTCAGGATGGAGAGAAGCTGGAGAATGTCGTCCAACCGCTATAAAAGAAAGAATTTAAATTAAAAGTAATAATTTGATTTATAAATTTTTTTATTTAATTAACTTGACATTTTATTTCATGTAAGTTACAAAATATCTCAATCTCAAACAAAATCATATCTTTAATGTGGTATTTTAAATTCATAATTGATAAATTGATAAATGCATACCATTTCATACAATTCTTTATTTTTCAACAATAGGTTAAAAAAGTAATATCAAACATATTATTAAAAAAGTATTTGTAAAAATAAAATATATATTTTAATTTGTTTCAAAGAAAATACTCTTGCATTTGGAAAAAGAAAGTTATAAATATTATTAATGATTATATTACTTTAAATTTAAACATACTTCATAGAAATAATAGACTGAGACGGGTCCCTACTGCTGGTCGGCAAACGGGTGACGGGTGCACGCGTTGCTTTAGTCCGGATTCTGACTTAGAGGCGTTCAGTCATAATCCAGCGCACTGTAGCTTCGCGCCACTGGCTTTTCAACCAAGCGCGATGACTAATTGTACGAATCAACGGTTCTTCTCGTACTAGGTTGAATTACTATTACGACGCTGTTATCAGTAAGATAAAACTAACTTGTCTCACGACAGTCTAAACCAAGCTCATGTTTTCTATTGGTGGGTGAACAATTCAACACTTGATGAATTCTGCTTCACAATGATAGAAAGAGCCGATATCGAAGGATTAAAAAGCAACGTCGTTATGAACGTTTGGCTGCCACAAGCCAGTTATCCTTGTGGTAACTTTTTTGACACCTCTAGCTTCAAATTTCGAAGGTCTAAAGGATCGATAGGCCACGCTTTTACGGTTCGTATTTGTACTGAAAATCAGAATCAAATATTTTTGAAAAAATAACTTTACTCAATAACACACTTTACAAGGTACTTCAAAATTTATCTTATTTTATTTAAATTATTTCGTATATTCAATCGTGATCAACACAAATTATCAATAAACATAAAATCACAAGCGAAGCAGAATTCCAATGAAACTGGAAACGACGTCGTGTACAAACCCGAAAAATTAATTTACCAATCTACTCTGTTCTTCATGTGATGAGTTTAATTATAGAAAAAGCTTGGAGAGAACGACGTCGCTCTATGAAGGCGACGAAACCGACATCGTATCTTGGTAGAGTTCCTCTTAGCCGATGTCAACCGTTGGATCTGCACAAGCCTAAATAAAAATGTCTTTCTCCAAATCCCTAGCTCTAGAAACCTGCAACCTCTCTCTTGAGACGAAGAGCTAGTAGCAATCAGTATTCAGTCATGGGTAATTTCAATTTTTGATAAGATAATCATGAAATCAGATGTCCTGAGTTTTGATCTGTGATCTGAACTCCTCCAATGGCTATAATTATTTGCAGGTAAAGTGCACGGATCGTTGGCACGTGCCGGAAAGGTGAGAGGCCAGACACCAAAGGTGGCCAAGCAAGACAAGAAGAAGAAGCCCCGAGGACGCGCCCACAAGCGCATGCAGTACAATCGCCGTTTCGTCACCGCCGGTAAGCTTATCAATAGATGCTCTGTCTCTGTTTTTCTCCTATTTATTTATGGATGATTTAGAATTGCTTGAATATTATGTTTATGTTAATTTGATTTTGAAGGGGGGTTTTTTGTTATATGAATCATAGTAGTGATTAAAGCGCATTTGATATATCTGTTGCATATTGTTTGTTCAAATGCTGTGTCTGTTTCTTTTATGGGAGGTTATGATGAAGGGAATGCATTGTCCCGTGTTATAATTGCTACGCGTTTTGGGGTTTTTCCGGGTTAGTAAAGAAGGTAAATGCATAGAAATACGATAGCTTAATTTTGTAGGAGCAATGCTTACTGATGAAAAAGACCACTTATTTCTTTTAAACAAACAATACAAATTGTTTTTTCTTCTTCTTTTTGGCTCTAGATGATTTCATAGAAACGTTAAATTGTTTTTGCATGGATAATAATGACGAGAAGGATAATATTTCTTTGGTTACTCTATGCTAGAGTTGTGTTGATCATGAATTGTTTGTTATGCTCTTGTGGTGACTTGGTATATGTTAACACAATGGTCTAGTTTCCTTCCATTGTTTTATTGCATTTGTTAGTAATAGTGTTAAGCCAGAGTCAGTAGATTTATTCATTTTTTATTTTTCTTCTTCTATGTTTCATGCTATTGTTAACATTTTGCATAGTTGATTTGTTGTTTTGTCATGTGGGATGCTTTATGTTAGCCTGTTGTTTTTTGTGATTTGGCGTTGAACTTTGACAAGCCCAGAACATACAGCATTCATATGCAAAATTATAAATTGAATACAATTTGAGTAATGATTGCTACATAATCACGTGCACAGATCTATCCCACATTAATAATGATTTTGAGTTTCATTAGAATGCTGCAAGTATGTTATCATGATTTAGTCGGATGATTGAGCTTTTTTTCTTTTGTTTCCAGTTGTTGGTTTTGGAAAGAAGCGGGGACCCAACTCTTCCGAGAAGTAAACTTTAACTTGAGGGAGTTTAGGAATATACCTGTGGTTGTGGAGTTTCATGTGGAAAAATGGATATACATCCTTGTTCAACTTCACCACCTTATTACTCAATTGTCTTGCTTTTAAGCTGAAATTGTTCTCTTTGAAGAAAATTTGTTGGTTTAGGATGGAAATTAAGTATTAGCTTATGCTGATTTCAAATATTTTCATGGAACAAGTATTTACTAATATTAGTGAATGGTTATATTTTTCAATTTGATTCTTTATTACCGTCTAATGATATTAAATTTTTTATGAACGTGTGAATACTAAGCAAATGCTCAGGAGTGAGAGAAGCAAAAAAGTAAAAACTGCATATGAAAATTCTTTCTACACAACATCATCCGGTGATAGTCAATGCTCTCCTTGTTTCATTTAGCTCTCAATTGAGTTGTTTCTAAAGTGTAAAATTCCAACCCTATACTATTGAAGAGGGTATTGAAATCTATTTTAGTAATCAAATGTGTTCGTTAAAATTAAATATAATTAGCTCAAACTAATGAATATGAGCGGATCGAATTAGACATGTGGAGTAACCTGAGCCACTCAAAACGTACATTGAAATGTAGCAATCCGAAGTAGATTTACCCAGAGTCATCGTTAACCAACAATAATAAAAAAATTCAGACAATGCCAAAACTCAAAAAAAGGAAACATAAAATTTAATGAGTTATATATACATATTTTAAGAAAAAAAGACGGAATCGGATCCTAGCTTCCTCCAAACCCCACTTCCACTTGTCTTTTCTCTCTTTAATAAAGACTATAAATTTATGTTGTCGTTCATCAAAGCAGAATGCGGAAAGAAACCATAAAAATCCTTACGAGCTTTACCTTTCCCTTTCTCTTTCTGTCTCAGAGCAAAACTCAATAGTTAATAAGTCAATAAAAGCTAGCGCAATTCCAGAATTAAAGGAAATGTGTGAACCGATCCATCCTTATTTCTTAAACGTTTCTCCATTGATTCATTATTTTCTGTATTCTTATAAGCAAACTTGGAAATGGTAACATCATTTTCTCCTCATTTTTCTCGTTTTCTTTCCCCTGATCATTTTACATTGTTGCATCTACATTTGCTAACACAATGAGATGAGAAATTGTTTGTTTGTCTGAGAACCCTATCCTTGTTGGTGAAAGATTCTTTTTGATGAGTGCCCATTCGATAAAGGGACGTTTTTTGTTTATTACTTCTGGGTGATCTTTGATCTTTGGTGAGATTTTGATATTATATGTGTTGCGATGCTGGGGAAGAGCCTAGATTAAATGCCCACCTGGGAAAAACGAAACTAGTTCTACCATTGTCATTATAAAATGCTGTTTCAGAAATCTGGTTTGCTTTTAAGAAGGTTTATGGATTCCATTTTGTAGAAGTCTCATTACCAGAAAGTGATTCTGATAAAGAGTTGAGGTTAAGATGCAAACAAGATTAGTGGTACCAATAGAGGATGGGAAAGACCACGCCTCTACTTTTAGAGCAAACCATCATAGGCCTATGCCAATGAGACTTATTCAAATTTTCTTGATGTTTGTGGTTGTGGGTCTTAGTTTTTCTCTCATTTGTTTGTACGCAACGAAGTTTTTTTCGGTCCGTACTATCGTCCCTGTAGCACCAACCATTATTCATGCGTGCTTTGAAGATGTAAACAATCTACAAAATTGGATTAAGCCTCCATCAGACCTGATGCATAAAATGAATGATACAGAGTTGTTTTGGAGGGCAACATTTGTTCCTAGAGTAAAAGAGTATCCATTTAAGAGAGTTCCCAAAATTGCCTTCATGTTCTTGACGAAGGGGCCATTGCCACTGGCACCACTCTGGGAGAAATTCTTCAAGGGGCACAAGGGACTTTATTCTATCTACGTCCATCCACATCCAGCTTATTTTGGCAATTATTCATCATCTTCAGTGTTCTACGGGCGACAAATTCCCAGTAAGGTATTGACTAGCATTCTCTTTATATAATTCTGGCATGACTTTATTTAATAGGGAGTACTCTAATATTGTGGTAGATCTCTTTGCCTCTGCGTGCTATGCCTTTCTTAATGCTTCAAAGTTATTTCCAAGTCGAGCAACATAAGAACAAGTTTAGATTAATATTAATATTTGTTCAATCCGAAAATATTATTCTTAATTATTCTTCTCATTACGTTCTATGCTTCTAGTGAGGTCATTAATACACAAATTCAAAGATTTTGACTTGCATGCTTTGCTACCAAAAGAGTATCCTGATGGGCGGGTTGCAAAACATGAGGTGATTGAATTTAAAATAATAAAATAATGACGATTGGAAGGAAGTTTCAGTAGGTGGAGAGACCTTATAGAATTAGTAGTGATAGTTCATCCATCTATGCTGGCGATTATTGCCTGAATCAGTAATGGATGAATGGGTGTTGCTGAAGTTATATAAAGGTTGAGGAGAACGACAAACAAAAGTTTTCTTTCATAGGGCGAGACACCACACAGAAGCAGCATTAAAGCTTTTGCGTTTCCTTCTACAAATTCCTTTTGATGTAAATGAAGTCTTCTATATATATATATATATATATATACACACACGTGTCGTGGAACAGTGTTAATTGTAAAGCTTTATAACAGAAAATGTTAGATTGCTAATGGACCAAGCCATGATGCATCCAACTACTTGGCTGCTTTCTAAGTAAACATCATAGAAAATTTTGCTTAATATTTCCATTGATTAATTTCCTTAAGTTACATCATTTAAGTGTGGAAATGATTATTTGTGTTTGATAACTGTTCGCAGCCAGCTGAATGGGGAGAAATGAGTATGTGTGAAGCTGAGAGACGACTCCTGGCTAACGCATTGCTTGATATTTCCAATGAATGGTTTGTCCTCCTATCTGAGTCCTGTATTCCGCTCCACAATTTCAGCATCATTTATTATTACATATCAAGATCCCGGTACAGTTTTATGGGTTCATATGATGATCCTGGACCCTTTGGAAGAGGGCGGTATGATCCAAACATGGCACCTGAGGTCGCCCTTTCCCAGTGGCGTAAAGGATCACAATGGTTTGAAGTTAACCGTGTTCTTGCTGTTAAAATAGTTGAAGACGTTGTCTACTATCCTAAATTCAGAGATTTCTGCAAACCAGGATGTTACGTGGATGAACACTACTTTCCAACAATGCTGACCATACACATGCCACATCTTTTGGCAAACCGCACCCTTACTTGGACAGACTGGTCAAGGGGTGGTGCTCATCCTGCTACATTTGGGCCTGCTGACATAAAAGAGGAGTTCTTCAGGAAGATAATTGCAAGTGAGCAATGCCTTTATAATAACCAGCTGACTACATTTTGTTACCTTTTTGCAAGGAAATTTGCTCCAAGTGCTCTGGATCCTCTGTTAGGATTATCTCCCAGAGTTTTCGGGTTTTGACAGAGGCTTGACCACTGAGATAGATACCTGGGTAAGTTTTGTTACTGCTAACCCAGGCTCCATTAGAAGTCTTTGATCACCTTTTTACCTTACTTCTACATTTTTTTTCCTTTAAACTTCATTCTTCAAGAATTTTTTATGTATAGGTTATTAGATTATAAATTAAGTTTACTAGACAAGCCTCCCATAATAATATTCTATGTTGTCTGTTGTCAGTCAATCAAATGAAATGCCACTGTAATATACTTTTAAAGTTATATTGAAATCTCCATTTTGATTAGTTGTCTTACCATCTCACTCTAAGATTCTTGTCTATCATAAATTTTTCATTCTCTCTCCAAGATTCTTCACTCTGATTTTCTTTTCATTGCTGTCATACTTCTGCTTGGTTTGCTGTATACTTGAGAATTAGTTGTTGTTTCAAGTTAAAAGGGAAAATATGATATTGCATAAATATAAAAATAGGACAGGGAGTGAAAAGAATACACAGGGATTCCAATTTGCCACAAGGGAAAAGAAAATATTGCATTATTACAACATTAAACCACAGCAAATCTGGCAGAATTGTCCTTTGCAATTCATTAAAGACTTCTAAGAATTATTTTGAGTTGATACACAACAAATGAAAATGTTCTTCCTAGCCTACTCGAAAAATAGTAAGCTTAAAAAATGTTCTTCCTAGAATCCAAGTAGTGATTCCGATAATGTAGTTCAGCAAGGATGAATTCGCCTAAAATAATGAATATAGACACAGCACACTCTGAGAAAATCCAGAGGTGTTTAAGCCAGAACTGCATTTTGTAGTCATTGGTAAGACAGTCAAAAGCACTTCAAAGTTCGTCATGATGTTTTTCCACTGGTGTAGAAATTTTTGGTTGGAACTCAAGAAGATACCTTAGAGCCAGTGATGAATGAAGTGCAGCCCCATAAGGAAGGGCATCTTCATTGACTGTGAAGTAGGGTGAGTGACCATTTTCCATTGTCCCAAGTGTCTCATTATGCATACCTAGAAAGAAGAAGCATCCGGGTATCACCTCTTGGTAAAATGAAAAATCTTCAGATCCCATTATTGGTTGCATAATGCCAACTTTGTTCTTTCCCAGCATATCTCCTGCAATAGTTTCGAAGAATGCGTGCAAATCTTTATCGTTTATGGCCACAGGGAAAGGGATTGACGGGAAATCAACAGTTGCATTGCACCTCTGGACAGCAGCTTGTCCTGTGATAACCTGTTAGTGACATGAATCAGTCTTCTGGGATGATAAAAATAGAAAAATTTACTAGATATAAAACCCACTTAAGCTGCTGGCAATCCATTTATGATAACACATAAAGAATTTTAGGAAGAGGAGATAGAGAAGTCATTTTGGATGGTTAAAGTCAAGTCTCACCTTTCTTGGCAACTTATCAAGTTAGAAATCATTAACCATATTTAATATGGTGCAAATATATTTAGAAATTATAATTTTGATTAGTTTATTCAAATTGCCATACCTCCACAATACGTCGTTTTAGTTGTGAAAAGCTTTCCTTTGAAAAGGCTCGGAAAGTTCCACCAATTGTAACCGAATCTGGAATGACATTGAACGCACCACCTCCTTGAAATTTTGCAACTGTCACTACCTGCAAGTCAATGCCTAATGTTAAGTAAATTGGACTCAATAGGATCACTAATTGAAGGACATTTTCCGTCAAACTAACTCGAATGTCTACAGTCATATTCTCCAAGGTTGAGAGGTCAAGTCACAAAATCAGCATTGTGACTCTTTTCTCTTTACCGAGAGCACAACACATACAATCCCCCGACTCTTTTAATCATCTAATGGCAACTCTTGCAGGGTCCCTAATACATCAATTACTTCATGCTTGATATTTGCTGCCACTTCTGTATGAGAATCATGTTTTACAAAGTATAAGCAGTATTGCTTACTCTGACACTATGTGCTGTAATTTGACAACACAAGGAAAACCAAAACACCAAAGTATCAAATCTAAATTAAGAATCAATCACCGAGCAAATTAAAAAGGTAAGGTACCGTATAAAGGCAGAGCAGATGTGAATGAAGTTATGGTTAAATGTTGTCCAATTTCTCAAAAAAGCAGAAAAAGTCATGGTAAAAACATAAGAAGCAGGTGACAAAATTTACCTGTGAATCAAGGGGATCAGCTTCACGAGAAACAAGATGTTGTAAACTAACAATCACATTAGAAGCTGCCAATATTGGATCTATTGAGTGCTGAGGAATGGCGGCATGACCTCCTTTTCCACTTATTACTGCTTCAAAGAAGCCATTCCCAGCTAACAGAGGGCCAGGTCTTGAAAACACTTGCCCTACGGGGAATTTAGGAGCAACGTGTATCCCAAAGATGGCACTAACATTCTCTAATGCTCCTCCTTGAATCATTTTTTGTGCCCCTCCACCTCCTTCTTCAGCTGGTTGAAAAATGAGCACAACTGTACCCTAGTGAAAGGAACCAAAAGGAATCAAAATCAGTCATCCACAAGAGCTAAGAGGAAAGGAAAAGCCATTTTATGAACGTCTTCGATGAATTAAATGCCATTATTTCTTGCTCAAGAATGCTAAGATTAATTGGAATTATTACTTCAGAGGAGGGAGCTGGTAATTAACTTAGGAAGTCTTTACACTTTTATTACTCGCACTATAGGCAGGTCTAAAAGCTCTAATTCAAGAACTCTGCTCCTTTTCTGTTACAATATTTCAAATCCATTTCAGAACTTGATCAATAGAAAATAGAACATGTGATTCCTTAACAAGATGCTGAAGATTAACTTAGGCCAATCCATTATAGTATAATCTAGTAGCAAACCCCAGTATTATATCTACTTTCTCAAACATGATTTACTGAATCAGTTGTTATTGTCTAATATGATTACCGTCATGATCAAGTTCTCATACAACAAACGATAACATTTGTTCATAAACAACAACTATCATCTATTCCCGTTAAAGTGTGAATCGGCACAAATATGACCACATAGGCTAGTTCTCGAGCAAAATAAAGCTCATGAAACCAACGTTCTAATTTACCAGTACATCATAATCAAAGGTGCCAACTTAGTCTAGAAAGCAGTGGAAGTTAAACAAAGCAACAAACCTTTAATTCGTCACGGTGCTCTTGAAGAATCTTTGCTGCTCCAAGAAGCATGGTAACATGAGCATCATGCCCACAAGCATGCATTTTCCCAGGAATTTTGCTCTTGTGCTCCCACTCCACCATTTCCTATAAAATCCAATAGCCCCAATCAAGTCATTTCTCAACAAAAGTTCCTTTTTCAGGCCAAAGGGGAAAAGGACCAAAACAAAATAATGCTACTTTTTATGCATAAAAAATTCATGGAAAGAAACAACAAATTTATCCATTTTTACAAGAATTCACCTCATCTTACAGCATCTGCCTATTAATCAAACTATACCAAAAAGCATAGGAGAAGAACAAAAGAAATCCCAATCAAAATTATCAAAAAATCTAGCAAAATACCCCAAAAAACCAAAAGAGGTAACAAATATAATCTACAATAAAATAAATCATGAGAAAAATTTCCAAACCTGCATAGCAAGAGCATCCATATCTGCTCTTAATCCAACAAAAGGAGGTTCACCAGTCCCAATATAGCCAACAACGCCAGTGACTGCAACCGGGTGTTTATATTTAATACCCATTTTATCCAGTTCTGCTCTAATCAGCTTACTAGTCTCAAATTCCTCATAACCCATTTCTGGGTTCTCATGTATCTTCCTTCTAATTCCAACCATCCAATCAAAAAACTCTTTCTTTTTGGCAACATCAAGCAACTTTTTTGGAATATCTGAGAACCCAGTTGAGCTTGAAGAGCCATAACAGAATCTAACAAGAGATGGATTAAACAGATGAAGAACAAAAACTAAAACTACCCACTTTGAGAAACTCATATTTTTACCACAAAAGTGAAACTTGATCTGAAAAAGTTGTTGAGTTTCCAAGAATTCAAAATTTCATCTGTTCAAGCTGTGGTTTTGGTTAGGGTTTTGAGTATCTTAAGGATAATAAAATATTGTCAACCAGTCCAACAACTTGCTGTGGGTGCTGTCCTAAAGAGATGCTTGCTTTGACGTTATCTATCAAGTGTGGTTACAGCACATGTTCGGTCATTTGCAGCCGCTGAATTCTCATTTTTCACATGTTTTAGACCTGCAAAAATAAATTTTTTCCACATGATACTATAAAATTGATCTACACGTTTGAATTTGAAAATTAATTTGCTACCCTATATGAATAATAATGTTGATTTTCACAACTTTTATATGATTTTAATTTTTTATTGTTTCTATAAAAATGTAAATACACCAAAGTGACACATTATTTTGTAAAATAAAATTTATATACATGTTAGTAGTAGTATTGAGTTTTTCTTTTCCTAAAAAGAAATTTAAGTTTTTATATGAATTTATTAAATTTAAAATATTACAATAAATGTCACATCGTTTAGTGGAAATAGCAGTTGTGAATTGAAAAACGTTTTGTGATTTGTCGTTGTTGAACAGATTATATAAGTGATGACGTCAATGTCTTTGTTTTTATTTGTATTTTATTTTATCACTTAATAAAAGGAGTTAAGTGCCCCATTATTTCATCTTTTTTTTTTATCAATCCAAGGAATTGTTTTGAGGGTTTAAATTTTTACTTTGTTTTTTTTTTGTATTTTTATTGTAATTAAAAAATAAATCATTAAAAAATTTTGTATTAGGTAAACTAAAATTTTAAAAATTTTGAATTTTTATTAAAAAAAAGAAATATGGTAAAATACCTCCATTCCATTTTTACACTTTATTGTTTAGGTAACATAAAAGAACCTTAGTATGGTAAAATTATTAGAAAATTTGTGATAAAAATTACGATCAAATATTAATAATTTTTTATTGAAAAATTACTTATAAAATTTTATTTCAATACAAACACATTATACTTAACAGAAAGAAAGATATTCATAATGCATAAATATACTTGAAAAAATTATATAAGGATAAAATAAATTAAAGAATTTAAGTGCTTTTTTTTTATTTTAACTTATATATTGATATCAAACGAATATTTAATTATTATCTATATAAAAATTAAAAAATGATTTGAGTTATTTAACAAAAGAAACTCAGAAATTTGAAATCTTTAAAGGATATATTACCAAAAACTCTCCTATATATTTTAGTTATCCTAACATAATCTTAATTAAAAAAAAACTTACCAAATAAATTAATTAGATGTTTTTACGAAAAATTATAATTAACAATCAAATAAATAACAGTTATATTGCTAAAAATACTATATATAAATGATTAAATATAAATATACCCGAAAATATTACTAATAAGAATCAGGAATTGCAAATTAAACCGGAGATATATATTAATTATTAATTAAACATGAGTAAAGTTTCCCATGCAAATTAATTAAAATAAAGTCATAGTTGTCACACAAACAAACTACATATTAATTAAAATAAATTACTAACTTAGAATAATACGAGTATATGTATATAGTCTCTCATATTATAACTTTATTCATATATAGATAGATAGATACATAGATAGCAAAATGTCTTCTTCTACTAGGTAGAAGAAGAAGAAGCAGCACTGCTGTCGACAATGGAAAACCCTAGCTTCATATTGCGAACAGCAACTCCAGTCCCTTCTGCCTCTTCAAAATCCTGCCCACGATTAAAGGGAATGGCTATCTTTCGATTATCCTCCTACATAGCATACATAATAATCAAGACAGGAAGAATATAATACAATGTTTTATCTAATAATATTGAAATTTTAATGAAGATCAACTGGATATATAGCAGGAAAAAATTAATAAAAATGGTATGTTTTGATGAGAAAGCATACGTACAGTAGTGGCAATAAAGTTGCCGTTGAGGGAAAACTTGTTAGGCTTGAGGCCTTCAATGATGAAGTGAGCAAGTATTACAGATTTTCCATCCCTGGAAAGCTCAGCAGTCAGTGGTGCAGGATTTCCCAACTCTGGAAG
Source organism: Melia azedarach (assembly GCA_028052125.1). Lineage (NCBI taxonomy): Eukaryota > Viridiplantae > Streptophyta > Magnoliopsida > Sapindales > Meliaceae > Melia > Melia azedarach. Next base: position 1,275,894 of record CM051398.1, on the reverse strand, counting down.
GATCTTAATGATGCCCAGTGTTTCACAGTCTTTGCACTGAAATTAAATTAATTAAAACTCAAAAATTAGGGTTTGTAAATGCTTTTATAGATTATATGTATGTATGTATGTATGTATGTATGTATGTATACCCTAACAAATGAATGCACATCCATGTGTTCATTCTTGTATTTGACTCTCAGCAATTGAGAAGGGCGAAGTGGAATGTTATTCCTATTTGCGTTCAAATTCTCACAACCACAACAAATCACCTGCCAGAAAATTAATTAATAAAAAATATATTATAATCAATTTAAATAATAATTAATGAAAATTAATTATCATTACAATCTTTTTAATGTATATGTATATACCTGGAGGAAAACGTATTGTCCTGTAGTGTCAAAGTCATCAGCAAGCTGGAGGTTGATGATATTCACCAATTCAGCACTGAACTCAAGAGCTATGATTGGCATTTCTTTCTTTCTTTCTTTCTTTGAAAGAGAGAAAGTGATTTTGATGAATTAATTAATGTCTTTGTGGGGAAGAATATTAATTGGAACTAATTCATTTATATGCAAACTGATCATAATTTTTTGGACAAGTAATTACTTGCATGAAGCATCAAATTAAATGGTCTTCTCATGATGATGAGGTAGGTGAAATATTTTCATGGAAATGGTGAAGGGAACAATATGAATGAAGAGAGAAAGTAATACCTGTTTGATATATGCAACATTAATTCTATGACATTAATTGTTAAATGAAATTATATTATGTGTTTCAATTAATTTTGTTTTATTTATCTTAATACAATATCAAAAACTAGTTTACAATCTAAAAATTAATAATTGAGTGTTTAGTTTTGAATGACTTAATTTTAATCTTTATTTTTTTTAAAGAATATTATAATTCCTATATATATTTTATTTTATTTTTTAAAACCTGCAAACAATATATAAAATACAATATCTTAAAGCTATATTATTAGTCATAAAAGAGAGAGTACAAGAGAGTGACAAAAGAAGAAAGACACAAAAATATAATCAAACAAACTGGTAAGAGTAAAAATAAATAAATTCTATGTATATGAATTAAATATTTAGACAAATTTTATTCATGTGTAGTGATAGTATATTCTTTATTTATCACATTCCCACAGTTTAAAAAATTAATATAAATAAACAGATAATGTTGAACAAGTGATGATAATATAATACAATAATTAAAGCTCAAATATATGTATAGTCAAATCAATGGTTCAAAATTATATTCTAAATCCAAGTCATAAGAAAATAATTTTAATTGGAACTTTAACAAATACGAATTTCTGCAAGAGGAGAAGGTGTATCATCCTGTCTGATCTATTTATCAAAATATATATGTTGTTGTCAGCAATTAACATTAATGATAAACCCTAATTAGCTAGCTTTGAATTGCCCACAGCAACACCAGTTCTGCCTTTCTCTTCATAATCTTGGCTCCAATAAATTATTAGAAGAAAAAAATTAGGATTGTGTAATAATACACATTCATTAAGAGGTAATTAAGTATAAAAGGAAATAAGAGAATACTTGAATGAAAAATGATTTGTATATACTCTTTATTTCGTTAAACTGCCATAGTAGTATTTGAAACATAAGAATCTGCTTTTACTTTTTACCTTTGGTAATTAGAAAGGATTATTGGACTCTCCCATGTTTAATTTCTTAATATATAATTCCATTAATCCTTCAATACTTACATGGAAATTCTAATTTACCAGCCATGTAGAATTTTGTTCCGCCCATGAAACAATTACGGGAATAATTAGTGCATGTTAACATTCTCAACTCAAAATCAACTAGATATTGCGTACTTAAAATTTTATAACTTAGATCAGGATCTTTCTCTGTAATGTCGTGGAATCTCCACTTGAATTTTTGTCCTCTTATATATGGGATCAATATTAATAGAACATTAATTTATCATAAAATAACCACACATCAAACGCTATGATACAACAGAATCGTTTAGATCCAAATCAAGAAGATCATATTGTCCAATTTAGATTATAAAGTCCGAAAACAAATCCAGAGCAGATTATGTCGACAAAGCGCCCATGAAAGGTATGCTCTGTCGTCTCTTACTATCTCTGTTGCTGTAGCCGAGTTGTTTTCCGCTATGATATCGCAGTCAAGATAAAAGAGCTGAATAGATCTCTACATATATGTTATTTCTGAGGAAAAATATATATAGTTTCAATTTGAGCTTGACTCAGGGCATCCAAAAATTGGAACGACCTATGACCACCTCGATCCTTGATTGACATACAAGAGGTGCACGGAAGAGACGAGGAGAAGAATAAATTACTGAATCTTTTGTTAAGCGAAAGCAGTCAAGGACCACCCATCCCTATTATTTCTATAGTAGGTATGGGAGGTATAGGGAAACTACTCTTCCTAGACTTGTTTACAATGACGATAAGGTGAATACCCATTTCGATTAAAAAAAAAATGGGGTGTGTGTCTCTGATCCTTTCGATCAGATTCGGATTGCCAAAGCAATTCTTGAATCTCTTACAAATTAGGCACCAAATTTAAAGGAATTAGAAACAATAATCAATATGGCAAAGAAAAGCATCCTGCTGGTTTTCTCGTTGTGCCAAGACAATGAATGAATGCTAGTAGTTGTAGACCTTTGGGAAGACACCAAAAGTTATTATTATTGTTATAAATCTAGCTGACATTCAATTATAAAATATATTTTACACTTTTTTTGATATTTTTTTCAGGGGAATTAATTTAATTCTGTATCAGGACATTGGCTAATTAATAACATGAATAGAATGGGGTATTATGTCAAACAATAGGGGTATTAGGCATTCTCCCATAAACAATCAATTAAAGTAAATGTATCGATCAAACTTGATAGTTTATATATTCTAATAAAATTGTTATAAATTATAATATTCTGGCATTTAATATGAGAGCTTGGTTATGAGAGTTGCTTTAGAATCAAACGAGAAACTCGACATGCAATAGTAATTTTTCAACAAATATCCACATTTCCTGCCCATATCTATGCTGTGAAAAACTTGCGCATTGCAGCCTTGTGCTTGATGAAGGTGGTTACGATCTTATAGATGATAAAAGCCTTTCCAAGATATTTGATCAGTTGACATTTCTTTGAGCATTATCTTTGTGTTTCGCTCCAATTCAACAACCCCAATGGAATAGAAAATTTGACGCTGTGCCGTTGTATAATCTACAAAACCTACTTAATTGTTAGCGATTGTTCTTACCTTCAAAGATAACCTCAAGGAATAGAGAAACTTTTATAACATAAAATTTAATTTTTAAGATATGTAATAAATTCTGAATTTTGAAAGAAAATGAAATCCCTTTGGGTGGGAAAATAGGTGCTCGGACCTTTCACATTAACTTTCACACCCTACTCTTATGATTTTTCAGAGTAGTTTATATATATATGTGTGTGTGTGTGTGTGTGTGTGTGTGTGTAAAATACTCTGAAAAATGGTTTTAAAGGAGTTTAATTTTGTGAAAGTTAGGTCTAAATTTTGATTAGATGTATTCTTATCACTGGGTAATAAGGAATTTAGCTTTTTTTAGTTACTAGGTGTAATAAAAAATAATAATAGGGATTTTTTTGACGATTTAAAATAGGAGCGATGAGAAAAATCAACTCAAATGGTAAAGAGTAAATAACAAGAGTTATGTAAAAAAAATTTCAATTTCTTTTGGTATTTTTTTACTTTTTTGGAAGTGTGGGGCAAAGGGCGCCCTCTACTTCTACTTTTAACTAAACGCGAACAGCCGGCATTGCAAGCAGATAGAGAGCCCCGCCCGTTTGAGTCGTTGCGAGCCGGAAAGCGTACCGGCAGTTTGAGTCCCGAAAGGGCCGCTTTCATGTACTTTAATAGGCATTATAATTTAACTGGGTTGTATATTGAAATTTATCTTTAGAATATGTTAATGATAAGGGCGTAGACATGTGATTGTAATGCTTTATTAGTTACGAAATAGATTTTATTAATTTTTAAAATAAAGTATTATAATATTGTTGTGATTTTCTAAAAGGTCAAAAAAGAATTAATATATAATAAATTCTAGGAGAAACGCTTAAACAAAAATCTGAAAATGAAGAGTAATTACTATTGAAAATTTCCCAAAACAAAATGAAAAATGTCAGTTCTATACATAGTGACACTAATGGTGAAAGCAATCCTTTCCAGGATTTGAAATTCTTTTAACACCTTAACCACCCTCTAGCTCATAAGTCAAAGTAAGGTCAAATCATGTTCCGTCCTAAGCTGGGAACATACATTTACATCATGCTTTTTCAATGCTCAATTCCATTGAATTCACATAGAGCATTCATTATCAAAACAACGACACACGAAAACACCGAATTAATTCGATATCTGATTATCTTACTTTCATCAATTTACGCCGGTGAATATGGCCGACGCCCTTGTATCTGCAGTCACGGAACAATTGGTCTCGATCATTAGCCAACAGGCAGAAGACAGGATAGGCCTGATTGTGGGTGCTGACAAAGAAGTCGAAAAGCTCAGCAGCAATTTCCGGGCAATCCAAGCTGTGCTCGAAGATGCAGAGACCAGACAGGTGAAGGAGAAAGCCGTGCGAGATTGGTTGGAGAAGCTCAAAGGTGTTTGCTATGACATTGACGATGTGTTGGATGAGTGGAAGACTTCCTTTCTCAAACTCCAAATTGAGCAAGTTGAAAATGCTTCCAAGCCTTTGAGAAAGGTATGCTCTGTCGTCTCTTACTATCTCCGTTGCTGTCGACGAGTTATTTTCCGCTATGATATCGCAGCCAAGATAGAAGAGCTGAATAAATCACTAGATGTTATTTCGATTGAAAAAAGTAGATTCAATCTTAGCTTGACTGAGGGCACCCAGAAATTAGAACAACCTATGACCACCTCCTTGATTGACATACAAGAGGTGCATGAAAGAGACGATGATAAGAATAAATTATTAAATCTTTTGTTAAGCGAAAGCAGTCAAGGACCACCCATTGCTATTATTTCTATAGTAGGTATGGGAGGTATAGGGAAAAGTACACTTGCTAAACTACACCCATTTCGATGAAAAAATATGGGTGTGTGTCTCTAATCCTTTCGATCAGATTCGGATTGCCAAAGCAATTCTTGAATCTCTTACAAATGAGGCACCAAATTTCACTGAATTAGAAACAGTAACGCGAAACATACGTCAATCTGTTCAAGCAAGGACGTTTCTTCTTGTGCTTGATGATGTATAGACCGAAAATTCTAACGATTGGGAACAACTAAAATACTCTCTCATGAGTGGTTGTTCAGAAAGCAAAATTTTGGTAACAACACGTAAAGAGACTGTCGCCAATGTGATAGGAACAACACACATGATCCAGATGGGGACCTTGGCCGAGAAAAATGTTTGTCATTTTTTAGTCAACTTGCGTTCTTCGAAAGGTCCACAGAAGAGCGTCAAGAACTAAAAGATATTGGTGAGAAAATTGGTGCAGAGGTTTTCCTCTTGCTGCAAAAACCTTAGGTAGTTTTCTCCGCTTTAAAAAGGGAATGAAAGAGTGGCAAAGAGTTTTAGACAGTGAGATGTGGGAAATAGAAGGGGTAGAAAGAGAGCTTTTTCCACCTCTATTATTAAGCTATTATGATTTGCCTTCCATTTTAAAAAAATGCTTTTTGTATTGTGCCATCTTTTCAAAAGATTACATAATAAGAAAGGATGAATTGATCATGTTATGGATGGCTCAAGATTATATTAAGGAAAAACCAAGGGAAGATGTGGAATTAATTGGTGAAAATTCTTTGAAATCTTAGTAATGAGATCTTTTTTTCAAGATTTTGAAAAAGATGATGTCGACGGTAGCATAGTCAGTTGTAAGATGCATGATATAGTGCATGACTTCGCTCGATTTTTGACTGAAAAATGAATGTTTTACACTTGAGGTAGATGGTTATGAGGATTCTCCTTTTGAATCTAACGAGAAAGCTCGACATTCAATGGTTGCGTATGAACGAAAGTACCCATTTCCTACCTATATTTATGATATGAAAAACTTGCGTAGCCTTCTGCTCGATCAAAGAGGGTTTTGTATGATAGACGATAAAAGCCTTTCCAAAATGTTTGATCAGTTGACATGTCTTCGAGCATTATCTTTGCGTTCAAATCCAATTAAACAACTTCCCAATGGAATAGAAAACTAGAAACATTTGAGGTTTCTCAACTTAAATGATTGCAATAGTATGGAAGAACTGCCTGAGACATTGTGTGCATTGTATAATCTACAAACATTAAGTCTTACCTATTGTTTAGACCTTGAAAAGCTACCTCAAGGAATAGGGAAGTTAGTTAATCAATTTGAGGTACTTATTTCTTGAACAGACTTCAATAAGTTACATGCCAAAAGGAGTCGAGAGATTAACTGCTCTTCTAAGATTAGGTGATTTTGTGGTCGATAATGGTGGCGATGGCAGTAAAACATGTAAGCTCGATAGTTTGAAGAATTTCAAGCAGCTTAAATCTATTGCTATAAAAGGATGGGGTGATTTGGTAGACTTGGGAGATATTAAGAGAGCAAATCTTAACCAGAAGATAAATCTTCTCGAATTGGATCTAAACTTCGACGGGATGATGAACGTGGACCATGAAGTCATTCTAGAAGCCGTGCTACCACCTGCACATTTGGAGATTTTAAAAATAGAACAACACAGAGGAAAGACAATTTTTCCCGGCTGGTTAATGTCACTAACCAAGCTGAGGAGATTATTTATTGAAAGTTGCAGAAACTGTGAGCATTTGCCTCCTTTGGGAAAATTACCATCTCTTGAATCTCTCAGTATAAGCCAAATGAAAAGTATAAGAAAAGTAGGCGATGAATTTTTGGGAATAGAAAGTGATATTGGCGCATCTTCTTCTTTAACCTCATCAGTCATTGCTTTTCCCAAATTGAAATATTTACGATTTTTATTTATACAAGATTGGGAAGAGTGGGATTATGGGGTTATAGAGAGAATGAAACAGCAAATAACTCTTGATATAACACAGAAACAATACATGGAGACAAAAATGACACGTGAACTCAAAGAAAAGAAAACGAAGAAAATAAAAAAAAAATTATAGAAATGAATGATTGATATGATATGTTATATCTTGGAGCATAAAAGAAACAATAACTCTTGATATTACTGAAAAAATGCTTTTCACATTGTGCCATCATTCCAAAGGATCGATTATAGTATGGAGAAGGATGAATTAATTGTTGGGAAGAAATAAAAGAAACTAGTACAAATTTAATTCTTTTCACTTTGCTTGAACCTAAGATGAAGTAATTAAGTAGACAAAAATAATAAAATTAACAAGAATAATTAAATCAAAAAATTACAAGGGATATCAAATTTAGGTGGAAAAACCTCCCCCTTAATGTGAGTAAGAGTAAAAAATTACTATCACCAAATAAGAAGTACAAGAGTCTTTCACAAGATTACAACCTTAGAAATAAATAAAGAACTCAACCATAAAATGAGAGCTAAAGAAAAATCTTACCAAATACACCAATAGATGTAACGCCAAAATGGAAGAGTCAAAATAAGACTGCAAAAAATTCTGAAAACAAAGCTGCTGTGAACGTCAATTCTGGACGTGCTAGGGACCTCTAATGGACAATAACACCATCCAAAATTAAGACCTATGTGTGTAGAATCTTCACATAAAATTTTAGTCAAAATAGAGTTGAAATCGCCACCATGATTGTCAGCTTGATGAAAAACTGCACAGGGTTAAAAAAATTTCTGAAAAATTTCTTCTTTCCCTCACACGGCAATGTACTCCCTCTTTACACATACAACTTACACAGCCACAGAACAAACCTAAAAAAAAACTTCATTAATCATGTGGGCTTATAAAATTGGGCTTCTCCAAATAGAAGTGAAGGCCAACCCAACAATAATCAGGTTGTGGATGCCTCAAAAGTTATCTCAAGGCAGAACCACCAAGTCAAGAGATGAAGTTGGTGACAAGTACTTATAATTTTAGCAATGAGATATTTTTTCGAAGATTTCGAGAAAGAAATGATGTTGATGGTGCATAATCAGTTGCAAGATGCATGATATAGTGCAAGACTTTGCTCAGTTTCTTACAAAGAATGAATGCTTTACAGTTGAGGTTGATTATTTAGAGAGATACCCATTAGAATCTTATGAGAAAGCTCGACTTCAATAATAATTCCCAAGGAAATGACCTCATTTCCTATCTTTATTTCACAATAAAAAGCCTGTGCAGCCTTGTGGTTAAATATGGTATCCTTTTTGTTCAAATAATCAAGATTTACCCAAACCATTTGATAGGTTGACATGTCTCATGACATTACAATTGCGTTCCCCAAAAGAAGTATGAAAATTGATACGTTTGAGGTATCTTGACTTGGGTCGAAGCTTGTATATAAAAGAATTGCCTAATACACTGTGAGCTATATAACCTACAAATTTTAGACCTTATCTTTTGTCGGGGCCTCCATGAATTACCTCACGGAATAGGGAAGTTAATCAATTTGAGTCATTTAATTACTGATGGGACCTCCATAAGTCATATGCCACAAGAAGTGGAGAGATTAACTTGTCTTCAGAAATTACAACATTTTTGTTGTTGGTGGTCAGCAAAGTTTGTATGCTTGGATATTTGAAGAATTTCAACCACCTTAAATCACTTGGCATAAAAGGATGAGAAAATTCGGCAGACATGGGTGATCTTATGAGAACAATCGGATGCTGCTTCAGCTTAACAACCTCTGGTTCCCTATATTAGCTTCACTTTCTCACCCTTTCTCCCTAACAAATTTTTTATTCTTCCGCTATATCTCCTATCTAATCTCTATTTTTTAGTATTATCCCTATTGTATGTGATATCCAGAATAAAAAAAGATCTTAAGCTATGCATTATTGATAATAAAAGAGAGAGTACAAGAGAACCACCAAAGAGGAAAGACGAAAAAGTGTAATTAAACAAATTGAAAAGAGTAAAAATCAACAAATTCTATTTATATCAAATAATTATACAAATTTTATCCATATAACATGATGTTTAGTGGTATCATATATTTTATTACACTCATTCTCACAATTTTAAAAATATAAATGATGTTGAATAAATGATAATAATATAATTAAAGCTCATACACTAATGGGAAGAGTGGGATTCTGGGGTTACAGAGAGTGGCCAACAAGAAGTCACAATCATGCCATGTCATTGTCGCTTGAGAATTACTGGCCGCCCCAAATTAAAGTCAATGCCAAGCCGCCCTTCTTCCTATCACGAGGTCCAACAATTCTGAAATTTTGAAAAGCCCTCTTCTCTTTGAATATCTTCATGAAAGATAGGACCTCCCAACTTCCTCACTTGAACATTAATTGAAGAAGATTCAACTCCCTGACTGGTAATTGTTTCTTTTCTTCTCCATTTCAGTTACCTTTTACTATGTCATGTACTCTAGAGATTTATGTTCATCCACAATGGTTTTCTGCAGGAATGTAAATGTTGTCTTATCCTAATGAATCAAAAAAATGAATTATAGATGTACTTTTTGGAAAGGTTGTTCCAATTAATTTTCTTTTTGCCTGTGGCCCATTTATTTTTGTAGTTTCGATTTAGTTGAAATTAAGAAGCAAAACTGTTATGTCTATATTTCAAGTAATGTGAGTAATTTTTTTTTTAAGTTGACATAATCACTAATAAATGATACAATTAGTTTTATCAATATTAAATTTTGAAATTTTATGGTACTAATATTTTGTTTTTTATCTTTTGAAATCATTTAAAACCCAAACAAAACTATTTAAAATTAAATTGAAGCTATTCAAAATTAAATAAAATCGATCATTTGCATTGTTGAATTTTTCTTTTTTGGCTCATAGAGTAAATATAAGATTAGACATGATAATTTACATTGTTTAGCTTGATACTTAAATTCAAGCATGAACATGTTGAAAAAAATATACTAGCATCAAATAAGATCACATGATAGCTTTTACTTTGACAAAAGAAAGGGAAATTTCTTATCCCTGGATACTGCTGAATTTGGAATCAGAAGCTGCATGCTTCAGCTCTAACAAAAGTTTCACGTCTTTGCTTCTTCAGTAATTTCCCCTCCAAGTTTTAGCACCTTATGGTATGACATATGCAAATTCTAAAACTTCTCCATTTTAATATTTGGTTTAGTACTTCGTTTGAGTAAGATTTGATGGGTTTTAGGCAGTCGTCGATTGAGAGAGATTACAGCGATAATCAAATTACACATGGCAGTTTTGGAAGCAATCGGATGGCTAAGGTTAGCTCTATGCTCACTCTAATTTTGACTCCTTCACCTTTAGTTTTCTCTACAATTAAAGCGGCTTTTTGAACCTCAAAAAAGCTTGTTAACTCTTACTGTCATATTTCAGTTATCTGATCAGATTCACGAGCAGTACCCAGAGAAGAATTCAATTAATCAGAGTCAGAGGCCTTTTTCCCAGTCGATGGTGGATTTTTCCTTTGGACGTTTCAACGGAAGATGAAGTTGTTGCTATCCTGATGCAATTGGGTTCGATAGTATATTAGTTTACGAACAAGTTCTCTAAAGATTACTTGAGTTAATTCAAGTGGTCAGGATTCAAAAGACTTCGTTATGAGATTTTGGTTTCGATTTTGTTATTAATAAAACTTATTTTTTGAGATCGTGATTTCGATCTTGTCATTGATAAGACTTATTTTTTAAGTCATGGTGAATGTTCAAAATATAAAAAAAATATAAAAAAAGGTCCTTGGAAAGGTGAATGCTCAAACCAGAAGCCATAAGCACAGAGATAAACATTATACGATTGTGTACTTTTTTAACTAGCGGCCATTGTTGACAAGCTTGGAAATGAAGTATCTTGTTGATTTCTTAAATGATTCATCCACCGAGTCCTTACATTTTGACAGTATCAAAACAGAGATAAAACAGTGGAAGTTGCAGAGTGGCATTCTTAATATACCGCATAAACAATACATGGAGGAAAAAATGACACGAATTCAAAGAAAGAAAATTAAAAAAAACCATTTATAAAAGTGAATGATTGATATGTTAATGGTACAACTCGGAAGATAAAGAAACGATAACTATTGATGTTGAAATGTCAGGTTACGTTCCCTTCTACACAATAATTGATCAAGAGCCTCACTACATGTCAGTATAGTGGTAGGGATACAAGCTCTTACATGTATTCTGTTTATACAAATAGGGAATTTTCACATACCTCTTCTAAGGTTTTCTAAATTAAAATTTAGAGAGAATATATGATATTATTAACACATACCTCCCCGTACGTTTAACAAACTTAACCTTTCGGTTTGGTTGAAGGGTATTGAAGACATTTTCACATAGACACAGTGTAACGACCCTAACCCAGTATATGCTAAGGTTATACCGAATTAGGGTGTTAGGAAGGATCTTTAAAAATAATTAAGATTAAAACCTTACTTTAATGATTATTAAATGGTCATATCTTTTAAAAAAATCCTTAAATTCTAAAATTTCACTTAATACTCTCAATTAAAGTTCAATATCAATAAATCGTTTTCTTAGATATTTCAGCATGTACAATCAATCTCGGATTCTTTACTGCTCTAATACTATTTATGCAATCATATTAAAGTTATACAATACAGGTATAATTGCACATAACAATCATACAATAACTTATTCATACACGTAGTCTCACAAGTTCAAAAAGATAACAACTTCTTCTAAGAGCAGACTCAATCTCCTATCTATCCCGATTTCATCCGTACTAATAGGACTTGAACAGTAAGAGTGAGCTAATGTCCAATAGATATTTACATTCAAAAGCAGTTTCTAGGAATGTAAATAAATATTCACATAAAATTTCTTTTGATTCTAAATGACAAAATATCCTCAAGATATTTTAAAATAATGTTCATAGAACAACCAGAACACTGTTTATAATTTATCATCATTAAAAATACTTTATGATTCTCGATCATAAATTTGATAAAATATCAAATTATATCAATATCCATAAAAAAATAACATAAACATGTTTATTAAAATAATTTTCATTAATTTTATTCTTGCGTACTTTTCAAGCATTATTCCGAAGGACCGCCGCCCTAAAAACTTGGCCAACGTACTTTACGAGCATTATTCCGAGGGACCGTCGTCCCAACGTACTTTATGAGCATTATATTCTGAGAGACCGTCGCCCCAAACACCGGTGTCACATCATAACAATAACCATGACCATTACATTTTCATTTATCCATTTATTTCACAACATATTCATGCAAATAATTCATTTATAAAATCACAATACGTGCTGATACAATTTTCTCACTGCATTTATAAATATAACATTCATAAAAAAATTATTATTCAAATCCGATTCAAAAAATAATCAATTGGAATCAACACGTAATAATTTAAAATTTTCATAAATATTTATCAAAATATTTAATATAATAAAACACTCTATTTTTTGGTTTTAAAACTAAAATCTCTCAAATATATATATATATACTTACCTGAATATCACATAATAATTTTTACTCCTCTATTATTTACTTCATTTTCTTTAGATCACAACCTAATAAATAATAATTATATAATAATTATACTATTCACACAATAAATATAAAATAAAATAAATAGAAATTCTAACCGAATTTTCACATTTCCAATTTCTTTATTTCCTTCTCTTCTTCCTCTTTATCATCTTCTCTCTCTCTCTCTCTCTCTCTCTCCATTTTCTTCTTCGTCTCCTCCTCCCTCCCTTCCTTCTCTTTCCTTTCTTTTTCTTTCTTTTCTTATCCTTTCCTTTCTCTTCCTCCTTTTCTCTTCCTCCCTCCCATCCTTCTCTTTCCTATCTCTTTTTTTCTTTTCTTATCCTTTCCTTTATCTTCCTCCTTTTACACGTAAAGAAACAAAAATCAAATTAACCAAACTACCTCTGAATAATTACAAAATAATTATGCCTCCGATAAGAATCAAACCCAAGACGCCGGAGGAAGAGTGCAATCACTCTTAACCAACTCACTCAACACATAATTTTGATACATATCTTCAATTAATAGTACAAATATATTTTAAACATAATTTTATAAAATAACTTTAAATTGTTTTAAAATAAAATTATTCTTAACTTTTTATTAGCACTAATAATTTTAAATAATTGTTAAGTAAAATAACTATTTTATTTAAAGCAATAAATATAAATAATGACAATAGTTATTATTCTCAAATAATTATTAAATGAAATAAATTTAAATTGTTATAAAATAAATTTTTTCTAAAATTATTACTAGCACTAATAATTTTATAATTATTAAAGAAAATAAATTTAAATTGTTATAAAATAAAATTATTTTAAAATTATTATTAACACTAATAATTTTAAAAAATTATTCTTAAATAATTATTAAATAAAATAAATTATTTTATTTAAAGAAATAAATATAAATAATAATAATAGATTTAAAATTTTATAATCTAAAAATAAAAATAATTTTAATTTCAAGCTATTTTAATGATTATAAAATTATTTTTGTATTATAAAGTTTTTATGATAACAAAATAATTTTAATTATTGAAGAAATTTATTACATATGTATTTGTAAATGAATAATTAGTTAATTTTGTAATTGTTCAGAGTAATTTGGTTAATTTACTATTTTTTAACAGACATAGGGAGGTATGCGGAAAAACCCCTTACAAATAATTCTATTCTTTTGAAAATATAACTTATTTATCATAATTAAATAATTTCTCTAAAAATATATATATATCTTATAAATTCATAAATACATATATTCATTAATATTAAAATTCGGGTATTACACACAACTAATGGTACACTCAATTTTGTCCGAAGTTGATTTCTTATACACACAATGTTGTTTGAATTTGACTTCTTACATTCACTATTGTTACCACATATATGTATATATATATACACACAATGATCACAGCAACCACTCCCTCGTCCTTTTATAGAGAAAAGATCCATGTTGTAAAATCTCCATTGGTCACCATGCACTAATATTTTCATATATAGTTACAGAAAAGTTAAATGAAATATCTTCCACAGCATCATATCCCATTTAAAATTGAAGAAATTAATAAAAATCCAAAAAACTTGTCTTTTGGATTCTTTGAGGTCTTTAGCTTGTGTTTAATTGATATCCTTTAATTTAATTTCTATAATAATATTATGAAAATTGAAAATTAATATTAATTTTGAACATAGTGCTTTTAAAAAAGAAAAAATTATAAGTTGTTTAGTTAAAACTATTTGTTAAAAATAAAATTTTAAAATAACAAAAGTAGTGAGACCATATGCTTAATGTATTTTTAAAATTAATAATATTTAATAAAGTTATTTTGAGAAAAATTAAATGTAATTAACTTCAAAAATATGTTAAAGAGAATAATTGAAAATAATTTTAAGAAAATAAACAAACCTTTGAAGGAGACACTTAAATATTTCTTAATTAGATGGATTTAGTTAACTGCTGCTTAATTAGTAGTTAGCTAGCAAGCTAAGCTAATCAATTGATTAATGGAGGATTAATTTTATCAGCTATGACTGAATGCTTCCTATATATACTTATCAAAGGCACAAGAAACATGAGTGGAACATCCAACTCTGGAAGACTTGTAATCAATCACCTGGAGCATGCAGTATATATATATATATATATATATATATAGAAAAGGACTGTAATTAAGTAAACAACATACATCCATTTATAAAATATTTAATCAAAACAGAATAATCTTCGAAGGTATATATATTCGGTTGGGAAGCATATAGCTGATACAATTGCAACGGATACTCCTCTATATTTTGCTTTATTTTCTGCACATTTTCATTGACTAGACAACACATTTCAGAATTACAGTTTTATATCAACTTGAATTTAGGGTAAATTGGACTTTTCATTTAAAATTAGATGTTATACAACCGAAAAGTGTATTTCTGTTATCTGATAAGGGAGTATGTGTAAAATATATCATACATTCTTTTTAGGTGTTAATTTTGAAAACCTCAGGGGAAGTATGAGAAAATGTCTCTTACACAAATTAATGTGGTTGGTTTTATAGCCAGAGGTGACAAACCTTTTATTTATTAACTATATTTTTTAAAGAAACCCTTGCTGGATATTGCTTCAGAGAAATCAGCTTTAGATAAGTCGGTTGGTGTGATAGATATGATCTTACTAATGTCTTTTTTTTTTGGTTGAACTTTCTGAGAAGTTAAAATGATTAGTATACAATAGAAGTCTGGGACAAGAAAAGCAGAGGTTAGTATAATACTGATAGATAAATATTAATTAATTATTAACCAACAATTTTTTTCCCATTTGATTTTTTCTTTCAGATTCTTTTATGCCAGGTTCAATGGGAAAATGAAAGATATTTGATATATAAATGTCAAAGGAAAATAATAAAAAGTGCCCTTATTTTATAATAAAAATTCAAAAATACTCTCTTAACAAATTGTCAATAAAAAATGTTATTTTTCACTTTTTCAGACAAAATTACTCCTATGTCTTTTGTTGAATTTTATTTGAAAACGTTGTTCTGCGATCAACTCTTAGTACTTTCGAATTAAGTTATACTCGAAAATATATTTATAAAGTGACTCGAAAGTATATTATCTAATTATATTTTAAATATACTTTCAAGTCAAAGTAATACGTATAATTTCGAGTAATATACTTTTTAGTTAAAGTAAAACCTATAGTTTCAAGTTAAGTTCGAAATACACTTTTGAGTGTAGTAGAAAAATAGTTTCGAGTCAAATTAGAATTACACTTTTGAGTTAAGATAAAATTTAAGTTTTGAGTTAATTGAATTCATAGTTTCGAGTAAAACATGGATTTCTAGTTAAACCAAAAAGAAAAAGAGGGCAAAAGGGCTATTTCGTTAGTTTGAAAAATAAAGGGATAATTTTGATTAAAAATTAGTAATAGTGACATTTTTAAATTTTGTTTATCACACAGGGGCATTATTGGTTATTTCCCAATGTCAAATCATGCATGTTCCCTCGTGGGCGGGACCATTTACATCAGATTTTTCTCGCACTATTGTTGAATTTACAGCTTTGACTATAAGAGATCATCACCACAAACAGACCAAAATATTTCAATTTCTGATCATCAGTTTCCGCCAGTGAATATGGCTGAGCTTGTTTCTGTAATATTGGAACAGTTACTCATAGTTCTTCGTGAACAGACAGATCAAGGGATAAGACTGATTGCGGGTGTTGACGAGGAAGTCCAAAACCTGAAAAGCAATTTTCTAGCCATCAAAGCTGTGGTTGAAGATGCAGAGAGCAAACAAATGAAGGAGAAAGCAGTGAGAGATTGGTTGGAGAAGCTTAAAAATGTTTCCTATGACTTTGAAGATGTGTTGGATGAGTGGAAAACTGCCATTCAGAAATTACGAATTGAGGAAGTTGAAAATGCTTCCAAGCCTTTGAGGAAGGTATGTTCTATCGTCTCTTACTATCTCTGTTGTTGTAGCCGAGTTGTTTTTCGTTACGACATCGCAGTCAAGATAAAAGAGCTGAATAGATCACTACATGTTATTTCTATAGAAAAAAGTACTTTCAATTTCAGCTTGACCGAGGGCAACCGGAAAGTAGAACGACCAACGACCACTTCCATGATTGATATATCAGAGGTTTATGGAAGAGATCATGATAAGAATGAAGTAGTCAAATTTTTGTTGAGTGAAAGTAGTCCAGGACAACCCTTCCCTGTCATTTCTTTAGTAGGAATGGGTGGTATTGGGAAAACAACTCTTGCTCGGTTAGTTTACAATGATGACAAGGTGAAAGCCCATTTCGACGAGAAGATATGGGTGTGTGTCTCTGATCATTTCGATCAGATTAGGATTGCCAAAGAAATCCTTGAATCTCTTAGAAATGAGGCACCAAATTTCAATGCATTGGAAATCGTAATGCGAAACATACGTCAATCTATTCAGGGAAAGAAGTTTCTTCTTGTTCTTGATGATGTATGGACTGAAGATCCTGTTGCTTGGGAACCATTGAAACACTCTCTTAAATGTGGTGGTCCAGGAAGTCGGATTTTGGTGACCACACGTAAAGAGAGTACTGCCAATGTCATAGGAACAATGCACATGGTTCGAGTAGGACTATTGCCTGAGAATGAATGCTGGTCATTGTTTAGTCAACTTGCATTCTTTGGAAGGACCAGAGAAGAGTGTGAAGAAGTGAAAGGCATGGGTGAAAAAATTGTACAAAGGTGCAAAGGCTTGCCTCTTGCTGTAAAGACTCTAGGAAGTCTTTTGCGCTTTAAAAGGGAATCTAAAGAGTGGCAAAGCATTTTAGATAATGAGCTATGGGAAGTAGAAGAGGTAGAAAAAGGACTGTTCCCACCTCTATTACTAAGCTATTATGATTTGCCTTCAATATTGAAAACATGCTTTTCATATTGTGCCATCTTTCCAAAGGATTACAGTATGGAGAGAGATGAATTAATCAGGTTGTGGATGGCTCAAGGTTATCTCAAGGCAGAACCAAATCAAGATGTGGAGTTAGTCGGTGAAAAGTACTTCAAAATCTTAGCAATGAGATCTTTTTTTCAAGATTTTAAGAAAGATGATGTTGATGATAGCATAATCAGTTGCAAGATGCATGATATAGTGCACGACTTTGCTCAATTTCTTACAAAGGATGAATGCTTTACAATTGAGGTTGATTATTTAGAAAGATATCCATTAGAATCTTATGAGAAAGCTCGACATTCAATGATAATTCCTAAGGAAATGACCTCATTTCCTATCTCTATTTTCACAATTAAAAAACTACGCAGCCTTGTGGTTAAATATAGTAATCTTTGTTCAAATGATCAAGATTTACCCAAAATATTTGATAGGTTGACATGTCTCAGGACATTGCAAATGCGTTACAATTCAATGAAGGAACTTCCCAGAGAAGTAGGAAAATTAATACATTTGAGGTATCTTGACTTGGGTCGAAGCTTGTATATAAAAGAATTGCCTAATACATTGTGTGAGTTATATAATCTACAAATTTTAGACCTTACTTTTTGCCAGAGCCTCCATAATCTACCTCAAGGAATAGGGAAGTTAATCAATTTGAGTCATTTAATTACCGACGGGACTTCCATAAGTCATATGCCACAAGAAGTGGAGAGATTAACTTGTCTTCAGAAATTACATCATTTTGTTGTTGGTGATGATGGCAACTGCGGCAAAGTTTGTAAGCTTGGATGTTTGAAGAATTTCAACCACCTTAAATCACTTGGTATAAAAGGATTAGGAAATTTGGCAGACATGGGTGATCTTAAAAGAGCACAACTTAACAATAAGAAAAACCTCCTCTGTTTGTTTCTATTATTCGATGGGACAGTGAATGAAGAACATGAAGCTGTTCTTGAAGCCGTGCAGCCACCTCTACATTTGGAGAGATTAAAAATAGAAGAACACAGAGGGAAGACTGTTCGTCCCAACTGGTTAATGGCATTAACCAAGCTGAGGACTTTGATGCTTGTCAGTTGCATAAACTGTGAGCATTTGCCTCCTTTGGGAAAATTACCATCTCTTGAATCACTCAGCATAGTGAGAATGAAAAGTATAAGAAGAGTGGGTGATGAATTCTTGGGAATAGAAATCGATATTGGCACATCTTCATCGTCATCTTCATCATCATCTTCATCAGTTATTGCCTTTCCCAAATTGAAATCATTGGAGTTTTTAAATATGGATGAATGTGAGGAGTGGGATTATGGAATTACGAAGACAGCAAAACAAGTAAATGTAGCAATTATGCCATGTCTTTGTTCCTTAACAATTCAGTGGTGCTCCAAATTAAAGTCAATGCCAAGCCACCTTCTTCCTATGACAAAGTTGAACAATTTTGAAATTGATGGATGCCCACTTCTCCAAGAATATTTGGACCTTCGATTCTCAAACAGCTACAGATGAATGCCATCAACTCACTGGTAATAACTAGTTCTTTCTTCACCTTTTTGGTTAGCTGTTACTCCACTGATGAAGTTCTATGTTCTTTATTTTTGCAGTAAGCTACTTGTTCTATAAGGCACTAATGTTTTTCTTTTCTTTCTAGCTGCGGCAAACATTCAGTCACATTAGATATCTCTTGGAAGAAATGCCACTATCAGATAGCATTGAACGCAAAAGCGCTTCGTTCATCGCTAGTGCTTTTTTGCAGCAAATGTTGTCTTATACTAACTTATTGGAAATGTACTAGGTAAATTGCCATAAGCAATCTCCTATATATCTTTTTCATGTTTGAAATCGTTATTGTTGATTGTGTTATATAATTGTTCAATTTACTTTCAGTGTTCTCTCCAGGAGGAAATGACATAAAAGAGAATGTTTCAGGAGTCTTGAGTCGCTGGAATTTTTGTGTGACCAAATGGAAATTAATTAATTTCCCTGGGTAGTGCTGAATTTGGAACAAGATGCCACTTCAGCTCTAACAACCACCTCACATTTCTGCTTCTTCGGAATTTTTCTCTCAGATTTTTACCGGTGCCCATGGTATCAAATCACATTATTTGGGTCTAGCTGAGGCGTTCTCTTGCTCAATTGGCACAAAGAGAATGTTTTAGGAAACTGGAATCATCAAACATTTGCAAAAAGCGAAAGAGGAATTCATTGATAACCCTGGTTATTGCTGAGTTCAGAATCAGATTACTGCTTCAGCTCTGAAAATCACTTGTTCCTTATATTAGCTTCACATCTTTGCTTCTTCAGGGTTTTCTTCTCCAAGCAGTTCCTATGGTATATAATATATGCAAATTCGACAACTTTTCCATTTTATTATTTGGTTTAGGTTTTGCCTAACTTTGGGTTTAAAATTTCCCACCAACATGTTTTCATTTCCTGTGAAGGAAATGCTACTAGCAGACATCATTGAAAGGAGAAAAAGCTCTCTTCATTGGCCAGGCTTTCAGGAGAAAATGGAACAGGTAAATGGCCACAATGAAATGCTATGATTAGTTTTGGATTTTATATAAACTACACTTGATATTTAGATTATAAAATCATATTACATTAACATATTTTCTATACCTTATGTGACAGAAAAGCGGATCCTGTGTGTACTCTTTGATCAATAAATTCTGCCTGCAAGACTGTATGCTGTAATGTCATAGGTATGAAAGAACCATTCTGTTTTCGGGGCCTTTAGTTTACCTCAAGAATTCATGATTTTGAATCAGATGCTGCATCACATCTTTGCTTCTTTAGTAGTTTCCAATTTTTATGAGTCCGTGATATGGTATGATAGATGCAAATCTACAACCTTTTCATTTTATTCTTTGGTTAGGTTTCTTCTACTTTCTTTCTTAGTTATTCCTTTTCTTTTCTTGCAAGCTGCAACAAACTGTTAATGCACACAAGATATCGTTAAAAGACATGGTACCATCAGGCGGTAAGTAGTCATAAGGCATTGTGTATACAAATCTTGTATCTGGTTATTATCACATTTCAATCATTCTTACTAATTACCAAAGGTTAATGTTACAGGAATTGGTATTTAAATTACGAGCAGATTTTGTGTTAAGTAACATAGAAAGGAAAGGATAGCGAGCAGCAGGTAAAAGTTTTGGAAGCATATTATCTTTAGCTTCTCCTTTCTTTAACCTTCCTTCTCTTTATTTCTTTACTTGACATAATGTCTTAACCTCATACTCTTATGTGGTTGTCTTTTGTTCGCTATTTTGAAGAATCAATTTTGTGATCACTTGGAATGGAACTTACCATTTCAATCATGTCAACTTTGTTTCAGAATGAGATTCAAAGCTTATTTGTCCTCACGAGAAAACATCCATTGCATTTGCAAAGTTTTCTCATACTTGGATCATAAAATCTTAATTAGAGTCAATAATTGTGTATGCAGCATATTTTCTCTATCTAAGTGACATAAATCAATATAAATGGCACTAAAATATGCTTCAGTGTGTAGAGAAAGTTGAGAGCGTGGATGTGACGCTATCCTGCCAGATCATATACAGTAGATTATCGATGGTATGGAGGTATCGCTCTGTTTCAGGAGTTTGATTTATCTCAAGAATTCACATATCTCATACGGTTCCATCCAGCTGTATCTTTGGAACCAGCTAGCATAAAGAGAACTTTCGGGAATGTTGAGTCACCAAACTTCTGTATGAAGCAAAAGCAAAAGCAAAATTCGTTATCCCTGGATAGTGCTGAATTTGGAATCGGATGCTGCTCCAGCTTAACAACCTCTGCTTCCCTATATTAGCTTCACTTTCTCACCCTTTCTCCCTAACAAATCTTTGATTCTACCCCCATATCTCCGCTCCATTTCTGTGTTTTATCCTATGGTATGTGAAGTACAAAATCCCAAACACTTTTGCATTTTATTATTTGGTTTAATCTTCTTCTAATTGTTAAATGTGCTGTAGGAAGGTGGAAAGGATCATCATGCTGGTGGGAAAAAGAAGAGTATATTAGTAGGTCCATGGGGAGGAAATGGAGGAACCAGTTGGGATGATGGGATCTACAAGGGGGTGAGAGAAATCACACTTGTTTCCGACCGTTGCATCGACTCGATTCGTGTGGTGTACGATAAGAATGGTAGACCTATTGCGGCGGAAAAACATGGAGGCAATGGAGGCAATCAGACAGCTGAGGTTTGCTCAATTCTTACCATATACTTATGAATTGATTCTTGAAACAGCTTTCCAACTTTCCTGTAAAATTTCATTTGTTTCAGATAAAGCTGCAATACCCAGAAGAGTTCTTGATCAGTTGTAGCGGCTATTACTGCCCTGTGGTTCATGGTGGCAGCCCGGTGATCAGATCACTGACATTTAAGAGCAACAGAAGAACTTTTGGCCCCTACGGAGTTGAAGAAGGAACCCCATTTACATTCTCAATGGATGGAGGACTAGTTGTTGGTTTTAAGGGAAGAGGTGGTTGGTATCTTGATGCAATTGGTTTCCATTTGTCCAAGGAACAAACAAATTCCATTCAAAAGGTTCTAAAAGGACTTCAAAGACTTATGTCCACAAATTCGAAATCACTGGCAGCCAAAAATGGCAAAAACACCTAGTAGCTACCAGTGAGATGATATATGAAATATATAAAATACCCACAAATGTCTATGTTAAGGCATTTATTATGTTTATACCTTGTAGTTAAATCTTTGTTAAATAATCAGTTTAGAAGAAAATCGATATATATAATTATATATTTGTTTTTATAAAAAAATTAATTTAATATTTAATAAATTTTATTTTTAAAAGCATCATAAATTTAAAAAACAATCTCATACGTGTGATAAATTTTATTATTAAAATATTATAATAAAATAAATAACCAAAAAATATACATACTAAATAAACAAAAGTTAAACTTTTAGATAAGTGTATATATATTATACGTATGTACATGTATATAAATTTATGCTAACTTAAATAATATATAAAATTATAAATAACAAATAAAAATACAAGTACAAAACAAAAAAAATAAAAAAATATTTTACTTTTTTATTCTCTAATTATAGTTGAAATTTAATAATTATTTTAAAATTAATCTTAAATTTTTATAAAATTTTCAATTGATATATTTAATATTATATTTAAAGATAAAACTAATTTTTAAATTTTAATTTTGAAAAGTAATGCTTCTTTTGCTTTTTAAAATCTGATGTAAAATAAAATGATTTTATCAAAAAGTGACTATCAAAAAACTTTTCAGAACACCTAAAATAACTTTTAAATTTTCGAGATTGCTTTTAATTCTTGAAAAGCAATCAACAATCCCATATCCAAATCCCTGTAGCCCCTCAGCTTTCTTTACTTTCTGGGGTAACATCTTGTCATCAATTGGAAACAAAATTCTTTTAAATCTAAGTTACCAAACACAATAAATGCTGTAGATTCTCAAACCATTTCACTTTACCCAAACTTAATGCAATGCTAATGAAGGTCAATGTAAATCTCAGTCTGCAATAATCTATTAATCATGCACACATTGATATCTACAAATGTAATTCTGAAATCCAATAACAGATAGACAGGTTTGAGCTGGAAAACGATAAGAAAAATGCAAATACTAAAAACGACATGGTTAGAGACTCTGGACTTTAAATATATATTGAAGGCATCAGCATGATTTTACTTCAAATTAACCAAACATCACAATATTAATGATCAAACAGTATTATATGCACATTAAACTTTTAATTGCATTCACAGCTTTTAACTGCATCAGATAATTGGATGTGAAGGAAATATCCAATATCAGGCTATTCTTGGAGCCTAATTCAACCTACATAAATATGACAGAAAACCGGACACACACACACGCAAGCACTCATAACATCCAACTGAAGCATGCTGTAAACATGCTAAACATGATAGTTATATAAGAGTATACAAAAAGTAAAGTTAATAGTCACATGAAGCAATCTACATGACATCACATAAACAGCATCAGCATCCAGAGGCAGCAACCATAAGGTGTACATAAAATCAGACACTCGATTCAGTCAAATTTACACATAATTAAGTTTTTTTGAAAGTCAATAAGATCCCAGAGGGCATATATATAACTACACATCACATATGAATGACTCAATTTTATTTTAACCTCTAGCCTTGAGCTCAGCAAGACGCCTTGACAAATCATCCTCATCAACTTTCTCCTGTTGCTTGGTTGCTACAGCATGTGCAGCTGGCTGTGGGAGCCCAACTGAGACCTCCAGCCCATAATCATCAGCCACCTGTTGCATCAAGCTGTTGACCTCCCCTTCTGGTGTAGAGAGCGAGGTTGAACCTGCCATAGCACTCTCCATGAACTCTGCTTGCACCTCCATGTTCACAAACTGCTTCTCAAATTGGTCCATTGTCTCTGACATCTTCTGCAAATTACCTGTAACAAACAATAAATTAAAACATGAATACAAACCTATGGTGTTCGATCCTATGATTATAATATGCTAATACACCGAATTCTAACGTTATCAAGGAACTCTAAAAAATTAGAAGCATGGATTCAAACTTGTGGCATGTAACACTATAATATGCTGATTAACCCAGTTTCTACATTATCATAGAATGCTCCCAAAGTAAAATTGTCTCATCACTTACAAATTAATTAAATTAATGATTTTGATGTCTAAACACGTGCGATCATCTCATATAAACACCCAAAAAAAACACAAGTATAATAATAAATAAAAATGAAAACTTCAACAATCCTAATAAAATAAAATATAAAACCAGGTAGGTTAATTCAATGATCAGATCACATGCCCATCATTTACTAATTTAAAAAAACCAAAAAAAAATAATTTCTTTTTCGAAATGTAATTTTTTTTTTTACCGGTAGCGAGGGAGGATTCAAGAGATTTGACGATCGAAGCCATGGACTTATTAATAGTGGTCATCTTAGCCTGGGTGTCAAGACGAGCGACGACGGCGTCAAGCCGGGAAGCGAGGCGGAGATAGTTCATCTGTTCGGTGCGTTTACGGATGGAGTTTTCGGCATAGATTCTAGCGCCATCCATGTTTCCCTTCTCGATGGCTTTCTTGACCTTCAATTTCTCGGATTTCTCATCCTTCTCGCACTTTCTCGCCTGGCGTTGAAGAGATTTCGACGTGAATTTCAAGTCCATGATCTGATTCAACAGCTTCTCCGTGTTTCCCATATTGAATCGCTACGCTACGTCCCGGATCTGAGAATCAAAAGTTAGGGTTTTGAGAAATTGGGAAATTTGTTTGGAAGTTTGATCGAAGACTTCCTATTTGGATATTTCTTTACCCTTCTTATTTTCTTCCTTTTTTTTTTTTTTTTTGTTCTATTCGCTGCCTCCTTCGAGGAAAAAGGAGAGTGAGTGGGCCGAACACGAATTGGGCCTCCCTTTACAAATCTCAGTTTCTGTTTCAAGGCGCGTTTTAAATTTTGGAGTACATATAAAAAGAAAATAGACTAAATTAAATAAATATTAAAATATTTTATAAACAAATAATTAATTATTAAGTACTGAATATCATCTTTTTCTATTTGACAGTGATCTCTAACTCTTTATTATTTTTCTTAATCAATTTATATAAAATAAAAAAAAAAGTTAAAAATCGCAATAAAAAATTAGAGAACGTAAACATAAGAATTTGATATCACAACTAAAAAATTGAAGTAAAGTTGAAGGAGATGATGATATATTACCAGCGTAACCTCAACCTTATTAATTAAAATAATTTTTTTCTGCGTACGAAGTAAATTGAAAACGTATTCTTATTACAGATAATAAAATGCAAATACACGGAAAATATACGGAACAAAATTTATTAAGATTCATAAAATTACAAGTGCCAACCGAATTGACAACACCTTACCGTGTGAAGGGAGTCGGAAAGTTGAGATCTTTGGATGTATTGACTGAAGAAGCCAATATATATAATAGAATTTATTGCGTAATTAGTTTTAACATAAACCAAATTTAAAATAATAAATAAATATAAATATCTGGAGTCTTCGTTGCAATATACTGAATGCTTTGTTACATTATTTTATTTTTTTAATATAAAATTTAGAATATGCTGCGTAAAAATCGAAATTTGAGCGTAAGGACTTGAGATATGGAACATGATTGTGCACATAATCAAAATACATGGCCTTTAACATGTAATGTTTGTCCAGTTTTTTCTAATGCTTTGATCTTATGATGAAACATGAATCAGCCATGCAAACCAATCAAATTTCTTTAACCCTTATCTGATTTTCAGTTTGTCAGACATGAATTTAATATCTGAACACACTGCAAGAGAATGAGAAGGAATTCGATTCCCCCGCAATATTTGCTCAAATGTAGAATAATCTCTGCAGGAGTTCTCTTAATCACCTGCATGCAAATTGCAGCGGCAGAAATGGATGGATGAAGAAAATAATAAAAAAAGTGGGGTTATGTGCAGAAACCAACGTTGTTTAGAAAGTTGTGCCATGGAGAGTAAACCAAAGTGATTTTGAGTGATGATCTAGAAGCAGAAGAAAACAAAATGTACGCCAAACAATGTCTTACAAATCCACGTGTCTCCTTTCTTACACATCGTCCCAAATGTCCCTGCTTCGCTACAAGTTCTTCTTCATTGCAAGGCCACCTGTCTTAGTCTTTGTGTGTGTGTGTGTTGTAGAGCCTAGAAATTTGCTATTTTGAGAAAAGTTTGTGTCTATATCTCGATTGATTGCTACCTGAGTTTGATCCAGAATACGTTGTCCTATATGACTATTTCGGTTTCTGCTCTACGTTTTGGCAGGAATTCTTGTGTTGATTGATTACAAGCTTTTGTTGATCTGAAAAGTGATACCAATTTGCCTATTTGAGCTAGAACTGGAAAACCTTCTTGTTTCTTCAGCTACTCCGACCAAAAATTCGTTGTTTTTGTCATTTAATCCAAGGCAGTTTTACCCATTTGTCTGTTTTATTTATTTCATCCAAAAATCATCCCTTTGTTAGTCACCTCAATTCGTATTCTCGAGAAGTTGATCTTTTCTTTGCCACATCTTTGTTTGATCAAGGGTCGTAGAAGATTTGGCTATTTTGGCTGGGAAGATATACCGATTTGAATATTTGTCCATCTAAAAGTGCTTTCGGTGTGAATTTTAAAGGAAATGAACGGCCATGGAGAGGAACAGGTTGTGTACGAGATAGCAGTGGCGGTAACAAAGAGCAACGTGACTAGAAGAAAAGGAAAGTTGTAATTGTGTAGACATTCTTGAGGCTGAGTTCAGGAATGTGGGGTTGATAGCGGATAGAGTTTCTGGAGTATCAAATGAGTTTATCCAGGTTTATTTTCTTTCAACTTTCTACGAATTCTGTATAAAAACACTTTTTTATTGGGCAAGGACATTAGTTTATTTAATGATTAGGTTTGCTTGCAGTAACAGATTTGTAGTTTTATTAAACGTTATATTTCTGTTCCTTTCTGCAAAATCAAGTGGTTGCTTCTTTTGGTCAGGAAGTGTTTTCATGTGCAAATGTAATACTATGCATGGGAAGAATATTCTATGATTAGTTTCGATAATGTGATTTAAGGCTTAACATTGCCCTGCCTTCATGATTTAATCCTCCAGAAGCGGCCAGGCCTCACATGAGAAATTAAAGTTGTCCTTGGGTTGAATTCTTAATCTGTAACCATCTTCTTTCAGGTGGCAGCACCTATGGTGACTTTGGGGAAGGCTGCAGCCGAGATGCAAATGAAGAAACCTACTTGCATTGGTAACTACTACTTTGCAGCCCATGATTTCATCGGACTTCTACCTTTTTTTCCCCCACTTTTCATGATCTGTTTACCTTAATGAGAAGTACTGGTATCTCATTTTATTTTATGAGAAAAGGCACGCAATTGGAGGGATATTTATAACTTATCAAGTTGGTTTTAATTCCAGGAATGGATCTACAATTCGAATGGGAGGAGGTGAATGCTTTTGTGAAACAGCCCGATGGTTCATGGTTTAGTTGGTGGGAGCGTTATCAATGCTACAATCACTTGATATATGGGATCGTGAGTCATTCTATGTGCAGCATTCTATTTTCTCCTTTATATGAACGCGGTTTATGTTCCTCAGGCAGTCACGCTTAAGTTGTCCTTGCTAGTTTCCCATAAAAAGAACTGAAAGGAAAGAGAAAGAGTGACAGCAGACTTCTGTTGTCTGAATATTCTCTTTGGCCATCAATTTTTTCCCTTTAAATAATCATTTAAGTTAAACCATCTCTATGTATTTTTGACACATATATACAGTTCCAAGTGCTGTTGCTATTAGTGCCTTGATCTAAAAATGTATATGAATTAGTGTTCATCTTCTTGTGCATGTATGCATGATAAATATGTTGTTCAGAATCTACATATTGTAAACTCCCAGGTGAACAAGAGCAATTGCAACGTAGTTTTGAAATATGATGGCAAAGAGTTTTGTTGGGAAGTTGGGCAATCTTTACTGCAAATGTTGGAATCTGAGGGCATCGTTAAACTAGTATTTCCTTTACACGGTAGAGCAAATTAGATTTATTACCGTTCTACTTGCTTGGTGTTACCGAACTCTGGAAGTAAGATGAACTTTGATTTATAGATGAAATGGAGAGGAAGAGGCTCCTGAGAAGTTGGGCACTGAATTGGCGGGACCTTACTGACCAGCCAATCGATGAGATTTATTCGTATTTTGGGACAAAGGTGAACAATGATACAAATGCACTGCTTTTGTTTTTGTGTTATTTCTCCTTTTACATGATTCTTAGTGAAGAAAGTTTTTGCTTTTTAGGTTGCTATCTATTTCGCTTTCCTTGGAAAGTATACAAGTTGGCTTGTCTTTCCGGCTGCATTTGGGCTCATTGTGCAATTGGTTGATTTTGGGTAAGTTTTGCTATCTCTTGAACTGTTTGTAGGCTGTTAATGCCTTTGTATTTGGTGCAGTCTTAACTTTTCTCATAAGTGCTTATTGTTCTCTTCAGACCATTGCAGTTGCTAGTGCTCCCTACCTTCTTTGTCAGCATAATTTTATGGGCAGTGTTGTTTTTCCAGTTCTGGAAACGTAAAAACTATGCCCTTCTAGCCAGGTATATTCACTGTAAAATGGTTGCATAGTTTTTTTTTAGTTTTATTAATTTTTCCAATAATATTTTCCCTCCTTTTACCTGTGCGGACTCGGCTGTTTAGATGGCAGATAAATTATACAACTGGCACTGGCCAAGGACATAAAGGTTTTGGCATGGAGTGGAGTTCCCTACAGTCTCCTGTGGAAGTCATATCAAATTTAGGAATTGATCAAACAAAAGAGAAGGAATTATATCAAAGACATGAATGGCTTGGATATTTCATGCGATTTAGAAACGACGCCATCATTATCTTGAGCATCATCTGCCTCCAGTTGCCATTTGAGTTGGCTTATGCTCATCTTTATGAGGTCATTGAATCTGACATTATGAAGTAAGATTCTGAGTTCTGCTATTGTCTAATGATTCTTGTCTTCTTTGTCATGTAGTCAAAAAAAGGAAGCTATGGTGATTATTTTCTGTATCTGTCTCCCTCAAGTTCTGACCATGATATTTGCTACCTTATTACCTAGTGCTGTTATGGTGTCATTTTAGCTTCTGAGTACTCCACTTTCTAAGGTACTTGGTAAGTATACCACAATCTGTTATATCACTCCACAATGTGCATTGGATATTTCGATTGATCAATATATTTAGAAACAATGTTTATCCTTATGGGCAAACACTAGTTTACAGACTGCTTACTTTACATTGTTATATGTCGGTTAAGTAGCATATGTAGCAGATTAACTGAGATTCCATCTATATCTATGACTTTGAGCTATAACTGTTACTATAATCGGACTTAAAGGGAAATAGTTTACATCTGCTCTATTATTGGTTTCTCTTTTATGCAGATACTAAATTGTTGTTTTGGCGTTCTATTCACATACTGATGTCAAAGTTTTAGAAAAAATGTACACAGAACAGGCTAATACCGTAGTGATTAGCATCCATCTATTTAACAATGTGCTCATTACCTGTTTTAGGGTAAATTATTTCACACCGTGACACTTCTTATTTTCTGTTTTCAGGTTTGGGTTGACAGCAATTTACCTTTTCGTCATTCAGTATTTTACACAGTTTGGTGGAAAAATATCTGTCAAGCTCATAAAAAATGAAAACAATGCAACTACAGAATATAGGGCTGACAGCTTGGTGTACAAAGTAATGGGCAGTAATTGATACATTGCCTTTGGTTTTTCTTCAATTTTGTTGAAACATCACTTCAGCTTCTCACTTTCGATTGCAGGTCTTTGGTCTATATTTTATGCAGACATATATAGGAATTTTCTATCATGCCCTTTTGCATCGCAATTTTTTGACTCTTCGGCAAGTCTTGATTCAGCGTCTTATAATCTCAGAGGTATAGAATATATGATAGAATTTCTTTACTTTATGTTAATTTTGTATGGCTCAATGGATTAATGCTCTTAGAATTGCAAATTTTTATGCAGGTGTTGGAAAATTTGATGGAAAATTCTTTACCCTATCTCAAGTACAGCTATAAAAAGTATACAACTATTAGGTAAGCTTTTTCTGTCTATCATCGCCTTGTCAATGTTGGGTACCTATACCCTCCATTTGAATTTGCAGATAACTTGCTTAACATTACTTTTATGTCAAGAAAAAAGAAGAAATGCGAGAATGGATCATCAAGAGGGAAGATCCATGTCTGTTCCAGGGTGGAAAAAGAGTACCTCAAACCTGCATATTCCGCAAGCATTGGCGAGGAGCTAGAGGATGGGCTGTTTGATGGTAATATGTCTGCTTATTGCTACTTCTGAATGATAAAAGGTGCATTTTTAAACCATCAAAAACAAAAACGTATGATTATCTTATATATTAAAACAAATTCTATACCACTCAAAATCACATTTGCATGGTTCTGAAGCACAGCTCAACTTATAAACAATTTACATCTTGGCTGAATGAATATCTCAAACGGTGTGCAGATATTCTGGAGTTGGCATTACAGTTCGGAATGATCATGATGTTTGCTTGTGCCTTTCCCCTCGCATTTGCCTTTGCTGCAGTGGTATAAATTGCTTTTAGTCGTAATTTCACCTATTTTCTGAATACGTATTGATGTTGATTCAATCTTATTAAAGCAATTTAAAGTTGAATTTTTGCATGCAGAACAATCTCATGGAAATTAGAACAGATGCATTGAAGTTGCTTTCTATGTTGAAAAGGCCTGTTCCTCGTTCTGCTGTCTCCATTGGGGCTTGGCTAAACATATTTCAGGTATTATACAAACAGATGCTTTCTGTTTATCCTCAATACTCAGCTTTCGCCATTGTTTTCCTGACATGGTTACATGTATCTATCGAAATTGTAGTTTTTAATAGTGATGTCAATTTGCACCAATTCTGCACTTTTAGTGTGGTTATATGATCAAGAGGGGAAGTGGACAATAGAGCCTGGACTTGCAGCCATTCTCATCATGGAACACGTCCTCCTGCTGATTAAATTTGGATCTTCTCGCTTTATTCCCGAGGTGACTTCTTACTCTGACCATCATATCAAACTCACCCAACTTGTTTTTCTCACCATTTAGTGTTATGCTCAAAATCTGAGACCTGTGTTTTTCACAACAGGAGCCTGCTTGGGTAAGAGCAAACCGGGTGAAGAATGCAACGCAGGCACAGGACGTATGTTCTAAACAGCTGTTGCGGACCATTTCTGGTGGCGAGAAGACATCTGGTGCTTTAAAGAAGAAAGAATGAGGAAATTAGCTTTTACAGGTTCAATCAATTTCTATATTCCAACTCTGTAAACTATATACTTTGAACAAGAACCAGAAACTGATGCTGCATTTGTTCTTTAGGGCAGAATGGTGTTCCCTTGGTGTGTAAGTTTGGTGTTTTTTTCTAGGAATATCTAGAGTGGTTTTTGCGGCAATTTTAGTTGGAAATGAAACAAACTTCATCATCCTTCTAATAAGTTGTGTTATTTAGAAAATTGCAGCTACGTTATTGCTTTGTAAATTTTGGAAATATCAAAATATGGTTTGTCTTCATTGTGTACAATCTGAAAAAATTGCTGTGTTATTGATTATTGATACATAGAATGTTTGAGACCTAAATTTAACAGAGAATAAATTACAACACATTTACATTACAGATTCGAAATCCCCCTTTTTGAAAAAAAAAATTAGTGTTGAATTAAAACAAATAAATAAATAAATAAATATTACAATTTTATTTACAGCTTGTCGAGACTCCATCGTCGTCCTCGCGAACTCAAATTTGCAAGCAAGCACACAAACAGAACATACGGAGAAAGAGCCGAGAAATCTCGAGCATCATTTCCTTCCAGCAAGCTTCTGGTTTTCCTCCTCATCTCGCACGGCTTTCATCTTCTTCAACCTTCATCAGAGCTCCTTCTAGAGCTCCCAAACTTGCCGCTGACTTGCCGGGCATATGCAGCAACAGCTTTAGCCCATCTCACAATCTTCATCTTCAACTCATTAGAATCCATATCTTTCAAAGAACCTGCAGCAGCAGGCTCCAATGATATCTCCCTGAAAGAAAAACAGCTATCATAACGCCGACGTTTTGATGAGCTTCCACCATCTTTCTTCACAGCCTCCCTGTTGCTGCTGCTGCTTTTCTTGAGAGAAAGAGTTTTCTTGACAGACATGGAGTCTGCTGGTTATTGGTTTGCTTCAGCAGCTGCAAGTTTTGGTTGGTGTAGAGGAAATATATAAGGCAATTGGAGAAGTGAAGTGGGCCAAGTAACATAATATTCTGGATATTTTTTTTCTCTAATACGTGTGGTACTAAGTATTAGCTTTCCATTGACTTGACTTTTCTCTGAGTTTTAGATTCTTAAATATGTTAGTACATTGAAATTGTGGTCTACGAAGCCACCTTTTGCTGTAAAAAAAGCAGAATTATCCTTGTTTTACTGTATAAGATTTTGAATACACCAATGTTAGGCGGCAGCAACCATTTGCTTTTAAAAAGGTCTTCAATTAATAGGATATTTTCAATAGAATTATTAAATCAAATCATGATTTGTGTTATATGTAATAACTTTCTTTTGTTGTGGTTATTGTTATTTTTATAATTAAGGGATAAGATTGAAGGTTATTTAATTGATTTTTATTATGTATAAATCTCTTCTCAAATTAATCAATCACATCGATGATAATAACAAAGAAAACATAACGTCCGTATTATAATTGTATTGTATATATACATATATTGAAATGTAATTGATCAGATGCATATATGTAAAAGAAGAAAAGTTCTATACTTCTATTTAGATTTATATGTAAGCTTTTTTCAAAAAAAAAATTGCATTTGACTTATTTTGATTACCAAGTTGATATCTCAAATTTAACCTTTCTTTTTTATATTAAGGTTACAAAACCATGTATTATCAAGTTTTGTATAGGAATATTCCATTTAAGAAGTTTCTTGACAAATAAGAAGCTACTCCTTGTTCACTAAGTCATTAGAAATAGTCTAACTATACACAAAACATCAATTTCCAAGAAATTCTTTATATATACATATATAGTAAGTTATACTTATGTCAATATCTTAATGTAATTATCTTAATTAATTTCTCTTCTAGTAACATCAATTCATGAAAAAGACAGATTATTCTATACTAGCAAAAGATAATAACAGTAAATAATTCGATAAAGAGGAAATGAGTTGCATGCTAATTTAGTTGAATTACGAATACTAGGATATCAAAATTTGTTAATCTTGATAGAGAAACTAAACCAGAACTTATAGTAATTAAGAAGTTAATCGTGTTTGATGTAAGATTCTTTTACTATTAACATTGTTAAAAGACCAAAGCCAATTATCTTAATATAAAACCTAATATTTAGAGATGTAACTTCATACTAATAGTTGATATTCTCATTTTATGGTAGTTCAAGGTGTCATTTTCAAGTATAAGATAAATTATGAAAATATATATTGTACCAAAAAAAAAAAAAAAACAATATGCAATCACATGTACATGTTGATCTGACTAATCCAAACCAGTTTTAAGGTTCATTTAATACTGTAGTGTTTTTGCTATACTTTAAAAATAAAGCTAAAATAGGTATTTAGTAAAACTAACTTTAAATGGAATACTCTCATTTTTCTATTAATAGTTGACATCTAATGCATTCATTTTATAGCGAGTGTGACTTTAAAGCCACCTGCATCTTAATACCAAATACCAAACAACGTCCTAGAGGGGGATTGAATCAACATGCACACGCACAAGCCCACATTCAAGCCCACATTAATCAAAACCATTTCCTAGTAGATCAAATCTATTTACACCACAGGTCCACAGTATATCAGGAGCACAGTATACTTATTGAACAAACCAGAAAGCGAACCATTCAACATATTGAACAAACCTTATTATCCATTCAACTTATTCTGTTCTGTTGACTCATGGAAGCAGCACAACTGACCCAGATGTTTTCCTGCTTTCAAGGTCTGCATGAGCTTGCGCTGCCTGAGACAAAGGGTATGTGTGATTTACACGAACCTTCAAGACACCCGATGCAACATTGGCAAATACCTCCCCAGCAGTTTCCAGCAACTCATCCCTAGTTACAGTGTATTGCATAAGAGAAGGCCTCGTCAAGAACAGAGATTTTGGAGCAAGGGCTGACAACGGAACTGGATCCGGAGTGCCTGATGACTGCCCAAAATTCACCATGTAACCCCGAAGCTTTAAGCATGCTAATGATCCCTGAACATGATAAAACTTCCTTGTAAGAAACTCACTTTCCCAGCTAATTTGGAAGTAAGAAATAGCTCCTAGACTATATCAAATAGCTCATTATGGATCAAGTTGGGTTTATCAGGGTTGACTTTCGGCAACACTACAAAAGATCAACTTGGTTTACTTAAGTTCTTCTAGACAAACTTTCATTAACATGTTGTTTTACTGGTCAAACTAGCAACAGCAGAGGGTTTTTCTCAAGCCAATAACACTTAAAATCTTTAGTCAATTCAACCCAAATCAACTACCTAACACAAGTTCACAACCGCACCCTTGGCTAATAATAATATAAGTTGACATAGAACAACAGAATAAACATAAACATCAGGACATACCAAATAAAAAGATTTAGTTACCGCTTACATTGCACAACCTTTATATTATTGTCCTTCCATTGAATTAGCCATCTATAGTTAATAAGGTGAATAATGACATTACCTGAAAGGTGTCTTTTCCTACAGAATCATAGACAACTTCAACCCCATTGCCAGATGTTATCTCATTGACACGAGTGACAAAATCCTCATCCTTGTAGAGTATTACATGGTGACATCCATCGTCTTTGGCTTGAGCTGCCTTCTCTTTGGTTGAGACAGTGCCAATGACAGTTGCACCAAGGGCATTAGCCCACTGACATAATAGAGATCCAACCCCACCAGCTGCAGCATGAACAAGGATAGTGTGTCCAGGTTCTACCTGTACACAGGACAACCCCATGTCTTTAAATAACATAACAAATATTTGAGCTGGGACAACGTCAGGGAGAAGGTTCTTCTATCCAGCCACCTTGGGGGACATTATCATGGCAATGCACATTTGGAGATAACTAACATATTCACAATGAAGTCATTCATTCAAACAGCTTTACAGATGATGGAAATGCTGATTAGGTCAAATTTTTGCTTGGCTGTTGCCAGAAAAAATTCCAACTCATGGAGAAATTAGTTAGAAAGATTTGTTGTTTCATGGGTTATGTTAGCTTACATTAAATCAATCCAATGATTTTCTCCTAGAATTTATCTTTGTTCTCTTTTTGCTTTTAATTAATTTTCATATGTGGAAAGAAATACAAGTGCATTTGTAACTGAATGCCCAAACATTAATCGAAATAGTATAACATCTAACATTCTTCTTTTCATTTATCTTTTCCAGTCCAAAGTTATTTCATAGAGTAATGTTGGAACTTGCAGGAGTAATTCAACAAGATGCATATGCAACCTACCTTGAAGCAACGGCGCAGTAGAAACTGAGCTGTCATGCCCTTAAGGATGATGGATGCTGCAACAATAGGATCAACTGGAAGGAGGAACAGGAACAACTTTGTTTGCAGGAAGTATCTGCTCTTCAGCATAGGAACCCATTGGATTACCAGCATAACCCACGATATCTCCAACTTTTCTGTCAGTTATTCCAGGGCCCACAGCAACCACCTCTCCAATAGCCTCCATACCTGCAATAGAAAAACATTAGTTACAAGCCGGAGGAGTTCAGTAGTCTGCTTGCTTCAAGAACATTGACTAACTAGTGAAAGATTTTTGGTCAAAGAGCACATGCCACATATGATAGAAAATGTCACACTTAATCTTTTACCAGAATTCAGAGAGATATTCCTTTAGTATTCACAGTTAGCCAGAAGGGAAATCCTGAGAAATATTCCTCTCATGCAATTGCTTCTTATATTTTCCACCAATACTAGCAAGTCTGACTCACATAGTTACCCATCAGTTTTAGACATAAAGAGTAAAAATCACAATATGCCGTACAAAACTAAATAACTTCATACTCTATACAACAATAAACTGAATGCACACCATCAATGATTAGCATACCACCTAACTTAGACAAAAGTGAATAGAACTAAACCTGGGGTGAAGGGCACTGAAGCAGGCTTATAAACTCCTTTGCGGAAGTATACATCAATGAAATTTAGCCCAATTGCTTTGTTTCTCACACGTATCTCACCCTCACCTGGCTCCCCAATTTCCACATCCTCCCACTTAAGAACCTACAATGATCAGTAGAGTACAAAGTTATCAGTTACGCCCAGAAAGAATCTTCATAGTAAAAACTAGACACGATCTCTTGTCGACCAGACATATAATTCAAGTAAAGCACAAGAAATTTGTATTCTTAAGAATTAAATAGCAAATTTAATGCTAAACTCGTATTCCATATTCATCGCACGATTGGCAGAGTACCAGACATGAGATTATCATTCGCAAAAACTGTAATTTCACACAATAATATAACAAAATAGTTACAACGACTGAAACTCGAGATGGGGTTTTATGCTTACATCATGAAATTAAAAAAGAAAAAGGAAAAGAAACCCAAAGCCCATTTCTCGAAAAGCAATTATTACTTAAACAACAGTGTACAAGAGAGAAAGACATAAACCTCAGGGCCGCCGTGTTCATAAACCCTAATGGTCTTCACCATATTTGTTGAAGTTTTTGCGTCTGTGGAAAGTACTTTCACTACAACTGATTTGCTTTGCTTATGTTTAAGCAATGTTGAATGGGAATCTGGCACTGCCGGTGCTGGGAGAATTGTGTAGAACAAAGAGTGTTGGTTTTTTATTGAAACAGTGGGGAAGTAACTGGGGAAGCTTTGACAGTGACAGATAATTATGTAATCCCACCCTCAATAATCCCATTCTTAGCCAAAATGATTAATCACTAATTTGACCTTTACCTACCGAACTGAACATGGACTGAAATACGGGGAAGGTGTGAGAATCATTCAGGGCTTAACCTTCATTCAAAAGGCACGAGAATATGAGCCATCAAATGGCCTGCTTTTAATTCTTATAGCCCAAGTCCGGGAGGGTTTCATTTTTCAAAAAGAAAAAATGACAAAAAAAATAATGCGTTCATTCATTTGATTATATACTACGCATTATCCATTTGATTATATATTATACACACTGCGGATCTATGGTAAAATAAGATGGTTGATTGGACGTTACAAGCCCTTTTATAACTCAATTTCATTCAATTTTGATTTGTTTCTTGTTTTTCAGGATTCATTATGGGGAAGAATCCTCGCTGTTATTTTTTTCTGCTCTTGGATAAGACCAAATACATAAGAACCGTCATCTATTTTAATCAGGATCATTTCATTAAATGAGCATGCAAATGTCATGTTACAGCTCTCCAATTCTAGCTAAGATTTTCTCGTTTAGAAAGGTAACTCCTAAAGACCAACAAGTTTGCATTTCAAGTAATCAAATTGCCATAAGAAAACTAGTAACAAATCATCCATCTCCTGCAAATTTCTTTATAGCCAAATTGTTGATTTCTCAGTGACATAAAATTGCCAGGGTCATGCAAACAGATTATCAAAGAAACTCAGTCATTTCTTTACTCTCAAAATCTGGACACAAAAGCAGATGAAACCAAGAGTAATGCAAAATGAAAATAAAAATTCCAGTGTTTTGAATGGCAGCAGAAATCAGGCACCACTGAATCCTCTCATTTCCGACCACGGATCTTCAAAGGTTGTCTATTCCTCTTCTTGACACCAGATTTTGCAACCTTGAGGCTCCGGTTAACAGCACTCAACCTTGCAAGTGCTGCTTTCTTTAGATCTGGCCTGTAGTAGTTATTTGCAACCTGCAACATGCAAAATAGCCAAGATATGATATAAGACAAAACTTCACCATCACTAAAATATCACAAGACAAAACCAGAGTTTAAAATCAGAAGATTTTGACATTTCTAAGGGTAAAAAACCATTCTACAAAGCATGAAGCAAGTGCAAACAAAGAGAATGAAACCAACAACCTAATGTAAGGAGAATCACGAATGTAGCTTCACCAAATTTACTGACAAGACTATTCAGAATAGACAGCTAAATTGAGCATATCAACTTCATACTAATAGTATGAAGCTAAGAATCCAATGAGACGATGGGAAGAGAAAATGGCAGAGCAAAACTTTCAAACACTGTAAGCTCAGAAGCCAAGCGTAACTAGCGTATTTCATCGGAGAAACCATAAGGATTCTTCTTACAAGTTAGTGCTTCATCACCGCAAAGGGGAAAAAGGATCGTAAAAGATGAATGAAGAATTCAAATTGAAACTAAACTGACATTATATCATACTTTCTGTCATTGCTGCAAATACATATTGAAAAGATGCAGTTTATGACACAAATGCAAAGATGAAGAAATTCCAATGAAGAATGAGAAGCAACTAAACATTCAACATCCACCTAGACGGTCCAGAATGAGAGTAAGCACATATTCAGGTGACAGAACAATTGAGCACAAAACAAGCAAAAGCATTGGCAATAGAACTATAAGGGACTTCTAAATTACCTGGTTTTCTACAGCCTTTGCCATTCTGCGGAACTCCTTTTTCATGACAGATTTGTGAAGCAATGCAGCAGGCTTATTCTGTTTCTTGGTTTTAGTTGTCGCAAGCACCACAACTTGTTCTTTCCCAGGTTGAATTGTCACTGTTTTCTTGTTTGCCAACCCTAGCATATTTCAAAGCCCCATCACGATGAGAATCCCAATACAGTTATGACAACAACTAAACCTATATTATAACTGTAATAAAGATTCTATACTAACCAATGCCAACAAGGTACAAAACTATAGAACTTGAACGTTATCTATACACTCAAAGTTATCAGAATCCAACATTCATTTTCTAAAACATCAGACCTTAAAAAAAAATGTTGATTCCAGAATTCATTTTGCATACACCAAACAATACAATGTCAACTCTAAAACCTTAACCCCAGGCAATTGAAAAGGGAAAATATGAACAGAACTTACCAGAGTGCTTGAAAGAGTTAAGATTGTAGAGGTTATTCGGCTCTTTGCTAAACTGAACACTGGCAGATCCCCTCCCAAACTCCTTGACCAAAAAGCAATTGTTCTTTTTCACAATCTCCCATATTAATTGCCCTGGGACTGTCGCCATCCTCTCTTGCACTGCAAATCAACACGGAAACAAAAACCCATAAGCCAAAATCACAAATAAATCTTACATAACAGTTCATTCGAATCGAATCGAATCGCCAGTAGAGATGGAGATCACACCTGGTAGGGTTTCAATTTCGAGCTGAAGTGTAGCGCGACTGCGTTTTATAGTGAAACCCTAATTTTGCTTTCTCTTCGTTGTTTTTTTTAATGAAATATTTGTTTTTTGTTAAGTGTTTTTACTGGAAGGGTAGGTGTTTTCAATTTATTACGTTTCTGTCCTAAATATTTTTGAGTGACTAGAATACCCTTTTTCATTTGCGGTATCTACAATGGCTTATGAAATATGGCGAGATGACATCTAAATTATCTAATAATCAAGAAAATATAACAAATTTAAGAGTAGAGAAAACTCCTTAAATTTTTTTATAATTGTATAAGTCGTGCAGAATAAGCGAGTGAGAGTTCAAATCTCATTCACACCGGTTTGAAAAAGAATCGAAATTAGCTTTTGTAATTTTTAAATAAAATTATAGCGTTGACATTTTAAGAAGGAACATTTCAAGAAAATGTTATTTAACTTCACCTTGAATTGCAAAATCAAAGAATAGATTTCCAAAGTTGAATAATGGTAACTAAACAGTTTCAGTTGTGATGTAAGACAAAGCATTCCGAATGAAAGACAAATAAATCAAAGAGAAAATGGCTTGGAGTAATTTGCTAATCATGTTCCAAACCAGAAAGTACAAAAGAAAACTTATAAAAGTTATTAGCCCTCTGGTCAACCTTAATTCATGAATTCAGAAGAAGCTAAATCAGGTCATAAGTGCTTTACACCTCAACTAATGTTACATTTTATATACAGAAGCCAAAGCAGCTTTTCATCCTTCTTACACCTACAACAACCTCAAATGTCTGTCCTGAAATTGTATAGAGGGATTCTAGCTTTTGAGCAAAGACCAAAATGCCATGCTAAATATGCAGCAAATAAGCAGTCAAATCCAGATCAAAATACCCAGTATACCAACCAAATTCACAAGTTGTTTGATGCTAATGCACGATTTGCTGGTCTCGCAGAACCATTCACTGCTTCATTTATCCTACTGAATACTAATTTTAGAGGGATACAAGCAATAATAGGACCTTTAGGCTTATCCACTGTTGGCTTCCTCTCTGCTTGGCTAGTCAGTGAAGAAAGTTTCCGGATCTTTTTAGACAATAGCCCAGATTTTCTTGACTTTGGTGATTTGCTTGGTGAGTAGCGCAATGGCAATTTATTATGCTTGGTGGAAATTCTTCCAGCTTCTGGCTTAGCTGCATAAACCATTTCAGCAGACTCTACAAGGGAGATATGAGTTGCTTCGGATTCAATACCATCGCAATAACCATCATCAACTGCCTCCACTGTCAGAGGATGACCTACAATAGCTTTGCCATTCAATTTACTCATGAGGGAAACCAGCGGAACATGTTGTGGCCGGTAGCTGGCTTTCACCTCAAGGTCAACATCATACAGTGCGGAATCAACACAGAAGTTTCTGACAGGGAAATCAGACATCTGATATTTGGAGTGAACTGTGTACCGGGTTTGCCGAAAGGGAAGTGATCTTTTGGAGCTCAAGGAACCATCAGGCAATAGCTTCACCCCAGTAGTTCTCAGATGAGGTTCCCTGCGAGGCATAGACTTGCTCCAGTGCTGCTCTTCAGGTTCAGATTTCAACTTGGAACCACGAATGCCATTGCAATCAACTTTGTGATCAGAACCCTGAGAGAATCCATCCAGGCGACGTAAACCTGCCAAATAAGCATTTGGTTCATCATCCATGTCCATATATTTTCTTGAGGCTTGCTTTCTATTCTTACTTGTATGCCTTGAATTCCTCTTTCCTTTTGACTGCCACTTTGATGTATCTTTCTCCATCCTCTGGCTAATATTATTTATATGAACAGCAGCTGAACTGGTACAACCAGATTCATTAAGTCCCTCGTTTCTTATAGTTGCTGCTTCAGCATGACTGCATTGACTTGATTGCCTTCCCAAGGCACCAACTTGCCTCCCAGATGAACAAGGCACGAATACAGGAGAAAAACCTGGCAGAATCAAATAACAGGTTATTGAAAGAAGAAAATATCCACACTAGTATATGTTTTTCCTTTTCTGTTGAAGAGGGGTGGAGGGGTGAGGGGTGAGGGGTTGGGAAGGCAACATAAAGCCAGCAACCTGTGTTGGGTAATTGGGGGGGGGGGGGGGGAGGGGGGAAAAAAAGCAGCTGATGAACAAGCAGAATAGATGACTATGTAGTCATAGCCAAATAACAGGCAAATGGATTTGCAAGGTAGCATGATCCCATAAGCATGAACAAGAAGATACAAATGAATCAAAACTAAAATCAGTCATGACAATGGTCTAGTATTTCCTAACAATTACAACAGCGAAGTCCTTGTAATCTGAGGTCCTAATCCCCTCGGATATATCCATGAACAGTTAAATGTTTATGTGTACTGTCTATATTCTATGGGCACTGTGTTAAGCAACTATGTTGAAGAAACAGCATAGTGGAGAATATAAACTACTGAGAAGTCAGCATGTGCAGTAAGTGGAAAGAAAGAAACTGTCTGTTGGTAGCCATGGCTTCCAATAGCTAAGCTCCAATAACCATCATCAGGTATAAATTGTGAGAATGTACTGTTATAGGTTCTCCCTACAAATCCCTCCATCATCTCATGTCAATAATATTTCTTCGTGCATCAACAATTTCAACATCAATTATTCAGATTGGAGTTTGATGAACATATTCTGCTCCAATAAAAAGATTGTTTTCAGGATAACCCTAGTTCAAAATTCCATCTTGGTGCAAGGTGACTACTAGTTCATTTTCAGTTATCTCAGTAATAGCTATCCTCAACACTAGCGACTCTCAGACAGACAAAATTGAAACAGATCAAACTAAGCAACATTAACTATTATAATGATTACACCACATACATACTAGAGTTCCCAAATGTGTTAGCCAACCATACCTGTGGAATGTTTATCCTCCCCAACAAATGGCACATCGAATAACCTGTTCTTTCCAGCTAAACCAGGTAGGCTGGAAATTTCAGTCTCCTTCATCTTGTGATTAATTTGTGAAGCATCACAAGCAGGTTCAGAAGCATTTAAGGAGGCACCAGTTCTCACATGAAACTACAGTGCTTTCAGAGTTGTTGTTAATTGTCACGGATAAACTTTTCCTTGATTCATTAGATTCCACGACAGAGAC
Source organism: Melia azedarach (assembly GCA_028052125.1). Taxonomy (NCBI): domain Eukaryota; kingdom Viridiplantae; phylum Streptophyta; class Magnoliopsida; order Sapindales; family Meliaceae; genus Melia; species Melia azedarach. The sequence continues at coordinate 1,233,327 of CM051398.1, read as the reverse complement.
CTTGTCAGATAAACCTTGAATAGGCGAGCCATTTGAACTGGCAAGTTGGTCACAGACAACCGGGACAGACACCATAGCCGTACTTTCCAAAACCTTTGTCAATGGTCGGCGACGATTTTTCCTCTTTAAGAATTCATGAACATTCGCCACTTGAGTTCTCTTTCTTTTCAGTGATGAGGAATAAACTTTGCTACCATTGACAGGGCCTCCATTAGACAAGTTGCCATTGTGTGAATCACATAATGAAGCACTTTCTGGGTGAATTGAGTCAGATGCTCCTCCACTCTGCACTTTTCTTTTAGGGCCTACCCCCATGCCCAGGTCCTCAAGTCCTCTCATACGCTTAGTTCCCTCCATTCCATCATCCTCTGAGTCATTTGGTGTTCTTCTCCTCTTTCCTTGTACAGATAGCACTTTAGAACCGTTGACATGATTAGGCTCTTCAAAAGATATTCCAGATTGAGATAATTCAGGTGCTGAATCTGACTTGTCTTCAGAATCACTTGTCTCACTAGTCATATCGTCATTTTCTTTGCTAGAATGGGACACAACAGGAGATTCTCTTGCCAAATTCTCCTGATCCCCACCTGAATTATCAGGTCTAATCCAGTAGTCCGGATGATCCTTGCCCTAGGCGAGCACTCTCCAGCTCAAGAGCATGAAGGATGGCATCTTCCCTGCGAGCATACTTCACTGCTTTCTTACCAGAATTTGCAGCAGAAGCCTTTGCTTTTTCAATGCATTCATCATATTCTCCACAACGAAACGCCTTCACTCTCTTTGACTTTTCTAGATTATACCAGTCCCTAAAGATCAAGCACATAAATATAGTTAGCAGAGCAAGACCATAAGTACGATATCAACAGAAAACTAAACCACCAAAAACTAGAGAAGAGATACTAACGTATTAGAGCAATGACCCAATTATGCTCCTAAACAACAACTAATGAACTGAAAGGCAATATCAGAATATTGTCAAGGACCCTTATAGAGTTTGGTTCCCCAGATGTGAAAGCCTACTGCTAGCCACCCTTGTTTATTTTCCCTGTTAAAAAGAAATATTCTGGGACATCCAAAATTAATCTGTCATTATTCTTATAGAAAAGATCAAAGAGACACACATATAATGTAAGTTTGGTTCATCATTAATTTCCTATCCTTAAAAGACCAATGCTCTGCAGAACTCCCTGAACTCACCCATATCTAGGAATTGTTCAACCACAAAGCATCGTCTATGGAGGTCATCCTACGCAAATATGACATGGATTACAAAGAACTAAAACAAACAAAGCAATTAACAAGGTATAATGAAGTCTTTTTCACTCCGTGGGGACCCCAAAACTGAAAACTTTTACCAAAAAGCTAAATTAATTTTCATGGGGTAATCCAGCCCACAGTCTCCTAACAAGTATGAGAGAAATATAGATGCTTATAGGAGCAACAGGTAAGATGACACCAAGATAATGTGAATTGTATTAAGTGTTACAGTTAATTGCGGCAAACTACAACATGTTTAATCAATACACAAAAGAGATTTCTTCCACCAAAAATGTGTTCCTGAAAACCTAGTAATCTTTCAATCCCAGTATGCATCAACAGAAGATAAATTTGTCCAAACAGACTAAGATAAGGACCATAGACTAAATGGTCAAATTTAGGTATTCCCAATTGCATAGCAGTCATAAAGGTAGACAATCAACCAAAAGTGCACTAGTGCAGCCAAAGACACTGAAGGACAATAGTCAACAACATGCAGTCATTGATGGTGAAGCTGTCGCCCTACGGTACTGGTAAGTAGAACTTACAGTGCTTTTGGTAATGCAAAACAACCATACACTTCAATTACAAACACCTTTATCTGGTGACCCAGCATCAACATTGTCCAAATAAAAAGCCAGTCAATCGAAAAAAAACTACTGCACTTTAAAGAGTTAGCTGTAATTATTAAACAGAGACAACAACCAAACAACTTCAAATCACAAACCCAATTTTCCTCTTCCTTTTTCCTTTTTCCGGAATCTTGACAGAAAAAGTATCCTACTGCATCCCATGCTTGCCTGAGCTTAAACGCCGAACATCAAACCCTTCCCATGCTTTTTGCAACAGGAAGTGCCAATAGACCAAAATGTCATGGTTCATTGAGCAACACAAGCAATAAGGATTTGACTCCCTTATCAATCCCATAAAAAATAATATACTTCGATGGACCTTTATCATGAACTGCATAAAGCAATGGCCAAAAACAATACCCTCAAACTCATTTTATCATTGTTTGTTCTTTATCGCATGGTCAGATGCTACTACCTAAAGCTCAGCAAGCAATCTACACGAGCATCACCAAACTTCCTATAGCAAAAGCCTAAGCTTTTAATCTACAAAAACTGAAAATAAAGTACACTTCCTGGAAGAAAGGGACTAAAACAACAAAGAAGCAAAGGAAAAACAGGCACAAGTGAGTACATAGAAGTAAATGGGCACTCACACACTAGCATCTTCGCGACCCAGAAGCTTAACCGGAGTTCCGGATCTTGGTGAAACCAAACAACCCTCAGAAACCTCATCCAGACTCAGAATCCGACCCGGCCACCACGACCCGTTTCGCCTCCGAACCCATACCAACCCACCTACAGTTGGGTCTATGCTATTCGCTCTATTACCATCGTCTTCAGATTCAGGACTTCCCATCACACAAACACGAACTAAAAAACTACTAAAAATCTGTAAATTTTTTATAAATAAAAAAAAATAAAGCACCACAAAACTATCGTCTGATTATAAACCCGACAAAACTGATCTCAAGAATCAATCTTGACCGTTCATTCGCGAACAAACCCGCGTCGGTAAAACCTCCATCAAGGTATTTCCCCCGTATAAATGCATACACACCCTTTAACCCTGGGAAACACAAACAAAACCCAGAAAACAAAATCAGTCAAACAATATAATAAAAAAAACAACAAATACTACATGCAATACAAAACCCAGAAACGAAAATAATAAAATAAATAAACTTTATATGAGTATGAAACCTGAAGTAAAGTCCTTTATGAAGAAAATAGATCTAATTTTGTCGAAACAAAAAGAAAAAAAGGATCCGGTGTTTCTATTTTTCTTTTCTTCAGCGTTTGCTTTATTTTATTTTATATTTTATACTTTCAGTACTTGAGTTGCTACAAGTTTTTGTTGAAGGGTTGAAGCAATCTGTGTCTCCTATGCTTGGGTTTTGAACAAAGTACGAGAGAAACTGAGGAAGACAATGAAATGTGTTTCGTGTTTTGGATCAAAAATTAATAAATTTCAAAAAAAGAAAAGCTTACCTTTTTTTTTTTTTTTTTCCTATTTTCCTCTGTTTTCACTGAGAGAGAGAGGAGAGAGAAGGTACTTGTCTGTGTTTGGGAGAGAGAAAAATAGAATTATAAATTTGAGTACGAGTAAAGTACGGTTTTTTATATACAATTTGTTAAGTTGTGCTTAAATGTTTTTTTCTAAATTTTAATTATTTTAATTATTTCTCAATAAATATATTATAAAAAGAGATTTATAAGAGTATATGATATTATTTTAACGGAATTTTTGTGTTTTATTTATGACATTTAAAATAACTATGCTTTATTTATGATATTATCAACAATACACTCTTAAATTTATTATATGTATATTAGATTTATATAATACATGATTACATAATATTATTAATAGTTTTTTGATTTACATAAATTAATTGTTACTTATTTAAAATAATTATATAAATGTTAACTCATGTAATGTAGATTTAGGTAAGTGTACTCTATATAATAACTATATAAACATAAAAATATTTATTTTGGACGTTTTTAATATTTTGTAAATTTATGTCACGTGTGATATATAATAAATTAAATAAATATGTAATAATATATAATATGCATAAATGAGAATTATTTTGATATATTTATAACAATAAAAGTGTTTGTTTAATAAATACATTAGATTTTTTTTTATAACAACGTAAAAGTACTATTGTAAAAACTATTATTAAGCAAATAATTGTCTAAATATTCCCTTATTTTGCAATTTAATTTTTGTATTGAACCCATTTTTCTCGAAAATTTTATTAAATAAATCAATAATAATATTTTTAAAAAAATTAACTAATATACAACTTATTTAACAATTTCTAATTGGTGTCCAAACAGCACTTTGCTTTTTAGTGCTACTAATAATGGTAAAGAGTAACTACGATGACGTGGAATGACCTTTGTTGATCATCCAACTATTTGATTCCGTGAAACTGCGTGTATTATAATTGCTACTAACGAATCATCTGATTTGGCAAGCCATGTTGCGAAGGATTATTTTCCACACATGTCCCACATCCATAACTGGGCCCCGCTAATCGACGGCTGTAAAGCATGTGTATGCATAGGAGAACTTAAAAATCGACGGCCAAGATTGCGTGATTTGAAATCATCAGGGATGTGGACGGCCTATTAGGATGAATTTTAGGTTGGGTTGCCCGCAAGACTGCAACCCACCTAATTTCTTAGGTATTAAGTAAGGGGTTTAAAACTAATTGAAAATTAATGCTTATTTTTATTAATTAAACCAAAAGAAGAAACCATTTTTTCCTTTTGGACGTTATCTTCATTTTGATAATCTTTGGTATTTTTATAATAATTATTATTTATTAGATTTATGGTGTGAAAATATCAGCACAATAATTTTTACACGTTTAAAATGAACGGTTCAGTTTATATCGTGTCATGCCGATCCCATTGATGTGTTTTATCGAATTTATTTCTAATATGAAATTGAATTAATTGAATTATTTTTTTTTTAAATTAACAATAAAGGTCAAAATGCGACACGTGCCCGATCTGTGTACGAGCTCGGCAACCTTAATTCTTAAATGCGCCTTTTTATTTCTGAGTACACGTATAAATTATTCTAGGAGCTCAACAAGAAAATGATTGTGGTGCTTGTAGTAATAGCCTTCCTCATATCCATATAGTTATTTCTAGCCCAAATAAATTGGGCCAAATGGACCCATATGTTAATATTTCATTTCGAAACTTTAAAAGTTAAAAAAATATGGATATAAGAGGAAAAGGATGACTGAAACGGTGCGTTTTAAGCTCGCTTTAGGTTTATTGAGCTTTTGATGTATTAGGACTGAGAAGTGGAGACAGAGAGAAGAAGAAGAAGAAGAAGAAGAAACAAATTAAAGCATATCAACAACCATGACTGGTATTGCTACTTTTTTTTTTAACTTAGAAATTCTATTTTAAATTATCGACAAGGAATTCATAATTCATAGTTATGTATCCTTACTTCGATTTTCTTTTTTGTTCTTGCAATTCAATCACGTGATGACTCCATGTTTTAGTCACCAAATTTATTCTTTTTAGTGAATTTATTGGGATTTTATCTCTAATTGACATGCATTTATTGATTATTTTGGGCGTTTTATGATGAAACGTTTGGTGCTTATTGTAATAACTGATTAAGAGTTCATTCGATTTATATTTTAATGATTAAATTAATGAATTGGTTATATAAAAGCTTGCATTAGCTTGTTAACATCTTTTTCTTGCTTAGATTTTGCTTGAATCAGAAAAATTATTGGCATTGACAGCGCTTTAATACAGGTTAAGTAGAAACTAACATTAGATTATTCATGGTTTCCTGTAAAAAAGTTTTGAAAGTATTTGATTCAACAAACTGTTTTTTTTAAAAAAACTATTCTATTTATTTATTCATATATCAATGTGGAATGGTAGTAAAAAGTAATATTGTGATAAAAAATTGTTTTAGGAGTTGATGGCATGATCATATTATGTATTTGAAGATTGAATGTACTTTTGTCAGTTTATTTGTTGACAAGTTCCGTTCTCTTAGTTTCCTTCGTCTTAACGTCTGTGTACAGAGTATGTGCAGGAGCAGGAGATGGAAATCGAAGCTTTAGAAGCAATACTTATGGATGAATTCAAAGGTTTGTCGGTATTATGCTTTAAGGTCTCTGTCTTAACTATCCGGCATATTGCCATTTTCCTCGTACTGATTCCTGATACATACTGAGACATGATTTCTGTTGGATTTTTCACCAGAGATTCACTCCGGTGAGAGTGGATTAAATACTTCTAGTCAGTGCTTCCAAATAACATTATCTCCGCAGGTACATACATAAACTCCTCTTAGAGCAAGTAGCTGATTTGTTCTGGTTGGAAAATTTAATGAGGAGCTCATTGCTACTTAGAATAGGTGTATTTTTGTTTATCAGTTTTACAATATTTTATAATGATTCAGTACTATGGTTAAGTACAGGCTTATAAGTAATAGTAATTTCACATGAATCTGGATTGAAACTTCTTTCCATATTAACGATCAATCACTGAAAAGGAGTTTCACTTTTGGAGGCCAAAGGAATTCTTGAGAAGTTGCACAGTTTTCTGTAGAATGATATGGCCATCTTACATTCTCATAAGCAGCCCTCTTCACAACTAGGATCTGCATGCTTACTGTCACGTAGAAGCCATTATTATTTTTGTCAAGGGTTGAAGACATCCCTTTGCTATCATATTACATATATAGAAAGAGAAGAATAGGGATCTTGCATACTTTTGTGCTTTAGCAACTCAATTTCCTCTTATATAATAATTACCTTGCTTTATGTTCAACAGGATGATGATGCAGATGAGTCTACAACGCCTCCAGGTTACTATTTTTCTGTTATGAAACTAATTGGAGCATGTCTTGGTTCTTTTCTCTAGCGATTTCACTATCATTGTTGTCTTTTCATCATCATCAAAATCTAACTGGTTTGTTTTGAGTTGAGAGCTTTATTTCCTTGCTTCCTAGTTCAGGATTTTTAGATTCTTTATGGCTATAAATTTGTGGTTCAAACTCTTTTGCAGTTCAGCTGGCTTTAATTTTCTCGCACACAGAAAAGTATCCTGATGAACCACCACTTTTAAATGTGAAAAGGTTGGTATATCCTTCCTTTGTAGGTCTACTATCATCTAGTGAGAACATTTTTGCTATGCATGGGTAGTAATTTTTCCATTGCTAGCAATTTCAGCTTTTATATTGACTCTTTCCTCTTAGGAGCTATAGTCTAATTTTTCACTGCCTTTATGATTGCATTCTGATGCATATGGATTGTTAACCCTGATATCTGTATTCTTGTCCAGCATACGCGGAATACAACCTGATGATCTTAAAATTTTGAAAGAAAAGCTGGAGCAAGAGGTAATTTTGTGTGCAGTCTCTGGTGCTGCCTGCATTTTACTTTTTTACTATATTTAGAGCTCATGCAATGCTCTTAGCTTCTTGATAGGGTTCTGTGTCAAAATACATTCCCATATTAAGTTTACCATCCCCCAGTCTCATGGGCTTTATTTGAGAAAATCCACATAGAACGAAAATAATATGTGCTGGCCTCATATCCTGCTAGACAACATTAAGAACTTGAGTAACATTTTTAATATGTTGTGCTTATTGCATGGCAAGCAAAGTCTTTGGACAATAGGAAATGCTTTGATTTCCCTTGTTATCAGCACAGCGTTTTTTGACACTTAATATTGTTTATAAATATAACCTTTTGAATTTAGTTGGTGAAAGATGTGGGCAAAATGTAATCAGTTATACAGCTGAATCTATGACGTAAGTTGTCTAAGTTGTGTAAAATTCTACTTCATACTTGCCTTATGTAGGCATCCGAAAATCTTGGTATGGCCATGATCTACACATTAGTCACATCAGCTAAGGAGTGGCTGGCTGAAAGCTATAGCCAGGAGGCTGGTAATGACAACGCCGGAGAAGAAGAGGTGGAAAAAGATGATGTATGGCTCTCTGTCCTGTCCTTTGTTTTCAATGTTCTGATTATATATTTGTTAAATTAAGTATATAGAAAATTTTAAGCACACACCAGTTGAATCCTTAAACAACAGTAATTCTTATGAAATATCTATTGAATTGTTTGGGCAAGAGAGAGTTTTTTTTATCTTTCATTTCATTATGTTGAAAATTTTATTTAGTAGGGGACTAGAAGCTGTTTTGTACTTTCTTTTTTACCCACTGCTTCTACTTCTATCTCTTTTCTTCACTTTTTTTCTTTTTAATTTTATAACAGGTAATTGTACCACATGGAGAACCAGTTACTGTTGAGACATTTTTGGCATGGAGGGAAAGGTTTGAGGCAGAGTTGGCATTAGAGCGAGCCAAGTGAGCTTTACATTCAACTGACATGAAAAACATATTTCATTTCATTTTCAAGCATTTACATGTTATATATTTGTTTGAATGGTTATATGTATCTTGAATGAATTTGCACTAACTTTCAGGTTAATGCCCGAGTCCGCACTTACAGCACCCAAGGATAAAAAGCTCTCAGGCAGACAGTGGTTTGAAAGCGGAAGAGCTTCGACGGTACTTAACATTTTCAAACCTTGCTATGGGAATATGCTATAGTTCTTCTCTACTATTTATTACCTGTGAGTTTTGACTTAACGATAAAAAATGATACATAAATTATAACTCAATACTCCTTGACATCGCTCCTCAGTTAGAGTCCCTCTGGGGACAAGATGCGATACCTTTTTGCTTGTTCGGGTTCCTTCACTCTCTGAATGGACTGTCTTATATGAATATTAATAGAGTGCAAAAGTTGGGACTTCATGATATTTCTTTAGGTACAAAAGCTAATTGTGCTTGATTGCCTTCAACATTAACTTCTTTGTCCTCCACAGAAAGGTGCAGCAACAGTCAATGAAGGAACCGATAATGATGACGAGGAAGATATTGACTTTGATGATGATGATGATTTCGAAGGTTAATCTTTCTCCTAGCCCATTAATTCCTCTTGTGATAATTGCATGACACAGACTATTTCTTTCTGCACCTATGAATGAAATTGCTAAGACATTATTCTGTCCAAAACCTAATAGAGAAACAATTTTGGTAATTGCAGATGATGAAGAAGATATGCTCGAGCACTATCTAGCTGAGAAATCTGATTCGTCGACTCACTCTTCTAGGCGAGCAAACTGAATGGAAGCTTTTGTATACTAAATCTCAGACTTCTCTCGTGAATTGTTGGTTGGCTGGGATAATAATTAATATTCTGGAAATTTTCGTCATATATATATTCTGTGCCCTCGTGCTCTTCATGGGGAAGAAGATGATGAAACTTCTTATCCTAGTACACAACCAAAAGAAACCAGTTAGCCTAGGGAAAACTTCAGGTGATTGTAATTTCTGGTACATGGAGTAGAATTGAGACTCATTTTGGGTCAAATGGATGTGAGAGATCACCTGTGCTTCCGGTTTCTATTTTTGAAATTATTTATGCTTTATATTTTTGGAGATTTTACAAACTATTGCAATTTGGATTTTGTGCTGACTAATATTAGAGAAGAATATGTATATATTATCAAAGATAATCCAATTAAAAATGTATTGTCTAAGCTTACACAAGTTGTACAATAGGAGATACAATTCAGGAGCCACTACGATGTGGATTTTAGTCGAACTGAGTAATCAGGTGAACCAGTCAAGAAAATCCGCAATGTTAGGTGCCAGTACAACGTGGTAATAGCTGCACTGTTGGGAAGAGTTCTCAACCCACTAGCCTGACCTCGAACCTGAGGCACGTTGATAAAATGAATTTAATATGGTATATAAATAGTATTACAATAAGTTTAGCAGACAATACATAATAAGGTTTGAGGATCAATGTCCTTCACATGGCTATAAATAAAAACTTTCACTTCTGAGTCTTAAAGCAATTGAACAATCCATGAACTATAGTGGCTGAAGATTAAGGTGGGATACAAATGATCTACAATATTTTCTTCGATGTAACAGATATTATACGGCACCACAGTAATCCTAAATACCTTCTACAATTCCTTGACCACAGGATCTGACCTTGGTTTTGCAAGCTCCATTCAATAATCTCAAACAGAAAAATCAATTTTACGAGGTCTCGATATATAGCAAATGAGGAAACTTAGAACTCTATATAAAGAAATGAACACTGATCAGATAGATATCAATATTTTTCGGAGGAACTCATAACATGGCCAAGGAAAATGAAAATACTTGCCCTTTCCATTTGAACCCAAGCTAAAAATGCTCGTCTCGTCGGGACCAAAGAGAATTGAACTAATAGCAGAATCATGTTCAGGCCAGCCAGTAATTTGTCGACCAGCAGACATGTTTTTCTTAAGGTTCAAGTCTATATGTGTGCATGAGTGAGCATACTCCCTTACATGTGTGCAAATGTTGCACTCTACTCTTTTTGCTAACAAAGAAGACCTTTCAAGAAGCATACGTAATGCATTCACCCAACCATCAGCAGAAAACTCTCTTAAAACCGTTTGTCTAATAGTAATTAATTAAAAAAATTTATGAACATTTTTTAAATTAGAAGAACTACTCAAACTAATTAGTTAAATTTGAAGGACTTAGATGATATTAATTCAATTCGATCCTCGAAATTTTTAAAAAACCGTTTTTGATTCCTGTCCCGAACGGGTTGGATTCCAAAGGACTTTCGGCCTTGTTAGTTATTTTCGATCTTGTGGAATGTACTAGGATATTAAGCTAAATATGAGGGGCCTATTGTGTTTTTCCATTAAATCTTTAATGATTTCACGCGGGAGATGAACTCGTAATCTTCGTCCTAGTTGGATTCGAATTAAAAACAGAAACGAAACCCTCTCCCTATACAAGTCCGATAAAAGAAGAACGATCAGAAAACCTCGCGAGTGTTGAGGGTTAAAAGGTATTATAGTTTTTTCTGGTTGTTTAGTTCCTTTCGGTATATCTGCTTTTAAGATTGATGAAACATTGTTTTTCTTTTCTTTGAAATAGATAATTTAAATGCTGTTCTGAATATTTTTTTCTTTTCGTGGGCCTTTTTTTTTATCTAATATTTAATTTTTAAAGTTTTCTCTCCCTGGATCATATTAACATTGACTCGGAATAACTTTTATTTAGATTCTGCACAAGATGAAATTTTGTGTCAAAGTTTTCTTTTGGGACTCAATATTAATTGCTAATATGTTTTCAGGAAAGCAGTTTATATTAAATTGGAATTTATAGAGAGAATATGGACAACATAGACAGGATCTCCGATTTGCCGCATCTAATTCTACATCACATTATGTCTTTTCTGTCATTCAAACAAGTTATTCAAACAAGTTTATTGTCTAAACAATGGCAAAGAGCCTGGCATAGTTTCCCAATTCTGGAATTTGATAGAGCTGTGTTTCCACCAAATTTGCGTTTTTACCGACATAGAGTGATAGACATAGACGAGGATACCGTAATAGAGGAAGGAGAAGCAGAAGGAAAAGAAAAGTTATTTAAGCTATTGAGTTATATGGAGGAGACTTTGCACAACCGCCACAGGCAGATGATTAGTGTAAAGAAGTTCACACTTCAATTGTTTGAATCACGGTTAAAAGTAGCTGAACCATTAATAGACCGCTGCATTCGTTATGCAATTGAAAGTGGTGTCAAAGAGCTGAAACTTATATTTCCATGTTTGGAAGTTATCAAGTATGGTCAGTTAATGAAAGGGGTGTTTATTTGGGAGTACAATTTGCCTCAACGAGTTTTATGTTCAAAATCAATAAATTGTTTAGAGTTGCATGGCTGTAAGCTGGAGTCAACAAGAAGTGTGAAGTTATCCTCCTTGAGAAAGTTATGTCTGACGAAAGTTAATGTAAGTGATCAAGTCATCAAGAATCTAGTTGCTGGGTGTCCTTTGATTGAGTTTCTCAAGCTCCATGAATGCCGAGAAGTTAAATATGTAGAGTTACTTGGTCATACTAAACTCAAGGACATCAGAATATATGACAATAAGGACGTTAAGCGGCTGGTGATTGAAGGATCTAATGTCCAGTCAATTGATATTGCAATGCCATCTACACCACACGAGATCAAGATAGCTGCTTGTAAGAATCTTAAATCCTTGAAACTGGCAGGGGTTTCCATAACAGATGAGTGGCTGTGCAACCAAATATCTAAACATCCGCTCCTTCAGGACTTAATCTTACGCAGATGTGTAGATTTGAGGTTCTTGAGCACTTGAGAATTTCCAGTTGTGAAGAGTTGAGGAGTGTTAAGATTTTAAGTCTACATCTTGACGAATTGTCCATAAGAGGGTGTAAGAAGTTGGATGAATTGAAAATTGAGACTCCCAACTTACATATTTTTTGTTATGAGGGTGATATGGTATCCTTTGCTTCAGATGTTTTGACTTTGGAAACTAACGTCTATTTCTACCCAGAAAATATGGACACTGAATGGTATATAAGATACATTGAACTTCTTGCAAGGTTCGATTGTGTTTCCAAGGCGCTGAATCTGCATAGTAGCAATGGCCAGGTATGTCTTTTCCTTCCAATTCTCTGTTAAAGATTTTTTATTTTACACCAAAACTCTTTCAACGTATTTATTTATTTATTTTTGGTTCTGAAGATTGTGATTCTTCCAGAAGAAATAAGGCAAATCCTACCTTCCCCAATCTGTAATGCCAAGCATTTGAACCTTGTAACAACTCGAGTAGGAGGTATGCTTGTTGCAGTAAAAAATGCGGTGGATGGGTTGCTCTGGATGTCGCCTCATGCAAAGAATCTGTCGATAAAATCAAGTTTTACTTTCCGGGACAAGTTCGTTCTTAAGGTACTACACGTTTTCCATTTCTCAGAATTCGACTGAGGATCCAACTTGGTGCTTGTATAATACTACTGCTTCGATTCATTTAATAATTTTTGTAGAGAAATCAAGTTAATATAACTAACTTGTATAATATATTATGTTATTTGGCGTTATGATTTTGCTAATTAGTTACCATCTGCTGCCTAATTTGTGGTTTCAGTTTCAGTTTTCATATAAGAAGAAGAAACAGCAGCCTGTTTACGAAGGAGGAATTGCTCAATGCTGCAAATCAACTCCCATCTCATGTTGGCAGCAGTGCATAGAGGAAGTTGAGATTGAGTGTTCTAGTCATAAACTTGAAGATCCTGATCTTGTGAAAAGGTTTATCCTTAAGGGGGAAGATATCTGGGAGAAGATTGATTTCCTTACAGATTTGGCTACTTTCTTTTAAACAATTGAGTTACATAGATTCCTCAAGCTTTTTTAATCCTAATTGTTTAATTTTTGTAATAAAGTTTAGTATAATAATAATATTTTTATTACTGAGTTTTTTAATTAATAATTTATTGTCATTTGCAATGTTATAATGTTTTAATAGTAATAATCTTAATTTTACAATATATGAAATATTTAAAATTGTAAATTTAAAAATACAATAAAAATATTAAATTAACCGAATTACCAAAGTAAAAATAAAAATAAAAATAAAAATTGATGGGCTGGTGGACTAGGCTGGCCCACGCAGTGAGTCGGGTGGTTATTTTATTTTTTGAATATTAAATTGTAAATTTAAAAATACAATAAAAATGTTAAATTAACCGAATTACAAAATATTTTTTTATTTTTGTTCTTACAATATTCTGTTTCTCAGATAAGTACTATGAGAATAGCCTAAAATACAACCATGAATTATGAACTCTCACCCAATGTAAAATTAAAGTAATTAAAGAATAAATGGGAGGTGTATACACGTGCGAGAATTGAATTGTCACGTAGTAGAATCTTTGTAAATTGCCATTTTTTGCCCTTCGTCCAACTTATTTTCCCCGTTCGTAGACAAAACTAATTGCAATTTCTCTATTTGATATTATATTAAATAAAATAATACTAAAAAAAAGTTTAAAATTAAAAATAAAAGAAAAAGAAAAGAAAAAAAAAACCACTCACAGAAACACGACAGATAAAAAGTTCTCTTTGTAATCTGGACAATCTACTGCTGTAATCTCTCTATGAATAAGTGTTCACAGAGATGTGGAAAGAGATTGGAAGCACTGAATCACTGAGCAATCTGATCATAGACATCAACTCTGAGCAAAAGCAGTGGGAAAAAAGTTTCTTTAGAGGAGAAAAAAGGACTCAAAAGAACCAGTTTTTTGCGACTGGAACTTGGTCTCTTACTGTTCAAGCTCCCAACTTTTTGTACGATTCTTCAGGTATTTCATGATTGATCTTGATTTCAGTTTCTGGGTATTTTGAAAGACTTGAAATTCGCTTCTGGGTATGGTTAAAAGTTGGATTTTCTGTGAGGATTTTGATTAATTTTGAAGCTTTTTGTGTGTTTCTGATATTGTTCGATACAAATATGGTAATCTAAGAGCTGTGGGTGATTGATTTTAGTTTTAGGGAGTAATTATGGGTGATTTTTTGGTTGGTTGCTGAAAGTGGAAGAGAAAATAAATGAAATTCGGTTAGAATAACTAAACCAAATACTGTTTACTGCTTTGAATAACTATGGAAGGATATGGGAAATTGAGTGTTAATGTTGTGGGTAACTGAGAGGTTTTAATGGTTTTGCAGTTTCATAGCACTGGTAAGCTTGTTGTTGTCATTTCTTGTAGTGAATGGTTTGTTGATTGGTGGAAGGATGGTGATATGTTGGTGAAAATGAAAGTGTCAGAAAAGACCTGGTAGAAAAAATATTTTATTTTGTGCTTTCTGTTGTGTGGCTTTAAATAGGATGAGACTCAATTAGTTATAGTCGTCAAGATTCAATTTTTTAAAATTCTTTATTTTCACAATAATAATTGAACTTTTTTGTTAAATTTTTTAACTTAATGAAGATTCTTTGTGATAGTGGACAGTGGGTTACGGAGAATTTTGAGGTGTGGGTAAGCTTGTCATGCTGAATGTTGCTGCCGGTCGGTGGATTAGGGATGAATTCCACTATGGATGATATGAACTTGATTCAGCAGGCACAGAGGCATCACCTGGTGGTGAGAGAGCTTGGAGAGGAGATTGATCTGGAAATTGGGCCAGGGGATGATGACCCTTCATTTGCCAATACTCCTCTTATGGGTGGTCCACGAGAACCCTCAGCAGAAGAGCATGATGAGACCAAACAGATGGGGGGAATGGTTTCTCAACTGCCCAATGATGATCAAGATATGTCAAAGACACAACCGGCTAAAAGGAAGAAAAAGGTTGTGAAAAGGTGGCGGGAAGAATGGGCTGATACTTATAAGTGGGCATATGTTGATGTGAAGGAAGGAACGGCGAGGATATTCTGCTCTGTTTGTCGAGAGTATGGTAGGAAGCATAGAAGGAATCCTTATGGGAATGAAGGCAGTAGGAATATGCAGATGAGTGCACTGGAAGAACACAACAATAGTTTGCTTCACAAAGAGGCTTTGCGTCTCCAGATGGCCTCCAAAGATAAAATCCTTGTTGACAAACCCATTTATGTAAAAGGTTAGTCAGTCATTCTGATATATCTGTCTTTGGCTTGTATGGAAACTCTAAATATTCCCTGCAGGGCATTTATTTTTCAATTTTCATTACATGAAAGGTTGTTTCTGTGTTGCTTTCTCCTTTTGGAAAGGAAAATTTTCATAGAGCTCAGATATGTTGATAAACATTTTTGAAAATAAGTGAACTGATTGATAATTCTGACTTTGTGTGTAGGGAATCTTTGTTATACTTAATGTATAACCATAGTAACATGTACCACCTCAGGAATGAATTGGCATGTGTATAATTATTTGCTACACATTCCCTCCTCTTGTAAATAATAATTGGTTTTCAGAGAAAGTTATTGCATTATATGAAATTAGAACATTCTTACATTGCATTTGTATGGTAGGGTTTATGCACATGAAAATTAACTTTGAAGACTTGTTTAACTCATTATTTGGTTTTTGTGCTTCAAAACTTTAGATTTGGAATCTCGGTTGAGTTATCTCCATAAAGATATTGATTCTTCCATCCATATTTTGTACCCTCATATCAGCGTGAAGCAACTACAGATTTTTCATTACTATTGTCTCCTTTTAAACTGACCTGACAATTTGCCAATAAATGAAGCTCTTATGTCAAAAACAGCTGGATCAATTGTTGAAGCTGCATTGAAAAGGGATCCTCACGAGGTTGAGTTCATACAATCTGTGCAAGAGGCTGTCCATGCTTTAGAAAGAGTGATTGCAAAAAATTCTCAGTGAGTTGCCTTTGCAATGAAGTGAACTGTTTTGCCAAACCTTTATTATCCTTCTCCCCCCCCAAAAAAAAAGTCTATGATATTGCATATTACAACTCTCATGAAATTACTTTATATGTTTCAGTTATGTCAACATCATGGAGCGCTTGTTAGAGCCTGAACGTATGATTGTTTTCCGAGTTGCATGGGTTGATGATAGGGGTGAGACTCATGTCAATCGAGGCTTTCGGGTACAATTTAACCAGGCATTGGGTCCATGTAGGGGTGGCATCCGCTTTCATCCATCAATGAACTTAAGCATTGCCAAATTTCTTGGTTTTGAGCAGGTACCATATGAACATTAGGGCTCATGCTAATTATCTCATCTTTTGTGATTCAGTGCCCCAACATAACTTTGTAGTTTTAAATTTTTATCCTGTTTGGTCAATCTGTATCTGGGGATGATAGGGGTTCATGAAAGCCCAATTACCTGTAGTATGCGAGTTCACGAACTATTGCTTCTAGAAAATAAATTAATAAATAACTAAAAGGTTTATTTAAATGCTTGTTAAAGGAGAGTGGGGATATTATAATGCAGCTTCTGAGCACCTCTTCATCTGCACGGCTTAAACCTTTCAGATTAAAAATAGCTTAAGCTTTTAACTGCTACACAGTGTCATAGTTTCTACTTTTTTACAGACATTAAAAAATGCATTATCGCCATACAAACTTGGAGGTGCAGCAGGTGGAAGTGATTTTGATCCTAAAGGGAAAAGTGATAATGAGGTTAGATGTCATTCGATATTGTGATGTTGTTTCTATGTGAAACTTCTTAGAAATTCGAAAAGTTTCTCTTACAGTTGTTTGTGAAACCCACGCTGGCAGATCATGCGCTTTTGCCAAAGTTTCATGAATGAGATCTATAGATATCTGGGCCCTGACAAGGTAAGTTGATGAAGATGTCACCTTTTCTTCTTTGGTAATTGGTTTTTAAGCCTTTGGTTTACTTATTTCAGCATGTCTGATTTATTGTTTAAAACAATTTAGGACCTTCCATCAGAGGAGATGGGTGTTGGTACACGAGAGATGGGGTACCTCTTTGGGCAATATAGACGGTTAGCTGGTCATTTTCAGGTACTTAAAAAACATCAGGAAGGGAAGCTTGGTGCTTCGAATTTTATTGTTTCTTTCTTCTATAGGTTCTTGCTATTGACGGGTCTTTCATGATTATGTTCTGCTGGTTAGTTTCTTGAATTAGGAATGATTTTTCACATTGATTCACTTCGTCAATATTCTCTTTGTTTTTTTGTGCACATCCATAGATCTAATGGACCATTTTGCCCTGAATAAGAGGGAGAAGGCATTCTATTTTACCTTACATGAGTTTGTTTCACTAAAAATATTGCCTGTTCTGTCCACTTCTTTAATTCTTGCGATTAATTGTTGACTGTAGTAGCTTTTTATTTTGTTATTTAATCTCTTAAAATGCTAACCATTACTTAAACTGATTTCATTTAAGCTCTTTCTTTCTTCATCTATGTCTGTGTGATCATTGGTGTTTATTGGAGAACATTGCCAATTTGATGTTCATCTGTTCACGGGAAATATCATGATTGGTTTTACGGAAGGCAGCAAAAGGAGTTCCTGTTGGGAGGTCTTTGTAGTCTTTGGTCCTTTCTGGAAAAGGCCTCTTTTGTCAGGACAGACTTAGAAATTTGTTTCGAGTATTGACCTTCTGATATTCAGAAACAAGGGGATTTGGAATATGCTTTATAGTGAACTACTAAATCATGGTTTTTATTTTCCATGTTTCGGTGCATGTGGAATTAGGCTTTTCTGTTGGCTACATTTGGGGGTATTCTGGTATAGGTTAGATCTGTGCAGAGCATGGCCTGGATGGTAAAAAAAAGGCATAGAATGCAACCTGTAAGAGTATCTGGAGCTTGATGCATTTGTCTATCCTTTTCTTGCAAAGAAATGATAAAAAAAATGTAAAAAGTATTAGGAGCTTTTAGCTTTTAAAAATACATGATGTTAGTTTTAGTATCTCCTTTTGCCTTCTACACATATTCCTTGATTTATTTTTTTCAATAAATTTTCCCATACACAATGTAATTTCCTTTCTATGATTTGTTCTGTTTTTATTCAACTGTGTACATCAGAAATAAAATTCAGAACTTTTCCTTTTGCCTTCATTCATATGCCTTATGCAGGGAAGTTTTACAGGGCCGAGGATATTTTGGTCTGGCTCTAGCCTTCGCACTGAAGCTACTGGCTATGGGCTGGTAATTAATATCTCATTTCAGTTTTTTGCATTATTGGTGTGCAAGTGGACATATAGGAACTTCAATGGGAAGTGTGAGCATTCATTCACGTGTCCGTTGATTTTTATCATTGTGAATGATTATTCTCATCTTTGATAGTAGGTGCAATCAGCTCCATGTATGTCTTCTTTCTAATTTTCTGCAATTTAATGAGGGCTTATGTTTTGCAGGTTTTCTTTGCTCAGCTTATTCTTGCAGACATGAACAAGGAGCTCAAGGGGCTGAGGTTACTCACTAAACTTTAAATTTTGCGATATGTGGTTACTAGAATCCTTAACCCAAGATCAAGCCACATAAATAATGTATTATATGGACCATTAAGGGTTGAATGCCTTGCATTTAACATATAGTATTATTTAACTTTTGTTGAAAAGATTAGTACTTTTAAATTTGATTCTCATTTGTCCAATTTTCACAGATGTGGTGTGCCCACGCATGTGAGCATTTAGTTTGTTGGAATTTTTGGTGGTGTGTTTCATGAAATTTTATTTATGGCTGAAAGGTTCTATTGCAAATTTGCTGATGTTTATGCATTCTCTATGAATTTCGCTTCCAGATGCGTTGTAAGTGGTTCTGGAAAGATTGCAATGCATGTCCTGGAAAAGCTTATTGCTTATGGTGCTGTCCCTGTAACTGTATCAGGTAAATTTTTATTATTGGCGAGTGTTATAGAAATTATTATGTAATCAATACTGAAACTGAATTAATTTAGAGTTTTGGAAGTTTCTCACTCCAAAGTTCCAGATGGCAGCCTAGACCTCTATTATGAGAGCAATTTGCTGCTTCTACTCTGGACATATGCACCTCCCTCTTAATGTAGAAACTAAACTATATACATTAAGATTAGAATATTTATGGATACATTCATGTTGACCAATCATACATTTAAAACTCTTTTCAAATATTTGATTTAGTTATCTTAGCTGTAAAAGTTGTTGAGACACTGTCGCCTATTTTTTCTTCTCATCCAGTGAATAGGCTTGTTATAGTTATTTTTACTAAATTGCTTGCATTTGCCTTGTGCAGATGCAAAAGGATATTTGGTGGATGAGGACGGATTTGATTACATGAAAATATCATTTTTGAGGGATATCAAGGCTCAGCAGAGAAGTTTGAGGTGCTTTTCTTTCTTTCTCTTTTGTTTTCCTAACAGTATGTACCTTACCTGATAAAATTGCCTGGTTAATAATTTTGGATTATTGTTATATGTATATGTTGCATCTGCAGGGACTACTCAAAGACTTATGCTCGGTCCAAGTACTACGATGAAGCAAAACCTTGGAATGAAAGGTGTGATGTTGCATTCCCTTGTGCTTCCCAGAATGAAATAGATCAGTCTGACGCCATTAATTTGGTTAATTCAGGTTGTCGAATACTTGTAGAAGGTAGTAGTTTCCTATATGATGAGAAATGGTTTTATTGTGTTTTTCATTCCTTTTTATTGGAGAAATATATAAATGCATATGAACTAATTATCACTATGTAATATTGTTTGTTGCTTAGGTTCAAATATGCCATGTACACCTGAAGCTGTTGAAGTTTTGAGAAAAGCTAATGTTCTCATAGCTCCTGCCATGGCTGCTGGTGCTGGAGGGGTTTGTTATTGTCTTTTATACAGAATAGCGTCTTTATATACTCTTTTAGCCCGAATGCTTAAATGGAATCAATGGCTATGCACTTAATTTTTGAATTAGAGAAAACAATTTGTTGTTTGTGGAGCATGGATGGATGAGCGAAGGCCGCTTGACTGTATTTTCATTCATACACATCAATCTGAGCTTTGATTATTCTTCTGTACTTCTACTCATTCATTCATTCATTCATCTATTAAGTAAATCTGTGTGAAATCTGTAGTCTACTTCATTGCAGGTTGTTGCTGGAGAACTTGAATTAAACCATGAGTGCAATCTGGTGCATTGGTCACCTGAGGACTTTGAATCTAAATTACAAGTATGTCCCTATCACCACAATTCTTGCTGATAATGAGTAATTTTGAATTGCAAATTGTTCAACGGATGTTTTCTCTTTTGCAAATTTTTCTTTTGTTTTCTTTTAAATGGCTGCTTTTCTAATACGATGTTCCTTTTGACCAAACTGACACAGTCGATTAAATTATTTACTTTTGAAAGTCATAAAATGGGTGACTTGAACCAATTAACTGTGAATTGGTTATCCTCCTGTTTGTCAGACTGTGGAAATGAACTCAAAAGAGCTGTTAAAATGGTTTTTTTATAACCATGAAATGCCATTAGAGAATAATCCTTAGCTCCCTTTGCTGTTCTATATTCAGTCATCATTATTTTAAAAAGTTTCAAGTCTGTGTAGGGTTTTTATGACCACATTTGATTGGATTCTTTGCATTGCATTTTGGCAGGAAGCAATGAAACAGACATATCAAAGAGCTCTCAAAGCAGCAGCAGATTTCGGTTATCAGAAAGAGAGTCCAGAGTGAGTATTTTTCCATGCCAGCATCATTTCAAATGCAGAGAAATTAGAGTTACTCTGTTATAGCATGTTCATTTTCCTCTTTCTGGCAAATCAAACACCATCTTTTTTGACATTTATTGAATTTAAGAAACGTTCAAAAAGCTTGCAGCTCAAAAACCATAAGGATATAATAGTGTTAATCATGTTACATACCTAAGAGATGTTATTTACAACATTTTTCTACATAGTCGGAGAGATATATTGTTGTGATTTTCCTCTTGTTTTTCAGGGCTTTGGTACATGGGGCAGTCATCTCGGCTTTTCTTACTATTGCTCAAGCTATGACCGACCAAGGATGTGTATAGAACACAAGGTGCCATGTAGAATTCTTTTCGATAATATCCTCAAATTGATTCCAGGTCATCAACAGCTAAGGATGATCTTGGCGTGAGTGAAAACCAGAGATCATCATCAGCTTCTGCATGATTGAGAAATATGTTAACTAGTATAGCATCGCTCATTGTAACATATATGTATTGTTATAGTTAAGACGCAGATAAAGTATGGAAAATTGATTGTTATACCCAGTGATCTTAGAACAATGTTTAGTTAGTAGTAGAATACAAAGTGCTTCCAGAAATATGGTTTAAAGAAGTCTTTTAGTTAGCAAGCAAGAGTTCGTCTTAATATTTTGTTGCGATATTGTAAAATGTTACAATATTTGATATTGTCAATGACATTGGAAATAAAATTTTTAATTTTGCATTTTCAGTGGCACATTAATTTTGAGAAATTGAAGATGAGTATTAAGTGAGAATTTACCATATGGCAACATGTATTATAAATATCCCTTTACTATAGTGGAAGTTATTGAATTGGTGTAAACTAAAAATGCCCAAATATCATAACTTAAAAAGTGTTATTTTTTTAAAGGAGAAAAAAATAGTCTTTGTACTGATTATAAAAAACTAATTCCATTGTAAACATAAAAAGTTACAACCACTATAATCAATGTTAGTACAACATATCATACAAGGGTGTAATTAGCCCATATTTATCAAACTTTACAAGGTCGTCAATATAATTAACCCTAAGCTTTTTTTATATCTACTACCCAAAACTTTTAGATATATATTTATATATATTTCTGAAAAATCTCAAAACTTTGGAATTTCACGGGAGCAATGGTTGTTGACCCTTTTGCCCCAGTCATAGATCTGCCGGTAGTGAGGGTGGCATTGTTATTAATCTTCAATCTTTCATGTATGCATGTGCAAAGTCTTTCATCCTCTGTTTGAGGTGCTGTAATGTAGGAAACATGCACATACAAATCATTTACCAAAAAGAAGGAAATGACAAAATGTAAATGAACAAATTTACTAACAAAAACTTAGCAATAAGAATACGGATGAGGATAAATCACCTTCAGCTCTTCGTGAAGCACAACGAATATTTTCTTCAGCCTTTTATGTTTCTGCAAGTCATATCATTATTTTGAATAAGATCTCAGAAGTTCAGAGAAGAATGGATGAAAAGGAAGGTATGCAAATCATCTATATAGCAGTTACTTCAGAATTCCCTCATCTACTCCAGTTTATGATCTCATCCTTCCTACCTTCAAGTATTTTCGTTGGTGAGTGATAAAAAAATCATCATTCTAACAAGACATGACCCATGAAATTCTCATTTCTGAAATGCTATTCTAGGAGCCAAAATACAAAAGTAATAACTACCGCTAAAACCAGGCAGATGAACCAATGGTACTGAATGTAGAGAGAAACATGGTAATAATGAACTAGAGCATTCAGTGAAGCACAAGCAACAACATAAGGGAAAGTTTGCAGAAAGTCTGAAAACCTCTATTCTGTGATCTGTGTTTTCAAATGTTACCAAGATAATTTAGGTAACTATGATGAAGAAGGCATTTTAAAGATCTGAAAAGCAAACACCACCAAAATCCTACAATTCTACAATCATCTCCATAAAGCCAGGATCAGATGCAGTCACCAAAATTTATTCTCGGCAGACCGTTATTAACCTAGTTTCCTTTTATGTATATTTATATGATATATCCAAAGTTTTGATTCATCCAGCAAGAGAATTTCAAATCATCTAGTCAAGTCTGATTATTCAATAAAAGATCTATATTCATCCTAAATTCTAGATAGAAGCATACCGATCCACACTGATGATAGGACTCCTTCAACTGCCCCAAGAGCTTATAATATCTTTCCCGGTCCTTGCCTTTCGCAATTTCAAGGTCCTTTCCCAGTTTATTGAACTTCTTCCTACACATTAGATACCAAGTGCCATATGTCAAATGACAAAAATTTTAAAAGCAACAGTATGCTGAGAGAAATCCTTACCTGTAGCTCTCTAGGGTCTTGTTTAAAGATAAGTAACTATCATACTTATCACGATACTCCTGCATATATTCTTTATACCTAAACAATAAATAATTTTAATTCAGAAACCAACAGCAACAATCACATAATAATCCATGCAGCAGAAATAGAAATCATAGAGACATAAGCACAGATAAGACTACTTACTGAGAAAAATCCTTAATTGGTCCCCTGAGCTCTGGCTCATCCTTTTCATACTTGTAATAAGAACAAGTGTCTTCATCCGAAGAAGATTCTCTCCTCTTTCGACCACTATCATTGCTCTCTGTCATAATTGTATCCTTGCGTCCATCAACTAAGTCGGCCATCATATTAGATGTTTTTTGTGCTTTATTCTCTTTCGCAGATTGGGATACTGGTCCTCGTTTAGAGTCATGTTGTGAAGCACTATTGGGTGCTTTCTTATGGCTTTCTCCATAATCTTCCTGACCGCCACCTAGTCTAGCTCCAGATTCATTTTGTCTGGATGGAAGTTTTGTAAACTGAGGCCCAGCTTCAGCATGATCTACTCTTGAGAGATATTGTGACTGAGATTGCTCAAATCTTTGGTGAGTTCTTGTCGAATCTTCAACATGATTTTCTGGAGTCCTTTTCATCCCAGCTCTTAAATTGGGTGATGATGTTTTTCCACTCTCCAAAGTGGCCTTTCCAACCAGTCTCCCCTTGCTTAAATCTGGATTATAATTGTCTGAAGTGCTTGACTTGTTCTCTGATTGTTTGAATGAGCCTTTCCTATCAAATTGCTTCTTAACTGGTGGTTCATTGGGCAATGGCTCACGAAGTTCACCTAGTTCCAAGTCTGAATACTCTCTTTGGAGCACACTGGCTTTTCCATTTCCAATATGTGAGCTAGAAACCTGTCCAGTCTCATTGAATTTTTCAACCATTTCACCATGTTTCCTGCTACTGGAATCAAAAGGCCCTGAATTTTTAGCTTCAGAACCACCTTCCCAGAGATTTCTCAGCCCTTTTTTCTCCTTCACAAAATCCTCATTTTGTGTTTGAAAACTCTTATCAGAGATCTTACGGCCATGTTTATTTGGTCTTTCTGCTGTATCACGAGCCTTTGACCAGTCCACTTTGATCAAAAGACTTTCTACCTGAGTGCTGAAACCCCTTTTGGAAACCAACATCAGTATTCCTTTCCCTGTCTACTCGGTTCGTCAGTTGAGTGGTGGGGCCCCTGTAAGGATCTTCAGTGGATCTATTAGGAGACAAATTGTGAAGACTCTCAAGGAACTCGCTATCCCTGCCCTCAAAAGTAGATGCTTGAGACAAGCTCTCAACTTTTGATCTTTTACCACGTTCTGATATTTCATCAATATGCTTCAAATCAAGCCCCTTTTTTGATTTATTTCTGGATGTCCTTTCAGAGGTGTTAGACCTCTCATGCCTGAAGCTATCCTTGGCCATTGTTTCTTTATCATCAAATAAATTTCCAATAAAAGTTTGTCGCTCTTGAATCTCAACATGAGCAGTTAAGATTTTGTTCCCCTCCTACCGTTTTTCCAGCATCTTCACTCGAAACTAAACTAGTATTTGCAGCCATATCAATTTCCATGTCCATCATCAGGAGAGTCTTTCTCAATGTCAACAGCATCTGATCCATGACCCTCAATGTCAACTGCATCAGACACATCATCATATTGCTTCTCATCTATCTCATTCCGCACGGGTCTGCTGTCATCACTTTTCCATGGTATAGGTGACACTGACAAACCTGGTTCAGAGGTCGGTAATTTATGCTTGGGCTCTTTGTCATCATCACTAGTCATAATATCCACATCCTCATCAGACGCCTCCTTGCTGTTGGAAGAAGAGTCGCTTTCACTATCACTGCTACTACCACTTCCACTTGCTGCCAGGCTTCTGCTTCTACTGTGGCTTCCACTGTCACTTCCACTATCACTGCTGTCAGTTTCGCTATCACTGTCACTTCCAGTATCACTAGAGCTGGCTGCCTGCCCTTCACTATTATCAGAGACCTTTTTCTCACCAAACAAATCAGGTGAATAATGTTGGATATCAATTTTTTCCACAGCAATTGATTCCTCCCCAAGTTTAGAGTTTGATTGAGCCTGTTCCTCCATTTCAGGCAGCATGAACATTCTCCACAAAGCTTGGTCCTGGAGCTGGTGTCTGATCATGGATGTTTTCAGGACCAGGTGTTTGGTGACGGTTATCATCAGGGGAACTGGAAAAAAAAAGATACATGACAAGCATAGACTGTAAACAAATTTGTAGAAAGAAAAAGAGCACCAAAATTGCATTAGGATACAGAGCCATGTACTCAAAAGAAAATGTGCCCAGATTCAATGGTAGAATATGCCCAGATTCAGTTGGCAGAGCGGAGGACTGTAGTTGTATAAAAAAACTGTTATCCTTAGGAACCACTTGGGCTAGCTCAAGTGGCCAGGAGTCAAAGGACCTCACTATGAGGTCTTGGCTTCGATCCTTGCCAATGGCAAGGGTTATTTTCCAAGCCATTGTGGGTCAATCCACTCAATAGTCGGGGCTCACTAAAATTATAAAAAAAAAAAAAAAAGAAATATGCTAACAATACTATCCATCAAGTTCTGCAGTTACAGAATTCAGAAAGTAGTGGCATAAGAATATGATTTAAAGAGCTGGTCAAGGGGATTGCTAAAATGGACATAAAGATAATTGACTAATATTCCATGCAGTGTCTCACTCCAAAAACCTGAGATAAGCTTAAACAAAAATTGCAAGCTGCTGGGATGAAAATTTCCAAAATTATAAGAAGTTCCATTACACCTAGAGCAGTGGGACTAAGACATTATATTTTTGCTAAAACTACAAGATTTGAACATATAAACTGCCTCTCACAATAATAAAAGGTAAAGATGTCACAGCCCGCAATAACATGCTCCAAGTTTCTATCTTCCTAATTTTATTTATCTCTTTCAAATAATTGTTTTGCCTCATGGAAGCTAATGTCCAACAAATAGATAAGAGAAATGCATATAGTCAATGTCCCATAACATATGTGACCAATTCAAAGAAGAAAAAGAGAAGAATCAGAGTGAGGACTTTGATGTGAAAAACCAGAACAAGCACATTGCTATCATGTAAACGTAGCGGATACCTTCCACTTTCAGAAGAAGCTTTCTTAGAGCTGTCCAACTCCACTCCTGGTTTCAAGCAGTACTTTCCTAGGGCTTGTAAATTTGCAATCTGATGCCAAATTTCAGTAAGAAGGCATAAGGTCGTATAATACTCTAAAAAACAATCTCTTCAAGGAATTTTTTCATCACTTACCTTTTTAATGACTGGCTCTATCTTCTTTGCAGAGCTGGGAATTACATCTCCAACAGCTTTCTCCAAGGCCTATGACAAACATACACAAAGAGAGAGGACAGAATAAAAATGTTAGCAATAAAAGAAAAGACAATATAAAAGACTGAATACCAACGAAAAAATTTAACAAGATTAATTCAGCCCAAAGAATCTACTGACAGCAAACAAAGGAAATCTTGAATTAAATTTTCTTTTCAACATTTCCTTTCAGCTAACCTTTAGGGTCATCCCCTTGGGATTCTCCATAAGCAAAGTAATTAACAGACTCTTCAAATCCGTTGGCTTAGCTCCAGAGTTTCCTTTGCCTCCTGCTGTCTCCCAAGCCACACTGTTGGTCCTCACAGGGATTTCTTTCTCAGAGTTGGGAGCATTTTCTTTGCTCTTCACCTGTATAGGTGTAACCTCGTCGGTGTTCACATGATTCTTAACAATATTTCCATATCCATTTGGTGATGCCGGAGTACCAGATTTCCCATGTGGAGAAGGTAGAGGTGAAGCTGTGCGTCCAGCCTTCAGAGAGGCTGTCGAAGGCCCTCCAGATTTATACGTCGATTTAGGGGGGCCACCAACTGCAATTGTTGCAATAAAAATTCCATAGGATATCAAAGCCAAAGAAAAAGATGCCTGACTAGAAGAACGTAAAATGTCAAGAATCTTATTATAAAATTGGAATTTATTAAACTTGTTACAGTGACATTCCACGAGCAAATAAATCCATTAACTTACCTTGAAGTGTTTCCACTTTCTGCTTTTTAAATGGAGGTTCCTTCTTTTGTTTAAATGACTTCCACGTATTAACTGAAAAACAAGGACACAAGTAATACACAGTAATCATCCTTCAAGATCATTATCATTGTTAGGATGCATATTGAAACTTCAAAAATCAATATCAGCACATAGAATAAATATAAATTACCATCTTCTAAAACATTATTCAAATACATTTCAAACTCATTAGCCTCATCAGCTTAGACTTTATAGTATCAAAGTCTCTAGTCTGAATCTTAAACACCATCAAGAAGGGTTTTTGGATTATTTTTCCAGACTTCAAATAAGAAAAGGTTCTCTTGATTCCACATTTATGCAGTGAAAATAAGTGTTGCAAAAATTTCACATAACTAAAATTTATGTCTTATTAAACAATCTCCTCTGTAAATGTCAGAGATACGCAACAGAACAGACTACAATTATAACAAACAACGCAAAATATCACAGGGAAAAGGATTACCCTCAACAGCAGCTAGTTGCTTAATTTGACTCTTCATTGATGGATTCCCATGGTCTAGCACAATAGCTCTGCACGCCCAAAAAAATATTACATGAGAAAACTAAGGAAAAACTTAAAAAAAAAAATTCAGAGGTATCATTACAACTTACATCCTGAGAAAGTCAATGTGCTAAAAATTGGAAAACAATCAAGGATGTTAATGTTGTTAGAACCAGATTAACAAATAAATGCAACTACCCTAAACGAAGTTTTTTTTCTCTTAGAAAAGTGAATTATATGGTTTATCATCAGGGTAAGAAACCAAAATTTCAAGAGAAAAGTTGCATGGAGCATCTGAACAAGAGAGTTGAACAATCGGTTAGTACCATAATATATATTTAAACTACAAAGATATAAATCATCTATAATCCATGCAAAAATTGCGATTAACATAATAGCCTACCAATGAGCAGCAACACTGGCAGAGATGTCCCTGCCAAACACCAGATGTCGAGAAAATAAAACCTCTATGGAGATTTTAGAATGATCATTACAACTAACCTATACAGGAAAACTGTTCTACAGAATATAATTCCAAAGAATTAAAAAGGTCTTACTAATATTGTACACAATATACACAGATAAAATCAAGTCTGAAAATACAACGATGTGAAAATGGTAGGCTCTTTTATACTAAACAATTGCAAGAAGTGAAAAAGTATCTTAGTAAAATTACTAACATACTTGCGTGATTTATGCTTGCGGTCAGCTTCCACTGACCGCATCTTGACATGATTTGTAGTTGACTCGTCCAAGATACGTTGAACATTCAACTTGCGCCATGCACACCCAGATTCAACAAGCAAACCGTTTCCATCTTCACCACTTTGACGTTCCTCATATATGTCACAGAGGTCACCGAATTCCCGAGACCATGTAAATCTGAATTCTTTACCACTAACATCAATAACCTGATGCAATGAACAACATTTAAAGCTAAGCTGCCTGAGAATCTATAGACCCCAACAATATATAAAGGTAATACAATCCAAGGAAAAATTAAGAAACCTTTTTAACCTCCATTAGACAACACATACAATGGGTCTCTTTTCTGTGACAGTAAAACAAGTAATAAATGGTGCCAACATCTGAACCAATGTCGAAAAATAGAAGAGGGAAGAAGAAAAACCAAATGAAGGGAAAACTGCCAAGCAGTTCATAGAAGGCAATCGACGGCCAACATGCTTAAAAAATTACATAACGCAAGTGGCCAGAATAACAAGAGACAAATACCCATGACAACTTTCCTCCATCAATCATAAAAATAAGATCAAATTCACTTAAATTAAACAAAAATAGATAAATAAATTACTCACGTTTCCATTTGGGTTATGCCCCGATGAATCAAACTTAATCCTGGCCGCTCCTCCTTGGATTTCTACCTTCTTAATCTCCTCCACCAAATCCGGGGCCAGCCTTATAATCATCGCGAAAGCCAGAGGGTTATTCCCAGAAACAAGGCTAAACGTTTCCTCAACCGCCTTCGACCCACCAGCAGAGGCACCACTGCCGGGTCCTCCCATCCTACTGCGAGCGGCCGAAGAACCCAAAGACAGTCGGTTCGATGACGATGGCGTGCTGAGCCGGTGTGGTGGCGGCGGCGGAAACGAGTTGCGCTTGTTGACGACCCCTGCTCGACCGCCGCCGCGGCCGAGCTTCGATGCTCCGTACATTGAGTTGCTGATTAAATTCTATTGCAGTGGAAAAACATAAAAGTATGTAAACAATTTGTTCTTTTATATGTAGTGGTGAAATTGAAAGCAGAATCTCAATTGGGTTCGTTTCGATTGCTTTGATTCTCTTTTGTTTAATTTGTGTTCATAGTTTTTAGTTGTTTTGATGTTGAAATGCAATTTTGTGTTTGTCAGGGACATTGGGGAATATTTTATATTTGCATTAATATTTTGTAGTTAAGTAACATACGAGTCCCCAATCTCTTTGAATTTAAGTTAATATCTTGTCCTTGCAATACAAGCTCGCATATGATTCTCTTGATTTATAAGAATATAAAATAGGAATATTTCATTTTTATTTAGCATATTTCAATTAATTTTTTTGTAAATAGCTTTTTCTTTTGTATTTATTTTTTAAAAAAATATCTCCAATATTTTTTAAGAATTAAATTTTGTTAAATAGATGCACGTTTCTAACTAGATGGAAAGCAATAAATTTATGATATCAAAATATGATATAAAATAAAAAAAATTATATTGTAAAAAGGTTTTCCTCAAATAAAGGTTTGTAGATTTTAGTTAAAATTAAAAATTATTTTTATATATTTATTTACACAACCATTCATATTAGTTAATCACTTTATTATAAAAGTAAATAAAATAGAATAAAAAATTGTGAAAAGTGAAAAGTGAATGGAAGAAAATAGTGAATTATATATATTCGTCAAAGTGTTATTTATATTTATACAATTATTTATATCCATTATTATTATTATGAACAAAGCAAAATCATAATTTTATAAGAAATAAATGAGAAAAGAAAGAGTGATTGCATATTTTAGGTGGAAAGAAACAAAATTTTATTATTATAAACTTACCTTCTTATAAAATTTGAGATATTTACGCTAATTATTTCGAATATTTTTTTATTTATTATAGTAAAATAATTTTAAAATAAAAATATATATTAATATCTTATTAAAATTTTAATAATAAAATTGAAATTTATTAATATTATAATTTTTTGATTTTACCATATATAGGTTCGAAGTTTTTTTTTTATCTTAAATAGTCATCACTCATTTGTATATAGTATTATTTTAATTATCCACGAGCAATTATTAATAGGTATGTTTACGATTCCAAATCACTATTTTTGAAAAACTGAGGGGATATTTGATACATATTTAACAATTAAGAGGTCCATTTGTATTTCATAGTAGCCTTAGCCTTAGGGGAGTCGGTGAAATTTTCGCAAAAGAAGGTAACCCTTAGTTTTTATAATGTGTAAAAATAGGATTAGCTTGTAAACTTTTATCAAATAGGTCCTAATCAATTATATTATAAAAGTTTATCAAATAAGTGCTAATCAATTTCAAGTAATGTCTGTTATTATTATAATCAGAAAGTGGAAGTTTGAATAGACACTATTATAATACACTCAATTTTACTACCATTATTTACAAGGCCTGATGGTAATTTCACGTAACTTGAATTCTTTTCGTTGAGTTAGATATTTACTATCATCAAAATTCAATAATTTAAGCGTAATTTGGTCGATTCAATGGGCTGCACGGCTACAGGGACCTATTTGATACAAATTGAAAACACGTTTTTTTAGAAACAATGTGAGAAATATTTGGGTTCAGATGCTATTACGCAAAAAGAAAAAAAAATGGCCATGATCAATTTATTTGTTTTACGGTGAGAGACATCCAAATTCGTGTCCAGGGTTAATACGTGGGTCGGGTCCGGCTCTCCATCGATATATAAACAAAAATCTCGATTTCCCTTCGTGCAAGCTAAACAAAAATCAGAAAAAACTATTCAAAAAACCTGAAAACACATTCTCTCGATTTCTTTAAAAGCTCGTCAATCATGCTCACAGGTTTGATTTAAACTCTCAGACTTAGCTTTCTGACATTGAAAAGCTCTAATTAATCTGATTTGCTCATTTTTTGGTGTTTATTTTTAATAATGGAACTGCAGAAACTTGATTTGTATGCTCTAGTTTGAATTTCGGGAACTGGGTTGTAGGTGATTACTCTTTTTCTACGTGGTTTTGTTGAAAAAAAGTCTTAATTAATGGATACTTTTAGAGCTTGATATATTGATATTTAGACTCTGATTAATTTGGTTTGGTAATTTTTATTTTTTGTGTTGTTTTTCATGTATAAATTAATGGAATAGCTGAAGCGCGATTCTTATAGGTCCTACTTTGAATTTGGTGAACTGGGTCATTGATGAGCACCATTTTTTCTATATGGAATTGTTAGTTATTTTTTTGATTAATGAAAAACTTCGGAGCTTGAGATATATATTTTTCGCTTTTTTTTTTAATTTTTTATTCAAAACTATGGCTTTTCTTTTTTCTGTTTTTTTAATTTAGTGAGCTGGGGTCATTGGTGGATTATCGGTGATGACTTTTTTTTAATTTGTTTTTGCTCCAAGTTAATAATTTTTTTGATAAATGAGCCTTCCAGAGTTTTCTTGTCTTTTTTTCTAGTTTAGTGAACCGAGATATGGAAGCTTTGTAGTATTTTAGCCCAGATGTGTGGAATTTTTTATGAAGAATGTCTAATTAGTGGAACAGCTTAAGCTTGTTTCTATTCTCTCAGATTTTATTTTCTAATTTTTAAACTGGGTGATGGCGATTAATATTTATATTCACTTCATCTTATTTGTCTACATTTCCACCATTTGTGTGTGAATCTTATTTTTTTATGCTATTTTGAATTTCATCTACCCAGTTGTCAGCAATTTTTGGCTTTGATATGGGACTGAGGGATTCAACTTGAAGATTTTATTTATAGTATGTGTGATCGACTGGGTCATTTTTGTTACCTATGATAGTACTTTTATTCTTCTGTCTACATTAATTGTGATAGAGTAGTTTTTTGCTGGAATGAGTTGATTTTTGAGGTTGACAATGCTCATATACTACTCTAGTATCAGAAGTCATTTGTAATAGTAAAACTATATTTAGAAGTTTTATTTAATTTTATTAGCTCCTTAATAATTTACATCAGAAATGCTGATTATAAGATTATGCCTTTCTTACCTTCCTTTCTGTAGTTTCTTAGTAATGAAGCATTGTCTAACAGTTCTATGTTGTTACACTTGATATATTGATGTTTGTAGTAGGTTTTCCTCACTATTCTGCTGCATTGTTACAGTGAGTGTGAAATGGCAAAAGGAAGTCTTTTCAAATGTGGAAATTGATACTAGCCAGCCCCCTTATGTTTTCAAGTGTCAATTGTATGATCTAACTGGAGTACCTCCAGAAAGGCAGAAGATTATGGTAAAGGGTGGATTGCTGAAGGTATTTGGATTGTTTTATGGTAGCTAAAGCCTAATTGGCTGCAAATTAATTACTTTGGATATGTTTTAATATTGTGGATAGTTTGAGTGTGCCTTCACTGAGGGTGGACAGCAAACTTATACCCTCATTCTTCTGATAATGCAGGATGATTCGGATTGGTCAACATTAGGAGTGAAACAGGTAAATGATTAGTGCAAAATGATTGTGTAATTTTCGTTATAATGTGGGACAAACTTACATTCTTCTTTTTCCTAGGGTCAAAGGTTGATGATGATGGGAACAGCAGATGAGATTGTAAAGGCCCCTGAGAAGGGACCTGTTTTTGTTGAAGATCTTCCCGAAGAGGAACAAGTGGTGTCACTGGTAATTTTAAGAAATTTGTGTTTTCTATGTTGTTGCTGGTGTTATGTGTCATTTGAGCCCATGGTATAACTATCTCGCTTTAATAACAACTTAATCTACATGATTTACGTGATAGTTAACCCGTGTGTGTTTTCCAAGCATTGGCAACCATGTGTTTTTATATGTATTATGTAGCTTGTGCAATTCATATTCTCACTTAGACTCTAGCTGACATTAACTTGCATAACAAAACTGAAAGTTACCGAGAGCCATGTGCCAAGCAGTGAATCCACACTGAGCAACTGGCAAGCTAGGCAACCCATGCCTTGGCCCAGGCAAGACCAAGCAAGCCAGTGCAATTTGTAGCAAGGCCTGAGCTCTTCTTTAGAATTCGAGAAGTCATGGAGACAGCATGACCTTCTTGCTTCTTAATAGTAATGCTTGCCATGGTTGTGGCTTTCCATGAAATTGCTGCACCGTAGATTATTTTTCTTTGAAGATAAAGATTAGAAAAATTAATTAAAACAAAAGGGCAGACATTGAAAAAAATAAAGAAAGAAAAATGAAAAGAAAAGGAAAATAGGACGAAGGTGAACGCAAATGGTGGTTGGGTGTGCCTATCTGATGTTGTCTTCTTCTTTTTATTATTATTATTTTCTTTTGGGTTGTAATATACTGATGTGAGCAGCTCCACTTCTATTTTGGTTATTTGATACATTTCTTTTGCCTTCACATTTATGCCCTCATTAATGTGTTTCCAGGGTCATAGTGCTGGCCTATTTAACTTGGGAAACACCTGCTACATGAACTCCACTGTACAGTGCCTGCATTCTGTTCCAGAGTTGAAGTCTGCTCTAATTAAGTACATTTTCTTTATCAATGAACTTTTACCTTCCTTGGAAATGTCTTGCAAATTGAAGACTGTTTTTGCAAGTTTTGATATGACCAAAATTTTGTGTTTGTATGTGTTAATTGATTTTGTTTAGGTATTCACAGTCTGGAAGAAGTAATGATGTGGATCAGAGCTCTCATATGTTGACGGTTGCAACATCTGAATTATTCAATGATCTTGATAAAAGTGTGAAGCCTGTGGCCCCCATGCAATTTTGGATGGTTTGTAGTCTTCTTCCTGTCTCACATATAATTTGCACTACTTCTGTCTTTTATTTTAATCTTTTCATCCAATACTCTTCAGCATACCACATATACAAGGTTGGGTCTTGGATAGCAGGAGATAAATTTTATAAATAGAGAGGAAATACATTTTCCCCCGATATCACAAGTAAAATTCAAGAAGCACTTACATGAGCTGGTCCTATTTCAACTAAGTGATCCATAATGAAAGTGGAGACTTCCTAAGGACAAATGATGTTTCTTTGTAATCGAGGAAGATAAATTCCTTTTCATAATTAATACTATTTATGCTGATGTCATTCTTCTGGGGTTTGTCTACCTAAGTCCATTCCAAGCATTAGATGATGACGGTAGTGTCCATTTCATGCATTAATTGATGATACTAGTCTAAATTATGTAATTACTCTCGTTTTTGTGACTAGATACTCTCCTAAAAGTTGAAGACTCGGATGTTTGTTAAAAAAATTTCTGTGATCATCACTGAGGGTAACATATTTTTGAAGTTCATTTAAGCTGATTTTATCAGGGAACCATCTTTTGGAAACCTCATTTTAGTGTTTGGTAGATATATTTTACATTGCTTGCTGCAAAGTATATGGAATATTTATTTTTTATTTTCATTCTTTTTGCAGCTATTGCGTAAAAAGTATCCTCAGTTTGGCCAGTTGCACAATGGTACCTTCATGCAGCAGGTTACTCTATTTTATGCTCTTCTGAGTACAATATTTTTACTGTATGATGTTAGTGAGCTGATCTTTGCAATTCTGCCTATATAATAGGATGCTGAAGAATGTTGGACACAACTTTTGTACACACTTTCGCAGTCTCTGAGAACAACAAATACCAGGTGGCTTGCTGCTTTTTTGGTAGTATTATTGTACAACATTTACCCTTGGATGGCTGTGGTGTCAGTCTTATTGAAGCCTACTTTACAATATTAGTGGGCCATGCTAGCTTGTTTTCACTTCTTTTTCCCTTTCCCCTTTGCAGTCTTGCTTCTCAAAGCAAGTTTGGTTAAGCATATAAAAGCTGTGTTGCATTATGCAGTGTTTTATCTTAATTACCATGTTTTATTGGCAACTATTGGTTCAGATTTTCACCTTGTATTTCATCACCTGGCTATATTTTCTCCATCAATGCTTATTTGAAAATAATAATTGCTTTTTTCTTAAATTTTTTTACTTGCAGTGAAAATCCTGATACTGTGAAGGCTCTTTTTGGTATTGATATTGTGAGCAGGTAGGTATTTGCCTCTATTTGTTCACATACTCGTATCAGCTTAATTACAGCTAGTTTTGTGTTAAGAGTTTTAGTTGTTTGTTAGCTTAGGTGAATATAGTGCTTGTATTCAATTTAAAATCGAAAAAGCAATTGACTTGTACCGATTGTGAATTTACGTCTCTTCCATTATCCTTAGCTATAGTTGTTGATTCAGTTTCCTGTAGTAAACTCCTAATGTGGATCTTTTATTGTTTTTTTGTGAAGGTCTCACAAGAAACATGTTAAATTGTTGGTTATAGTCCATGTACTAATTATTCATTTATAGTCTCATCAAGTTTTGTACCTTCTGTCTCTTATGTCTAATTGAAATTTAAAACAAATGCGTGTTATTATATAGAAACCCACTTTAGTTAAAGAGAAACCTAGTTTTCAAAATAATACTTTTACTAAGTAACTTATAGATGCTTTAATCAATTCTATAAGAAGTTGATTTGTTAAGAAAATGTTGGAATGTAACTATTAATTGCAATATGTATTGTTTGATTTCAAATTTGTATTTCTAAACTAAACTAAAACAATCTCTTTAGAAAGCCTATTCTTGATCACAGGTAATGTATGGTTGAATATGTACAAGTTGCTGATCAGATGATTTTGATTGCTAGAGTGCATTGCCAGGAAAGTGGTGAGGAAAGCTCGGAAACAGAGTCAATTTATGCTCTTAAATGCCACATATCACAAGAGGTGAATCATTTGCATGAAGGACTAAAGCATGTAAGTGATATCAGCTAATAGTTACACAAGTCCTCTGCCTATTCTTTATACATCAAATGATTTACTAGATTGAATCAATACTCTTTTCATGTGTGCTTTTGCTCGAACAGCTCCTCTTAGATATGTATCCTCTGTTTATGTGAACTAAAAACAAGCTGTCGGTAAAATTATGATCATCTGAATAAACAAAAGGACCTATACAAACACGAATTGTGCCCGCATTGAAATTTTTTGTAGCATGAAGCTTTGAAATTAACAAACATAATTTTTTCTTTCTGAAATTAACAAATTTAATCTCTTAGTTTTAGAATGTCAATCTTTCTGAATCAATTATGAGGAAACCCCATCCAATCAGCTAGTGCTGATTGTGCAAACTTGAACTTTATATCTGTAGTAGCTGTGATATTGCTCATTCTTCTGTGATTTTGAATATGCGACCATATTTTCCATAAATTAACCTCTTGTAGATGTAATTACCTTATCATGTGTTGATGGTTTATGTAGGGCTTGAAATCAGAATTGGAGAAGGCCTCTCCTACCTTGGGTCGTAGTGCAATTTACTTGAAAGAGTCTCGAATTAATGGTTTGCCTAGGTAACAAATGGCTTGTTTTCATTATAATTTTATTCAGTATGCATTCTTGTCGATAGTTACAACTCACTGCAAGTGCTCTTAGAATTCAGTTATGTGGATTTTCCCATTCAGCTTTTGATTAAGAAATAGCTCAGAAGTCTGTTTCTGCTTCAACTATTCAGATGTCTAAATTTTCTACAGTTCTTGTTTGTATTATAACATGCTGTATGAGATGGAACAAAATTTTGACATACAATTTTCATTTCAAAGGTATTTAACCATTCAGTTTGTTCGCTTTTTCTGGAAGAGGGAGTCAAATCAGAAGGCCAAGATTTTGCGGGTATTCTGTGTTTCTTGTTTCTTCTGTAATTTTAAATATCAGATAATTAATTTCTTCATGTGTGTGTAGTGTGTACAAAAGGAATATGATTTAATTTGAAATAGTTAATGTGTGCGGTGTAATCAGTTGATTAAGTCTAAAATTCTACAGTGATCCAAACTTGTGTTTTGGTATTAAAAGCTTGATTTATCACATATCTGAAATGCATTTTGCAACCGTCAGAAAGTGGATTATCCGCTGGAATTGGATGTTTACGATTTCTGTTCGGATGATCTTCGCAAAAAATTGGAAGCCCCTCGTCAGGTATTTGCTTGTCTTTTGCTTTAGTAAGTTTTATGCTGACTCTCTATCCATTAATGGTTATGATATTGTTGAACTCTCAGAAACTAAGGGATGAGGAGGGTAAAAAGCTTGGGTTAAAAGCTGGTGAGAAGAGTTCAACTTCAAAAGATAACTGACGTCAAAATGACAGAAGCTGAGGTGATAGGATGATTTAACTGTACATGTACAGATGAGCCCATAAGCCTACATGAATATGTTTGTTATAACTTACAAGTCTTTTGTGCACACAGGGATCAGCATCAAATGGTAGCGGAGAATCATCTGCAGCTACTTCTCAAGATGGTAAAAGCTTATATGATTCTCATGATTTGAGTTTTATTATGAGCGATTTGTTGAACTTGTTAACATGTGCAATATACCTTACCTAACAACAGATGTGCTTTCTACTGTTGGACACACTCAGGTGTTACATCTGACACTGACAAGGAAACACAGTTAACTGGAATTTACGATTTGGTTGCTGTGCTGACGCATAAGGGTCGGAGTGCTGATTCAGGACATTATGTTGCTTGGGTCAAGCAAACAAGTGGTTGGTTCTTGGCTGCACTGTACAGTACTTCTGCAAATTATATATTCTTTTTCATTTTAGCTGTTAAACTGACACGTCGTTATCCCTCACAGGGAAATGGATTGAATATGATGATGATAATCCTATTCCTCAACGGGAGGAAGACATCACTAAACTGTCTGGAGGAGGTGAGTTCGGTTGCTGATAAATTCCTGTACATGAAACAAAAAGTTATTTCATTTGTGGCTTGCAAGTACAGATAGACAAACAGATAAAGAAATATGCATTACATTAAATAGTTTACAACCGCAACAACCTTATGTGCATTATTATTAATAAATTTGTCTTTCTGTTCAGGTGATTGGCATATGGCATACATTTGCATGTACAAGGCTCGTACCATCTCCATGTAGTCCTATTTTTAACTTTTCACCGTCAATTTGGATTAATTAATCTTTGATTTTAAATCACACAGAAACCTTGTTAGTTTGAGAATCGAATTGCGAAAACGGTGGATAGATTTTACAGAATTGTATTATACTGTTAAAGCTGTGTCATATATTTATGTGTGTTGAAAACTCATTTGTTATGGTGTGTTTTTTATTGATTGAATTTCAAATAATATAATATTCCGCTTAAGTTAATTATACTCTGCGTTGCAAATTTGTCTCCTTGATATTAAAGATGCCTTTGCGAGTGTTTTTGCTGCTGCTAAGAGTACTTTATGATAGTCGAAAACCGTTAAAAAAGTACTTTCATGTTTTGTGTTGTAATCCCCACAAGTACCTTTCTAGCATAATTTGGTATTTTGTTTTTAGTTGTGAATGTGGGCACAGCAGTGGACATTCATGAACGACTTATCGTTGGTCATTTCCTTGTCTAGAAGAGTTGTCTATATCTTAGTATATATACCTCGTGAAATATGTTTATTATTGTCAGAATAATATCTGGATTTTAAATATATCAACATTTATGGAAGATTTATGACATTGTAGAAATTCGGAACCCAATCCCATAATCTGAAAGAAAATCTCATTGGAGAACCTTTCGTAGTTTCACGGCATAGTCGCGAAACCACAACAATACAATAAGCTATTACAACTGGGTAATTCAATTGGCGCGGCAAGGAAAACTGATACTTGCATTAATATGTCTAAAGTCAATCAGTGCTTTAGTAGAGATATGATAACAAGACTATGTTCCTTAAATTCTTGAAATGTTGCATTATTGAATTCATAATGTAACTCCCACATCAACTTTTCTCTCGAGTAAATTAGCGTAATTCTCTCAATAGCAATAAACCAGATGCATATAATTACCCAATTAATTTTCCTCCATAGCACCCATATATATATTATATACTTTCTAAAGCATCAAATTGTTCACATAAATATAAATTTGAGCATAATCGAAAATATAGAATTCTAAAAGAATTATGCGAACTCTAAATATTACAATGATTAATGAATGACGTAATTAAAAGAAATTAACGTTAATTCCTAGCCCTCATTACTTAATTAGGCCCGGAAACTGAACATGATCCTCAATGTTGAGAGTAGGATCAGCCTTACTTGTGCCTCCGTGCTCGGCTGCCGCAGCACTTTCCTTTCTGGAAAATCTCCCAAGAAATTTACCACGAACATTAGCAGCAGCAAAAGACCTCTCGCTCCTTTGTGGTTTTAAGAAACCACTAACATCCGCCAACTTGTAAGTTTCAGCCTCGCCAGCCTTCACCTTATTGGATTTTGGCTTGATGAAAGGGACTTTCATCCATGCGAAATCCTTGTCAACGGTGACTTTTTGCTCCTCATAATCATCTGGTTTCTTGATTATTGAATTTAGAGATTTTTTCTTTCCTAAAACCTCTTTCTCGCACCCTTTCAGAGTCGTCAATGTCTCTCTTTCAACAACTGCTCCCTGTTCTCTGAGCATATAATACGATTCTGACCCATAATAGGTTTTGCCCTCTCAACGCAGCAATATCCGGCTTAGTTTGTTGTTACTTCTTTATATCCAGTACTTGCTTCTTCTGCTTCTTCATCTTCTTCTTGGCATCTGGCAACGCAGTAGTAGAGCCATTGGCGAGGGACTCAGCGGTGAGTTCTTCATCAGCTAAGAGGTTAAAACAATTCACAGCACAGGAGGCGTATATCTATATATTTCCAAATCTAAAAAGGATTTCAAGCTTTGGCTTGCTACTCCACATACAGAATATGGGTTTTCAAAATTTCATATATGTATCATATACACACCCATACATCCAAAATTTGATCTCCTACAAGCCGCAGCACAGTCTACGCCACAAGCACCGAAACCTGAAGACTCCCCAACAAGTAGCCCAGCACCACCAGAACCATTAAAATGAATCCGTTAACTTTGCTAATGATAAAATTAGTTGGATGCATGCTAAATGATAAAATTAATGTATAAAAAAATTAGTTACTATTTACTATCTAGCGATCTCTTCTTAACTCATTTTATAAAAATGTGCCTTTATGCTACTAATAATATCATATTGTTGTTTAAAAAGTATCCACTAAAAGTTAATTGAATCTGAAAAATAAGAAGACAGGGGTTAATATATGTTTTAAAAATAAACCAGTCCTTCATCTTGATCTTGATGTAAGCCAAATTCGAATATCAAATCAGTTTTTTTTAAATGATTATGATTAACTTCTAGACAATTTACTTGTACAAACTAATAATTATTGTCACATATCTTATATTTTTCTATAAATAAATTAAAATTTAGGAGAGTAAAAAAAATAAAATTATATGACACATATGGTAACCAAAAAAAAAAAGGTTAAACTGCTAGAAGTACTTTTAACAGCATACGTTCATGGAAGAACTAGAACTAAAGTGCAATCTGGACTTCATTTGAGTTTATGGTTTCATAAGAAGAAAGTAGAGCATGAAGCAGTTCTTGAATCCTTACAACCACTTCAATGTTTAGTGAAATTAGAAATAAGGTTTTTTAATGGTGAACCATATCCCCCAATTGGATGGTGTAATTAACCAACATGAGGATGCTTTCTTTAAAGTCATTGCACAAACTGTGAGCGTCCGCCTTCTTTATTAGCAAAATTGCCATCTCTTGAATAGCTCTGCTTTGTGAGTAAAAAGAGTTGGTAACAAATTCTTGGGAACAGAGGGTGATGGTACTGATATGGAGACAATCATTGCTTTTCTGAAATTAAAACATCTCAAATTCAAGGACATGTTTGAATGGAAAGAGTGAGATAATTGTGAGATTATGGAGGAAAAAGAATCAAAATCATGCCGTGTCTCCGTCAGCTGGTACTGTAGCCAATACCCATTGCAATATGTTGAAGGCACTGCCAGACTACCTTCTTCTATCAACAAAACTAAACAGATTGGATATTCAATTCTCTCCCAATCTACGAAATTGTTACAAAGTTATGACAGGAGAGGACCGGCCAAAGATTGCTCACATTCATAGCATTCAAATATTGTAATTTATGGATGTGAGTATAGGACAGGACCATTCTGATCACACAACCTTCAGGTAATTAATTTTTTCTCCTTTACACCCATTTTTGTTTAAGTTTTCTGCAAAAATATTACTCAAACATCCTCCGTTAAACCATGTTTGTTACAAAAAAATTAGAGGGTCTCAGAGATTTCGTATTTGGAGACACGTGTGAGCATGCAACACGAACTGATCGCATGGCATCGGTTGCCAAGAACTCAGACTTGGGCCAACCATGAGCAGAGAGACAGAGGAGGACAGTTTTCGCCCACCGGCAATCTTGATGATACACAGGATGCTTCAATTCACATAAAGTATTGCGTGTCCTTAACTTTTCTTTAGCATTCCTCCTCTGTTATTGTTGTTTGAAATATGAGCTAGGCAATTGGCATTTTATATATATTAATTCTAACCTTTAAAAAACACTTACTATATAACGATTTCATATTATAGGCTGGGATAGTTAGATATTTGATGCAGAGAGATTTTTTGTTCACACTGTTCCCCGTGTAATTTCTGGTTTTGCCTCTTCATTCAAAAAGGTAAAAATCACTAAACACAAATGCTCTTTCTGCAAATCTAAGGGTATTGAAATTTCACCGGCTTTCATTTTGCTTCTGCTTTTATTATATATTGTGGGAATTGGTTTCGTATTCATTGGCTAAACGCTTTCAGATCATTCTCTTAATGCTTACATCTTATGCAGGAGATTGATTTAATCTTTCACTGCAGTGTGATCGGGCGTTAGTCATCAATCTCCTGCAAGCTGTGTATTACTTTTCTACTTTCTATGAGAGTTAAGGTTCATTATATCCCCTTACGTATGTGTACCTTTTATTTTTTCAATTAATAGAATTTTCCTC
Organism: Melia azedarach; assembly: GCA_028052125.1. Taxonomy (NCBI): domain Eukaryota; kingdom Viridiplantae; phylum Streptophyta; class Magnoliopsida; order Sapindales; family Meliaceae; genus Melia; species Melia azedarach. The sequence continues at coordinate 1,190,948 of CM051398.1, read as the reverse complement.
GTACTGCCAAGCTTTATCCCAAAAGAAGAAAAAATTAGGAGTACTGAATTTCTTTTGAACAAGCATATCATTAGTAATTTGCAATATAATATTATTGCATCTTATATGAACCTAAAGTAAGCTATAAAACTTGAATTTTTTTTATCTAAATAGATATATTTTGAGTTGCAAAAATCGTAAACAAACCTGTGATGGATTGTATGTCATAAAGCAAAGCCGCTGCAGCTCTTATATATGCCATTGCCATAAACTGGGTAGCATTTTTAATACTTTCTGCGTAATTAGCTAGTAACTAGGTCTTGACTATCTTTATTTGCGTCCAACCAGTTTATTAGGAATGGTTAGGTGAGCTGAAATTAGCTAGAACGTCATTTTTCTCTGTGCTAATAGCCAATTTAAAAATACATAATTGATTCCTCAGTTCATTGACTTAATTTGCTCTATAAAAATAAACCGATTGAAGGTAGCATTACGATCACCACATAATTTAATTTCCAATCATCTTTGTCTATGGCTGAAGCAATTATTTCAACAGTCTTGGGACAACTCGCCTCTATCCTTCGCCAACAGATGCAAACTGAGGGAAGTCTAGTGGTGGGTGTTGATGGAGAAGTCCAAAAGCTAACCAGCAATTTTCAGGCCATTCAAGCTGTGACTGAAGATGCAGAAAACAGACAAGTCAAGGAAAAGGCTGTGAGAGATTGGTTGGATAAGCTTAAAGACACATCATATGACATTGAAGATGTGTTGGATGAATGGAACGCTGCAATACAACAGTTACAAATGAAGGAAGATGAAAATTCTACCAAGGTTAACAAGAAGGTATGTTCCCTCATTCCTTCTTATTGCTTTTCTCCAAGGCAAGTTTTCCAGCGTCGTGATATTGCTATCAAGATCAAAGATCTGAATAAAACGCTGGATAACGTTGCTAAGGAAAAAAATATGTTCAATTTTAGTTTGAGGAAGGGCAACATAGAACTAGAACAAACATGGACTACTTCTTTTGGTGATGAGCTAGAGGTATTTGGCAGAGATCGGGATAAAAGTGAATTAGTAAACTTGTTGTTGAATGAGAGTAGTCGAGGGCCAACCATCCCTATCATTTCCATAATAGGGATGGGAGGAATTGGGAAAACAACCCTTGCTCGAATAGCTTTCAACAATGATGAGGTGAATGCCCATTTTGATGTAAAAATTTGGGTGTGTGTCTCTGATCCTTTTGATGAAATTAGGGTTGCCAAAGCAATCCTGGAATCTATAAAAGGAGAGACACCAAATCTGGTTGAATTGGAGAATGTGCTGCAAAAGATACATCAATCTATGAACAAGAAGAAATTTCTTCTTGTTCTGGATGATGTATGGAATGAAAATCCCAAAAATTGGGAACAATTGAAAAGTTCACTTATGAGTGGTTCTCGAGGAAGTAGAATTTTGATGACCACGCGTAAGGAAAATGTTGCGAAATTGTTTGAAACCACTCACATGATTCCACTAGGGAAATTATCGGAGGAGGAATGTTGGTCTTTGTTTAGCAATCGAGTAGCATTTTATGATGGGAAGAACGAAGAGTCTGGCAAACTAAAAGATATAGGTATAAAAATTGTAAGCAAGTGCAATGGATTACCTCTTGCTGTAAAGTCATTAGGAAGTCTTTTGCGCTTGAAAACAAAAACTGAAGAGTGGCAAAGAGTTTTAGAAAGTGAGCTGTGGGAATTAGAAGGAGTGGATAAAATTCTCTTCTCGCCTTTACTACTGAGCTATTATGATTTGTCTCCAAAATTGAGAAAATGCTTCTTGTATTGTGCTATCTTTCCAAAAGATTATAAGATAGAAAAGAATATATTGATCAAGTTGTGGATGGCTCAAGATTATCTCGATGCAGAAGGAAGGAAGGATATGGAGCTTGTTGGTGAAGAGTATTTTGAAAATTTAGCCGTACGTTCTTTCTTTCAAGATTTTGAAAGAAGTGAATTTGACGGTAGCATAATATCATGCAAGATGCATGATATAGTGCATGACTTTGCTCAGTTTCTCAACAAAAATGAATTTATTACCATAGAAGTTGATGCTCTTCCAGAGTCCCAATTAGAGTTTTCTTACAAAAAAGCTCGACATGCAATGATAACATTAGAGAAAAGGGACTCATTTCCAGTCTCTATTTACAATGAAATAAAACTGCGCAGTCTTGTGATTGTGCGCAACCTTCCTGGGATTAACAAAAGACTAATAGACCTCTCCGAGTTATTTGATCAGTTGTCATGTTTGAGGACATTAGATTTGCATCGTGATCACAATTATTCTTTTGATACCATTGTAGAAATTCCTGGGGAAATAAAGAAGCTGATACATTTGAGATATCTGAATTTGAGCAACAATTCAAGGATAATGGAATTGCCTGAGACATTGTGTGATTTATATAATTTACAAACTTTAGATGTCACCGGATGTGATCGTCTTTTGAATCTACCTGAAAGGATAGGAAAGTTAATCAACCTGAGACATTTAATGAACAGACGCACCGGCCATAAGTTACCTGCCGAAAGGAATGGAGAGATTGACTTGTCTTCGGACATTAAGTTCATTCATTGTAAGTGGTTGTTGTCATGCTAACAAAGCATGTTCTCTTCAATGTTTGGGAAAATTTAGTCATCTTCAGGGTTCTCTTGCTATAGGAGGCCTGGGATATGTCACAGATGTTGGTGAAGCAAAACAAGCGGAACTCAAGAGCAAAAAAAACCTCCTGGCTGTGAGCTTATCATTTCATAGGGTGAAATTAGAGGAGCAGAGCGATGAAGCAGTTCTTGAAGCCTTGCAACCACATTCCAACATAGAGAGATTATCTATATTTTGGTACGAAGGAAGAACTTTTTCCCCGAGTTGGATTTTATCATTAATCAAGCTAAGGAAGTTAAAGCTTGAATGCATAAATTCCAATAGTTTGCCCTGTATAGGAAAATTGCCAGCCCTCGAATCACTTCATGTACATAGTATGAAGGGTCTTGTTAGACTTGGAAATGAATTTTTTGGGGAAGAAAGTGACAGCAAACCATTCTCTTCATCAGCTGTTGCCTTCCCCAAACTAAAATCCCTAGTATTTGAACACCTTCGTGAGTGGAAAGAGTGGGACTATAAGAATATTACAGGGGAAAAGGATGTTAATAACATCATGCCATGTCTTTGTCACTTAAAAATTTATTATTGTGACAAGTTGGTGGGATTACCGAAGCACATTTTTCGGACGACAACGTTAGAGAAGCTGGAGATTCGATGGTGTCGTCTTCTAGAAATGCGTTTCCAGAAGGGGAAAGGATGGGACTGGCACAAGATCTCTCACATCTCTACTGTCAGAATTCGTGATTAACTGTTGGACAGGTAATTTTTTTTCTCCTCCTCCATTCTCACTTAATCACATATTTTCTTATGAATTGTCTGTAAAATCTACAAAGACTTGTCAATTATTGTAGGATCTTTTGAAATCCTCTTTGCTGGGAAAAAGATTGCAGGATGGCCAAGAGGATATGCAGTGATGTACTCATAAAATTGCAGCCTGAACTAGGAACAAGCCAGGTATTTTGGATGCTACAAGCTAGCAGACGCTGGTGTGCAGGGCCTGTGGATTATTAGACTAGGATAATGCTACAAGGTATGGAAAAGATCGATCAAGGGATACTTTTTATGCAACCATTTTTCTCTCGGTTATTTTTTATCCAGTCTTCTGAAAGTTCTGACATGAATTTATGTGCTTTAAAATATTATTCTCTTATCACAGCTTTTGCTAAGAGAAGTCCGAGTACTTGTGAGATACGCTAATTAATTGGTTGGATTCATTAAAAGCAATTCAGATGGTGCTGCAAAGACAATCCAAGTAGTCAGTTTGATTGCGGTGCTCTTTTTCGAAATTCTTGAGGAGATTTTGAGATCTCTATCTCTGGTGATCATCACACTGCCTACTATGCAGAATTTATGGCTATTATCTCCGTGAAACAGATTAATTTGGACAAAGATTGGTTTAGGCTTCAGTGTGATTCGGAATTAGTCATCAATTTTTTTGTATTCCAGCTTGGGTCCTTGTAAGCTGGTCTGGTGAATTTTAAAACAATTAATGTAACCTAACATAAGAAATTAGAAATGGTAGCAGTTGAAATTTTTATTGGATGGTTGCAGATATCAGCATTGCATTATACTAATTAAATTCGCATTTTAAAAAATAGAAAGCCTGCATCTTAAAATTGTTATATATATTTGTACTACAAAATTGAGAAGCCAAATCTGCAATTTAGTATCTCCATAATGCATGGCACTGAGTTCCATACAGACAATGAATAAGAAAGACATCGAATCAAACCCGAAAAGGATTAATTGAAATGTCTATATCTTAGAGGCGCTATGATCAATGGAACCTTATTCTTGGAACCGGCAGTTTTGCTACCGCAAATATACTTCTCGGAAGATGATAGCACATTCTTTGCAACACACGTTTCTTCTTTTTTATCCTACATTTTCGGTCAAGGGAAGGAGAGGGAAAGCTACTCAGGGATGGTTCTTTCTATTCGCATAAAAAATCGAAATTGATTAGTTGACATAGCTGGCAAGGAGAACTCGCTCGGTCAACAAGAATTTTCAAGAATTCAAAAATAAAAAGAATCAAAATGTTACATATAGAAGAATAGAAAAAAAAAAGTTGGTCTAAGAAATTTTTTATCAATAAGATGAAAAATAAATACGCCTAAGGAGTTTTACCTACCTCGTGTCATGTATTCTTCACTAAAACCTTTAAAAACCAAAAATATTGAACCGAAAGTACTGTTCTAGTATTCACTAAATTCCATTTCTTTTAAAATAATTCTTAAAGTCTACGCTTACACAAGAATCATGGTGTCCACTCATTGAACCCAGATGATCATGTTTTAAGATAATTATAATTAAGATATAGTTTATATAAAAAAGAGTAATGGACTCCTCAATTAGTTGACTTTGCTTCCTTGCACTACAAAAACTGAACAGAAGTTAGTAATATATCACCACATATATTTCTCTTTCTCAATCTTTCGTTTAATCAATTTGCATCGTCTCTGACTATGGCTGAAGCTCTTGTTTCCCTTGTCTTGGAGCAGCTGACCTCAATCCTCGGTTTACAGACAGAAGCCGAGGTGGAACTGATCGTAGGTGTTGACGAAGAAGTCCAAAAGCTCAACAGCAATTTCCGGGCCATACGAGCTGTGCTGGAAGATGCAGAGAATAGACAAGTCAAGGAAAATGCTGTCAGAGATTGGTTAGATAAGCTTAAAGAGGTGTCATATGATGCAGACGATGTGTTGGATGAGTGGAACACTGCAATTCAGAAATTGCGAATGGAGAAAGGTGAAAATGCTTCAAAAAATGAGACGAAGGTATGTTCCCTCATTCCTTCTTACTGCTTTTCTCCGAGACAAGTTTTCCTTCGTCGTGATATTGCTATCAAGATCAAAGGTTTAAACAAAAGGCTAGAGAATGATGCTAGGGAGAAAGATATGTTCAATTTTAGCTTGACCAATAATGGTGGCACTAAAGAGCTAGTACGACCAATGACTACCTCGTTTAGTGATGAACCAAAAGTATATGGAAGAGATCAAGTTAAAAATGACCTATTGAACTTGTTGTTAAGTGGGAGTTGTCAAGGACCAACCCTGCCTATAATTTCTATAGTAGGGATGGGTGGAATTGGGAAGACAACTCTTGCCCAACTAGCTTTTAATGATGAGAGGGTGAAGAATCATTTTGACATCAAAATTTGGGTGTGTGTTTCTGATCCTTTCGATGAGATTAGGATTGCGAAAGCAATCCTCGAATCCATCAAAGGAAAAGCACCAAGTCTAGTTGAACTACATAATGTGCTACAAGACATACATCATTCTATTGAGGGCAAGAAATTCTTTCTTGTTTTGGATGATGTGTGGACTGAAGATCACAAAAATTGGGGACAACTAAAAGGGTCTCTTATGTGTGGCTCTCAAGAAAGTAGAATCTTAGTGACCACACGTAAGAAAAATACTGCAAATATCATGGGAACCACTAACATGATCCCGCTTGGGATATTATCTGGGGAGGATTGTTGGTCACTCTTTAAGCAAGTTGCTTTTTTTGGAAGGACAAATGAAGAGTGTCAAAAATTAGAAAGTATAGGAAGGAGGATTGTATGGAAATGCAAGGGCTTGCCTCTTGCCGTCAAATCTTTAGGGAGTCTTTTGCATTTTAAAAGAAAAATTGAAGAGTGGCAAAGAGTCCTAGACAGTGAGTTCTGGGAATTAGAGGAGGTAGAAAGAGGGCTTTTCCCACCTTTACTATTGAGCTACTATGATCTCCCTTCAAAATTGAGAAAATGCTTTTTGCATTGTGCAATCTTTCCAAAAGACTATAGGATATACAAGGATAAATTGATCAAGTTATGGATGGCTCAAGGTTATCTTAATTTAAAAGGAAGGGAAGATATGGAGTTAGTAGGCGAAGAGTATTTTGAAAATTTAGCAATGCGTTCTTTCTTTCAGGATTTTAGAAATGATGACGATGGAAATGTAAGAAGTTGTAAGATGCATGATATAGTGCATGACTTTTCCCAGTTTCTTACGAATAATGAGTGTTTTGATATGGAGGTCGATGGTCTTGAAGAGTTCCACTCAGAGGTTTCTTTTAGCAAAGTTAGACATTCAATGATAGTACTCAAAGGAGGAGGTTCATTTCCTATCTCGATCTGCAATGCAAGAAAACTGCGTAGTTTTGTGCTTGATTGTGAAGATGATTTTGTGGCTAGGATAGCTCATTCAAAATTAGTTGATAAGTTTACATGTCTAAGAACAATGGATTTAGTGTGTGGATATTTTTGTGATTCAATTAATGAATTTCCCAGGGCAATAAATAAATTTATACATTTAAGGTACCTTAGTTGGAGTAGAAATCTGGAGATAAAAGAGTTACCTGAGGTATTGTGTGATTTATATAATTTACAAACCTTAGATCTTAGTCATAGTATAGCTCTTCAGAAACTGCCTCAAGGAATAGGAAAGTTAATCAATTTGAGGCATTTAATAAATGAAGGTACTCATCAGATAAAATACATGCCAAAAGGATTGAAGAGATTGACTGGTCTTCGTACATTAAATGTATTCAATGTAAGTGGTACTGGCCATGGAAGCAAAGCATGTTCTATTGAATGTCTGAAAAACATGAACCACCTTCAAGGATCTCTCACTTTAACTGGACTTGGAAATGTGAAAGATGTTGTAAAAAAGCAAAACTCAAAAACAAGAATAGCCTCCTTCGTTTGCGCTTATGGTTCAATAATGAAGATGCAGATGGGATGTTAAATGAGGTAAATGAAGCAGTTCTTGAAGCTTTGGAACCACCTCCAAATTTAGAGAGATTGGAAATCCTTTTTTATGAAAGCATCGCTACGTTTCCCAATTGGATGTTGTCACTGACCATGCTGAAGGCGTTAAAGCTCTATGAGAGCAAACACTGCAAACATTTGCCTTGTTTAGGGAAATTGCCATCCCTTGAAGATCTCCAAATACTTTACATGAAGAGCGTAAAAGGAGTTGGTATTGAATTTTTGGGAATAGAAAGTGATGGCAGATCATTATCTTCATCGGTGGTCTTCTTTCCGAAATTAACATCCATGGTGTTCGATGGCCTGGATGAATGGGAAGAGTGGGATTTCGAGATTACGGAAGAAGAAGAGATCATGCCACGTCTTCGTTACTTGAAGATCAGAAATTGTCCAAAACTAAAGGCGTTGCCGGACCAGCTTCTTCAAGAAACAGCGGTAGTACTGGAGGAATTGGAGATATTTGAATGCTTTAATTTACAAAAACGTTACAAAAAGGATGCAGGAGAGGATTGGGCCAAGATCTCTCACGTTCCCAACATTAAAATTCATTATGTAGGAGGGAGCTCCAGTGCATCAGTCAAAGATAGCCAGGATGAATTCAGTGTCATGATTTCTGATTCCTATTCGTATGCCCCATCAGCGTACGTAATTTCTTCTCCTTTTCAGTTGTTTTGTTATTTACAATCAGCCACCTTTCTATACTAAATGGTCTCTGAACTACTGGCAAAATTACAGGCGTTAAACTGCATTCGAATTCTCGAAACTTGTTTGTTCTGAATTTCAGAGATAGTATCTTCGGTACGTTTGATTTCCAGCAGACCGTGTCAGGTACTTCAATTTATGATAATATTATTATTATTTTTTTTCAGTTCCTGTTGTCCAGGTGGCTCATTTTCAGAGCTTTCAGGACAGTTGCAAGAAGAAAGATTGTGCAGCCGACTCCAGGAAGGAGCCATGGACAGCTGCTGCTTGTGCTGTCTTTGTTGCAACTTAACACCTGTTGCTGAAGCTCGTAGGTGGTATGAAGAGACGGGAAGCTTGCTGAGTAGTCTAGCTTTAGATCGGCTATAAATAGGGAGGTTAACTCGTTCGATTTTAGCATTCTTAGGAGCCCAGAAAAACGGAACAAAATAGAGCAAAGAACAACTGCTTTTGCAGCTTCCTAGAAAATGTCATTTTGGTCTCCTATTTGTAATATTTTACATTTGTACATATTATTTTTGTAAGTATGATAGATTAGTCATATCAGATTATTGAAATTTGTATATTGATACTTAAATTTTGTAATTTCTCAGCTTCTGATATTAGTAAAAATATTTGAGTGTTCGAAAATATAGAGAACAATTTTTACTAAATCTCATTAAATTCTCGTATTTTATATTTTTATATATTTATCATTATGCTATTATTTGAAGTCTAATAATTATTATCTTTCATAAATTTTTATTTCGGAAAGTTTGGAGCTCAATTTCCCAATAGTTTCAACCTCTTGTTAACTGTCGTTGCTCAATCTCAGGCTGCTTATCAAAGAGGAATAGGATCAATGTTTTCCATAAAAAAGAAGACATTCATGCTATGATCGATGCATTTTACAAGAAAATCAAGTGAAGATAATGGCAATAAAGCTTGTAAATTAAGAATGTAATCACAGGAAAGGGCAAATGGCCATAACTTACCTTGTTTCCTTGTAATTATTCGTAGGTTTATTCATAATTGACTAGTTATTCCTTGAATTAAATTGACTAGTTATATCTCATCGGTGTTGAATATGCATAACATCCTTTCAAAAATAAATTTGGATCTTTTTTGTCTTCTGACGTGTGAATTATATTTACCTAATGGTCAATATTTACTCAATTCACTTTCTTTTCAAATTAAAATTCCCTCGTTATCTAGACTCTTGACTTTGTAAAATCTTGTCAACAGGTTGTTTTTATCAATAATGGTAAATAATTATTTTTTATTTAATAATTATTGATGAGCTTATATTAATTTTACTCGAGCTAAGTCGTCACTTAAGAGAAGGAGAACAAAAAGTTGATGGGCTCAGCTATGGGCTGGGTTTTCTTGGGTTTTACACAACTGGTCCAGGATATGCGCTTTTTCTTTTCTTTTAATTTATAATAGTAAGATGCTCTGTTTGTACGTTGACTCTGTTTACTTGCTATCTATAGAAACTGATCAAAAGGAAGTTAAGCATTATCACCAGCTAATTAACTATGGCTGAAGCTCTTGTCTCCCTTGTCATGGAGCAGTTGACTTCGATCCTCAGTGAACAGACAGAAGCCGGGGTGGGATTAGTCATGGGTATTGATAGAGAAATCCAAACACTGACCGACAATTTCCAGGCCATCCGAGCCGTGCTTGAAGATGCAGAGAACCGACAAGTGAAGGAAAATGCTGTGAGGGATTGGTTAGATAAGCTTAAAGACGTATCATATGACATAGACGACGTGCTTGATGAATGGAACATTGCTATCCGAAGATTACAATTGGAAAATGAAAAGGCTTCAAAAGATAAAAGGAAGGAGGTATGTTTCTTCATCCCTTCTTACTTTTTTTCTCCAAGGCAAGTTCTCATACGGCATGACATTGCTATAAAGATAAAACATCTAAATCAGACGCTAGACCATATTGCCAAGGGGAAAAATATGTTCAATTTTAGCTCGATGATGGGCAGTAGAGAAGTGGAACGATCATGGACTACCTCTTTTACTGATGAACCTGAGGTATATGGAAGAGATCAGGATAAGAATATGATACTAAACTTGTTATTAAGTGAGAGTAGTCAAGGGCTCATATCCATCCCCATTATTTCTGTAGTTGGGATGGGAGGAGTTGGGAAAACTACTCTTGCACAACTAGTTTTCAACGATGATAAGGTGAATGCTCATTTTGATATAAAGATATGGGTGTGTGTCTCTAATCCTTTTGATGAGATTAGGATTGCCAAAGCAATTCTTGAATCCCTGAAAGGAGAGGCACCAAATTTGTTTGAGTTGCAGAATGTGTTGCAGCACATACATCAGTGTGTCAAGGGTAAGAAATTTCTTCTTGTCCTTGATGATGTGTGGACTGAAGATCCAAATAGTTGGAAACAACTAAAAGGCTCTCTTAAGGCTGGCTCTCCACAAAGTAGAATTTTGGTGACCACTCGTAAGGAAAATGTTGCTAATATTATAGGAACCACAAATTTGATTCCACTAGGGATATTGTCTGAGGAGGAATCATGGTCATTGTTTAGTCAAGTCGCATTTTCTGGAAGGACAAATGAAGAGTGCAAAAATTTAGAAAATATTGGCATGAAAGTTGTACACGAGAGCAAGGGTTTGCCTCTTGCTATTAAGACTTCAGCGAGTCTCTTGCGTTCTGAAAGAAACATTAAAGAGAGGCAAAGAGTCTCAGATAGTGGATTATTGGAATTAGAAGAGATAGAGAAAAGACTTTTTCCACCTCTACTATTGAGCTATTATGATTTATCATCTATTTTACGAAAATGTTTTTTATATTGTGCAATCTTTCCAAAGGACGAGAATATAGAGAAGGATAAGCTGATCAAATTATGGATGGCTCAAGGTTATCTTAACGTAGAGAGGGAAAATATGGAGCTCATAGGTGAAAAGTATTTTGAAGACCTGGTGATGCGCTCTTTTTTCCAAGATTTTAAAAGAAGTGAAAGTGATGGTAGCATTAGTTGCAAAATGCACGATATAGTGCACAATTTTGCTCAGTTTGCTTCAAAAAATGAATGCTGTATTGTAGAAGACAATGGCCCTAAAGAATGTGGATTTTGTAGCAAGAAAACTCGACATTTAATGGTAATAAGGAAGCCATTAATTCCTTTTACTAGTTGTAATAACTTGAAGAAATTGCGGAGCCTTTTTGTTGAGGATGCATTGTACAGAGAAGATGTATCAAATCTGTCCAAATTATTTGACCAGATGGCATGTCTAAGAACACTGGAGTTCGGTGAAAATTCCATTCAACGGCTTCCAAGAGAAATAAAGAAATTGATTCATTTAAGATATCTCAATCTATCTAAAAATGATATGATCAAAGAATTGCCAGAGACACTATGTGATTTGCACAACTTACAGACTCTGGATGTTAGTTATTGTACAAATCTTCAAAAACTGCCCGAGGGGATTGGAAAGTTACTCAATTTGAGGCATTTAATAAATGATGATACTTTCAATGTAAGTTACATGCCAAAAGGAATGGAGAGATTGACTTGTCTTCGGACATTGAGAAAATTTGTTGTGAGTGGCAGTAGAAATAGCTACAAAGCATGTTCTCTTGGATGTCTGAAAAATTTGGATCTTCTTCAAGGGTCTCTTTTTTTAAGAAGGTTGGGAAATGTGACAGACATCGGTGAAGCTAAACAAGCAGAACTCAAGAACAAGAAAAACCTTCTGAGTTTAAGATTATGGTTTCATAAATTGGAAGCAAAAGGGATGATGAATTCAGACAATGAAGTAGTTCTTGAAGCTTTACAGCCCCCACCAAGTCTAGAGCTTCTGTATATATTTGGCTATGAAGGCAAAACTATGTCCCCCAAGTGGTTGCTCTGTTTAACCAATCTGCAGATGTTAGAGCTTGACGGTTGTGTAAAGTGTGAGCGTTTGCCTTCTTTAGGAAAGTTATCATCACTTAAATCACTAGTCATAAATGATATGATCAATCTGAGAAAAGTGGGAAACGAATTCCTGGGATTAGAAATTGGTGGCAGATCATTTTCTGCATCATTTATTGCCTTCCCCAGATTGAAATATCTTGAGTTCGTGCTTATGTCGAACTGGGAAGAGTGGGATTATCAGATTGTGGGAGGAGGAGATTTTAACATCATGCCAAGTCTTTGTCACTTGAAAATTCGGACTTGTCCTAAACTAAAGGCACTCCCGGAGAACCTTCTTCAAATGACAACACTCAGGACATTAGAGATTGGTTGGTGTCCACTTCTGGGAAATAGTTTACAGAAGGAAACATTAAGAATCTCTCACATTCCTGATGTTGAAATTTATCCTGATAGTGGTCCAAGTGATGATGATTCCGAGAGCTCCACCTCATCTGTTGCTGTTGATTTTGCCATTGAGAATTACCAACATGGAGCATTTTAGTCACAGGTAATTTGGTTATTTTTTGTGATTAGTTAAAACATCCCGTATTTTCTTTTTACAAATGCATGTTAAGCTGATAGAATTATATTTTTGCCTCAAAATATTTCTCAATATTCAAATATATCATCCACAGATCCTCTATACGGTATTGGCACCTGAAAGAATAGAGATTGTGAGGAAAAAACATAATAAATTTTTGTTTTACTTTTTTCTGGTGCAGAGAGTGATGGAATTCGTATGGTTGACATACATACTACCGAGTGCTGGCTTCATTGACTAAACCTGTGATGATTTTCTCATCCATCTTGAGGTATTTCTCTTTGCTAAATTGTGCTAGCTTTATAGGCATAAACAACTTATTTCGAATTCCTTTCTCCTCATGTTTACTCAATTTAATGTTTTCTTTTGTTTTTCAATCAATAAACCAGACTTCAGTTATTACTGGGAAATTTAGAAAAAGAAAATTATGGAATGGATGGTTGCTGAACAAAGTGGTATAACATCCTATATTTTTATCATTATTACTATTTATTTATTTTAATTAGGAAAGAATTATATGAGTTAGGTAGTATTAATAATATAGAAATTCTTTTAAATTTTGAAATCACATGTTTTCAAATTAGAAAGTAGATAATTTGATATTAAGCTTTTGTCTTTTCCTTACTAGTTTAGGGGTTTTTCTGGGAGGTGTTATATAAACTTTCTTTATTTTATTTTTCTTTTCTCTGTCTCCCATTCTTAAAAACACAAAATCATATTACCTTACTCACTTTGGTTTGTGGCTTTCTCATAGACTTGTTAATTCAAGGTAAAAACTTTAACTATACTGTACTCACCCATATTTTCGGTTCTTATAATCTTGTTTAATTTATATTAATATTATTTCATAATTTTTTTATATAGATTCTTAAAGGCTGTCATTAAGAATAGTTTTCTGTTCTTGTGCCGAGATTTAGAAATTCTAGTTTTAGTTAACTTGCTCATACTAGTGAGATGATTTGCATTGAACTTTACTGGATTTGTTGAGTACAGAGTATATGAATAATGCTAACGAAAGTTTTATTAAGAATTTTATACTAAAGTTTTCACAAACTTAAACATCACAGATTAAGTTACATGTAGAATTTTGTCTCACTCAAATCGGATTAAAATCCAATTTTATATAATTTTTCAAAGTTGATACTTAGATTCTGGAAGTCTGAAAATTCTGCAATACTATTCCAAAAAAAGAATTATTTAAGTATCCAAATGATTTTTAAAAATTATAAAATTTGGTGTGATGGTTCTTCTATCTTTCTACTAGTGTTCCTATTAATTTCATAATTTTTGAGTAATCAAGAAAATAGTTACAAATTTTCACTGAGGGTACTGCAGAACTGTTACATTCTGGGCAGATTTCTGTTGAATGGAATCTAAATTATTTAGAAAATCTTTCTGAACCAGAAATGAGATGAAACTTTTATACATTATATTTTTAAGTATACTCAGCAAATTTGGAAAGTTTTAGGTCAATTTAGTTTGTAAAATGCGATAAAAATCTTGGAGTTTAGATGTTTAGAAACGAAACCAGGAACTAAATGCATCAAGGGTTAAGTTTGTCTCTAAAATCTGTTATTTAGGGCATGACAAAAAATTTGAAATTTATATGTATATGGTGTACTAAGTATCTTTTATCATGTAGGGGGTTTGGAAACTTCGGACGAGTAGAAGTAGCTTAAAACTTGTGCTTGGATTGAGGTAAGTAATTACATTCATAGTGTATTTGTGTTTGTTCTACAACATAAGAATATTTTATGCTAAACGTATATTTATTTTAATGTTTTGGAAATATCTATGAAATTTTTATTATTTAAAGATATTATGATATAGACTTGTATAACTTATCTTCAAATTCAGATGAAAAGATTTTTTATTATGTTAATCTCTTCTTGGAAATTTTATTTGCAAATGATTTAATAAAGCATGTATTAGCGTAAGCCAATATATTTGTAAAAAAAAGATTATGTGCCTTATGAAAGAAATTGATTTGGCTCATTTGTCCATAGTAGTATGATTCTGATTCTGATATTGATTCCTTTTGATTACAATCGATAGTTCTGTCTGAACCAGCTGGGCTTCTATTCTAATTGTGCAAGTTATATGATTCTGTTATTGACCGGGTCACCAGAAGTACAGGTGACACTATGTGACATGAGCGATATAAATGCATTTATTTTTTTTATAAAGACTTTTATGAACTTAACATTATGTTTTTATGATTAACTTTTTTTTATAATTCATACTTTCTAACCAACGACTTTATTTTTAAATCTTACCTTTTAAAAGTATTCCACTTGTGATTACTTGATTTATCGTTAAAAGCTTGCTAAATATTTTGTGTTTGTAAAGAAAAAAGACAGACATATGTATTATAAATGGCATTACTTATCGAATCGACGGCTCACCCCTCGTCATTTACTTTGCAGATTAAGTAGCCTAGAGCGATAAGTTGATAAGATGTCTTTGAGGATAGCATTGGATTTTCTATTTATTGTTTTGCATTTTTAGATGTTTGTGGACATGATTATTGTTATTTATGCTTCATTTGGCTTGTATTTAGAGATTTAACTTTTAATTTGATTATGAGGATTATTTGATGTTATTGAGAAACCTTTGGTATATTTAATAATATTTTGAGGTATTTTAGTTGAAGATTTATAGTTAAGTAATGTAAACTTGGAATTGGAATTTGTAGCTCCTAGATCTACTTATATTGGTTTTGGGGTGTTACAGTGGAAGGGAGAAGTCTCAACTTGCATCTCTGTACTCCAAATTAACTGCTCTGTTTTTTTGGTTCTCTTGTGTTGCTTTCTTCAGGTTTTGTTGCGATTTGAAGAATGCATTTTCATGGAATGGAACGTACTGAAGGAACCAACAATGTCAGCTTCAACATGCCTGAGGCCTCTAGGATCAGTGGAGTTAAAGAGGTTCTTTTATGCCTATAGTACTTGCATCTTCCCCAAATCTAAGCAGCTGGATACTAATGTGCGCTCGCAAAGTTATAATAAAAAACTGTGAAATATTTGCCCACTAGGCAGGTTCAGAGATGAATTAGCTTTCAAGCCACATAATCTAGCCTCAAAATGCTGACTTCATGGTTGAAAGTAAGTGCTTTTCATGAGTACTGTTAGGATCAAGTCCACTGAAACTACTAATGAGGGTGACATAGCATGCCATATTTCGAGGTTTCAATTTTCCAAAAATTTTCCAAAACATATTGACTTTTATAGATAATAGTGGTAATTTACAATCCACCAATCATATTTCTAAGATAATTGAAAACTATCTACCTTATGAAGTATTTGATTAAAGAAATGATAATGCATATTATCATTGTTAAGGGTAAAGTCAAGGAAAGTGGCTTAGTGGAGATGCCACAATTTTGCCTATGATCTATCACTTCAAAAGCATTTCCTATATAAGCAGTCTGACACTCCCTTGTTTGGATCACCCCAAAAAGAAAGAAAAAAAGAAACACTAAAAGCTTGGAGAGAGATGGCAGCCAAAGAGCATCATCATCATCTTCATTCCTCAAGCCTCTTCTTTCTGTTATTACCGTTAGTCTTACAGTTCTATCCTGGTACTGTTCTATTGTAAACCTTTTTGTTTTACTTTATTTAATATAGAAATTTTTTCAGATTTAATAATGCAGCGTCACATAACAATGCTACCATAATATGCCCAACGTTATTTACTAACACTTTCTATGCCATGTTTCTAATTATGAAAAGGTTTAGTAGAAATGGAGGTTCATTGACTTGCAAAAATATTATTTGTATACCATTTTCTTTGTGTTTTGACACAGGTGAGAGCCAGCTCCAGCTTAATTACTACACACAAAGTTGTCCAAAAGCAGAGGAAATCATCAAACAACAAGTCATCAACCTATACAATAAACATGGAAATACTGCAGTTTCTTGGGTCAGAAATCTTTTCCATGACTGCGTTGTTAAGGTATTAATTTCAATATATAAATGTCCATAAGATTAAATCAACCATATGTTAATGGTAGCTTGGCTAATGCTAACAATTAAATTGCTTAAAATTGTGCTGCAGTCATGTGATGCATCTTTGTTGCTGAAAAGTGTGAAAGGTATGGAATCAGAGCAGGCATCAGAAAGAAGCTTTGGTATGAGAAATTTTAAGTATGTGGACACAATCAAAGAAGCTCTTGAAAATGAATGCCCCATGACAGTTTCTTGTGCTGATATTGTTGCTCTTTCTGCCAGAGATGGCATTGAAATGGTACGTTGGTTCAACACTCCAGCTGTTCTCTGAAAAACAATTTCCCTGAAGTAGATATTGAGATGAATTGTTACTTTGTTACAGCTGGGAGGACCACACATCGAAATGAAAACAGGAAGGAGAGATAGCAAGGAAAGTTATTTGACAGAAGTGGAAAACCTTATTCCTAACCACAACGATAGCATTTCCACAGTTCTTTCTATATTTCAATCAATTGGCATTGATGTTGAAGGGACTGTCGCTCTTCTAGGTATGCCCCTATCTAACATTAAAGTGAAGATCCTTACCAAATGATAGGAATCAAATATGATTATCTGGCTTCATTTTCCTGTGTATAGGTGCTCATTCTGTGGGAAGAGTTCACTGTATAAATCTGGTACACAGACTGTATCCCACAGTAGATCCAACTTTGAATCCTGAGTATGCAGAATACCTGAAAGGCAGATGTCCGACGCCAAATCCACCTCCAAAGGCAGTGCTGTATGCAAGAAACGACAGAGAAACACCAATGATACTCGACAATAACTACTACAAGAACTTATTAAACAACAAAGGATTACTTTTAGTTGATCAAGAACTGGCTTCTGATCCGAGAACAGCTCCATTTGTTGAGAAGATGGCGGCTGACAACGGCTATTTCCATGAACAATTTTCCAGGGCAGTGACCCTGTTGTCAGAGAATAACCCACTTACGGGAGACCAAGGGGAAATAAGAAAAGACTGTCGCTATGTCAATCATATGTAAAATGATTGACAAACTTGTACTAAATATTCTACTTGAAGGAAATTGTGTTTGATAAGAATACAGGGAACAGATTCAATCACAATCAAAGTTTAAACATGAAAATTGAATAAACTTCATAAGATAAAGCTACGAAGTAAAGAATATGTGTTTGTGTGGTTTACAGTAAATTTTTTCAAAGTACAAGTACAACAATGAGTTGAAGCCCTTTTTATAAGTCATTAGCAAAAAAAAAGAAAAATAACTATAAATTTATTTAACTAGATTAATTTCACAGATGTATGCAAAAAAAAATATTAAAATGAAAAAGAATTACATAAAAAAGTCAATGATCCGGAGACTATTAAATAACTAAATCATACCAAGAGAAGTATAAAACATGATTTAATGAATAGAAATGGAATTATAGAATGTAAATAAAGTTAGATAGGATGTCATTTTCCCCCTTGGCCTATGGTTGCTTAGGCGATCTGAGTCAAGTATGGACTCTAGCAACAAGGGGGTTTGCTTAAGCAAGAATGTAATCGACTTTTAAAAGATTGAGGAAAAAATATAAACCTTACAAAAATTTCAAAAATAACAACTAGCTATGGTTTAAATTGAGAAAAATTCAATATACCATGAAAGTGGTGAGATTTATAAACGTTTGATAAGTTTTCGGTATCTATAAGGATTTAAATACAATTGTTTAAGTTTAATTTTAAATTTAAGCATTTGAATCAAGCGACAAATTAATATAATTTCATAATAATTTTGATTTTTTTGTCTTCCCTTCAAATTCTTTAAAACTTTTTAACTATTTTGAAAATAAAATCATTTTATATATAAGAGCCGGGCGGAGCTCTAGCAACTAACAAGGCTGAATAAGAATTATTTTATTGTTTGACCCTTTAGAATAGATTGTTTATGCCATATAACCCCTACAGGTTTTAATTACTTACTGCTTGGCCTCCATAATTAGGATGCTGGCTCTGCCCCTGTATAAAACCAACTTTCCAGGATCTCAACGGCTAGACAAGTTATTTTGGTTAACTGAACAAAAGAATTTACTCTAGAAAAATTAAATTGTCAAGTTTGAAATCAAAAGATGCTCTTCGGTGAGTTACAATTATTTTGGTTGACTTAAAAATATAGAAACAAAAATTGATGTGTAGGTAAAGATTAAACATCCGCTTTCAAGGAATATGAAAAAAAAATTCTGCACATCTTGCTAAGGTAACAGCTTAAGAAAAGTTGACTAAAAATGAATGAAAATGATAATAAAGTTATATTGCAATAAAAAAAGAGAACGAGTAGCGGATATTCCTGGGTTTGGTTGCTTCTGACTTTGTCTTTAAAGACTGAAGAAAAAGCAAGAACTATCACCACAAAAGCAAGAGAATTTCAGTTTCAAAACCTTGAATCTTTGATCAATTATCCTCTTTTCATTATGGATGAAGAGCTTGTTTCCTTGGTGTTGCAGCAGTTGGCTTCAATCTTTGTTGAACAGGCAAAAGCAGTGGTGAACCTCTTCGAGGGTGTTGAAGATGAAGTCAAGAAACTCACCAGCAATTTCACGGCCATAAAAGCTTCGATTGAAGATGCAGAGAACAGACAAGTCAAGGAGAATGCTGTGAGAGGTTGGTTGGATAAGCTTAAAGACATTTCCTACGACATACACGACGCGCTGGATGAGTGGAACACTGCACTTCATAAGTTGCATATGAAGAAAATTGAAAACGCTTCCAAGTTTGAGAAGAAGGTACGTTCTCTCATCCCTGCTTACCGATTTTCTCCAAAGCAAATTTTGTTGCGTCGTGATATTGCAACCAAGATTAAAACTTAAGCAAGACGCTAGATAATGTTGCCAAGGAGAAAGATATGTTCCGTTTTAGCTTGAGGGAGAGCAGTAGAGAAACTAGAACGACAAATAACAACTTCTGCTGTTGATCTGTCAAAAGTTCATGGCAGAGTTAAGGATAAGGATGAAATTGTTGACCTGTTGTTGAGTGGGATCCGTGATGGAGTGGCGTCCTTCCCAATCATTTCCGTTGTAGGTGTGGGCGGCCTTCGGAAAAATATCCTTGCTCGCTTAGTTTATCATGATACTGGAGTGAATACCCATTTTGATGAAAAAATTTGGGTCTGTGTCTCTGATCCCTTTGATGAGATCAGGGTTGCTCGAGCAATCCTTGAATCTCTACAAGTTTCTGTATCAAATCTGGTTGAACATGAAACGTTATTGCACAATATAAGACAAATTGTTCAGAATAAACAGTTTCTTCTTGTCCTTGATGGTGTGGATAGAAGAACCCAATAAATGGGAACAATTAAAAGATTCTCTGAAATGTGGGCCTCAAGAAAGTAAAATTTTATTGACCATACGTAAACGGAATGTTGCCAAAATAATGGGAACCACCAACATGATAGCTTTAGGAAAATTACCGGAGAAGGAATGTTGGTCATTGTTTTGTCAAGTTGCATTTTTTTGAAAGGTCCACTAATGAAGAAACTAGAAGATATTGGTCGACAGATTGTAACCAAGTGCAATGGCTTGCCACTTGCAGTGAAAACGGTGGGAAGTTTATTGAGCCTGCAAACAATAATTGAACAATGGCAAAGCATCTTAGATAGTGAGATGTGGAAATTAGAAGGGATAGAAAACGGGATTTTTTCCACCGTTGCTTCTGAGCTACTATGATTTGTCCAGTAATTTGAGAAAATGTTGTTCATATTGTGCCATCTTTCCCAAAGACTATGAGATAGAGAAGGATAAACTGATTATGGATTGGCACAAGGTTATCTTAGAGTAGAAGAAAGAGAAGATACGGAATTAGTTGGTGAAGAATATTTTGAAAACTTAGCAATGCGCTCTTTCTTTCAAGATTTTGAACGAGATGGTGAAGACAATGAGATAAAAAATTGCAAGATGTACGATATACTGCATGACTTTGCTCAATTTCTCGCAAAGAATGAATGTTTAACGGTAGAAATTGATGGTCTTTCAGTGCCTAATCAGTGGGAGTTCGTTAGTCATAAAGCTAGACATTCAATGATAAGGCTTCCCACTGATCCCTTATTTCTTTTCTCAGTTTCAAATGAGACAAAATTGCAAAGCCTTTTGATTGAATGTTACTTTGATTATCTTTTTATTGGTAATATTCTTTCTTAGTTGTATGATAAATTGATGTGTTTTAAGGAGAAGAAGCATCGCCGACATAATCCAGAAAAATCTGGAATCATAAATTCTGATCAGTCTCCTGCTTCCATCTTCTTCTTCATGTTTTTGTTCAAGATGAATCTAGAAGCTTCTGCAACATCAACCAGCATCAATCTTTGAAGCATGTTGCAGAAAATTCCAGAAAACAGGAAGCCAGTTTCACCGACTTCATAACCGACTTAAGCTAGTATAAATATAGATAGTCTTCTGTTTTAGGTGTGAGCCTTGCATGAGAAACACTAGTGTGTGTATGTGTAGTAAGTTAGTGTGTGTGTATTAGAGTGTATAACATTTATATTATTTATTTTATACACAAGTGAGCTTATTTAACAATAAAGGAGTCCAATTCGTTTTCTTTTTCTCAACGTAAGGGCGATAAGTTTTAGTGGTACATGTTATGTCATATCATTTCATAAAGATCCAAGAGAAATTGGGCAATTAATACATCTGAAGCATCTTGCTTTGAAAAGATTTCCTAGTATAAAAGGAATTACCTGAGGCATTGTGTGATTTATATAATTTGCAAACCTTAGACATTTCTTTTTGTGGAAGTCTAGAACAACTACCCGAAGGACTAGGTAAGTTAATCAACTTGAGGCATTTAATAAATACTGGGACTTGTTCATTAAGCTATTTGCCGAAAGGAACGGAGAGATTGACTAGTCTCATGACTTTAAATGAATTTCCTGAACGTGGTGATGGCCATGGTAACAAAGCATGTACCCTAGAATGTTTGAGAAATTTTAAGCATCTTCGAGGGGCTCTTGAAATAAGATGGTTAGGCTATGTGATAGATATTGATGAAGTTGAAAATGCAGATCTCAAGAGTAAAAAAAACCTCCTTCATGTGAATGTATATTTTACTCCTGCGAAGGAAGAGGTAAGGCTGGACGCAGCGGGAAAGGATCAAGTTGCACTGGAAAACTTACAACCACCTCTAAATCTAGAGAAATTGGAGATATTGTCCTACCGGAGCAAGACTATGACCTCTAATTGGATGGTGTCATTAAACAAGCTGAAAATATTAAACCTTTGGGATTGCAAAAACGAGCATTTGCCTTCTTTAGGAAAATTGCCATCCCTTGAGTCGCTCTCTATTGAATTTATGGAGCCTACGCAAAGTGGGCAGTGAATTTTTTGTGACTACAAGATGATGATACATTAGTTGTTGCCTTCCCTAAACTAAAATCTTTCAAATTTAATACCATTGCTGGGGAAGAGTGGGACTATGAGTTTTTGGAAGGAGGAGATGTTGTAATCATGCCATGTCTTTGTTCTTTGCTGCTTTCCAATTGTCCCAAGTTACAGGCACATCAACAACAGTTGAGGAATTGGTGACCGCAGATTGCATTAATCTAGAAGAACGTTATCATAAGGGGAAATGGAGAGGACTGGGGCAAGATCACTCACATTCCTAATATAAGAATTTTTCCATAAGGGAGTTATGGTTTCTCTTAGTCGGATGGCAAAAATGGAGATGAAGAAACAGACTGCAGATAGATTCTGAAACTGCTGCAAATTCCACCCATGCATTCTCAAGTAATTTCTTCTCCTTTTTATTTACTTTTTATTTACAATGAAGTCAGAACAACCTCCATTGTCGTTTATGCTGAAGATGGTAGAAATTATGGATTCTGACAAGAAAACAAGGTATCTTGGCCCAAACCTTCTGCTGGCTAAAGCTGAAGAATTAGCTTTCAAAATGGTGAACACTGCACGGCTAACACAATCGCACCCTTGGTGTCGGAAAGGTATTGCTTATCATATTATCGTAGTCATTTTTATTAAGTTTTCACCTAAGGATTTCTGATTCTCCATGTTTGCAGCATCCGAAATGCAATTCAGATGTTGATCAAAAGCTGTGAATGATTTTCCTGTCCATCTTGAGGTATTTTCTCTTTGCTAATTTGTGCTAGCTAGCTTATAGGCATAAACAACTAATTCCGAATTCCCTTTTACCGAAGTGTACTATGATATGTTCTTTTGTTTCCCAATCAATAAAGTAGACTTTGCAAGTATTACTGGGAAATTTAAAAACAGAAAATTATGGGATGGATGGTCGCGGAACAGAGCAGAGGGGAAAAGTCTCAGCTTGCTTCTGGGTACTCTGTTTCACTGCTCTGTTTTTATGGTTCTCATGTGTGGTTTTCTCAGGTTTGGTTGCGGTTCGAAGATTGAATTTTCCTGGAATAGAAAGTACTGAAGGAACCAACAATGATCAACTTCGATATGCTTGAGGCCTCTAGGATCAGTCACATAATCTAGTGTGAATTAAAAGACGTTGAGAGATGAATTAGCTTTCAAGCCACATAATCTAGTCTCCAAATGCCGACTTACTGGTGAAAGTAAGTGTTTTCTGTTGCTTAAATTAATGAACGCAAGTGCACGAGTCGCAATTAAGTAATAAAGTGATAAGTGAATGTCAATTCTACGAGAAATATTGATCTTATAATTACTGAAGATAATTAATTTATAAATTTATTTAAAGAAACTAAAATAATTTTGATCAAGGAATTTAAAGTAAACTACAATTGACTACTAAGCAAATTAATTAAACGATTCAACTAATGAAAAAATTTAGGCCTAATAATTTTATCGTATTTAGTCGCATTACAATTTTTTAATTGACGTTGTTCTAATTTAAAATATATGTTGCTAGTTAATTATCTTAATTTATTCGATTGTCTATTTCGAGATTAATCAAGTCTATTTCGCATATAAAATTTTACTATATCTCTATGTTAAATTAATCAAATGAAAGTGCATTACGATTAGTGATGATTTTTAATTAAATTACGTGAACCATATTGATATATCTCTATGTAATATGTAATTTACGGCATTTATCACACGGTCTAGATGTGACATTCATTTCTCAATTTCTATCAATTTATAATTCATTCAAATATTGATCAAATATTCAAAAGAAATAATTTTCATGATAAATGATCAACACTCAATCTCAAATTAATTTAACAACACAATATTAGAAATTAAATACTCCAAATAGATTAAATCATTATTCTAAAAAATAAGTCTAGCCACACATAGAATAGAGTTCAATTCCAACAATTAAGAATTCAACAATTAACAACATAATTTCAATAATCACAATATTATTAAATTCAAGACTTAATTAAAAAGAAAAGAAAAAAAATTAGATGAAAAAAGCTTGAATCCACAAGATTGATGATAATCCTTAATATTTTGATGAAATTTCCTTCTTCTTATTGATTTTATGCTTTCTCTCTTTAGTCTTATTCTTTCCTCTCTTCTCTCTCTCACGCTAAAAACCCAAAAGCAAAACAAACAAAAAAATTTCTTTCTTCTCTTCTCTTCAAAACATAAAACCCTCAACTCCAATTACATCTAACTATTAAAACCTGATATAAGGGTTCAAAAATCATGCAAAACTTGTCCTCTTTGAACTTAGGTGGAAAATATCAATTGGTTCCCTTTTTATTTAATTAATTTGAATTAGATCATTATTTTGATATTTTTTTATTTTAGTCCCCTTTTTGTTACACTTTGATCCACCTAGGTAGGATGGAAGGCGCGGTCGCCGCTTACTGCATTGTGCCAATGAAGCTAGAAAATATGGCAATTATCAATTAGTCTTCTTACTTTTAATTATTTTGAATTCGACTCTTTTTTGATATTTTTATATTTTAATCCTTATTTTGTTGCATTTTGGTCTCCGAATGCTTTCCTTTTCAAGCCAAATTAATCCTTTTTTAACCAAATTCACTTTAGATAGCTACTTCTCTTATTTTTTATACAATATAACAAAAATACATTAAATATAATAAAACTTAAGGATTAAACAAATAATTAAAGTTTAAAAGTAAATTATTACGCGTGATTTACGCACTTATTACTTTCCATGAGTATTATTAGGACTAAATCCAATAAAACTAGTAATGAGTAAAGAGGATGACATAGCCATTCCATATCTAGTGGTTATAAATTTGCAAAATTTTTCCAAAGCACATTGACTTTTACAGATGATATTGTTCATTTACAATTCACCAATTATAGTTATAAGATGATTAAAAACTATCTGATGGGTAAGTATTTGATTAGAGAAACGATAATGCATATTCTCATTGCTAAGTATAAAGTCAAGTCAAGTGGCTTAGTGGAGATGCCACAGTTTCGCCTATCACTTCAAAAGCACTTCCTATATAAGCAGTGTGACACTCCCTTGTTTGGATCACCCCAAGAAGAAAGAAAAACAGAAACACTAAAAGCTTAGAGAGAGATATGGCAGCCAAAGAGCATCATCATCTTCTTTCCTCCAGCTTCTTCTTTCTGCTATTACCGTTATTCTTGCAGTTCTATCCTGGTACTGTTCTACTATAAAACTTTTTATGCTTTTAAGATAGAAATTGTCAGATTAAATAATGAAGTGCACATAACAATGTTACTCACCATAATATGCCCAACGATATTTACTAACACTTTCTATATCATGTTTATAATTTTTGCATACCATTTTCTGTGTGTTTTTGACACAGGTGAGAGCCAGCTTCAGCTTAATTACTACGCACGAAGTTGTCCAAAAGCAGAGGAAATCATCAAACAGCAAGTTATCAACCTATACAATAAACATCGAAATACTGCAGTTTCTTGGGTCAGAAATCTTTTCCATGACTGCGTCGTGAAGGTATTAATTTCAATATGTACATATGTATATCATTTCCAGAGATTTTACCAGTTAAATCAGCCATATATTGATGGTAGCTCGGATAATGCTAACAATTAAATTGCTTAATATTGCAGTCATGTGATGCATCGTTTTTGCTGAAAACAGTGAAAGGTATGGAATCAGAGCAGGCATCGGAAAGAAGCTTTGGCATGATAAATTTTAAGTATGTGAACACAATCAAAGACGCTCTGGAAAATGAATGCCCCATGACAGTTTCTTGTGCTGATATTGTTGCTCTTTCTGCCAGAGATGGCATTGAAATGGTATGTTGGTTCAACACTCCAGCTATTCAGAATGAGGACTATTTCTGAAAAATAATTTCCTGAAGTAGATATTGAGATGAATTATTACCTTGTTACAGCTGGGAGGACCACACATCGAAATGAAAACAGGAAGGAGAGATAGCAAGAAAAGTTATTTCACAGAAGTGGAAAATTTTATTCCTAACCACAATGATAGCATTTCCAAAGTTCTTTCTGTTTTTCAATCAATTGGCATTGATGTTGAAGGGACTGTCGCTCTTCTAGGTATGCGTCTATCTAACATTAAAGTGAAAATCTTTACCAAATGATAGGAATCAAATATGATAATATGGCTTTTTCCTGTGTGTAGGTGCTCATTCTGTAGGAAGTTTTCACTGTGTAAATCTGGTACACAGACTGTATCCCACAGTAGATCCAACTTTGAATCCTGCGTACGCAGAATACCTGAAAGGCAGATGTCCGACGCCGAATCCATCTCCAAAGGCAGTGCTGTATGCAAGAAACGACAGAGAAACACCAATGATACTCGACAACAGCTACTACAAGAACTTATTAAACAACAAGGGTTTACTTATAGTTGATCAAGAACTGGCTTCTGATCCGAGAACAGCTCCATTTGTTGAGAAGATGGCGGCTGACAACGGCTATTTCCGCAAACAATTTTCCAGGGCAATGGCCTTGTTATCAGAGAATAATCCACTTACGGGAGACCAAGGGGAAATAAGAAAAGACTGTCGCTATGTCAATCATTTTTCATATGTAAAATGATTGACAAACTTGTACTAAAGATTGTGATTGAAAGAAAATGGGTTGACAGGAGTGTGGGAGTAGATTCAATCACAATCAATGTTTATAAATAAAAATTGAATAAACTTCATGAGATAAAGCTAAAAAAAGTAGAGAGTATGTGTTTGTATGTTTTATACAATAAATATAAGCCTCTTTTTACAAGTCGTTTGGGACAAAAAAAAAATGAAATCTAACTATAAATTTATTTAACTAGATTAATTTAAAAAATACATGAAATAAAAACAATTTAAATGAAAAAGGATTATAAAAAATAAGAGAAAGAATAAACTATCCGGAGACTGTTAAATAACTGAATCATATCAAGAGGAAAAGTATAAAACATGATTTAATGAATAGAGAGATGCAGTTACAACGTATGGACTCGATCAACAAGGGGTTTGCTTAAGCGAAAATGTAATTGACTTCAAAAAGACTGGGAAAAAAAAAAGAAATCCTATAAAAGTTTCAAAAACCAAGAAAAAAGATACGGTTTAAATTAAAAAAAATTAATTCTATTATGATACGGGAAGTTTTAACGCATACCTCTCATGAGATTTTAACACTTAAATAAATATTTGAGAAAATATATATTTACTTTCTCTGGATCATTAGTTAACCATCAATTTTTACTTAAATGATTATAATATCCTTAATTGTTTTAAAGTTAAAATTTAATAAATTCAATTTTTGATTTATATAATATTTAAAAGATTAAAATAATTAAAATTTAATTAATAATTTTAATTTATATTTATTAAAATTTAAATTTTACTTAATAATATTTTAATTTGACCATTTTAGTTTATATTTATTTATTATTTGTTAAAATTAAGAATTTAATTAATGATAATATAATTTGACAATTTTAATTTATATTTATTTAAATTAAGAATTTAATTAATGATAATTTAATTTTTATTCATGTACCATATTTATTTAAATTCTAAACCTTAATATGCAAAACGACAGCCTTTTTAACTTGACAATTTCAATTTTTAATCATGTATCATATTTAATATTTATTCAAAATTAAATTTTTAACTTTAAATAAATATAAATATAAATTATTGTTAATTAAATTTTTAATTATTTTAATCTTCAAACATTATATAAATTAAAATTAAATTTCTTAAATTTTAACTTTAAATTAATTAAGGGTATTATAGTTTTTCAAGTATAAATGGATGGTCAACTAAAAGTTTAGATAAAGTAAGTGTGTCTTCCCTTAAATCTTTTATCTAAGTGTTAAAGCCTCAAACTTCAAGGGAGGTATGTGTTAAAACCCCTTATAATACGGTGAGATCTGTACGGACTTGTAATACTTTTGTATCTAAGTGATTTGTTATGCCCATTTAAACACAATTATTTAAGTTTAATTTCAAGTTAAAGCTTTTAAATCAAGTGACAATTTAACATAGTTTCATACTAGTTTTGATTTCATATTCTTGTTTTCAAATCCTTTCAAGCTTAACTATTTCTGTATTTAAAATCATTATATATATATATATATATATATATATATACACGATTAACTCTCATCTTGTTTTTCGGAGATTTGAAAAATGGAATTGTCGGATGGATGGTTACAGAACAGAGCAGAGGGGAAATATCTCATCTTGCTTCTGCGTACTCTGTTTAATTGCTCTGTTTTTATGGTTCTCTTATGTGGTTTTCTTCAGGTTTTATTGCCATTTGTTGAATTTTTCTGGAATTGGAAGTACTGAAAGAACCAACAATGATCAGCTTCAACATACTTGAGGCCTCTAGGATCAGAGGAGTTAAAGAGGTTTTTCTAGGTCTCAAGGAATGTCCATATCAACCAATTTCAAGCAGTCTAAACATTGGCTATGATTGGACAAACATATGAACTTTAATGTCACTGTAGTCCTCTTCTCGGTTCAAAAGGGAAAAAGAATAAAGATTCACTGCTATAGTCCAAGTGACTCTACAAAATCCAAGGGTCTGCAGAGGAACTCCAACCGCCAAACTTCCATGAAGTGCTTCTCATTGTAACTGCTTCTGTATGCGAAACATTCTGCAAGCCCAAGATTTTTGCATGTTAGAATTTACTATATTTGACTATGTGTAGTATATATATGTATATATGCAAATGTCCAAATTTTAATCAAGGGCAAGGATTTTGCTTAGACTGACCTTAAAACAAAGATTTCTCTCTATATCACAAACTGGGAAATCAGAAGGGCAGCAGTGTTTCAGATCCCCACAACATACAGCAGATTCCAACGGGCAACAACCCCACCAAAAACATATTTTAGGAACTGGCAATCCCAAAACACAACAGCAGGTTTCTCTTGGGGAGCATTCAGTGAAAAAATCACATTGAATCGGACCTGGGGGGAGTGGCGGATTTGGGCCGGTCTTGATGGGATATGAAGCTCGCTTGTTGATACCGCAGAGACCTTCGGGATTTTCAGCCTTGCGTTCAATGCAAACATATCCTTCCATTCCCCAACCTGCTCCCCAGGAATTCTTCACAATCCAATAATTCCATGGAACTGATGATATAACGTACCCCACGATTAATACATCATGATCCAGAGAAGTTGAACAAGGACCACTGAATAACCCCTGGCACACATTTTAAGGAATTATAATAATGGTAATGAAAGAATTAATAGAAATCTACTGTCATATAGATGATAAATAGGACTTACATGATGGTAAAACTGGAATACTCGATCACTGGCACATATGCTTGCGCTCACAGGTTGTGTTGCTACAGCTTGTAGTAATAGGGTCTCGTTATTTTCTGGCACGTCTATGTAACCATCAATTGTCACAATATGCTTTTTAGCCTGCAACACAAATTTAGTAATGATTAAAATATAGGATTACGAGGGGAGGAGAATGTCTCAGAAATATAAGTACGTATTACCTCATCCTCGTAGCATATCTCTTCATGACCGAGATATGGGTAATTCTTTTCAGTGTTGATTCCATGATTGTCTATGACGAACTGATATGCATTGTTCACCAATCCACCCCGACACCCATTATTGTATTTTAGATCGCAATCAATCAACTCTTGTTCCGAGAGGCTGACAAGAGAGCCTGTGAAAATCTTATTTATACTCTCAATAGCACCAGTGGCTGCAAATGACCAGCCAGCACCTGGCCAATACAACAACAACAACCATAACAGCAATATTCATTTCTGATTTCATTAACAGGTAATTCGTCAAAGATATTAAAGAAACTTGAAGAAACAAGACAGTTTGATTTAATTTGAAAACTTTTAATTCAGCATACCACAACTCCCTTGATCCTTGACATCGGTCACTGCTCCTTTCTCCCACCAATCGAAGCTTATCAGGAATATCGCCAATGTAAGGGGGCGCTTGAACATTTTTCATGCCAAGATTAGGGGCAGAAGGAGAGAGCCGTAGATGAGAGGCCTTGAATTCATGGTGAGTAAGATCAGCGAAGGCGTTGAGTGAAAGAGTAAAAGTGGAGTTGCCAAGATTGTTGTGTTGAGTAACAAAAGCGTAGTTGTCTTCAAAGACTTTGAATCTGTGTTGCTTTTCTTGGTGTGACGAATACGTTTTACCGTGTTGCTTGCACCAAGTTTCAAAGAGCTCAGCGGTATATGAACAAGAATTGAGAGGGATGGCTGACAAAAAGAGAACGGAGAGAAGAAAGAAACCAATGAATAAATTCATGGTTGCAGAGAAAGAGAAAGCCGGAGATTGGGAGGAATTGGGGACTGCGGCCAACAGCTTACAGCAGCCTGCAAAAACGGATTTTATTGAAGGATTGTCTAATGACAACGAGTCGTAATAAAATCAAATCAGAATTGAATCTTGAACGGTGAATGAATGAAAACCATGATGCAAGAACAGAAACGAGGATTGAATCTTTCTTGAACAATGAATGCATGAAATTAAACTATGAGCGATTAATTTTACCTGGCGGCTTCAGCACTCGGCGAGAAAACAGCCAGAAAAATCCACTCAATCAAGGACATGCAACTACAGAGGATTCTCAAGTGAACTCTCTCGAATTCAGAATGCAGAAAAGATCATAACAATTAGTCAGCTCTGTAGATAATATTATATAACCCTGAGAAACGAAAGCCAAATTGTAACTGATTTTAACAAACTTTTCCAGCCACGTAAGCAGCATGTAACTGCCTGAACTGAATTCTACAACAAACTTTTAACAGTTAATACGGTTAAAATAATGAAGTCTACTCCAATACTTTTACAGCGTGGATGCAATTAGTAAGTGTTAAATACCCAACATTCTAAAACATGTTTTATAAACTGTATGTCAAATGATATAATATTGATTCATAGTATATGTAGTAAATAATGTTGCAAAATTTATTATTCAATAAGGCTAATACTACTCTTTTAATTTTATTTTCAAAATTAAAAAGAAGTTTGTAGTACTCTAAATTAGAGAACATAATTGTGAAAATGATTTCTTTTTTAATAGAAAAAAAAATTAGGTATCAATTAAGAGATTTTACCAGTTAAATTAACTAGCACCAAAAATATGTAATTGGCATAACAATTTTTCATAAAATGAATTTAATATTAAATACTTAATATAAAATACTAAAAATATAACTCAAGTTTAATGGATCGAGTGCCAAAATTTTTCTTCTCAAAATTATGACTCTAATATTGACTATACATATTTTCCAAAAAAAGAGAGAGAGAGAGAGATACGTTACTTGATGAATTTATAGTATTTTGTTTATGGAGTGGGGGTGAAATGGTGATAATTTTTCAAATTAATAATCACACCATTCCAAACAGTACTTAAGAGTTTTCTCAATCTTCCTAACTTTCTTTAATAATCACACCAGAAACTGACCACAAATTTCACGGCCATAAATTAAAGCTGTGACTGAAAATGCAGCCAACAGACAACTAGACAAGTGAAGGAGAAAGCTATTGGAGACTGGTTAGACAAGCTTGAAGAGTTGTGCTATGACATACAGGACTTGCTGGATGAGTGGAAAACTGAGATTCAGAAGTTGCAAATGGAGAAAGTTGAAAATGATTCCAAGGCTGAGAATAAGGTATGTTCTCTCATCCCCTGTTATCACTCTTCTCCAAGGCAAGTTGTAAGGCGTCATGACATTGCTACCAAGTTTAAGAACTTAAATCAGACGCTAGATAATATTGCTAAGGATCGAAAGATATTATGAAAAATGAAATCACCATATATATGTACAATAATGTATACATGAACAGTATTGTATACATGAATAATGTATATACCGTACGTGAGCACCAAAAGATAAAGCTTACTTTTGGATTTTTGAAAGAAAAAATTTAAATATTAGGGACTATATAATTAGAATAATTTATGGAGTTTGTATGGAAGGAGAAAGAAGAAATCGTTATAAATATCTTACTCTTCTCACTATTCTAAGCATCGCAAAATCATCATTTAAAAACTCATCTAACGAGAGAAATAATTATTTTTCCTTTATAGTATTATTTACTTTGAGAGTTATTTTTCTTACATCAATAGAGTATGAGATGCTCTTATTTATAGAGTTATTCTCTCCTTGTAATTAGGAAGAAAGAGAATTGTAACCCCCATTTTATTAGAGTAAAATACTCTTATATTTATCCGTGATTTTTATCCTAATTTATTTAAGGATTTTCATACAAAATACTTGTCTTGATTTATTTTATTATTTTATTTTACTATAGTAGAGTAAAACCTTCTGAATACTGCTATATTCACCTCCTACATAATCCTTATTTTTATTATTTTCTCAATTTCACTTTATTTGCCAATAATCAACCCATAATTTCTTAACAGATATTTTCCATTAGCTTGAAGGAGAGCATCGAAAAGCTAGAACCACAAAAAACTACTTCATTTATTGATTTCTCAAAAGTTCGCGGAAGAGATCACGGTAAGAATAAGATAGTAGACTTCTTGTTGGGTGAGAGCAGTGGAGTGGAGTCCCTCCCCATCATTTCACTGTAGGGAAAACTATTTTTGTTCGGTTAGCTTACGATGATGATAGGATTATACTCATTTTCGTGAAAAGAATTGGGTGTGTCTCTAATCCGTTTGATGGTTTAGGAACTTGAATATCTGGTTGCTTCAGGAAATTAAGTTGAGTTGGATGCTATATTGCAGCGCATAAGTCAAATTATCAGAACAAAAAGGTTTTTCCTTGTCCTATTGGTGATGTGTGGACAGAAGATGCCAACAAGTGGGAAACAATTGAGAGACTGTCTTCCGTATAGTTGTCAGGAAGTAGAATTTTATTGACCACACGCAACAAGAATGTTACCAAGAGAATGGAAACCACCAAGATGACCTTGGTAGGAAAATTACCTGAGAAGGAATGTTTGTCATTGTTTAGTCAAGCATTTCTAGAAAGACCAAACAACAATGTGATAGAATTGGAATATTGGAAGCTATTGGTAGAGAGATTGTAAGAAAGTGCAGTGGCTAATTGTCACTTGATGTAAAGACTGGGAAGTTTGCTGAATCTAAAACAAGAGTTGAACAATGGCAAATTAAGTGTCTTAGATAGTGAGATGTGAAAATTAGAAGAGATAGAGAAGGGACTTTCCCCACTTTGCTTATGAGCTATTATGATTTGTCGATCACTAATTTGAGAAAGTGTTTTTCATATTGCACCATCTTTCCAAAAGATTATAATTAGATAGAGAAGGATAAATTGATCAAGTTATGGATAGCATAAGATTATCTTAGAGTGAAAGAAATTAAGAGAGAAGATATGGAATTAGTTGGTCAAGAGTATTATCATGCATCTTGACTTTGCTCAATATCTTAAAAAAAAATAATGAGTGCCTAAGTATAGAAGTTGATGCCATATCTGGTAATTTGGGGCTCGCTATTCAGAATGTTTGACATTCAATGGTAAAACTTAAAACAAATGGCTCATTCCCTATCTGCGTTTTAAATGAGACAAAGATTGCTGAGCCTTGTGATTGAATTAATGTTATAAGGATATTCAGACCAGTGATTTTTTTTTTTTCCAAATCTTTTTTATGAATTCTCATGTATAAGCACCATGGATATTTGACTGCCTTCTTTTAGTATTTTAAGTGTTAAATGGGTCGAAGAAATCCCAAAAGGACTAGGGAAAGTTAATCAACTTGAGGCATTTAATAAATATAAAGACTATTTCACTCAGGCGCTATACGTCAAAAGGAATAGAAATTAACTAATCTTAGAACATTAAGTGAATTTCCTGTAAGTGGTAGTGGCCAGTGTAGCAAAGCATGTACCATAGAATGTTTGAAAATTTTCGGGTACCTTGGAGGGCAATATCTTAAAAATAAGAAAGTCGGGGAAAGCTAAAGATATTGATGAAGTTAAATATGCAGATCTCAAGAATAACATAAATCTCCTTCATTTGTGCTTAGATTTCCGTACCTAACAAAAAGAGTGAAGGCTGGATAAACTTGTTCTGGAAGACTTAATTACAACTACCTCCGAATCTAGAGTACAAATTAAAGCAGGATTATAGCCAATCATTAACTAACTTGAAGTTATTAGAGATAGTTATTCATGGAGCTTGGAGCTAGCGTTTGCCTCCGATACTTTAGCAAACTTGCCATCCCTTGAATCACTCAAGATGAATCATATGGATAAAAATTTATACATGGTGGGCGGAGAATTTTTGGGTGAATCAGATGATAATAATGTTACCTTCCATGCCTGGATTAAATTCTCTGATGTTTGAAACTATTTTGAAATGGGGAAAGTGGGATTAAGAGTTTTTGGGAGGAGAAGATATTATGATCATGCCACTATCTGCAGTTTCGTAATTGTCAACCGATAGAGGCCCTGCCGGATCACATTCTTCAATCAACACCTCCACAAAAATTGGCGTTCTAGGCCTGCATGCAGCAATTTGAGAGAATGTTATGAAAAGGGGAAAGGAGAGAACGCGCGTACTGGAACAAGTTCTCTCATGCACATTCCTAAAGTCTTTTTTTGTGACTTCTGAAAGAGTTCGAGTGAAGGTCGATTCAATAACTAAAAATCAATCCTAATTAAGGTAACTAATTAATTTATTTCTTTTCCTACGCACCTTTTTTTAGTCTTAACTTTTATTTACAATCAGCTACAATATATTCTTAACCTTAATAGAAGAATTTGCATGTTAAATATTATATGCTGAATCAAAATGATGCACATATTACGATTAGTACTGGGAAAGAAAACAAAATCGCAATATATATATGCACACACACAAATATACTCATCCTAATTTGTTGTTTACTTTGTTTTTTTTTTCCCTGCTTCTGTTGATTCCTTTGTCAGAGAGTGACTAATCTGGATGTAGTTGGGGCTTGGGTTTTTATCGGTTGATCTTTTTTTTCAGTAAT
The DNA here is from genome assembly GCA_028052125.1 of Melia azedarach. Classification (NCBI taxonomy): domain Eukaryota; kingdom Viridiplantae; phylum Streptophyta; class Magnoliopsida; order Sapindales; family Meliaceae; genus Melia; species Melia azedarach. The sequence goes on along the minus strand of CM051398.1, from coordinate 1,156,120 downwards.
CCCGTTCAATTATTAGTAAAAAAAACTTAATAATTCTACCCGTGGATGTAGGCCTAAGGCCGAATCACGCAAATTTCTTTTGTCTTGTATTTTTGTCTATGCATGTCAATTTCTAATTATCTAAATAATGTTGTTATATATTAAAGATTTGCCCGAGGATAGGCTGTTATAAATTTCAAACTGATCAAAACAAAGTCTTGAATGCCTCCAATTAATGCAATACATTGAGAGTATATTTTGGTTACTTTTCATCAAGGAAAGCTCATCATTATTATGAAAAGACATACCCCATGAATTTCTAATTAAATGAAAAAATGACAACATAATATTCGCGTTTCTCGATCTTCAAAATATCATCCATCTCAGAAGCGATTGTTTAACGGAAAGGGATTAGTCATATACTGGCCTCTGATCTGAGAACAGCTCCTTTAATTTCTTGAGAAGATGGCTACTTCCATCAACAATTTTCCAAGGCGATGGTCTCATTACCAGAGAATAAAACCAGTTATGCTAGACCAAGGAGAAATAAGAAACTAATCTTGTGTTGTTGTTAAACTATGTCTAAAGCATATATAGATTAAAATGAATGTCAAAACCTGTACTAAAAGCTCTACGAGACTTGGATCCCTTGCTAACCTAAGTCTCTGTTGATCATTTTAAAATTTCCCTAGATGCATGTCACATATTTTTTATTTAATGACCAAAATATCTTTCTTATTTTTATTTTATATTTAATTTTTAAAACTATTCTATCTTTACTGATATTTTATTGTGATATAACAATTATTATAACACTACAAAAAATATATTTATCTCAATACTTATTTTATCACAGTAAAATATCGACAAAAATATAATAATTAGATGAAATATCCCTCAATTTGTTGCGAGGGGCCTAAATCATTTTCTGTTCACAAAATCAAGAACATATGTATTGCAGATAGTGTGAATCTGATGATACCATATGTGTATCCAGTTATAAAGTTGAGATTTGATGTTTATTCATAACGGTCATATACATGTAAGATAATTAACTATTTATTAATGAGTGATGAAAGCTGGGATATCTTATTTACTCAGAATACATACATAACAAATAGATTGTGATGGAACAATGCAAGAAAACGACACAATGAACATGGAGGGACAAACACAGATCCATGGATCGAGGATCTCTGTTATTATCATGTGCGAGAACAGGTGTTGACTCAATTTCTTTGCATATAATAAAAGGTCTTAAAAAATTAATTAGGGTAATAAAGTTCAAATTATTATAAATAATTTCTTCCACTATAATAAGTGTGTTGGGTAAATGTTAACATTTAATATTTTTAAGTGTGTTGAGTAAATGTAAGTAATGTAGAGAATGAAAATTATCTATAACATCTCTTGATTAATTTTGAATATCATATTAACCCCTTATATTCAACTATAAATACCTTATAATTCTTCAATTCAAATACTAAGAATTTGAATTACTTACATTTACTTAACATTTAATATTCTTAAGTGTGTTGAGTAAATGTAAGTAATGTAGAGAATGAAAATTATCTATAACATCTCTTGATTAATTTTGAATATCATATTAACCCCTTATATTCAACTATAAATACCTGATAATTCTTCAATTCAAATACTAAGAATTTGAATTACTTACATTTACTTAACATTTAATATTCTTAAGTGTGTTGAGTAAATGTAAGTAATGTAGATAATGAAAATTATCTATAACATCTCTTGATTAATTTTGAATATCATATTAACCCCTTATATTCAACTATAAATACCTGATAATTCTTCAATTCAAATACTAAGAATCATCCTCTCAATTGAGCAAATAGTTTTTTATAACACAAATGTTATTTTGATATATTAACATTTTATAATGTTTTATAATTAATACCGGAAGTATATATTATTGTTGTTACGACGCACTCCACAAATTTTACCCACCCCAACATAAATACAACTAACTATTTGTTGAGTAGTGTCTAAATATATCTTTGATTTTATTTTTCATATCATAATAAAAAAAATTAGGCTTAAATAAGGCAATATTATATTATTTATATGTGGGAGAACTATTTTCTTAACCAAACATGAGGCTCAAGAGCATTAAAAACCGTACACAGTCCGTCACGGTTTTGTTTTCTGGCTTTTCAACCCAAAACGCGTCTATTAGGGGTTGGAACTTACTATCTTATATACCCAGCATCTCTCCCGTACTTTACCAATGTGGGATTTGCCTAGGGTGTCACATACACCCCCCCTTAGGGACTCAGCGTCCTCGCTGAGATTTACCCCACCATCGCTCAAGAGAACACGCGAAATAGCTCTGATACCAATTGTAACAGCCCAGCCCACAACAGATATTGTCTGCTTTGGGCCTGTGTGCCCAAAGCAGACAATATCTGTTGTGGGTTGGGCTGTTACAATTGGTATCAGAGCCACTTCGCGTGTTCTCTTGAGCAATGGTAGGGCAAACCTCAGCGAGGACGCTGAATTCCCTAAGGGAGGGTGTATGTGACACCCTAGGTAAATCCCACATTGGTAAAGTACGGGAGAGATGCTGGATATATAAGATAGTAAGCTCCAACCCTCAATAGATACGTTTTGAGTTGAAAAACCCAAAAACAAAGCCGTGACGAGCTGTGTGCCCAAAATGGACAATGTCTGTTGTGGGCTGGACTGTTACAATAAAATTATAGACGGCTAGAATTTTACCAAAACTTTGACATCGATTTCTTTTTTTTCCCCAAAAATATTACGTCTCTCATAAGCAAATTTGTTGATAAAATCTTATGTAATCTTAAAAGGGACTAGGAACACATGATCAAGGTTGTGTTGATCAAGTAAGAAATCTTATTTTAAAAATAAAAAATAAAATAAAATCTTACACAAATCTCAAAACAGGCGAACATGAGCCGGTTTTAAGAGAAAAAAATAAAAGGAAAAATAAAATAACATTTTAAATGCAATTCAATTATGCATATACAAATAATAAATGCAGGAACTTTCCTTCAACAAGATTTATGTCCATTTGTACATTTATACACCGATAATCACGTGGTAATCGGAAGATGCTTTTCTATGACTTACAAATATCAAAATTCAAATAGATGTAAGGCAAGAGATTAAAGGAAATGGGTCATAGGCCATTAATGACTGCAAAAATATTTATATTGCACGACTTTCCAATGCGAATGCAAGAGAAAAGTTGACTAAAAATGCATTCACATGACTGGCAAAAATAAAATATGATTATGTATTATTAAGAGAGAGAACGGATACATGGATTTGGACAACTGTGATTTGACAATAAAAACTGAAAGAAAAAGAAGGATTGTCACCACGCAAACAAGCAGAGAATTTCGGTTTCAAAATCTTGAATTCTTTGATCAATTACTCTCTTTTCATTATGGCTGAAGCACTTGTTTCCGTAGTGTTGGATCAATTGGCGTCAATACTTGTTGAACAGGTGAAAGCAAAGGTAAAACTGGTCGTGGGTGTTGAAGAAGAAGTCAAGAAGCTCACCAGCAATTTCAGGGCCATCAAATCTGTGCTCGAAGACGCAGAGAACAGACAAGTGAAGGAGAACGCTGTGAGAGATTGGCTGGACAAGCTCAAAGACGCATCCTATGACATAGAAGACGTGCTGGATGAGTGGAAAACTGAGGTTCAGAAATTGCAAATGAAAGAAGTTGAAAACGCTTCCCAGTTTAAGAAGAAGGTACGTTCTCTCGTCTTGCGAAATGACATTGCTGACAAGATTAAAAACTTAAATAAGATGCTAGATGATATTGCTAAGGAGAAAGATATGTTCGGTTTTAGCTTGACGGGGACCATCAAAAAGCTAGAACCACAAAAAACTACTTCATTTATTGATATCTCAAAAGTTCATGGAAGACATCAGGATAAGCACAAGATAATAGAATTGTTGTTGAGTGAGAGGAATGAAGGAGTGGAGTCCCTCCCCGTCATTTCACTAGTAGGCATGGGGGGCATAGGGAAAACTACTCTTGCTCGGTTAGCTTACCATGACAATAGGCTTAATACTCATTTCCATAAAAAGATTTGGGTGTGTGTCTCTGATCCGTTTGATGAGGTTAGGATTGCTAGAGCAATCCTTGAATCTCTACAAGGTGCTGCAACAAATTTAGCTGAATTGGATGCTATATTGCAGCACATAAGTCAAACTATCAGAACAAAACGGTTTTTCCTAGTTCTGGATGATGTGTGGACAGAAGATGCCAATAAGTGGGAACAATTGAGAGACTGTCTTCAGTCTGGTTATCAGGGAAGTAGAATTTTACTGACCACACGTAAAGAGAATGTTGCCCAGATAATGGGAACCACTCACATGATCTCAGTAGGAAAATTACCTGAGAAAGAATGTTGGTCATTGTTCAGTCAAGTTGCATTGGCTAAAAGGACCAAAGAACAATGTGACAAATTAGAAGATATTGGTAGAAGGATTGTAAGAAACTGCAATGGCTTGCCGCTCACTATAAAGACTCTAGGAAGTTTGTTGAGCTTAAAAACAAATGTTGAACAATGGCAAAGTATCTTAGATAGTGAATTGTGGAAATTAGAAGAGATAGAAAAGGGACTTTTCCCTCCTTTGCTTTTGAGCTATTATGATTTGCCCTCCAATTTGAGAAAATGTTTTTCATATTGCTCCATCTTTCCAAAAGACTATAAGATCGAGAAGGATAAACTAATTAAGTTATGGATGGCACAAGGTTATCTTAGAGTAAAGGGAAGAGAAGATATTGAATTAATTGGTGAAGCGTATTTTGAAAACTTAGCAAAGCGTTCATTCTTTCAAGATTTTGAGACAAAAGATGAAGACGGTAGCATAATAAGTTTCAAAATGCATGATATAGTGCGTGACTTTGCTCAATATCTTTCAGAGAATGAATGCCTAAGTATAGAAGTTGATAGTCCAACAGTGTCTGATCAGTTGGAGTTTGCTAGTCAGAAAGTTCGACATTCGATGATAATACTTAAAGAAAATGGCTCATTCCCCATCTGCCTTTCAACCAAGGCAAGATTGCGAACTCTTTTGGTTGAATGTGAGGATAGAGTTTTGACTAAATGTGAGGATAAAGTTTTGGCTAGCAATATTCTTTCACAATTGTTCTATAAATATAGATGTATAAGGGCGATAGATTTGGGCAACTTATCCGATTATTTAAATCAACCGATCAATGACATTCCAAGAGGAATAGGAAAATTAATACATTTGAGGTATCTTGCTTTGAAAAAGGATTTCGAAATAGAACAATTGCCCGAGGAATTGTGTGATTTGTATAATCTGCAAACCTTAGACATTTCTTGTTTAAGAAAATTAAGAAAACTACCTGAAGGGATAGGAAAGTTAATCAACCTTAGGCATTTAATAAATTTTCAAACGCCGTTAAAGTATTTGCCGAAAGGATTTGAGAGATTAACTAATCTTAGGACATTAAATGAATTTCCTGTGAGTGGTAGTGACCATGGTAGCAAAGCATGTACCCTAGAATGTTTAAAAAGCTTCAGGTACCTTCGAGGGTCTCTTATGATAAGACGGTTGCGGAGTGTGACAGGTATAGCTGAAATTGAAAATGCAGATCTCAAGGGTAACAGAAACCTGCTTCATTTGGAGTTAGAGTTTTTCAGCCACCAAGGAAAGGAGAGGCCAGATACAGATGTATATATTCTACAAGCCTTGCAACTACCCTCAAACCTAGAGACGTTGAAGATAACGTCCTACAAAAGCAGGACTATGGGCAATCATTGGATGGTGTCGTTAACCAACCTGAAGGTATTAGAGATGAGTTTTTGCAGTGACTTGCAGCGATTGCCTTCTTTAGGAAGTTTGCCGTCCCTTGAATCACTGAAGATATCTTATGTGGACTGTCCACGCAAAGTGGGCCAAGAATTCTTGGGTGAATCATCAGTTGTTGCCTTCCCTAAATTAAAATCTCTGTTGTTTTATACCATTTATGAATGGAAAAGGTGGGATTATAAGTTTTCGGGAGGAGAAGAAATCGTAATCATGCCATGTCTTCGTTCCTTGAAATTTTATCGTTGTCCCGAGTTGGAGGCACTGCCAGATCACATTCTTCGATCAACAACACTAGAGGAATTGGAGATTCGAGAATGCCCTAAGCTAGAAAAACGTTATCAAATGGGGAAAGGAGAAGACTGGGACAAGATCTCTCATATTCTCAGAGCCTAGCTATTTATTTTCTTCATAGATTGTTGCGTGTTTGCCCTCTGGATGAAGTTGAAGAAACAAAGTGATAAATTCAATCCTCCTCAGGTAATTTCTTCTCTTTTTTATTTTTTTTGTTAAGTAACATATATCTCCATGGTAGCACCCTCTGATTATACAGTTCGGATGTTGATCTGCAGCTCCAAGGCTCCAGTTAAATTAATGAGATTAGGATTTGCATTGTGCATCTTTTAATGGGTAAGTTCTATTATGTCCCCTAATAATTTTGTGTCACTTCTTTATTTTACGGGGCCTTATTGTTTTCAGGCTCTGAAATATAATTTGGATGTTGATAAAAGTTGTTCAAGGCATCATTCCTCGTGTCGGCAATAAATAAATCCAATCAAGTTCTTATCCAAGACAATCTTTCAACCCCGAGTTTCAGCTTCGGTATCGCCGGCAGCATTAAGGACAGCTGTAAATATTTTTCAGAATCCCCTTATTAAAAGGTAGGCAATAAAGTTTTGGGAATTGAAAAGAAGACAGATCATTATCCTCATGATCAGTTCATATATAATATTATATATATATAATGTTTTTGTGCAAACTTAATTGCAGGCATAAACAAAGACTCTATTCACTGTACATGATCAAGCAAAAATGACACGGTTAATGTTGAAGGAACCACACTCTTGGAACTGGGCTGTAGTACTGACGCAGGCCCTGAGCAAGGCAATGCATATATGACTCAAGCCCAACAAGCACATCCTAGCCAGCTGAAGGGCAGTACTTGTGACAGTACAGGCTAGCAGCAGAAACAGTCACTACTACGATCAAATGCACAACCTTAGCAGAGAAGAAAATTAGACTATTTGATGGTGAAGATTATGCAATTTTGCTTAGAGTAGTATAGATCAAATTGTATTGTGTAAACTAGGTTTTGTTGCCACCTAAATCTCTTCGTATAAAAGGCAACTTTGTAAATTTTTCCATTTGAGCAGTCAATACTCATGTTATAAAATTTTACTGTTAATTTACGGATGATTTTGGTGGGTGATCATGAAAAGGTACTTGATAATTAATTTGTTTTCAAAATTTCTCCAGAATAAGGTTGAGAATTGGGGTTTGTTAGTTACACTTTTGTCCTTTATGTAAGTGAACCCGAATTTTTCATTGTTAGCTTTTTTTTCTCTCCAAGTTCCCGTCCATTCTATGTCAGAGAATGACTAATTTGGATGCAGTTGCTGCAAGTTTCTTCTTGTCCTTGATGATGTGTGGATAGAAGATCTCAATAAGTGGGAACAACTGAAAATTTCTCTTATATGTGCTCCTCAAAGAAGTAGAATTTTATTGACTGCGCGTAAGGAGAATGTCGCCAAAATGATGGGAATCACGAATATGATCTCATTAGGAAGATTGTATAAGGAGGATTAATGTTGGTCGTTGTTTAGTCAAGTTGTATTTTCCAGAAGGAGCACTAAAGAGTACGAAAAATTAGAAGGGCATTGGCAGAAAATTGTGAGCAAGTGCAATGGCTTGCCACTTACAGTAAAAACTATAGCAAGTTTATTGAGCCTGAAAGAAGGAATTGAACAATAGCAAAGGGTCATAGATATATAGTGAAATTTAGAAACTGGAAGAGATAGAAATGAGCCTTTTCCCTCCTCTACTTCTGAGCTATTATGATTTATGTTCTAATTTAAGAAAATGTTTTTGATACTGCACTATTTTTCCAAAAGATTATCTGATAAAAAAGGATAAATTGATTAATAAGTTACTGATGGCACAAGGTGATCTTAAAGTAGAAGGAAGGAAAGATATAGTGTTAGTTGGTAAAGAGTATTTTGAAAATTTAGCAATGCACTCTCTGTTTCAAGATTTTGAAACAAACCATGCATATGGTGAAATAAGAAGTTGCAAGATGCATGATATAGCGCATGATCACTTCGCCCAATTTCTTGCAAAGAATGAATGTTTAACCATAGATGTTGATGATCCTATTGTATCTGATCAACTGGAGTTTGGTAGTCATAGAGCTCGACATTCAATGCTGAGACTATCAAGAGATGGAAAATTCCTCTCTCTTAAATTTGACAAAATTGCATAATCTTTTTATTGAATGTTACAATGTTGATCTTTTGACAAGCGATATTCTTTCAAAATTGTTTGATAAGTTGATATGTTTACGGGTGATAAAAAAAATTTGAACAGTCCACGTCCTTTCGAATCAATTGAAAAAGTTTCAAGCAAAATTGGAAAATTAATATATTTGAGGTACCTTGCTTTGAAAAACTTTTCCAATATAAAAGAACTGCCCAAGGCATTGTGTGGTTTATATAATCTACAAACCTTAGACATTTCTTTTTGTATACGTGACTGGATAAGTTAATCAACCTCAGCCATTTATTAAATATTTGTACTCCTTCATTAAGTTATTTGCCAAAAGGAATGGAGAGATTGAGTAATCTTAGGATATTAAGTGAACTCCCTGTAAGTGGTACTGGATATGGTAGCAACACATGTACCCTGGACTGTCTGAAAAACTTGGAACGACCTTCGAGGGTCACTTGAAATAAAAGGGATAGGGAATGTGACAGATATTAATGAGGTTAAAAGTGCAGATCTCAAGCGTAAGAAAAACCTCCTTGATTTGGGTTTAAGTTTCGATGAGGAAGGAGAGAAAATGGTGAATGTTGAGAATGAAGTTGTTCTGGAAGCCTTGCAACCACCTCCAAACCTTGAAAAATTGGAGATATCAGTCTATGAAAGCGAGACTATGGCCACCCATTGGATGCTGTCATTAACCAACTTGAAGATATTAAAGCTATGTTTTTGCCGGAAATTGGTGCGTTTGCCTCCTCTAGGAAACTTGTCATCCCTTGAATCACTCTACATATCCGGTGTAGAGCGCCTAAAAAGATTGGGCAATTTGTTCTTGGGAATACAACGGGATAAAAACATTCTTATCTTCATCACCTTTTGTTGCCTTTCCTAAATTAAAATCTCTTGAGTTTCGAGAAATGGACGAACAGGAAGAGTGGGATTATGAGCTTTTGGAAGAAGAAGATGTTATAATCATGCCATTTCTTCATTCTCTGAAGTTTTACGGCTGTCCCAAATTAGAGGCACTGACAGATCACATTCTTCGATCAACAACAATGGAGAAAGTGGGGATATATGGATGTATTAATCTACAAAAACCTTACAAAAAGGGGAAAGGAGAGGACTGGCACAAGATCTCTCACATTCCTAACGTCCTAATTGTTAACTAACTATGAGAGGGTTGATTAATTACAAGGCTCCGCTTCATCCTTTACCATTGGAGACGACGACAATTTCAAAACTGCTAAATTCAACCACAGGGTAATCATTTCTTCTCCTTCTCCTTTCTATTTACATTTAATTTACAATCACTTGGAACATTCAGAGGCTAGGAACATGTGGGCGTATGAGACAGATTTAGCTATGATACTTAAAAATAATAAATTCGTGCCTAGATTATGTAATAAAGCAACTAGCTGTTGAAGTTTGATAATACCTTACGGCAACTCTGAAATAATGGAGGCCACGCAAATACAATATTTCTGCCATGATTGCAAGCACAGTTAATGCTTACAATCCTCAAATATATTATTCACTGTTTTAAGGTTTCTGCAGTGGGAAACCTACAAATTTTAATGTGGTTCGGCACAAAATTGTCCTACATCTATGGATTGCTGCAGATGTTTTACTAAGGAAAGAAAATATTACAAAATATTTACAATCCTCAAAACTCACAACTCTCTCAAGGAAAGAATTTCTCTTCCTTTTTCTCTCTAACTCAATTCTTTCCCTTTGGTTTTACAAATGCTAGCAAAAGGAGTACTTATAGTAGTAAAAGAGGAGGAATTATTTAGCCTCTTTTTTCAATATTCAACTACGATCTATAGCCACCCAATTTAGCCAACCACCAACTATATATAGCCACCCAATTATTAATTTACCATATAGGGGTTAACTATTTTTTTAATTTTGACAAGGTAATTTTTTTTCGTTAGCACGAGAATAAGAAGAAGATATGTTACTATAATCCTTAATCTCTTATTATCGATTTTCTTTAAAGTAAGTTGTCAAGCATCAAGGTGACAAATGAGTCATGTCGAGTTTACATGACCCATAAATAATAAGCTTCATAAGGCTTTCGAGTTAGACCTGCATGACAGTATAATAAAATAAATAAGGTTAGTCCAAATCATAGTATGGTTAGTATACATGTCATTCTGGCCCAACTCATTAGAAAATAGTTAAAGTATAGTCCAAAAGTCTATATAAACTATATGATATATACAAATGATACTCATGTACAGTGAATATTTCTACTGTATATGATGAATAGTAAATAATTTTTTATTGTTCTGAGATTGAACAGTAATCCGTGGACCTTTTTCTTGGCCCAGCACGATGTGATAACTGTTTACGACATAGGTCATAGGCTTTTTTGTGGCTCAACCCGCCCGTTTTACCACCTCGTAGTCATGACATTGCCACCATGATTAAAGACTTAAATAAGACGCTAAACGATATTGCTAAGGAGAAAGAAATGTTCGGTTTTAGCTTGAGGGAGAGCACCGAGAAGCTAGAACGAAAAACAACTACTTGTGTGATTGAGCTCTCCAGAGTTCATGGAAGGGTTCAGGATAAAAATGATATAGTAGACTTGCTGAGTGATGAGAGTACGCAGTAATGGAGTGACGCCCCTCCCTATCATTTCCATCGTAGGTATGGACGGCCTTGGGAAGACTACTCTTGCTCGCTTAGTCTTTAATGATGATATATAGAGCGGAGGCCCATTTTTATAAAACAATTTGGGTATGTTTCTCTGATCCATTTGATGATCAGATAAGGATTGCCAGAGCTATCCTTGAATCTGTACAGGGTGTTGCATCGAATCTAGTTGAATATGAAACTATATTGCATAATATAAGGCGAAATATTCAGAATAAAAAGTTTCTTGTTGTCCTTGATGATGTATGGACAGAAGATTCTACGAAATGGGAACAATTAATAGCTTGTCTTAAGTATGGTAGTCAAGAATGAATGTACGTCTAACTGTACGTAGAAGTTGATGATCCTATATATAGTGTCTGATCATCCGGAGTTTGCTAGTCAGAAAGTTCCACATTCAGCCATAATACATAAAATAGGTGGCTGATTAATTCCCTATCTGTCCTTCAAATGAAACAAAATTACGGAGTCTTGTTATTGGAAGTGTTGATAAAGTTCTGACTACTAATATACTTTCAGAGTTGTTTGATAAATTGACATGTTTAATTAGGGCGATAGAATTGATGTTCTAAGGCTGCAGAAAATTCAAGAAAAAGGGGAAAGGAGAGGACTGGAACAGGACCTCTCACATTCCTAAAGTCAATTTTTATATATGACGTCGGTGAAGTGGCGCGCAGATTGAAGGTCGGGTCTGGGTCAACAACGTAAAATTCAATCCTGAGGTGATTGGAAGAAGAGAAGATGGATGAGAGCTCTAGGCTTAATTAAAGAACGCCATAATGGACACAGGAGCTGCATTTGCATTTAAGCGGCAGGCAAAAGACAATGAGATCATATTATTATAATATTCAAATCCATGGACAAGGCTTATGCCTCGATCTATACGAATACACCGATCCACAATCGCATGAGCTTTTAAACATGAAATCAAATTAACCTCTGTGGCTTTGTCTCAGTGGCCAGAAGGCATGCCGTCCCATTGGGAGGACAAGTCTTCGAACCTTGTCAAAAGTAAGGTAGTTCTACAAATTGTGAAATTTTTTTTAGAGATATCTGGGTCGTCTTCTGGATACTGGGTGTCCTACAACTGTCCAATATCTTCTCAGTTAAATTTTAATAGATCCCTAATTATAAATATCAATAGAAATCTAACTTAAATACTAGTAGATTTATAATAATTAAAAATATATATATATATGAAATCAAATTAACGATGCTCATGATGTAAAGTGGGAGATTAAAAAAAATGAATTATATTTATTGGCGATCAATAAGTACTATATAAAAATTACGACTTTCTAAGTTGACTGAAATGGCATTTATGTGATAAATCATATTGTTATTTTTGGGAAAAATAAACTATAATATTATTTATTATTAAAAGATCATATATTATAATATACTTCTAAATTTTAAGAAACAGGCAAATGCCTCTGAGATTTTAGAGAATGTTGTCCATCCTCTAAATTTTGGGAAAATAGTTCTCGGTTTGACCTATTTTATTAATATCACTTTAGTCTCTAAACTTATCAAAATAATAAACTAAAATACACTTCTCTCATTACTAACAATCTAGCCTCTATATTTTCTCTAATATATGATAACATTAGAGACTAAATGTTAATCCTAAAATATTTTATTTTATTTTATTATTTTTAAAAAATTTAGAAATAAAATATTAAGTATTTGAATTAAAATTTTAATAATAAATTATCTCCCCTAAACCGTTAGTTGATCATCCAATTTTTATAAAAAGACTAAGATATCACAAATATTATCTTAATTTTTTGACCAAAACAAAACTTTTTTATTATTTCACATACTTATATATAAGTAATGTGAGTTTTATATTGTTTGAGTTTTACTATTTTATACCATGCATTATTTATTCATTATATAGTAAAATGACATAATAATTTTTTTAAACAAATTAATAAAAAATTTATTATCCAATTGATAATATAACATCACTTTATATGAGATATAAAAATTAAAAAATTTAATATTATAATTTTTTAATTTTTAAAATTTATAATAAGAATATAATTATTAATTTTTAAAGTATAAAAAATTAAAAAAATAATTGGTTACTTTTTTAGGAATAAATTATGTTTATAACACTAAAACAATATATGTTAGTTTAATTTATAAAAAAATATTGGATTTTGAACTAATTATTGTTAAAAGTTGTGAATAAATTGATACTATTAAATATTATTATTTTATTTTAAATTTTAATGATTGATTTGTACAAAATTAAATTATTAAATTGATAGAATATTTAAAAGTATCCTTAATTTTAACAGTTTTCTAATAGTCAATCAGATGAAGTATGTATGAATTTTTTTAAATTTAATATTTAAGTGTGAGTTTTATAAAATTTAAGGGAGATATATGTTAATTATCCAAAATATAATTAAGATCATCGATTATTAGATGTTATGAAACAAGTGGATCCACATTAAATATAAAGATGCTCTTCCATGACTAAAAAAATATTAAAATAAAAACGAATTATTGGTACCATACAAATTTTTTAGGAATGCAATGTATTCACATGCATGATAATTAATTATATTATAATTTTATATCATTAGAAAAATATAGAGCGAGTCACGGATAGCTGGGATTGGTCCCTGTGATTTGTCTATAAAATCTGAAGAAAAAAGGAAGAATTATCACCACAAAAATAAATTGACCATCGAGAATTTCAGTGAATTAAATATTCTTTGAGCAGTTACTCTCTTTTCGTTATGGCTGAAGCACTTGTTTCCTTAGTGTTGGAGCAGTTGGCTTCAATACTTGTTGCACAGACGGATGCAGAGGTGAAACTGGTCGTAGGTGTTAAAGATGAAGTCAAGAAACTCACCAGCAATTTCAGGGCCATTAAAGCTGTGCTTGAGGATGCAGAGAACAGACAAGTGAAGGAGAATTCTGTGAGAGAATGGCTAGAAAACCTCAAAGATGCCTCCTACGAAATAGAGGACTTGCTGAATGAGTGGAACACTGAGATTCAGAAGTTGCAAATGAAGATCGGTGAGGACGAAAATGCTTCCGACGCTCAGAAGAAGAAGGTATGTTCTCTCATCCCCTGTTACCGATTTTCTCCATGGCATATTGTCAAGCGTCGAGATATTGCTAACAAGTTTAGAAACTTAAATATGACGCTAGATAATAATGCTCAGATGAAAGATGAGTTCCATTTTAGCTTGGCAGAGAGCACCAGAAGGCTAGAACAACCAAAAACTACTTCATTTACTGATCTCTCAAAAGTTCATGGAAGAGATCGGGATAAGAATAAAATAGTAGACTTGCTGTTGAGTGAGAGCAGTCAAGGAGTGGACTCCCTCCCCCTGATTTCCTTAGTAGGCATGGGGGGATAGGGAAAACTACTCTTGCTCGGTTAGCTTATCATGATGATAGGGTTAATGCTCATTTCCACAAAAAGATTTTGGTGTGTGTCTCGGATCCGTTCGATGAGGTTAGGATTGCTGGAGCAATCCTTGAGTCTCTATAAGGTGCTGCAGCAAATTTAGTTGAATTCGAAAATTTGTTGCAAATGATAAGGCAAACTACTGGGAGGAAAAGGCTTCTTCTTGTCCTTGATGATGGGTGGACAGAAGATGCCAACCAATGGTAACAACTGAGAGATGCTCTTGTGCGTGGTTCTCAAGGAAGTAGAATTCTATTGACCACGCACAAGGAGAATGTTGCCTTGATAATGGGATCCACCAACATGGTCTCACTAGAGAAATTACCTGAGAAAGAATGTTGGTCATTGTTTAGTCAAGTGGCATTTTCTAGAAAGACCAAAAAACAATGTGACCAGTTAGAAGATACAGGGAGAAAGTGCAGTGGCTTGCCACTTGCTATAAAGACTCTAGGAAGTTTTTTGAGTCTAAAAACAAGAGTTGAACAATGGCAAAGGGTCTTAGACAGTGAGCTATGGGAATTAGAAGAGATAAAGGACTGTTCCCTCCTTTGCTTTTGAGCCACTCTGATTTGCCTTCTGATTTGAGAAAATGTTTTTCATATTGCGCCGTCTTTCCAAAAGACTATAAGATAAGGAAGGATAAATTGATCAAATTATGGATAGCACACGGTTATCTTAGAGTAAAAGGAAGAGAAGATATGGAATTAGTTGGTGAAGATTATTTTGAAAACTTAGCAATGCGTTCTTTCTTTCAAGATTTTGAGATAAACGATCACGATGGTAGCATAATAAGTTGCAAAATGCATGATACAGTACATGATTTTGCTCAATATCTTGCAAAGAATGAATGCCTAAGTACAGAAAATGATTATAATCTTGCCGTGCCTGATCGTTTGGAGTTTTCCGATCAAAAAATTCTGACATTCGATGATGTTGCTTAAAACACCTGGCCCATTCCCTACATATCTTTCAAAAGAGGCAAGATCGCGAAGTCTTTTAATTGATTGTCATTATTCTTATGATTTTCTGACTAGTAATTTTCTTTCAAAATTGTTTGATGAATTGAAATGTATAAGAGCGATAGATTTGATAGTACTTCTACTAATTTTCGTCATTCGACCTCGTTGAATCAAGTTCCGAGAGAAATAGGGAAATTAATACATTTGAGGTATCTTTCTTTGAAAGGAAGTTTAGACTTGGAAGAATTTCCTGAGGAATTGTTTGATTTGTATAATCTACAAACCTTAGACATCTCCTTTGTTACGAACTGATGAAACTACCTGAAGGGCTAGGAAAGTTAATCAACCTGAGGCATTTAATAAAAAGGGACGCTCATTTACGGTATATGCCAAAAAGATGGAGGGATTAACTAATCCTAGGACATTAAGTGAATTTCATGTAAGTGGTAGTCACCATTGCAGTGAAGCATGTGCCCTAGAATGTTTGAAAAGCTTAAAGAACCTTCGAGGGCCTCTGAAGATAAAAAACCTGGGGAGAGTACCAGATATTGATGAAGTAATAATGCAGATCTCAAGAGTTACAGAAACTTCCTTCATTTGGGCTTAAATTTTTTGAGCCTTTGCGACAATTTAGTAAGACATGAAGATATTCTGGAAGCCTTAGAACCACCTCCGGATATAGAGAAATTGGAGATATCGTTCTGCCATAGCAAGACTATGGACCATCATTGGATGGTGTCATTAGCCAACCTGAAGGAATTAGAGCAGGATTATTGCATTTTCTTGGAGCGTTTGCCTTCTTTGGGAAGCTTGCCATCCCTTGAATCACTCAAGATATCTCACATGCAAAGTCTACGCAAAGTGCGCCGAAAATTCTTGGGTGAATCAGTTAATAATATTGCCTTTCCTAAATTGAAATCTCTTGTGTTTGAGATGATTGATAAATGGGAAGAGTGGTATTATGAGTTTTTGGGAGCTGGAAGAGAAGATACTGTAATCATGCCTTGCCTTCGTACTTTGCATGTCTTCCATTGTCCCAGCTGAAGGCACTGCCTGATCACATTCCTCAATCAACAACCCTTGAGGAGCTGAAGATCTAGAAAAACGTTATAAAACGGGAGGGAAGAGGACTGGCAGAAAAACCTCACACATGCTTGAAGACGCCGATGACGAGTGACGACGATGAATACGATGAAGACACGGAGTGAAGGCCGATTCAATAACTTAAAAATCAACCCTCAGGTAATTTCTTCTCCCACTTCTTTTTAGTTCATTAATTTTTTTATTTACAATCGGCTAAAACATTCTTAATCCTCATTCTCAACCTCCAAAATTTGCGGGCGTAATTACATATCGAGCAAAGATGGCACTGTTAATCTTAATTAATCAATGATTTTGGTGGGTTAATTCTTCTCTTCTTTACCAGAGAGTGCCTAATTTGGTGTAGTTGGGACTGGTTTTTTAATTATCATATGTTCATTTCTTTTCGTAATCTCGTTTAATTATTAACAAAAAATTTCCAATGTCTCTGCTCGTGGACGTAGGCCTCAGCTAAGGCTGAACCACTTAAACTTTTTGGGCACGTCTACAATCACATTATTATTTGTGTTTTTAGTTTCTTCAAAATTTAGCAACCATGATTACATCGACATATATACATATATAGAAAGAATTAATAGATGACAGTATGTGGCATGTGAGCATGCAGCAGCATAATAATTAATGGTGAATGGAGGTGCCAAAAATGCCACAGACATTATCATATATAATAATAATATTCATTGATATGTATAGATTGCATTAATTGAGGATAAGAATTAATGTAAAACTCATGGCCCTTCAATTTTGTTGGGCAAAGAAAATAGAAAAGCTCAAGTCAAAGACTCAAATGGCAGGACTGATTCTGGAAATCCATACACAAAACTTCAACAAGAAGTTGTCAATTGCTGACTCAGAGTATGGACCATCACTAAATAGTACACTCTTTGAAATAAATTCCATTTCAAACTATACTACATAATAACATCTTAGTCCCTGACTTTGCTTACTTTTACACCAAATTTGTATATATCAAATATTTTGTTGATTCAAAATATTCTTTAAGATTAGGTTACATCCTTTTCGTAATTAAAATTGAAAAGTATAATAATAATTTGCTTATTTTAATAAGTTGAAGAATTTATTTAATTCAAGTAAAGAAAGTAATTCGTTCTTAGTAAATATATCAAAAATTTAAGGATCCAAATTCTACGATTCTAGTTTATATTTTTTTAATTATATCCTTTGAGGTTATAATTACATTATTGTATTTTAATTGTGAAAATTTCGTGTTGTAACATTAGTTTACCTATTTTTATAAGGACTAAGATTATATTTGATTCCAAACAAACAAATCAAACCTTATTAATAAAAAATAAAAATTCAGAAACTGAAATTTAACCACTCTATTTGATATTTCTCATATACTTTGCAATTAGTGATTATATTCAACAAATCTGAAATCTCGAAATCATAAATTTTTCTATAAATTAATAAAATCTTTGGGGGGAATCAATGAAATTTCTCATATATTCTTGCTCTGCAAGGGAACACTTGCTTCTTGAAGAATACATCATCCTTGATTCTCATGGAAGCTAATTTTCAGCCGTTGATCTTGTCTATGTGGCCCCAGAAAACTATCACTGTGTGGGCCTAATTTGCCCATTTGCAAAAGTGAAAAAGCAGGCCCACATATGGTTAGTTGCGCGCGGAAATGTTATCACAGAGTGTGGTCCAAATTAAGCACAAATCATAGAGTGTGGCCCATAAGAAGTAATAGAGAGGAGAAGCAATTTGATCATTGATTCAACTCATTCGGCTTAAAATCATCACACCAATTTAATTTAAGCCATATAGATTGATTTCGATTTGATCCCAAATTGAAATTTTCAACTGCTAAGTGGCCTATTGAACTTAATTCTTGGGGTCCCTAGGGTTTGAAAGTAATATGCTATGATTACTAGATAGCTTAACTTGTCAATGTTTTGAAACATACAAACACCAAGTTCTTCTTCAAGTTGTACCCCAAAAAGAAAAATGGTGTTAAAATCGTGATTCAAGTGGAGAAAATTTTGCCTTCATTGAATCAAATTCATTGATCATATATGATGAATCATACCATCATGTACGTTAAAGATACATCCTTAATACAAACCAAACTTTTGTTTAATATGATACAAATGAATTTTTTTTTTTAAAAGAAAAATTATTACTTAAACCAATTAACACAAAAATATAAAAACATATGAAAGTCAACTTTCAACACTAGAAAATTGTCTAAGCCAAAAACATGTCAATACCCAGATTACCAACTTTCTTTAAATGGATAGTGATGGGTTAATGACATACCATCCGTTTGTTTCCCATCACAAGCCAAAATAGAAAGGAAAGGAAAGAAAACCCTATCCTTTGAAGTTGTTTTACCAAACAAATACATGAAAATTATGGTCAACAAGAAGGTGGAAGCTAGATTGAATCTTGAAAAGTTGCAAATAGGTTTAAAAAACCATAAGATACATATTGGAATAAGAAACAATATCCAAGTGGTAGAACAAGTAGAAGTTGTCTGCTCCTTGTAAGCCAAAATTGGAACAATTGAACTTCCACTATGCACTTTAGATTTCCCATATCTTTCCTCCCATTCCATCGATTTATCTTTGTCCATAACCATGGATCCAAATCTCATTCATGTCTTTCCATTTCCATGCAATATACTTTACTTATAGAACAAATACTACTCAAAGTTTAGATAAATAATCTACTCGATGATCCAACTATTAGCTCAAATGGAATATCGAGTGTGAAAAAATAACAAGAGATAAAAAAGAATGTAAACTTGAATATAATCCGGTGAAAGTGATGCTCATTATATAATATGAAGAAGGAGAGTAGAACAAAATCATAGCTTCCACACCCAAATAAACCCAAAAAAGAACAAATTAGAACCAATACCTCCATTCATTTAGCTAGAGAAAACACATACAAACACACACCACACAAAGTAGAAAATGAAGTCTAACACAATATATTACCTATACATACACATAAATATTTATATATAATGCTAGTAGTGTTGTGGCCTTGTGGAATGTCATGTCATCTTCTAATAATATAGCAAAATAGCATCATCATCAGCTTCATCAAATGCTACAAAATTATGCTCTTCTCTCATTTCACCACCTTAGTTTCTAATAGTAATTATCATAATTAATGACCATACTTAACACCATTAATTAAAACCCACCAAAATTAAGATCAAAAAATCTCTCGATCTTCTCTTCGCTATTGGAAATTAGAGCTTGGAGTGTAAATAGCAAGATCCGGCCACCCATTATTACCTCCACTCCAACAACTTGAATCCCCATTATTCCCTTGATTCTCTGACCCGGATCCCCCACCCGGAAATGATTCCAAATTCGGACCCGACCCAAAATTCTCCCCGAAACTACCCATTTGCACCATTTTCAAAGCCGACCCACTTGAATTCATCCCATCAAGAACACTTCCAATCCCACCATTAGAAGCCAGGAGTGAGCTGAAGCTCCCTGTGATATCCAACATCTTATGATCAGGATCCACCCCCAAACCATACAACCTTCTCGGGTCAGTATCCGTACCGCCAACTGCTTCCTGTGATGGGGTGGCACTGCCAGCAGCGGTTCCAGGGCGTAAAGATTCTTGTCCTTTCCGGGTGGGGTTGTTGTTCCGGGGAGGATCGGGATCAGGCTTCTGCCGTTTCTTGGTGTTATTCTTCCGGGTACCTCCGCCGACGGGGATGTTCCTCAGGGCGCCGCCTTTGGTCCAGTAGCGCCGGCAGTTCTTGCAGAAGTGACGCGGCTGAGAGAGATTGTAGTTGTTGTAGTAGCAGAATTTCGTGTTGCTGGAATCACAGCGCGGGCATTTCAGCTGCTCCATCTCCGGAAAATGGGGTTTCATCGGCTGAAACGCCGTCGGATCCTGCATTTTTTTCTATTTCAAAGATTGGATTTTGACACTGAATTTGTATCTTTCCGACGATTTTCCAAACTGGGTTTCTATTAATTTGGACCAAGATGAACAAAAATCTAACTGTATAATGTTGAAAATTGGACAGTGAGAATTTTGCTGAGAGTTTTCGGGGAAAATTGGACAGTGAAAAAGTCGAAACAAGAAAGTTCTAAAGATCTGAATTTGGGATTACTGAACCTGAAAAGGGTCTAAAGAGAACACGAAAAGAAGACAGAAAAAGCAAGATATTTTTCAGACACAAAACCAAGTTTCCATGGAAGTGAAAGAAAACATCACTAACTCTACAGCAACAAACCCACAAAAGTTTCCAACTTTCACTCCAAAAAATTTCCAAACTCTGTACTCCAACAACAAACCCTCTAACCCAAAAACAAGCAAAAACCTTGAACTTTTACACGCAATCTTACTGAAAAAACTCGACTTTCCAACTGGGTTTCTGTTTTGAACTTCAAAAGAGAAGAATTCAGAGTCTGAAATCAAGATGAGAAAACGAAGAAGATGAAGATGATCTAATCTATATGTGTTGACGCGTGAGAGTGACCATTAAATTTAAGCACTGCTTCTTTGCCTATTTCTCACTCTCTCTCTATCTGAGGATATTTTTGGTCGGCTAGCTTATAGCCTGCGACATTCATCCACTAATCTTATAATTAATCAAAAAGTTAATTACTTTTTATTAAACTAATTAATTTTTAACAGTAATGATTCTGATGCTTAACTCTTTCTTAAGCATGGCCAGGCGTCAATAGCTTACAATTTTTTTTTTTTTCCTTATAGTCGAAAGGAGAGAACAAATGTCAACAGCTATAATGCTTTTGTTTCTCATTAATTTATTAGTGGGTATGATTAGCTATAAAGCAATGATTTATCCTCTTCTTAATTAAAAAAGAAAAAATAAAATAAAACAATTGAAAAGTGATCAAGAGTATTAATGCATGAGATTATAAAATTAGTAGTGTCATTAATCAAGCATTACGTATGTTTTATGCGACTAAAGTTACATACTAACAAATACTTATTTTATTGATTAATTTATAATAAATTTTAATACGAATATAACACATATTAATTATAAACCGGCCGAAATTTTTTTAAAATATACTATTAAAAAAGAAAGTACAATGGAGTCATATATTATAGCCCTAAATAATGCCTCCTAAGCTATAGGTTTCTAGAAAAATAACTTAATTAATTACCAAACACTAATAACACTTTTATTCTCCATTTACACTTTTGTCTCATGTGATCAAGAATGTTCGGCCACATATTAATTAAAAATTAAAAAAAGGAAAGATATGTATCACTTAAGATCCCTCAATGTTTGTGTTTTATAAATAAGAGTGACATTTTTCTATTTGTATTAAATAAGTCCCTAGTTCCTATCTAAAATGACAGAAATATCCTCTTATTAAGAAACATATTCTTGCATATCGAAAAGGGTATATTGATTATTTTAGTAGAGATTAGAGATCAATATAATGTAAATAGACAAATTATGTTTTTACTTGAGAAAGCATATAAAACTAGGGATCTATATGATAATCTCCCAAAGGAATTACCAGGTTTGCTTGCAGCTTTAGCCAGAGTTGAGTAAATTAAGCTTGTAATAACAACAATTAAGCCACGTAGCATAGCCGAAAAACTGATAAGCCGGACGCGACAAAGCGTGTGAGCCGCCTACAGCTTGCGTGAAAATAAAGCAAGATATCTCAGTGAGGGCATCATTCGAATATCACTAACAAATCGCAGCCGTCCAAATGTTTCGACTCCCAAAACCAGAGCCGTCCAAGTGTGTGAACGCGTCCAGGAATTTTAGCGTTAAGCTGCCGTCACCCAAGTAGCCAATGTCACAGGCAACACGTGGCGGAACCCCATGAGTGGTACAAGCACTAGAAGGAAGAAAGCTCTACTGACAGATAAATTTATGAAACTAAACGTGAAACCCGTCAATTATAGCGGATGTGGATCCCAGTTGGCAGTCATTTATTGGTCTGTCGTTTTTGTGCGTGTAATTTGTTGCTATTTATATAAATTTATTGATCTTTATCAAATGGTAACTTTTGGTTGCTTAGGTTATAAAAGTTTAGAAAAAGTTACAAGCGACAATTTGGGCAAGACTTTATATTGAAGTCAATAAAATCCAGTAAAGTTTCCTTGATTTGATTCCTAGGTAACTATTTTTTTTTCCAGGGTTAATGGGTGAGAATGGTAAAAACTCTATTTCAAAATTTATTAAAAAAATACAAATATAAGAGAAATTGTATTAGTCGATATAAGAACAATAAATAACATTATATTAGATGTCAATGAACGTATTTATATTGTATAAATTTTACTGAACTTGATTAGAATACGGTAAGCCACACTTGACTTAACATCATTAGTGTGTTAAAATTCGAGACATAACATTATCAGACAAACATACCATTATATGAAATGTAATGTAACATAACGTTGATTTCTAGTCAATTTTCTTCTTGTCTAATGCATAAATATATATAAAAAGTTGTATTTACAGCGTGTATCTTCATCTTTTAGCTTGTACTCGTTAATAAAAATCATAAATGAATGATAAAAGTCGAAACAATTAAGGATCTCATATGCATATTATATATATATATATATATATAATAAGATTAATGATCCCTTTTTTTTTTCATAAAAAATTATATTAAAATATAAGTCGTTAGATCTAAATATATTAAACGATTAAAATTATTTGATATTATATTAATTATGAATATATTAAATATATTTAAATTTAATAATTTATATTTAATATAAAATTTTATATAAAGAATAATAATTATTAAATTTATATATATATATATATATGATCGAAGGATGATCTATTTGTTTGTCACTAAGCTATTAATGGGTACTCCAAGCTATAACTATTGATTGATTGATTAGCTATAACTATTGAACTTATCACAAATATTTATTGAAGATTTAATGAGAAGAAAGACTTCCATGGTTTCTGTTTTTTTTTTGTTCTTCTTTTACTGGGACCCGTTCCACCTCATTGCAAGAGTGTAAAAAAAAAAAGAAATTTAGTCAAATTAGTGAAATTTTGTTACATGTGAAACTGAATAAGTAAAAAATTCTTCAATCGCTTTAGTAAAATGTTTGTATAAATTAGTTATTATTTTTTAAAGAAAAAGACAAATTTCATTTTTTAAAATTTAATATAAAGCTCATCAATTCTTCACAAAGTTTTGTGTTTCTTTGGTATAAGTAATTTTGGAAACATATAATTTTTTTTTGCAAATAATGCTAAATTTTTTATGTTTCGTAATCAAATTTATTTAAAAATTATTATAAAATATAATTTCTAAATTTAAAGTTACATATTTGTTAGTGTTAATAGGTTGGAAAAACAAATTGAGATGCTTATGATGTAATATTTTAAAAGGAAGATTAAACAAATTTGTTATGCACATTAGTTATATAATTTTCTTTTTATTTAGTATATATTTTGTTAAATAATGATTAGAAAAACACTAAAAATAATAAACATTTTGTTTAAAAACAAAAAAAAAGAATAGCAATTGTGTTGATTGATTGATTGATGGATGGATAGATAGGGAAGAGCACGAGAAGGAATGATGGGGCGTACGACCAAAGAGGGTCCCATCAACGGAAATTCTGGGCGAAGCCAGGGCCATTGATTGAGGTGGGGAATGAATTGTGATGATGAATAGTGAAATGAACGGTGGTGATCAAATGATGGAGCACAGAAGTGTCTTGTCGATGTCTAAGTGGCGTGCAACACGGCTCGGATGGCGTGCTTCTTGTTGCCCTACTCAGTGACCCTCTGCCGCATGCTTGAACTTATAACTCAAAATTACAATTAGATCCTTCTATTTTGACATGTTTACAAACCAGGACGTGGTAATCCTTAACCCATATGGAAATAATAAATTTACCCCCATAAAGGTTTAATTTTGACCCTCATAATGTCAGCTTATTTAACTTAGTATTTTAAAAACGTGTAATAATCAATTTAATTAAGAAAATGTCATAAAATGACACAAAAAGTTTTAGATTTAAATAATTAAACACTGTAACGTATGTTTTTAAAGGATATGATAATAATGTAAAATTGTTGTCCAAATTTTTATAAAAATCAATAATTGTAATATTATTATTATTTTTAGTTACCATTAGAAGGGTGTTTTCAATTTTGGTTATTTTGTTATAAGATAGACAAATAGTGTTTTTATTCGTAAGAAAGTGAGAATATTAGGGACCTAAATATTAATATTCCGTGCATGAACGCGCCCAAAAGTCTTTTCTTTCTCCGGATTCTACGCTGCCATCGATTGAGTGGTGAGTGTGTTGTGTTCATAGTATTTATTTTGGTTTCGTTTTTATGATATTGATGTTGCTTCCGTTCATGGATTGAATTCAAACCCAAAGATGGTGATGTATGTATCCGGAATGAGAGTTCAGTTCAGCCCTAGAATTGCATTAATTGCAGACAAGAACAAATTAGAACAAACAGTTTTGTACTCAATCATTTAATTTAATTGGGTTAGACAAAAACAAGAACATAAATTTTGTACTCAATTTTCTTAAATGATTATTATTCAAAATGTGTTTAAAAAATGATCAAATCGGACTAAAATATTTTTATAAATTTTTTTTTAAAAATGATTAATTTTTTATTTTTTTTATTATCGAAACTTCTTTGTAATCGAAAGTACACTTTCGATCATGAAGAAAAGTTTCGATTTTTTCATGATCGAAAGTGTATTTCGTATTCGAAAGTGCACTTTCGATTAAGAGTATTTTGGTCTGAGTTGGTCATTTCTTAAACATATTTTAAACAGTGATCATTTAAGAAAATTAGGTCCAAAAATAAATTATTAGTGTTAATTTTTTTAAATTTTGTCATATATCGATTATAATAATAATTTTTCAAGAAAAATTATTATTATTTTGTTATAAATTAAAATAAAAATACTATTTTTTTAAAAAAAATAAAATAAGAAAATATATTATGTGTCATATATAACATGTATAACCATAGATTAAATGTCCATTGTCATTTGATTTGACATTTTTTTATTAATAAAAAATATTTTAATAATGAAAAATAATTTTTTCTACTAAAAAAATCTAAAATTTATACTAATTAATAACTTTTGTTATATAGAAATTTAAAAAAAAAAAACTTTGTCAATAAAATAAAAGTACAACACTATCAAATACAACTTATTAACTAACTTATGTGCATGAATGTAATCATTCGAGCATATTTCAATAATCTACGCTATACATTATATAGAAAATGTGCAAGATTTTCTCTTACTTGACATCTTTTACAAATTTCTTGATTCACATTGGAAAGCGAAAACAAAAAAGAAATTCGGGGTTGAAATGCAACATGTTACAAAAGGATTCTCTGCAATTTGCAATGAACCAAGTTTCGATTTTGAGGACCCAAAAATGGAATCAAATTAGACAAAAGATGTTAATATTCTTCACTACATGTTTGACATTGATGTGTCTAAATTGTCTTCCTCCTAATTATTCTTATAATATTCTCACCAGCCTATTTCAACCATTAATTAATTCTCACACTGAAAAAATTTAAAATATTGCTTAATCAATTCAATCACATTAGTTAATGGTTTAGTTGTTATGTATCTGTCAAACATCTATGATACATATTTGTATGGAATAACTTTTAACAAAAGTAATTGATTCTGTTGTATAATTTTTCAAGTTGGAATTTTTTTTATTAAAACAGCTTTTCTAAAAAGTTTCGACATAAAAAAAAAACCCACTTAGGAAGAAAGCCCTTACGAGAAGTGCTTTTGAGATTACGTAAGAAAAGAGTTTCTAGCTTATTTGGGTCCAGTGAAAACACTAAAGAAAAGAGGAAATATAATAATTAAACGTAGTAACCAGTAAAAGTGAAAGCCTCTTCCAATAATTTCACCACCACAAAACCAAGCAAAGCACTCAACTCCAAACAAAGCAGCGATTCCAGCATTATCCAAATTCAACTCCACCTCCCTGTTCTTCAATAACTTCTTTAAACCATCAAGTTCCTTCCAAAATGCCTCACGACGATTTGGAATACTGTATGTATATAATCAGATAATTAATCAGCCAATTACATAGAAAATGTTCAATTAATTATCGTAAAGATTGATTCAAATCAAATGAAAATACAGAGAAAGATAAACCTGGCAAGACGCGTGTAGAACAATTGTTTGGCAAGTAATTGGCAGTTCTCTATGTTTGGTGGCTCCTGAACGTGGTGCTTGTTATCCTCCAGCAACTGCTTAACATAAGTGCTTCCATTCTTCATCATAAACTGTGAAGCTTGTGCTGCTTTTGCTTGCAACTGAAGCAGCTTTGAACCCATTGATACAGATATTACAGCTATTATTTGCAAATTGATCAGTTAATAATAAGTGAAGACTTGAATCTATCGGCACATGATTAACAGAAAATAGATTGAACTATTAAAGGAGTTGTTAGATTCATCAAAAAGAATGATAAAAAAGGAGATTACCTTGGTTAACTTTTTTGTTTCAAATTTTGGATATAGATGATTAAACAGGATAACTGGCCCTTATTTTATGCGGGTTGAATAGAGAAAGTTACTCCATTGTAACAACAAATTTACCATGAAAGAAGTTCTGTTTTTTGACTCGGTTTTCTAAATTTACAATAAAATAGAAAGTATACGAGGCACTCGATCATATCACATCACATCATTTATGAATGTATCTTTGTCGGGGCATTTACAACGTACGTAATATGTACATTCATCCAACAAATTTTTATATGTCAAAACATGACCTATTCATATATACTAATAATTAAAACGATGTAAATACATTACTTATGATTTGTATTACAACGTATAGATACACATATAGAGATGAGGCATGCGTAAATAATTCACTTGGTCCACCAATGAAGAAAATCCCTCCTCCTGTTGATCTTCTTCTGCAGCTGCATGATTCCGTAGAGCAAGGCCTCAGCAGTTGGAGGACAGCCCGGAACGTAGATGTCGACTGGGACGATTCTGTCGCAGCCTCGGACCACTGAGTATGAGTAGTGGTAATACCCACCACCGTTTGCACAGCTTCCCATTGAGATCACCCACCGCGGTTCAGGCATTTGATCGTAAACCCTACAAGAAAAGAAAGAATTGCAGCGTTATTAATTAATAATGTCTATGAATTTTATTAATTGGAATTATATGATTGTAGTAATAATAATTGGTACCTTTAAACCGCCTACCTTCTAAGAGCAGGAGCCATTTTATTGGTTAGAGTGCCAGCAACAATCATAACATCACTCTGTCTGGGGCTGGGTCTGAAAATGAGCCCGAACCTGTCCAAGTCGTATCTCGCAGCCCCGGTGTGCATCATCTCGACAGCACAGCAGGCCAGCCCAAAGGTCATGGGCCAGAGGGAACCACGACGGACCCAGTTCACGAGATCGTCCACCTTTGATATCACATACTCAGCCGCCTTTGACAAGGCCACCGGGCTGGAAGTTGCTGGGGGAGGAGGAGGAGGAGATGGATATGGCGACGGAGACTGTGGTGATGAGGAGGAAGAGGAGAAGAGTGTAGGGTAGAGAAGACGGGATTTTTGGGTTGAGAAGAGAGCGAGGCGAGACAGTGTTCTGGGCACAAGAGCCATTTGTTTTTCCTCAATTCTTTGTTTTTACAGATTCTAAGGGAGAGACAGAAATAAGAGGCAGCGTTTTGGTAATTGGCGGTTCGACTGCTCTGGAGGAGAATAGAATCGAATAGAATAGAATAGAATGGAATGGACTGGAACGGAATAGAAAAGAAGAGAAGAGAAGAGAAATGGTTCGGTGCCGTCAAAACTTTTTTAGGCAAATGGGATTGTACTGTAGTTTAATTGTTCTGACCCATGGATTAGTAGACCTGAATTTTGTAGTAATATCCGTTTTGTGTTCCCAGTAGTTGTCAATATGAAGCAAAAGTTGCATATACATTTCGTATGGTCGAAATTGAGCTAGAAAACCAGCACGGACAGAAAGTGCAAACTGTCTATCATTTGGCAGGTTGTTTGCAAGAAAAATGAGTAAACAGAAACAACAATGCCAAGTATTAACAATGTTTCCTTATTATATAATAAGCACAAGCACAACGGCTCAGAAAGTAATGCTAATCTCAGAAAAACAAAAGAGTAAGAACAACATTACAAAGATACAAATGCATTCTACATAACTTCTTTTCCAGGACAACTGTTACCGCAAAAAGTTTAAAAAAGAAAAAAGAAACAGAAAAAGGAAACAAAAACAACAAACAGGAGAGCATTTATCTTAAACCCTAGCGGCAAATATTCATCGTCCCAGCAAAACTTGAAGCCTGGAAAGTTTTTGAGTCAGAAAGTCACTTGGCAAGCCTAGTGACAAAGAATCAACAAAAAGAAAAATCTAAATTTTATCTTAGAACTTAAGGGTGATGACGTTCCAAACATAGACAAAAAGAATCAATGAAAAAATTATGCACCGCAAGTTTTTCAACAGCTCCTTCCCACCAAGATTTTCTGAGTAGTAAAAGAAAAAAGCTACATTTATCTTAAACCTAGTGGCAAATATTGAACATCCTTTAGGTTTTTTCCTTTTTTTTTTCTTCTGTTGTAGGAGAGCTACAATCACATTTTCTTCTTGACTTCGACCCAACACAATTTTAAAACATAACTGCATCTTCTATTTTACCAGAAGATAGGAAAACAGAAAAATAAAATAAAAAAAGGGAAAAAGGAATTTTGGGGCCTTGGAAGAGAAGTAAAAAAAGAGAATCAAGCTGCCCACCCGGGAACAAATCAGGTAGCTTCCTCGTGGATTCTGTGACAGCCATTTCAGGACCTTCATACTATAGCATGTGCTACGGATTTAGAGGGCACTTGGTAGTGTGAGAAATTAATGTAGCTCCAATCACTGGTTGGTGGGGGTAATGGGAAGAAGCCTTTTCCGACAGCAACCCAAAAAAAAGTTAACCAAGCAGATACATTCTTCTTGCATCAGTTTTATGCATAGTACATGTACAAGCTGTTTGCAGCAGCACAAGCAATTGAGTTTTCTGATGGGTGCCATGCTAGATGCAGCAATTTTGTTGTGAAATCAAAAGAATTTCCATTTGCATCAACTCCGGGGGCATCTGCTCCTGTTACAGATTTCCCAAGGCAGAAAATAGTTATTTTTTTTGTATAACAAGGAAAATAGTTTTGAAATATTCGGTACACAAGAAACTATCAGAAGTTAAAAATCAAGAAAGCAATGAGAGCGTTTACCTCGTCTGACGACACGTGTTATACTGCTAAGGGATCTGGAGGGCCTTGAAGGGGTTTGAACTTGTCTCCTATAAGGGCACATTGAAGTTTATATCCACATTATTGCATAAACTATTAATCCTGAAATTTTTACTGATATTCAAAATTACCTCATTGGATTTTTGCTGGCTTCCAGAGTTGTTGCCTCAGTACTTCCTGGGCCACAACCGAACACACGGAATAGATTGCTGGGACAAGAAGAAAAAAATATTAAGATGCATTCTAGAAAATTTTCAAAGACAATAAATAGTGAACTTGCAAACAAAAGCAGACCTGTAAGAACCCGTTGCTACCCGCAATCCATCACCACTTAAGCAACATTCAAATTTGTCAAAGATCGAATCATTTTCATATAAATCACACAGCTGGATACAAACAAAGAAAAATAAAGTAAGCACAGACACTAGATAAAAAGCAAAGATTTTTTATTTGATTTTCTCCAAACATAGAAACCTCACCTTAGGTCTTAAGTATTCATGAACCTGGAAGGTTGCAACTGGACCTGAATCCATGTTAATATCCCACAACTGACAATGAAGTGACAGACTCAAGTTAAATCCAGGACAAAATTTTTCGAAGTTCCAAACTAAACATGCATGCAAATAGCTAATTTTAAACTGATACTGAAACTGGCATTGGAGTGATGCAAATGGAAATTTAAACAATGAATATGATAATCCATACATGCTCTCCCAAATAAAATTTTGGTCCTTTCAGTTATCCAACTTAAGGAAGAGCAAGACTTTGAAGACCTACCATCTTATTGGTATACAGCAAGAAATTATATTACATACTCTTCATGCAACACATTAAACTTCAGTACACTTCTTGATAATGGCTGCCCACATATTTCACATCATCATTCAATACAAAGAAATTGCAGGAATAAGAGATAATTTTAGTTCTTTCATTGACTTCGTGAGGCGAAACAACAACAGGGCAATTACAAATTAAAAGATTATTCATATCTAACAGTTGTCCGATTGCAAATTTATTTGCAAATTGTGTACCATGAATTATTAAACACAGATAAAAATCCCCAACCTTAAGAGTCATGTAATCACGACTAAGTATATATCTTCCGTCCTTCGCAAACTTAATATCTGAAATTGAGGCAATTATCTCCGTGAAAAATGATCTAGAACCAGGTGCCTCCTGTTCCTCAAACCTGTATATAGTGCATATTACTGGTTAGTGCATATGGGCTTATGAAGTAAACTCCCCTCATATTGAATGACATAACAAAACTAGCGTCTTTTTCTCTCCTTCCTGCATTCAACTATCTCTGACCTGATGCAAACCCCTTTTTTCCTCTCTCATTCAACCCCAAATGTCACCACTAAAATAAAAGCAAAAAAAATATACTTACAATTTAGCATGAGAATCACACAAAGCTGATTGCCGCAAATCAATAAGGCGTATTGAGCCCTTTGAGCTGCTATATGCTAACATATTACAGTGGGTAGGGTGGAATTCTGCTGATGTTATCACCTCTGTAAGAACAAATACTGTAAGGGTTAAAGGCTTTGCAAGATATAGTTGAGCAACATGTTTGAACTAAAAACAAACAACTATACAAGTAACCAAGCAGAAGAGAAAGTTAGGGTAAAGCTGTTATGATATTTTAATAAGTGGTCAGTCCAATTACATAAAAGCCAGATTGACTAGCACAGTGAAAATTGAATTAATCAGGTTAGGTAGAAATCGACTAGACTGATCAATTGATTCTCCCAGACAACTCCCTAGTGATCATCATACAACCAAAAGGAATAAAAAGGTTCACGGGAAGGAAAGGTGGTAGATAAAATGTCCAAAAACACAAACTGACAGAGACATAAACTTCAACATAAAACCAAGTGCCAGAGAAGTTTCAATCTAAATCCAAACACCAGAATACTAGAATGCTTACCAGTTAAATCCTCCATGTTTGCAGGCTTCACATCAACAATATTGAAACTTTGATTGCTAATTTCCAAGTTCCAGAGATTAATTCGTAGATCATCAGCCGATATAAATGTTTCACCGTCACTGTAATGCAAGAGAAAGAATTAATAAAGTATATATATAGCAATACTGACAATGAGCAGGAAGCAGCAATCAAAAAGCACACATTAAAACTGTGTTGTCCAGACTCACTTTGTAGCCTAGAGGGCCCACTAATGATTACCCAACAATGCTGATATAAAACATAAAGGTTCAAAAATTGAAAAGGTAAGGTACAAATTCAGTAAAAACAATATATATATCTATATATATATTACCTATTGTTAGAAATAGAATTGATATGATAGTCATGAGCATGAGCATATACCCTTCGACATCTGGCCACTAGGCTAGTCTCACTGCAAGTTACCTGCATGAAGATTAAGCATTAGTGCTGTATGAGATCAGACAAGCTGCTAAACAGATTAAGAAAACTAAAGATTATCCAAAAACAATTTTTTTTGTTTCCACCCTCCAACACCATCTTAAGAAGAAGAAGAAGAGGTCCAAAGACACAAACATCCCAGCACGAGGAGCAAAAAGCATCACAGTCTAAGTGATCTAAGAAAGGAATTGAATAGATTGAGATGTGTACAACTACCGTAGGTAAACGTAGCGATGAAATGCCCCCTGGTGGGAATGAGAACTCATTGCTCGAATAACTAAATGATCTGTCCAGGCCATTGGCAAGATATGATTTAGGGCTAACAACATTACTTGAACTAGCAACATTGCCATTTCCTATAGCTTTTGAAGGGTCCAAATTCATGTCAGAAACTTTCTTGACCTTCTTTTCTTGTACCTGTTCAACTCTCAGAGAAATGCGATCAACTCAGTAGCTGTTAGGGCTTAGACATCCACAAGCTTAAGTTTCAGTATGAAGATATGATACAAAGCAAAGATATGCACTGCTAACTCAGCTCATTTGATTCAAATCCACAAGCTTAAGTTTCACCATGCTCATTTGATTCAAATTCACTTTAAAATATGCTGTAATATATTTCAATGCCCATGAAAATTAGGTCACCATGCACCGATATACTCGCTTCCCACAAAATCTAACGTCACAAATTAAGCACATTTCTTAACAAGTTTGACAACATAAGCACCACATTATGTAATACAAATATTGACACATCATATCCAACAAATAATGAATATGAAGCCACTGCATGCAGGATAAATTATAATTCAAAGAAACGTGTATAAAATCTTATGCATTGACTGATAACAGGTACACCACAAATGCAAAATCCTCAAACTGGATCTTCAATTAGAACGATGTATGGTCTTACATTATATATTATTTAAAACATAAAAAATAAATATAAGTGGACATTACACGATACCACATTCAACTTGCAACTAAAGATAGACATCTTCTGCACAATCTATAGACATTTTGAAAAGAAGGAAAGAGAAGAAGGAAAACTTCTTACTTAAGACAATCTTCCTTACCTTCCAAAACTTAATTGTTTTATCATTAGTAGAAAGGAGAAACAGCGCACCATTGGCTGTTTGGCACCATCTAATTTTGTTTATTTTTTCCTCTATCTCCAAACTTTTGAGATAGTCAAACTGAAATATGACATTGTAGATGAAATATCAGTACAACAATTCCAAGTCCAACAAGGAAAAAGATGATACATATGAAATTGGAGAACTGGTACACAAGAATACCTCAGGTTCATGGCTCTGAAACTCTGTCTTGTAACGAAACTCAGGATGCCTAGTTATCGGATAGTCCATTCTCTCCAGATCCCTTCTGGATCCTCCATGCTAATATTATAGTACACAAAATATTTTATTATTGTGAAAACAACCACCAAAAAGGCAATATGACAAAATTAAGAGAAAATTTGAAGCATGAAAGGGTAAGAAGAACACACATCCTTCATATCTGTCCGCTCAAAGAGAACCACCCGGCCCCCACGGTCACCAGTAGCAAGATGATCACCAGTTTTATCAAATTCAATTGCAGAAATAATATCAACTGTAACAGGAAAGACAAGCAGTCGGATAGAACTCCCATCAAAATCCTTCCACCAAAACAATGAATAGGTAATAGTATTATGCAGTAGATATATAAAAGAGTTCTAGTCTAAAATAGCATTCCAAACTTCTAGTCTCTTGTTTTTGCTTGCCCTCAAATATAAATTTGTCTCCCCACAAAACAACAGAGAATTTGCCTTAAAATACGAAATACATGTCTGGTGTGTGTCCACCATTTCTACATAGTCCAAAACATAAAAAAATATCGACGATTCCCAATAATGTCTTATGCAGCAAATCGCCTGAAGATCATCAGTAGCTTGATACGGATAGAAAGTGAACCATAGTGACAACAGAAACTTCAACTTAAGTCACCAGAAGTGTCATAGCTTAATTGAAAAGGCCGCCACTGAGCAAACAGAAGAAAGAAAAAACTACTCCTACATCAAGACCTTCAGCATCAGTCCTGGACAAAATCTAGCATGCACTACTGGTGATGCACAGTACAAGATTCTAACATTGACCGGTGGCCTATAGTTGTACAAAAGGTTTATGCACGTGACAGAACCGCATAGTTTTAATAGCAAATAAAGATCTAGTGTTTCATGTTAACATGATGGTATAATTTGGTAACGCCATCCTCCTATGACACCTTTGATGACCAGCAAAAGCTCTGAGGTCATAAAGTCCACCCAAGTAGTCAGTCTCTTAATATATCCTCACCCAAAAGTATGGCAAAACTAAGAAGGACCATTTCCAGCTGAGATTGGCTCTATACTATACTTGGTCAAAGACTTCCAGCCACCACTGTCTTTGGAATGCAATAACAGATATTTTACCCAAGGCAGAAAAACATGTACACAGGCCACAGCAACAAGCTCATCAACTTGAATGATGGAGATATCCACTTTTCTGGAAACAGCTCTAATGAAATTCTAACAAATTTTCAGTGACACCGCACAAGCTGACCTAATTACCATTCCCTCCATCGACAATTCCTTGAAGAAGTACATGTCTAATGCCGACCACAGTCTTATAAGCTCAGCTTAATAAAAAGGGACTTAATAAAGCTTCAACACCAACTACTCACAGTCTGCTAGACGATTATCTCCAGATATTAAAGTCTGCTAAAGCTATATCCTTCATTATATCCAAGATCATATGTCTACCGCTCATCCCTGACATCATTTTATTGTCCATGCTTTCAGCTCCTCCTGAAATCACTTCTTACCTGGCGCACCATTGTCAGAGGTTTAATTTCACATTTACAGTGTTGTTCTACACTGGTGGTGCCTCAACCATTTACAAGGCTATTGCTGTCTAGTGCCTCAACCATTCACAAGTCTATTGTTGTCTAGTGCCTCAACCATTTGCAAGTCTATTGTTGTCTAGTTAATTTTCCCTTAAATTATTATCCATGTAGCATTTTGGTTGATTTAAATGACTCATCTTTACTCGCAGAACTCCAACACATCGAAGCCATTTTTCTCATTGTCTGATTAAGAGAGGAGGCCACATTACCCACTATAGCCGAGACCAAAAGCCATCTTTTCCTTAAAATTAGGGACTATGCCAATGGAATTCAAATAAAAACCAGAGGTTGCACCAAAGTTATCAACCCTCCAAATGTTTCAAATCAAATGCAGAAATGAACAGTTTGCCACACCCATTTAACTTAACATTGGGCAGACTCCTTCATTTACACATAAAGACCATTGTATGTCAAACAGAAAGTACTACTAGGATTAAGGCTTCACTAACCTGAATTGAGTTCAATTAGTTGAATCATGGAAAACAAAAACTTTGAACCTTAACAAACACAACAAATGTTAATGACATAGGAAACAATGGAATGGCTTGCTCAGTAGGTAAAGTTATTTGTCACAAAGTGACTAGAAATAAAATTCTACTAACACCACAAAACAATGACAAGCGTATGACACAAAAAGAACTACCACCCATCTAGTTCATATGCCAATTGCATCTCTAATTGACACAAAAAGAAAAAAATTAACAAGTAATCTTCGTATAAAAAGCAAGCTCAAAATTTTATTAAAACCCCTATTACAATTTCAATCAAAGTTTCAAAAATCATGAATTGATGCATGCAATACAAACTGTATACACCATGAATACAAAAACAAATAAGATCCAAACTACTATTTACGAACTTCAAACTGAAAATACCATTTGTTAAACAAAAATAATAATAACAAAAGTGCATGCAGTTCACTACAACACTTCATTCTCCCAATCCAAAACAACACGAACACAACACAATTAAAAAAACAAAAAAACAAAACCGACCCTCAAATCTAAACGACAAGTACTCAATAACTAACGATCCATTTTAGATCCAAAACCCAAAATCAAACCCTAATTGTCCTACACCTATTAGATCCAAAAACCAAAAACCTATAAACACTCTTTAATCCAAAGACATAAATAAAAAAATAAAATTTACCTTCTTGGACTTCTTCACCGGCGGTTCGTTCGCCGAATACCTGAGAGAATTTCCACTCGAGCGGCTGCGGCGGGCCCGCCTGAGCAGCCGTCGCAGCCACCTCATCACCGCCGTTCATTTCTTCGTTCTTTTTATCTCTCGGTTTCTGTTTGACACCCCCCAGTAATCTCAATCAACGGCTACAAACTCACCAAATCAAAGATCGCATCATACTTTCATCGTAGCATTCGAACACCAATCAGATTTCCGATTCCCAATTCGAACATTCAACAGATAAACAAAACAAAACAGAACCAAAGTTAATGTCTTTGGGCTTGGTTTTTGTTTCTGCCTCTACAATAATAAAATAAAAATAATAAAAAAATAATTTTGTTTTCTCTCTCTAGAAATTATTTCTAATTTTTATTTTATTTTTTCAAAAGCAGAAAATTGGGATTTTTGTGCCTTTTTTTGGGATTAAATTGTTCTCTCTTGTTGTGTTTGTGTTTTCTGTGTTTAGTTATTAGTTCTCTTTCAATAATGGAACTTTTTTTTTTCACTTTTTTATTAAATTTATGAAGGAATGATAAAATAACATGCGGTGACTTTAGAGATTATGACGGACGGTTTTGATTGGTGGTGAGAACTGATACGGGGAAGTCACAAGATCCAACGGCCGTGGATGAGGAGAGAAGTAAGGTGTGATGAGACTCGAAGAAGAATGTTTGATTTGATTAGCTACCTATTGATCTATCCCCTCAATCTTGATTGACCATTTTTTTTTTTTTTTGTTACTTGATTTCATAATAATTATATGATTATTAGTATTTAAGTTGATTAATTAAATAAATAAAACTTGCCATCTAATTATTATAAAATTACTATATAATAATTTAAGAAGGGATTATATATATAAATATATGTTGAATGAGCATAATTTCATATAAGATAATATATTTTTTTTTATAATTGATATAAATATATAAAATTAGAGAATCAATAAATTTTATGTTCAATTTTAAGAATAAATTCACAAAGAGAATATCAAATTCTTACCTTTTTCATTTTTCCCTCAAAAGCAACGTTACTATTTCAAAAAATATGAAGGCATCTAGTGTCAAATATTATTATTTTGAGAATTATATTCTTTTACTTTTTCAATAATATAAAAAAAAAGAATATTTACCTTTTAATGTTTAAAATTTTTTATTTTTTCAAAGAAAATTATAATTTGTGCATTAATATCGAATTTAACTAGCAAATATAAAAGTATATAGCTTAACACTAAAGATATTTTAATTATTTTAGAAAAATCAGAGATTTATTTAATATAAATAAATATATTATACTTTCATCTAAATACTTATAAAAATTGAAGGGTTCAAATATTATTATCCCATAAATAGAAAATGTCATTACTAAAAATTTGTTTATCAAAAATTCTTCTAAATAATAATAACAATAATCATCATCATCATTAGAAATTTAATTACCAAAGAAAATATAATTAACAATCATCAATGTAAGATTTTAATTAGTGGAAAAATCTTTCCTTAGCGAAGTGATCCACACCATAACCCAACAATTTATAATTAAAAAAGTTGACTAAAAGATACAAAAATAAAAAAATATATTATCACCTTTCAAATCAAAGTCATATTAAATGAAATACCAACACTAAAAATATTGCTCAATAGGCAAGAACAAAAACGCATCATCTAATTGAAAAAGTGTTAAATTAATTAGGCATTTTTTAGTTTCCTTTTGATAAATTTAGTATTATTTTTTGTAGTTTCTTTTTTATCATGTATAATAATAAGCTACATAGTACAAAAGTTACATACTTTTACAGTCAGCTAATTTAGCTGCTTCTTGTAGTCTTTTGCTACATCATCAAATATGCACCATTTCATGGGGCCCCAAATACCTATTTTTTCATAAATAAACTTTTCGTGATAATTTTTTTTAATAACTAATATTCTATCAAATTTTTATTGGAACCCGTTTTTAAATTATTTCGATTATAACGTAACTCAAAATTTTTGTGATTTTTATATTTCTATTAAGATAAAAATTGAAAATCACGATTTTATAAATTGTATTAAAAAAATAACTATCTACATCTTAATCAATCGAACAAAAAAATAATTTATATAATATGTATATATATCACGATATTTAATTAAAATTAAGGTATTTATTTTTCAATTCATTAGTTATTAAATAAATGCTAGTAGATATTTAGTATAAATTAAGTGATGAGTAATCTATATTAAAAAGTGATGATGATAATATAAAATTTTATGTCCGATTCGCGAAGAACAATTAAATTATTTTAAAAAATAAAATTAAAAGTATTTGTTGTATATTTTAAATACGATGGTTTTAGAATGAAGTTAAAATAAAATGGTTATCAATGGGCCCCATATTTGTTGCTGAGAAAATTTTATTTTATATGAGGTCTTTATCAATACAACATTTTTGTTATCGTAACTGTGTTTATAATATCTATTTTGACAAAAATCTTAATAAAATAATAGAATTTAACTTGGGTCGGGATATTATAATTGGGTCCAACAAAGCCCATAATTCTTCGTAGCTTTACGTATTGGGTCTAACTAGAAAGCTAACCCAGTTGAAAAATAAGTCTCTATTGTATTTTCTTTTTATGTAGATTGGGCCTAGATAGAACAATAAGTTTTTCTATTTTTCTATTTTTTCGTTTTCTTTTCCAATTTCCCAAAGATACTTTCATGCTCATTTTTTTTATTGTCTTTAATTGAAATAGACAAAAGTAATTTTTAGGTTGAAAGTATTGAAAAAAAAAGTTGGGTAATTAGAAAGTACTACTTATTAAGTAATTGTTTAATTTAAAATTTTAAAAATAAAGATAAAATTACAAGAATAATTTTTAATCTTTTATTTATTTACATATATATTTGAAAATGATTAGACACTTAGTAATATACATTCTCCAAGTAAATATAGATAAAAACGGAGTTAAAACATGGTTTGAATGGGATCAAGACTTTTTAGGTTATACGAAATTTTGTATTTTATTTAGTTATATATGTATTGTTGTAATCTATAAAATAAATGAATATATTTAAATGTTGAAGATTTGTATAATTTGAAAACTAAAGGCATCCACCACTTTATCTTCAACCAAGGTTAAATAATTTTAAAAACTTAGGGCTATATATATTTAATTTGTCTAATCAAACTAGATTGTTTAAAGTACGAAAAAAAGTCTTTTTAGTCTCTAAAGTTTGACTAAATATTTTTATAAGTCGTAATAATTTTTAAAATACGTTTAAAAGTTCTAATTTCATATAAACAAATTAAAAATACCTAAATATTTTATTTATTTATTAATATATTTTACATAAACATAATGTATTTTATAAAATTTTAAAAATTTATTAATTTTTTATTAAATATTATGTATAAATGTATAATAGATATTTTATATGAAATTAGGACTTTTAAGAGTATTTTAAAAATTATTAAAACTTACGAGAGTATTTAGTCAAACTTTAGGGACTAAAAAGACTTTTACTCTTTAAAGTACAAGAACGTAAACTTCCAATAACTAGGAAGTTTAGATTAAATATACATTTTTTGTTTGCCATTAATGTAGAATGATATTACGTTGAATCCGCAACCCATGTGATGCCTAATTTTATAATTATATAAAAAAAATGCGGTAGATTGAGGATGTAACATGCTAGCTAGCTTGCTATAAGATCCAAAAAAAAAAAATCTTATAAATCATAATGGAATGCACACACATAAAAGAGTAGATTCATTATTTTTTTGGACACTTAGCCAAATTTTGTGTGTTGCCTAACTTATAGTTGCTGCTTCAAAGATTAATCGATTTTCTTTTCTTTTTTTTTTTAATTTTTAAAGACGTTTACGCATCCTAAACCTAAGTCCTAAGAAATGGCATGCATTTTTAAGGTAATAGTTAGATAAGTAAAGAGGATATAAATAATGAAGAAATATGTCATGAATTCAAATGATCTAATATATAATAATATTAAGAATAGAAATTGTAAGAACAAAATTTGTAGTGTAAATTGGCTGGTATACAGTTAGAGCTTAGAGGTAAGCCTTGTCTGCACGTAATAATAATGTGCTGGTATATATGCACCAAAAAGGATATCCAAAACTTTTGAAAAAGAAGTCACGTTCAAAATATATATATATATATATATATATATGTATATATATATATATATTTATTTATTTATTTATTTGTTGATAACTACTGCATTGCTGGATGTATAGCTGGCTCTGCAAAGCTTACCATTTTTCCAGGAAAATAAATAGAAGCAAAAGCTAAATTAAAAAAGTGCTAGTGCTTTTGCTCATTGCTGACTGCTTTTGGACATATGAATCTGATTCTGTTGTAAATGAAATTCAAACAGGCTGCACAAGTTGTTAAATTAGATGACAAAACTTTTCTTATCCTTGAAAACTCTAGAGTTACTTCATTAGCAATTAGTCATTAATCTAATTTGTTAAGCTTTACCCCATGCGGGCGTTTGGTCTAGTGGTATGATTCTCGCTTTGGGTGCGAGAGGTCCCGAGTTCGATTCTCGGAACGCCCCGCCCCCTTTGAATAATTTTTGGTTTTTTTTTTAAAAAAAAGGTCAAATTCTAGCTAAATTTAGTTTTTATAAGAACCAAAATCTTCCTTTTGAATATTTTAAACCTAAATCTAGTATTAGAACCAAATTCGATTGATATTGCAACTTATTAGACATATGAACACATGAACGCCTCCTTGTATAATTTAATATTTTTAATTAAAATTCTGTCTCGTGTCTAAATTCATCAAAGTCCAGAATATTCTTAAATGAAACACATATAATTGATTCCACTACTACATATTTACAACTTGGCCCTATAATCTTTTTTGCTTGTATTTTTTA
This sequence comes from Melia azedarach, assembly GCA_028052125.1. Classification (NCBI taxonomy): domain Eukaryota; kingdom Viridiplantae; phylum Streptophyta; class Magnoliopsida; order Sapindales; family Meliaceae; genus Melia; species Melia azedarach. The sequence continues at coordinate 1,115,020 of CM051398.1, read as the reverse complement.
TGCGCAAGATTGATTGTTAATGTGCATACACGAACATCATTCCTTTCCTTTTAGACGATCGAGAATATCAATTGTTCAACCCATCCATATCTATATCCATATCTATATAGTTCTAGGCATAGTGGATAACAAGATTCTTGCCAGCCCAATATTACATCAAACAGAAGCGGCAGTAGCACATGCTTCTTCTTGAAAACCAAAAAGAATCAAATTCTGTGAAGATCATGGAATATATAATAATAGTGAAAGCAGAAAGCAGAAAGCAGAGTACTAGTCATCACCTTTACAATTTTCTGGTGAATTGAATTTACAGATATAGCATGTGCTGGCAACAATTCCAGTACTGTTTATTTTGCTTTCATGCAACACTCTGGATTGTTTCTAGCAGACAGAAACCTAACAAAGTTAATTTCAATATGAAATTTGCTTTGGCTTTGTATGTGCATGCATGCTTTGTCAATTGTGATTCAGAGCCAAGTCTTCGCCGCTTGGATTTTCCTGGAAACCAGACAAATTTCTATCCACTCATCATTAAACTACACTACCTGGAGTTCAATTGTGTCATTAATTCATTCACATGTATTTTTTTTTTAAATTTTTATTGGTTTTTTTAGAAATTATAAAAAGTATTATTTCAGAAAAAAAATTGAAATACATTAATAGATTAACAAATAAGGGTGCTTTTTGGAAGTGGACTTACTTAAATTATTTTTAAGAAAAAGAAAACCCACCTAATTTTTTTTGCCTATTTTAAATAAATGCTACAAAATATAAATAAAAGAAATTTTAATTATTGCCTAATTAGGTGGCTTTCACACCCACAATAAATAAATACTTATATCGAGTAGAAAACTCTAAAATAATGGGAATTAATAAATTTGAAATCATTAATATTTATGGGTTGCCAAGTCCTTAATTCCCTCGTATGACCAATACATGATAGAGTTTTCTTCTTCAAGGTAAGGTTGGTGAATATCATCAACACATCAATATAAAAAATAGTAATACAAATTATTTGATAAAATCTAGCTCCTAAATTTTGTATTCTTTTAAAAAAAATGGCATGAATTATCCATTCATATCAACTAGGTCCCCAACCCCAGTTCATTGAAATATCTAAACTATACAAGTGTAATATTGAAATTTCAGTTTTAAGAATCATAATCTAAGATTATATAACTTAAAACTAAAGAATATTTGGGTCATTTTAATAAAATCTAGCTCCTCAATTTTGTATTCTTTTCAAATAATGGCATAAATTATGCATTCATATCAACTAGGTCCCCAACTCCAATTCATTGAAATATCTAAACTATACACATATAATGTTGAAATTTCAGTTTTAATCATCATAATGTAAGATTATATAACTTAAAATTAAAGAATATTTCGGTCATTTTAGTAAAGCATAGGGCATATTTGATATAAAGCAAAATACTATATCTTGTTTTTGAAACGTTATAAAATTAAGGACTCAAATGTTATTACCCCCATAAAAGTTGTAGTAATTTGCGAGGAATCTGCTTCTTTAATCAATTGGCACACATGAAAATTAAATATTTTAAACAAATTTTTTTTTTTAACACGCTCTCTTAATATTCTTGTATTAATAAATTATTAATTGTGGAGATATGTCATTCTCCAAATGTGAATGTGAGTGGGATTAGATCGAATTGCTTTGTGGCAATAAAGAAGCAGCAGCAGCAGCCACAAGGAAACGTACCAGGAATCAACCCTGGCTTACTCTCAGGATATTCCTTCAAAGCTGGCCACCTCCACCCCAATTCCTGAAGAATATTCCTTATTTGTTCCTCCAGCGTTTCCGGAATAAATCCAGCACACTACGATATCCTGATCACATCCCAAGTCATCAAATCCAACGGCTGAGATTGATTTGAACCCCAAGCAATATGAAAAACGACAGTTTCTAGAGACCTTTTTTACTTACCACAGAAATCCTTCGCGTAATATTCCTTTGGCATAAGACTTATTCTTTTACAAACGTTACCACTTTTTCTCCGTATAAATACCTGCCATCCTTAAACCCCGAGGCTGCACCAAAAACTTGTGCTTAGCAATCAAGAGTTTTCTTATAAATAGCTCCAAATTTTACAGAAGAATGGCCGGAATTGTTGTGATTTTCGACTTCGACAAGACGATTATCGACTGCGATAGTGATAACTTTGTTGTTGATGAATTGGGTGCTACTGATCTGTTCAACCAGCTCCTTCCAACCATGCCCTGGAACTCTCTTATGGTATGTCTCCATTCTGTTTCTGTTTTCTGTTTTCTGCTCCAGGTTTTGTTTTCTTGTATGTTCTAACTCAAAATTACTGAAAAAATTACAGGACAGGATGATGAAAGAGCTTCATTCTCAGGGAAAAACCGTCGAAGACATTAAAGAAGTCCTGAAGAGAATTCCCATTCATCCCAGGATCATTCCTGCTATTAAATCAGCCCATGCTTTAGGGTATGAATTCTTACATTCTGTTTTCTTTGCTTTCAGGATTTACAGAAATGAAGTGAAATTAAATGGGTTTATGATTACGTTTTCAGGTGTGAATTGAGGATTCTGAGTGATGCGAATCTGTTCTTCATTGAGACAATCTTAGAACATCTTGACATAAAAAATTATTTCTCAGAAATCAACACAAATCCTGGATATGTCGATGAACAGGAAGGGAGAGTAAGAATTTTTCCTTATCATGATTTTACAAATTGCTCCCACGGCTGCAATCTCTGCCCTCCAAATATGTGCAAGGTTTGTACTTTTAACCAATTTTTTTTTTTTTTTAGAAAAAGAAAAACCAGAGAAGTCTAGATATTATATTTGAATGTTCTAAAGTTGTTTTCAATGTTCTAGAACTTGTTCTTTTATTTTCTCAATTTCGCTTGGTCAATTAAATACTCTGTTTTGACCCCACTTGAGGAATTAATTTTAAATTTTGATTTGAAAACAGGGTTTGATTATTGAGAGGATTCAAGCTTCACTAGCAAAGGAAGGAGACAAGACAATAATTTATCTTGGAGATGGAAGTGGGGATTATTGTCCAAGTTTGAAGCTTGAAGAAGGAGATTATGTGATGCCAAGGAAGAATTTCCCCTTGTGGGATTTAATCAGCAGAAATCCAATGCTGATCAAGGCTGAAATTCATGAATGGTGTGACGGGGAAGAGCTGGAGAAAGTTTTGCTTCACCTTATCAACAAAATTTCCATGGAAGAAAGCCATAACAATCCTTCTCAGTTGATTTCTGCTGACTGCAAATTGCAGACTATTTCTGTTGCTGCACATGAAGCTCTGCCTCAAGCTCTCTCTGTTCCTCAATAATTTGCTGAAATATATCAATACATCACTCTAACAATTTGTAGCACAAAATGTGCCACATTTTCTAAATGGTTTTGCTTTACTGAATATGCTTGATTTGATTGTTGAATCATCAAGCAATTTTCAATAATTGTAGATTACTGTATGTAATAATGAAAGTTTAATACTCTGTTTTTCTCACCTCTCTACTTTTCCTGTAAACATTGTTAATTTTGGATACATAATCGTAAAAGTTTTGATATCTTTACATAAAAGCCAAGATAGCTTTCTTGTTCATTTTGAGTACATAAAGCTTAGAGATATGATGTAGCTTTCTTGTTCATTTTGAGTACATAAAGCTTTGATATATGATATCCTTTACATAAGATATCATTTTGATTTTCTCTTTTATAGTTATTTTGTATAAATATTGTTTATTTCTAATAAAAAGAGCCAAGAGCTCTCTTCTATTAACAATTATTTTGATTTTTTAAATTATTTGGTATAAAAAGGTTAAAAATTTTGATGTCTTCACATTGAGGTACCGAGAGCTCTCTTTCAACAACAATGTGCGACCTCAATGATTTACACAAATTCTCAGTCACCAAATTTTAATCTATTTAATTATTTTGGCATAAATATTATTCATTTTGAGTATACAGATATCAAAGTTTTGATATCTTTATATTAAAAAAAAAAAAGACTTGAGTGGCTTACATAGACTCAAAATCATTTTGATATATGGTTTTCAATTATTTGCCTACTAGATCAGCAATTTCAATGATAACAACATCAACAAAATTTTATTCTAAGGGATAAATATGTAAAAATATTCATGTCTTGATCATTACTAAGTATGAAAATTCATAATTGTTTTTACAATAACTCGAAGAATATTGTTGTGAGACCATATAGGCCCATATCTTACAAAAACTTGTTCTCTGCTTACCCATCAATATATCCCCACAAATTTTCATTCAATACTCTTTTTTCCGAATTAATCAGCAGAAATTCAATGTTTTGAACAGAATTTACTTTTAACTTATATGAACAAGAACTCCATGAAAGAGAGAAATAACAATTGTGCTCTGTTTCTTTCTACTAAAACCAAGCAGAGTATTTTTGTTGCTAAAATTAAGCAATAAATTTTCCAACAATTACGGGGCAAAATTTGCAATAATACTGCTCAAAAGATTTTGCTTTTCTCGGTGCTTCCGATTTGAATCATGAAGCACTTTTTCAATAATTGTAGATTATTGTATTGTGATAATGTAATTAATTTAATACTCTGTTTTTGTTCTGTTTGTCTCACCTTTCTACTTTTGTCTTCTTTTAGTATTTATTTTGTAATGCTGATATCTAATTAACTTGGTCCAATTCAGGTTATTTGGTCAAAATTTTGATACTTTACCTAAAAGCCACGAAAGTTCTTCCACTAATTATGTGAGATTTGAGTCTATGAATTTCTAGTCACCCATTTTGATTTTTTTAGTTATTTCAGTACAATTTGAATACAAATTTGATGTCTTTACGTTACAAAGAGCACGAGCCCTCTTCCAATAACTATCATTTTAATTAGTCTACGATAAATTTAAAGTAAATAATGTTAATTTTGAGTACACATATGTTTATTATTTGATATCTTAACATGAAAAAGCTAACAATTCAATTCTACTAAATATCATTTTGACATAAGTATTGCTCGATTGAGACTTCACTACGAGTAAATTTATATAAATTCTGGAATTATCAAATTATTTAAACATAAATAATGTATATTTTAAGCACTCAAACGTCAAAATTTTGATATCTTTATGTAGATAAATAAATAAAAGACTCGAGTGGTTTATGGAAACCCAACACTAAATCTTTATATATTATTGGGCCACAAAATCATTTTGATCATTTTCAATTGTATTTGTATGACTATTAAATCAACAATTGATTTCTTTGACAACAACATCAATAAAACCTTATCAATATATAAAAAAATTCATGTCTTTATCGATAATTCATCATCTCTGACAATAAATTAAAAGAATATTATAGTGTGACAACTCATAAAGGTCCATATATTTTAAAATTTTGTTTTATCAACATATTTTTCCAAAAATTTTCATTCATTAATATTATTTCTATGATTTCTAAACGTGGCTTAAATTAAGCCACAATATATTTTCTTTTTTTTTTCTTTTGAACCCTTGGCTAAGAGAAAAATGAAAATAGTCATCATTATTTAACCATTTTGCTCGTTTTTAAAAAAATGCTAATCTCTATAATTATTTTACAAAATAAAAAAGATTATTACTTGTAACTGTTTGTTAAATTTAAACATATACTTGTTAAAATATTTGATTTGATTTGACAATTAATTATTTTATTTTTACATTAAAAGAATATGTAAAATTTACAAAGCAATATCAAACAATCTCAACAAAGACAAAATATATTGAACTTTCACATATAATCAAAAGGTAATTTCTTTGCATGAGTATGCGTTCTCCCATTGCCCATAATATAAAATCAAATACAAACAAAGACCATTTCGGTGGTCATGTTCTTAATGCTAATCAAATGTCAAAAAAATAATATTTCATAGCTTGCCTTTAGTATATATAATTAATTTCTAATTAATGGCTAAAGTTGTTAATGTTGCAGAGATTAATAATCAATAAATGAAATGGAGCCATCAAGAAAGACTGACTGCCTTTCAATTAGCCTTCCAATCATTCATCCCACATGATTAATTAATTAACCACTTCCAATTTCGGGATTGCTATTAAATATTGCCTTTAATTACTTTCTATTAATATAGTTTGAGCATGAATATTTAAATATGTAGAAGAATGATTTGGATGGTTAATTTAATTATAAAGCTTGGATTAATTAATAAACTTAATATTTTTGTTGAAAGAATTGATAAAGTGGGAATAAGATGTCGGCAATATAAAAATAAAAAAGTTACAGCTAATCAAACATAAAACATTTAAAAAATATATCCCATGTATATGACAAAAATTTACTAGAAAAAAAAAAGAAACATTTAATTGAGAGGGATTTAATAGTAAAATTAACATGAATAAAATTTTAGAAAGTATCTAGAAAATAATGTTACAGTTTCTAAATCCAGATATGCAACAGTCTAATTTTTACCTAATTACCAGCTAGATCACAGAAAATGTACCCCATCTCTTCAGGAAACTAAAATCACAGCTGTTAATGCTTTACATGCACAGCTATCAAATCTATAAATACCCTATCTCTTCAGGAAACTACTGAAACCCTAACAAATACTACATGTATTAACCAAGTTGCTTACTTTCTGTCATCTGAAAACCAATATCTTTCTTCATCAGAAGAATGGCAGGTTTCGTGGTGGTTTTCGACTTTGATAAGACGATTATCGACTGCGATAGCGATAACTGGGTCGTCGACGAGTTGAATTTCACCGACTTGTTCAATCAACTCCTCTCCACCATCCCCTGGAATTCTCTCATGGTCTTTTCTTCTTTTCTTTCTTCACCTTGATTTGTGTTCCATTGAACCAGTTCGTAGGTTTTATTAGTTCTTGAACCAAGAGACTTTGTGTTATGGGAATAAATATGTAATTGCAGGATAGGATGATGGATGAGCTTCATGCTCAAGGCAAAACCATTCAGGATATCGTTGACGTTCTTAAGCGGGCTCCAATTCATCCCTGCGTAATCCCAGCCATTAAAGCAGCTCATGATTTAGGGTATTTATATATTAATTTTTTGTTTTATGATCACTCGAGATTCTCTCTTTATTTGAACTAGCTGATAATGATAATGGTACTGCTATTGGATTTTAGGTCTGATTTGAAGATCGTAAGCGACGCGAATACATTTTTCATCGAGACAATTTTGAACCATTACGGAATAAGGGAATTGTTTTCAGAGATTTACACAAATCCGAGCTTTATTGATGATGAAGGAAGGCTAAAGATTTTTCCTCACCATAATTTTACAGAATCTCCTCATGGCTGCAATACTTATACTTGTCCTCCCAACATGTGCAAGGTACGTAATTCATGTATACATCACCTGAGATATAAACTTTTAAAATAACAATGTTCTTAACCAAGACGTATTCCTTTTTACTACGTGATTCTATATAGATCAGTTCTGAACACATGGGAGCATGTTGTTTTAAATCTGCTACATCAGATTTTGAACTGAACAAAATGAGGAATGTGACAAAATTAATCACATGCAAGCAGTCAACATTCAATTTCTCTTTTTAATTTAATTGATTAATTAATTCTGGTTTAATCATCTTAATTAACACAGGGTAAAGTGATAGAAAAAATCCAGGCTTCGATGCCAGAAGAGAAGAAGATCATCTATCTTGGAGACGGAGCTGGAGATTTCTGCCCTAGTTTAAAGCTCAGAGACACAGATTTCTTAATGCCAAGAAAAGATTTCCCAGTTTGGGATTTGATTTGCAAAAGTAAAAATCTCATAAGAGCAGAAATTCATGAATGGACTGACGGAGAAGATCTTCAGAATGTGTTGCTCCAGATCATTAACTCATCAAATATTTCCACTGAAGAAGAAGAGGAAGACAACAATGGAGATTCAAGTAAGATTATTTCTGTCGACTGCAAGTTTCAGAAAATTCCTGTCTCTGCCCATTAAAACTAATATTCTTGTATCAGGAATATTTGATTTAATTGATCTTCCAGCTGGTTGATTTCATTGTTCTTAGTATAGCAGATGTATTGTAACATTAGGCCCCGTGGTGTAGCAAAATCAATATCACGTTAAGAATTCTGGCTTGTTTCATTGAATTAGGATTCGGTACTGATCGAGTTGGGTCAGACTCAATCCTATCTTGTTTTATTAGCCTTAGCAATTAATATATCGAGTGTTGTTTATTTTTGAATAACATGTAAACTAATTCAATGAAAATATAAATATAACACGTCTTTGATATATTTTTTTTCTTTTGCAAAATAAAAAATTGCTAAAAGATTTATATATTTATTTATATATGTATTGCAAAATTAAGAATGCTTAATTATATTTTTACTAATGCATTGATTTTATACTGATTTGATTGATCAATATAATCTTAATCTATAAATTAATTAAAATGCAAGCGATAGATACATTTTTGGAGGGATATAAAATTGCTATTTAAATGATTCGTGCTTTATACCGATTCTTTGAATGTTATCGATACTTCTGACGAAATCGACTTCTTGTGCAGACAAAATAATGTCGACACTTGAACTTTTTTTTCTTTTGTTTTACACTCATTTCAGGAAATTAATTATAACATTAGGACTCCTGAGGGAATTTGTATTGAAAATAGTCTTGTGTATTAATGGTATCGATACAAATAGACATACACTTAAAAATAGCTTTTTGAATTATCTTTAAATTAATAGCCCTCAATTTATAACCTCTAGGTCCTTAAGTTTTCGTATTTTTTATAAATTAAAATTATTTTATTTATTATATATTACAAAAAATAAATCAACATCTTCCTATCATTGTTTGAGCGGAGTTAGAATCCTAGTGTCGTATTACCTTAAGAAATTTTATTAGTTAAAACAATTAGAATCCCCATTTTATTGTTAAATTACATAATAGTATGGTATTGTGATGGTAAAAAAGAAATAATATTATGAAGGGTATTATTTAGTCAATTTAATATAAAATTTGAGATTTATTTGACGTAAATAAATAAAATATATCCTTGTTTATAAAAATATAAAGAATTAGGGATTTAGATGTTATTACAAAATTAATTAATATTTATAGATTAATACCTAGGTGGTTAGCTATTTGCTTATTAATGTTGCTTCCAGCCTTTGGAAGTTTGTCCGTTTGTCTTATGGATAAGCCGCGTGGTTGAGATAATAGTAGTGAATGAATTAAAGTGCTTTTTCTCAAAAGTGCTTTCAGAAAAGTAGACTTTACAGAACCTACAGCCTGCATGAAATCCTTTTTCTTTCCCCGAGGATATGTCCTGGATGAATGAATGAAGACTTAATTTGCAAGTCAAATAAATAACCCCTTTTTTTTTGTATTTATTCATTTATTGAGAGGTCTCATGTTCTGATGAATTGATATTCAACAACCAACAAAATAAAGAATGTTCTTTAATTTATTGATTAAAATACAAATTCATTGACAATTACAGTAGCCGATTGATCTACAGTCATGATCGATTATGACTGCTTTTTTGAGAAAAAAAAAGATAATAGAATGTATATGCAATTGATTTCAAATGAACTGTGAACTGCAAGGTTCAAATTCTGCGGAAAGCAATCTTTAAAAGATAGTTCTAGTATTCAAACACCACTAATTAAAATGGTAAAAAAATAGATTAACATCATTACGAGAAAATATATTTTTAACAAAAGGGTGTTTAATTGTTTGTTTGAATTTGAAATATTGACACAAAATCTTCTCAAACAAACAATATAAAATATTGGTATTGCGACACATATTAAGTTGCAATTGTGTTCTTGTCCACAAAATTTGATCAGAACCCCACTTGAAGATAAGATTCTGGACATATTCCAATCTTACAGTATATTCAATTTTCACATGTCCTTTGTTTTATATGTATATTCACTTTCACTTTCACTTTCAGCAAACTGTATTAATTAGTTGTGATATAGGTTTTGTTGTTTTGTTGTGTCTTGTCAATGAGATAAATTATTGGTCAAGTCAAGGTCTCCAGATGCATGAATTTGCTTTGGCTCTCTCTACAGGAAGCTTACTAGAAATTTACCCACAAAGCCCATGCATGTGAGAGCTACAGAAGATTCATTTGTCGGCTAGCTTCTAACTTTGATCATTTTAACAAATTAATAGATCTTTTACTAAAACCTTTGATCTTTCTCTTCTCATCACATCGATCCACTAAATAAATTAAAGAGTAAATTAAATACATAAAAATCTCCATCAGTAGTCACAGGTGGTATGCTAGTCGAACAAGTTTCACTTTAATTTGTTCGTTTTCTTCTTCAGCTCAGAACTCAGTCTGGGGGGCCATGATTAATGCTTTCTAAATTGACCGATGAACCATTCCTTTTTCTTTCTTGCGATGATCTGTAAAACTACATATATGCATACATATATACAGTGCATGCACTTACATTTTTTCTTTTCCAGGGATAAAAACACTTTGTAAGGACAACCAATCATGCACCATTTTCCAGCATATGTATATATATAATGCAGTCGGCTCTAGCTACCTACCTACCTAGCTAGCTCCTGCTATACCTACAATGTTAAGAAATATCTACAACAATTTCAATCATTAATTCTTTCAAGTTTTGCGTTAAATATTTTATTATATGTTAATCAAATTTCTCCAAAGTCGGTATTTGTATTTCAATGGTATGTAAATTTATGTTTGTTAAAAAATATAGACGTTAATTTGTACGAGAGAAATTGATTTTTATATTTTGGTGTCACAAATTTTAAGTATAAATTTTGTCTCGTAACCAAACCTTTATTTGAGTTTATATTAACTCAGTATGGTAAGTAATATTTACTACACGCAATTTTTCCATCACATTCTTTGTTGTGAAATAATCCTTTAATTCCCATTATCACTTAATCTTTTCAAAAGAAGAAAAATAACAAAAGCAACGTTCAGATGGTGAAAGGTGTTTTTCGAAGCAAAAAAACGACAATGTTTAATTTAAAGACCCCAAAGCACAACTATTTAAAATAAGTCCAATACGTTTATATTATATACTATTTTGTTCATTCACTATGTATTAATTAATGTGCTAATTAATGAAGCACATGTTACCATGTTATTAAAATAATCTGAAATATATATACTTTCCTAAAACGTTTCCAAAATTACACTTGAAGTTTAGTAGTTGTAGTTTTCTATTCTGGATATCTTAATTAATTAATAACAATTAATTATGTTAATGTCATAAATTTTGCATATGTTTTTGTAATTTTTTTCTTAATTTTTCAAAACGAATTTTTTTATAAGGATTCAAAATTCTATTTGTGTTAAAAATTATTCCCAAAAACATTTTGTTGGAGCTCAAAATATGGAAGCTTAATATATATAAGAGAAGTAAACATTAATTATAACTAATTATATATATACGTGACACAATTAATACATGTTACGATATATATACAACATATATAATACATTTGATATCTCTTAATAAAATAGTCCCAACTTTTGTAAAACTCGAACCAAAAATTTTATTCACCAAGAATTGCTGCTACATGTAAATTATTTTAGCAATTCTTTATATAAAGAGGTTTTGGTTCTGGTTTCAACAAAAGTTGAACGTAAAAGGGGGAGAACTTTTACAAGATAATTAACACGCAAAGAACATAAACTAGTTCATTAATTACAACATTATCTTAATTTGTTATTAATGGTCTTTTTTCATTACAAACCTAATTCCTTTGTCCTTTCCAAGACGCCATTGCTAAATCTGCAAGCTTTGCAAGATTCAGCTTCACAACAGTGTCTGCAAACACCCTGGTCTCCTCTTCAGAATTTCCCTCAGGAATATCCACAGCGTAAGATTCCAAAACTATACTGTAAACTTCACCTTCTTTGTTAACAAGCTCATTCACTGACGTTACAGAACGATAGTTTTGCAGCCTGTGATCACCCCCAAGAATTTTAAAGCCCAGGATATGCTTCTCATCATCAAGAATCTCCAATCTTTCTATGCTTGCAGAAGCTGGGAGCCCAGAAACAATCCTAACATCTCTTACACTACCAAGCACTTCTCCATCGCCGGCTTTCATGGTGCAGCTCTTGATGAAGTGCTTGTACCTTTTAGGGTTTGCGAAATCTCGAATCAAAGGCCAAACAGAGCTGATAGGGGAGTGAATTCTTTGCTTGATGATGGAGGTGCATGTGTTGGGAGATGGAAAAAAAGCGTGGTATGTTTTGATGATGGATTCAAGCTCGGTTTGTTCTTCAAGTGTGAGAGAGTTTGATGGGGAAATTTGGTTAGGGTTTATGGGTGAAATTGTTGCCATTAATGAGCAGGAAATTTTAGCTATTTTTTTTTTTTGTTGAAGAATTTTGTTGTTTAATTATGAAGAAGAAGAAGAAGGAGAATGGGAAAAGAATGGAGGAGATAACAAGGGATTTATTCTTCTTTTTGTTGGTGCACTTGAGCATAATAAATGATAACATATACATACATACGTACATATACATATATATATAAGGGAAATTAAATATTAAATGCTTTTCTTTTTATCATTTTTCTTGAAAAGGTAATGTATATCTTGTTGCCTACGGAAGATGTCTAGACTCAAAGCCAAATGTGGAATAGATGAGCAAGTACTTTTTGTTTTAGTTCTAAGTTTGTTAATATTGTGTTTGGAAGTGTTTATCTAGATGTGCTTCCGAATATAGTATTTCTCATAAAATTATACATGGTAAGTCTGAAATTAAAATTTTATAACTTTTAATCACAATTTTTTTATGGAATAAAATTACTATTATTAAGTTTATGCAAATATTCATGGGTAATTTTTTATTAATATTAGTAGTAGAATAAAGTCAAGTAATTAATTAAAGCATACAATAATATATTTTTTTTAAAATATTTATTAAACACATCTCTAGTGACTTAATTTGTAATAATTTCTTAACTTTTACAAGTAAAATTTACAATTTTCAAAACTAATTCAATCCACGGGGCAAAAAATTTAAAAATTTGATTTTTATAACAGTGAATGCATGAACCATTTTTATTTTTTATATAATAGTATCAAATTTTAAACAAAGTGACAAACATGCCCTAATTAGCTTAGGAATATAAATAATACATTTGTTTTCCAGGTAACATGAAAGAAAAATGCCCATAGGAGCTTTCGGAAATCGATTCCCTTTGTTGGGAAGGAATGTTTAAACCTCATTGCAAGTTGAAATAATTATAATACAAGTGGGAATTAAGTGATTAAAGTTTAGACTTAATGGAAACTTTTAAATCTTTAATTAGTAATTTTTACCATTAATTAATGATTAATAATTTAATATATTGGTGCATTTTGAGTAATGGTGTAGACTTTCACTACCATTCCTTAAATCCTTTATATAAAAATGTGCACTTGGATGACTAAGGTGAAGCACATTTTAGTTGGAAGGAAAGGAAAAATTATATATCAACTTGTGTTATTTTACATTAATATTGCTAGCACAATCACCTTTTTTTCAACCTTTTTAAATATATATTTAGTGGGATATGTTATTTTTATTGGTAATCAATAATTGAGTGATAATTTTAAGTATAATTCATTAGTTCAAGATTTAAATGTCTATGTATTTAAAAGTGCACCCTTATAGTTACGAGTGTAGAGTTAACAAAGTTTAGTTATACGATAAATATTGTACTTTCAAGTGCTTTATAAATAGTGAAAAGGGTTGAAAGGTAATTGAAGTTATAAAGTTAAAAATAAAATTATGAAAATTTACTTGTTCAAATCCGATAATATCTACTAATTTATTAAAGAAAATAAGACATGGAGGTCCTTAAAGTTGGGTTTAATAGACACATAAATCTTAATAATTTTAAAAATATTCATAAAGTTCTAATCTATCTTAAAAGACAATTTTACCCTTATTAAAAGTAATTATGACAAATATTATTATTAAATTTTAAATTTTGAAAAAATATAATATATTTATAAAAATACATTCATAAATAGTACCTTAATAATATAAAATTTATCAATCTGTTGTAAACTTATATATTTTATAAATAGGAAATTTTATTTTTATCATATTTTATATATTTTAACCACATATAAATATAAATTATAATATAATCATAAGTATAGTATAGTATATGTTATTTACATATTAATATATATTTATGGTTTATTTTATTTATTTTCTAATACTTAATTAATATTGAATTGTTAATATATTATAAAATAAATAAATTTATGTTTTAGTTATAATTTATTAACAAATATTATTTATAGTTTTTATAAAATATATAAATTTATAATATGTTAACAAATATTATATAATTAATATACTATAAAATAATATTATGATTTATTTTATTAAGATATTTTTAATACATTTATATTATATTTTGTCATATTTTAATAATTTAATAATAATTTTTATTTAATAATTATTACTAATATGGATATAATCGTCTTTTTAAAATAAATTAGAACTTTTATGAATATTTTTAAAACTATTAAGACTTATATTTTCATTAAATCAAATTTTAAGGACTTACATGTCATTTTTCTTTATTAAACTTAAGCTGTTACATTCTCTCACTTCATCCAACCCTGATTACGTACAGGCCAAGTTAATTAACATGTTGATTCATTTATGGAACTAAATTTATCCTGAAGCTATGACTTAACAGCGGATTGCTCAAGCCCAAATCCAAGCTCTTCACTTTTGTTGCTGTCATAATCATCACTGGATATTGTTCAAATTTTGGTAGGAGTTTCTTCTGCAACTAGACCAGTATTCAGCTACAAGCTTAGAAAAAGCAGAATTAATCTCCATAAGCTTTGCTGGTTCATCATATTCCAACAATTTCCCTGAAAATTAAGAGTTGGATTTTCAGTTTGTACATCAATTTAATCTGTCAAAAACTTATCAATGAACTAAAAAAGTATAAAAGCTTACCATAGGAGAGGACCATAACCATGTCACTATCAATAACAGTTGGTACCCTATGAGCTACTGTAATCACTGTGAAGTTGAAAAATTCCTTCCTGATAATTCTCTGTATAATTGCATCAGTTGCAGAATCAATGGAAGCTGTAGCTTCATCTAGAATTAGAATCCTGCTTCTCTTCAGAAGAACTCTTCCAAGGCAAAAGAGTTGTCGTTGCCCCGCGCTCCAATTTTCACCCTCATCACTCACTGCATAACCAACCACAATCAGAAAACCGTATTGCAGATACATTCTATAAAATTTCACCAGATTCTAATGCAAACGGCAACATTATTCTATATTTCTTGACTTACCAGATGAGTCCAGCTTATTAGGCAGGCTGCTGATTGTTTCCTTAAGCTGACACTTCTCCAAGGCCTGTAAATTAAGAAATCAGTAATCTGTACCATAGCTTGTCAAGAAACAGAAAAACAAGTCAGAATCAGACGGCTCACATTCCATATTTCATCATCTGTGGAGAGGCCTAGAGGGTCCAGATTTGTTCGCACGCTACCCCTGAAAAGAGTTGGTTCCTGAGGGATGATGCTGAGCCTCATTCTCAAATCTTTAACTCCCATAGAGCAGATGTCAAGGCCATCTATCAGAATTGAACCACCTGCTGGCTCAACCAAACGAAACAATGCACTTATAAGTGTAGTTTTCCCACTTCCAGTTCTTCCCACAACTCCTACTCTACTCCCTGCCCTGAATGTGCAAGTGATTCCTTTAAGTACCAATGGAGCATTTGGACGGTATCTAATCTGTAAAAACAAAAAAAGAAAGTAACAATTATTGAAAAACATTTTCCATTTATGATCATAAGAGTTTCATAGAGCAGCTTACTGCTTACCTTTAGCTCTTGCAGCTCTATCCGGCCCTTGAAAGGCCATGAAGTTGGTGGTCTCTTGTCTTTCAAAATTGCCGGAGGCTCTGGTGGGATGTGCATGAACTGTTTGATTCGCTCAACAGAGATAATGTAGTTCGCTAAGTAGCAATACCATCGGCTCAAGAAAACTTGGGTGCTGGTTAGTGAAAGGGCATAGGAAAGTGAAAGTCCAACAAGTCCTGCAAAAGAGTGTGAAAAATGAGCATCAGTAAAAATAATTCAGGACAGTTGTAAACTTGTAAGTAATTTTAATTACCTGGAGCTACATAGCCTCTAGGAATCAGAACAAGGAGAAGAGCAGCAGTGAAAAGAGTAAAATTTTGAAGTGCTTCTATCCTTAAAATAAGCCATTCCATGACAGCATTAGAATGGAAGAACAGTGTAGCATCTGTATCGACAAGCTTTAGGTAGTTTTGAAAGAATCTATCCACCATGTTAAATGCTCTTATTGTGACAACACCTAGTGATGTTTCAGCTGTGTAATTCATTACAGGAGCCTTTGTTGTTCCATTGATTCTGATTAGCTCTCTTGCAGTTGCTATATAATATCCCTTCAGGAATTAAAAATTCAAACAGGATCAGCTATTTATTTTGATCATTGATATGAAGAGTAACTGAGGAAATCAAGAAGTAATTAAAGCTTGATTTAGCTACCTGAACATATTTTACGGCTACCATGGCAAGAATTGCCACAATTAGTACTTGCCATGTGACAAAGGTCATGATTCCAATTATCGCTAAAATTTCAATGCCAGCCGCAGCCACAAACAGAATGGAAAAAGGTATATCAAAATCCAGAACACTCAAATCTGATGAAGCCTGCAATGCAAAAGATAGTTATATCAGCACAAATGATAAGCCGAAAGATTTGCAAGTGAAATACATTGAGGAGGTATGGAAATAAGATGACTCTTACGCGGGTTAAAATCCGTCCAACAGGAGTAGAGTCGAAGAAAACCATTGGAGCTTTAAATATGGAATTTGTAAAACCTGAGAAGAATGCTTTAGAGGCCTTTAGTCCAAGGTGAGCAGCAAAAAAGGACCTAAAATATACAAAAATAGCACTAGCTGTAGAAACTCCAGTGTAAACTCCAATCAAAATGCCACTGCTGACTTCAGGAAATTGAATTGCATATGCTAGCCAATAAGTCGCAGCAGCCTGAAGAGCAACGAAACCAGACTGAGCAAACACGCCTAAACATAGAAGAAGCATTCCTTTTGAGACCAGGAGATAATCCATAAATGGCTTCCATCCGACATCACCAATCTCCGTTTCTTCTTCTTCTGTTAGCTGTAGTCCTGGTAAACCTTTAGCAGAAATCTCCCCCTCACTGTTTTTCTTAATGAGGTAATTCCCAGTAGGCTTCTCTGGCCTAACTGTATGGTCATTTTCTACCTTTTCAGTTCCTGCTTCGCCTTCATTGTTTAGATTCAACCCTGTTATCAGTTCTCTATGAGCATTCACAAGCTGTTCAAATGCCGTCCCAGCCAACAGAAGCTCCTGATAGCTTCCTGATTGAGTAATTTGTCCACCTTGCAAAACCTATAAGGATCATAGTGTAAATAAATTAAACAAATTTTCATTATTAACTAATGCATAACAAAACAATGCAATGAAAGTTTACCAGAATTCTATCAACTTCTGAGAGAAATTCCACTTGGTGAGTCACTAGAACCACAGTTTTCTTTTCTAAAGCACCCATTACACATTCCTGAAATGGCACCACTCAACGAAAATCAGATTGTTTATTGTGTGTTTTTCATCCTTATAGAAAACTTGAACTTGTTTTCTTACATTGAATAGTGTTGCAGCTGTATGTGCATCTACTGCACTGAAAGGATCATCAAGGAGATAAATATCCGCATCATTATAGACAGCTCGAGCAAGTTGAATCCTCTGTTTCTGTCCTCCACTCAAATTAAGCCCTCTCTGACCTATCTCTGTAAGATCACCATGGTCAAAATTATTGATGTCCTTATCCAGAGCACATGCTTTGATAGCCTTATTATATCTGGCCTTGTCCATTGGCTTCCCATAGAGAATGTTATCACGAATGCTTCCACTTTGAATCCAAGAAGTTTGAGACACATAGGCAATAGATCCGTATACATTTACCTTTTTGAATGTATCAAAGAAGTAAAATTAGTGACACAAATTTGGAGCATGAAAATATACTTGAATATAAGTTTGTAACTCACAGTTGCTGAAGTTTTTGGTATTTCTCCAAGTATAGCATACAAGATTGATGATTTACCGGCTCCAACTGACCCGCAAACTGCAACCTTTTGCCCCCATTTTATATCCAAATTTACATTTCTCAGAGTTGGAACTGCCAATTCTGGATCCCAACTGAAATTGCCTCCTTGTATTTTCACACTTCTGCCTGATTTCTGCAATGAAATTCTCCTCACATCGTCATTCTTGAGCTCGTCATCAAGCAAAAAGTTATTGATTCTGTCGAATGAGACCTTGACTTGGATCATAACAGAAAGAGCTTCAGGAATCATTCTGACAGGTTCTCCCATGCTTCTCAGTGTTGCAAGAACTGTGAAGATGGTGCTAGCATTAAGTGGGGCACTCCTAATTAGGGCACAACTTAAGAAGATAACTGAAGAAATGATAGTTGGAGACATCCAATACAGGACAGTGCCATAAGCTTTCTTAAGCTGTGCTTCAGACAACCATTTAAATTCTCTGTCACGCTGAGACTCAATCAAGCTCTTGAACTTCTCTTCCCATGATTGTAACTTTATAACTTTCATACTGTTTAGGATCTCAGAAGTGGATCTGAGTCTCTCATCTTGAGCAATCGTGAATTCCGATTGACACTTTTGTAGAAACTTAGCAAATGGCACATTAAGAAGTCCACAGATGAGAAGGGGAACTAAACCAGGAAGAGCACCAAGACCAACAACTCCCAAAAGGACAGAAATGGCTAAAAATAGCTGCAACACAAGACTCCATGTCGAATGGAACCACCATGGGAGTTCTCCCATTCGATAGGCATCAACTGCAATATAATTCACAATCTTTCCAGTGGAATGCCTTTTCCTTCCCAAACTCGAAAGCTTTAGCTGCTTCTGATAAACCGCTACCATTAAAGCTGATCTCATCCTCATTCCTGACCTTCTTGAATCAAAGTAACAATGCCTCTGAGAAAAAGATTCAACCACTTTTGTGATTATCAAACATACCACTATGGAGAGACCTTCTCGCAAATTCTCCTCTTCACGTTTGGAGTAGTTTACAAAAGCATAAAGCAAAAGAGGCAGAACTACTACTGCCATTGTCCTAAGCAAGGCACAGATTGCTATAAAAATATTCTCTTTCAAGTAAACTTTTGTTATAGCCCGGAGAACCAAGTTCCTTGTGTTATTTGAGTCCTTCTCCCTTACAAGTGAATCCCACGCCTGAGAAAACCTCTTGAAGGCTAAATTGCCTTCATCTTCGGGAACAAGAGAAGGTATATCTTCTAGAGTTAATGGTTTTAAGTAACCAAAAGAAAGCAAAGGATTAATCCAAGAAAATGTCAATTTGCTAAGAAAGCTTGCATTGCCCAGTTCCGTTTGGTGCTTTTCAGCCTTTTCAACCAAAAAAGGCTCGGATAAACTCTCTTCTTCTGTAACGTGAGAAGCAAGATAACGGAAGTTTCTAAAAGCACATAAGAGCAACAAAAGGTTCACAGACAACGGCAAAATGTCGAAAATTATGACGCTATGAGTTCTTGCTAAGATTTCAATATTAAGAGATAAAGCCAACGAAGAGAAAAACATCCACCAAAGAGAGATGAAAATTTTAGTCCATTTGGAACTTTGAACAAGCAAGGAAACTGCTAAAGAAATCCAAACCAGTCCTCTAACAATGGAAACCAACCAGGCCAAATTATTGAAACCATCATCTTTGGCTACAAGAATCCACAACCCATTTCCAAGGTATGCAATGCTAACAAGAGCACAACAGGTTGAAACAAACACAGAAATCCAGTCCCTTTGATTGCTCCCACGATTTTGATGTTTGCTTATAGAACCTACAAGCAAAGACAGATAGAAAACACAGAGGAATGCTAGATTTACAACATCTATGATGGTTCTTTGAATGCAAAAAGAACCCAAATCAAATCCACCCTCACAAATCCAAGAGAATCCACCTGCAAAATCATGGAAGGAGAGCCAACTAGAATTAGAAAACTTCATGAGAGTAAACAGGCTGGAAACATGGAATTCAGACCGAAGAACCTATTTTCATACAGTGGTATGAATTACATTGATGGTATTTACTATTTTCTGTTCATGTTGCATTAAAACATGCAGCAAACTTTAGTCTTTTCGTTCTTTAAATGGTAAGAATCGGACAAATATTCTCCATCTGGAAGCATACAACTAAGAGATAATTAATGCAGCAGCAGAAAATGAAGTCTATATATTTTTCCCGTTCTAGAATTACATAGACATTCAACAAATCATAAATGGTAACATTTTTGCACAACCGATAATCAACATAGAACCATACAAAAGCAATAAATATTGATACAAGGATTCAAAAAAGAAAAGCAAGAACGTCAAGAAAAGCTGAGGAGATATATACCAAGTGAGCCTCCCAAGAAAGCCATTATTGCTGGAAGCACTTTCTCCCTTCAGCCTGCAGTTTTAGCAGCCCCCAGCTTAAGTAGAAACGAGGTTCAACAAGTAACACTTCATTGAAATTTAAAACGATAGGACGTACACAGTTATTCTGAATGGTAACTTCCACTAGCAATAATATTTTCATTTTGTGGTTTTCATATGATTGTTTGTCAAATTTTTGTTCAGTATGGAGAGCATTTGAATTTCTGGCATTGTTTGTCTTTTCCCTACTGCACGTACACAGAGTAGCACAATATTAATATTGTAATACCTTGTTTGGAAGGCAGCTTACGCATCTAGTATATTTTACTTCTAGTGTATGATTTCCATTTTATCTTTTTAATTTTCCTGTGAAAGTGATCCAGGAAAAAAAATAGTACGGGAACGTAAAGGTGATTGGACAGTGCGAAATTGATTAGATGGGCATACATGTAGACGATATTTTAGAAATTCTCTCGCGATCGCGATCTAATCATATTTAGCATTTCGAAGAATTCATTTTCTCTCTACAATAAAAATATATTATTCACAAACTAGATCTTGCAGTATAGAAAATAAATGCATTCTTATAAAAACCCTAAGCAATGCATATACATAAATTTTATTTTCCAGCAAAAAACAATATTCTGACGAGAATCCGCTTCATGTAATAAAACGTATATGGAATTTTGTTTGGTACAGTACTAGAAGAACAAAGATAAGAATAAACATACCCAGAAAGTTTGCCGTCTGAAATATAAATAAATAAAGAGAAAGTGCGTCACGTTAAGCTGTGATTAACAAAAACCTGAAACCTGACATCAGAGATTCGGATGCTTAGGAATTCTTTTACGAGGAATTCCATTTATAAGATAGTTAAACCTAACTAGCTAGCTACAATTTTTAGTGACCCTGTGAATTAATTTGTTCTTTCATTTGGAATATGACATGCACTATGATTCATATGAGACCAAAATTTATAAATAGTTACAGCTAAACGATCATGAAATATATCATGATCAACATAAACACATATATATGCCAAATTAAGAAGCTGCATTTGCGTGTATATAATACGATATATATGATCACGTGAATACATACATACATACATATATATATATGTGAGTCCGGTGATATTTTAAAAACATTTCAAATTAAATCAAAACTCATATATATACGATATATATGATCACGTGAAAACCCTGTTTTTTTTTTTTTTATTACATGGTGGTGCCCAAATGGGAGAGAGACAGAAAACAACGCACGTTCAATAATTTAATGCAATGAAACGAAGATCATAAACTGTATATCCAATCAATAGTCGTGGCTTACGCATTCTTCTGTCATTTACTTCCACATTATTTATGTAGTGCCCACCACCAGAAATTTCGTTCATCAGATTGCTAGCTTGCCCCATGCATGCCAGGCTTTTAAAGTAGGGGGTCCTTGTCCCTATACATGAATTTCCAAAAGAATTATTTCCTCTTGCTAGCTAATAATTATACAAAATGAATCAGCTGCTAGGATTCGGTGCAAGTTTATTTGAATTTACTTCCCATTTAATTTCTTAAAAATACTATATATTTTTTCTAATTCATGCATAGTATTTTTTAGAACGACAATACTCATTGTACATCTGTTGAATCAGATTCTCATGTAACCATCTTCGGAAACAAGTGTGGGTGTGTATAACATAATACGACAATATCCCTTCAAAATTGTCCAACAGATCGAGGACGTAATTAAGATTCAACTGGGCCGGTAATTTCATTTGTATTTTCAAATATATATATACAATTATACTTACGTGATGCTTTTTGTAAGATGTATGCAGCATGCAGCTCCACAACCACCACTTGTTGTTGATCGAGTTTCAATTATTGTGTTTCAGAATCCATCGTCGTCGTCATTATCACCAATCATATATATATATATGCATATGACTTCGTCAGATCACTACTGTCTCTTTTCTGCAAGTTGATCTCTCTCATATATATCATCCAGTCATGAGCTCTCATCACTGTCAGATTATTTTTATGAGTGATAGATGTATATACGTTAAGCTAATCGAAGCTGGTAATTATTACGTGATAAAATAATTTATTTCGATTAATAAGTTCACTAATTATGTACTGTGGAATGAAATGAATCACCACCACACGAATTATGAAGGCCATTTATATATACATATATATGATTAAAAATAAATAAATCTCGTGAATGACGCGACCAACTTCCATGATTTGATGATCTAATTTTCCGTTCTATTGTCGGAATCTTTTAATACGTGAGAAGAAGGGGGAATGATTCGAAAATGACAAAGCATATTTTGACATGGGTGAAATTTCATTTTCAATTTTCACGATCATATAATTAATTAAAGATAATAAACTTTTTCACGTTAATTAATCATGATGAGTTTTCTTAACTAATTAAAGAATTTCTTTGATTAATGATTAATTATATTATATATATTATATGTACGTGTTCTTCAATCATTTTGAACACGTACCCCACTCAAAATGATGTTCTAGTTTTTAATATTTAATTAATCATTTTAACTTTTAGAGACATAATTAATCTTGTGTTCCATCTCATATTTTGAGTACAATTTAAAATTCAAGAGATCATCTATACTCGGTCAAATAATTTAATTCATTATATATATATACACACGCACACATACATGTGTGTTTTTAAAATACGAAATCTAAATAAATCAACTAATTTAGTATAATTTAAATACACAATTATACATATTAGAGAAATAATTAAATGGAGGGAATTGTTTTCTTGGATAAATAATGTTATTGCCTTATTATATAGGAAGTCAAGAAAAAAGTTGAATACAAATATGACAAATAAATTATTTGTCTTTATTGAAGAAATCAAATATAATATAAACAAATACACAAAACAAAATAAATAATTATACGTGTTATGGACGTTTATGGACTCATGTTGTCTAGATCACTAAAGATAAAAGAAATATTTTTTTACTGATTTCTTAGTATCAAAGCAGGAAAATAAAAAATAAATTAAGTATGGTTACATTCACATAGTTAGATAGATCTCAATTTATGAACATTAAAATATATGAAAAGCAGATTTTAAAAAAAAATGAAATATTAAAATAATTATATATCAGTGCAAAATCAGCTGGGTTTCGAAATAGAATTTGTAATTTCATTGTTGTCACTTTGCAAAATGAGTGAATAACTTTTGATCAAATTACTACCCAATTAATTTATTATAGAAGTTATAATAAATCTAGTAAGAACTAGTCCAATTAATAAACAAAATTATTTAAAATAATTATTATATTGATCCTAGTTAAGATATTATAAATACTTAATAAGTTTCTTTGTTAGTGATTGGATTTAACGTAAATTTTTATCTTCCTATTTAGATGTCTACACTTAAATTATACGAAAAAAATTAAAACAATCTTTAATTAAAAGTTACATATAAATCGAGTAATATTTACTTTTTAGATTAGATAAAAAAAAGTTTCAATCACTTCTTAGTTAGAGTTATTAATCTTTTTACCTTTTAAATAGAGAATAGGAGTTTAATTCCATCTAAATACAAAGTGGATGTTATTTTTCTCTAAAAAGAAAAAAGTGAAGCCAGATTTGTGTATTAGGTGCATATTCTCTTCAAACCCCAGTTAAAATATGAATTAAGAAATAAGTATTTATGTAAATTTCCTACAAAATTTTAATTGAAATTTGATTATCCCAACATACTAATACTAGCAACTTATTGTTAGGTAAGGTGGGAAAATGGGCCAAAATTGACTCATCAAATATTGTGGCCCAAGACTTCTCTGCGTGGGCTTTTTCTAGTTTGTTAACCATCAACAATTTTAAGTAAATAAACAAGAAGAAATACGATATAATAAGAATTAATACAAAAAAATTTGCCACCGTTTGAATCCTCTCCTATTTTAATTCTATAAGTTGTTTGAATTAATGACATCTCTTATTGTACTTATTATGTTAGCCTTATCCTCTTTTGTTAGGATGGGTCATAAAATTTAATTTTTGTCTAACTGAATTACTTCCGTATCAAACTTCTATTAATACGTACAAACTCCTTTTTAAATCACTACAGTGTACATATGGTACATTAATACATTAAAATTTGATTTTTTCTTTGTGAGAATAGAAGTCACTTGTAATTGGGCATAGAAATCTAGTAGTATATATGCGACTCAATCAAGATTTCTGATAAATTTTCAATATAATGTTAGTAGTTTATATATATAATGTGAAATGCTTTAAAAAAAAAAATACCGTACTACAGTGCACATCTGATTTTAATTGAGAAATGTAAGCAAATGTAGAATTCTTTTTTATTTTTGTGCATTTACTACCCTAATTAATCAATAAATGGGATGGGCTTGAAGCTCTCTGTCTTATACCAAGCAAGGCATGGTATGTAGCTACAAGATTGGCATATATCTTCAATCGTAGCCAAGATATAGACCAAAGAAAATAATATATAAATAATTATTAAAAAGACAGATTCACATTCCTATATTTTTATACACATGTTTATATTATTTATAAATTGTTAAATTTTTGTAATTTAATTCTAAAATTTGATAAATATATTATATTTTATGAAGATATTATCTCGCGAAAATCTTGGTGAAGTGATAATATGATCTATAATTAGATCTTAGTAATTTCTTTTGTCGGTTTATTGATTTATTAACATAATATAAAGTCCTCAAACCATAGTTTTTATACTGAAGATTATAGTAAGGTAGATTTTCTTTCCTTTGCATGAGAATACAATCATCAGAAAGTTGCTCATGGTTAATTTTTGGGTACTTCTGTAGAGTGTGCTTTTTGTACAAGTACTTGAGATTTTGAGAGTAAAATACTTCTGCAGGAAGTAGTCACATCCCAGAAGCATTTGGGTGCGTGGAAGTGCTTTTACAATACAAAGAAATCCCCAGCACATGCACTTTAAGGTCTTGCATGCTTGCCTTCTTAATATTCTGCCACAGACAGAAGTTGGTTTGCAATTAATAACTGAAAATCATTGAAGATGGGCTCTTCTTATCTGGTTTTGGATTTTCTACTGATACACTAGTGATTTGTGGTGCAAGATAGTGCTGATTTTATTCTGGATTGATATGCAGAAATTCTCACTTGAGGCAAGTTTAAGTCTTTGAGTTTTATTATATTGAAGATGTCTGATAAATTTACATAAGCTTTAAACTGCCATATTTGTGTCCAGCTCATTCTAGTGGAGAAGTTTACACACAGAGATTTTTCATAGCGCAGCTTCCTCTGCTAGTCTTTTGTATTGTTAGTGGCAATTGCTGCAGTTATGGGGCCATGGTGTGCAAGTTTCTTGTTTCCCTTTCGCGCTATTCTCCTTCTTTGTAAATCTCATTCTCTGCGCTCCAAAAGAAATAATTATCAAACCTAGGCCGAGCCAATAAAATTAGCAATCTAACTTTCTCTTGGATTAACTCATTATTGAGCTTAGGCTACTCAAAACCATTAGTTCTTGAAGAGATTCCTACACTTTTACCAGTAGATGAAGCACAATTAGCATACACAAAATTCTCGCATAAATGGGATTGTCTTGGTAGGGCTGTGAATTCAGGCAAGAAGAAAAACTTGCTTCTCAAGGCCTTATTCCAAGTTTACAGGAAAGAAATATATTTGTAGGAGTCTGCATTTCTCGGGACAGTTTCTGTTGTAGTTTCTCCTTTATTGCTCTACGCATTTGTGCAATATTCCAGCTATGAGCATAAGAATAGATCAAAAGGTCTCCTCCTGGTCGGATGGCTAGCAATTATTAAACTTGACGAATCTTTTTCCCAAAGGCATTGGTTTTTCAATTCTAGAAGGTCAGGAATGAGAATGAGATCAGCTCTAATAATGGGAATCGACGAACGGTTACTAAACTCTCAAGTCTTGCAAGGAGAAGACACTCAACAAGGGAGATTGTAAACTACATTGCGGTTGATGCATACAGAATGGCAGAATCATTGTATTGGTTCCACATGGAATGGAGTCTTGTACTCCAACTTATTCTTGCCATTGGAGTTCTTGTCAAGGTTGTAGGTCTAAGTGCACTCCCCGCTATTATTCCTATTCTAGTCATTGGATTTCTCAACGTTCCATTTGCAAAAATGTACAACAAATGTCAATCACGTTACAAGATTGCACAAGATGAACGATTGAGAGCTACAATGGAGGTTTTGACTAATATGAAGATCATCAAGTTGCAATCCTGGGAAGATAGATTCAAGAATATGATTGATTTGCTGAGGGAAAACGTGTACACAAGCTTGGCTGAACCACAGATTAAGAAGTCCTCGGCGACTGTAATGTATTGGATATCCCCAGCTATCGTATCCACTGTGGTTTTTGTCGGATGTTTGCTTATTAAAAGTGCTTCCCTGAACGCTGCTACAATTTTCACTGTTCTTGCAACATTAAGAAGCATGTCAGAGCCAATGAGATGAATTCCTGAGGCATTGTCTATGCTAATTCAAGTAAATGTCTCTTTAAATCATCTCAATGCATTTTTGCTTGAGGATGAGCTGAGTAATGAGAAATTGAGCACTTCGTCAAGGAGTTTGGAGCAGAATTCAGACAAATGTGTTGAAATACAAGGTAGGAATTTCAGTTGGGAACCAGAATCGGTTGTTCCGGCATTGAAAGATATCAACTTGGAAATAAAAATTGGGCAGAAAATTGCGGTCTGTGGACCAGTTGGTGCCGGGAAATCGACGCTCCTATGTGCTATCCTTGGAGGAGTACCCAAAATTTCGGGATCAGTAAGTAACATATAATCCACATTAACAAAAGATTTACACCTTTTATTAGACGCTAATGTTATCTTGTTTTCTTTTAGGTAAGTGTAACGGGAACCACTGCGTATGTTTCTCAAACACCGTGGATTCAAAGTGGTAGTATCCGTGATAACATACTCTATTGAAAGCCAATGGACAAGAACAAATATGAGATGGTTGTAAAATCCTGCGTTTTACACAAGGATCTTGATAGTTTCAACCATGGAGACCTTACAGAGATTGGACAGAGAGGACTGAATTTAAGTGGTGGACAGAAACAGAGGATTCAACTTGCCAGAGCAGTGTACAATGATGCTGATATTTATCTACTCGATGATCCTTTCAGGGTAGTGGATGCACAAACTGCTGCAACTCTTTTCAATGTAAGTACAAAAGATTACTTCCCGAACAAGAAAAATACCGACATACAGAAATTAGTTTGATGGATATAGATATTCAAGTAGAATGACGTTATTGCAGGATCGTTTTATGACTGCTCTCAAAGATAAAACTGCCAGTCTAGTGACTCGTCAAGTTGAGTTCCTCACAGGAGCTGATAGAATTCTGGTTAAAAAATTTATACAAGTCTTTCTTCGCGCAACAAAATATTTACTGTTTAGTCTTCAATCCGTAAACAACATTTGTTTTCAAACTTTTCAGGTTTTAGAAGGTGGAAAGATAACCCAATCAGGTAGTTATTGGGAGCTGCTGATTCCCAGAAAAGCATTCGAGCAACTTGTGGATGCACACAAGAATGCAGTCCAAGAATTGGTTACTTCAGCTAATGGAAACAAAGATGAAATTTGGAACATCCACGAATCCTGCCCTGAGAAAGAAGACAATGAGAAAGAAATTTCAGAAGGGAATTTGCCTGCTATCCAGCTGACAAAAGAAGAAGAAAGAAAGATTGGGAACGTTGGGTGGAAACCAATTTTAGATTACCTCAATGTCTCAAAGGGAAAACTTTTTTTCAGTTTGAGCATACTATCTTACATTGGCTTTGGTGCTCTTCAGGCTAGTGCAAGTTACTGGTTAGCAATAGCTATTCGAATTCCTAATATTACCAGCACAATCCTAGGAGTTTATACAGGAATTTCAACCTTCAGTATACCTTTTGTCTATTTAAGAAATTTGTTTTCAGCCTATTTTGGATTAAAAGGTTCGAAATCTTTCTTTTCTGGTATCAATAATTCGGTGTTCAAACCTTCTATGCTCTTCTTCGACTCCACTCCAGTTGGCAGGATATTTTCCCGGGTAAGGAAACATCTGCCTGGAGATGTCCCTTTTATCTTTTCGGAGAATTTCTCATTCTCACCTCCCGAATTTTGTTCACTGATATTCCTATCCTGCAGGTTTCATCAGATATGAGTACATTAGACTTCGATCTTCCTTCTGCAATTTCCTTGTCTGCTGCTGCCACAACTGATGTATTCATAATAATAGCAGTAATGGCCTCAGTCACACGGCCCGTACTCATTGTAGCCATTCCCACTATCATACTTGCAAAGTACATCCAGGTAACAAATCCTTCATACATGTACCAAAAATTTCTCTCTTTCCGAATTGATAAAGGACGAATTTTATATTCATTGTAGGAGTATTATCTATCATCCGCAAGAGAGCTAATGAGGATGAACGGCACAACCAAAGCACCGATTCTGAACTTTGCAGCCGAAACATCACAAGGTGCAGTCACAATTCGAGCTTTTAACGTGATGAACATCTTCTTTCAAAACTACCTCAAATTTGTCGACACAGATGCAAGACTTCTCTTCCATTCAAATGAACCAACAGAGTGGTTAATTTTACGAATAGAAGCGCTTCAGAATCTGATCATACTCACTGCTGCCCTTCTCATAGTTCTTCTCCCCGGAAAACATTTACCAGGTGACTATAACGAATTAACATCACTCCAAGCCTGCCTTACACCGTAAATTCTCAACAGAATTATTTCTACTATTTTGAAGGATTTGTTGGACTTTCACTTTCTTATGCTCTCACATTGAGTAGCATTCAAGTAATTATGACTCGCTAGTACTGCAATCTGTCAAACAACATGGTTTCTGTTGAGAGAATCAGACAATTCATGAACATACAACGATAACCTCCAGCAAACATAGAAGACATGAGGCCACCTGCCTCATGGCCTTTGCATGGAAGAATAGAGTTGGAGGATTTAAAGGTACAAGGTTTTTTAGTGCCATCCAATCTCAATTTCACTATTATTCTAATACATTTTCCCTTCCTGATGATTATAAGGTAAGATATCGTCCAAATTCTCCAATTGTTCTCAAAGGAATAACATGCACATTCAAGGAAGGTACAAGAGTTGGAGTTGTGGGAAGAACAGGAAGCGGGAAGACGACATTGATAAGTGCATTGTGCCGTTTAGTAGAGCCTGAAAGTGGGAGAATCCTCATAGATAAACTTGGCATTTGCTCTATAGGGTTGAAAGATTTAAGAACAAAGCTGAGCATCATTCCTCAGGAACCAACTCTTTTTCGGGGCAGTGTCAGAACTAATCTGGATCCTCTAGGAATTTATTCTGACAATGAAATATAGGAGGTAAGTAAACACATTGCCATCCTTTTACCTGTCTACAAGCAAACTCCCGTGTAAATCACAAATGATGTGGGACAATATTTACAGTTCGTTTAATTTTATTAGAATTCGGAGTTTGATACTTGTTTTTAAGTTTTTGATAAGGGAAACTAGGATTGATAGTGATAACCCTAGTATATCATTCAGTATCACTAAAAAAGTTTTTACTTTATTTCCAGGCCCTGGAGAAATGTCAACTCAAGGCTACAATCAGCAATCTTCCAATGCTTCTTGATTCATCTGGTAATTATTCCAACATCCATCAACCAATTCATACGTTCTAAAAAGCTCCAACACATTTCATATTCTCTCCAAATTTTCGTGGGCAGTAAGTGATGAAGGTGAAAATTGGAGTGTTGGGCAGGGCCAGCTTTTCTGCCTGGGAAGAATCCTTCTGAGAAGGAACAAAATCTTGGTACTAGACGAAGCAACTGCATCAATTGATTCTACCACGGACTCCATTCTGCAAAAAGTAATCAGAGAAGAATTTTCAGTATGCACTGTGATCACAATTGCTCATAAGGTTCTTACAATTACAGACAGTGACATGGTTATGGTTCTCTCTTATGGTATACATTCCCATTTTAATACTGTAAATTTCTGCATATGTAACAAGACTTCATGCCTGGAGAACAAAATAATTTCAAATTTTGTGCATGTCTTGTTTGTTTACAGGAGAGCTGGTAGAGTATGATGTGCCATCAAAGCTCATGGAGAAAAACTATGCATTTTCCAAGCTGGTAGCAGAGTACAAAGTCCAGTTTCGGGAGAAATTCCATTGTAGTCTGATTAACGTTAAGACCAGGGCTACGCCCATTGGAGGCCCAGAATACAGAAAAAGGCCAAACTTTTTCGGAAAAACTGAGGCCCATTTTAGAAAATGAAACTCATCAGTTCTGCTCTCTTGGTCAACAAATATAAAACAATAGAGAAATTTAATCAGTATGCATATGCAAGGCTAGTAGAAAGTCTTATCAACACAAAGAGAATTACCAAATATGAAATGATGCCAAAACTTTACAAGAAATTGAACAGATTGCAGCAATAAATCAGACCCACGATTCTGTACTAATTTCTTGAAAATATAAAGCGAAACCCATGTGCCCATCTGCATTCAGGGTCCCTGGAAAATGATTAAAAACATCTCTGAAACTTAGAAAAAGTTGTCCATTGTAGTTCAAACTTCACAGATGACTTTTCACAAACACCTCAAAATCATTACCCTTACAAATAACAAAAGAAATAGACATGCTTTCAAGTTCTCTTTCAGGGCCTGTATTTGCACAAATTTGGAAGCCATTCATGTCCCCTGTGTAACGTTGACTACTCACAAAGTTTTGACACTGAATCAATATATATTTATTACTGTTATTTTCATTATTGTAGCTTCCCTTTCGAGTATGGCTAGGCTACAATACAACAGCTTGTATCGTACCATTTTTTAATTTTTCCTTGTAAAATTCAAAAGAAAAGTTAAAAATTATAATGAAAGTGTTCAAAAAAAAATTTGTACAGTAACATGACCTTCAGCTTCATTGTAAATGTGGAATGAGGAATCAGTATCAAGTCTTAGTTTGGCCCACCCACATGGAGTTTCATTATTCAGCTTCAGTTGCTATGCTTCATGTACAAAAGCACTTTTTTGCTTCTTTTTTTATTTTTTCTAAATTTTTTATTTTTCACATCATTTATATATTCACATTGTGTTGTGCTGCTGAATCTAGGTATTTTGTGGCATTCAATTTTGGTTTTAATGATATCATGTTGTATCATGCTTCCCATGTCTTTTTTTTTTTTCATTTAATGTTTTCATTCTTTACCAACTGCAACAGATTCTCTATACATGTATCTAATGCCACCCAAGCCTATTTCTCTTTTCCTTTTTCTTGTTTGGCCAAGAAGCACTTTAACTAAAAGTGCTTTTAATATCATTTATTTGATCACTTATTAACGTTGATTTACAAGTTGTCAAAGAATTCTTTTTGTTCTAAGTCTTTTATTCATATAATAACTCAGGATTTGCTCTTTTAAAACAATTTCTTTAAAAAATTTAAATAAAACGAGATTCCAACTTAAAAATTAAAATTTTTTTTTATAAAATTAACAAACAATGGTTGACCCTCCATTTGAGGAGTTTAGGTTAAGCAATTTGTATAATTTACGAGTCAAACGCATTAATTAACTAATTTTCGATGTTCTTATAATTTGTATGATTAAACAATTAAAATTATTTTAATATGTTTATAAAACCTTATATATTTTTTTTCATTATCCAAATTGGGAATTCATTGAATTAACCTACAATAAAAAAAAAGTTTCCGTCAACATTAAATAATTCTAGTCAATTAAACCCATGTTATAAAAAATATTGATCGAACTGCCAAATGGGAAAAATCAATTTTGTGTATGATAATCATCACACAATCAAGTGGTCCACAATCTATTGTGGCTATTATTAAGATGAGAAAACATGTAATGGGCATGTAGGACACATTGCTCTAATGAAAAGAAAATGACCTTTGATTTGGGATTCATGTGACTTTATTTCTTTGCAATAATAGCCATTTTTCTTACTTGCCGTTTCTTTTTGTTTGTTATTCCTTTCCTTTGTTAATAATATATATATATATATATATATCAAATTAAGAATATTTTTTAACTTATAATAATTTTACAATAATATACTAAACGTATCGTTAGTAAATCATTTCAATAAAAAAATTATTTATGTTTTAGTTATCGTAAATATTTGTGTAATTATTTTGATAAATAAATTTTTATTAATATTTTTTTAAAAAAGCAGATTCAATGACCTGTTTTTTTTACATAAAATCTTATATCAAATACAAGCCGTTGAATCTAAACTCATCTAATGATTAAGATTGCATCTGATTATATATTTAATGTATAATTAACGTATTCATAATTAATGCACTATCAAATACAATCTCAGCAGTTGGATATGTCGTGGTTAATTATATATAAAAAAAAATTATAATTCTTATTACCTTTGTTGTAATTCAAATCTTTTCCTTAATTTGCAAAATTGTCGTATTATATTCCCAAATCCCGTTAAAATAAAAATAATAATAATAATAATAATAATAATTAGTTACAACTACCAAATACAATGACAAAGCCAGCACACCATAAATGAATGGCGTTTAGTCTAGCTGCCTTGAGACAAAACAACAATATGTAAATGCATTAATTAAATCTACAAGTAAATATATGTATACATAAATGTAACATCAAAATGTTACTTCACGTTACATATTTTGCTTGAATTGTTGCATCAATTACAGAACAGTACTATGATTTAGAATGTCTGATTGTCTATAAGTTAAAAGTCAGGACGAATCTTTTGCTTAATTTAAAAACTTCAATGGGATGTAAAAGTTTAGTTATATATGGAAGCAACATTATTAACTAGTATTAAAATTGAAGTACAAGATAATAGAATATACTAGTCAATTCAACTCACTAAATATTTCTATACTCTATTTAACAAATATTTATCACTTAATGTAGTGGTTATGATGGTGATTATACAATATGCAATTATTAAGTGATAATATAAGTGTGATTAGAGGTACGGTGTGTTTATATAGAACCAAAAAAGAAGAAAAGAAAATTGAACAAAATTAGAAAATAGGATGACCCAAGAGCATGCAGCAAAACATTGAAAACAAAAACATGTTTTCAAGTACAGAGCAGAAACATTATTGCTCTGCAACCGACTAATTGGCTAAGCTTAGCTGTAGTAGCTATGCTATATCTTTACAGACAAGAAGGCCCATCAGCATTTAATGAGTTTACGATACCTAAATACCCTCAATTTATTTCATATTTAATTTTTTTTTTAATTCATCAATATCAAGGGTTTGATTTTGTTGCCCCCTTTATTTATTCAAATTCCTAAAACTATACATTGTCCAATTATTTTTATCATCATCCTATGCTATGCTATGCTAGCTATGCTACATATAATGTATGATAATAATTAATAAATTTGCTAATAAAAAGTTACAACGAAAAGTTAGGGAATTATAGGGTACACGCAATTGTATTGTAGTATGCTCTGTTCTTTGCATTATGGTCCTAACTCTTAAAGGTGGCCCACAGAAGTAGTTTGAAAAAATGATGGTGACATCATTGACGTGCTGAAAAATATCTTCGTAATTAATTAGCATGTGTTTGTTATTAATCTATATTTGTGAAAACGCCAGAAATTAATTATTTTATCGAACAATTAATAATATGCAATTCCCACTTGTTTTTTTTATATATAAAAAGGAATTATGTGTTTTTTTTATTAGGAACTTAATAAAAATTCGATGCTTTAAAAAATTTAAATTTAAATTTGAGAAGAAATTGTTTTTGTCATTTAGTCGTGTGTTGTTGTGCACATTATTTAAACTTTGAATGAAGAAATTTTTTGTCATAAAACTTGAGCAATTGAGGGTGATTTGTCTCCCAAAAATGAAGTAGAAATAAAAATTTGTAAATATTTAATCAAGAAAAAACAAAAACCCCCTTTGGACGTGCATGCATGCCTTAAACTATAACATTCTTGATAAAATCGAATTAATTAAGAGTTTAATGAACTAATTAAGCCATAAGTTAAGGGGAGACAATCAGCCGCATAGAAGTAAGTGCGTATCAAAATTTGATAATAAATTGTTTAATTTAAAATTTAATTTATTTATTTAAATCCATCGTACACCATTTATGATCAAACCCAACCCACCCTTAGATTTTCTTAGCAATTCATTCTTCCCACGTTAAACGACGAATCACGGTTAGAAGCATGCATAGCGGTGGAAATAATTATACAATATGTAATTTAAATTATAGAATATTATCATATTCTTTTTTTTAAATTTAAATTTGTATCACTTAAATAAAAGAATAAATATTATATTATATATCTCTCATCACTTAAAGAGAAAGAATAGATATTATATCATATATGTCTCTTATAGAATTAGTCAACTAATTTTAAATAGGAAATTCATTCAAATACTCTTAATTATTTATTTTTGATTTATTTTGTGTGTTAATTAATTCAAATATATAAAATAAATAAAATAACTATAGAATAGAATAAAAAATGAGAAAATTAAAAATTTGATTTGCAGTATAATTTTTTTAATAATTTAATCTAAATAAAACATGGAGATACATATAATTAATAAAATTGATTAAAAAATAAAAAATAAAATTTTTCTAACTTCTCTTTCGCTGAGTAAAAATTTAAGAAAGTAATATTTTTTTAGATAAAAAAATAAATATTAAATAATAATATTTTATGTATTTATCTTTATATTTAACGGTCAATTAATAATTAAATATAATTATAAAAAAATAAATAATATATTTTTTATAATTTTTATTTAAATAATATAATTTTAAATTTTAAAAAAAATATATAATAATATCTCTTTAACGTATAAACAAAGACTCATAAGTAAATTTATAATAAAAAATCAAGAAACGAATATCTTGATAAATTTAATCGAATCATTTTTCCGTCACCAACGCATATGTCAGGTAAGACAAAAATTTGAATTCCACGTTCAACAAAAAACTTATTATTATTATTATTATTTTTAGAATATGTGCCAAAGAAAATTAATTAAAAAAATAAATCTCGTCTTAACACGTAATTATCAAATATTTAGGAGGTTCGAAAGCTGTGGAGACACGATCCGCGGCACGTGGCACCAACCCAATTGTTTAACACGTATAAGGTCGTCCTGCTAACGTGCGCAGCTGGCTGACAAACGGAAATCGTTAAGTGTCTTGGAAAGTGTGCGGACGGTGACAACTGAAGTAAGTAGCTGCAGCAGTGAGCTAACTTGACGGAGATGGGTGATGACGGCGTCGTGGGACCCGCAAATTGAGGTTTACGTGGGTCCGCGGTCAAGCTGTGTGCGCTGTTGTGTTGGAGGATGCTAACGTGAGCGGTTGGGTGAGATTAACGCTCGTGCGTGCATTTAATGGCGACGTTCAATAAAATTTGTATTGAGAATGATATTGGGTTTAGAGAAAAGGACACGGCTCTTTCAAATATTTACGGTTTTAGGATTGTCCTCTTTATCCGTGTAACTGTGTATTACACAGGCTTTTGACGGTGTAGTAAATGATTGATCATGGTGAATGATTACACGTGTCAAGCAAGCAGTAAGTGCAGAAATCACTTCTGATTAGGTTGTGTGAGGTTCTGGTTTTTGTGAATTGTGCATGATCATGTGATGTGTCCCTCCCATGTTTAGTTTACAGAAATTAACGTTATTTATTTTCTATAAATTAATTTTTAAATTTTTTAAATTCACGTGAATATCATTTACTTAAAACAGATTTGTTTAATAGAAAATAATTGATAAGGATCAAGTATTAACACTAATAGAGAGTGACACAGCATTTGTAACATGCAATGTTTAATCCGAATTCTTTTGAATGCTTTTCTTTTCTTTTCTTTTCTTTTTTTTTTTTATAAAAAAATGAATACTATTTAAGCATACAAAGAATATTCAAATTCAATTTTAAATTATGTTATCAAACCTTTAAATCAAATTAAATTAAATGACAGCTTTATCTAAGTAAGCACTAACTTTAATTTAATTTTGACTTCTTTTTTCTACAAAATTAAACTGATAAAAAAAAAGGAGTATCCGTGATTTTTATTCCCCTTTTCTTCTTAATCTTGTGATTCAAATTAAAGTCCAATAAATTTAAAAAAAAAAAGGGGACCACACACACCGCAAGATCGTAATAAATTCGATCAAAAAGATTTTAACCATTAAGATTTGACTGTGACCAAAGCCTCTGTCACCGCTGAATCTGAAAACCCACCTGTAATTGTGCGCCGCCTAAATTTTCCCAAACAAAACGACAACGAATCGGAAAAGCGATTTAAAGCCAAACATAACCTTTTCCTTTAAAATCGCGCCTACACTTATCCAAATGCCCCTGAAACGACACCGTCGCATGTCATTTCCGAAAATAAAGTGAAAAGCAAGGGCTGTTCTTTGAACAAAAAGATCTCTCTCACTCCCTACATTCATTGTAATTTGGAAAGTTTGGACAAACTGTATTCTATTGTAAAATTAGTGACTGTACCTTCTCTATCTAAAATTTAATTTAATTAATTTAAATAAAAATAAATTTGATTTCTTTAAAATATTTATATAATTTTTATCAATAATATACTACATTTTTTGAGAGTCGGTCATAAAGTAATAAAAATTACAACAATTGATGCTCACATCAAGATTAGAAGTAAGGTTTTGATTATATTTACATTGTTTTTAGAAATAATTGCTCATTTTTATTTTAATTAAGCATAAATAATTAAACTTCTAAATAAAAAATATAATATTAATTGGTCCCACATTTCACATTTTCGTCTCTCTCTTCTTTTCCTTTCCTCTGTTTCGGCAACAAATGCCACAAAGAGAAAATAAAAGATAAAAAGTCTAATCACAATTTCATTTCTCTCTTCCCTCCATTTCCATCTCTAAAGTTCCAAACCAAACGTTATCAGAAAATGGAAAACAGTTTCTCCCATTTCCATCAAGGTTACTGTTACAAATTTCGCCTCATTTTTATTCTCATATATATAATTATATATATATGTATATGTATATGTATATGTATATGTCTATCGATGGGTCTTAGTTCTTTCACAGCGTGTCTATGCGTGTGTGTGTGACGTGAATGAAAGAGAGAAGCAAAGTGAGGTGAGGGGAACTGTTTTTGTATGTTTAGTGGTAGGCAGTTAAAGACGAAAAAAGGTTTTTGTTGTTTTGTGAAAACAGAGTTTGCTTTTGAGAAAACAGTTTTTTTTTTTGTTTTTGTTAAAGTTCGGTGTTCATGAATTTCTGGGTTTTTGTTTGATTCTGCGGTCTAAAGTTTAAACGTAGCATTGTTGAACTGTGCGAAGAAGAGCTTAGCTGTTTAATAATACTAATAATAATTATATTATTATTATTATTGTTATTATTTTGTGTGCGTGGATATTCTTCTGTTTTGTTTTGTTCACTCGTTTGATTGTTGAAACTTTTTTTCAAGGGTTTGGATCTTATCTGTAGATTTTTGTTTTTGGGGTTTTAAGTAATGTTTTAAGCTGGATAAACTTCATTTTAATATTTTTCTCTTGGTTGTGGGAATGGGATGTTATTTTCTTGCAGTTTCTAGGCAACCAAACAGAGTTTACTTTGCAAATTTTTACTTTGAATGTTAAGATACTAATCTAGATTTGGTTTCTATATGTTTGCAGTGCTAAATCTGATTCTGGGTTCTAGGCAAAGGCTTCATTTTGAGGTGGCTTACTAGTTTAAGATTCAACAGTCAAATCCAGCAACAGAGAAAATATGCTACAACATTTATATAGTAAATATACTTGTCTCTCTTGTCATTCAATGATATGACGAGTCATTTGCTTCACGCTGAGAAAACAGAACCTAATATGGGCATATATTCGTTCAGATTCTGCTGAGCTTTTTCGCTATTTACCCATCTGTGTTCTTGGATCTCATTTTCACCTTTAGTTTACCTGTGTCTTTTACCTCTTTTGAGCTACTGATTTGAAGGATCAAAAGCAATATAATAGAGTGATACATATTTTAGTGAAGTTCACTTTTGGCTTTGTGCGTTCATTTTTTTGCATTTGGCGGAATATTCCTCAGAATTGAGCGAAAAGATTGCATTTTCTTGCTTTCGGAGCCAAAAGGGTAACTAGATCTTCAAGATTATAGCAGCCCATTTGGGAAACACACATGGAAGATTTCGTTTCTGAATCTTGAAAGATGAGCCATTGAAGATTATTTTTGTCAGTGTTGTGTGGTTCTTGAGGGGTTCTTGTGAATCAGTGATAAGAGTCTTGTCATTTCTGCATATTTTTGTCTCTACAATCGCTGGAACGGAACAATTAAGCTTGTCTGTGGTGGAATCCAACATGGTGGGGGCACATCAATAATGGAAGATACGTTCATTATTATCAAGAAGACATGTTTTTTCAGTCTCTCTTCAATCATGGTGGAATGATGGCTGTTGAGAATTGATAATCTTGTTAGGCAAAGAAAGTTCACAGAAACTCTTTCGAGGCAATGAGTCGAGAAGTGCAGCAGCGAGGGAAACAGGAGAAAGGTAGTTCGGATGCGGCTGAGAAGGTTGTTGTTGCTGTTAAGGCATCAAAGGAGATTCCTAAAACTGCACTTGTGTGGGCTTTGACTCATGTTGTTCAACCTGGGGATTGCATTACATTGCTTGTGGTTGTCCCTGAACATGGTTCTGGTACCTATTTTTTGCTGCTGCTTGTTGATTTTTTGTTACTATCTTTCTTGATTTTGTGATGAACAGTTGAAAACACTTATGCTACCACTATATTGCATTTGATCTCGATTTCAAAGGGTTTAAACAATATTTCCAATTATAAATGGGCTTCTTCTGGTGTGAAAGTCTGGTGAATGTTATCTGTCTAATCCTCCCACCCTCTCAATTTTGTTACAGTTGCATTGCTGAAAACTGGTACCTTACAGTAGATGATGAGTAATTTTGTTACTGAAAGTTGTTTGTTTGCTGCAATTTGTCAGGTAGAAGATTTTGGGTTTTCCCAAGATTTGCCGGTGATTGTGCCAGTGGTCATCGGAAGTCTCATTCAGGAACAAGTTCAGAGCAGAGGTGTGATCTCACAGATTCTTGCTCGCAGATGATCCTTCAGCTTCATGATGTATATGATCCAAACAAAGTATGGTCCTCGATATGCTTTTATTTATCCTTCATGATATACCTGATTCCAGACTGCTGATTCTCTTCTTCAATAATAATTTGTTTTGCAGATTAATTTCAAAATTAAAATTGTTTCTGGATCACCTTATGGAGCAGTGGCTGCAGAGGCCAAGAAGGCTCAAGCCAGTTGGGTTGTGTTAGACAAGTAATATGCCAATTTTTTACTTTCTTTTCTTATTAAACACATTTAGAGTATCACATTTAATTTGTAGATCTTCGGTCTGTAATTTGTTGGCTTTTATGCACAGACAGCTTAAACACGAGGAAAAGTGCTGCATAGAGGAGCTGCAATGCAACATAGTGGTTATGAAGCGTTCCCAACCCAAAGTTCTTCGCTTGAATTTGGTTGGATCATCGAAGAAAGAAGCTGAACCTGCCTGTCCATTACCATCTGACCAAGATGAATCACCTGAAAAGGATCCAAAGAACAAGGATGGTTCTTTAGATTCCATTAGGGGGCCGGTTGTAACTCCAACTAGTAGTCCGGAGCTTGGGACACCATTTACTGCTACTGAAGCAGGAACTTCATCAGTGTCGAGCTCAGATCCAGGAACTTCACCATTTTTAATCTCAGAAATTAATGTAGATATGAAGAAAGGTGAATCATTAGTTATTAGGGAAGAACGGAATCTTGAAGACTCTAGTTCAGACACAGACAGCGAAAATTTATCTGTATCATCTGCTAGTATGAGATTCCAACCTTGGATGACAGAATTTCTTAGATCTCATCATCAATCCTCGCACCATATAATAGAAGAAGAATGCTCAAGAAGAACCAATAATAGATCTCAACTGTCGACCACTAAAGCTTTGCTAGAGAAATTCTCAAGACTTGATTGTAATGCTGGAGTTGGAATGTCAAACTATAGGAATGATCTGGAATTCAGTGGAAATGTAAGAGAAGCAATTTCGTTATCCAGAAATGCGCCTCCTGGCCCCCCACCGCTGTGTTCAATATGTCAACATAAGGCACCAGTTTTCGGCAAGCCACCAAGATGGTTCAGCTATGCTGAGTTGGAGCTTGCTACTGGTGGATTTTCACAAGCTAATTTCTTGGCAGAAGGTGGATTTGGATCTGTTCACAGGGGGGTACTGCCAGATGGGCAGGCAGTTGCTGTCAAGCAACACAAGTTAGCTAGTTCTCAAGGGGACCTTGAATTTTGTTCAGAAGTGGAAGTTTTGAGCTGTGCTCAGCACAGAAACGTCGTCATGCTAATTGGATTCTGTATTGAGGATAGAAGGAGGTTACTGGTTTATGAATATATATGCAATGGGTCTCTGGATTCTCATCTATACGGTAATTTTACTGTCTCAATTGGATTCTGTATTGAGGACAGAATGTGGTTACTGGTTTATGACTACTGCACCTAAAGTCAGTAATTGCTATTGCCATTTAGAAAACGTGCTCTTACAATTCATCATATCATTTATTTCCAGACTACTAGTGAATGAATAACAACTTTGGGTTTTCCAGGTCGTCATCAAGAGGCATTAGAATGGTCTGCTCGGCAAAAGATTGCTGTGGGAGCTGCTAGAGGTCTGCGATATCTTCATGAAGAATGCAGAGTGGGCTGCATTGTGCACCGTGACATGCGACCAAATAACATCCTTCTAACCCATGATTTTGAACCACTGGTATAGGTTTTCTCCATCTCATTCTTTCTTATGGTTGAAAAATACAACACTGCAAGTTAACTGCCCATTTCTTGATCATTGTGTCTCTGAGATCAATCAGATTCAGAATATTCTTCTTCCCTTATAATGCCAGTAAAACATGGTTTGCTATGTATTTCAAGGTTTTTTTATATATTGGGTGTTGTGGTCTTACTTCTGCATTTCTTTTGCTAGGTTGGGGATTTTGGCCTGGCAAGGTGGCAGCCTGATGGTGATACAGGCGTGGAAACAAGAGTAATTGGAACCTTTGGGTAAATCCAGATCGTCAACTTTTGCCTTTTGACTTCTACCTTCTCCATGCAATTATAGACATTAATAGAGTTCTGCTTGCTGTAGGTATCTGGCACCGGAATATGCTCAAAGTGGCCAGATCACAGAAAAAGCTGATGTCTATTCATTTGGGGTCGTGTTGGTTGAGCTCGTTACTGGACGAAAAGCTGTGGACCTTAACCGACCCAAGGGCCAGCAGTGTCTCACTGAATGGGTATGCTCTTTGGGAATTCTACTTATTATCTGTTTATGAATAATTAACGGTATTTTGCTAAATTGTGAACAAATTATTGTTTGTTATCCTTGATTTATTGCTTATGCATTATGATCTGGAATAGGCGCGTCCACTATTGGAAGAATATGCTATAGATGAGCTGATTGATCCAAGGTTGGGGAATAACTATTCAGAACATGAAGTCTATTGCATGCTTCATGCTGCATCTTTATGCATACGGCGAGATCCTCATTCCAGGCCCCGCATGTCTCAGGTATAAATAAAATTTCAAATTTCTTCAACACATTACATTTAATCCTGCTTGCAATAAAAGTCTTTGAGTCCCTTTCTTTTGCTGACTCTTACATTTCTGTGTAAAAGGTGCTTCGCATACTGGAAGGTGACATGGTTATGGACAATAATTACATGTCAACACCCGGATATGATGTTGGCAGCCGGAGTGGCCGGATCTGGGCAGATCAGCAGCAGCATCAGCAACTACCTTACAGTGGTCCCTTACTAAATGATGCTTTGGAGGGATTCGGTGGTAAACTCTCTCTCGATTCACTAAAGCCAGCCTTCTGGGAAAGGGACAAGGCGAGAAGGACTTCCTGTGATGATTGATTTGTAAAAAGAGCTTGTTATATCCCCACAATCAAAATCCATCTTATTCAGCTGAATACATATTCCCTCCTTTTTGTATTCCCTATTGTTTTTTTTTCCTGGTCTTTCAGTTCTTTCTTATTTTTGCCTAATGCTCCCATCTAGATTTTTCTAATGTGTATAGCGGTAGGGAAAAAGTAGAGAAAAGTAAGGTTTTGTAATTCATCTTACGCTTTGTGGCTAAATCAAATCAATGAATCCCTCTTTCTCAGGATTATGCTTTCCTCTCGTTCTCTCTCTTTCTTTTGTGCGAGTGAATTTTGCGTTGTGGGGACCAAATTGCGGTGAGCAGATAAAAAGATAATCTGAAGGTTGTCTTACCTCGAGAAGCATACAAAAAGTTAAGCAGCAAACATTAATTCTCTGAAGTATTAAATGAGGGGGGAGGGAGTCAGTGACTTCAACCACTCCTGACTGTAAAATTTTTGAATTTGAAGAAGCTCAAAGATTACTGATCCAGGATGTGTGTCTTGTATTGATGGCAGAGCCTGGAGAAATTCAGAAAACAGGTGGTCAAGAAATATGGTCATTTATTGTTATCTTTAGTTGTCATCTTTGACAGTCTTGTCTTGTCTACCCGTTTCTTATCCACGGGCAAAGTGCATTAGTTTCTATTCCTGATTTTTCCATCTCAATCATTACAGCTATCCAAATCCTGAAATTGAAAATTTGATTTCAAAGGAATTGTTTTTCCATTTTCCTTCCATTTCAGTTCTCTCTTCATTTAAAACTCCTGTATGGTGCAGCATATCACATCATTTATATGCTCAATCCATTTACTTTAAAATTAATCAATCATGAATATCATGATTCAAAAGAGAGAAGAGTTTGATAATCTTACTGGAATTGTCCTACTTAAATATCCTTCTTCTCGTTTAAACATCTGAATCAAAGAAATTATTACATTTTACTCTTCTCAATCAAAGAACTCGTAAAAGCTCCTACAGACTTTTTTAACTTTTTATAAGCATACAATTCTAACAACTGAAAATGTCAAGGATGATGGAAGGAAAAAAAAAGAAGGTAAAAAGCTATTCTTCTAGCTTAAGAATATTAATTCTCTACAATTGTACGCTTTTTGTGTACTACTACAGCTCTTTAATTAGAGAATTACAAAGCTCATATGGATCAAAAAAAGCTCCATCAACTGCAATCATTTTGGCTAAATACTTGCCAGGAGATTGAAAACTGTTTTCCTTCGCTACTTTCTCTCCTAGGACTTCCGCATTTTGGACCTCGCATACCTAGAGAGGAAGAATGAGAAATATATACAATGAAGATCTAAGTCTAGATTGCAATGGTGAAAAAGTAAATAATGAAGTCCATGTTTAGAGAATGTATTTTCAACTGGTGATATGAGTTCAGAAAAAGTACTCTATGTGCATGCCGCCTCGATCAGATGATGGCAACATGGTTCCCTGAAGCTCCTCCATGACTTTACCAGCTTGTTCAATTTCCTGTGGAAAATAAAACAAAAGAAAAGACGAAAAAGGTTAGACTTGTTCAGGGATCATGCTATCAATCTATAATCATCCGATCTTGGTAGATAATGAAGTGATCCCAAACTAGTGCAGATGCGGATCAGTTAAATCAAACCCAGCTTTACTTCTTGAGCCTTGGTTTGCTAGTGACTAATAAAGTTCATGACTTTTTACTAAAAAGGGTAACAAAGGTTAGCAATGAACCCACTTATTAAATACTTTTGCCTAAAGAACATAGCTAAATTGTAGTATACATATATTTACTCGTAAGTATTAGTATGCTGCTCAGTATGAAGGGAATTAGCTTAAACATAAATGGAAACTTTCCATCCTCTTTTTTGATCTTAGTCTATATGCATTTTACGTAACCAATTGTTAATAAAGTCTATAAGAGTCCTTTAATCAGAAACTTTATTTACAAGCTCTAAATTTACATTAGAACATGTTTGGTAAATAAATGAACTGCATGCTGAAATGTTCATGAACAGCTCTGTTTGCAAGCATCTTCACAAACTAGTCAGAATTTGGCTTGTTAACCCCAATTAGGGTCATCATGAACCGTAATCATCATATGATCACATTTTCCATCTATTATAATACAGTAGTCAATGTCCAAATTTCTAGCATTATTAGGTACCTCAAAATCAGCAAATGCAACTGGCATTCCGCCTTTAGCACGCATTTTGAGCATACTGAATCCAGGATATCTGGAACAAAATAACAGATAGAACCATATATGGAAATCATCAGAGAATAAAACAGAAAATCAATCGCTACATCTGAGGAAGAAAATATTCCAGCCAAACAAATATCGAAGTATGGGTACATATTGCAACTTACACAGAAAGAGCTTGCTTTAGTTCATCTTC
This sequence comes from Melia azedarach, assembly GCA_028052125.1. NCBI lineage: Eukaryota > Viridiplantae > Streptophyta > Magnoliopsida > Sapindales > Meliaceae > Melia > Melia azedarach. Next base: position 1,070,151 of record CM051398.1, on the reverse strand, counting down.
AGTGCAATTTGGACCTAGGTTTGCAATAAATAAAGTTGAACATAGTTGCATGCCACCTTCAGAAGTCTTTTCTGACTGCTCCTGCAGCAGCGATTTGAGAATCAGGGTCAAAACATATTTTTACCAAGATAATCAATAAGCTCTTACTACATAAATGGCATAGTAATTTTTACATGGAACTCGGACAAGCAACATCTTCTCAGTAAGTTGTATGATCTAATATCAGACAATACTGCCACTATATTGAGAAGAGAACTCCCAATTTATCAGTTGTACCAAAATCATTGTTATTCAAACTGAACAAAATAAAAGCAGAGGGACTATACCATATAAAGTACAAAGCCGCAAAAATATGGATTTTTTTATCTCATTCCACTAACTGTTACATTTGCTTTGACAGAAATTTGTCTCAACTCAAAACCTCCACAGGGTATGTGTTACCATTTTTCCTTTGCTAAGATATTTCAATTGTGACTCAAGAAAGAAATAGAAATAAAAGATGGTGTTGGTTTTTACACTTTAATTAAGTAATAGTTTCAATGCCACGTGCAATGGACATTTTACAATAATAAGTTAAAAGAATTCTCTCCTCCAGACCCTCCCCTGCCTGTTCTAGATAAGTGAAAGCTATTTCACTTACATTTACAGATGCCACACCATTGCCAGGATCAGCTGCTTTCTCACTGCTCATTACCAGACAAGAAGACAGTATTAAAAATGCAATAAAACAGTCAAGAGTAACCTAATTAAGCCTTCCAAATACTGAATTCTCAATATGGCAAAGTTCGAAAATTCTTCTCGTAAATTCATAATTGTGCTTTGTAAGTGCATCTAACCTGTTTGTAGCCGCTAAATCACCCTTGTCGACAGAATCAATATTGTCCCTTGGAGATGCTTCATCAGTGTCAGTGTCTCCTGAAAGTGCAAAAATGTGCCAACATGCGCAGGTATTTTCAGGATATTTACATTGAATATTATAGTTAATCAGCATATTTAGTTAATCAGAATATTACCATCAGCGCTTGATGTTTCTTGGGCTGCACTGGCTGCTTTAGTTCTTTTATCAATAACAACATAGGCACCACTCCCTGTGCAAGAAAGAAATTCACCCGAATCTCAAAAAGGGTATTTAGAGCCCAATCAGAAAACCAAACAAGACTGCTTGCAGTGATTTGCAAATGCTTAGAAAAAATTTTGAAATCACAATTCACAACTGTGTACCTGGTTTGCGTTTCTTTCTCGAGTTGGATCTAGCCAACTCAATATGCAGGACTGATCCAGTTTGTGGATCAAATTTCACACCCTAAACACAATCATCAGAGCAACAAATTCAGAAGCTGCCTCAATTTCCAAAACCTTCTAATATTTACTCCTTTCAATTCACAACTTCTGTTGGACCCTCCATGGAAAATGCATTGATCAGAAAATGAAACTCCATCATACAAAGTAACCAGCTAAGAATTAACATGAACATTGTATTCAATTCAATGCAGCAGCAACAACACAACTACAAACAAACATATTTTTACTATTACAAGTTCTCACATTCAGTTCATGCATTGCTGCAACAGCTGATTGATGATTGAAAAAGGTGGCAAATGCAACAACCTGCAACCAAGACCAAGAAACCAAAGTTTCAGTCTGCTAATCGAACAAATATTGAAAATGCTCCAAAAACCCTAAATCGTATCATCAGCTAAGACACTGTTTGGCTTAGCTTTTACGTGCAATATTTTTGCTTTCTTAAAAAAGCAATTTTTAAACTTTTTTCAGCAATTTAAAGCCAAATTGAGAGCTTAACCAAAGCACACACAACAAGATTCCCGAGCTACAAACCAAATTAAACTGAAAGAAGAAAATTTGTGTTTTTTTAGTGAAATCTTCAATTATCTCCGGAAACAAACAAAAATTGGTACATTTTTCTCGAATGACAAACAGAAAGTTGAAGATTTTCTCGGGAGAAAAGGAATGGAATGGAGCTACCTGGTTGCCGCGACCAGTGTACTTAAGCTGGCAAGACTCAAAACCGTGTTTCCGGCGAAAGAGGTTGTGAATCTCACGCGGTTTGACGTCGTCGGGAAGTCCCGACACGAACAACGTGTTTATTCCGTTTTCCAGTTGATGTTGATACTGAGGAGGAGCAGCGGGAGGAGCAGAAGCAGGAGGAGGAGCCGGCGGAGCAGGCGGAGGCTGAAGATGCTGCTGATGAGGAGGAGGAGGAGGGGGGATGTAGTAGGGATCGTACGGCGGATGAGCCATTTCGACGTGGACGGCCTAGATGGATTATTTCAAAAGCGTGTGGATCACACTGCAGCTCGTGACGGTGGCACCCGCAGCGGCGGTGTTGGCGGGGACGAGGAAGGGAGTGTTTGGCGTTTTAGTACTTGAATCTACTCCTAACTTTCAAGCTTGTACGTCAGTGTACAATCGCCTAAGCATAAGGTACAAATACCGATTATAGAACTTCTAATTATAGAACATGAAAGTGATTGATCATATAAAGTGATTAATACATAAACTTCTAATTATAGAGCATAAAAACACAATTTTATTTAATTCTAAGTTAATAATATTTATGATCTTATACTAATCATAAAATTCAACTTTAACAGGGTAATAAGGTTTCAAATATTAATACAATAGTTAAGAAAGATGTTAATCAATCTTGCATAAAGTGGTCGGAGAGTAGAGTTGTTCTCTTGATATCACATATCAAAGCCAATTAAGTGTAATTCAAGGTTCATCTATTGAGAACTTTCAAATATATATATGTTTTTATATTATTATTTCAATGAAGATTCTATATGTGAATAACATTTTTCTTTTCTTTTTTTTCATTATGTTAAAAATATATATTTTTAATTTATCTAAAAAGATTTTATCAATAAAATTAATATTAACAAATGACTCACTTAGGTTTTGTTATTCCCTAGAGATTACTTAACATCAATTATTAATATGGATTAATGTGCCTAATTCATTCTTTGGATGCCCTTGAGAATGCCACAAGCTCTCATCATTTAACTCATTTTGTACTCTCTGTTTGTAAGATGAAATAGTTGAAATTATTTTCCTATTTCTTTATTATATTATATTAATATTAATATTAATATTAATATACTCAATTAACAAAATTAAATATAAATTAAACAATATTAAAATATTTGGCATACCTCAAGAAGGTATATACCATTTCACCCAAAAAAATCATGACCAAATAAAAATAATTTTAGTCACTTTCTAAACAAATCAGAACACATGTTTAAGTGTATCATCACATTATTATCATTCAATAAATTCTATTATTGACCGTAATAAGATAAGATAAACAAAGGAGAAAATTTCAAACAAATAATTTGTTTTTGTCAAATTAATGAACATATTGTTTCGTCTACTTTACTCAAAACTGCCAGACCTTAACTTTTTCGTTTCTAAAATTTTTCTTTTTCTCTTTTTTTTATTATATATTTTAATTTTTTTTGTATTTAGAAAACAAATTAAAGAAATATAAAATTAAAAACTGATTTTTTTAAAAAAAAATCAATTTTGCGATAACAATTCCACCAAATAGTCCAAATAGACTTTGAACAAAACTAAACCAAAAACAAAAAAATCAACATACAAACAGTTAAATTCCAATTACTAACACCAAATTAACATCAATTAAAACCCAAAAATTAAAAAAAAAATGGAAAAAAAAAACAGGATCCATAATAATCAAGAACTAATTAAGATGAAGAAGATGCAGCAGGAGGAGGAGGAGGAGCAGTAGCAGTAGCAGTCATCAACCCAGTAGATTCTTCATCCAAGAACAAATCATCCGTCTTCCTCAACGCCGCATGCACCAGTACGACCACCGCCCCAATCAGCAGCGCAACCAATAAATTCTCCGTCGCGTCAGTGAAGAACAAGAAGAGCAAAGTCAGCACCGACATCATGATCAGCACAACCCTATCGTCAATTATATGGTTGAAAAGCACCAGCGGCTCATCGCGCAGGAAGTAGAGGAACAACCAAGCAAACATCATGACGATGAAGACGATCAGCGATATGGGATGCCAGAGGAGACTGAGGAAGAGGACGAGAAGGACGATGATGGCGTAGTTCATACGGAAGTAAACGACGTTGTTTTTTATTCTTGTAACTGCTTCCTTGAAGTTGGCGGGTAATTTTAGGGTGTGAATGTCGAACATGATCTTCCACGGGTAACGGGAGCCCAGGCCGGCTTTGATACGTTCTTTCGCACGCGTTATGTATTCGAGGTTCGACGCCGGCGAGGAGGAGGTCGGAATTGTGCCGTAGGTTGTCATTTTTGCGGCTGTTGACCGGCGGATAGGGCGGTTGTGTCGGAGGAATGAATGGAAATGATTTTGAGGGTGGTGTCAAGAGAGGGGAGGTGGGGTGTTGTCAAGAGAATCAAGGAAGGGGGAGTGGGAAATTTATAAGGTGAGTGTGAGGACCATTTTGGTTTTAGGACTCTTTTGAGTTATGATTGATTTGTAAAGTTACTGTAGTAAAAACTTCATACTTATATATACTTAAAAACATTAAAATAATCGTTGTAAAACTTTTGATTTAGGTAATATTTTTTATTAAATATGAATTGAAATTTAATTTGATTAAAATTTAAATTTAAATAATATTTTATTTTTTTAAATATTTAAAATATAAATATTAAATTATTTATTTTATAAAAATAAAAAAATTTAAAAATTTATATATTGTTATATATGTTTCCCCCCTTTTCTCTTGCTCTCTTCCCTTCTTGCTTCCTCTCCCTCTTCCGTGATCTGCCGCCTCTTTTTTTCTCCCTCCCCTCTTTCCTCCTTTCCCTCTTTCCCTCTTCTCTTTCTCTTTCATTCCCTTCCCCCTTTTCCTTTCCTTCTCTTTTCCTCTTTCCCTCCCTCTGTCCATCTCCCTTCCCCCCTCCTTTTTCCCCCTTTCCCCTCTCTCTTCCCCTTTCCGGCCGCCCCCTCCCCTCCGTGCTCCCTGTCCCAGCAAGAAGAATATGGGCAAAAAGAATATGGGTTAGATTTCGTTAAAATGTTAAATTGATGATCAGAACTTCTTTTGACTAACATTGAAAAGAAAAAGAATATGGGTTAGATCTAGTTAAGCTGATGATCAGAACTCTGCACTGAATCAGGACCGTCGGATTGCGATACTAGAAGGCACCATCCAACGGTGGAGAGGGTGACGTTCATGAACTGTGATAGACTTTAAAGACATGATAACCAATCTAAGACTCGGATATTAAAATCAAATTCAGATACATACGTACGTTCCCGACAATTTCAACTACCCGGACTACTCTGCGGACAAGACCACACTAAGCGCCTGTGGGGACGGCGCAGATAAAGCGACGTCAGCGTACCACCGAGGCCGTTCGCGTAGGCCACGTGGCATGTTCCAGAGTACTAGAAAGTTGTGCAAAACTTTTCTATCACATCAAATAAAGTTGTATGTTTTTGGTAAACCCACTTTCACGTGGAAGCATCTAAATGGGTCTATGTATTTTTTTAATATAACTGCCCAATGAGCTATTGCCACGTATGAAGAAGCAAGATAGTCGGAAGATTTTGACTATAGAAGCTAATTTCTTCGAGTGAGGTCAAATTAGAAAGTGTTGTAGGATGTAAAGTTCTCCTGCTAAACGTCCCCCACAACATGTGGAGTGGAGTCGTTAAAAGTGCTTGCGGGAAATTATTTGTGGATGATGTTGTTGTCACTTCTATTATGTATGTACGTGGGGGTGAGTTTGATTCATTTAATTGATTTTTGATTTTAAATCAAAGAATTTTGTTGAAAATTTTAAAATATGTTGGGAGGATGTAAAAGTCATGTATGCGGCATTTGACACATTGTGCGTAAATATGATAATTATGATACAATTCAAATATCTATATATAATGTGTAGAGTATTTAATGAAAATTTTATAATAACATTTTGAATCCGTTCCTTTCCTAACTTGGATGGTAAAATAAAATAAATTCATAAATTAAATAATATTAGTTTAGTTTTATCACTTCACATCACTGTCATCACATTCATTATTGATTATATGAAATTACTAAATTAACTATAACTAAAATTAATTGGGTAACTTTTACAACAATTGGAGACATGAATGAATCGGATAAAGCTATATATGAACTAAGAAAAGTGTGCAAAAAAAAAAAATTATGCAAAAGAAGACAAATGATATGATATGATGATTAAAGTAATAATTAATTAAGAAAGAATCAAAAACTTGGACAAGAAAACATTGAGATCCAAAAAAATATTTAGAAGTTGAAAAATGAATTGGACTTTCATGGGTGTCCAATTTACAAAATATTTTATTGTTGTCTTCTTTTCAATGTCTTTAATTGTTGTCACATTCTTTAATTTTGGTTGGAATTAATACACAAATGTTATATATAATTAAGGATAATGTAGTGATTGCAACACATATATGTTTGTCACAATAAGTTTTTCAAATATCAAATATTGTTTAATGATTTCATTCTCCTACTTGAATAATGCATTGTCAAGCACACATGTCTTCAAATTTAAACCATAAATTATATGAAAAAAATTAATAACAAACAATCAAAATGGTTTATTTATGAGACTTTTTTTTGGTTGATATGTCTGGTTGAGAGATGTATTTATTAGTAGAATTGTTTGATTCAAAAATACTGTTATAATAGATCTCATCATGTGAAACAAGAATTTAATCAAAAATACTGGAAAATATACTGAGAAATTGATTGATTGATTGATTGAAGTAAAAATTAATTAAGAGAAAGTTTATATGCAGCCTTCAAACTAATATCATGTTAATTGTTTGACCCCAAAAGTTTTAAGTTATTCACTAAAGATTTGTTTGTTTTAATTTTAAATCTAAATAATATATTTATTTTTACTTATAATATCCTCATAAATAATTAATTTAACTCTATATATTAGGTAATAAGTAAAATTTACGAGGGTATTTTTAAAATAATAACTAGATAAATATATTTAGATTTCAAACTTGAGCTTTAAATTAAAAACTTTAACTTATTTTGTTTCAGTGTTAAATTAAAAAATAATAAGTTTAACATATATATTAAAGACCAGTTTTAAGGTATTATAAGAAGGATAATTTTATTACATCTATTATTGTATTTACTTGCAAAAATTTCTTAACTTTAAGAATCATCCAATGGAAATGAGATTATACCCAAAATTGAAAGCATGAGTATATTTATATTCGGCGGTTGCGTTTATAGTAGTTTTGACTTTAAAACTCATAATACTTAAATCTCAAACATACTCTAAATTAGTTAAAATTTTAGCCTAATAACATGCTTTTGATGATGAAGGTTGACATACATCATGACCTAATAAGCTTCCTTAACCTTATGAAAAACGTTTTTCATAATAGAATAGAGTTTTCTATTCCTGAATTTCCTTAGATCATTTTTTTGCCCTTTTGATATTCAAATCAAAGCATGAACATCCAACAAGTGTGTGACATATTTTAATATTTTAATACGCAATTGTTAAATTTTCATTCGTAGTCCGTTTTAGGAGAAGTATGATTTGAGTTTAAGAAACTTCAACTTGAAGTGAAATTTTGTTATACCTAGACTTGGAAGATTTCGTCTATTAATTGGAACTAGAAACATAAAAAACAATTTCTCCAAGTTTTTCCAATTGCTTCTGACAACACATTGCTTTCCAAGTTTCCATATTGCCAATTTGCAGCCTTTTTACCTACCTTTATAAATGAATATGAAATGACAAATTTTATTCATATCTCTCCAAACGAAACAGCATTTCCCATCTCTTTTTCAATCTCAAAATCAATATTTGTTTTCAACAATGGAGGAGGGAAAGCTTCAGTTTCTCCATGGAACTCTTGAAGCTACCATTTTTGATGCAACACCATTCATACCTTCATTTCCCTTCAATGTAAGTAACATATTCAGTCATTCTTTCTTGCACATATATGTCTATATTTTCTTAAAATCTCGACTCACACCTCTTTACCGTACAACGTATTACTAAATGATAAAAGTTCACTAACACTTTAGATAGAGTTGTATAAACGTTAATATTAATGATATGATCACATAATCAAGAGGTCATTAAAAGTATCACATATACTAATGACACTTGATACACATATAATCAAGGTAATATCATAACTTTGATTATGTGATCGTATCATTAAATAATAATGTAACAAAAATGATGATTTTTTGTCGTCTAACAATTTCAGAGTCTGTTTAAAAAGTCGTTGATCTAAATTTTAATAAAATCCTGATGTCCGCACCCGAGATTTCTTATCTATAATGTTTTTGCAGTGTGTTTTTACAAATGGGAAGCCAACCTATGTAACAATAAAGATAGACCACAAGAGGGTAGCAAAAACAAGCCATAAAAGAGTCAGGATTTGGAACCAAACATTTCAGATTCTGTGCGCTCATCCATCAGATTCAACAATCACAATTACAATGAAAACAAAGTGTTCAACCCTGGGGAAAATTCACATCCAAGCTCATCAGATTCTGAATGAAGCAAGTTTGATCAGTGGGTTCTTTCCTCTAGAGATGGAAAATGGGAAGCCAAATCCAGAGCTGAGGCTCAGGTTCATGTTGTGGTTCAAGCCAGCAGAATTTGAACCAACCTGGGGGAAGGTAATTGGCAGTGGAGAATTCCAGGGCCTGAAGAATGCTTCATTTCCTCAGAGATCAAATTGCCATGTTAAACTTTATCATGATGCTCATCACAGTTCAACACTTCTGCCTCCATTTGATCTTTGTGGGTCTCCAGGGAAGCTCTGGGAAGATGTTTACAAAGCCATTGAAGGTGCAAAGCATTTGGTTTACATTGCAGGCTGGTCTCTCAATCCCAAGATGGTCCTGGTAAACAAAATTCATCCCTACTCTCTCTTCTTCATAAAAATCCTCTATTCGGGAACCTCGTGACTTTTAAGCTATGCTTATACTTAACTTTGAAGCATAATTATTGAAGTGGATAAACCCCGACTTTTAGTATTTAAAAAATTCCTAGTTTTTTAAAATTAAGTTAAATTACAATAAATTTTCTCTTTTTTCATTGTTTCATTGGTTGAAACCTGACATTAACATGGGCAGGTTCGAGATTCTCAAACAGACATTCCCCACGCCAGAGGAGTTCAGCTTGGAGAAATGCTGAAACGAAAAGCTAAAGAAGGAGTAGCTGTAAGAATCATGCTTTGGGACGATGAAACATCTTTACCACTCTTCAAAAACCAAGGAGTAATGAGAACACATGATGAAGATGCATTTGCATACTTCAAACACAGCAAAGTCATCTGCAAATTATGCCCAAGGTTACACCACAAATTCCCAACTCTCTTTGCTCACCACCAAAAAACCATCACTGTAGACACAAGAGCTCCTGATTCCTTCTTTGACAGAGAAATTCTCAGTTTTGTGGGTGGCTTAGATCTCTGTGATGGCCGCTATGATACAGAAAAGCATTCGTTGTTTCACTCACTGAATTCAGAATCGCACTGTTTTGATTTCTATCAGATAAATATTCCAGGAGCTAGTCTTCATAAAGGAGGACCGAGAGAACCTTGGCATGATGTTCATTCTTGTATTACTGGTGAAGCTGCTTATGATGTGCTTGCAAATTTTGAACAAAGATGGACAAAACAATGTGATCCTTCGGTTTTAGTTCCCGTCAGAAAAATACCAAATCTTGTAGAGAAAACATCGGTTGATGATTCAGGAAATTATTCCAGGAATTGGAAAGTGCAAGTTTTCAGATCAATAGATCATGTTTCAGCTACCCAATTGGGCAAAAATTTGACTGTGGAGAGAAGCATACATGAAGCATATGTGGAAGCAATAAGAAAAGCAGAGAGATTTATATACATTGAAAATCAATACTTCATTGGAGGGTGCCATTTGTGGGAGAAAGATAAGCATTGTGGATGCAGGAATTTGATTCCTGTTGAGATTGCACTGAAAGTTGTGAGTAAAATCAAGGCAAAAGAGAGATTTTCAGTGTATGTATTGATTCCAATGTGGCCTGAAGGAGATCCTGAAAGTGAACCTGTCCAGGATATTCTGCATTGGACTAGAGAAACAATGAAAATGATGTACAAATTGATTGGAGAAGCAATCAAAGAAAGCGGTGAACCGGGTCATCCGAGAGATTATCTGAACTTCTTCTGTCTGGCAAATAGGGAAGAGAAGAGAAATGGAGAATTTGCTCCTCCGTATTCTCCTCAGCCTTTGACACAATACTGGAATGCTCAAATGCATAGAAGATTCATGGTTTATGTTCATTCCAAGCTCATGATAGGTATGATTTAATTTGATCACAACAAAATTTTAATTCACACATGTCAAAACATTCCAGGATAGTTATGAATTGTGACTACCGACTTTGGGCTCTAAGATCTAAATCTTCCCGCTGGGAAAGGGTGCATATTATGTCTTCCATATGAGCTAATACTTTTGTTTAATTCTTTTTTCAGTGGATGATGCATATCTTCTGATAGGATCAGCAAACATAAACCAGAGATCAATGGATGGAAAAAGAGACACAGAGATTGCAATAGGATGTTATCAGCTACCCAAAAATGGTGATGATGAAAATTTCAACAAGAATCATCATCATCCTGGAGATATTCAAGCATACCGATTTTCGCTGTGGTATGAACACACAGGACTTGCAGAACAATTGTTTCGATATCCTGAAAGCCTGGAATGTGTGAACATATTATGTTCCATAGGAGATAAAATGTGGAAAATTTACAGTGGTGAAGAAGTAATAGATATGGAAGGAATTCACCTGGTAAGTTATCCTGTAAATGTAAAACAGGATGGATTGATTGAAGATCCTGTTGATGAAAGTAGAAATTTTCCAGATACAAAAACTCCTGTAAAGGGAAGTAGATCAAAAGTGTTGCCTCCTACTTTCACAACATAGAAAGTGTTGTTTAACCTGCTGAAAATTGTTCACATCCAAAAAGCTGAGATGTGAAGATATGAAGTGTATGTAATATTCGTATAAATTATATAAGAATTAATACGTACATAATAAATTTAGTAAACTAACTTAGGTTACTTGAACAACTCTTTCATGATATAGTAATCTGGATAAGATATAGCGATGGGTTTTTTAATTCAAGCGATCCATAGTCATCTTTTTAATAATGATCAAAATAATTCCCCACAAGCAAGCAATTCTAGTGGAAAGTGACGAGAATTCACCATATCCACTACCTCCTCCACATAGACTGTTCCACAAAAAAATAAAAACAAGAAGTCAGAAAAATCAGAATTCCTTAATGAATTTTGTTTTAAGATAATCATCAGTGCCGAATTATCTTTAATCACTATTCGCCACATTAATTGCGGCTCCCATGCAACAGAATCAAGGCATATTCCTATTTATGTATATTTATTTATTGTTTCATCTTTATCTTATCTGGCTTATAATTGAGAACCCCACTGGAGTATTAGGTCCTCCAATAATTGATGGGATGTGGGCCAATTTCGAAAAAAAAAAATCATAAATCATTTTCAGCAAATGGTGTCAAAAACTCTTTGAATCAAATGGCAACATATTTTCTTAATGTTGTATACCAAGACATTCTAATTTGTTGCTGATACAATTCCCGTATGGGAAAAATCTTTTAAGCTGTATAATTTTTATTTATGTTTCAGGTTTTAGCCATATTCTGTGTCAAACATACTATGCAAATCTTCTGCAACACCGAATTCAGAAAGTCTGAATCTGGGTTATTTTGTTCTGGAAACATTGTCTTGGAGGATTTTTTCACTTGAACAATTATACTTCTTTCATTTCAGATTCTTTGATTGTTTGTTTGGGGAATGTTTTTCAAGAAATATGGTTTTTAGTGACTGGTTATTGCAATTGCTGTTCTTCATTTTTCTTTCTTCGCTAGAAAGTTGTGATATTTGATGCACTGTGAGAAACAAATATGGATTCTGCAATTAGTTCCTGGGTAAGTCTTCAAACTAGTTTCTTATTTCCAGGTTTTCTCAGCCAACCAATCAGAGAAATTTCAATATTATTTTCCTTTCTGACTTAAATTTTTTATGGGAATTTTTAAGGGATCAAGCTCTAGCCACAAGTCATGTGATGTGTGCTTGCCATTCATGTCCTTGATTGAAGATCTGATTTTCAGCTTAACCGGCTGCTTTGATAACCACCGTCGACCTAAGCTTCATTACACATTCAATGATCTCGTCCGGCTTGCTAACAACTCCCCATGTCCGTATGACATTTTGCATACATGCATGAACTTGAATTTTTGTAGTAGGATGAGAAACTACATATTCTGTGATCGTTTTGGTGAATTTGATGTTCTTGTGTCCAATTGCAGTTACTATCAATGAAGTGGAGGCCTTGCACGAATTATTCAAGAAGTTGAGTAGTTCCATCATTGATGATGGGCTAATTCATAAGGTAACGCTAATTCTGTTTTTGTTGTGAGATCTTCATTTGCTGTGTGTTTTCTGAAACAAGAAATCATATGGTTGAAGTATTTATGCAAATTTTTGATCCATTAACAATGTTCCTAGATCTACATTCATTTTATTATCCTCTTTGTTTGCTTTTGATTTGAAGGAAGAGCTCCGGTTGGCGCTACTCAAAACTACAGCTGGGGAGAATCTTTTCCTGGATAGAGTATGATCCTCAAATTTTATGTTTCATAAATCTTTCTTTGTTGCTTGCTATTGATTTCTTGTCTTGGGTTTAATTTGAAATTGAGTTGCCGTAGCTTTAAATCCGCTTACTAAACACCTTCGCTTCCATGCTTTTAGAATTAAAGCAAATTTATGTATGCTGAATGCTAATCTTGAGCTTTAATAATTGATTATTTCACTGTTTTGGAATGAGGGATTCTGTTAGCCAAATCCAAGAAATTCAAATATTTCACTGTTTTCCGCAATGTGTTTGTTAAAATGTCTGAAGAATTCTTTCCAGCTTTTTGATGTGTTTGACGAAAAGAAAAATGGGGTCATTGAATTTGAGGAATTTGTTCGCGCACTCAGTATTTTCCATCCTAGTACTCCATTGCATGACAAAATTAGCTGTAAGTAATGAAGAAACTGTTCTCAGTACATTACTTCCGAGCAATCAAACTTGAAGTTTGTGTTAAAAAAAAACTATTGGTTAAATTCTTTTCTTCTGTTTTGTGTTTCATGCAGTTGCATTTAAACTCTATGATTTAAGACAGACTGGATATATTGAGCCAGAAGAAGTATGTTATTCTGTTCAGAGTTCAGACTACGAAAATGTTTCAGCATTTTTCTTAGAATTTTTTTAATTATTTATCCTGTTAAGGTGATGCAAATGGTAGTAGCCACATTGCAAGAAACTGGCATGAAGCTTTCCGATGAATCTCTCAAGGCTATCATCGACAAGGCAAGGAATTTCTTTTAATTTTAGGACTTCTGACAACTCTGTATCGTCTTCAACCTATCTTACCCGTTTGATGTTTGCATATGCTCGTGATGAATTCTACTTCTGGGACAGACATTTCTGGATGCTGATACTGATAGGGATGGAAAAATCAACAAAGAAGAATGGGAATCTTTTGCTCAGAGGCACCCTGCACTTTTGAAGAACATGACTCTTCCTTTTTTGAAGTACCCTTATTTCCCTTAGGTTTACTGTTACTTTCATTAGATTGGCGGAAGTGTTTTCTGGACACATTATTTGCAATTAAAACTTTGGTTCTGTTTTCATTTGCTATGTAGGGATATCACTACAGTATTTCCAAGTTTCATATTCAACACAGGAGTGGATGACACAGAACTTGGGCTGCAATTTCAGATATAAAGAGCTGAAACAACCACGAATTTATTTTATTCGATAGTGGCACTGGCACTGGCACCAAGTCATTAAAGATCTCCTTCTCTCATTTATATGGACCAAAAGAAAATTATAGTGAATTTTTCCAGATGTCAAAGATTCAGACTCAGTTTATCATCTTCTCCTTTTGGCTTGCTTGTTTGTTTGAGTAAAACAGAGCATGAATCAATACATGGAATTATATTGCACATTATTATTAGGGTTAAATGCCGATAACAACCTCAAGCTCCAAATAAAATGTTTTAGCATCAACTAAAACTGATAATAAGCATGAAATAAATCTTCTACTAAGGAGCCGTTTATTTTCGTTTTTTTATTTACTTAATGTGAATTTTAATATATATATATTTTTTAATATTACATATTTATTAATATTTAACTAGATATCTACTGGTATTTAAGACTTAGGAAAGAAGAAACTGCTATCTAGATATCCCTAGGCCACACAATGTGTATAATATAGCTATATCAGTTGCTCAGTCAGTGTTTTGAAATTCATCAAATATGTTCATATATTTATAAGGAAGGTCAATCAATACAAAGGAAGCCTTGGGGTTCATGATAAGAACCGGGCGTTCCATCTGTTGTTCACCATCTTGAATATGCACATTAGCTTCTGATAAATCAACTCCTTCAAACCTCCTATTACCACCAACCTGCTCAAAAAACAAAAGGAAAACAAAGCCATCAAGAAGCATTTTCTTCAGATGATATTTTAAAAGATACGGACGTCTGTATAGGAGATAAAATGTGGAAAATTTACAGTGGTGAAGAAGCAATAAATATGGAAGGAATTCACCTGGTAAGTTATCCTGTAAATGTAAAACAGGATGGATTGATTGAAGATCCTATTGATGAAAGTGGGAATTTTCCTGGTACAAAAAATCCTGAAAGGTAAAGAAGATCAAAAGTGTTGCCACCTACTTTCACAAGATAGAAAGGGTTGCTTAACTTGCTGAGATGTGAAGATATGAAATGTATGTAATATTTATATCAATTATGTAAGCATTAGTATGTACATAATAACTTTAGTAAACTAACTTAGATTACCTGAACATCTTTTTAATAATAATAATAATAATAATCCCCCACAAGCGAGCAACTCTAATGGAAAATGCCATGTCCATTACCTTCTCCACATAGCCTATACCACAAAAAAAGAAAAATAACAAGTCAGAAAAATCAGAATTTTGTTTAAGATAATCATCACTACAAAATTATCTTTAATCACTATTCATTACATTAATCGTGCCCACCATACGGTAGAATCAAACATATTCCTCTATATGCATATATTTATTTATTTAATTATTTATTTTTTCATCTTTATCTTATCTGGCTTGTAATTGAGAACCCCAATGGACTGTTGGATCTCAAATTTTGAAGAAAAAAATCATAAAGCATTTTCAGAAAATGGTGTCGAAAACACTTTGAATCAAATGGTAACAAAGTATTTATCTATTATTTTTGTTGTTAATATTGTAAACATGGGTATTGTAATTTGTTGCTGGTACGATTCCCATATGGGAAAAATCTTTTAAGCTGTATAATTTTTATTTCTGTTTCAGGCTTTAGCTATATTCTGTGTCGAAAATACTATGCTAATTAGCTACAAGACTGGATTCAGAAAGTCTGAATCAAGGTTATTCTGTGCTGGAAACATTGCCTTGGAGGATATTTTTTTACTCGAACAATAATTCTTTCATTTCAGATTGTTTGATTGCTTGTTTTGGGAATGTTTTTCAAGAAATATGGTTTTAGTGACTGGTTATTGCAATTACTTTTCTTCATTTTTCTTTCTTCCCTAGAAAGTTATGATATTCGATGCAACACTTTGAGAAACAAAAATGGATTCTGCAATTAGTTCCTGGGTAAGTCTTCAAATTAGTTTCTTGTTTCCAGGTTTTCTCAGCAACCAACCTGAGAAATTTCAATATTAATTTCCTTCCTAACTTTATTTGTTATGGGAATTTTTAAGGGGTCAAGCTCTAGCTACAACTTGTGGGCTGTGTTCTTGCCATTCATATCCTTGATTGAAGATCTTATCTTCAGCTTAACCGGTTGCTTTGATCACCAACGTCCACCTAAGCTTCATTATACTTTCAATGATCTCGTTCGCATTGCTAACAATTCCCCATGTCTGTATCACATTTTGCATAAATGCATGAAATTGAATTTTCTCTAGTAGGAGCATATGCATATGAGAAACTTCATATTCTGTGATCTTTTTGATGAATTTGATGTTCTTCGGTTCAATTGCAGTTAATATCAATGAAGTGGAGGCATTGCACGAATTATTCAAGAAGTTGAGTGGTTCCATCATTGATGATGGGCTCATTCATAAGGTAACACTAATTCTGTTTTTGTTGTGAGATCTTCATTTGCTGTGTGTTTTTTGGCAACAAGAAATCATAAGGTTGAAGTATTTATGCAATTTTGTGATCCATTGACAATGTTCCTAGACCCACATTCATTTTGTTTTCCTCTTTATTTGATTTTGATTGGAAGGAAGAGCTCCGGTTGGCCCTACTCAAAACTACAGCTGGGGAGAATCTTTTCCTGGATAGAGTATGATCCTCAAATTTGATGTTTCGTAAATCTTTCTTTGTTGCTTTGCTATTGATTTCTTTTCTTGGGGGTTGATTTGAGTTACAGTAGCTTTTAATCCACATAACTGTTGTAGAATAGAATTAGCTACCAAGTAAAGCTGGATGTTTACTAAACACTTCCCTTTTCTTGCTTTCCAAGAAATTCAAAATTTTCACTGTTTTCCCCACTGCGCTTGTTGAAATGTCTGAACAATTTTTTCCAGGTGTTCGATCTCTTTGATGAGAAGAAAAATGGGGTCATTGAATTTGAGGAATTTGTTCGCGCACTTAGTATTTTTCATCCTAGTACTCCATTGGATGATAAAATTGACTGTAAGTAATGAAGAAACTGTTCTCAGTACATTACTTCCAAGCAATCAAACTTGAAGTTTGTGTTAAAAACTATTGGTTAAATTTTTTTTCCTCTGTTTTTGTGTTTCATGCAGTTGCATTTAAACTCTATGATTTGAGACAGACTGGATATATTGAGAAACAAGAAGTAGGTATTTCTCGTTCTGTTGAGAGTTCAGACTACGAAAATGTTTCAGCTTTTTTCTTACAGTATTCCTTTTATCCTGTTAAGATAAGGCAAATGGTGGTAGCCACATTGCAAGAACCGGCTTGAAGCTTTCCAACGGATCTCTCAGGGATATCATCGACCAGGCAAGGAATTTCTTTTCGTTTTAGGACATTTTTCGATTCTGTATCCTCTTCAATTTATCTCACCAGTTTGATGTTCTCATATTCTTTGGCACAGAAATTTCTGGATGCTGATATTGATAGGGATGGCAAAATCAACAAAGAAGAATGGAACTCTTTTTCTCTCAGGCACCCTGCACTTTTGAAGAATACGACTCTTCCTTTTCTGAAGTACATTTCTTTCCCTAAGCTTTACTGTTACTTTCATTAAATTGGCAGAAGTGTTTTCTGAGATTAAAACTTTGTGTTGTGTTTGTTTTCATTTGCTAAGTAGGAATATCACTACAGTATTTCCAAGTTTTATATTCAACACTGGAGCTGATGACAGAGAATTCGGCTGCAACGTCAGATACCAGGAGGGTTAAAAAGCTGAAACCACCACAAATTTATTGTATTCAATAGTGGCACCAAGTCAATAAAGATCTCATTCTCAGTCCGTATATTGTCTATAAAGCCAAAAACAAAATTATAGTGAATTTTTACAATGGTCAACGATTCGAATTCAGTTTATCTTCTTCTCCTTTTGGCTTGCTTGCTTGTTTGTTTGTTTGTAAGTGAAAACAGAGCACGGAATCAATACTTTGAATGATATTGCACAAGATATTATTAGGATTAAATGCCGATGACAACCTTAAGCCCCAAATAAAAAAAACTAATTAGCATCTATTAAAACTGATAATAAGCTTAAAATATATCTTCTGCTAAATAGCCATTTTATATATATATATATATATATATATATATATATATATTTTAACTTAATATCAATTTAAATACACTTTCTAATTTCTATGAAGCAAAAAGTCAAAATTCTCAACTTTTTTGCTAAATCTAAAAAGTTGAGATAATTTAACTAGATTTTTTCCCTTGAAATATTCTTCATTAATTTAACTTATTTATATACAAATGTAAAAGAACTAATTTTTCCAAATTTTAGTTAAAAAAGAAAAATAATTTAATATAAATATTCAACTTTCAAAAAAAAAATCAAATTTTTAGAAAGAAAAAACCAAAAAAAAAATGCTTTCTGAGTTGCGGACTTTGAGGGGTGTTGATGAAAATAAATCAGAAAACTTGGATTCCTTATTTCTCTTTTGATGTGTAAAAGAAAAAGGGATTGTTTTTTTGTATGTTCAGGTTATTTAAGATTGCAAATTCCCGCCAAGCAACAACTTGCCCTTTCTTTTCTTGGCAGTCTTTGTAGCCGCTAGCAGCAGGATCATGACAGCTAAATAGCGAACTCATCCATGATCCACCTTACAAACTTACCATTACTGTCAGACACATCCACCACAAATACAAGGGTGCATGAAACCATGGCTCTCAAAGTTCATTTTTATCCAATTTTGTGGTTGATGCAGACCTTTTTATATCGCAGCCACTTATTCTGGTTGAATTTTGTTGTCCTGGTGTTCTTCATATGTTTTGATTTGATCATCATAAACATAGCTGGACTGAGAACCATGTAATCACCAACCTTAGAATAAATGAATAAATACCACCTAAGACCTGAGCTGTATTTGATCTTTCTTCACCAAACAGGCTACCAGCCTTTACAATCTCATCTGCCAAAAGTTCAAAATGAAATATTAGGAGAAATGTAAAAAAAGTATCAAAAATGAAATATATGGTAATAAAAAGTTTATGCTGAAGAACATAATAAAATTTACTTAATCATCAAGATCTTAAGAAAATGTCATAAGAGATTACTAACTAGTGATAGCAGATAATACAAACCAATAAATATTGCCTCCCCGGAACAACATCCCATTCCTGCAGTTTCACAGTCACACTGAAAACTTAATAGTTAAAGCCACTAGTATTTCAGCTGATCCAGTTGGAAGGCTATGAGACAAACTTAAAAATCTTTATTGCCTCCCCGGGAGAAGCCTAAGGAAGTTGCATCAACTTGTCAAGTTCTCCCCCTATCTCAACTGCAGCATTACTAAAATTTAGAAGCATAACCAGCTAAACATTCTATGCTGGCATCAAGTAACTAATCCATCATATCATTTAAGATCTTAATTCAATATGCAACAACTTAACTGGAGTAGCAACATGGAACTGCACCAAAAGTTTGTCTATTTACTAGATTTGTCTACCGTTCACACAAACAGCTAACCACCAACTTCGTGAATTTGGAACTTTCCAAAAATATAGTGCTCCATAAAACAGAGAATACATCATCTAATTCTAGAATTTGTGCATACTATTTGCTACTTGTAACATGAAGTCCAAAACTTCATTAGTCAGGAGACTTACTGTCTTTCCTTTCCACAGAAACATATATGATATCCTATCCTACATCGAAACCCCATCAGTATTAAATCCAAGAAGATAGTCTTTAAAGTGTGAGTCACACATGAGTCACACAAATCTCCAGTGTCAAAGAAGCAACATTTTGAACAGCCAAACAATGCAACAATCTGGCCAAATTTAAGGTTAAGATAGCTGGGAAAAGAATTCTTGTGCAAAGTAAAGCTCTCCAGGTTTCTTCGGCAGGACTGAACTAACTTAGTCTCATGGAATCATAAAGTAGCAATAAATTAGAAATGTAACTTCAGTGGCTCCACTTTGAAAACTGTTACACTCTAGCGCGAAGACCAAAAGCAACTAACTTTGGATGAAGCCAAAAAGTTGGTAGCAACTATTAACGGAAGACTAAAGCAAATGAAGGTCAGCACTTGAACCACCATAGAACTTCCCAGGTTGCAAAGAAAATGTAGACCAGAATGATAAATGAACACCTATAACCTACTTGGGTACTTCAATGTGACTATTAATATATAGGAACTAAGGAAAGCTAAGATATTAGTATAAATGAATGAAATCATGGGAGTACCATATCAGCATAGTACTAGTCGTTTTAAAAAGATAACTGCAAAAATAACATCAAATTCCAGATCTATAAACTCATATAACAGAGACAGAATACTTGCCTATGAAGCATAGATCAGAAGTCCGCCTCTCGTCACATGGCATGCCACCATCCTTCAGAAACTCCAGGCTCATCTCAATACTTGAAGAAGCAATTTGCATTGATCTAGGAGGTCATAATTAATTGACCACTGAATAATATTGCAGAGCCAATAATAAGATGAATGTTAGAAAATCCGCACCAAGACAAAGGTTGTTGGGATTTTCCATAGATGGTACATTTGAAACCATATAACCACAGGATACATGAGTGGAATATTATCAAGGAGGCATGAAAAACACTTCAATCCCGTATCCAAGCATTGGGGTGTTGCTGCCATGTCCACATGCTTTTTGACCGTTTGTAACTGTACTACAAGGCCATTCAGTACATCCAAACACTGAGTAATCTTTTCTCCTTTCTTTAAATAAACAAATCCTCTCTCCCTCATGCCACCTTATGCTCACAATTATAAATATACAACCATCTCAACTACAAATACTTCTAAAACTATCTTCCAACTACTAACTTAAGGAAAGAGTAATGCAATCTTGAAGTCAACTCTTAGATAAGCTAAAATTTTCTCAAATACCTATATTAATCTTCATGGCAAAAACTAACCAAATAATAACTTGTATTGATTTGAATACTGAGCAAGTGGCTTTCCATAAAAGCTGGCTTAACTATCTAGAATAGTAGAAGCAATGCTTTGGAGCAATTCACAGTACATCTACATTTTCACTTCTTCAACCAGGACAAATCCAATCAAACTTATGTCTAAATCACACAACGATCTTGCCTATCGACTGAAAAGAACGCCAACAAGGTCCCATTATCTTCAAATAAGCACATAAACAAGTTAAAGATCTAGGTGCACAAAATCACCAAAACAGACAGCCATTACAAGTAACCCTTTGTATTTTGCACCAACATTCTTGCAAACACTACTTTAGAAATGGCTACTTGAGGCACTTCACCAAATGTAAGAGAGAATCCTCAACTTTAGAATTTCAGGTATAATAGGAAGTGATCAAGGTTCCTAATTTCAAAAACCGCCAAAATCCGCACACACAAGTCAGACACTAGAACAGTCGACCTCAAAAACTAAGCCTTAAGAACAAGCAAAATAAACCCAAAAACTTCTATCACTAACAAACAAGGTCTAGAAAATTACTCTCTGATGAAAGGATATCTTCTAAGAAAGCAATCCGACCATAAATCAGCAACTATGGCCAAAATACTTCATTTTGACAGTCCATATATCTCTGAAAGAAAGCCCCGGGAAAAAATAGAGAACCACACTATTTAAGAGCTACTAGCTTCTATGCAAGGTTATAGTGATATACAATCAAGCAAAGGAGCCCAACACTAATCAGAATCAACAAAAAACAATACAACAATAAAGAGAACAGCCATTGAGAGTCATAGCCACAGTAATCCAAATTAATTTTATGATGCAGATATGGAAAAAAAAGAAACAACAGTCTCTACTACTTAAGAGAGAAGCAACATTAAATTCCTCTATAGATAAGTTGATGGTTACTAACAATGCAAAAAGGATAAACGATTACTGATGGTATGAACACATAGATGATTAGTACTTCATTCTGGTTTATACGTCAGACTTCATAGCAGAGCAACCAAGAAGTACGAACTTTGCCTTCAATTCCAGCAACAAACATCCAGATCTTAACGACGAGTCATACGGGGCTTCTCCCGTGAACCTGGCCCTGGGCCATACATAGGACCCTTGTCAGCAAGACCCTGAGAAATGACACAGGCAGAGAGTTGGAACAGTAGAATAGAAAGAATGCTAATCCAATTAACAAGAAAGAAATAAAATTTCTGGTACTAAACATACCCGATGAACCCCATATCCATCTCCATATGGTGCAGGAAAACTCCCCTCTGCACCACCGAAATTCATCCGATATGGTCCACCTTGAGCCATGATACATCAAGCAAGAGATTAGAAGAAATATAATACAACAAATATGTAATATATTAGATATCCATTATTATTGAACATCAAGTCAAACCGCAACAGAAATACTATCAACATATAAAGAAAGCAAGTATAGATAGTTGAAAAGTACAAAAGCTCGTCTAGGCCAAAACCAATTTTTGCAGTTAGATTTAGTTAAGCAAATAACACATAGACGATCAAGCCAAAGCTAAATACCATGACAAGAATAGACTTCTATGAGACAATGCATGACAGAAAGGACATACCAGCACCCCATGGTCTACCATCAAAACTAGCCAGTTCTGCACGTAACTTTTCAACCTCACGAGCCATGGAAACCAAATTTTTCTCCATTGCCTGTCTCTGCTCCATCAGCTCAATGTTTGCCTTCTTTTCATAGTCGATAGCAGCTCTAGAAAAAAAAAATCTCAGTTTTAGCCGTTAATGGACAATATTTCTAAATTACAAGCAATCAAGTTCAAGAAATGGTACAGAAGACTTCAGCAGCAGAACAGGAAAGGTTCAGAATTTAAAGGAAAAATAATAATAAATGCATAATTAATGGGAACTTAATTGCAAACCTAGCATGCATAAGCTCTTGGTGTAGTCCATCAACCTCTGCCCTTAATAGCGGAATCTGTTGATTATCAGCTTGCAACTTTGCAAGGTCTTTCTGGAGGTTCTGAACTTGTCCGTTGAGTTCATTCCTAAGGTTATTCAGCTTCTGAATTTCAGCACGTAGTTGTACAGCCTCTTTTTTCAAAGGATCAGTTGCACGAAGATCTGCCTCCAGCTTCAATCCTTTCTCAACTAGATCTCTCACATGCACCTCTTGTTCTGTACGAATTTCAGCAATGACAAGATTCATTCGATGAAGATCCTCCTTAGCAGCGCCAAGCTCTCGCTGCATGGCCATTCGATCTTCAATCAGCCTACGATTATCACCCAAGAGTCTCTGGATTTCAGCATGCTGCATTTCAAGTTCTTCCTCCAACAAAGCAGGGTGGGGAGGTGGCTGTGGCAAAGGAGGGCCGCGAATGAAAGGTCTTTCAGGGAGGAACCCACGTCGGTCGCTATAAGCTTCACGAGGGATCCGATTTCTCCCTGCCATCTGTGCTACCCTGCATAAAAACAATGCATCAAACAATATAATTATGATATATCCTACTTCAATAATCAAATTTCTTAAGAATATCACTATTGGAATGTTACCGAAACTTTTAGGAAATTAATAATCCTACCCAAAACTTCCCTAAAAGAATAAAATCTCAGCCTAGAAACAACCAAAACTAAAACTACAACTCAGCCTAGAAACAACCAAAACTAAGATTACGCCAAATTTTCGAATTTCCAGCATTCGATGAGGCTTTCAAGAAATACATTATCATGATAGCTCGGGGGTTTCCCCATGTCATCAAGATACTAAATGGACCCACTGAAAAAGGTTGCACAAATTCACAACCTTCAAATAACATAATTTAGTAAAATATTAAAACATAAAACATACCACCATTCCATAATATGATCAAACACTAATACCAAAAAAATGGCGTACTTTCAACTTCTATGCTATTTTTTTCCTCTTAGAAAAATAAAAAATAAATATTGTTTCTAGCAATAGCAACAAAGCGCACACATTATTCTCCTTTGGGTTGAAAAAAGAAAAAAAAATGAATGAAATAAGCATAATAAAAGAAATAACATCCCATACACATCAAAACACCAAAAAGACATCTCAAACCCTTAAAAAAACAAAACAACCTTACCAAAAACCCTAACATCCTGTTCAGCTAGGAGAAAATACAAAAGCCCAACAAGTACTAAAATTTCCACTTAATTAAACAAAATTCAGCTACTAGTCCTGTAATTAACTCAAAATATCCATTAATTAAGCTTAAAATAACAAAATTAGATTTGGAAACCCTAATTTTCACCATAATATGAAAACAAGGTAATAATTACCGAAAAATTGCTTATTTTTCAGCGAATAAATGAGCAAGAAGAAATCCAACCTATTAAGAGGGATGTTAGATGATAATTTAGAGTGTATAGGAGGGCTTGATTGATATTTTGCAAAGGAGAAGAAGAAAAAGCAGGATATTTGTCCTCTGGTTTCAGGCAATGGTTTGTTGGAGAAGAGTTTCTTAGTGCGGCTTGTGCTTTGTATGAACGACGTCGCTTTGCATATTTTATCGGAAATATTCTGATTGATATTTATTAAGATTTAAATTAGAAAATAAATCAAATATGAAATTTTTTATAATTTTATCGAAACAAATATGTTCGTTTCAGCTACACTAACAATATATTTAAATATATATATATATTATTTTCTCTCGTGGATGATTTTATCAACAAATAAATATGCTGGTAAATTCAAATTTAAAGCAAGAAGTTTACAGCTAATTTAATTTATTAATATTTATCTACGATGGAAAGAATTAAAAAATGGGAGATATGAAACATGGGCCATAAGAAAGCCCAATATATTTGGGCTTTAAGCCTTTCCAATATCAAATTCAGGATGGGCTTTGTTAACTGGGGGCTCAACTAACAATTTTGAGGACGAGAAAAACCCCGCAAAAAATTTTCGTTGTGAAATTACAAACATCCAACAAAAACATAGAAAAATCTTATATCATTTGACTACGAAACTCGTGAAAATATAAATAAAAACAAAGATAAGATTGTGAAAACGATTAATTCTTAGTAAATGATTGAAATTAAAATAATCATGATAGTGATTATTGATAAGGCTAGCATTAGACTTAATTAGTTTCATTCAATTTTCAATTAATTAATAAAATTTGTCATTTTCTTAGTCAATCTTAATATATTCATATACTTATAATTAATGAGATTGATGAATTCAAAGTGAAATGGTGCACTAAATTTTCTACTAATAAAACAAGTTTTGGATGAGTATGAATTCTAATATAAACTGTTTATTATTAAGTTTTGGTCTTCGTCTCTTTCAATTTTTTCCAAGTTGATTGAAATGGACAGTTTTATTAATTTAATTTTAGTATCCATTAGTGGAAAAGTAATCGCTAAGTTAATTCATATAATATAGAACAAAATTGTAGTCACAAACCCTAATTCTCTACTTCTAGAAAGTAATTATATACGATCTTTTTTAAGTGCAAAAATCACACACACATGTGTTGATAATTTATTTTGGTTTTATTTAATTTTAAATAGTATGTTAATTAAAATAGTTATTATTTTTTTAATTTCATCATGTAGCATGTTGAGTTTGAAAAAATTATTTAATCTATAAAACATGATTTATTTGTTTTTTCATTGTTATTATCATCAACATTATTAATTAATATTAAAATTAAGGGATATTATTACATTCCTCCCTTTAGGTTTGAATTTATATCATTTAGAGAGAAAGAATCGAGATTGTATTACATATCTCCCTTACGAGATTAGTCAACTAACTTTCAATAATAAATTCACTCAAATACCCTTAATTACTTATTTTTGACTTATTTTGTACGCTAATTAATTCAAATGTATAAAATAAATAAAATAACTATATAATAGAATAAAAGATGAAAAAATTAGTAACTTGATTTGAAGTATACTTTTGTTTTAATAATTTTTTTCTAAATAAAGTATGAAAATACATATAATTAATAAAATTGATTAAAAAAATAAAGAAAAATAAATTCTTTCTAACTTTTTTTTCATTGAATAAGAATTTAGGAAAGTAAAATTTTCTTCTTTAGACAAAATAACAAATATTAAATAATGATATTTTACGAATTTATCCTTACACCTAACGGTCAAATATAATTATAGGGGAGATAAGTGATACATTCTCTATAATTTTTATTTAAGTAATACAATATCAAACCTTAAGAGAAGAATGTAATAATATCTCATATAAGTTATAAAAATATGATTGTATGATATAAATTATTTAATCCCATATAAATATTATTTAATCTATAAAAACGTGATTTAATTTTTTTTCATTGTTATTATCATCAACATTATTAGCTAATATTAAAATTAATGATTGTGTGACAAAAGTTTGTTGGATAGGCATGTCAATAATGTAGTACACCGATCTTATCTTAAATATTTATTTATTTATTTAATCTTTAATATTTAAAAATTATTCATTCGATTATATTTAGGTGATGGTAATTTTATTCTGTAATACATTTAAATTAACAACATTTGTGATTTAAAGTAGTTTATACATTTAAATTAACAACTTGGGGCTAAAAATTAATCATCTCAATCTTCAAAATAATTTTAATTATAAATAAACACTGAACCCAAAAGTTTTATAAAAAGATCATTTAATGAGGAATCAATGGTTCCAAACTAGAAGGAAATCATGATTTTCTTGGATGGATGGATGGGTCATAAAGATTGCAATGACACCTATTTCTTTTAATTTAAAATCATAAAAGATAACCCAAAAAAAAAAAGAGTAATAAACCCACAAAATTTTAAGAAATGAGCTGTTTATTATATATTTGGAAATCAATCAATCAATCAATCAATACCTCCTTCATTTTAGACCTTTTATTGATCCAAGCTTCACTGGCAATTCTTTGGTGGACCTAGCTATACCTCCAAGATATTATAAATATTCTTCCAAAAAATGAGAATATATATATATATATAATTTATTAATTTAATCAAATTAGATATGAGGTTATGAACACCATCTAGTTTGTCTGTCTTTGGCTTTGGAAATACAATTTCAGATAGATAAAAAGAGACTCAAAAAATAATTTAAACTCTAACCATTTTTTTTACCTTTTTAAACAGTGATTTTTTAGTTATTACAGTTTGTAATACAATATTACATGTTAAATATTAAAAATGAAAGAGGGAAAGAAGAAGATGATGATGATGAAAATGAACGGAGGTTAAAGGGAGATCTTGATCATGACAATTGATAATAGAAATGATATTATTGGGTCCCGATAAATATAAATATATACTAGTAATTTTTCACTATATGTGCAATAATAATCTATGATCATCATTATCATCGTCATAAGAAAAGAACAATCATATATGTCAATTTCTTATGCCCCCCCACACGTGTGCACTGATCAAACCAAACCCTAATTTTTATTCTCTTTGATCTTTTTACTTTTTGGGGGGGTAGATTTCCTATCATTAATTAAATTAAAGAAGTTTCTTTGGCCTTTTCTTGGCTAAAGTAACTTAATTTTCCTCTTTTCTTTTGACCCAAATTGGCATTCTCCTCTTCATTCTTACTGTGGGAAAGTTGACAACGGTGTCTTCCTCAGCCACCCACCTGCAAATTCATTCATTAATTAATTACACTAAGAAAAATCCAAACATATAAAATCTTTATAATAAGATTGATTTTCTATTTATAATATAGTTTTTCCAACATTAAACAATAGCAGTCAAATTAATGTTAGACCAGTATCCTGTACCTAATGAAACCTAGCAACCCTAATTCTCTCTCTCTCAATTAAATTTTGGGTATATGGGAATATAGGGACAGTCTACATATGGTTTCTGTAAAACCCTAGTTAAATATATTAATGCAATTTTGACTGGTCAAGATTTCTCGGACATTTCAATTTACTAAATGGACAGCTGACTTACAAATTGAATGGCTCACAATGCTCCTTACAATTTCTAATGTGTATTTAATAATTAATTAGTTTACTAATTTAGAATTAAGGTTTACATAAAATTTCGAGTGCACACTAGATTTAATGTAAAACAACCTTATGTTTTACATTTTAGAAGAACATGCATTTGCGAATAAAAAAGAAGATTTTATATCATAAAATACAAAATATGGTTTATCATAATATGAACACATTATTTTTAAAAAGAAAAAAAATGAAAGAAGTTTCTAAAGTCTAAATCAAGTTTCTTAGGTATTGGTTTGGTGTGTTTTGTTAGGGTTTGGTTTTTGCTCACATGAATGGGGAAAGATTCATTAATATATATGCATACATGATGAGTCACTTGGAAAATGAAAAAAGAAAGAAAAAAAAAACAGTAATGTGTGGAATCTTAGCTAGTTTATGGGTCAAATACATCATCAAATATTGAGAAAGTTGGTTGGAAACGAGTGTAAGTGTGTGCATTTGTATATGTAAAAAAGTAAGTGAGCCAAAAATTGCAGAAAAGTTCGATGTCTTTTGTGAATTTTGTCTTTGCTCTTTTGATCCTCTTGGTAAATTAATTCAAAAGTGAAATAAATTAATATAATGAATAAGTTAATTTGTATTGTAGCAAGACAACCTTCAGCAAGAAAAGGACAATTCCCATTTTTCTTCTCCAAAAAGTATAGCAAAAATGTTTAAAGCGGCTAATTGAATTCGATTCATGTCTTGTGCTACTCTGATCAACCCAAGTAAAAATGTTTAGGTGTATAATAATTTTGATTATGATTATTATTACCTGAATTGAGTGACAAAATGGTGAAGAAAAATGGAAGCTTCAAGTCTAGCCAAGTCAAGGCCAGGACATAATCTTTGTCCTCCTCCAAATGGAGTGAAACTACAGCTGCTTATTATGTCTTTCTCCTGTGTATCAACGATTAATTATTTATTAATATTAATCAAACCACAATAATTATAAATTTATGTTAATTCAAATCTCAATTAAAAAATAATTAAATTTACTTACTTGCCACCTCCAAGGATTGAATTGGTAAGGCCAATCATAATTAGTTTCGTCAAGATGAACAGATCTAAAATATGCAAAAAAGCACCATCCTTTTGGTATTAAATATCCTTTTATTTCAATATCTTTCATTGCTTTTCTCATCACCCCAATTATAATATTTCCCATCCTCAGAGTTTCTGTAATCACCTGCAGTTTAATTCATGATTAAAAATTAATCAAATTGTTATTTACTCAATAGTAACTCTTGATTAATTATTAACTCAAAAAAACTTACAGTTTGTGTAAAAGGCAGTGATAAATAATCACTCCAAGTTAATGGCTCCCCAAGCTGAGCTTTATGCTCTTTTAACTTCATATTTTCCTCCTGAAACCAATTAATCAAAATTAACAAGAATTAATTCGATATTATTGCAATTTTAATTAAATTAAAATTGAAATTTTGGTCCATTTGTAGTTGATAAAGAGGCCCCATGTAAATTATGATTTCAATTAATATTCGATGAGGAGTTGCTTTCATAGCTACAGCTATGAACTACTTATAAAGTGTGGAAATTTGATCAAGTACTAAAAATTAATTAATTTTCTCATATTGGGTACATGTGTAAATTGACAATAAAACCGCTAATCACATAAAGATAAAGCTAAAATTTTAAAAAATAAAAATAAAAATTTAGTTTTTATTAAGAATGTGGAAACTGTTTTGCTGTAAAGGATCCAAGTATCTGAATCCAATCATGGTAGATATGTCAGCAAGAAGCTTAATGCCCATATCATATAATTTTGGGATAATAACATTTGGATCACAATACTTTTGTATTTTCACAAAGAAAAATATAGTTTATCTTCATATAACAAATAGGTATAACTATGTTGAAATGCCAAAAAAAAAAAATGGTCGTTTTAAAAGAAATAAAAAATCAGAAACATATTTGTTAAATAAATTAATTATATTCTTTGTTTGTAAAAACATGAAAACTCATCAACCCAATTATTATTGTTATTTTGAATTGAGTTAAGAATATTATATTTGATTTTGGTAAAATAATTCCAACAGCAATAAGACAACAAAACAAGGACATACCGTCAATTGTTTTAGAGCAGCAGGGCAATCTGAGAGATATTTTACAGCAAGAGTCATAAGAACGGGCACTGAATCCTCTCCTGGAATCATCATATCAATCATATTATCGGCTATCAATTCATCAGTTAACGTTTGATCACTCCCATTGTTCATCAACAACACATCGATAACGTCTTTAGGCAAATTTGATCCTCCACCAATACCATCTCTCTTAGACTGAATGATTTTCTGTATCAACTTCCCCATCTTCTTCTTTGCCTGAAAATGAACCCATCAATCATCAAGTTACTCATTTACATGTATATATGCATGAAATCTCATGCCAGAGTTTCAGGGACTTGCCTGTAATGATCTGTAAAGTTGAGTTCCAGGAATGTTAATAGGTAAAGACATGAGTCCGGAGATAAATCCCTGAAACTGTTTCTTCAGAAACTCCATTTCTTCACCTGGATCCAAGCTAATCAATGCTTTGACTAGTACTTGAAAAGCAATCTGCAGACAGGAAAAGAGTTTTCTGCTCGGTAACTTTTGAAAAGTACTATGTGACATAATTATTATGAATTAAAGTTTGTAGACAAAATGATTCATGCAAAATTATTGTGAACCCCATTTCACAACTGGGTTGGTTTACTTTCCATCAAAATCATTTAATAAACCTAAGTAGAAGCCACAGATCAAATTCAAACTTCAATGATTTCTTTAAAAGAAATAAAAAAAAATGGGAATTGGGATTACGTTTTTGGTTTCATCTTGGATGAAAATGGGGTGATCTTCTTTCCAATTCTCCATTGATCTCCGAACATATGTCTGCATGTCTCTGGTGATTTGAGCTTTGAGGTGATTAGACTTGAAGAAAGCTCCGATAAGTCCATGGATTCTTCTCTGGAGACCTCCATTGATGAGCAGAATGGAAGATTTTCCCATCAACTCAGTGAGAGATTTCGGATAGGATGGAACAAAAGATTTTGCATCACTCTGCAGAACAATTTTGCTCACTTCCGCATCTGTTGAAACCACAAATGGAGTTCCAAATATATGCGACTTGAAAACCTTCCCATACCTACACAAACAAAATTACTTATAGCATAAAAAAAAAATTAAGCCAAAAAAAGAAATTCACCAGAAGGGTATTTGGATTTTTTAATTCACTTACAAGCGACGACGTTTGTCCATGAAGCTTTCAGGACGATCTGTTAAAGCAGAAGAGATGAACTCCAAGGATTCACCAATTACAGGCCAACCAAGGTTTCCCGAAGGAAGTTTTCCATGGCCTGTGAATGAACATGATCCTCTTCTTCTTCTATGGAAATTGCTGTAGAGGATAATTAGAAAACTAATGAACAAGATGATGATGAACAACAATAAATTTTCCATTGTTGGATAGATTTAATTAAATTTCTATCCGCACGCACGGCTAGTCTCTTTGCTGCTCTCTCTTGCCTTTATAAGCTTATATAATCGTCATGGATGACTACTTCTATGACGACAAAGCTTATTATATATATATGTGTGTGTGTGTGTGTGTGTGTGTGTGTGCATGTGTACGTGCACGCGTGGGTGTGGGTGTGGAGCAGAAAGAAAAAGAGAGAAAAAGAAGAAGGAAATTATTAATATAGTGTTTTAGAGCTAGTGCCGTGTTAAGAAAAAGAGAATATTATTTGTATGTGGGTGTGAAATGATTTAGAAGTATATGTTATATGATTATCGCTAGCTTTAGTTTCTATGGGCACATTTTCGGGTTTTTTACTGCTTATAATATAATATAAAGTTTTTTTTCACTTGGCAAGCTTTATGGCTAAAAAAGATTTTGGAAATGTACTTGGCTAAAGCCTAAAAATGGGCAACTTTGTTAGATGAAAAGAGTCACGAGTGAGTTACTTTGTATAACTCATGGATGTAAGTTTCAATGTATGTACTCTATTCCCATCTTTTCAAGACTCTTTAGTATATTATAAAGTATATATTAATTTTATTAAATTTGGAAAAACAAAATGAAAGACTTTACAGGTAAAGAATTAATCACATTTAAAATGCTTCGAGCCAATGTAGATCATGTTTTAGACGTATTCGGATTTTTATTTTTTCATTTTTACGACTCTTTTATTATGCATTGATGCCATTTGGTTTTTATCTATTTTAAGACTCTTGACTTGTTCTAATATATAAATGAAGAATCACAAGCAAAACAAGTAACGTTTCATGCAATGAAATTTTTACCTTCAAGACTCTTAATATCAAAAATACCTTCCATATATATATAGATAGATGAAGATGAAAAATTACAAGCCAATTAAATTATATTCCTAACTTTTCACCTATTAGATGCAATCAAATTCTTTTCTATTTTAAGACTATGAAATCAGATTTTTATCTTCTTTTAAAAAATTGATTTTTAGCTTATTTTTATATTAAAAGATCAAATCAATTAAATTTTTCGCTTAAATGCATGCACGTAACGAATATGTTATAGTACCACGAACCAAATTATTGCAACAAAGAAGCACAAAAATTCCTAGTTGTTATTATGATATATATATGTAAGTCATTGTTCTTTTATGAAGATGTATAGATAGAATAAAAATATGTATATATAAATATATAAATTAATAAGAAGAAGGATAAAGATGTAAGTCCCCACAAGTGTATGATTGTCTCGTGGGGATAGTCCCGGGCCTCTAAGCAGGCAGCAGATGTAGCTAGCTGCCTGCAGCTGCTGTGTCCTCGTGCATTCATGTGAGACTCATGAATAAATCCAACCCACATTTCTTCATCATTTTCTTCATCTCTTTCCCTTAACTTTTGTCCCTCTCTCCCACTCAAATTATCACTCAATCCACACACAATTTCTCTAATAGCTTATACAAAAAGAAACACTATACCAAGCCAACCTCTCATGTTACTTTCATACCCATCTTTTTAATTTCTTTTTTTATGCAAACCCTCCACATGGCTTCCTCACTCACTTTACCAAAAATATTAATACTCTCCCCACTTTACCCAAATGGGATGTCATAATTATCATCAAAATATAATATTTTTTACTACGTTATGACTTATGAATTGGGTTCATCTGAATTTTTGCTACTTATGAAAAAGAGAATCCTCAAAAAATAAGGTTACAATACATAAGTATATACTATATATTTTTTTAATTCTTTCGTAGTAATTTTTAACCCTTCAACTTATAATATAAGGTACATGTGTTTATACTATAAAATTATCTTTTAAAAAATAACCACTTTTTTTTTAGCTTTAATTCTTTAATTTGTAAATGTTTCCTTTGACTGTTATTGTGATCAAACAATAAGTAATATCTCATAATAAATGGTCCATTTGTTGATTGGCCACAAGTATTTTATTGATAAGCTCCATTCCTTAGCTTTCCTTTTTGCTTTCTTGGTTCAAAACTACCTAACTTATGATTAAGTATCTTATTATAAAACTTTAATGCTTTAATTAAATATCATCATTACATCAAATTGTTCGGCTCATCTCTTTTGGCTCTCGCTACTATATCTTTTAAGAATCCAAGAGAATATTTTGGATATAGTACTCTATATAATCTTCGAAAAGTTAGGATTTTAGAGATCTTTGGAGTGTATATTAAATGCAAATTTTTAGAATGGCATAATAACATTCAAGTCCCTAAATTCTCACAATTGTTTCAAATAAGGACACATTTGCCCATCTATATCAAATAAGTCTCACGCAATTAGAGTACAAAACTGTATGATAAAGGATATTTTAGTTATTTCAATAAAACCAAGGCATCCGAATGTTATTACCCCATATCTTTTATTAATACGAGGGAATTTTTTAGGGACAAGAAATGGAATTTGGAGATTGGAATAGTAACCCTTTTGGTACTTGAAATGGGTTGGATTTGAAGAGTACGTGGGACTCATTTGAGCAATATTAGGGTGTCCACATCCTTTTTGGAAATTGTGCATGTTTTGCTGAGGATCATGTGAAATCAAGCTCTAATTCAACTGAAAAAGTTGGGAGAATAGTTTTCATTTTAGAATTTTATTAAAAAGAATTGTTCATATATATATATTCAAATGAATTTGGAACTTCTCTTCCAATGAAAATGATGTGTATGTTTGTCAGAACAGACACCAATGTGCCAAAAAAAAAACAGAGGAGAGTGTTTGACGCTCTGCTCTGCTCTGCTCTCCTCTCCTCTGCATTTTCACTTCCCAATCTCTTTCATTTGAAAAGAATGTGGAAGGAAATAATAATGAAACATTTTTAAAATATGGGAAGAAAAGTTGGAGAAAGGAACAATAACAAGAACAAAACAGATATCATATTCATACCCCATGTGCTTTGAAAGAATTCTAAAGGCAGTCTCAAGTGTTTTTTTGTTTTTTATTTCTTGGTCAAAAAGGAGAAACCTATCGTTTGAAATCTCTTGCTCTAGGGATTTTGTACCGAGCTTTTAAATTTCATATTCGTAAAGTATATATATTCAAAAACTTCTCCACCTTTACATGTTAACCAAGTTTTAAGCAGAAGACTATTTTCAAACCCTAAACGATTAATCTTGTAACCTTGGTACCTAAGAAACTAGAAATGCCAAAAAAACGGCATGAAAATTATCCTCGTACCAAAATTTAAGCAACAATGAGTTTACAGGACTACTCTGCAAGAGATGATGAAACTTTCAAAAAAATAAAAAAAAATTCCATCAGAAATGCAGACATTGTGTATTGAGAAAGCGCATTTAACATTCAACAAAAGGGCAATCCAAACTGTTTTCATCAACATATGAGATCTTCATTTCTGGTAATCACTGTGTTTTAGTAAACATGTCTTTTGTCAAATACTTGGAATAGATTTTGCTCTTATATACTGTTTGAGAATTGCTTTCTCTTCATCAATACGTTTCCTCTCCTCCAGATCTTTTGGTTTGACCTTCCTTTTCTCTTCTAATATCCACTTGAAAAGTTCACGCTGCTGATCCTCAGGAATTGGTTTGCGCAACTTTGCGACCTCTGTGACAGGTGGTGCCGGTAAAGGTTTCTCAGTGATCGAAGCAGTAGTTGAAACTGGGGTTGCTGGAGCATCTTTTGCCCCATCTTCCTCTATTACGCTTTTATCTTTGCCCTTAGTCCTCATGAATATGTAAGCTATAAAAATTAAACAAAATTTAGTCAGAAAAGTACCACGTAAAGATTCCTATTAGCTATATTGCCAAGCAAGTATATTAAAAACTTCTAGATGAGAATCATTCCGTCAGATTAACAATTGCAAAAATCAACTGAGTCCACATTAAAAAGCAAAAGAAGTTAACAATTGAATGCTTGGACCACAAAAAAACATATAAATACCTCCATTACATAACTAAAACATGTTATAAGATCCACGTCCAAATACAAAAAACAAATGAAGTTTAGGTGCATGCTTGGACCACAAAACAAATTATGATTACCTCTGTTACAGAATAGACCTATGACAAGTAAACAAATCTAGATACATTCATAAAGTGCCGCAACTAGTTATTATTACCAGCTCACTTTTGGTAATTATTAAAGCAAGATACTAACACAACTATTCAAGATGTGCTCACAAACAATTACATGGCACAGAAAAAATGGCTTTATCCGCTACTGTTGATTCTACTCCTCCACCAATGTAACACTACCACTTCCAATCAACTTATTGCTTAACTCGTATTAATGCGGAGAGCATAGTTTGACAGCTCATTGCCAAATGATCATGCTATATGAAACCAAAGCAAAAGTTTTGAAGAAATGAATTTTTTTGGTGGGTGGACTGGGGACCAATAAAAGAGATTTCCACTCGGCAGTATTATTATTATTATTATTATTATTTTCCATGAACACTAGAGTAAATAACATGAAAATTAAATCAAACATTATTTTAAACCCCCTCCCATTCGCTTTCTTTCCTTTCCATTGGAGAAAAAGAAGAAAATATCATTACAGTGAGACTTAAAAAGTATCTAATGTCAAGTAATTAAGTAAAATTTGTTTCACTTCAAGATTATTTGAAAATCCAGAACAAAAGAAAATACACCTGAGACCAGCAAAAGGATTTTGGACAGCTCATGAGATTTTTCTGTGGGTTCAAGTACTAATAAAGACCAGAATAACAATATCATTCTAACCCGGGTTTCCTGGGTCAACTAGTGCAGAGGTGACAGGAACATTTCTAGCATCTTCTGTATTATCATGTTCATAGAACAAGGTGAAAGTTATTAAAGATAATTACCAAATTTCCCATAATTATGGCCTTGGATAAGACCATTTAGGGATTCATGAAGCCAATCTCAACCTATTTGGATTGACATAGTTGAATTTAGCTGTAATTTTCATAATGAGAGAACTGTTCTTTTTTCTCTCTTCTGGATGGATCAGATTTCAATTTAGGACATGTCCCCCACCGACTTGAGCTACAGCCAAAGGAAAGAGAAATTGGATCCTTTTCTTATTCATATTGCTAGACTTTAGTTGATCATGCATCTTTGATATGTCAAACAATTTCAATAACAGAGGAAACCAACAATATGATAATGTTTTCTGCAGCCCAGCAGCATCATAGGAGACAAAAGTAAGAAAATAGAAACTTTAACAGCATAGATACAAGGAACCCTGTAGCAAGGAGCAACTTTTATATGCATAATTGCAAACACACATATTATGCTAGATATTCTACAATGCAAAAATGACGAAGATAAAAAAGAGATCATAATTGCAAATTCAGTAGAGGTTGTTGCCATAAGTTGAGCATTATTGGACAGCAAGATGCCGCCGACAAAATATAGCTGAACTTACAGCTCAGTTAAGTTGAGTTATACTAGAATAAATATAACAAAGACAAGAAGCAAATTGTAAACATCTTTATTATGCTGCCTGCTACTAGAGTAGTACTAACAGGAATATAAGCATATGCCATGATACGATATGCAAACACCAACCTTAGCACCAAAGTTTTAATAGAACTCTAATAACATGTTAATCTTTTCTTTCAAAACCACAGACCAATATACAAATGTACATGCATGAATGGCACATCTCTGACATAGGTTAACACTATTATATATGTTTACAGGAAAGTATTCGAGCTAACTCAAATATCAATGATAGAATGCTCTCTATTGCTAGACAAATCAGTTATATACATGTCCAGAAGAAGGTTTATCATACACATATATGGGGCCACTGGAAAGACTTTTGGAATGTTAATTATGGCATTTAACTATAAAATTAGGCAAAGATGGAACAGAGGAACTACAACAGATGAAAAAACAAAGCTAATATGCAGATTTGACGCAATGCACAAAGCACTAAAGTCAATCACAAGAAGACCAATGGAGCCAGTCTCCAAATAATCTTTCCCACTAGAGGTACTTTATGCCATCAATTCTTATATATGTCATCAATTAATTCCAAAATTATCAAGAATAAGCAATCCAACCAAAGCTAAAGTAGTGGGCTGTCAGCAGAACAAAGGGTGTAAAGTAATAGTCATTTGTGCTGCTTCTATTTCTTCTAGAGAAGCGGGCAACAAATTATTCAATTTTTAATATTTTCCTCATGGATCATGGTTTCTTTGGGAAATGTTTTTCATCATTGGATTAATACAGAAAGTAATGACCTTCTTAAGCACCTCTTCCACTATGATTACCAGAATGGAACCATAAAGAAATTAGCTAAAGTCAACTTGACAGCTATGATCAATATAGAGTTTTTTCTTTCCATTCAATACACAGAAACCACCTAATACCAAAAAAATTCCTGCTTAATTGCCCAACTTAAGACATAAATAGAATGCAAAGCAAATTAAACATTTAGATTCCGAATAAATTGATATCAATTTTAGAAAAGCTAAACCCCACTAAACAGCAAAAGAATGAAACTCTTCAAGCCAAGATTCAATACACCCATATCAGTATCTCCATATAAGAAACATACATATATA
Organism: Melia azedarach; assembly: GCA_028052125.1. Taxonomy (NCBI): domain Eukaryota; kingdom Viridiplantae; phylum Streptophyta; class Magnoliopsida; order Sapindales; family Meliaceae; genus Melia; species Melia azedarach. Next base: position 1,032,420 of record CM051398.1, on the reverse strand, counting down.
CACATAAAAGCATAGATACAAACATATACATATAAGCAACAAATTATATAAATTAAAGAAAGAAAATGACCTCCAACAGCAAGATTGATCGTCAAGAGAAGGGGCCAGAGGAACTTGTACCGCCTAGCAAACGATTCCTTGGGAGGCTGAGGTGGCGGCGGAGGAGCCGAGGAGCTGGGCCCCATTTGATATGTTGCAGCTGCTGCGGACGAAGATGATGCCCGTGGTGGTGTCGAAGCTGCAAAATCATTTCCTTTCTGTTGTTCTTGAAATTGTTTCAGCTGAGCTGTCACCACAAGATAAGAAAATGATCAAAAATCGGGACTTCAATGATTGAATCATGGAAAATATATTAAATTCAAGTTAAAGGTTCTTGCTTTGCGGTGCAAGAAAACGATGGTTCCTTTTGTTTTCAGAAAGCAAACAAAAAGAGTTTTTTGAAAAAAGGAAAATGGATTTTTGTTTTTGAGTTGAATTCTTTACCTTTCTTGGGTTTGTTGGTGTAAAGCTTTGGGGCTTCGCTCATTGTTAACGATCTGTTTCCGACTTCTCTTTCTCTGCTCTCTCCCCGTTCTACTTACAGTAGCTAAATCGTATAAGTTAATACTACTTATATTATTTATTATCCTTTTTTTAGTAAAAAATTAAATATAATTAACTATTTTTTAATTCTTAATTACTTTTATTTTTTCCTTAAACATTTAAAATAAATATTTATACAAATAGCACACTTATTATTTATATTGTATTAATTTAATAGTTCATATATTATCCCATAATATATATTTTTAAAAAAAGGAATTATTGGTAATACCCCAAATTAATCAACATTATATTAAATTGAGATTTTTAGATTATAAGTTTTTCCCATTATTTCTTTTATAATTAAATAAACTGAATCAAACGTGTCTTCCATAATTTTTTTTTCTTAGTACAGTTTTTTAATAAAATTTACGAAATTATAAAGGAAATCTTTTTGTTGAATTTAAGCAAGTATATAATGATGATTTTCCAAATCTAATAATTTTCAATAAAAAAATTCAAAATTGACCATAATTGTCAGTATTTCATATACTTTATACTCATCAAATTTATCATCACATTTTCTAAATTCTCTGTTAAAATTTTCAAGTTTTCTGAGTTTAAATTCCCAAGTACATTACAAATTTAAGAACCAAGAAAATAGTTAATAATGACTTAAAGATTCATCATTAAACAAAAATGTTTTTTTTTTTCATTTTTTTCAACAGGCATACTGTATACAGAGTAATGCAAGGTAATAATTTGACAGGTTTATTTTACAGAATCTAGTAGTAAATGGAATCAGACTTTTGAAAGAGGGTCAAATTGAAAGGGGAAAAACAAAAAAACCCCTAAAATCTATCCTCTTAACTCGTACAAGTTTTCCCTCATTTGCAAGTTGAGATAGCTGGAGAGGTTTTCTCTCTTTGCCATCAAGCTCAAAGTTCTCCGCTCATCAGTTAGCTCCAATGGCGACCACCACTGTAACCCCTCCCTCGTTCTCGGAAACCTCCATGACCTGCTTAGGCACAAACAAAGAGAAGATGGTTTCAGTAACTGTGTATTGTTCCAATTTCGAGTGGTTCCTCATCTATCTTGAATTCCAGGATAATTGTTGAGCAAATTGAGGACATGCAAGTTCTATAGATTTTGTCCATTCATCAGAAAAAGATTCAGTCATAGACTAACCTGATGATGGAGGTGCACCGCGCCCCATTGCTGCCAATTCTGGACTGACCTTCTGACCAGCTTCTTCAAGTATGGTAATCAGTTCCTTTGCAAATCTAGCATTTGCAGCTGTGAAGAAAGTGTAAGCTGTTCCTTTCGCCCCAGCCCTTCCAGTTCGACCAATACGATGAACATAATCCTCAAGAGATCCTGGGAAGTCATAGTTGATCACATATTTTACATCCTTCACATCTGCCAAGAACCAAAACAATCAGGAATGTAAACATACATACCATCAGACAACAAAGTTTTCTTCTTCTTTTTTTATATAACTAACCAAAGAGAACAAAATTTGCATGTAGAAAACTGCAGCCAGTAAAGCAAGAATGAAGATCAAATGCATACCTAAACCACGTGCAGCAACATCTGTTGCAGTCATTATTGGACTCTTCCCTGCTTTGAACTCCGAGAGGACCCAATCCCTTTCTGCTTGACTTTTATCTCCATGGATTGAGAGTGCAGGCCATCCATCCATGCGAAGCTGCCGTGTAATTTGGTCACAACCTTTCTTGGTATCCATGAAAATCAGTATTCGGCTACCATCCATGATATCCTCCAGCAACTTTACCAATCTGGAATACGAGGACCAATCAATAAATAACTGTAACGTATTCCCCACAACAAACAACTGTTGGAAAAGAACACTAGAACTGTAAGAACAATGTCAAGTCCACAATACTTGTTATATTTCTGACTCTCGGAAATGATGTCAACATGTTGCCGAATAGCATGGTTAGCTTTCAAATCTGGAGAACCTATAGTTACCTGCATTAAGTCAAAGGAAAGCCATAAATAACAGCCAATCTACTGAAGTGAGCTGGAATCCCACGAAAGCAAAGATCTTGAAGAAAAGTTGTATGCATAATTGCTATAAAGAAATGGTATATCATCAGTGCATTGCATTAATGGTAAAAAAAATAAAAACCAATTCGAGGGAAAGATGTGTCCTAACAAGAGAAGCAACCACATATTAATAGACCAAATATCTTACTTTGTATGGATTGTAAAGAAACTGCCTAGCCAGTTGTTCAACCTCCTTCGGCCAAGTAGCACTCCAGTATAAGGTTTGACGATCAGGCCGGATCTGCACCAAGCAGAAAATCCAATAAAGGATAATTTCCACATTGAACAAGAAGCATTTTGCATCTTTGTGTCAGAGGGTGTGTGAGCACGCACGTGCAGGCACAAAAGCATTTGTCATTACAAGCATCTCCTTCACAAAAATTAACTGCTTTGATGGTGGTCATGATATTCATGTACAAAAGCATAGGGCAACAGAAATGTTGAAGAAACTAGGAAAGCAAGTAATATAATAGGTATCAAGAGAGGAACAGTTACGTCCACAACTGACAAGACAAAATAACAACATCACAACATACTTATCAAATAGATACAATACAGTAGAAAGCCTTAACAGGTAAAACCACAAAACCTGAGAAACAAGTTTTCGTATTTGAGGCTCAAATCCCATGTCCAGCATCCTATCAGCCTCATCCAAAACCAGGTAAGTAACTCTCCGCAAATTGGTATTATGTGACTCCAACATATCAATCAACCTCCCAGGGGTGGCGATGACAATTTCAACGCCTAAGCCAAATGCAATGAGCACCACATAACAACAATTGCGTCAGATGTACGAACTATAAAAAGAATATAAGTCATACATGACAGAAGTAAACCTAATTAACAATTATGGAGGGATAGAGTTCATCAAAGTCAGAACATAAGCACAATAACAAAGTTATTTACCCTTCTGGAGATCACGAATTTGAGGTCCCTTAGGAACTCCACCGTAGATGCATGTACTTTTAATCCGTGATGATGCACCAAATTTAGTAGCTTCTTGTTGGATTTGAACTGCAAGTTCACGTGTTGGAGCTAAAACTAACACAATTGGTCCATCTCCAGGAGCTGAAAATATTCGGAAAATTACCCAACTTATGTCTATCCAGAGATAAAAACTTGAACAGCAAAATAAAATCATATCAAAATAATTTTTCACCTAAAAATGGCTGGGCATTAACATGGACAATTGCAGGCAACAGATATGCCAGTGTCTTTCCTGAGCCCGTTTCAGCAATTCCAATGAGATCACGTCCCCTCAATGCCATTGGCCATCCTTGAGCCTGAATAGGCGTGGGTTCAACAAAGCCAGCTTTCGCAATTTCTTGCATAACATAATCTGCAGACAAGTAGGTGCATTCCAAAGAATAGAGTCTCTGAAAAAACAATTCTTTTATGGAAAACAGAAGTTTTTCAAGTGACTGTAAGATAACTATTTATTTTATGCATACATAGTTAGTAATTTCTCATGATATACCATAACATAAATGATAGATATCATAAAGCATAAAAGAACATAACGACAAAACAAATATAACGGTGTTTCAAAACCCAAGAAGTACCTGGAAACCCCACATCACGGAAATTCTTGACAGGTTTTGGAACATCCCGGCCTTCAACTGTGATTTCCCTCTGCTGTCGGTACTCCTCCACCTCCCTCTCAGACATTGCAGCCACAGATGGTGGCTCAACATAGAAATTCTTCTCAAATGGAGTCAATCCATCCAAATCCAGCTTCCTAGGTGACTCTGCACCATCGTATTCCCTCTTGCTTGAAGAGCTCCGGACCGAGTTGCCATAGCCTGAAGCCCCACCAAACCCTGAATCACTAAGCAAGCACAACATTCACAAACAATAAATAAAGCATACTACGCATCAATAACCAATGTATGTTCAAGAAAGACAAGGTTCTCGTAGAATTAACTAACAATCTGTTGTTTCTAACAGCTTTTGGCCTCTGATATGAGCCAACAAAAAGAATACTTGAATTCCATTGACTCAAAAAACCACTCCTCTTAACAAAAAAATTCAAAACTTTCGCCATTTGGCCACCAAATTAACAATAAATTCGACCTAGACCAATTCAATATTCAATCGACGCTCAACCATATACATACATTTCTACACACAAAACCCTAACCAAAACCCATAATCACCAAAAAACTTAACATCAGACTACACCAAATCCAAATTTAAAAAAGTATTTTACTTTCGACGGTCACGGTAAGAGCTGGGGTCCGTGGAACGGCCATCGTAGCGGCTCATGGCAGCGGTGCTGTAACCGTGCAAGTGAATGTGCGCGCGCGACAAGGTGGTAGATTATTTTCGGAGCTGTAATTTTACCCAGCGAATCCAGATGACAATTGGGTATTTCTTTATTGAGGGTTTCGAGAAAAGGGTATGTGTTGTCTTTCAGAACGAGGAAGGAGCAAGCGAACACGAGAGCGCGAGGTTTTGTTATTTGTGTATGAAGGAAAGTCATCAAGGGAACGAAGAAGAAATGCGATGTTACTAGAGTGGGCGGGGCTGCATAGAATGGATAATGGAATCCAATGATACATTGACACGTATACAACTTGGGTAAATATGCACACTGATTTTTATTTTTTTATGCATTGTAATATTTGCACAAATACAAATATAACACTATTATACAAATATCAAATTTATATTATTTATATCATAAGGATAAAAGATATTGAACTCCTTTATTTGACTTATTAGATTAATTAAATCTACTAATTTTTAAAATATTTACAAATACCAAGTTTGTATTAAATGATGTATATTTTATAGATGGATTATGTATTTTTTTATCCTCTATCTTTGTTTACCTTTGAATAATTTATGATGTCTTATTGCATTTAGATGGATGCAATAAGGAATAAGAGTGTACGTAAAATGATTCTGGGCCTTAACCTCACAACCAAAGTCCGGCCCATTAGCCTATCTATAAAGCTCTCCTCCTCGTCTTCCTCAGTTTGCCCACCAAGTGTTTAACAAAATGCCTGCAACAACTTCTACTAGCAGTCTGTACTTGACATTTTCGTTATCTTCTTCAGTGAAAGTAAGAGCATCTTATGACACCCAACAAAGACTTTCTTATAATCCAAACGCCCCAAGGAAAATTAAAAAACCTCTTGATGTTAACACTAACAGTGAGGCTTCAACAGCTAAAGCTCCTACACCTTCATCGACCTCCCGCGTGGACCGATCGGTTTTTGACCTTCTCAAGCACCCGAGACAAGGTAATCAGTTTTAGCTGTGACGTTAACTGGAAATGAAATGAAAAGTTGGAGAATTGAGGAAAAGGATGGAATTTTTGTGATGTTTTCTGATATGTGTAGCATGTTGGTTTAGCGAACAGTTTAGTGGTGTTTTGGGATATCTTTTGGTGTCTGAAGCTCTGTTTGGTTGGTGAGAAAGTGAGAGGAAAAGGGATTTAAGTTTTTGTGGTTTATGTTGTCTTTTTCTATAGAAGTGGATAAGTTTGCAATAATTCGGTTTATATGCAAATAAAATAAGAAGAAAATCTTGAACAGTATTTTTTTGTACCTGCTTTTAGGTCAATGGAGATTAAAGCTAATGTAGAAGTTAAAGATTCAATTTTGATCGAAATTTTGTGCAGGGGCAGTTGCAAATTTGGATGAATCATATTTGGGATATGAGAGATGGCTGCCAAATCCACCAGAAGTGGAGAAACCTCGGTCGGTATTCAATGCAGCATCACTAGCATACCTTGGCGATTGTATTTATGAGGTTAGTTTCTTTATTCAATTTGTTTGTGTTCCATTGTCACCACTAGTTGAAGTTATGCATAATCTACTCGACTTATATTGGCTTTCTGATATTGAACAACTTGTTAAGATGCATGATGTAAGATATTTTTCCTGGGCAGTCACCATTCGAGTAAATTGAGAGATGCTTAGACTGTACCATTTCCTTGTTATTATCCAATTGATGCCTTCTTAATGAAGCAACTCCAACTTTTCTGTCTTAGGAAGCCCTTACATCTAAATGGTCAGTCACCCACAAGGTGCATAGATTGTATCATGTTGAAATTATGCTGGCTTATATGATTACAATTCTTTTTCTATTTTTTTGTGGATTTAATATTTCTGTATATCTTATTCCAAGTGTTTCTCATACTATGCAGCTGTATGCTCGCAGACACTTTTTGTTTCCTCCTCTGAGTATTGAAGAACACAATGATCGTGTAATGGCAGTTGTCCGCTGTGAAACACAGGTATCATCCTTTGTGTTATGTTGATTTTTGAGTGAAATCTATGAACTTTTTTCTTTGTCCTAAATGTATGTTTACATGATTTCATGAGTCAGTTGTATTCTGTCTTTGGAGATATAATTTTTCACTCAAAAATCACCCATAACACTATATGTTTTGATTATTTGTAGCATATCAGATTTAAAACTTCAGTCTCATCTGTTATTCGGTATCCACCAGCAGTATTTGATTTTGCACCAATCTTCTGTTTCTAGCTATTGAATTCAAGACCATTGCTCTGGAATTAGTTATTGATGATTTTCCACATTTTTTCAGGGTTTATAATTTGTTTATTTAATTTTACATGCTCATTTGATTGGTTTTAAAAGATAAACTGAAAGTACTTCCTGATAAATCTTTTTCACACAATTAAGTTTCTTCGTCAATCTAATTTATGATGAGGTCTTTTTTGGTGATAAGAGTTCTGTGTAAATATTAGTTTTCTGGATGTCATAAAAGTCTGAATAGAGAGTAGATAAAATATTAGTTCATAAATTCTTTGGCGATTTGTGCAATGAGAAAATTCTAACATTTGTATTTGTGAATTCAGGATGCGTTGCTCCAGAAACTTCTAAATGTGAATTACTTATCAGCAGAAGAAAGGTTAGTAAAAGATTTAATACCCCTCAACGGCTTTTTCTTACTTTGGAATAATTGACGTTGCTGTGAAGAATTCAGATATGTATGATGCTTCACTCCTCTTTGTGGAGGCTGTATAAAGATCACTGTAATATAGATCTTCCTGTCACCAATGCATATTCTTTCATGTGATAAAATATCAACCAAAATCATTATTAATGTGTTGCTGAAACTGCACTGGTGTTTTGTTTGATCACAGAAGTTACAATTTAGTGCATTTGATGTTTTTACTGCAGGGATGTTCTGCGCTGGGGGAAAAATGTTGGTTCAGCTAATACACGAACAAAAAGACGTGCTGGTTCTGCGGTTTATAATAGAGCCTCATCTTTAGAAACACTAGTCAGTATTTTGGTACCTCTTGTTTTCCTTCAATGTTTATTTGATCAAAAAATGGGAGATCTATTCTGAAATCTATTTGGCTATGCCAAAGAGAATGGAAATCTCGTTATTTTCAATTCACCAATCTGTGGTTGAAATGTGTCTTGTACTTCCATGGTGGTCCTTTATGCATGGTCAACATGTTCTGTGAAATTAGTCACAGGGCATCAAAGCATTTCCTTAAAGTTGAAAGGAAGCAAACATGGTCTTGTTAGTTTTATTCAATTATAGCTTTAAGAAGTAATGGATTACAGTTCTTTGCTTGTTCTAACCTATGTCGTAGGTTGGTTATCTCTATCTGACAAATGCGAATCGTCTTGAGGAAGTCATGTCCAAGCTGGGATTCACAACTGGTTCTTCTACACAGGTGATCTTGGAGGAAGCCGATAGCAAGTTAACAACCGTCTAGAATGAGAATTTTTTCCATCTGTCGTAGCAGAATTTTTGTTGAATATCCTACAGTGAAGATACTCAGATCTTGAACACTTGCCACAAGGGCGCTACATATGCCATGTCCTCTCTGATGTGTCATGCATGAATGCGTTGTGCAAGCTCTGGTTTCTGCACCAGGTATGGAAATATTAAACTAGGTTTTATAGGCCAGGAAGTAGATTGCTCCATACATGTTTAAATCTGTAGAATATATCAGTTGTTCGGTGTTTTGAAATTCATCAAATATGATCATATATATATAAGGACTTAAATTTTGTAGGTCAACTGCTTGCATAAAGAAGTCTTTAAATGATATTTTTTCAAATATAACATAAATGTAAAGCAAACTCCTTTCTAATCCTAGTATAAATGGGATTTTGACTCCTAACATGTTGTACCACCCTAGAACATATTATTAGTTGAATCATATTCTTAATTGTCGTTAACATGAAGGTCCTTAATCAGTACAAAGGAAGCCTTGGGGTTCATGATAAGAACTGGGCGTTCCATCTGTTGTTCACCATCTTGAATATGCACATTAGCTTCTGATAGATCAACTCCTTCAAATCTCCTATTACCACCAACCTACTCAAATAACAAGAAGAAAACAAAGCCATTAAGAAGCTAGTAGTAATTAATTTTCTTAAGATGATATTTTAAAAGATACGGACCCCTGCATTTGAGAATTTTCTAAGAAAATGTCTTACCATGTCAACTTGCCAGCCTGCACCCATTTTGTAGTTGATAGGTTTGGCACCACTCACATAAAATGCCATGATAGCAGTAAAACTAGACTGAGGATCTGTTGCTTCTCCTGCAATCTCAAGTGGTGAGCCATAGCCAAGCTCCATGTCCACCCACATAATGTTATAACATTTACACTGCAAATTAAAATTCCAGCAAAAATTATCAGATGTGAACGTTCAGACATTTGCAGGGGTCAAATTTGATCTTTAGTGTCTACATACATGCGCAAACATCTGCATTAGATAAGAAGTATGTATAAAGAGAGATGATAGAAGTCTTCACCGGGTGTGCAAAGTGAACAGTAGGGTTGCTTTTGCGAATTTTCTTTAGGGTTTCCTTGCGCCTAAGCTTTTCTTCTTCTTTTTCGTCTTCATGGTCTTCTGCATCTTCGTCTTCATTTTTATCATCATCAAAATCAAACAAGCTGTCAGAATCGTCTTCAAGGAGTTCAGGGGGAAATGGAAACGTAGTAGCATAGCTCACATGAGCTGGCACCTTTTCTTGGCAACGCTTACAAACTAACTACATAGTATATGGATTGTCAAAACGCAATATGGAAAAGGTAAGATCATATGTGTTTCTGTAGAACAGTTTTGAAAAAAAAATGGAAATCATTCTTCAAAAATCAGATTGTTTGTTGTTCAGTGTTTTGAAATTCTTCAAATCAGATTGTTTGTTCCTAGTGCAAATTAAGTGTAACAAGAAAAAGTTATATTTCTTAGAATATTAATGAGTGATAATACTGAAACTAATTAATTATCAATAAAAACCTGAAAATGGTATTCGTGAGAAGGATGATCAAAGCCATTTTGAAGCTGCAAGTTAGTGCAATTGAACAAAGTAGCTTCAAGTTGTAGCAAATAGTAGTTTCCCGTGATTTCTTCTTCAATTCGAAAATTTAGATATTTATTGCTCTATTATTCAGATTCAATTCTCTTCGACTTTTTATTTTATATAATGAATTATTTTAATTTTTAAATTTCATGCATGTATCATTCATTCTTCCAACTACTACAACTTTAGCTTTTGTGCATGAACCAAAGAGCTCTATAACAATTTTCATGAAGTACTTTTCTATTTACAAAATGTAAAATTAAGGGGGAAAAAAATCAAATCCAACCAATTGCAAAGGAAACAATCAAAATGTGCAATGATCTTTCAAGACCTGCCTAGCAAGACCAAATGCTCTAGATTTTTTGTAAATTAAATGCAAATTATATGCTGCTTCCCTACGAAGATCACAGTAACCGGGTTTTTGATCTTCCACATGGCTCGAGTTCTCGTTGGGAGGTCCAGGAATCCGACAGTCCTTCTGATAAGTAGCAAGAACCTTTTCATAATATGATGCAGCTAGAGATAACATTCCAATGTGATGATATGCACGAGCAATGTTATATACAGCCTCCTGCATAAAGTTTAACAGCAAAACTATTAATAAAAATGGAACTTCTACTAACATCATAGATCAAGTGTGACAAGAATCGCAAACCTGGCTATTTTCAGCAAGCCGTAAATTGTTATACAGGAATGTTAATCCCTGTGCTATGCATTCATGCTTGTTCTGAAGTCTTAGTCCAAGGGCTATGTTGATTAAGGCAGTTCCTGTGGGGGAGAAAATAAGCAAGACAATTAGAAAATAATTGTTTTTAACTTTTACTACCAAAGGAAAATATTTTCAGAAAACAAACCAGCACAGAGATTAATCAAGGGATGTTCTGGCAACAGTTTGTATGCTTCGAGGTAATCTTTTGCAGCATCTTGATGATGACTGATCATAGTAAACTGATGTCCAGAAATGATAATAGGGGGCACACAATCTTCATATTTGGCTCGCACATTGCGTAAAAACTTTGCATGTTTGGAATAGATCTTCTCAAATCTTCAATATCACAAGGAAAAACTCATCACTGAATAATTAGATGCAATGCATAGGCATATTCTGGCAAGTGATAGGAGGCTGGTTTTCTGTTTCTTTACCTTGATACTAATTTGTAATAGCGATTCCAGGTAGTGAGGCGGTAAGGGTGAAGCTTAACCATGAATCTTACACCATCAAACCAAAGCTTAGGATCCATGGTGTTACATGGAATTTCTACTCCAATTCAAGAAAAAGAGAAAAGTAGCTTTGCTTTAGTAACTCTTCAAAATTCTACTTCTTAAGATTGAAAAAAAAAACATATGAAAAATGCTTTTGAAAGGATAAATATCATTCTCCAAGTTTAAAACTTACGAGCTCCAAGAAAATACAGCTCCTCTTTCTCAACTGGAAATTTGTTATCACCCAATCTCAGAATGAGTTTAATAATTTTTATTGCGTCCTCATACCGTTGCAAGGATGCCAATGTCTTGCACAACTAAAATCAGGAAAAAACACCAGGAGTTAAAAACTACAGTAGGTTGATAAAGAAATGGATGAATACAAGAAATAAGTTAAAAGGAAGGGACAAGTACAAACATCTATAATAAGTTGATGATTCTCTTCATGTTTGAATGCTTCTTCCTGATGACTTGTTTCAACCAAGGGCAGGAGTGTATCAACAAATTCCTCAATCATCTCCTTTGCTTTATATATGTGACAAAGCTTCATTTTGATTCTTACGTTTAGCCACCATGCCTGAGGCGTATCAGAATTCTCGCACTTATTCTCTGCACCTAATAACTCACAAGACAATATTAAAATGATAAAATTGATCACTGTTTGAACATGTAAAAATAACTCAGGAAAAGCAGATTATCAGAACATATTTACCTAAATTGACTGGGGGAGTTAGCAAGGAAATTGCTTCCTCATCTTTAGCATCTTCGAGAAGAAGTGAAGCCAAAGTTAATCGGGCATCAACGTTGTCATCCAGTGTTCGCAAAGCTGAATTGAACTTTACTTAATCAGGCATATAGCAAACATTTAGATATTGAAGCTAGTCTTATTGAAAACTCTTGATGTGAAGATTTCCCATTACCTATATAGAAGTACTGAATTGATTTTTCTTTTTCATTCAGTGACAAGTAACATTCAGCAGTTTTCAGATGCAAACAACCCACCTGCAGTACGAAAGAAAACAAATATATCAATTTTTCAGAACGTGCTTAACTTTATGTCATATTTGGTTCTCCTGTTAAGTTCTAGTTAGAGTTTTAAGCAATATGAAGAAATTTCTGCAGTTTTCCTTACATTGTGAATCCCTCCAGCATTTGCCTCTAACATATGATAGAACTTTAATGCAGTGCTAAAATGCTCGCGAATCTTAAACAAGTCAGCAGCTTCAGTAATCAACTCAGCATGATCAGATACACTCTCCAGTTGAATTGCAACTAAAAGAATCTAAAAGTCAAGTGAAAAGATTGAACAAATGAATTCATGCAAAGCTGCAAAATCCTGAAAGAGTTCACAACTGTAATCCAAATGCAAATGCTCGTACAAGTCTGTATTAGGCCAAGGGGAACACAAACCTCTGCTTTCTCAATATTTCCGAGGTGAATGTGGCAGATTCCAGCTTTGATTCTCAAATTCAATGGCAGTTCTTTACCAGAATAGTATAACACATCAGCATGCTCAATGTGGTTAAGAGCTTTGTCGTATGCATTCATTTCGATGAGCATGGATGTTAGCAAATCAATCACACTGAAATCAGCTTCAGATGGATGAGATTTAAGATGTTCCTCCAAAATGTCAACAGATTTTTCAATCTGACCACTTTTTTGGTACAACTGAAATAGAATCAGATGATTATCTTGATCATATGAACTACCAATACAATAAGGAAAGCCATGAAAGCAGTACTATAGAAGCGAATAAAGGCATCACTATTCCAATGAATGATTACATGATCATCAATAGCCAAGTAAATTCAAAGTGAAACTAAATCAGTTTTGTGATAGATTAAGATAAAGGCAAAACCTTTGCTGCCTTCTTCAGTGCATCAACATCCTCAGGAGAGAACTGCACTATTTGTCTATATGAATCAGCAGCTCGCTGATAATTTCCAAGCTCCAGGTAAAGTGATGCTAGGTGATATTTCAGCCTAATGTCATTAGGATCTGCCTTTACGGCTTCAGAAATGCAACTCATAGCCCAAGCTGTCTCCCCTTTTTCGCTGCACAAACAAAATTCATTGATTAACCAAATCTTCTCGTTCAATAACTTTAGAACAAAAAGTTGAATTCAATACATATGCAGCAAAACTAGTACTTACATGAGCCAGGTAAAAACAAGCTTCCACAAAGTTGAATCTTTTTGATTATGGCAAGCAGCAAGCCAATAACAACCCATAGCTTTTTCAGTATTTCCAAGTGCATCATGAACAAGTCCAAGTATGTGATATGAATTAGGTAATTCCTGTTGTAGCCTAATAACTTCATGCAATACAGATATTGCCTGCATCCAAAAACCAAGAGGAATGAGTAAATGATTTTCAGCAACTCCTTAGCAACAGATTTAAAAATGTTTGCTTAGTGATGGACAAATATCACTTGCCAAACAACTGCCAAAATAACTCGAAACAAGACCTTCTACTAAGACCAGAGCTTGGTAATTGAAACATGCAAACAAAAATTACTCTATTGATAACTACATTCCTCATCCAAAACCATATAATCAAAGCAAGTCCATGAATCTTCATACCTCATTGATTAACCTGAATGTTTACTAGCTTTGATCTAAAACTAAAATCCAAATCTCTCAGTTTCTTCATAAATTTGAAATTGGAAGACTATATGGGAGAGCAGCTTAACCAAGTTAGGATACAAAATTGCGTAGATTATTGCATACCATGGGAAAAAGGATCCACAAGCACAATATTCGGATGGAACACATTATATAAAGCACCCAAAAAAATCCAAGCTTTGAGCAGAATATAGAAACATTGCTACATGTGCATCACATTCAACCACATTTACTGACGACAATGGTTCAGTAAATTGAAAAATTTTACCTCTTCGTATCGTCCATGCCCGTAATGAAGAGTAGCATCACCAAGCATCTGTCTAATTTCAGGGCTAATCTTCTTTCTGGATCCCTCCGGCCTTCCTTTTTTCTTTAGCTGCACAATTCACAAAAATTATAAAACTTTTCATATATCTTACTAACCCAACAATGTAAAATAAACACAAAAACTGTAATGCAATCTTTAAAAAAAAAAAATTGCTTGCCTCTCTTGATCTTCTCCTGGCGCCAAAGCCAAACAACATGGCTTCAAAACGCCGTTTTTCATCATCATCCACATGATCATCTGATTCTTTACTCTTCTTCTTCGCTTTCCCTTCACTGCATTCATCGTTGCATGCATTCATGTTGTTTAGAATTAATGCTAATACCAATCAATGGAACTGTGACGAGAGAGAATTTTAAGAAAGCTTATAAGCCAAAGTGACAAGAGCTAACCCGTGGGAATTTTCCAGCGCTGCTTTTCGCTTTCTTTCGGCCAAAGCTTCGTACGCAAGAAACTCTTCCTCCATTGGTACTGCTACGTACACTTCGATTTCCTGCCGTTTTCTTGGGAACTAAACACAACTCTATGTATAATAAAGGCTTCTGTTCGTTAGGCAACGTGAACTTTCCCCCCTTGCATTAAGTGATGGTTATTTTCATTGGCATCCTTACTCTTTTCTCTACTTTTAATAGGATGATAACTTTTACATATATATATATATATGGCCGGTCCGAGTCGAGTTTTCTTTCTTAAAGTCCAGGACAGGGCCCAATATAGGGTGGGCTTCAATAATTAAAGGCCGATCCCTGTGAATTGTTAGTGGGCTGATTTAAATCGAGGCCTGAATGTCAAGGCCCGATGAAATGAAGTTGGTTTGGGTGGGCATTGAAGCGCGACGTACTGAGAGACTTAGAGAAGAATTCGACGTCGTATCTTCCTCCCCTTCCTCCAAAACCCTAACCCTAAAATTTTTCAAACTGAGTTTGGAGATATGCATGAAAGCCTAATCCAATAATTGGACCCAATCTTTGACGTAAAGCCCATAGTTGGCGATTAGACAGGAACCTTTTTTTTTTTTTTTTTGGGGTGGTGATAACTACAAAGATTGTGGATTGTGTGACATTTGCAATCCGCAAGTATGCTTGAAGAAAATAAGTGATATACAAAATCTTGAAGATAAGGCAAAATGGATAGGATACAAAAATAAAGCTCAAAAGAAGCACACAAAAATTTATTTATTTTATGATGAAAAGGACCAAAAGTAAGTTTTGGATAAACATTATTAATAAATGATTGTTCTTTCTATTTATTAAGAACCTTGTGAGATATGTGGCAATCCAATCTCAATAGAAGATAAAGTTATTCTTTTCTCTCACATTTTTTTCAAATGTGCACTTTTAAAAAATTATATATGGGTTATTTTTTTTTCTAATTTGTTATATAAAATTAAAATTAATCCAATTGTTTAATTTATCTGTTATCTATCTTTTAATTGTCATCTTTTACTCAAAATGATATCATTTTTTACCAAAAGTGATGCTAAATCAATCTACTTTTTCATGTTTATATTCACAAATGGTCCATTACATGTAGTTTGAAAGATAAAGAAGATCGTTAAGATAACAAGGCCTACTTTTTTTATTTTTATCATTAAAGATAATATTTTTTAATATTTTCTCGTATGTCATATAAATTGATATTGTATTGAAGTGAAAGATTGAAAGTATAAAAATTAAAGAAATGATACAATACTATTATATCAGTATGAATAATAACATCAATATTAAATAGGTTATAAAATGAATTAGCGTACAAAGTTTATAAAACATAGTGATATTATTATTTGGAATTGTTTGGTTGCTAAAATGGATAAGATGAGGTGTCATACTCATCCTCCAATGACACGACATTTAATGCATAGTTTCTAGTGAAATCATATAACATTATAGTGATTAATTAGCTCAAGCAACATTCAATAGTGAATGTGAAGTTATCAATTTTAATAGGTATAAAGACCAACAAAATTATTTGCTTGTGATGGTGAAAGCCTTGCATTTTTTAAGGATTGATAGCTACATTAGCTATCTAACCCAAATGCGGGGATAGACCCATTTGGGTTTAGTGGTCCTATAGATAAAAAAAAGCAATGGTTGGACCCTAGTTTAGTTTGCTTCAAAGGGTCATAGAATCTCTGTGATTCAAGCCTCGTAGGTAGGCCAATTTGCTAGGGTTTTAGGTGGGTAAGGTGAACCAAATGGGTTATGTGATATTTGACCAAAATGCAACCCTTGCATGTCTAGAACATGGGTTTGGTCCCATCCCCAACCAACAAATAACAAAAGTTGCTAGCTCCAATGGAGATTGCATTTATGTTTGTGAAATAGATCTGGTAAGTTGAAACTTCATAACTTAAATGTAGGGTTTTGTGTTTGTTAATTCATTTGGTAGTAGTAGTTGAACAAATTAATAATCATGATCTCAAAAGGTCAATATATTAGTTCACATAAGCTTAATAATTTAGGATTTGACAATATTAAAAAATGTCTTTGTTATATATATATGAGAAGCATTTAAAATAATTATTTATTAAAATCATTATCAAGTAAAAATAATTTTTATAAAATAATTTTAAACATATATAGTGATCAATAAATAGACTCGTGTTATTCTTTGACATGATTATAAGTATTTTTAAATATTAAAAATATCAACTTTAATATTAAAAATATTTTTCATACTAATGATATATTTTGTCGATATTGTTATCAAAACAAAAAACAATCTTCTTAGTGGATAGTTATAATATTGAAAATAACATATGTTCCTTCAAATGTATATTAACCACAAATTAATGTTTAAATAATTTTGTAATATGTCGATATCATAATAGGGAATTAATTGATAAAATCCCAAGTTAAATATTTCGGTTGAAAATATTATTTGCTCCTCATTAGGGTAACCTAATTGAATAAGATTGGCTCAAATGACAATTTGCAATAAAATTAAAAAGGGATTGGTAGAATTTCTTAATCAAAGATTAAGACATCTTATACCTTTCGATAAGTTGTGCAAATACTTTACTTTTGAGAGACACTTTATTAATAATTTGTGCAATAATTAACATTAAAATTTTGAAATAGTAAATAAAAACGATAACATAGTTAACACAAAATTATAATGATAAATAATGAGACGTGAATAAATTAATTTGATTTAAATTGTTATATCGAAGTTGTATTATTATGTTATTTTTTATTGGTTTTTACTTTTTTTAGTCTTATAATATCACATAAAAATAATTTTATTTTTCAAAATGAAATGACCTTGTTGTTGCTTTCATTCTTAAATCAGCAAATTAAACATTACACTACCTAAACATTAAATTAAATATATATATATATATATATATATATATGAAAAGCATGTACCTCTTACTAATTAATAACCTTGCTTTTTAATTACTTAATAATTTTTTTAAAATTCTTAATAAAATTAAAATATAAATATATCTTATTAAATTTATAAAACCTATTGAAATTGATAAGAATCCAGTCAATTCAATTAGGTAAATTATTAAACTAAACCATCGTAATCATAAATAATTACCCAACTAAGCTTATATAATATTATCAAATACATAATACTTGTTATCATGATAATGTCTTTGATATTGATGGTGACAAATACGATAATTAAGCAAAGTTCATGCACGTAAGTATTAATTAGAAGGAAAAAAAACTTGAAGTAGAAGAGAAAACAAGAAAAACACTTTTTTGTTTTCAGAAAATAATTCCATCAAATTTGACCACTCTTTACACAATCAAGTAGTCTTTTAATATAAATTTCTATCAACCACTTTATTCTTAGTTTGGTATAAAAACAAAAGGGTCTAAGCCGGCAATTAGACAACAATTAATGTTCCAAAACATCATTAAGTTGCACGTATGTAGACTAATGGCCGTGTAAAACTTGATTACTATAGAATAATTTCAAGTTTATCATTTTAGACTTTTTTTTACTTTTTTTTTTTGAATGTGTATAATAATATTGGGTCAATTTATTGAAGAATCTATCACATAGCATGAATAAATTGATCATTAAAATAGACCCACAATTTTACACTTTCAACAAACACCATCACTATTGTAATGGATATTGAAGACAAGGGTGTACCAAATTGACACAAAATTTGAAGATTGAATTGAGGATGTTGACATCAATGGCTACCCAAATAGTATATGTGGCGTACTCATCCATAATTCAATACATTTCTAAGTTCTATTTTTGTAAAAAACATAAAAAAAATTATCATTGAAATCGAGTTTATAAATATCTAAAAAATAATTGAAGTTAAAATATATTCTTAAATTTTTTTAATAAACATAACAATATTACTATATTATATTACTAAAAAACTCAATCGTTTCTCGAATTCGTTCAAATTTTTTTAGAAAATGCTATAAATTATAGAAAATTATCTACATTTAGATCATTATTAGAATGAAATATGAGGAAAATGGGTCCATAAATTAAAGGGATATCCTATACAAAATGAAAGATGTAGACATCAATGGTTAGCAACAAGGGTACGTGGGCATACTCATCCATGAAATTGAATAGCATTCCTCTAGCTCCTGTTGCTAGGGCTAGCTACTTTATTTTATTCTATTATTATTATTTTTTTAACATTCATATTAATGGGATCATGACATCATGCCCATGTCTTTGCTTTTTAGTTTGCATGGTCCTACAAAACTTTTGCTGACGTGTCGCTCGCCTTTTCTTACATGGTCCAATGGTCCCACTTTTCTTTGCTTATGTGTCATCCCCATCTCTATTCACCCAAAATTGTGTACTCACTCGTAGAATATCTTTTAATTGCAAGAGCCAAAATAATTTTGTTCACATTCAATTCAATGTCAAATTTTTTTCATTTTTTTATTTAAAGAAATCTGAAACCAAACAAAAAAACCTAAAATTTTGTGGTTGAAATTTCGGTTCACACCAAAATCGAGAAGAATTTTTTAATATCTATATAGTAGGATTAAAAAAATTAAAAACCAAAATTTGGGTAATTTTGGGCAAGTTGGACTGGGCCCAAGACGGGTCCAAGAACGAAAAGCCACGGGCCCATGTTTGAATCTGAAACCAGCTGTGATTGTCGTTGACAAAATAATTTGACAGTCAAATAGTATTCAGACACGTACTCCACCGAAAGAGAGAATCTATGGATTATTGTTAACTTAAGGGGACCCATTGAAGCAGAGAATAAAACAGACAGTCGGACAGGGTATAAGCCCAAGAAAAATATCCATATAATATTACTCGAGAAATTGTAACCGAGGTCGGAATAGACAATGATAGTAATTTTTGAAGCACATAATACAATAATAGTGCACATATATAAAAAAACGTAAAAATAAGATAAAATTAACAAAAATACAATAATAGTAATAGCAATTTGAATTCGTTTGCAATTATTGAGCTTCAACTCAATTTTAGAAGCACAATGAATAAAGTATTTAAAAACTCTAGTAATTTTTGTTGTAATATATTTATATATATTATAAAATTTAATAAATTTTTAGAAACTATATTTATCAAACATTCATTTACTTTATTTGATAATCAATAATATTACTTCATATCAACAAAAAAAAAATAGAACTATTACACTTCAATTTTAACATAACTTAAAAAAATTGAATAAAAAAATAGAAAAATAATTGTTCATTGAATTCGGATAATTGGGAACCAAAAATAACGATAATTTATGAATAAATTTGAAGAGGTTGAATTTGGATGAGTCAATTTCAAATCAAAATTAGTAGATTTTGCACTTGGGTGGATAAATAGAAAAATAAATATGTACCAAGTTTTGTATGTTATATTTGGCCTTTAGTGCATGCAAAGATAAGGCAAGAGCGGCAAAGAAAGAGAAAGAACAAACATGTGAAGATAATTTGTTACAAGACAAAACACAACGTATCTTCTAAATTCCCCATTCAATAATTGTTATTTATTTTATTTTTTAATTGTTTTATTTTCTTCAGAAAAAGGTAAGCGTGTAGGTTTAATTTTAATTAAAAATTTATAAAAGATAATAAAGACAAAAGGCATTTTCTCAAGAAAAAAAAATTATATATAATCAACTTTTTCAACTTTATTACAATTAATTACACTCAGGTTTTAAGTCTCGCACACTTTAAAAGTATAAAATATGTACTATACGAGATATATATATATATAAGTATTTATAGGATATTATTAATATAAGATAAGATATTATTAATACGATTGAAAAGGAAATTTTAAGAATGGGGATGGTGGTAGATGTAACACATTAAATATGAAATGTATTATTAAGTTATTAGCAACCATATATGAAATTAAATTAAGATGTAGCAATCAAAAGTCACAAAATTCCCAATTGAAAGGGGCAAGTAAAAGAATTCATATGTATTTTCTTTAAAGATGTGACAAACTTTATGCACTTAATTTTCAATACAATAACAACTCTGTTAGCAGATAGTGAAATTACTGATTTGGACTTACCCACTTTTTAATGCAACTTAATTTCCCTCAATATATTTGTTATGAATGTTTCACAACAGTCTAAATGATATTCAAAGCTTAAATTAAAATAACTGTTTCTTATTTTATTTTATTTTTGTTTACTTTCTTCGTAATTAACTATATACTCTCCTAAATAATTTAAAGCATATTCAAACTATTTATTTATTTTAAAACTATAATTAGTAGTATAAAAGTTGCTGCCCTGCCTTTGAATGTTCACACGGTCTTATCCACTGCTTCAATTATCCCAAATTTTAAATGACGAATAAATAATAAATTCCTAATTTATTGTTAAAAATAATTAATTTTCCCATTTTTCATGGCCAATAATGCTTCTCAATTAATCAATCGGACTATTATTTATGCGATGAAAAACATGGCCTGTTGAAAGAAGGAAAGATCGTGATCGGTTCGTGATCATGATCTCTTGGGGCGGTGGATGATAAAGTGGGGCCAAGTTGTCAAATTCTTCAATAACTCACAACCAATTAACAACTAATAAATATTTTTAATCGGCTTTATTAATATTTTTTAAAAGAAAAACATGCTCGTCAAGTTTTGATTGAATTATAGAACAAATAACACAAATTTGTAGCAAAAGTTGTTGTGTTAAAAAAAATATATATACATTTTTGATTAATTTTTTGAATATATATTAAATTCATAAATTGTTTTTAAAATAATTTTGGACCCATAAATATATGAACGAAGACATAAAGAAAAATAATCAAAGATTAGTTAGAGAATTGGATGCTTCCAATCCTTTCTTTAAACAAATAGGACTGACGTTAGCAAAATAAATTGGAATCATTGAGGAAATTTCACAAGTAATTTCCTCCAAAATTGCATGAAAATTGATACTTTGTCTACTTTGATTTTGTTTATTTAAATATTAACATTTAATTATATTTTATAACACTATATCACAACCAAACAAAAAAATTATTATTTTTTTTATTTTTTCCATCACATCAAGGGGAAAATTTAATAGCCACAATTTCAACTACTACAATATTAATTATATGGTTAGTTGGGAATTAGAAATTTTTATTTACATAAATTAAGATTTCGAATACTTAAATCTTACTAACTGATGTCCACAAATATTACATCATTAACAAATTATATTTAATTAACATTAATTAATTGTATTATCAATCAAATTATTTTTCAATTTTAATAGAAATGAGACGATTCTCTTACTCAAAATTTATTTATTCATAAAATATAGTGCGTGGAATTAAAAAAAATTAGAGTCATAATATTCAGGTCCCTAGATTTTTATGTACTTATAAAGATAAAAATAAATTTTTTATTTAATTGTATCACATAAGTCCCTATTCCTTTTCAAAATAACCAAATGACTCCTATAAATGACATCGAATTATAGGAACCCTTAAATGAAATTCAATATTAAAATATTACTAAATAAAGTTTTATTATTCTAAAAATTATTAACGTTAATTAATACAACTTTGACTGTTCTACTTTCGCCGCATTTTATTTTTGACACTTTTCACTGCAGTCTATTAATAAATGCTTCACGTGAAACCCTAGCGCTCCATCTCTGACTTTGAAAGTAGGGGTAGTGTAGTCATTTCACTTAAGTCCTTTAACAAGGCGCGTGGAAGTGGAGGGAAAATTTGCTATGAAACAATTCCGTGTTTTCACTTTTCCTTTTTTGGTTTTTGTTTTTGTTTCTGGTGTTTTTGTTGCCAGTCTTATGCTTCCGTATTTCGAAAACTTGCAACATGTTGTTGACCACATTAATGCTTTGCCTAGTTCACGCAACTCGATGCTCGAAGGAAAGAAACCCCACTAAGAAGTGTTTCCACTTTTCACTAGCAAACTAAACAAAAATAAAATACAAAATATGTGAAATTACTTTGTTGGGTATTTTTTTTCCCATAATATTTATATAATTTGTTTGTTGGTAGCCATGAAGACAATGATGAATATCTAAACTCTCCCTTGCAAGATTTGTATTCCTTTTTATCAACTTTCTCAAAATTACTTTTATAATTATTAAATTAAATAAACTCTAATTTTTAATTATTTTTTCTCTATAATACACTTCACAAATTAAATAGTTGTAATCTAGAAAATCTAATAAGTGTCCCCATATGTCTAACCTTTTGTATAAAACTCCACTTTACATGGCCTTAACACAATAATTGAACATAAACAAAGTTTAGACTTGATTTTTAAAATTAATTTAATACATAGCAAACCGCGTTGATCTATAGATTCTTGTTATTAATTTAATCTCACGATCTCTCGAGCCCTAATATGTTTATACTTAGTGCTTTGATTTGCATTATGTGGGGAGACAAAAAAAAGAATCTCTAAACATGTAGGTATGTACACATTTATTTGTTTTTAGGTCGCGTTTAGGTGATTAAGTTTTATATATAGTTTTAATTAGAAGTCAAAGAAACTCTTTTTACCAAATTACATAAAATATAATTCTATTTAATCAAAATTTTGTTATTTTATATTCATACAAATAAAAATTTGTGTAAAAATAATAAAAAAAAGTAAGGGTAATATGGGATGAAAATATTATAAAAATTAACATATATTAATTATGACAAGATATATCTTTTAAAAAAATGATTATGAGTGTTTTTTATTATTATAATTAAGAGGTTTATATTTGTTTTTTAGCAAACAATGATTGGATTATTGGAAAAAAAAAATGAAAACGAAGGGAGGGAAGTAAGTGTTAGGTGTTTGTAATAATGCATGAGTGAGTGGGGAAGAAGTGCATGCAAAAGCAAAAGCTATTGATTGTTTATTTCGTTAGCTTTGCTTAGTTTATAGGGTTTGTAATAAGAATGCTAACAAATGCAATAAATAAAATAATAAAAAAAAGCACTTTTGTGTTAGCTTTTTTTAAAAAAAATGCTTTTTAAATCTCTTTCTCCTTCCGGCAAGTAATCCATGATCTCTATTTGATTGATTTCCGAAGTGAAAGCTTGCTTCTTCGTTTTCTCTCTTATTGATAATTAGGTAGCAACCACACATAAATTTATTTCTATATGTGAGAGATAATGATAAAAATCTTAGTTGGTTGATTTAATATGTGTCACCATTGATTCTAACATATATATATATATATATATATATTTAGAAAATCATTAACGTTTTCTTTAAACCCTCTTTATCAAGAATGGAACAAAAAATAAAATATTAAACCTTATAAATATGATCATAAATATATATTAAAATTAACTAATTTCTCGTTTTAGAAATTTACGTCGAATTATGCGGAACTTTTAATTCTTTTAAATAAAAGTTTTTTTCTTTATAAATGAATATGTAAAATGACATATCTACCCCTAAATGTGAGATACTTATAGACAGACTGCTAAATGAAATGTAGTAGAGATTGGGATAGTCTAAAAATAAACCCGTGACCGTGAGTGTGACAAATCCTAATAACATGGGGCATCGCAATTTTTCAACAAAGCGTCGAAATGTTATTCAAAAAGTAGTTTACGAGAGAATGAACCCACGCGCGCCTCATTTTGCACGTGTACAACAAAACCACGCGACAGTAATAACCGTACGCGAGATAATAACTCATGGATTCCTTTATTTTTATTTATTTTCTAAATAAATAATATTTTATTTACATATATTAAATACATCCTAATTCTATCAAAATAACCAAATTATCTTTACAGCTAGAAGATCATGGTATATGAACACAAGTAACATCGACCTCGTTCTTTTTTTTTATTTGATTTTTAAAATTTAAGATACTTGATATTTACTTTAAAAATAATAATTTAAAATTAAACATAGAGAAAGTGTACCATTAAATATTTTAAAGAGAATATCATGAAAATAATATATTGATATTTTTAACTCTTTTTTAATAAAAATTTAAAACATATTTATTATTTTTATATACTTTTAACATTGTTATTTTTGAATAATAAAAAGATAGTGTTTAAAAATTTGACCTGAATTCTTTCTTGATTTAGGTTATCTTTGACTTTAAAAAACTTAGTGAATTAATAAATTTGATATTTAATTATATTATATAATAATAGTTAATTGGTTCAATTTTAGTTTCAATCTTTCATTTTCATTTTTGTCAAGTGTCACTCAATCCTTAAAAACCAATGATAATCTTGACTAGGAGAGGATTCATGTCCTTAAAAATTATACTTAATACTCCCAAAGAGAGTGTAACTTAATATTGAAACATATTTTGCTTATTTTAACAAGAATCACTGAATAAGAGACTTATTCAATACAAATGGATAAATTATATATTTACTGAAAATATTTAACAAAAGTAAGGGCTTAGGATGTAATTACTCTAAAATGTGTAATATAAAATTAGGGAATTAGATTCTTCATTCACAATGATAAAAGTCAAAAAAGAAAAACACTAAGAAAATATTTTTGGCCACCCGCTACACCAGCGCGTGTATTTTAATCGCCGATAAAGTAGGAACCGACCGTATCGGGATTGAGTTTAAGAATCTTTGCGTTATTTAA
This sequence comes from Melia azedarach, assembly GCA_028052125.1. Lineage (NCBI taxonomy): Eukaryota > Viridiplantae > Streptophyta > Magnoliopsida > Sapindales > Meliaceae > Melia > Melia azedarach. The sequence continues at coordinate 1,007,334 of CM051398.1, read as the reverse complement.
AACAGAAGAAACCGCTTTTAAGAAATTTCCCTTTTTTACGTAACAGCAAAAGAGAGCCTTGCTCTACCCAATGTACTTGAATAGGGTAATAGATTCTGAGTCCCTGGGTTCTTAAGATTTCACAAATAAAGATGCAAGTTGTTGATTTATAGTAAATAAATACCTAGCTAGCTAGCACCTATGAAATGACTAAATATCCTTTAGTGTTCAATTAGAATACTGAATAATACCTATGTTCGAAAACCAATAGAACAAGAGCAAAATTGTCATTTGGTAACAGAAAGGAACTTATTTGTTCTAAATAGAAAACTATGTGTCAATTTAGAAAACATAAATAGTTAGGGATCTATTATCCTTTGTAAAAATGTAAACAAAATAATTAAGAAAATAAATTTAGTTAGATTGAAACTCGGCGCCAGAGAATGGGGAGCCCTTCAGGTGGGTCCCAAAGCCCTAAGCAGTGGGACCCATTCCACTTTCAGAACCTCCATTTTTTAGTGTTTAAAAGCAGCTATAAAGCACCATGTATTTGACAACAAAAAAAAAACCAATTAAAACTCACCACACTGGCAACGCTGGCAACACTGGCAACACTTATTACAACTACAGTGTGAAAGCTCAAAACTTTCACCTCCATTTTTCTCCCCTCAAGAGAGAAAAGAAGAGAAAGAAAAGGTAAAGAGAGGACACGGCAACAAAACTGCTAGCTGTTTTCCTATTTGCTTGTCTTCTCTTCTCTCTTTTAACTCAAAAGAAGAATAGAATAAAGTTTGTAATTGTGTGAGAGAGAAAACGGGGAAAGCAAGAATAACAGAAAGTTCATTACTTTGTTGCAGGCAACAACCAAAGACTGTATTTTTTTTCTTCATTTCAGGCTCATGGGGAGCTTGAACAAGTTTCGGATGTGTAATGTGGTGGTCATTCTTTTGCTGGGTTGTTCTTGGATTTTTGCTAGTGTTGAAGCCTCTGTGTCTTATGACTCTAGAGCTATCACCATTAATGGCAAAAGAAGAATCCTCATTTCTGGATCCATTCACTATCCCAGAAGTACGCCTGAGGTAAATTTCAATATCTTCCTTCAAAATGTGCTTCGTGGGAATTTCTTATTTTCTCAAAATTTCCAGTTTTTGCAAGTCCCTTGAACCTTTTTTTTTCCATCTGGGAAGCTGTAGATTTTCCTCTTCCTAATATGCTTACATGTATAAAGTCTGTTTGTTTTGTTGTGTGTTTTTGTTTTTAATTTTTGGGATTTTTTTCTTTTTCCGTGTTGTTGCAGATGTGGCCAGATCTTATACAGAAAGCAAAAGATGGAGGTTTAGATGTGATTCAGACATATGTTTTCTGGAATGGCCATGAACCTTCGCCTGGAAAAGTAATGGCAAATGGCACTTCTCTTTTTTGAGATTTTTCCTTTATTTATATGTCTTATAATTTCACTAATTATCAGTTATCAATTTTATTCATCTTTTTCTTTCCTCTGTATGTTGCAGTATTATTTTGAGGGGAACTATGATCTGGTGAAGTTCATCAAGCTGGTGCGCCAAGCTGGCCTTTATGTTCATCTAAGGATCGGTCCTTATATTTGTGCTGAGTGGAACTTTGGGTAAATACTTACACTAATATAGTTTCTGAAAACAGTTTGAAATACTATATTTCTTCCACATTTTGGAATTTAAAGCAAAAGCCTTTCTTTATTATTTTCAGGGGTTTCCCTGTTTGGCTCAAGTACATTCCAGGTATCAATTTCAGAACCGATAATGGACCTTTTAAGGTTAGACACTTTTCATTCTTACTCAAGTTTTCTTTCTGAATTTCATATTGCTTCCATTTCACTTATAATCTGTTCATAATTTTATCTCTAAATTGCTGTAAATGAAGGCCCAAATGCAAAAGTTTACCAAGAAGATTGTGGATATGATGAAAGCTGAGAGATTGTTTGAGTCTCAAGGCGGTCCAATAATTCTATCCCAGGTAATGAAATCACTGCATTTCAATTTCAGTCTTCTTCCTCACCATTGAGTAGCCTTGAAGCTTTGTTTTTGAATATATGAAATATATGGTTTCTTAGTTTTGTCCTCTATTTGATTGCATAAGGTAGTGAACTAATAAAAGTATCTTTCTCTATCACTCTTTGTGACAGATTGAGAATGAATATGGACCCATGGAGTATGAAATCGGTGCATCAGGCCGTGCTTACACCCAATGGGCAGCTAAGATGGCTGTGGGTCTAGGCACCGGTGTCCCATGGGTCATGTGCAAGCAAGATGATGCACCGGATCCTGTTGTAAGTATTAGCAACCTTTATTTTCTTTTCTTCCTATAACGGTGACTTTTTACCTCTTTTTTGTCATGTTCTATATCCATCGTTGATGGTTTTCATGTTATGTTGCCTCAACCTTAGTGGGGTTGATAGTTAATAGTTTGTTGTCTGCTAGTTGGTTATGGTTGAAATCAATAATTATTAATACTCACTGCACATGCATCAGTTTTTCTCTTTCTCACTCATATCTGTTATCTTTGTTTTTATTTTATTTTCTTTGGCCTCTGATGTTATGTAGTGCTAGATTCATGCCCATGTGTCCCAATTAATTAAGTCAGCTGGTCTCAACTTCCATTAATTAATTAGTATTGGAGATGTTAAAGAAGAAAATATTTGTGACCCAAATATTCCAAAATCATATATGTTTGGTTCGTGATTTGTGCTTTCTACTTATGTGTTTGCTTGTTTGTTCTTAACTTTATATATTTTATATTCAACAGATAAACACTTGCAATGGTTTCTACTGTGACTACTTTTCCCCGAACAAGAATTATAAACCCAAAATGTGGACGGAAGCTTGGACCGGCTGGTAATACCTATTATGGATTCCTTTTTGTATATCTACCTCTTATCCAAGAGCTGCATGTTTATAATAACTGCAGGGCCAATCCGGGATAATAATCCAGTTAGTTGTCTCTTTGTTTCTGAAGGTATACCGAATTTGGAGGTCCTGTTCCTCACAGGCCAGTTGAGGACTTGGCTTTCTCAGTTGCAAAGTTTATTCAAAAAGGGGGATCGTTCATTAACTATTACATGGTAATTTAGTTTGCTGAATTTTACCTCTCAGTTAAATCCCTGGATTAGTCAACTGAGTTCTATACACCTTTTTTTTTATTTTAAAATCAGTATCATGGAGGAACAAATTTCGGCCGAACTGCTGGTGGTCCTTTCATTGCTACTAGCTACGACTATGATGCTCCCCTAGATGAATATGGTATGCAAAATTTAATTAACACCTTTGCAAGTTTTCTCCTAAAGTTTGTCAATTCATCATCTTAATTCAATTTTTTGAGAAGTCTAAATCACTAAGGCATGTGCTATCCCCTTAGTTTGATAAAAGGAGACAGTATACTTTGATTCAAGGTTGGCTCACTGTTCATCATATGCATAACAGTTTTTTCTCTGTGTTGTGACTTCTGCATGGAGTTGACAATCCATCCTCAGAACCTAAATCCTATTCATTATTTCTCTAGAGACTCTGGTCATGGGTAATTGTCATTTTTTCCATCATATGAAGTTTTTTGTGGGTCAAAACAGTTTACAATATCCTAATTGAAAAAGTTTCAGATGTATACATCCTGTTATACATTTCTCTAACTATAGGTATTGTCACCATAGAAAATGATTGTCCTTATTAATGTTTTTTAATCTATTATACTGTTAGCTATTTTCAGGCCTCACATTTAATAAGGACCATTTCTTTTTCCGAGAGACGAATTGTAACCATGCTTGAATTGTTGACAACTGCAATGATCAAAATGAATTGCATGTATGAGAGATCACTCTATTTTTATTCTCTATGCAGGACTGTTGAGGCAACCGAAATGGGGCCATCTGAAAGATTTACATAGAGCTATAAAACTTTGTGAACCAGCTTTAGTGTCTGGAAGTCCAACAGTGATTCCACTAGGAAACTATCAGGAGGTAACTCACTCCTGTTTTTTAATTAATGTTAATCATATATCACCATTTTCTAGAGTTAACCTTACTCCTTTGTTCGTTTTAATAATACAGGCTCATGTATTCAAATCAAAGTCTGCTTGTGCTGCATTCCTTGCAAATTACAATCAGAGATCTTTTTCAAAAGTGTCTTTTGGAAATCAGCATTACAATTTGCCTCCGTGGTCTATCAGCATTCTGCCTGACTGCAAGAACACTGTATATAACACTGCAAGGGTAAGGCATGACTTTTGTGTGAATTAAATTTCTGCATTTTATCTAGCAAAGCTTACATCTTTAGATTTATCCTTGTTCACAAAAAAAAAAAGAAAAAAGAAAAAGTGACATGCATTGTGCTGAACGGTAACTCAAAATTTTATGCATCATTATGATATTTTCTCAGGCAAGAATAATGCAAAAAACAAATGTGGTCTCTGATAACAAATTTTTTTACAGGTTGGTGCCCAAAGTGCACAGATGAAGATGACTCCTGTTCCTGTTCATGGCGGATTCTCCTGGCAAGCCTTTAATGAAGGGCCGGCCTCCTACAGTGATAGTACATTCACAGTATCTGGGTTGCTGGAGCAGATAAATACAACTAGAGATGTCACAGACTATTTGTGGTACATGACAGAGTGAGTAACTTTCGCAATATCCTTCTATTATCTTCCTCTTTTGTACATTTACAACTAAAAATTTCCTTATAAACTTCTATTCTTTATTTGCTTTTCTCATCTTTTCTACATTTGATCACTCATTTGCAGTGTTAAGATTGACCCCACTGAGGGATTCTTGAGGAGTGGAAATTATCCGGTTCTTACTGTCTTATCTGCTGGCCATGCTTTGCATGTTTTTGCTAATGGTCAGCTAGTAGGTGAGAACATAACTAAATCTGTTACTAATTCATTTATTTCACATACCTTCTAAACTGTTCTTCGTGTTTTTGCCAGGGACTGCTTATGGGAGTTTGGAATTCCCAAAACTAACATTTAGCAAAGGTGTGAATCTTAGAGCTGGAATCAACAAAATTGCACTTCTAAGCATTGCTGTTGGTCTCCCGGTTTGTCTCTCCCTCTCTCTTTCTATATCTTTTATGTCCTATCAGCAGCATCCATGAAAATTTTGATTTAACTATTTATGCTGCTGCTTGTGCTTTGAGTTCAGAATGTTGGTCCCCATTACGAGACATGGAATGCTGGTGTTCTTGGCCCAGTTACGCTAAACGGTCTCAATGAAGGGAGGAGAGACTTGTCATGGCAGAAATGGTCTTACAAGGTTTGTCATCAGCTATTAAACTACGCATTTTCTTTTTCCTGACATTTTGGATATTCATAGAATTTCTAGTTCTAAATTAGATTGGACTCGAAGGAGAAAAGCTGAATCTGCATTCGCTCAGTGGCAGTTCCTCTGTTGAGTGGGCTGAGGGATCTTTAGTGTCTCAGAGGCAGCCATTGACTTGGTACAAAGTGAGTATCTTAAATCCTAGTCAAGCTACTTTCTTCATTCTATGCAGTTCACTTCACAGTAGTCATAGAAATTCTTAGCCAATAGCATGGAGTTTCATCGATGCATGTAATTCTAAAGTGTTTAATTGACATACTTTTATACTGATTTCAGACTACTTTCAATACTCCGGCTGGAAATGCTCCCTTGGCTATAGATATGGGCAGTATGGGAAAAGGTCAAGTATGGATAAATGGACAGAGTGTTGGACGTCACTGGCCTGCATATAAGGCAACTGGTTCTTGTGGATATTGCAGTTATACAGGAACATATACCGAGAAGAAGTGCTTGGGTAATTGTGGGGAGGCCTCACAAAGATGGTAAGCAAAATCTGCTTTGTTTTATATCATTTGTTTTTGAGAGTTCTGGATTTCTTGACAAACTTTATGATAATTGCAGGTATCATGTTCCTCGCTCGTGGCTGAAACCAACTGGAAACCTGTTGGTTGTGTTTGAAGAATGGGGTGGAGACCCGAATGGAATTTCTTTGGTTAGAAGAGAAGTAGATAGTGTATGTGCTTATATGTACGAGTGGCAACCAACCCTTGTGAATTGGCAGCTTCAGGCCTCCGGCAAAGTCAACAAACCCATGAGGCCTAAAGCTCACCTGATGTGTGGCCCAGGACAGAAAATCAAATCAATAAAGTTTGCTAGCTTTGGAACACCAGAAGGTGTTTGTGGAAGCTACCGCCAGGGAAGCTGTCACGCGTTTCACTCTTATGATGCTTTCCAAAGGGTCTGCAATTTTACCATTTGAATTATTTTTTCATCTGAGCTTCATTTTTCATGGTAAGTACTAATGAATGACTTCATTTTGCAGCTTTGTGTTGGGCAAAATATGTGCACGGTAACTGTAGCACCTGAAATGTTCGGTGGAGATCCGTGCCCCAAGGTCATGAAGCAACTCGCCGTAGAAGCCATTTGCGGCTAATGAAATGAACCTGCTACATCAGGAGAAAACAGAATGGAACAAAGAAGGTTCCATTTCTTTACTCTGGAATGGCATTCTTTTGACAAAAGCATTTTCCAGTAAATTTAGTCTCTACATATCCAAGATCACTCCAACCATTTGATTTGGCTTCTTCCTTGGTGAAGTTGTACAGATATGCAACACACCACGTGGTTGAAAGCCCTTATACATTACGAAAATGATTGAGGATAAAGCTATATATGTATGTGTATATATATATAAAGGAGCTTTGTTATTGAAATTGAAAGACATGGAAGGAAATCTGAAGAAGCACAAGGAGACGTTCCAACCGCGTCCATGTGCAGATGATTCAATTTTAGAATATGGAAAGCCTCTGGTTTCCAATAATTTTAGTATCTTTTGTACTCCTTGTAATCTCCTTGGAAGCAATTCTTTTTCATTGCTGTGTTGTTGTAAGAAATGTTTGAGAAGGTAATAAATAAATATCAAGCAAGCTTTGTCAAATTGTGTCTCCAAGTTATCTTCCATTGTTTCTGCATTATCTGATTCCAAGTTTGATTTTATGAAACTATATCAGGACATGGCCTGTTTTGACCAACCCCGGCAGTGTATATATTGTCTGCTTTAGATCAACTGCACAGTTTTAAAATTGTATCTATCTGCATTTCTAGATGCTACATTAGAGAGGAAAAATAAATAGGATTCCTTGGTACAATGTTAATTAAAATATTTCTGCAACGCATGTTCTATGGATCCAAATAACATAACAGTGTCACCATGTGCAACAGCACTTATAAACTCTCAAAATATTTGACCGGTCGACTTGACTTTGTATTTGACTGTTGAATGATCTTCACATGCATACATAACTTTATATATTTTCTTAAAAATAACTATTGTAATATTATTCATAATGGGCCGTATGTTAAGCAGGCCCATGTATAGTATTGGGCTAATAGGTTAAGCAAAGCCATCCACTACTTAAGGTTTTATTTATTTATTATTATTATTTTTTGTGAAATGAAATACAAAGGACAATTCCAGTGATACTTATTACAAGTTGTAGCACTGGCAGTCGGATTGGGCTGACAACAAAATTTTGTACCAAAATATAACCTTTTGATTTAGGTGTTGTCAATTATGAGTACAGTACTGACTTCAAATGACTACTACCAATGAACATCTGGGAAAAGGGCGGTGCCAATAGTGCATAGAATTTAATTATTTTGAAAATAAATAAAACAAAACACTGTCAAAAAGGAACACATACCCAGATTGACAGCAATCTGATCTTTATCATATCTTAAAGCTGCCGTAAGTGGGAGGGAGAGTGGATCGCTCCATTTGCCTGTTCAATCCAATCCAATCCATTCCAATCAATCAATCATTCATTTGAATGGGAAGGAAGGTGCAACGAATTGGCTCTTTTCTTTGTGTTCTATTAAGTGGGGATTACTGGCTTAATCTTCCTTCTAATAAAAATTATGATTAAGTATATGATTATGAATTTGAATCCCCTTCTGATACAACAACAACAACAACAACACTGTATATTGTCTTTTGCCAACTCTTTATTCAAAGCATTAAATTTTAACATACACAAAATACAAATTCTCTTACAACACAAACAATATAAATAAATACGAGTCAATCAAGTTTAAAATGCCATTGAAACAAGCCTTTATTTATTTATTTATTAGCAAAGCAAGCTATGTACAAACATAATAAAAAATATTACATCTCACCTAAGTCTTACCTTATTTTATTTTATGTTTTGAATACTAAGTCTACATTATTTTATATTATCTATATAATATCATGTTATTCTAAATCTAGTTGACCTTCTCCTTGTTACAACAGTTGACTACATGAGAGTTATGAGTGTGTTATTTTAACATATGCAACTTTATAATATAAAGAGTTTTTACATTAACTAATTGATGGGGACAATCTTGACTTACATGACCTCACTAAATCTTCTCAATTTAGACACTTCTTTTGTACTATATAATATAAAATTTGGTTACATTTATATATTTACGTTAAGATTTTGCACACACATATATGTTATTTATGTATGACAAAACCTTTGAAAATTTATTAATTATTATATTATAAAGGTTAAAATAAAAATCAAAATATCATGTTTTGTTTTTTTCTTTAACTAACTATGAATAATCATAATCAAGAAAACATATCAAAAGTATAGTCTTCACAAAAGCTTCTAATTTTATTCAAACATGAATGGATTTGATGGTAACATCAAACATAATAGTATCAAATTAGGATGGACAAAGAAACAACTTACCAAATGTGTAATGTTAATGTTATTGGAGTCAAACAAACTAAGTTGTGCAGATTCAAACTAATCATAAAATTAGAAAGAAAGAAAAAAAAATCCAATTTCATCATGTTTTGCATCCAAACACATTTAATATTAAACTTATTTGAGTCTTGTCGTGTTATGCTGTAACATATCAAATTTATTTGTGTAAAAATGTCGAACTTTTTAATTAAATTTGATTCAATATATCATATATTATGATACTAATTATAATTGAATCTACTTTTTTATATCCAATTTTTGCTAATCATTTATCACTCATATTAATTGACAACTCTAACAGTTGTTACATTTTACAAATAAGATATATTTATAACTTTTTAATATAAAAAGCTCTATGTTTGAGATTTAAAAAAAAAAAAAATTCGCAATATTTATTAATAATTTATATAAAAATAAATAAAAATTGCTTTTTTTTTCCCCTTAATCCATCTTCTCCCACTTTACCAATTTATCATCTCTGTCCACCATCAACGGCCACAAAAATCCACAGAATAAAAAAGAAAACTTTTTTTTAACATAACCTCCAAGAGCAGGCGCAGTATATCGTATCGTACTAGGAACAGAAACCCATTACTCACTCTTCTTCTGTCCCACTCTTCTCTTCGTTCTTTTATGGCAATGCTCTGTTTTCTGAAATTTTCTTAATGCTCTGTTTTCTCTCTGTTTTAATGGCGTCTTCTACCGTTTATATTTACTTCACTTTTCCCAGATTACATGATAACAATCTCATGTTGTTCTTGCTTTTGGTTGTTTCCTTCTTCTTCTTGTCTATTTTCTTCGCTGTTACTCTGTTTTTAACCTACAAGAAGATTAAGAGGTTGCAGGAATTGGAGAATTATGCCAATGTTTTGAAGGGTTCGTTGGAGAATTCTGCTAGGAGTAATAAGACTGAAAATGACCCGACCCGTATGGCGGAATCGCTTCTGCGTGAGATCTTGCCCTCTAAATCTGCCAAATGGGAGACCTTCGTCAGGTCGGGAAAAAGGAGGGAGCCGGAAAAAGCAGAGCCGTTGCAAGAGAAGGTGGCACAAAAAGGTTGGCCGACGGTTCAAGAGGAGGTGGGGCAAAAAGGTGGGCCGCCGGTGCAAGAGGAGGTGGAGGAGAAAAGTGAGCCGGTTCAGGAGGGGGAAAAAGCAGAGCCGGTTCAGCAGGAGGAGAAGAAAGTGAAGAAGAAGAAGAAGAAAGCAAAGAAGAAGCTTGTGGATTCAAAGGTGGAAGAAAATGGAGTCGGAACAGAGAAGCCGGAGTCGGGTTTGGATATACCGCAACTGGGTTGTCTCTGCCCGCTTACATCAATGGGAAGTGCTACACAGCAGAAGATCAAGGACCTTTATCATGAGCTTCTGGACAGCTATCACAACGATGAGATGACACATGCTCAGGTTTCTTTTTCTTTTTGAAAATTTTAATTTTTCTCAAGTTTAATTCTTTTATTCATGGGAAAATGATTTGCTGTTTAGATTGTGGTAAGTGACGTTTTGGTATGTTTTGGAACTGGGATTTTGTATTTTTATTGCGTGTTTGTGAAAGTAATCTCTCAGTTTAGATGTTTCCTGTGTTGTTGAAAAACATTTTTGTTATTGATTAAAAAGAGCTTTAATCTTATTTTTTATGCCATTTTTAGAACATTGGCATGAGCTTTTACTAGTATGAAACATCATTGGAATTTCGTTTTGGTTGGTTTTATGTCCTGGGATGAAATAATTGAGCTTGATCATCAAATCATACGGTACACCAAGTGCAATTAGGGGTGTGCAAAAGAACCTTTCTGCAATAAAAAAGAGCGCTTGAAATTCTTCATTTTGAAATGGATTATGGATTCTATGATGCTTATGTTGTGGCAAACGCTGAGAATGTGAATGATACTGATGTCTTGTTTTGAATGAGTTTGGTTTTCCTAGTAAAGTATAGAACTTGAGTTGTTGGGTGCTGTTAAGTTTTAACTTTCCGATGATATCTAACATAGTTACTTTCTCTTTTGGTGTATGTAAGACTTGGATCTGTTCAGTGCTGCTTCATCTATTTTCACGTTTCACTCTTTTGTATATGGATTTGTTTTCTCTTCTATTTTGTGTTGTTTGTGTGTATGTTCACATGAGCTTTTCAGTACAACGTCGGTCTCTTATCAAGAAAAGTAAGGACTGCCCATGACTAGCATCATAGGACCTTCAATTAGGTAATTAAAAATCACAAGCGAATTTCTTTATAACCACGAGTATTGAATTTGACTTCATTTTGTAGTGGAATTGGTCCTGCTGTGCTGAATGTGTTGATTACAAAGTTTTGTGTACGTAGTACAATGTGCAATTGCTAGCATATGTGAGATGTGTGTCTTTTGGAGAATTAAATGTCGGTTTTACATCTGTTTTATATAACTGCATCAGCAGCGTAACAATCCTTCATGTGTCTCATAATTCAGGTCGGAGAATTTTCTAAGTGCTTGGCTAAGGCCAAAAAAGAGCTAGAGAACAAGTAAGTTTATACATAATTTTCAAAAAAATCTATTATGCATTTGAATGCTTGTAAATGTTGTGACAATTCACCTTATATTTTCTTTTCAAGTCCTAATTACTTGCTACTCTTCATATACATAACATGATTATTATGCTGCAATTTCATAATTTCTAACTTATGCATCCTAAGACATTGTTTTCTGTGCTTTTTTTCTCGCGTGTTTGACCCCTCAAACAACTTGACTAACTTTGGGAGCTTTGTGCTAACACTGACTTCCTTGTTTGAAATTGAAATCTCTGATTTCTTAAGTAGTTTTAGCATATTTTAATTCCGTATCGCAATTCATCCGGAGGATTCTAGCTTAATAATTCTTAATTCTATTACAGGTCCAAGGTTGTTGATCGCAAGATTAGCATAAAAAGGGCATTGCTTGGCAAGGCAGACAGATCATCTATTGAACGCCTTCGTCAACAGGTGATTTGTTGGTTGATTTGATATTCTTTTGGAATGAAGTAGCTGTTATCACATATCATGGTTGCTCTAAAATGGGATTACTGCATTGATCGCTTCAGATAATGGAGCTAGAGGGCCAACAGTCGAGATTAGAGGCTGATGTAATTGTTTATGATTGGCTCCACTACCGGCTTCAGCATTCACCAGCTTGCAAGAAGGTGGTAACTTAAAAATTGTTTAAATAGAGCATATTTAATTTGAATCAACAATTCTAGATTGTGTTGTTCTGCTTGGATTTCCGCTTCTCAGTCTTTGAGAATGCTGTTAACATATGTTGTTGAGCTTGATAAATATTGATGAAGTTAATCATGGCACAGATTATTCTTTATATTGGGAGAACTCAACTTTTCCCTCGTGAACTGATTTTCAAAAGTACTTCCCTACTCATTTATTCTTCAGATTCTGACCTCTCTTTATCCTCATTGAAGATGCTTGAAGTTACTGCTAACAAGGAACGATCGAAAAAGTCTAGCAAGCCACCAAAAAGAACAGACAAGGATGAATTTGGTTGCATTTCCTTTGAAGAACTACTAGCACAGGAAAAGAAGGATGCATTTTGGTTTGTTGCACATCTCAAATGCCTAGTTTCTAAGCTTCTGATTTTTTGCCACTGCCTATAAATTACCTTGTTTTGCATTTCCATGTACAGGCAGAAAGATTGGAAATTGAGAATGTGTTCAAGATGATGACATATTCGCTAACAGTACTTGTGGAATCACTTTTGTAGTATGTATATTGCAACTCTTTTATTTTTTATTTTTAACTGTTTGAAGAAACTTGTGGCGATATCATTCACCGCTTAGTGTTCCTTTTCAGGATTTTGCAGTGGAAGCTAGTCAATCCCCCTCCTTATGAACCGTGATGTCCTATATCATGTTCTGCTGAGTTTTGGCTTCTATAATACTAACCATCTAGAAGTCACCTATAGTATCCTTCCATATCTGCTACATATATACTTGTGCTTTTGTGTTTACATTGTAAACTTAATGTAAAATATTTGTGATGGTAATGTAACTTGACAGAATCAACAAACCTGAATCTATGCACTCGCTGCATTGATGGTTTCTGTTAGTCTTTTAGAATTTTAGAATATATAAAGATGGAACTTATCACAGTTGTTTGCAGAGGCCTGCAAAATTTGTCGAGCCATGAATTCCCTATCTGTTGTTTCTGTTCCGCAGGAGGTAAATCTATATTGGTTTTCATGGAATTGGAAGTGTTTTTCAAGATGTTCCTTCCATGTCTCTGTTGTGTAATGTTTCATTGATGTTTTGAATTCAGGAAGCTTGAGCAAAATGAATGCATTAAATATGAACTGGAAATCTGTGGTTCAAATTTATGCATTTCCTGGTTCACATTCCCTGTCTTTCATTATTAGCCATGGGAAGCAAGAAATTGCATATGGGGTGTTAGAATATTTTTGGGTTAGGGTAAGAGATTGGAGATTCCAATTTTGCTTACTTTCGAATGGAAAAGAAGTGGGTTCAAATTTCATTTACCATCAATTAGAGGGTTTGCTTTATTTTATACTATTAATAAAGGATTTTTTTTTTAAAAAAAAAATCTTCATTCCCTGTGAAACCGACGCGGATCATAATTCACTTTGTTTTCTTGAAATCAATGGCACAAATTAAACTACAAATCAAGAAATCAAAGTTTTGAAAAATTCCAATTTCAATAAAAACCAAAGAGAAGGATAAATATAGGTTTCTAGGAAAATAATTCTCTTGGATTGAATCTCTTTAAATAAATGTTTTCTTTAAACAATTTGAATCAGATGATTGATATAATAATAATAAATTATAAATTCACAGTTTGAAATAAAAAAAAAAGAAAAAAAAATAAGTGCACGAAAATTTTCTCCTCTTTATCCAAACGTAAAAGAACAATACACATGCATAGAAACACGAGCTTTTACGCGAACCGTTGGAAAAAAAAAAAAAAACCCATTAGTTAAAAGGCAGTTACTCTTCCCTTTTCTTCTTATCATCATCACCATCAGCAACTGCTATGGCAATTTGCTCAAGCTTTTGCCCTCAGATTCCTAGCTACTTTAAACAAAAACCCATTGGTTCTTTTCCCACAAGACCTTTGTTTTCTCTTTCTTTCAAGGTTTTATCTTCTCAGGCAAGCAGTGTTTCAGCTAAAGGTATGTCTAAAATCTCTGATGATAATAAATTCCTTTGATGGGTTATTTGCTTAAAGCATTTTGGATTTGAGTATCTGCATAGAGTTTGAAGTAATTTGTGAAAAATGGAATGAATGTGTGGATTTGCTGGTTTACTTGGTTGAGAGTTGGGGAATGTTCGATTAAATGGGAGGTTTTTTGGGTTGTAATTTTGAATTTTGTAGCAGATGAATTGCCCGGTCGAATCGGATTTCTTGGCATGGGAATTATGGGTTCTCCAATGGCACAAAATCTCTTGAAAGCTGGGTACAATTTCACTTCTCTGCTTAATTGGCATTTAGTATAATTCTGCTTTCTGTTGATAACATTTGATTTAAGACTACGTCAACATTTGATTTAAGACTACAATTTTCAATCTGTTGATCAAGTTTTAGTAAAACACTGGAGATGTATTCTGAAAGAAATTTCAGCAGCATTTTGCAATATAATTATTCTCAAGTGTGAAAATACATGTATATACTTTCGCTTGACTGGTGATTGTAATGTTGTAGATGTGACGTAACAGTTTGGAATAGGACCAAAAGCAAATGTGATCCTCTCATCAGCTTGGGTGCAGAGTAAGTATTTCAAATTCACGTTATCAAATCGGCTTGTTTTTGGTATTACCACTATATAAAGAGTACCTCAGAGCTTGGGTAATACTAAATTTAGACCTTTGCAGCATGCTTTTAAGATCTTCCAGATGCTTGGCTCTCATTGACACTATAGTATATACGTCAAGCAAATGCTAAGCAAGATGGATTATGTTATATAAATAGATTTATGTACACTTGGACACAGATCTATGCTTACATGTGCATGACGATTCATACTTGAAAATTCTGAATAAGGCTTTTGTCATGTGCATGCAGATACAAACCTTCTCCTGAGGAAGTAGCTGCATCTTGTGATGTCACATTTGCCATGCTAGCTGATCCTGAAAGTGCAGTGCGTATGTTTCTTTTTATTTGTTATATTTTGATCATCACTGTTTTATTGATCTGATATCTTAAATTCGAGAACTTATTGTTGCTTTGTATCAGCTGGATGTTGCCTGCGGAAAGCATGGAGCCGCAAGTGGAATGGGTCCTGGAAAAGGGTAATCTTCCTTGTCTGCTCTCATGTAACTGTAGATTAGTGTAAACTCATTACCAGTCATTTATTTTTCAAATTCTATGCTTTGCATTCCTAAGCTTGACCTGGAGCAGCAATGGCACAATATATGGGCATTTGCAGGTATGTTGATGTTTCAACAGTTGATGGGCCAACTTCTAAGTTGATAAGCAGACATATGAAAGCTACCGGAGCATCTTTTTTGGAGGTAAAGATATGACTAAGTTTCAATAATGTGATGAGTGAGTAGATTTTTTTTCTTTAACCTGAGCAATTCTTGTGTAGGCTCCAGTTTCAGGTTCCAAAAAGCCAGCAGAAGATGGACAATTAATATTTCTTACTGCTGGTAAACATTATCCAATGACATCTTTTAGTGTGTTGTTTTGTTGCTGAAGACGGTTAATTCATCACACTGGCTTTAATCTTTCAGGTGACAAATCTCTCTATGATACAGTTGCTCCATTCTTAGACATCATGGGGAAGGTAATTTTGTCTTGCTAGTCTTTTTTAAATCTCAGCGACGTGTTTTGCATCTTATTTCCTGTTGATATTCTTTCTCTAAGTGGATGTCTTTATCCAGTCGAGATTTTACCTTGGTGACGTTGGAAATGGTGCTGCTATGAAACTTGTTGTCAACATGATCATGGGAAGGTTTGGCAGACTTTCTTACCCATTTTAGCCTATTGAATTTGTGCTCATGCTGATGAATAAAAGCTCAATTTTTTCTTTGTTCTTGCTTTTCTGGAAACTTGCAGTATGATGGCATCTTTTTCTGAAGGGATACTTCTCAGTGAGAAAGTAGGACTAGACCCAAATGTACTAGTTGAGGTATTCCCTGAAACATGATACATTTTATGTAACTTCTATGCTCAATATATCCTTCCACTATACTCAATTGCAAGCCTTCAATTCTCAATGTGATTTGCTCCTTAAAAGTGATTGTCGCATTTATCAATTTCAAAAAGATCTTTTGGAGCTCAAAAGAAAGTCTTTGCACGTCGGTGATATTGCAGGTAGTCTCACAGGGAGCAATCAGTGCACCGATGTACTCACTCAAAGGTCCATCCATGACTAAATCAGTTTATCCTACAGCATTTCCGTTGAAGCATCAACAGAAGGTTTGTAGTTTCTTTCTTTTTATTGCCTACAAATGTGGTACGTGTCAATTAGGTCCACTTACTAGTCTACGTGTCTCAATATGAACCTGGTTCGAACCCACGATCACAATTTCGTATTGGTTTGTTTGTTAATTTTCTTTTTTTTATGTTGAGGACCAACCGCACCCATTTGACACTAGTATTACTCGTATCATAATGATGTGACATTCTCTATCATATATCTTACACTTAGCTCATTATGGCTAGCAGGATTTGAGGCTTGCTTTAGGATTAGCAGAATCAGTTTCACAGTCTACTCCAATTGCAGCAGCTGCGAATGAACTATATAAGGTGGCAAAATCTCATGGCCTTAGTGACCAGGATTTTTCTGCAGTTATAGAAGCATTGAAAGCCAACTGAAAGAAATAAAGCTAAACTGTTTTTCCGCAGGGGCTAATATTTAAGTACAAGCACTTTAGCTTTTTTGACTTTGTAATAAATCATTCCCCCGTTTATAATTGTCACCCATTTCAATGTCAAAAATACTGAAATCAAGTCACAGCAATTCAAGTGCCCCCCACATGACATAATATTAATGAATCCAAGCCTTGACCAGAGAAATTTAATATTTACAATCCTGAGGTTCAGGATCTTGAGATTCAAGTAAATTGACTACTTTCCAAGAAAGCCCATGGATGCTCAGATCTCAAGAGAGTGAGCTTCAGAATACTTCAAAGCAGATGTTTCGAGTTTCAATTTACAGGCAGTTAAAAACTCTGAATTCTTCATAAATTCATGATTTTGTTGGTGAAAAAGACAACCTAACTCACAGCAGAAGCTTCTTGCATAGAGAAACTAATAGAAGTACATGGCTCATAGTTTTCAAAGTGTAAACATAACAACAAGCTCATTTCTAACCTACCACAAGATAAAAAGGGTTTTAACAATAATGGGAAACAAAATTCCCAGTGTAGATTGCAGATACATACAACCAAAAAGGTTTGGACTCTTGCTGTTAAATCTATTTCTGCCTTAACTTCATGGTAGAAGCGGTCACCCCTTATTTGCAATCTCAGATTAGTCAATTTTCACAGAGGAATAGATTTTCCGTACAAACCAGAAGCATGCGTAGAAGCCAATTGTTCCTGTCAAGACAAAGAAAGCATATGAAACAATTACCATGTACCCAAAGTAAAGGATGCCTGAGACCAGCTTTGTGATTTCCAGCTTGGTGAAGAAGTAGAAAACTGAGTAGAGGAAGAGGTAAAGAGCAGAGGAGCCGGCAGTAAGGTAAGATCTCCACCACCAATGGTAATCTTCGCTACACAACTGGAAGTAGCAGAGCACCATTGTTATCTCTGCACAAGTGATTAATAGGATGATGAACACTATGAAAAGGAAACCGAAGATGTAATAGAACTGGTTCAGCCATATGGATGTCAAGATGAAGAATAGCTCAATAAAGACAGCCCCAAATGGAAGAATGCCACCGATGAGTATGGAGAATACTGGTTTCATGTACCATGCCTGTTCTGGTATCTGCCTCGGAATTTTGTTTGTCTTGACTGGGTCTTCGATAGCTGGTTTTTTGAAGCCCAAGTAACTACCCACAAAGACCAAGGGGACAGATATACCAAACCATAAGAAAACAAGAGCAAACATTGTCCCAAACGGTACTGCCCCAGAAGATTGTTCTCCCCAAATTAAGGCGTTTAGGACAAAGAAGACTGCAAAAAGAATACCCGGAAACATAAATGCAGTTTTTAAGGTATTTCTCTTCCACTCTGTGCCTTTGAACATTTTGTACAAACGTGCTGAGGAGTAACCAGCAAATATTCCCATGAAAACCCACAGCAGAACCATAGCAGTCATAAGTCCCCCTCGGTTTGATGGAGATAGGAAACCAAGCAATGCAAATATCATTGTTACCAGTGTCATCGCAAAGATCTGAACTCCAGTACCGACATAAACACAGAGCAAACCAGCATTGATTGGTGCCCTGAAGGCATCTCCATGAACAAGTTTCCATCCTGTTTCTTCCTGAGCCTCATCTTGGGTTTCCAACTGATTATAATTTGCAATATCTCTATACAGAGTTCTCATCATGATCATGGCCACCATACCCGAAAGGAATAAGACGATCATCAGCGAGTTTATGATAGAAAACCAGTGGATCTGATCATCATTCATGAGCAGATAAGTATCCCAACGAGACGCCCATTTGATATCACTTTCCTAGAACAAAGCCAGAGGAAGTTAAAATTAACTCCACAATTGCAAGAAGGAATTGATGAACCAAAAGGTTTAAAACAACTTACCTTGAAGGTAACGTCATATGTGAACACAATCTCCTTGCCTTTTTCAACTTCTTGTGGAACAGCAGTACCTTGAACTAAATTTTTGGTGTCTTTGTTGCATGTAGTCACCTGAGGGTTCTTCTCATCCCACTCCTTGTATTCATGATTGATACTGTTGCAATTCAGATAAAAGGAAAGTGATGAATAAGCTAATCAGTAGTTTATTTTGAAAATGAATGGAAACAGTTCAACACCTGTTTGGAGAAACCTCAAACCCCACAATTCGAGCAGAATCAGTCTCAGCATCCTTGTGGTACATGACTCTGAAACTCAAGTGGTTATTGATAAAGTATCTCTCTTCTTTGCTCTGCAAAATCAGATAATTAAGATAACAGATATACACATCACTTCTAAAAGAGCAATTGATTTCTGATGCCCACCCCTTGGTAATTTCCTTTGAACCCAACACGGAAACCGTGTTCATATGTTGTAGATTGACTTCCATCCCTCCTTTGCCTAAGAACAGCAACTGGAAGATTGTCGAGAATCCTGCAAATCGATCATAGAACTTTCAGTCCTAATTTGAAACATGTGAACCGAACAATGAAACAATAAGTGTTCACCTAAAGAGAGAAACAATAAACACACAACAAAGAAAATGTCCATCACTTACATATTAACTCGATACTCATCATCAATTTTTTCCTTAAAATTTTTTGCAGATTCATCATCAAGTTTTGCTCGACAGGCTACTTTGCATGGCAGATCCTCCCTCATTTCAAACTGGGAAAGAAATCATAAACTTCGATCCGCATAAATGAAAGTAAAAGCAGAATGGCAACACACTATGTAAATGAAGTTCTATGAATATAGGGAAAAGGTAAGAGATGCTCACTTCATATACAGAATTTTCAATTCTGTCACCACGAAGAACCTCCCCCAAATTTTCTGCATTGTTCAATATCTTCGAAGGCTTACAGTATTTTAAGAAGTAGTAGTCATATGGCAGTTGTGTCTTTGTAGACGACAATTTGTTCACTTTGACATATAGTGGATCATGCTGTTCCAAAATACAACAACCATAACATAAACAAGTGGTAAATCATTTAAGTCAGAACATACCAAACAAATACAAACAAGCACCTAACCGTATTCCTAAAACAGAAAACAAGATTAGACAGAATGAAACGAAAAGTGTTCCCAATAAAATAGTCCACCAAATTGAGCAAATAAACCCATACAAGACCTTGCAACTCATTTTCCTTTTTAT
Organism: Melia azedarach; assembly: GCA_028052125.1. Classification (NCBI taxonomy): domain Eukaryota; kingdom Viridiplantae; phylum Streptophyta; class Magnoliopsida; order Sapindales; family Meliaceae; genus Melia; species Melia azedarach. Next base: position 987,663 of record CM051398.1, on the reverse strand, counting down.
ACACAAAATGGACTACCAACATACCGGCATTCTATCCTAAAGAGTGATAATAGAAAAATCTTAACAGTCAGATCCTGTTAAGGCGCAAAACTGCATCATCAATAACAAGGACAATTTCATCACCATGGTGTTCTCATTCAGAATTGATCAAAATGCCATGTTAATCACAAATGGAACCATCTAATACATTGTCAGCCGATCCATATTTATTTATAGAAAAAAAAATGTAAACTGCTAGTGTTACACTAGAATGACACCATTTTTATTCACAGATAGCATTGATGATCACTCAAAGGACAAGGGAAACAGTGAAAATTATTGAAATACATGCAATATATTTCGAAAAACACAAAAGCCTGCATCAAAACACATCCTCGGATTAAACTATCTAATGTCTTCGAGTTGGAACCTAACATCACAAAATTCAAAACACGAAAGGAAAAAAATGGAACTCGCAAAATTCAACTAAGTCAAGTCAAGCTCAGTCTTTTACACCGTACAAACACAATCCATCAAAGAAACCCAGATCCAAAACAAACCCAGAAACAAAAAACCAAAACAAAAACACAAAACAACAGATCAAACACCAAGAACCCCAGATCCAACTCCACCCAAGAAGTGAAAACAAAACAGAGCAAAAACTGGAGAAACCATCAACAACTAGTGAAGATATAAGAAACCCACCAAGGAGACATGGTAAAAACAAGAACAAGGAAACAGAAACGACAAAACCAAGAAAGAAAAATTCAGGGAGTAGAGTTGAAGAGAAAATGTTTACTCGTTGAAAATCACGGGGGGCGACGCCGGGAAGGTAGAAAGAGTGGGCGGAGGAGATGAAGAGGAGAGTGAAAAAAAGTGTTTTCATTGACGTCGTTGAAATCGTGAAGATTTCGGGTTTGTTCATTTTCTTCATGTTACAGAGAAGAGGAGAAACGGAGGAAAGAGGAGGAGAAAGTTTCGCATTCGTGTTAGTTTGTGTTGTCTAATAAATAGTGGATCTCGTTTTGCTATTGCCAGGGGCTTATTTTTGCTATTTCCAGAATACTTATTTTATTAATAAAATAATTAACGTTCTCTGCGTTTCCTTTTCTTTCTTTATTTTATTTTATCACCAAAACTCCATATAAATTTTATTTTTTTTGTTTAATGATTTTTAAATATTTAAAAAAAACAAGTATAATGTAGTAATAACTTTTATCCAATAAACAAAATAATTTTTTGATGTTTGCCAAAAATAATATAATGAAGTTCTTTAAATTTTGTATCATATAACCAATCAACAAGATATTGTCATTGTAAATACTAGTTGATTCAATTTCTAAACATGGTACAAGAGATTCAAGAGTTCAGAATTTACGTCACATTAGAATAGAATATTTGGTTTATATTGGTAATACGAGAAATTAAGAGATATCCCTCGAACTTCAACAAAAAAAAAATACCCCCTTTTATATATATATATATATATATTCTTTTTTAGTATTACAATCCTATAAATTATTTACTATATAATCATAAATTTGATGAAAAGTTGAAGACACCGTTATAACACACTCAGTAAATATTCCGATAAAAAAATACTCTCTTGAAATTACCTACTTCTACACAAAATGACTATTATATTCATTAACTATTTAAAAAATATATAAATGTATCATTTTATCCTTATTACTAATACGTAGTAACTAATATAACTTTGTAATTTTAAAATAACATAATAAATTATATCTTTAATTAATAATAGTCATTTTAATAATTATACTTTAATTTTTTTATAATTTTAAGCTAAAATATTATTTTAGATAATTAATTTTATTATATTAATTTATTATAAATTAACTATTAAATTACAAATAAAGTTAATTTTTCATGCGAATAAAACAAATTTTTTCTTAAATCAATATTATTTGAAATCTATTTTAATAGTTTATGCACAATAAATAATATAATAAGAATAAAATTTTCTCAATTTATGTAAATTTATAATATTAAATTTTAATGTGAATGAACACAATTTTTTTTTTAAAATAACGTTATTTAATATCTATTTTAGCGATTTATGTACAGTGAAGTAATATAATAAGAATAATATAAATGACAATAATTTAAGATAAAATTATATAAAAATTAATGATATAATTGTTGAAAAAATAAATTAAAAATATAATTCATTATATTATTTTAAAAGTAAAATATTATATTAGTTATTATGTATTAATAATAAAAATAAAATAATATACTTATATATCTTTTAAATATTTAAGGGCAAAATCATTATTTTGTATAAAAAAATTTTTTTTCTCCAAATTTTAGAGGAGGTATATCTTTATCTTCAAATTTGAGGGGTATTCCTCTCTTGACTTATTCTTGAGGGGTATCTCTAAATTTTCTTTAGTAACATTTTATAAAAAAAAAGGGGGGAAATAAACAGAAGTTTCTGAATTTTGATTGGCTAATATTTGAAACATCTTAAAACTCCACAACAGTAAGTCCAAACACTTGAAATAATTTCTTCTGAGACAAGTGCCAGAGTTTTGTAACTAATAATGTTATGCAAGGCAACTTAACATTACAATAAGATTAGTTCAATTTAATTCTAACTTTTCTCACAGGAGAGTATGTGAGATTTGAACTTGTCAAGCTCAGCTAAGACCTCTTCTTCCGGCCGGTAAATCAAATCGATCATTCGCCATATCTGCAACACACAGAAAAAAGCAGAATCACTTATGAAATCACAGCAACATGAAAATGAAGCTGGGCTGAACTAATGCCATAGTTCAGCAGATCCCCCCTTTTGCTAAATTTTTTATGGAGTTGTGCTGTATATGGCACTAATCTAATATTGTTAATTGATGTCTCAGTCTGAAAGTGAAGAGCTAACAAAATTGAGTTTTCCAAAATATGGTATTAATATCTTGGCAGGGTAGAATACACGAGACAAAGAATGGAGATCAACTTGGAGCTGCAATAGCATGAGAAGGAAGGTGAGTCATTTGTTGGTATAAGATTAAGATCATTTTACTTACTTGTAGAGTGCCACCTCCTCCGGTGCTTTCACAGTCATCAGACACACTTACGATTGTCCATGGATCAGATGCATTCCAATGGAAGTCAACAATTTTGTCTCTGATTCATATATTATAAATCAGTAACTGTAAGCGACAGTTTTATTAAATTAAAAGATAAAGAAGGTTACATTCATCACCAAAAACTCAAAACAATATGTTGTGAGCCCCAAAACGCAAACATATGCTGAAAAAAAGCATACAGCTACATTACCTATGTCCACCATGTCGGAAGAATAAGCCTGGCGGAGAATTTGGCAATCTCAACCCAGCAGTATCTTGCTTTTTACCAATCTGAAAAACAACTTAACTTTGTTACACTTAACAACAAAACATGAACAGGCACCACAGATTATCAAACAATCATAAACACAGGCAATGTCATATTAATTAGGTCAAGGTCTTATATAGGAAACAAAAATGTGAATCACCCGGTAGATTCACTTTTTACACCATTAACTAATTAAGATAATTTTAAGACCTTCTCATGATCCCAGATATTTAAAATTCCGTCCTCTGCAGAACTTCCAAAGACTGATGACTTGTCTGGAGACCACTGGAAACAAACGTAAATTTGATGTTAAACAGTGGGGAAAAAAAAAGTTAACAGACCTTATTCTAAAGATGCAACAAGGAGGCAAAAAGAGTTACCTGTACACAAAGGACAGCAGCACTGTGACCCTTGAATATATGGATGGGAGACCCAACTCCACCAGAAGTGAGGTTTCGGCGGTCAAACATGTGAATTGTGTTATCAGCAGAGCTAAAGTAAGAGCAGAGTAGATTAGAGCTGATCAAAGCCAGGTGTGGAGCACAATTCATGAAAAAGTAATTACTTCTTCGGAAGCATTTGTAAATGTTAGATTTGAAAGGAATGGGCAGAATCAATACCCTGTCAGTATGAGATTTACATCATGGGGATTCCAATCAACACAATGAATATCAGCATTGTGAGCTTTCTCAACCTGTCCCCAGGATAACAGAAATCGAAAAAGCAGATCAACAACAAAATTCTAAGTATTTTGTAATCAGCAAGAATATCATAATATAGCAAAAACAGAAAGGAGAAATAGACAAAAATTATGTAAAGATTGGTGACCTTGACAGCTGGAGAAGCGCCTGCTCTGGCATCCCATAGTATGAGGCATGAATCATCACCTACACTGCAGAATTCCTGTGCACTACACATAAAAAACAGAAAACAAAAGAGCTCGTCACAAAACCACAGACGGTCATCTTGCTGTAATGCAGAACCAAATAACTGGAACAAAGAGAGAACAAAAGAGAATCCATAACATGTCTAAATTTCTGAGAAAAGTCAATGTTATAATAAATTACTTAGCTACACATGACGAATGCATTGACTGAATCATGCCAGATACCTTGATGGGCAGAATTGAACATCTTCAACAGTGTCTTCATGCCCTAAGTAGACACCTCGTGCTCCAACAGAAGGGCTCTCTATAGGTTTATCATTATTCCCACCAGCCTTGGAAGCATGTTTAGTGTTGGCAGCACCAGGTCCTGGAGATTTTGCGGAGCCTTGTTCTGATGCCAAAGTCGAGACATGATCTTGAATACTCCATAAAACCACTGACTTGTCCTTGCCTGTTATAAAAATACCGTCAATTAAAAATACATTTTCAGAAGACGATCAAAGTCAAGCAAAGAAGAATGAAAATGTTATCACCTTAAATAGTAAGGTAATTTGACAAGAAATCTAACTCATAAGCCAAGTAAACAAAGTATTGCCCGAGTTTAGCAGCATAAAGAGAAGTAAGTTCATATACTTCATATTCTAAGGGACACGTTATGAAGATATTTTATCAAGCCAAGAAACAGAAAAATGTAAAACCTCCAGAGAGCACATAGGGTTCAGTTGGACACATGGCCAGAGCAAATTCGGCATTATCTTGATGCCCAGTCAATATCTGCAAGATGGCATGCTCTAGGTTAACAAAATCAATAACAAAACTATGGTAATAAGTGAACTCTCTGTATACATCTGTGTGTGCATGCAAATTCTACATGACCAACATCAGCTAAACATTCTGTTGCAAATTTAAATTCAGAGTGACAAATAAATGACATTGATGATAACAATTAGTCCTTAGCATAGCCGCACCAGATCTGGACGAGAATCTGAAGTTCCCAGGACAGCATGACGATTAGGTTGTGCCTCAACATCCCAAATGAGGACCTATGTTGGAAATCCCAAGAGCTTAATTAACACAAACTGAATTAATTTAATCAAGCTCAAATTATTTAGATTGATTCTCTTTATTTAAAAGGATCATGCATGAAAATGATGGCTTACATCGGGACTATCAGTGTGTGTGGCAACTATTTTACTGTTCTGTGGGAGTTCCCTTATTCTGTTCACCTGCAAAATCATATTCATAGATTGCTAAAAAGTTCCTCTTAAAACCTAAAATGCTGAGCAGCAGAAAATAATCTTATACACTACTCCTGTGAGAGAGCATGCATGCTTGGATAAGTTACAATTATGAACAGTAACAACCCGAGAATATAGCAGGTGATAAATTGGCAAATGCCCACAAGAGCTTATAAAGCCACAAATCTGAGAAAGACAAAAATGTAAAAAGGTGACAGATACCTCGCCAGGATGTATGATTGTTTTATACTTCTTTACAAAGGGTGAGCGTGCTTCTTCGTTGAACTGTAAGATCAAGCAAGGAAAGGATACCATAATCATGCAATGATACAGGCAAAGCCAATGCAATCAGATATGAAAAAAATGAAGGGGGACAGGTGGGGAAAATATGAGAGAAAAGTGAGTAATAATTATTCACAATAACAGCACCTGCGATATGTGCTCCGCAGCTGCAACCCGAGGTTTCACAACCTCACAGTTTGCTATCACTAGCGTATTTGGAACACTGCCATCAGTCTGAGTGGAGAAAAATATAAACAGAATACGAAGACTAGTTAACAAACAGGGTAACAGAATATAAACAAATTTTGCACAACAAACAATGAGATCACACATTGACAGTGTTCAACTTAATAAAACAAGTGTAGCACAACTACATTACAAGAACAATAATATGTTCAAACTTGAAAAACTTGAAATAATCCACAGACATAAAATGTTCAAACCACTTATTCTCACAAGTTTAGGGACCATTTTGTTCTCAGAGATACAGGGAAAATCAAAGGAAATGCTAAAGAATCACTTTCCTTGTTACTCTTTGCAATTAAGTAAGCTTAATGCACTTCTAACTCCCAAAATAATGAGTTTAGAAAATGTGGAAAAAATAATTAACTTTCTCAATTTCCTTGAACCAAAATTCTGCTAAATTTTTTTAATCACGATATAAATCATAAGTCAATTGAACAAATCAAGAAACTATAAAAATACCCAATAAGGAGTCAATTGCTTCACAAAAAAATTACTTGCCTGTTCAGAAAGGTAAATACGTTGGCGGTTCTTGTATGTAGCTTGTTCAAGTTGTGGACCCCATCTATTAGCACAAACTTACAAAATGATTAGGCATTCACTTGAAAATTGAGTGATAAGTAAGAGAGTGTTAAGCCAACCCACCTAAAAAAATTAATATCTTTAAGGGTTTTAAGAACTGAAATGCATTACAACAAAACATTTTGAATCTTCTCCCTGATTTTTCTCTTCAAACAACAGAGGGTTCAACAAGACAAGAAAATCACACCAAATCATAAGGAACATGGAAAAAAGCCTACTAGTGTGGGGAGGTGAAGAACAGGCAAAAGGCAAAATAACCAACAGACACAGGGAGAGGATACAAAAGCCAGTGAGAAGCCCATTTACAGGTGTAATGAGCTCAGAAACTGTATACATTTTAGAAAGGATAAAAAAAAAGCCCATAGAGGTTTCCCTTTTCTCATTTTCACAGCAACTGAACACAATAATATGTAAAATCTTGCAAATTAACCTGACCTCACACTGAACTGAAACAAATACCACAACATTTAGAACCTAAAAACCTCATATAGGGGAAAAAAAAACTTCCAGCGTAATTCTAACACCACCACACACCCTTCACTTTTCCCTCTAAATTTCAGACATGTCCAAACATTGGCAAAACTCTTCAAAAAAAGCTACTCCTTTCACTCATACATTGTCTTCATCACACAATATTATGAAAAGCAACATCATACATGACACATTCTCCACCACTTTTACTCCAATTTGAAGGCACCAACATAGCAAAATTTTCCAAGATCCTAAAAAAATTAGTCTTTCTACTCAGGACATTATCACTAACATACAAGATTATCAAAACCAAAAATTCTCCACTTTCCTCTCTGAACTCAACACACTTACGTCAGAAAAATATTGAAAACCCTAATTTTTTTTTAAAGAACGCTTTTTCACCCGCACATTACAAATGCATCAACAGCCGAAGATGCCAAAACCAAATACTCCAAACTCTGAAAGAAAAAATGAGAAGAAAAGATTACCCACAAAAGAGACAAAGAAAGAGAAAGTTTGTATGTGCACAAACCTGCAAGAAAGAGAAGGCCAAACGAGATTATGGTTGGCGAGCCAATCATAGAGTACAGGAACTAAAGATTTCCATTGCGTATATCTTTCATCCACGGATCTTCCCATTCCTTTCGCTCCTTCTTTTATTTTGCTTCCTTCTTCCCTTCTCTTCTGCTTCTTCCTCCTGCCGTTTGGCTTTCCCGCCTCTGCTCTCGGCCGCTGTTCCCGAGTAAATGGGAGAGTGATGCTGTACGAAGTAGAAGACAGAGAGTGGAACGCCGTGGACCCCGCGAACAGAAGTACAGAATTTGTACTTAGGTGGCAAATGTGGTAGGGGCGTGGTTGTTCTGGAGTAGGAAAAGTGATTTTATTCGGAAGCACTTTTTTGTAAAAATATCTTTGATTTATAAATTTTTTAAAAAGTTTTATAAATATTAGAAGAATTAATATATACCGTGATAAACTTACACTCAATTACGATACACGTCGATAAACTTACACAAAAAAAAAATAGGTTTAAATAAATTTATATTTATCTTTTTTAAATTGTTAGAATATTATTACGATTAAAATTATTTTTTAATATTATTATTTTTTATTTATTATATAATTAATTTTTATAAAATATTATATTATTATTATTTATATAATAATATTATTTTATATAATATAAATTAATTTTATTTTTTATTAATATATTTATATACTTATTTAATTAAATTATATTTTATATTATTTTTATTAATTTTGTGTACATACATATAAAATAAATATAATTTTAAATTTGTTATTAATTTAACTTACAAAATTTACGATTATAATAAATAATAATATTAAACATACAAATTCTACTTATAAATTAATATGATAATATTTTTTTATTTACATATATTTTATATGATTTTTCATTAAATTTATTTAGAAATCTCACTCTTAGAACTTAGAATCTTGAATGATTAATGGATAATAATACAATATTTTATAGAAATTAATTATTTAACAAGTTAAAAATAATTAAATTGGTAAAATATTCAAAACACCTTTTATTTTAACAATTTTATAACGGTCAATTAACGATATGAGTTTCTTCAAACTTGTCATTTAAGTGTAAATTTTTTAAATTTCAAAAAAAGTATATATTAATTTATCATAAATATTATAATAAATTTGAAATTTCTCATAAAAATACTATTATTAAAAAATTTAAACAATAAATTAGATTAAATTCATATGTTAAAATATTTTTAACACGTTTTTTTATTTTTGTAATAAATTATTATTTGCATAAACTTTTTTTCTTCTAAATTTTATATATTTTTTTAAGAAGACAATTCGAATATTTTCCTTTTATCTCTAAATTCTAAACAAAGAGGGAATGTATTTGATACTTATTGAATTCGGGATTAAGACTCTAAGGCGTTGGTTAGATTAAAATAAAAAATGATAAGAAAGAAAACGCTGCCTTAATTTCGACTTTTTGACTTAATATTTGAGTAATAAAAAATATGGATTTGATTGTCTATGTCTATCTAAATCTAACTAACTAATAATTCAGTTTTATATGCAATGAATTTTTTTTTATCCTTTTTTAAGTATTTTGTCTTTGTCCTCAACGGATAATTATAAATCTACGAAAAAATAATTTTTATTTTGATAATTTTATAATAACATTTGTAGAAATTTTTTATAATAATAATAATAATAATAACACATGTTTAATGTTTGAAAGTCTGAGTTACAAGCCAATTACCTCACATGTTAATATTTTTCTTTTAATTATAAATCTAATTTTAAGAGAGCGTGGAAACGGTGCACTTTGATACAACCACATACCACAAAAATGCCGTTCGAATTAATTCTTCCAATTCATCCATAACAACTCTGAATTGAATTAATAATAATATTCCGTCAAAACGAAAACTACTTTGATATCTCTTTTTTAGTTCCGATCCACAGGATTTTTGTGAATCCATATGACTTTTGTTTATCCATTTCTTTTTTCCGAACCGTTTTTTGATTTTGAATTCTTCGTTCGTTTTTTTTTCTTTTTTTATTTTATCTCTTTATTTTTATTCATTCAATTCTCAGTCAAAGACGAAATCGAAGAATTTCTCTTAGAATCCCTATCGAAATTCACAATAGTAGGGCGTATTAAATGTATCTTTAGTTCATATATAACTAGCAATATCTAATATCACATATACATGTTTTGAAAAAGCTACAGAACTCTGAACCAAGCAAAGCGCTTTCGTCAATGGAAATCGACCGCGAAGACGGTTCAACGATCGAACTAAAACCAGGTTCCGATACCGTGTTCGGCAGAGGCTCAGGGTTCAGCACTGCCGACCGTACAGTCTCCCGCCGCCACGTTCTGTTCTCGTTCAGAGACTCCAACAACGACCAAACAGACCCCAGAGCTTGTTTTGAAGTGATAGGGAGAAATCCCATCTGGGTTCGGAGCGAGCAGACGGGAAAAGTGAAGGAGTTTAGGAGAAACGAAAAGGGTGACGTGGCGGCAGGGGATTGGCTCTGTGTTGGCGGTCAAAGGCCTGTTTGGTTTGCTGTGAAGATAAGAAATGAGATTAAAGAGGAGGAAATGGAGGATATTGAGTCAAGTGAGTTGAATCTTGGCGGGTTGGATAGTGTAGACGTATCGAGTATTGACCCTGTTAAAGGTATGATTTTTATTTTTTTGGTAAAATTATGAACTTATCTGCAGGAAAAATTCAATTATCATTTACGTCTGCATACATTTACTAGTGTGGAATTGTTCATCTCTTTGATGAAGAGAAAGGAAGAGAAGTTTCTTGCCAATGGAGAGTTCGGATTGGAAATGGATTATGAAATGCTTTGTGTGGCTGAACTTCTATTTTAGTATCATGCTTTGATGTGACGGTGATTCCATATTTGACAATAATCTGCAATATGTTGCGAAATGCAGAGTTCGGTTTTTTTGTGATTGGGCACGAGTTTGATCAGTATCCCAAGGAAAAGATTCGAGACATAAATGAGTGGGACTGGTTCCTCGAGGAACCCATAAGAGCCAGTGATGAAGATGATGAATTCTCTGATAAAAGGAAGAAAGGTGTCAGGAGAAAGAGAGGGAAAGCAACAAGGAACGATGATGATGAAGATGACTGGACCGGAGAAAGTGAAGAGGATAAAGAGGTTATCGCAAAAGTAAAAAGGATTCAGAGACCAATGTATTCTATTAGATCAAAGGACCGTCGGAATCCGCAGAAGAGTAGAAAAAATTGCAGAGGTTTAATGCAGAAGAAAGGTACAGCTGCAAATGCAGAAGAGAGTGAAGATGAAGATGATCCTACACTGGGGGGCTTTATAGTTGATGACGACGAGCTAGAAGCAGAAAGCAGCATAGATCAAGAAGAAGAAGAATCTGATGCTGATGCTGATGCTTATGACGACTAAATCCTTGAGCACCAGAATAAGGTAGATTGTAGAAATGAGCTGCCAAGGGGTAAATATTTCTTGTAAACTAGTATTTGAAATCACAAATGGCGATGTTAAAAAACAATTTCAGCACTAGAAGTTAAAATTTTTACAGAAATTCGGATGAATCTTGCACATTTCTTTGCAAAATTGAAGAGGTCCCTTAAATTAGCAAAGCTGCATCAATTTTCTCTAACATCTCTAATATCTCTTCCTCCACGAAAGAATACCTATTGATAACTTCTCCTATGTAATTTTTAGTATGCTCAATCTCAATTTTCTTCATGCAATGTTGCCAACAAGAGATGGGGCGGGATTGGCAGCAACGGGGAGTTTCTCCTTCGTAAATGACAGGATTATTGTAAGAGAACTGAAACCAAAGTAAATGGCGTAAAGCAACATTTGTTATCAATACAATATGTGCAGTCCTGATCAACTCTTGGAATTCTTAGAAATGAAAAATATACCATACCTGAAGAAAGATCTTGTTCCGGCTACCAATTTCAATTGATAGAGTCTCTAGATGAGGTGATATCCAGAGCAAGCTATCCACAACTTCCATAATTGGAAAACGCAAACATGCGTAACTGTTTCTGAAGTTCAAATGCTTGGTGCCAGATAATGGGGGCATTAAAGTTTGCCTAAGTGCTCTTGGAACAAGCATATGCTTCAAAAGAGATTAAAGGAAAATAGAGTTATGTATAAAGTAAGAAAATTGTAGATCAAAGTGGTTGGTAAGCATAGACATACCTCAATTGAGTCAATTTTCAGATTTATCACTTCAGAAAACTGATGGAACTTTGCCAGAGCTTCAATAAATTTAAACAACCACTCAGCATCACTATCGTCGGTGTAGAAATACAGATCAACTTCTGACAAAGCCAAAGCATTGAACGAGAAGGAAATCATATCACCCTGATAACTAAATGCACTTAAACTAGGAGCCTCAATCTTGGCTTCGACCAAGTTAATACATCCACCAATGAATAATGTCTTAAGACGGGAGCTTGAAATCAAAATACTCTCCAAATTCATACAACAAGCTACGTCCAAGTACTCAAGCAACAGGAGTTCGGAAATTTCATTGCATAGCCACTCATCTGTTATTGAAAGGGACCATAATTTTAACTGTTTTAGGTTCTTACAGAGGACTACATTGATCCAACATGGTGTAACTGTGTAAGTAATAGATAATGAATGAACATTCGATGCATTGATCTCTACCCGTTCAAGTTTCTCATTGAAACTTACTTTGATTTTCTTTAGTTTATCAAGATTAAACAACTTAAGACTTTTCAACTCCAGGCAGTCATCAATTCTCAAGAACTCAATCAAAGGACATCCGGAAACAACATAATCAATTACCTGATCACTAGCATCAATTTGTGCAAGGGACAAATTTCTTAGAGAGGGTAAATTCACACGGCTCTGTAACTCCAGCTTACAACCTACTAACTTCAATACAGTTATTGATTTACACCATAAAACAAATGAAGGCAAATTGTACAACCATCTAGAATGCAAATTATTGAAAACAAGTTCCAACTCTTTCACATCACCTCTAACTGCATACTGAAGGGACTGCTCTATGTATGATGCTTCATAGCTTGTTAATTCCATTTTAAGCACCAACTTCGTAATACTTATCATCTCCATATCACGCTTCAGCAGAGTTTGTCCCAAATATGTCAAGATAACCCTTCTTCTCTCTGGATCCTTATCAGTTCTATCAACGTTTAAAATTGGGTATGTAAGCCATGCTTGTTTCCATATTTTAGACAACGTACTAGTTTGAACAGCTTGTTTAAATGAAAGAAATGAAATGATATGCTGCAATATTCCTTCCGGCAATGCAGATATCCTATCCACTTTGTCCATTCTCAAATCCATGATATCACAATATCACAGCTTCCCTATATTTGGGATCGAGACGACTTCTAACGCACAACTGTTGTGAAATAAAATTAAGTGAGATCAAATATAAACAATACCAAGCAAGTCAAGTGTCATTTCAGCTACTGATATGAGCAGAAACAAAATAGCAACAAGTTACAAACACACTTCAAATACAGTATACTATGCAATAAACAAAATCAATGAAATAATAATACATATACAATATCTCCTGCAGATTATTTCCATCTATATGCATCAAATCAAGTTATTCAGCTTATTTTTTCACGTTGATAAATTAAAACTTTGGCTTAAACAGAAATTGAAGGAAAACTGAAAAAAAGAAAAAGAAAATGGGCATATGGAAACTGAAATAGAGGACAAAACCATCACTAAGGATGATAAAAAAAGTGAAAACTTATCTCACCCGACAAAGTTTTAGCAATTGAGAAGACTTTCTATGACCACGATTTCCTGTACGGGCCAATTGAGAGGTTTCAGACTTTTAGGGTTAGGAATTGTATTAAGGGATTCCTTCTTGTTGATATTATTACGGGGAATTACCACGTACTTTTCTTGAAGTTTAAAAAATCTATACTTATACGAAAAGTTTGTAAAAATCTACATTTACCTCCCTAAATTATTAGTTAATCGTTAAAAAATTATTAGATTTGAAAGTATTTTAAATATTTTTTAACTTGTTAGATAATTAATTCTTATAAAATATTATATTATTATTTATTAATCATTCAAAATTTTAAATTATAAGGATAAAATTTTAAAATAAATTATATAAAAAATTATATAAAATATATGTAAATAAAATAATACTATTACATTAATTTATAAGTAGAATTTACATATTTAATATTATTATTTATCACAATTATAAATTTTTTTAAGTTAATAATAATTTTAAAATTATACTTATTTTATGTGTCTGTGCACCCAGTTAACAGAAAGTAATATAAAATATAATTTAATTAAATGAGTATATAGATATATCAAATTTTTTTTACAAAGATTTTAAATATCAATTGTAAATTCAGAATTTTTTTAAAATTATAGAAAATAAGACTAATTTATATTATGTAAAATGATATTATTATATGAACAATAATGTAATATTTTATGGGAATTAATTATGTAATAAATTAAAAATAATAATGTCTAAAAATACCTTTAATCTTAACCGTCTTCTAACGATCAACTAACGGTTCAGGGGAGATAAGTGTAAATATTTTCAAATTTTGTATCTAAATATAAATTTCTCAAACTTCATGAGAGGTATGTGTTAATTTTTCATATTATTACTAAAGAATCCCATTGTATGGTTGAGGAGAAAGAACATCAATTCGATGTTCGGATACTTTTAGAATATGGTTCCTCCTGAATATTAGTTATTGCTCGCAACTCGCAAGTGTTATAATCTACTATTTTAAGTGTAGATAGGGATGATAATGAGATAAGGCGGGAGTGAGGAGGCGTTTCTCATTTTTTAATTAGTTTTAATTTTAATTTTTTAATAAATTTAATAAAATAAGTATGAAAGATTTATGTATAAAAAATAAATTTCTCATCGTCATTTATTTTTTTATTTTAAATTTATTTATAATAAATATTAATTAAAAATATTATTAATATATTATAATATTATATATATTAATTATATTAAAATATAAAATTAACTTCTTAATAAAATAAAAAATTATTTTTTTAAATAAATATTATATGTATATATATTAAAAATAATATAATATAAAATTTTATTATATATAAATAAAAAATATGACGAAGGTGGGATGAAAATTATTAAATCATTCTGCACTCTATTAATAATATAGAGAATAATTTTTTTATTTTTTACTTTATTTTTTATTATATTATTTTGATTTTATTTTATTTGAGATGAATCCTTGTGAAGTCCTAAACCCATAGGCAATTTTACCATACCTAATTGTAGAGAATTTTAGAATATTAGAACATAGTCTTTATGAAATTTTACATTAATTTCAGGGGATTTGTTAAACATTTCAAACTATATCCTTAAATGATATTTAATTAAAATATAGGGACCTATTAGTTAATATCCCATAAAAACCTCCCTTAATTTCGCAAGAAGTCGAGTAAGCGAAAACACCGGTGATTCTTCCCTCCATAAAAATGGCGCCTACAAGAGCGGAGATTATGGGACTATATCGGTCTTTAATACGCGCGGCGCGTGAGTTTTGCGACTACAACATAAGAGAGTACACGATGCGCCGGACCGTCGATGGATTCCGGAAAAACCAGAAGCTAACCGATTCGAACTCGATTTCTTCTGCTTATTTGGAGGGGAAGAATCAGTTAGCCGTCGCAAAACGTCAGGCCGTCGTGTACTCTCTCTACGCCCCAAAAGTGAAGAGCGTCATAGAACTGGAGAAATTGATTATTCATTAAGGTAATTGTGCTGGAGATTATTCATTTCCAGTGTTCTGTACTCTAAGAAGCAAAGAAACGTTTTTGATTGATAATTTTTGGGGTTTCATATGAAAAGCTAATGACTTTATTTTTTATTTGAACTGAGGATGAACAGCTATAAGAAATAGTTTATTGATCTTCTAATTTCTGATACTGTCTTTTTGTTTCAGTTAATTTGAGCCTTCTTCATGCTCCAAGCTCTCAGCTTTTTGATCTTCACTTTTTCAGTTCCATTATTGAAAGCATACAAGTGTGCCTTATTATTAATTGCTAATGTTGGATAAACTCTGGCCGTAATGCAAGCCTTGCCTCCTCCACCAAAACTCTCCACTATTGAATGATCAATCTGAAAAGAGAAAAATCATAACTTGATGATCAAACTTGAAAATTTTACTGTGATTTCTCATATGTTTTAACGTATGTCAACTCACCAGGCTTCTTAATATAAGCTTGTCATGAATTGGGTCTAGTTTCAGGAAAGTCCCATACGTTGCCTTGTCATTATTGTTGTTCAACGAAGACCTGCTTTGGTCACTGCACATGAGCACTGCATATTTGTTGTTATGGCTTCTGAATATTCTGAAGAACACTGCTGTGTACTCTTGTAAGTCTTTTGAAGCCAAAACTAGCAACCCAAATGGCCCTAGAACACCCCTAACTGACGCACTCTTTTGGCCACAGAGCAACTGTGGATTTTTCCAGCTTGGTTCTAGCATTTCTGCTTTCTTAAAATCACTTATCTCAAATGAAATCTCTACATCTGCCTGTAAAACAATAGGGAAGGACAGAAAAATATTCATGACTAAAAATATTCATGACCAATGTATTAATATTTTTGGCTATTTATTACAAACTTGGACTGACCTGTGAAGTTGTGATACCAGTAACTTCAAGCAATGATCCTCCCTCCAGCAATTGGCTTTGCAATTCTACTTGGTTTCCTCGTAGCCTTTCAATTTCTGATATAGGCCACTGAATCAATTGTTTTCCAGATTTATCTAGCCAAAGACTCCTAGGAATTGTCTGCCAAATGATTTAATGACACAGAGATTACTTGCAAAAAACCTATTAAAAGCAATGATTAATGACTTAAATTACCTGTAGACCAGACCAGCCCTTCTTGATGTCGTCATTCTTACTTGAGGATTCATTAACCCATCCCCACAAAATCCTCCTGTTCTTAGCACTATCAAAGAAACTCTTCGAGGCATAAAATTTTCCATAATCATATCTTAATCCTGAATCATCTATGAAACCTTCTTCTGGAATGTATTTATCCACGGTAGTGTTATATGTCCCAATTGTTTAACTCTCATGCGAAGTACTAAATAAGCTTGCCTTAAGCACGTATTTAACATTTGGTTTTATGAGTAATGTGTGATCCAGACCCTTTAGACTATTGGTGAATACTGGGAAAAAGTCTAGACATTCCCACATTCCAGAATGCTTTGCAGAATGAAATGCATGTTTAGCTTTAATCCAATGTACAAAATCTCTACTTCTATACAGAACTGCTAGCCCTTTGTACTCAATTTCACTTCCTAAAATCACTCTCCATTTCTTATCGGGACCAAGCCAAGCAGTGCTTGGATCTCTGAATGAGCTTGGATCAATTTGTTCAGGGGGTTGGATCAATGGATTTTTTGATGTTTTAATCCATTCTGTAAGGTAGGGATCAGAGAAATTTTTTGGCCTAGCTAAGTTCTGAACTTGTCTGTTGTTTTTGTCAATTCCAGTGTACAAGATTGCTGGTTTGCCTCCAGGCAGGATTGTGGCAGAACCTGACCAGCTACCATTTATATCAGATGGCTGTGATGGATAGATGGCTGGATCATGTGGTGTCCAGTTAATCAGATCTGTTGATGTAGAGTGTCCCCACACAAGATTGCTCTTCCATACTGGACCTCTTGGATTGTATTGGTAGAAAAAGTGATAAATTCCTTTGTAAATCATAGGTCCTAAATTTACAGAAAATGTTAACGAAACGTTTATATTAGAACACAGAGCAAGAATTGAGTCTATAAAGTTATGAAGCATCATCAATATAATCTTGAAAAACAAATTTAAGAACTAGATTAAGAGCAGAAAAATACTAACCATTGGGATCTGCATATCAAGTTTGGCAATATTTCCGTGCCACAGTGATATATATCATGTTCAAAAGACAAGAAAAATCGCCAAGAATAATTTGTTAGAGATCTAAGTTGACAAGAACAATAAGATTAAGTACAAATTAAAAATATATTACAAAAAGAGAAAAAAGTACCATTCATCCAGTTCTTGGGAGGCTGGAAATGATAGCCAGTTCTATAAGGCTGATTTGTAGACATAGATTGATATATTTGACCGTTTCTGTAAACACAGTGTGATGCTTCAAGCTTAAAAACACCATGGCCAAGAAAGAGAACAAAGAGAAGGAACAGAGATAAAGAAGAATTGGCCATGATATGTTGGTATGATAGATTCATTCACCATCCAGGCTATTTATTTAGGTATAGAGCAATGTCAAAGATCAAGAAAATGAATATACTGTAGAGATTAGGTGGCAACTTTGTCAAGTTCAGTCCGGCTTTTGTCAAGTTCCTGTTCTGTTTTAAGTTATTAACAGGAGATAATGGTTTGTACTTCAAGATATCAGGTCAAATCAAACTGGTTAGTTTTCAAAGCTTTTTATCGGTAAAGACTCTTCCGTCTTGTGTTTGTTAACACAACTTTTATGTATAAGCATTAGAGTATAGGGAGGTAGGTCTTTATGATCTTTCTCAGATTTAGATAAGAAAGGAGCATTCACGTATTCTCATATTTTGGATACATCCAATGCAGTGAGCTGGAGAAAAGAGATGGCTCTAGGAACCACGTGTTATCACAAATTTAGACTCTTCGTCTGCTAGAAATATATTATAGATTGCTTATTTCAGTGATAACATGTATTAAATTGGAATAGTAAATAGAAAAAGCAATGTATCCTTTTATTTATAAATAGGGAAATTGACGAATACCCCTGATGTATGGGGTAATAGACAGATACCCCTAATGTTTGGGGAGTGACAGATATCTCCCTCAAGTATGGACAAATAGACAAATACCTCCATGAATTACTATTCTGTCATATAAATAACTATTTTACTCTTATATATTTAAAAGTATATTAATTAACTATTTTAACTCAATTATTAATACATAATAACCAATATACTTTTATGATATATTTTTTTATAATTATGTATTCAAATATTTTTATAATTAGTCAATAATTTATTATTAATATTCAAAATAATTTTATTATCATTATATTAATAATATTCAATATTTTTTTAGAAATTCAATGGTAAATTATATACATTATTCAAATTGTTTTATAAATTAATAAATTTATGTATAAATTATATAAATATTCTCAAAATTATAAATAATATATTAATATAATTCAAATATTATTTGATTTTTATTTTAATTAATTGTGTTATAAATTAAGAATATTTTGTTATAAATTGCATAAATTATTTAAGTTATTTTATTTATAAATTACTATAATTATGTATAAATTATATAATTATTCTTAAAATATAAATAGTATAATTTATATTATCTAAATACTATTTAGAATTTATTTTAGTTGATTGCGTTATAAATTAAATTAGTATAATAAAATTATTTTAAATATTAATAATAAATTATTGACTAATTATAAAAATATTTGAATACATAATTGTAAAAAAAAGTATCATAAAAGTATATTGATTATTATGTATTAATAATTGAGTTAAAATAGTCAATTAATATACTTTTTAAATATGAAGGGTAAAATAGTCATTTATATGACAGAATAGTAATTCAGGGGGGTATTTATCTATTTGTCCAAACCTGAGGAGGGCATCTGTCACTCCCCAAAACATCAGGGGGTATCTGTCTATTACCCCATACATCAGGGGGGTATTCGTCAATTTCCCTTATAAATATTTTTGTCTTGTGTGAATCTGTAATGGCATGTCATTTCTTGCTGTCTTCTTCCAATTCTTTCTTTATCTCAATTAATCTGAGCTTTCCTCATGCTCCAGGCATTCAGGCTTGTCATGTTTACCTTCTGAGTTCCATTGTTGAAAGCATACAAGCGTGCTTATCACTAATTGCCATGGTTGGATAAACTCTAGCTGTGATGCAAGCTTTGCCTCCTCCACCAAAAGCTCTCCACAATAGAGCGATCAATCTGTAAAAAAGAAGAGAACCACAAATTTTCATCAGATCTTCTCGTATTCTATTTTGTTTATCAGGACTTCAGGATTGTTTATGCTCGAGTTATTAGTTTGACATAAAATTTTGTAGTAGATTATCAACTGACCAGGCTTCTTAGTGACAGCTTCTTAAGAACCGGATCCACATCCAGAAAAGCTCCATAAGTAGTCTTATCAATATCGTCATCTAACGAAAATCTGTCATACCAAAAAGAAGAAAAGAAATTAACACAGAAGATTTTAAAAGACATGAAACGAGGTAAGAAATTGGTATAGTTGAGTGAATGTGAAGGAAAACCTGCTTTGGTCACTACACGTGAGCACTATATATTTGCTGTCAGCTTTGAATACTCTGAAGAATACTGCTGTGCATTCTTGTAAGCCATTTGAAGCCAAAACTAGCAACCCAACTGCACCTAGAGCACCTTTAACTGACGCGTCGTTTTGGCTACAGAGAAGCTGAGGAGTTGTCAAATTTGGGTCCAGCTTCAGCACTTCGGCTTTCTCAAAATCACATATCTGAAATGAAATCTCAACATCCACCTGTAAAAAAATTAAAAAAAAAAAAGAATAGAAAAGAAAAGAAAACAGAAAAAACTCAATTACTTTAGTCATTTCTTTACTTGATTATGATTTGATGAACATAAACTAACCTGTGCTTATACCAGTAACTTCGACCATAGATCCTCCCTCTAGCAATCTGTTTGGCATACTTGTTTCCCTCGAAGCTTTTCGAGTTCAGAAATAGGCCATTGCATCAATTGTTTCCCAGATTTATCCAGCCAAACATTCCTGGGAATTGCCTGCAAAACCGAGTGACAGTATAAAATTTTTCATTAATGTGGATCCTTCTAAAACTTCAGAACAATATTAGTTACTCACGGAATTACCTGTAATCCAGCCCAACCCTTCCTGAGATCATCAGTGGCACTAGATGATTCATTAATCCATGCCCACAAAATCCTCCTCCTCTTAGCAATATCGAAGAAAGTCTTCGAAACATAAAATTTCCCATAATCATATCCGAATCCAGAAATACCATCCAACGGGCCCTCTTCCGCAGTGTATGTATCTGTTGCAATGTTATTTGCCCCAATTGTGTAGTAGTCCTGCTGTTTTTAACATAAGCTGGCCTTGAACACATGTTTAATGTTCGGTCCAATAATTGATGTATCAACACCATTTCGATTATTGTTAGAAACAAGGAAAAAATCCGGACATTCCCACATTCCGGCATTGTCAACAGAATATAAAGGTTGTTCTGCTTTATTCTAATTTACAAAATCTTTACTTCTGTACAGAATTGCTTGCCCCTTTTCGTTAATTTGGCTACCTACAATCACTCCCCATGTTTTATCAGGACCTAGACAAGGAGTGGTAGGATCTCTAAATGAACATGGATCAACTTGGTCAGTGGAAGCATTAATGAATTCTCTGGCATCTTAATCCATTCTTTAAAGTAAGGTTTAGATAAATTTTTCGGCACAGCTAAATTCTGCGCTTGCTTGTCATTTGGGTCAATGCCAGTGCACAAGACGACAGGATTACCATTAGGAAGAATTGTAGCAAAACCTGGCCAGCAACCTTTTGGATCAAATGATTGTGATGGATAGATGGCAGACCATGTGGTGTCCAGTTAAACATAGCCGTTGATGTTGAGTGTCCCCACCACACAAGGTCTTCCCACAGCTTGTGCAGATAGAAGAAGTGATAGATTCCCTCGTAAATCATAGGTCCTGGAACAAAAATTTTGGCAAGTGATCAACTGAAATGTAGCAGAGAAAACAATGGAAACAAGTGCAACAAAAGCCAGGGAGTACTAACCATTACGATCTGCAAATCCAAACGCACCAATCTATTTGTCCATGCAACAATTGCAAAGAAATATTAGAATATAAACAAGAAGAATATATAAGAACAAAAATTCGAGGAGATTTGCCAGAAAGGAAAAGAGATCATTCATCCAGCTGCTGGGAGGTTGGAAATGGTAGCCAGTTCGATAAGATTCATTGGTAGGAGAAGACTGACATGTTTGAACATATTCTGATGCTACAAGCCCGACAAAACCATGAACAAGAACGAGAGCAAAGAGGAGGAAGAGACTGCAGAAAGAATGTGTATTTTCCATGGTAGTTTTGAATGAGAGAAGCACTACAGAGATTGCAGATTGCAGTTTATGAATTTATAGAAAAAAGAGCTTGTGTGTGACCCAGAGATATGCATTTAAATATTTACAGAGAAGATTCAAAGTCTTGAAAACAAATTTGGGCGGGTCTTACACGCAGGAAGTTCGGCTCATTTGACAAGTGTGTATATATATAACAACATACAGGTTAGATATTTCAGTGTTGTCTCTTGTACAACGGAGATATTTGTACTTTCTAATTGCAGAAAATTTTATGTGTTATTTTCCAGTATTTGAAATTCTACATCTATTAATACAACTTAAATAATACAATGGAAGATTGATTGATTGGTGCTCAAGTATAGTATAGGAATATACTCGAAATGAGATAAAGTTACTAAATTGCCCTCAATAGTACTTGACTGGTTAATTAAGATTTGTCGAGTAGTCAAGTATTGTTTTTGTGTATTTCAAATGATATAATTATGTATTAATGACTTTTGATACGTATAAATTGAAAAAATACATAAAGACCTTGTTGACAGATAAAAAAGTACATTGTTTAGAGAAATAGTTTAATAGAAATAACAAATGATTCAATTAATTTGAGCTTTCTTCATGCTCCATGCCCTCAGGCTTGTGATCTTTACATTCTGAGTTCCATTATTAAAAGCATACAAGTGTTCCTTATCTTCAATTGCTAAAGTTGGATAAACCCTGGCTGTGATGCAAGTTTTGCCGCCTCCACCAAAACTCTCCATTATTGAATGATCAATCTGCCAAAAGTTGATGGGTTAAATGGAGAGAGAATTTACTCAATTTGGCAAATCAAATAAAATTATTATGCAAAGAATTAAAGTTATATCTTCCAAATTCTGTTTCCTTAACTTGTTACATGTTAATATCAGCACTTACCAAGCTTCTTAGTGACAGCTTTTCATGCACTGGATCCACATTGAGAAAAGCCCCATATGTGGTCTTATCATTTTCATTATTTAAGGAAGACCTGCCATAAAAAAAATTCAGTGGAAGAGTCCAAAAACATCAAATTTGGTAAGAAATTGATACTTTGAGAGAGGGAAACTGAAGGAACCTGCTTTGGTCGCTGCACATGAGCACTGCATATTTTTGGTTTTGGCCTTGGAATATCCTGAAGAAAACTGCTGTGTATTCTTTCGAGTCTTTTGAAGCCAAAGCTAGCAACCCAAATGGACCTAAAGCACTTTTAACTGAAGCACCCTTTTGGCTACAAAGCAACTGTGGGTTGGTCCAGCTTGGGTCTAGCACTTCTGCTTTCTCAAAATTACTAGTCTCAAATGAAATCTCTACGTCTGCCTGTAAAAAAAAACACATTGATAACATTTATACCCACAGACTAACATTTTGGCCATTTCCCACAACTTCATTAACAAAATTAGACTAACCTGTGCGGCTGCGATATTAGTAACTTTAACAAGAGATCCTCCCTCCAGATTTTGCTTGGAAATTCTACTCCGTTTCCACGTAGCCTTTCAATCTCTGCTACAGGCCATTGAATCAATTGTTTTCCAGATTTGTCCGGCCATAGACTCCTAGGAATTGCCTGTAGTCCAGACCAACCCTTCTTGATATCAGCATCCTGACTAGATGATTCATTAATCCACCCCAACAAAACCCTCCTCTTCTTAAGACTATCAACGAAAGTTTTCGAAGCGTAGAATTTCCCATAATCATATCTCAATCCTGAAACACCATCCATTTTACCCTCTTCAGGAATGTACTTATCCTGACTAACATTATATATGCCAATAGTGTAACAATCAGAATGTGTCTCCCCTATGCTAGCCTTGAGCACATGTTTAACATTCGATCCAATAACCGATGTCTCGACACCCTCCAGGCTATTTGTGGCCACCGGGAAAAATTCCGGGCACTCCCACATTCCGGTATGCCTGACAGAATACAATGGATGTTTAGCCTTAACCCAGTGCGCAAAATCTATGCTTCTGTAAAGCATAGCTAACCCATTGTCCCCAATTTGGCTTCCTATGATCGCTCTCCATTTCTTATCAGGACCGAGCCAAGCTGTGGTTGGATCCCTGAATAAGCTTGGATCAATGTCTCCAGTGGGTGTAATTAATGGATTATTTGGTGACTTAATCCATTCTCTAAGGAAAGGGTCTGATAAATTTTTGGGCACAGCCAGGTTTTGCACTTGTCTATTTTTTGGGTCTATTCCTGTGTACAATATTGCTGGTTTGTTTCCAGGAAGGATTGTGGTTGAACCTGACCAGCAACCATTGATATCATATGGCTGTGATGGGTAGATGGCTTGATCATGCGGGGTCCAGTTAATGAGTCCGTTGATGTCGAGTGTCCCCACACTATGTTGCCCCACACTGCTCCTTTCGGATTGTACTGATAGAACAGGTGATAAATTCCCTTGTATATCATAGGACCTGAAATTTTCATTCCATTACAATTCGCTAATTTGGTAGCATACAGAAAAGATTACTGCTACGTAGACAAACTCTTATATAAAATTATCCTTACAAATTGATATGACAATATTATAGTCTATATTTTTATGGTCATAAAAAAAATCACATAGTTATATAAGAATTCATATCTCTAGTATTATTGAACAAAAAAGAGTGGAAAGTATTAACCATTGGGATCTGCATATCCAAGGACACCCATTTGGCCATTTGTCCATACAAAATCAGCAAGGAAAATGTTAGAGAAATGAACAACAAATAGCATTAATAAGACAATAAGAGTAGACATAAAGAAAACAAAAAATACCATTCATCCAATTCTTGGGAGGCTGGAAATGGTAAGCAGTCCTATAAGCTTGAGAAGTGGATTGAGAAATTTGAAGGTTTTTGCAAACATTTTGTGATGCCTCAAGCTGAACAACCCCATGGCCAAGCAAGAGAGCAAAGAGAAGGAACAGACAGACAGAAAAATTGGCCATGGAGTTGTATGAGAAAAGAGAACAATATGCAGATTGCTTGTAAGAATTACTTTATTTTTTATCAGCAATTTGCGGGCAATTTTATTGGTAAAATTGAGAGAAAGACCTTGGAAACTGTATGTGATCGTCTCACATCTGGGAAGTCAGAAGTCAAGTAATTTTTAATTTTATTGGTAATAATAAAAAATAATATCCATGCCCTGCAAGTTGGATTTTCTTATAGATGTTCTTCATCTCCATAGCTGTACATAACATGCATTATGCATACAACATTTACAAATAAAATTTGAAAAAGTACAATAAATAAATAAATAAAAGTGAGGGCTATACACCCAAAAAGTCAGAGACCTTTATTTTTCCAAATAATTTTATCCTTTTACTTAAATGAGTTAAAACAAATTATATTAAATGCGTTATTTTGCAACACTTAGAAAAACAAAATGATTTTTTTTTTATTTATTTCAGAAACCAATCATCATATTTTACAAGAAATCAGCATTTGGCAACAAAAATATTCTGTTGCAGCATTTCAAACAGCACAAATTTATCCAACTTCTACACTAAATTGTTTCAAGCGATTTGAGCCTTCTTCATGCTCCATGCATTCAAGCCTTCAATATTTACAGCTTCAGTTCCATTGTTGAAAGCATACAAACGTGCTTTATCTTGAATTGCCAAAATTGGATAAACTCTGGCTGAGATGCAAGCTTTGCCTTGTACTCCAAAGCTCTCAACTACCGAGTGATCGATCTGTAAAAGAGTTGAAAACACATGTTGGTTAAAGCAAAAATGGAAAAATGATCTATCTGTTGCAGCTTTCAAGCTACAACTTTTGTGAAATAAAATTATTAGCTGTCAAGTTTTAAGCATGTGAATTATAAACGATAGTATCAATTAAAAGTGGATGTTTATCAACCATTTGAACTTGGAAATTTTTTAACGGTATATAGTAAATTCACTCTAGGTTCTCAATATGTTTTTATGAACTCACCAAGCTTCTGAGAGACAACTTCTCGTTAGGAAGATCCACATTCAGGAAAGCTCCATAAGCGGTCATATCGTTGTCAGTGTTCAATGAAGAACTGTCACAGGAACAAAAAAAGAACATATAGAATCAATAAAAAAGCTCAAAAGATATGAAATCGTGCAGGAAATGGATAGCTTGAAAGGGCAATGGAGAGAAATGAAACCTGCTTTGGTCACTGCACATAAGCACAACGGGTTTGTTGTCAGCTTTGTGTTTGAAAATTCTGAAGAAAACTGATGTGTATTCTTTCTGATCACTTGAAGCCAAAACTCTCAACCCAAATGGGCCAAAAGCACCTCTAACTGAAGCATTTTTGGTGCTGCAGAGCCACTGAGCATGAGTCCATTTTGGGTTAAAAACTTCAGCTTTCTGGAAGTCGGTTACGTCAAATGAAATCTCAACATCTGCCTGATTAGCTGTGATGCCAGAAATTTCAAATAGATCTCCTGGAGCAAGCGGGCGGTTTGCCACTGTTACTGAATTTTCGCGAAGCTGTTCTAGCTCGGCAACAGGCCATTGCAGCAATTGCTTCCCGGATTTGTCCAGCCAAACATTCCTGGGAATTGCCTGGAAAATGAATCCAAGAAATGAATCTTCTGAATATAGGAACTAAGGCAGATTTGAAACCTTAGGGCTCAAAATGTCGGAAAAGTAAACTTGAAGAGATTGAACTCTTAAAACAGTTTCTAAATAAGGGATACAAGCTATTCACACATCAGTCATAAGTGACTAAACAATAAATTTGTGATGTACAAAGTTTGTCAAAAATTGATTGATCGATCACACCATACCAACAAGTGGCATTTGTGCAAACGTTCTCTTATGAAACTTTCTCGGGGTACTTAAACATTACCTGAATTCCAGCCCACCCCTTCTTGACATCATCAGCGACGCTTTGAGATTCATTAAGCCAACCCCACAAAATCCTGCGGTCCTTAGCACTATCAAAGAAAGTCTTGGAAGCATAAAACTTCCCATAATCAAACTTCAATCCTGCATCACTATCAACAAATCCCTTGTCCGGAGTATACTTATCCGTAGTATAATTATAGTACCCAATGGTATAATAGTCATGCTTGGTTTCATCCAAGCTTATCTTCAGCACATGCTTCACATCCGGTCCCAGAGTTGAAGTCTCAAGACCATTGGTTCCTTTTGTTGACACCGGGAAAAAATCCGGACACTCCCACATTCCCGTGTGCCTGGCAGAATGCAAGGGGCGTGGAGCCTTAATCCATTCGAAAAAATCTTTGCTTTTGTACAGGATTGCCAATCCCAGGTCATTAACTCTGCTGCCTATCAGGACTCTCCAGACATTATCAGGACCAAGCCAAGCTGTGGTGGGATCTCTGAATGAGCTTGCATTGATGTTATTCTGCTCGGTTGGTGCCATTAATGGATTTTGTGGAGGCTTGACCCATTCTTTGAGATAAGGGTCTGATAAATCTTTCGGATAAGCTATAGATTGTACTTGGTTTTTATCAGGGTCAATGCCTGTATACAGCATTACAGGTTTTTCTCCAGGGAGAATTGTAGCAGAACCTGACCAGCAGCCATTTACATCAGCTTTCTGTGATGGGAAGATTGCTGGTGGATGTGGGATCCAGTTGATAAGATCCGTTGATGTTGAGTGAGCCCACACAATGTTGCCCCACACTGCTCCTTTGGGATTGTACTGGTAGAACAGGTGATAAATTCCCTTGTAAATCATAGGCCCTGGAAACATTTTCAGGTTCTCCTTATGTCAAACACAACAAAACAAAAGATGAAACATGTACAAGAAGAGCAGAAAATTACTAACCATTGGGATCTGCATGCATTAATTGTCCAAGCCAGAGCCAGAATCAAAACAGGTTCAAATGAAAAACAAAACAAGAAAGCAGAAACAAAAAATGTTAGAGAAAACAAGAAAATTCAACGCAGAAGAGGATTGGAAAGCGAAGGAATCAAAGTTACTACCATTGATCCAATTTGAGGGGGGTTGGAAATGGTAACCAGTTCTGTACGGTTGAAATGTAGAATCCCAGGGAGTTTTAGTCTGATTTTGAGAAGCAAGGTGAATGCTGGTGTAAATGCGATGTGATGCTTCAAGTTCCACAATTCCAAGGCCTAGCAGAAGAGAAAATAGTAGAAGAAGAGAGAAAATTTGCTTGGCCATGGAGAGGAACAAGTAAAAATTAAATTATTGGTTTTGATTTTGGAAGAGAAGATTTCAGGTATTTATTTATAAGAAAGACTCATAATGTTAAAATTGGTCAAATTTGTAGCAAATTATTAGGTGGAAAACCTGAGGATTGCCTTGAGTTCAGGCATTTACATTATCGTCAATCATTAAAAGAGCCACAAATTAATTAAATTGACTAATTTAAGATTATCTGTGGTTAGAAATTATTGACTATGTTAAAAACTAAAATTTTCTATATTAAGCGAGTTTCTTTATCCTGATTAGATATTGTAATCCGAATATAGCTGGATGGATTGGATGCACGACGTTAATTAATATTCGGGCCTGAAATAGAAAATGTAATGGCATTTTATTTTTCCAAGATGAAAAGCACTTGTACAGATTCTCAATTTCAGAAAAAAAAATTTCTTTATTTTATTTCCCTTTTGTTTTGGGACAACTACAAACAGGCAGAATAACAACAGAACGAAAGTTCAATGCATAGTGGATCAGAACTCATGCATCCTGTGAAATAATTTCAGAGTACAAAATACATATACATATATAAAGGAGAGAATTAGTAATAAGACTTGTAATTTATTTCCTGATCGCAAGAATCTGTTAATTCTATCTTTTTTTTCTTTTTTGTCTTCTTCCAACTTCTTTACTGTGTCTTTGTCTTCTTCCAACTTCTTCTCCACTAAGTGATTATTTTAATAAATATGAGCTTTCTTCATGCTCCAAGCACTCAGGTTTGTGATCTTCACATTTTCAGTTCCATTATTGAAAGCATACAAGTGGGCGTAATTGTTAATTCCCAAGGTTGGATAAACTCTAGCTGTGATACAAGCTTTGCCTCCACCACCAAAACTCTCCACTATTGAGTGATCAATCTGTTCAAAAACATAAAAATAAATAAATAAAATTAACAATATGTTTGAAACTGAAATTGAAGTACTGTAATTCTCTTTAATTTACACCAAGTTCGAAAAAAAATATATTATTTTACAATTAAAAGAAACAAAAGGTATTGTAACTATTAATCCACATCTAGTGTATTTAATATGAAACGCAATCACAAGCTTCGAGAGCAGAGTTAGAAATAATTTAAGGGGTAAAATGCTTACACTTTCTAAAGTTAGAAGGTTATAATACAAAATATTATTTTATAATATTTATCCCTAAGTTTCTGACCTTAACTCGTCATTAATATAAATAAGTGGGTAGGTAGTTGAAAATTTTGTAATTATCATTATTTTAAAAGAAGTACGAGATTAGAGGGTAGTTGATAAATATTTTTTCTTTTCTTGTTTTTCAAAAAAAAAATATAGGATTAGAGTTGACTGGTGGCCTGGAATTATATAGAATATATATTCTCAAATAAGTATTGAAGGGAACTCACCAGGCTCCTTAATGACAGCTTCTCATAAACAGGGTCCACGTTCACAAATGCTCCATAAGTGGTCTTATCATTATCATCATTCAATGAAGATCTGCAATTATTACCCAAAAATAATAGAATAAATAAATAAAAATTCAAAAAAAAAATCGTGAAGTTGGTTCGGAAATTGATTAGCTTGATAGAGAAAAATTGAACCTGCTTTGGTCACTGCACATAAGAACCACATATTTGTTGTTCTGGCCTTTGAAAATTCTGAAGAAAACTGCTGTGTATTCTTGCAAGTCTTTGGAAGCCAAAGCTAGCAGCCCAAATGGACCTAAAGCACTTTTCACTGAAGCACCCTTGTGGGCACAAAGCAGCTGTGGATTGGTCCAGCTTGGGTCCAGCACTTCTGCCTTCTTAAAATCAGTTACCTTGAATGAAATCTCCACATCTGCCTGTTAAAACAAAAGCAACCCGAATTTGAATTCCAAAAAACAAATCATTCCTCTTTTTGACTTTTTAGCACGGTAGATTGAGATATCCATCCAGATATTGTTTACTTTAATCTTATTATCCTGGAGAAAACCACGAGCGTAGTCATTTGAACTAACCTGAACAGCAGTAATACCGGAAACTTCAACTACAGATCCTCCCTTCAGCAATTTGTTAGACAATTCTACCTTCTTTCCTCTCAGTTTTTCAATTTCAACTACAGGCCATTGCACCAGTTGTTTCCCTGATTTATCCAGCCAAAGTTTCCTGGGGATCGCCTGCAAAACCATTCCAGGAAACGGAGTTTTCAGTAGCTGACATTAAAAAAAAAACGAAGAAGAAGAAGAAGAAAAAGGGATCTGCGGTCAACTTACCTGTACACCAGCCCATCCTTTCTTGATATCATCATTAACACTGGATGATTCATTAATCCAACCCCACAAAACCCTCCTGTTCTTAGCACTATCGAAGAAAGTCTTGGAAGCATAAAATTTCCCATAATCATATCTCAATCCTGAGTCACTTTCCACGGAACCCTCGTTCGGAAAATACCTATCCTTGGAAATGTCATATGTTCCGATTGTGTAATACTCATGCTTGGTATCATCCAAGCTAACCTTCAGCACATGCTTGACATTCTTTCCTAGAACTGAAGTATCCAAACCGTAGAAATTATCAGCAGAAACTGGGAAAAAATCTGGACATTCCCACATTCCTGTGTGCTTGGCAGAATGCAAAGGATGCTTAGCTTTGATCCAATTTCCATGGAGGAAATTCCTGGTTCTGTAAAGAATTGCTAACCCTTTTCTGTGAATTTTGCTGCCAATGATCACTCTCCAGATTTTATCAGGGCCAAGCCAAGCTGTAGTTGGATCTCTGAATGAGCTTGAATTGATTTGATTCATGGAAGTTGGTGCCATCAGTGGATTTCTCGGAGACTTGATCCATTCTCTGAGGAAAGGGTCTGATAAATTTTTGGGGACAGCCAGGTTTTGAACTTGTTTGTTATCAGGGTCAATTCCTGTGTACAAGATTGCTGGTTTATCTCCAGGCAGGATTGTGGTGGAACCAGACCAGCAACCATTGATATCAGACGTCTGTGACGGGTAGATTGCCGGATTATGTGGGGTCCAATTAATCAGGTCAGTTGATGTAGAATGAGCCCACACAATGTTTCCCCAGACTGCACCTTTTGGATTGTATTGATAGAACAAGTGATAAATTCCCTTGTAAATCATTACGCCTGAAAAATTGTACACATTTCATTACATTTTGCTAAGCAATTTCCTGAAGTCAACTATCTACAGACATATAAAAAAAAAATAATACAGCAAAAACAAAAACAAAAACTCATTGTAACTAGAAGAACGGCAGAAAAGTAAGTATTTACCATTGGGATCTGAATGTAAATCCAAATTAACACGGCAAAATTTTTCCAGGCCACAGTGATGACGGAAACAAGAGACAAAAAGACAACTGTTAGATATATAATTGAAAATTAAACAAGAACTTAAAGAGATCACAAACAGATAAAAATGGAAAGTAAAACCAAACAAAAAGAAAAGAAGACAGACCGTTTATCCAATTCTTGGGAGGCTGGAAATGGTAACCAGTCCTGTAAGGCTGATTGGCAGAAGAAGAAGATTCAGAAGTTTGAAGGTTTCTGTAAACATGGTGAGAAGCTTGAAGCTGAAGAACACCACCATGGCCAAGAAAGACAGCAAGAATAAGGAAAACACAGACAGAAAATTTGGCCATGGTGGATTGGCTTTTGATTAATGTGAAGATGACCACAAGTATGCAGTCTGCAGCTCTATTTATACACAGAAATTTGCTGAGAATTAAAAAATTATGCCATGTGATTTCATTGGCTAGTTGAAATTTATTATTAATATTATGATAGAGTTGAATTTAATTGAGATAGCTAACGTTGAAAATTAAACAAAGACCAAGAGGAAAAATAAAAAAGGAGAAGTATCTCGGAAGTTGTGAGTTTCACATCACACAAGACAGAGAAGTCAGAAGTCAAACCCAATTTTATTTTTTATTTAATTTCTTAAGTAACATATATATATATATATATATATATATATAAAATCATATTCATCCTCCTTAGGATAGCCAGCTGTTAATAACATGCATGAAAACTTTGAATATTAATTTTTTTAATCTTATAGAATATGTTTTCGTGTACAATTTCATCTTGTTTTGACTCTTATTTTTATATGGTTTAACAAAATTTAATCCAGCTTTGAGGATTATGTTGTCACATTCAAACTCAAAAAGTAAATATATAAAACTAAATAATATATGGGTAAAGTTCAAAGCTAGACGATAATTATATGATTAAAATGTATGCGGTGATTAGATGTTAATAAACAAAAATATTAATATATTCATTGAATATTCTAATTCGTAATTTAGTTTAATATTTATGTAATGAATGGATAAAATCATTTTCTTCAATAATACTTTTCCAACGTGTATCTAGACATCACGTTTCTATCATTTTGTTGAAAAATATAATAATACCTTTACATGTTAGTTTGGTAAAATATACAATTTTTTTTTTAATTATTTGGCCTTATTTGGGAATTTGTCAATATTGATTTAATTGGAAGAAATGACTTGGAAGAAATGACTATCTTATATCGATGTCGACAAAGCATTAAAAATTGGAAGTATTAATTTTTAAATTTTAACTATTATAAGAAATCTCTTCTACTTTCACGTTACGTTTTTAATAATTAAATAAAATAAAATTTTAGTTAAATTTATATTTTAATTATATTTAAATTTAAAAAAAATATCGATTATCTTAATATTCAATAAAATTAAATTATAATTTTTTTACTTAACATATGAATGAGTTAAGCCCATGTTTCCAATATTCAAGAAAATGAGAAAACATTTTCTTCATTTCTACTTTTCAAAAACAAAATTATATATATATATTATCACTTCATAGCGAAGCAATTAATATCTGTTCACAAGCAACAAATAATGTTGTCGAAATATATAATTAACGAAGAATACCATTTTGCATTCTTGGTGTAACTGGTTAGGTCATAATAATTGTTATAATTTTCTTTTATTGTAGAATAGTCAAACTAGGACTCCAAATTCGATTTGCTTTCATAATTTATATTCAGAATCTTATAATATTATACAAAAAAACTCTAGGCGAAGAAAAGTGCAAGATTTTCAAATCATGTGACGTAATTATAATAATCTAAGACATATTTATGAAATAATATTAATATATATTACTAGACTTATATTTATTACAATTAAACAAAATAAAATATCCACAATATAATCATAAATAATATTAATTTATACATAAAATATCCACAACAAACTTTTGTTTGCTTTTTTTCATTTGCCTATTAAAAAAGCACGCAATGCAATTAAATTTCAATTGCTTTATTAGTTAAAGTTCAATTGGACGGTTTGTTGGCTTCAAAATCTATTGATGAATATTAAATGTTATGTATGCAACATGTGATATATAACCTTTTGTATTTTTGTCTCTATTTTAAATTGTAATGAAGCCAATGCTATCTCTAGATCAAATAATTAATTTATAGATATAATTAAAAAAATAAAATAAAATAATTATGGCAATCAATTGCCTTTTTCTTTTCCATTTAATGATAATTTGTATTACCATACCAAATTGTTCAACCACCCAAGTTTTTATATTTTTAAAAAAAAAATTATTTAGCTAAATAATAGTAGATATATTTAGAATTAGGATACTAATGTTTGAGGTCAAATTAGGTTTAGATTATCCCAAAATCTAGTATTTTAATTTATTTGGAAAGTTTGGATAATGACAAAAGCTAGTAATCTAATGAAATAAATTTCCCTTTTTGAATGTTTGACAAAAGTTTCATGAATTTAATAAACCAAGGAAGCAAAGAGAATTTAGCCACATGTTTGTGACTAGAAAAGTAAGAAAAAAAATATTGAATTTAAATTTTGAGATTTTTCAAAACATTAAGTCGTGTAGATCTTTGTTCTAATATTTTATATACTTAAAAAATATCGTATCAATTGAATCACAAGTCAAATTTTATTTTGAATGTTTGACTTTTTAGACAAAGGTGTACTATGAGTGTATTTTCATTAATTAAGCAATCTAATTGAAGGACATATCTAAGATTTTCATGCTATTCCTATCGCCTCCTTTATTAATGTGAAATTATTAAAGCAATCCATTCTCTCTTTATCAAAATTTTCTCACTACAAATGTCCTACTTTTTTTTTAACGTGTATATATATATATATAAAAAGGAAACGCTCGCTTAATTTTATATAATTTTTTATCTTATTTATAATTTAAATATTTTTAACAATTAAGATTGTATTTTATATATGCATTAATTATGTCAAAGAATGCCTAAATTTATTTTTTTAAATGATCATTGTTTAAAATATGTTTAAAAAATGACCAATTTTTTATTTTTTTTGTAATTGAAATTTTTTTGTGATCGAAAGTACACTTCGTATTCGAAAGTATACTTTCAATTAAAGGTATTTTGGTCTGAATTGATCATTTTTTAAACATACTTTAAACAGTGATTATTTAAAAAAATTAGGTCCAAGAATTGATCATTAGTGTTAATTTTTCTAAATTAAACTACTTCTTAAACATAAAAATAATTATTTTTACATTATGTATAAATTTAAAAATATATTTAATCATCCTATATATAAAATACACACAGCTTTAATTGTTTTAGTTAATCTCAACCAAATTTTTACAAGAAGCATGATTTATCACCACTTTTATTTTTCTATGGGGTGAAGAGCATTAAATCAACCAATAGATTTGTCACCCAAAATATATTTGAATGGTCAAAGAAAGAAATATATTTTCAATTTCCAGCAAACAAAAACTTTTTTATTATTATTATTTTCCCTTTTCTATTTTGACATATCTTCTTAAAAGATTTCGTGTGTACTTTTCTATGGATTTGAGATATCATATTCACATATACATAAATTAATATTATAATATAATGTAGTCATATGGAGGACTCGTTGTATGTATATAATATTAATTTGGGTATATATTATATTATATTTAGATATGAAAAGTCAATGATTATACATATAAAGAATTAATTAATTGTTTCAATTAGGTTTCCATATATATCTATGAAAAAGTGCTCCTGGGTTGATTGGCCCATACATACAGTACATAAAACTAATGCAGCTCCATGCTCTGATATCTACTTCAATTCTTCATTATTGAGAACTGAAGAAATAATGTCAGGTTGAAATCAATTTTTTTTAATTTTTATAAAAAAAAAAATAAAATTATATATTTTAATTCTCATGCAAGTTGAACAAGAAACCATTTGACTAAAATCATTAATTGGTGCCACACCCATTGATTAATTTTTCATATAACCAAAAATTCTCTGTTAGAGATCGACGGCAAAAGCTCAATTCAGAGAAGCACTTCTGGCTTTTGTTTGCATTGCCCTTGCCGTAATCTTGGCCCTTCATCAATGTAAGTATATGCATAATAATGTAAATATTGAAACCCTCGCCTCCTCTTCTTCAAAATTACTTATGATAAAAGCGCTTTTCTTGTGTCTGTTTTACGAAATTATCTTCGGGTGAAGATCAAGAAGTGATTCCACTGTGTATAAAAGTGAATCAAGACGGTGTAGAAAATTGGCGTTGCACAACAGATCCAACTGTAGGATGCTTCCCAAAAAGCAAAGCAGCTTGTTTAAGGAAATGCCCTGCTTTTCCCCCTCCTCCTTCTATAAATCCTTAGAAGTGCTTCCATCATAAGTGCTTCTTCAGTTTAAGTGGATGTTTCAGTTTGTATGCATAATAGCATTCATTTCAATAGACAATCTTTTTTTTTTAATTGCACAACATCAAAAAATAATCTTTTTTTTAATTTTATTTTTATACGTTATTGTATGACATATCGAGAATATATTATCTTAAAGGTTATAAATTATTTACAAAAATTATTTTTTTATTATTTAACATATGTTAGTGTCATGTATAAAAATTAAATTTGTAGAAGTATGAATTTATTAAAATATAAATTAATGTACCAAAAACACAGTTATATAAAATTATGTAAATCTGCAACCACTTCAACATGTTTTTCGACGAGTATCGAGAATATAAATTGCTTTATTCTTTAGAAGTATATAAATTAATCATGTTTAATTCGAACATTTAATCATGTTCAATTCGTAGATTACGTTCTAATTATGTTACTTAATAACATGCTCTTTAAAACGACAAAAAGAATATTTATTATTTTTTGTTTCAATTTTATTTTGGATGATAACATCTAAGTCCCCAATCTGCGACATTTTTCACACATAAAGGATACAGGTTATCTATTTGTAATAAATAGGTCTCTATATCTACTCAAAACATCAAAAATACCCTTGTCAGATACCCTTGTCTTATAGGTATGTAGCCTACATACCTATAAGACAAGGGTATCTGACAAGGGTATTTTTGATGTTTTGAGTAGATATAGAGACCTATTTGTTTAAATCATTTCAGTGGGAATTAGTTGACAGTTACTCAGTTAGTAACCTATTTGCTATAAATGAAAATAGTATGTCATATTTTGTAAAAAAATTAAATTTGGAGACCAAGATGTTATTATTCTACTTTTGTTTTGCAAACCTTGTTACAGAATACTGTTGCCCAACGACCTTTTCACCTTCAAAATGGGGTCGTGCTTGTAGTTCGCTCGTCTTCGCAGCTGCTTTCTCAGATTCCCAAACTCTTTACTTTGACCCCTTTACGAATCTAAAAAGCCAAAATAAAGTTAATTTTTTGTCTTAAATTTCATCTTTGATTCATTTTGAAGTTCTGAAAAGAGGAGGAAAATTGGAACTTTTTGTCAATGGCTTCATTTCTAGGCACAGTGAGGCCAACCCCATCTTCCATAGCCTGTTTTGCCCCCTGTAGGCGCCAAATATTGCTTTACAGCTCGCGACTGTCGCTTCCACGAACTGGGTTTTTTCGTTTCAAGAGGATTCTCCAGGCTTGCCTTCAATCTAGTATGTCTTTCAATTCAAAGTATCGTTCTTTTTTGCAGCATATGATCTGTTTCTGTGATTTTTTTTAATTTCCTTTGCTTTGTATGCGATTATATAGGAGTTATAATTTCTGGGTGTGATTGAATGGATGGTTTATTCTTGGTTCGGCACATTGTTGGGTGGGATTTATGATTTATCGTCATTGTGTCTGTAAATTGAAATGAGGAAGATAGATTGGAAGCTTGTGTGTATGAGTTCCGTTGAAAATTTTTAGCTCACAACTTTGAGTAGATTTAGATATGTGAATCGATAGAATTAGAACATTTGATAATTGTGAGGAGTAGTTGATATTGAGGTTGATGGGAGTATGTGATATGGTTTATTTCTGCCTGAAAGAAAATTATTGATGGGCTATGCTGCAGATATTACATTGTTGTCTGCAATTGTAGTGGCTATACATGACTTATGAGTGACCCTGCGTTGCATTACAGATTTGGCAAACGGGGGAAGTGGAGTGCATTTACCTGCTAAGCAATCTGAAATCATATTTATGGGGACAGGAACTAGCGAAGGGATTCCTCGTGTGAGCTGCCTAACTAATACTTCAAAGACATGCCCGGTACACCACAGAAACTTATATGGTTGATCCACTTTACTACATTGTAGTCATGATTAGGTTTTAGTTGATTGCTGTTGATTTCCATGAAATGAATGATAAACCATTTGGAGATATGGATTGCATCCTGGACTTTCACAGGTGTGTACAAAAGCTATGGAACCTGGTAATAAAAATAGGAGACTCAACACAAGTATCCTTATTCGTTACCCTGGGCCGTCTGGAATCTGCAACATTCTAATAGATGCTGGCAAGTAAGTGAAAGTTACTTCTACTTTGACCATATGCTTATGTCTTGATATGATTTGAAGGAGAAACAAATGAGTTTTCTATACCAATTTGGGATTGGTGTGCTACTAATTTTCTTATCCCTATTTGTTTGCATCTGATTTCAATTGATAATTTTTCTTTCATGATGCATTCATATATTAGCAAAAATAAACATGTAGTTGATCACTTGGTCTTGTATAAAACTATGTATTAGCTTCTACATTTTCAGTCTTATTTCTAGGGGAATTGATGACGAAAGATTATAATACCATATTATTGAACTTGGTCTCCAAATTGGAAAGAGAAAGTGAGAAGCACTTAGTAACTGAGCAATGTTTGCTGGTCTTAGTAATTCCCAAAACTTATATGGCAAAATTTTTCTTTTGTTTCTGTTTTTCAGGTTTTTCTACCATAGTGCTCTTCATTGGTTTCCTGCCTATGGGTTAGTTCTTATCTCATTCATCTTTTTAGCCACTTTATTAATGCCTAGAAGTTATCAGATGCTCAAACATGATTAACATTGAATTTACTTGAGATGATATGACTGTAGCAGAGCCTTAGGACCTTGGTACTTGGTTAGACATTGTGTGGAACTATGGAATACAAATTAACTGCAAATATGAAGGACAGTATTGCACAAGTGCTCTAATGAGTAAGGGATGATGCTATTTAATGTACTACTGAAAATGAAAAAATGTTGATAGTTGTAGAAAAACTGGCATCATAACTTAGCTGTGGCAATATTTTTGTATCCCGAGTATGTAATGATTCTTTTCACAAGAATACCAATGCTGAAACTTTTCAACCTGCTGTGTTAGATTCTGTACTAGCAAGAATAGAACATGTTTGGGACCCTTGTAGTTCTGCATGTTCTGACTAAGATTAATGTGGATCCAATGGAACTCATTCTATTGAAGTGAAACTCTTTTCTGATTAGGTTTTAGCAATGGAGACATTTTGGTTATTTTGATTATGTCTCTGTACATTTTAAGCACAATACAGATCTCAGTTTCTTTAAGGTGCTTGGTTTCTTCTACTGCCATTTTCAGTGTTCCATGCTGCTGAGCAATTTTTGTTTTGTATACATAGAATTTGAATATTGATGCTCAAATTTATTGGCATCAGAATTACTTCTTGACATATTTGTTTTATATATAGAAGATTTAAATGTGGACTTCTCCTATTGGTGACAATACATCTTAGAGATAATTAGTTTTGCATCTAAAATTGTACCTATATAACCAGTTGGCCTAAACTAGCATAAATATGTGTATCAGAAGCACAGGCAAGCATCAGATATGAATTGAGGTAAACACATCAGAATCTAAGATTAATGTTAAAGGTTTAGAATTAATTTTCAAGGTATATTCATAAAACATTCCTAATCTATTGATGATAAAGTTAATTTGTTTTTATCCACCTATCCTGCTTAATGACTTTTAAGGTCTTGATGTTTCTGATGAAGGTTGCTAGTTGTTAGATTGTGATGCTTTTGCAAATTTCTTTTCGGTATATGTCAGGTATTTGCCTTACCATAACCTGCTGCATTTCTGTCAGGCTAAGAACAATTGATGCGGTTATAATTACTCATTCTCATGCTGATGCAATTGGAGGTCTCTGGCATAAAAACTTTCTAATTTTATTCCTTAATCGGATGAAAAAGTTTATGCATAATTTTTCTTAAACAGTTATGCTCTTGCATTGACCTTTGTTATTTTTTTCTTTTTGATGCTTTTTTGCAGGTCTGGATGATCTTCGTGATTGGACAAATAATGTACAGCCATACATTCCAATTTATGTTGCAGAGCGAGATTTTGAGGTTCAAAACCAAATCCTGTCTTCCTTGCATCAAATTTTATATGTTTCTCAACTTTATTCAATCTTGAACCTCATTGTTAAACCAATCCAGGTGATGAAGAAGACTCATTATTATTTGATTGATACAAGTGGGGTTATACCTGGTGCAGCAGTTTCGGATTTGCAATTTAATATCATAAACGAGGAGCCATTCACTGTACATGATTTGAAGGTGACAATTATTCACTTCAGATTAAAGTCGAATGCTGAGCCTGTGATATGAATTAGTGCCAGAAAAAGCAACATGAAAGAAATTCTCTCTTGCAAACTGTGATATGTTAATTTATATTTGAATTGCAAAGCTGAAGAAGAATAATCAGAAACCAAAAAAGCATTTTGGAATTTAGTAATGATACTTTGAAAAGTATGATTTTTCTAGCTTGGTTTTGATGTCGATTCAACTTTTCAAGGTCAGTTAGTTAGATTGCAGTGTATGATGTATAATGAGTTAAGTTTTCACTGCTAATAAGTTAATGCATTGGACGTAAAATGGATCTGTCATATCTGATTCTGATATGCATTCTTTTCAAATGCTGTGCATCAGGTTACACCTTTACCAGTGTGGCATGGTTCCGGTTATCGTTCCCTTGGTTTTCGTTTTGGTAATGTTTGCTACATCAGGTAATGATATGTCCCTAGAAAATGTTACGCTTGTACTTTTTCATAATTGTCATGATTTGAGAGTTGAAAGTTGATCCTTCATTGACATTTGCAGTGATGTCAGTGATATTCTTGAAGAAACTTATCCACTTCTGAAGGACTGTGAAATCCTGATTATGGTTGACTCTCTCTCTCTGAAACACTCACATTTTATGTTGTTCTCACCTGTACGCTTTTTTTTTCTGAAGTAGATTTTTACAATTTGTTCTTAGCTTAATTGTCAAATGATTTCCTTCAGGATGCTTTAAGGCCTGATCGTTCTTCTTCAACCCACTTCGGACTTCCGAGGGTATTTACTGTTTTCAGACATACTCAGACGACAAATTTAAATTATTAAAATGTTAGTCTAACTCTTTAACTTTCTTTTCAGGCTTTAGATGAAGTGCGGAAAATCCAACCGAAGAAAACACTTTTCACCGGTATATGTTCTCTTTCTGTTTTTAGAATTCTTAAGTTTTTCCTTAATTGTCAAATCATCTTTAAATTAAGATAAGCATTCACTAGCAATTTAACTCTAGTTGTCATCTTCCTTCCCTGGCACTTACCAAAGGTATGATGCATCTGATGGATCACGAAAAAGTGAATGAAGAACTTGTAAAATTGATGGAGACAGAAGGCCTCAATGTACAACTGAGCTACGATGGATTGCGTGTCCCAGTAACACTCTAGCCTTTTATCTTGTTCTTGATGGAGAAAACATAGACTACGTACACCAAACATGCTCTACCTTTTATCTATTTTTTTGACTCGAAAACTGTTTTTTCAACACAAAACCCACACTCCGAATTCAAAATTGATTATCTCCTAACTTTTCTATCACAAACTTGTATCTGATGAAAGACGATATGATTGTATTATATACCAAAATAATACCCAATTCTTCCTTCTTGATGTTACTTGCAAGTTGATCCAACTTTTTTCTTTTTTTCTTTTTAAATTTTTCCTGATAATAACATGCTTGAAAGCAACGCTTGGAAAATGCATGGGTAATTTATAGCATAGTCAAAGACTAGTTTTCTTACTTTTCATAGCATGCGCACAGGCGTATTACATAAAACAAGCTCTCACTTAGCTTTCAATTATTTGCTCGCCACCATCAAAAACCAAATTTTGGGGAGATCTGATTGTCAATTTTTGAGTTGGATTTTTTAGCATTTGAGTGTTCTGGCTTTGATCAAAGCTTCTGTGATAATGACACAAAAGTACTGTTATTATTACTATTCAAGTTTGGAAAAAAATTAACAAACAAATCAATGGAGTGTAGGTTTCTGCAAAGAGTGGACTGTGAACGGAAGAAAACTGCTTGCTTTTTAATTAACTTCTTTCAAGTTTCTTACGTGCATACCATTGTGTTTAGATTTCACTTGTGTACTGAAATTTTTTTGTCTCTTTTAAACAAGTCAATATCTGCTTTACAAAGGGGTTTTAGTTTTAGACTTCAGTTTGGCCGAATATAATATAGGGTTTTCTTATGTTTCATGATTTATTAATCTTCGTTTGATTTGATTTTATATATTTATATAAAAAAAATTAGTATTATAAATTTAATTTATGTTTTAGGTTGAAATTAATTCATATGTCACGTTTCAAATATCACCAGCTTCTCATTACTAATAATGTAGAATTTAACGACTATCTTTAATGTAGAACATGGTGACTGTAAGGGGTCGAGTTTAAGATTTGAATTTTAAACCTTTTGAACCATTTTTAAAAAATTTACTAATTGAATCAATTAATATTAAAAAAATTCTATTTTATCGAGTTCATAAAATTATTTTAAAAAAAGGAAATGAATGATATTAAAGTTTTAGGTTATGTAATAATTATAAAAATTTAAATTTAATATAGTTTTCAGTTAATACTAAAATATATAC
Organism: Melia azedarach; assembly: GCA_028052125.1. NCBI lineage: Eukaryota > Viridiplantae > Streptophyta > Magnoliopsida > Sapindales > Meliaceae > Melia > Melia azedarach. The sequence continues at coordinate 945,612 of CM051398.1, read as the reverse complement.
ATATATATAAAAGAAAAAAAAATCAAAGACTAATGTTGCTTCGCTCCCAATTTGCTTTTGGAAAGGCTACGGGTATGGTGATATAGGGAGTGGGAAGTCATTGTCTGCTGGGGGCCACATGGTAAGATTTTGTGGAAAAGCAGACATGTAACAGAGCGACGGACAGGTGTCGAAAACGAATTTTGCCGCCTCTTCTGAAAACGAAACGAAAAAACCGAAAAAAGAAAAAGAAGAGTCACGCACTCTGCATGGATCTCTGTTACTCCTTTCCAATCACTGTTCGACACGTGTTCCTGTCGGGTCAAGTACGAGTCGTCGATTAGTCCTTTTCACGGGTGTGTGTTTTGTGTTGACACGAGACGGTGAAAGGCTGCAATCACATTACTGTTTGATATGAGAGGTTATTCTGTGCGGCTCTCGTTCATTCGTCGTGCCTGGACCCTCGTGCCCATAGCTGCCACGTGCTGTTGTATGATGTTCGATCAATGAATTTGGTTGAAGTTAATAATCAATATTCATTAATTCATATATTTAAATTGAATTAAGAGTGAATTCGGTTTGATTTTTCAGTATTATTTTTTAAATTATTTGTACCCTTTAATTGTTATCATAAAAATATTTTTATAAATTAAAAATATTAATTTTCTTTTATTTAAAAAAGTTTATAAAATTTAAATTTGTAGTTATAATAATTTTTAAACTTTTTAAAAAATTAAATTGTTTGAAATGTATTTATTATATTTTAAGTATTTTATTTTTTTATGTTATATAATTTTTATTAAAAAATAATTAATAAATTCTTTATTTGAAAATGCCCCGAATATTATGTCAACGGGAGTGTATAGGTGACGATGGACGTGAAGGGTAGAATAGAGTGTTTAAAAATGTTTGACAATTAAAATGGGGTCCACCGATATGTCAATCAATAAAGGTAGGGCCTACAACTTTATTTTTTATGTGCCCTCGTGAACTCTGAGTACACACACATGAACATTAAGAATTGGAATTTGATGGTGATGTGATGTGATGTGATATGATATGATATGATTTTGATACAAATTATTCTTCCTCATGATCTTAATCTTTTCACTGTTGTTCGCCTTTCAATTTAGGGCATTCGTGATTCATGCTTTTTTTTTTTTTTTTTCAATTTTACATTTACGAGTCATTTCCTTCTACTCTCGTAAAATAAAAAATAAAATATACAACAATAATATAATATTAACACATTAATTTATATAAAATAAAAAATTAAATATATTAATTATTAATTAATAAATTAACATTCAAAAATTAATTACGAATTTAAATTTAAATTCGAATTAAAATCACGGCATTTTAATTTTATCCTACAACAAGAGTTTAATATATTTTATAATTATTTAATTAAAAATAATTTTATTAAATAATACTTATTAATAAAAATATTATAATACAAAAATAAAATAAAATCTCTTTAATCTAAAAAAGTGATTAGTGTTGATAAATATTATAAAATAAATTAATATTTTTATTGTCTAATTTTATCATGTATATATGAATGCGCGCACGCGCAAAGACGTCATAATTTATTTTAACAGAGACATCCGTATATTTTTAAAATGTGAGCATACATATATTTATTAGCAATTAAATGTTAAAATTCAACATTGAATATTTAAGAATAGTAGAAAAATAAGTTGTAAATTTTAATGTTAATTGAATAATTAGTAAGTTGAGAGCAATATATTTTCTTAAAATAGTAATAACTTACCTCCAAAATACACCCTAATTTAACCAAACACCTCTTAACAAAAATTTAAGGTCTGTTAACTAAAACGTGTGGATATAATGAGCTGAAATTAAATGAATGAACAGAAAAATTGGATATAAATTTGTATTGGTTGCTCACCTTTTTGGATTCAATGTATGGCTTTGATTTGTTGCCAAATCAAATCAAATCAAAATTGGCGACAGATTTTAGACCAGCTGGGTAACATTTGTCTTCCATTCAAGAAAAATTTGGCCTTGGAGGAGCCCAGAAATCATGGATTCTTATCATTTTGTTTCTTCAATTTTTTTCACCAAATAATGATAATTATCATACGACCGAGATTCGAATCTCATATATATTTTCTTTTATATTATTTTAGAAAATTTTATCAGTGAAATTAATCAACAGTACCGTACATATTGTTTATAATTAAATTGGTTTACATTTAAGAAATATTATTGTAAGCACTGGTAATGTTCATTAAAATTTTCATGAAAAGCACTTTTTGAGAAAAGAGTTCCAAACAAACCCTAATCATATATCAATAGGATTTATTAATTATTAATAAGTTAAATAAGTTTGATTGAAATTAGCATATGTGGAGATGTTGAATGATTAGGAAAAAAAAATTAAGAAAAAAAGGTGAAAGAAGAAGAAGACAAAAAGGAAAAGCAATAAGCATTATTGTTAATTAAATTTGAATTGATTAATTAAAAAATTAACTCTTACTTAATTAAAGTTGCTTTTTTAATTAGCCTCCAGCTACTTCCTGCTGCACACTTGTTCTAAGCTTAAAATCCACTCAAGGAAAACTATATGAGAGAAATGTTTTGTTTTGTTTTGTTTGGTTTTGTTTATTAATTAATTAATTAATTAATTAATAAGCAAATACATATTTTTGTGTACCTACCATTATGTAAATTTATAATTCTTGATTGACAACCTTTACATGATATAAAAATTAATTATCAAACTTTTGATCAATGATAGATGAGTCATAGCATTCAATCATTTACACAATAATATATATATTCAATAAATCTTTTTATTAATTAGTTGCATATATATATATATATATACATAAATAATCTTCTAAATAAAACAATGATGTATATATAAAACGACGTAATTTTCACATATTTATAGTTGAATAATGACAAATGGCGCAAAATGGGGTCAACGAACTAGGGTTTTTTTTATCATACACAACAAAGCATGGATAAATTTCTCATATTTTTTTAATTGTTTTTAAAGATTTTTCAATTTCAAAATATTTATAATTTAATCAATTATCTTTCTTTTCTTTTTTTCAATTTTTTAAATATATCTCGATTATTTTAAGAGGAGGGATGAGCTGGGAGAGCATATTGAGACTTGGGTCGAGCAAGATCCCATTTCAAAAACTATATGATTATTGAAGAATAAAACAAGAAACTGACAAAACAAAAACCATTTTTTAATTTTACCCATTTATATTAATTAATTATTTATTTATTTATTTAGGGAATACAATAACTCATCGAAAACATGAACAAACAGAGAGACAATGTACCTCCATAAGTTCCCGTATATATATATATATATATTTATTTTATGGCACTGAATATTGTATACATTTGTGATAGTGAAATCTTCATATTTTTAATTAATTTGTGTCATTGTTGATGATTCATATACACATACATACATACATATATATATATATATATATATATTAATTATTTGATAAAATTGAATATATAAATCAAACTCAATCAAGACGTACAGATTTACAGTTTATCTTTCATCTGTCATTTTCTAAATGATATATTTATTTATTTTATTACAAAAATAACTCAAGTGTTAATTATAATTTTGTTATACCTACTACTTTTTTTTTTTTATCTATAATTTATATTATTACGAAGATTTATTAAGTTTTAACTATAATTATGTTACACCTATACCATTTTTCTTTAAAAAATATATATATGTAGTGTGAAGGGAACAAATAAGTTTACACTAGTTAAGTCAATCAAAATCAAAAGCATAATTGAGGCTAGTAAAAAAGTCACGGAATTTAAAATTAATTATACGTAATTAATACTTGAATTGGGAGTAATAATAATAATGGGGGGTCAAATAATTCAGTTAAAGGACCATAGATTATATATAAACTTAATTAAGTTTGATGATGACATAGAAGTCAACCAAAGTGTATCTTTATCTACCATCTTAGTCACGACTGATAATTACATCAATTATAACAACCTTGACAATGATGACTAATTACCACACACTACTATGTTAATAATAATTATTATTATTACTACATCATCCTTAATGCCCATTGGTTAATTATGATTAGAATTCTATATAAAAAAATTGAATTTTTTTATATAGAATTCTAAGTTACAACACTTACATTCCAATTATGATTAGTATAATAATATGAACGTCAAGGTTAGTCTATAATACAAAAATCATTATTTATTACATATTTTAGTTTATACTATATGTTTTGATTTCCTGAAAAATGTTAAATGTATGCATATCTCAAAATTTAAAAAATTTAATCAAAGTTTTGATGGGAAAATTTAATGATCCTAAAATTGCAGTCGGTGTATTACAATTTTACCTAAAACATAAAATCATGATTAAAATGAGAAAGAAAGAAAAAAAAAAAAAGGAGAATTATAAAGGTCAAATTAGGCAGCCTATAGTAATAGAAAACCTAGAAATTGAAAATATATGTAGCCATCATCACCTATATTATATATGTATATATACACCATATGATCTAAATTTAAATTCTTAATTTATTTGAAGCAACATGCAAAATTGTCAGAAATTTCAGCTACCTATAAATAAATAAACAATTAATTAATTGACAATTAAGAATTGATAATGAAATGTAAGAAAAATGAAATACAAAAATAAAATATGATAAATAGTAGCTTGCTTTTAGCCATGACTGTTCGCAAATTTAATCAATGAATCAATCATATCACTGTAAATGTAGAAAGCTGTGAAAAGCTCTACTGCCCATCACGTAAAATTTAAATATATACACGTAAGGGATAATAACATACGAGTTCCTAATATTTAAGTTTTCATAGACAAGGTTATAATATTTTTACTTATAACACAAAAGTCCTCTACCCTTAATGAAATAACAGATACCGTATAACACTGAATTTCGACGGTCACATTAGTATCTTATATATAACTTAATAATATTTTAGTCATTGTGATAGTAGTTAAATATTTGAGAATTAATATTTGGTCCGGTAATATTTACTTCATTTGCTTAACCTAAGATCAAGAATTCAATTATTCTTATTCTCATAAGTTTATAGAAATATATTTCTTCATAAATTAGAGTTAATATCTCTTTATATGAGAATTTATTTTAAATTGAGTTTGATTACAAGAAATTTCAATTGACTTCTAATTAATATGTTACTATTAAGAAAAGAAAAAAAATTAAGGATCTATTTGTGTTGAAATAGACTAACTATACATGTTCTTAGAATTCACCTCTTAATGTCAAAATCATAGGTAGTGATGGTTAATTTTTTGACAAATGTGTTAGCACTAAAAGATAAAAGAGAAAAAACAAATTAGGGACCTTTTTGTTACAAGTAGACCAAATGTGTTTTCTATTTGCTACAATATAAAAATGAAGGGATTCGGATGTTATTGTCCAATCGATATATACATCATGCTCGCTCACTACGATGTTAGCTTTATTTATTTATTTTTTCTCATTTTTCATATTTTTTTGGCTGGTTACTTTATGAAAGAAGGGGAAAGGTGATTATGGGGATTAAAAAAAAAGGATTAAATTTTATCAGAAAATTATTATTTAAAATCAAATAGACAATAAAGAAAGAAAAGATTTTTCTGGGGGTTGTAAGAAGAAAACAAAGGAAAAGACAGAAAGTGTAACATCATGAATTAGCCGTAGGGTTTGTGGTTTATGTGTTTTCTCTTTGTGTTTCAGCTCACTTCCTTTCTCCAGGATTATTATTTTTATTAACAGATTCCCTTCTCATCCACATCTGCGTCTCTCTCTCTCTCTCTCTCTCTCTCTCTCTTTCTCTTTCTCTCTGGGTTTGATTTGTTTTCTGTGTGTTTTTTTTTTGTTCATATTTGTACGTTTATTGTTGGATTTTCCTGGTATTTGGAAGCAAGAGGTATACGCATCTACTGGCTAACACTAAGGTTTGTTTGTTCAACACATGAAGAAGAAAAGTGCTTTTGCTTCAGCTTCTAGCTAGAGTTCTAATTTGTTAATTTGTTTTCTTATTCAGAAAAACAAAATATTGTCTCTTTCTGTTGAAACCAAACACCATCTGATATATGAGAATTATTGAGATATAATCAACTTCTGCTTCTGCTTTCTTTGTTTTCTTATTATTCTTTAATCTATTTCTGCTTCTACTTTTCACTTTTGAATCATTTTTGTCTTTAGATCTCCTCATGAACATATCCTTCTAGCCAAAAACCGGACAAGATCTACCACAAGAAAAGATGATGAAAGGATTGATATTTCAGCAACAACAGCAACAAGTTTTGGAAGAAAACATGTCGAATTTGACTTCTCAATCTGGTACTGAAGCAAGTGTTTCTTCAGGAAATATTAGAGCTGAAACTGCTGCCAACAACTTTTCTCATCAACAACAATTTTTCGCTTCTCCACCTCAACCTCCACCGAAAAAGAAAAGAAATCTTCCAGGCAATCCAGGTAAATTTTCTTTCTTTTCTTTAATGAATCTGTATCTGGGTGGTTATTATTATTATTATTTAAGAAAAAAAATTATGGTTTGGTTTATGTGATTATTTTGGGTTCTGAATCAGACCCAGAAGCAGAAGTGATAGCTTTATCGCCGAAAACACTTATGGCAACAAACAGATTTGTGTGCGAAATCTGCAACAAAGGGTTTCAAAGAGACCAAAATCTTCAGCTTCACAGAAGAGGACATAATTTACCATGGAAATTGAAGCAAAGAACAAACAAAGAGGTGAGGAAGAAAGTGTATGTATGTCCAGAGCCCAGCTGTGTACATCACGACCCATCAAGAGCTTTAGGAGACTTAACAGGAATCAAGAAGCACTTTTGTAGGAAGCACGGTGAGAAGAAGTGGAAATGCGATAAGTGTTCAAAGAGGTATGCAGTTCAATCAGATTGGAAAGCTCACTCCAAGACTTGTGGCACGAGAGAGTACAGATGTGACTGTGGAACCCTTTTCTCAAGGTAATACCTATTTAATTATCTAATTAAATTCCAAAAGCGCTTTTGAGAACATACATACATAGATTCTAATAAAATCTTCATTTATTGAGAGAGAGAGAGAGAAGGGAGAAATTAGACAAATGGAATGTCTCTTCAGTTTAATTACATGTTATTCTTCACATTCATGAATTTATTACAAACACACCTGGCTTTATTCAGCTAGCTAGAAGTACTTGTGCAGTTCTACTTTGATACCCTAGAGAGAGAGAGAGAGAGAGAGAGAGAAGCGAATAATGCTTGGAATCGATAAATTTAATTGAACGAGCTTATGTGGACAATTTGTCCTTAGCCTCCTCAAGTGAAAGAGAAAAAGAAAAAATGGACTCGGAAGCAAAAGTTGAAGTGAGAAGGAAGTCAAATATTTCTGGCATTGTCATGGAAGCACTTTATGACGGTTTTGCTTTTGTTTTCTTGTGTTCTGAAACTGTTTTTTTCTTTTTTGTAATTTGTATTTTTTCTCAGGAGGGATAGTTTCATTACCCACAGAGCTTTTTGTGATGCATTAGCTGAAGAAAGTGCAAGAGCAATCTCAGGAACAAATAATCCAAATTTAAGTGCTGCTTCTGCAGCAGCTGGTAATTCTTCGCATATAAGTTTACAAATTCCTCAATTTAGTCCCCAAGATTTTCATGCATTTTCCATGAAAAAAGAAGAGCAAAATTTTGGATTAAGACAAGCTGATCATCAATTAATTCCACCATGGCTTTCAACCCAACAGCCAATTCTAGGAGCTGGTCCTGGCCCACCACCATCATCATCACAAACCGTTGATCTTTCATCATCGTCATCATCAATTTTCAACACAAGATTAGACCAATTTACACATCAAAACCCTAACCCTAATAATCTTGGACCCACGATTCCTCCTCCTCCTCATCCTTTCCAGCAAACAACAATTGCTTCCCCACACATGTCAGCTACTGCATTGCTGCAAAAAGCAGCTCAAATGGGAGCAACAATGAGCACCAGCAAAACTAGTAATACTACTGGTTCATCTTCGTCATCATCATCTCATGCTTTCATGATCAGACCCCACCAACAAGCTCACGTGTCTGCACCACCAGCACCAGCAGCTGATTATTCTGGCAACAATACAACAACAAAAACAGTGGCAACAACACCACCACCACCAACAACAATAGCTGGTTTTGGTCTGAATTTGTCTTCACGTGAAGGATTCATTCATGGCTTGACTTCTTTTGGGAATAAAGCTGCCGCCGCTGCTGCTATTCCTTCTGCATCATCTGCTTCTGCTTCCGCAGGCTCAGGTGTGCTTCTTCAAGAAATGATGAACTCTTTCTCGACTGGGTATGGCGCAAACTCTTCATTTGATGAAACTTTTGGTGGGATTTTGAATTCAAAAAAAGATACAACAACAAGTCATAGCAGAAATGGTCATTTAAACCAAGAAATCAACAATGGTGAAGAATTGACAAGAGACTTCTTAGGGCTCGGAGCTTTTTCGCAAACTGATATTCTCAACATTGCTGCTCTTGGAAATTGCATCAATACTGAACAACAACAACAACAAAATCATTCTCAAAAACCTTGGCAAGGTTAGCAGCTCATCAGATCGATCCATCGATCATGAATATGATCAGGTTTTTATTTTTTTTAGTTTATATATTTCTAGTTTCCTTAATTTTTCCCTTTTTCTAAACCTTCCAAAATGGAAGTGTGATCACGATATTTCAATACCTTCTGTAGTTATATTCCATCAACAACTTTCCCTTTTCCGTTCCTTTTTTTTATGTTATTTTTCCTTCATTCTACTGCCTTATTCGCATATAATAAGAACCCTAGGTTATTTTCTATTAAGCAGTACGATACTCAGAAATAAGCGACTTAAGAAAGAAGCACTTTCATTAGAAGCACTTTTCGGATTCTTTGCTTTTCTCATATATATATTGTGGAGGACAACATTTTGTGCATCACATGTGATCTAATATTTTTTGCATGAAATACATACATAAATACAGAATATGTGATATGTGGACCACTATTGTGTTTTAATACGATTATGTATAATTAAGCAAACTACATATAATGCGGCAATAAAATTTTTTCATTACGTTTAATTTGTAATTCAGACAATAATTTAAATTTCATATATATATATATATATGATAATTTTGTTTCTAAAGATATATAATCCTAAAATTAAGTTATTTGAAGCTCAAAAATAATAAAAGTATCTCCCTAACTTGTATATATTAATTATTATTTTTGTGAGTACTGTTATCCGATTGATAAATTTTTTTAAAAGATGTAATTAAGAGATTTGTGGCTGGAATTTCACTTACATGTATATATATTTATGTAATATTTTTATTTTAAAAAACACCTTTTCTTTAATATGAATTGATATATATATATATATATATTACCCTCTTGGCAAATTGTTTTCTACCATATATAGAATAAGACAAAATTTCACCTTTCTTATCATGCAAATTAATATATCTTTCATTTTTCCTCTCTTTAGCTTAGAAATTTATTTGTAAATAAATTTGAATATGCGAATATAAAATAAATAAATAAATAATGGTAATATATTAAAGGGTATGTGATTTAGATATAAATGGGCACAATTAAGCGAGAGCATTGGATTCTGCACTTAAAAAGATCCGTATAAATATTAAATTTGCATATAAAATTGTGCTAGCAAGATAGAGATGTACCGAATGCAAAATATTATTTTATATTCATTAATATATAATTATATGTAAATCACAAAAAGCGATATATATATATATATATATATATATATATAGACGATGTTTGACGCCTAATTTTGGTGCAAGTGGGATTCAATCCCGAGGGAAGATCACTCTACATGTATATTTTAAATACTATTTTTTTTATATTGAAGTTTTAATAATATATATATATCCTTGTGATGAATGGGATATTGGTAATATAATTTTGTTTTCTTAATACTAGAAGATGCATGTAATTATATCATTAGGGTTCATTGTGAGTTACTATATTTCACATGTAATCATTAAATATATATATTTGATTTAGTGCATGGTTTGACATTAAATTATACCAAAGATCGTGAATAAATGCGTATATATAATAGAGATATTTGAACTGAAAAATATATAATAAAACTTATAAGTTTATATAAATTTCATGAAAAAAGAAAAGTTAGAAGGTTGAAATTAAGGTTGGATATATTTAGAGAGAGAAGGAGAAAGTGAGAGTAATGAAATAGGGAATGATATGTATAACCAAGTAAGGTATATGATTAGGCCATGATCGTAAGAAAAAGTTAGCTTGGTCAGTGAAAACTTTATAAATTAACACAAGGATATGATATATATATTGGTTGTGATCACAAAGATATATGCAAGATAGATAATGCCTATGGATATATGAATATCCCCAAGATTAAGATTGTTGCTTGCTATAATATTATTATTGTGCATGTTGGGTCAATTCTTTTTATTTTATAAAAAAATTAAAATATGATGCAAGTAATTAATGTTTTGTGTATATGTATATATGATGTAGTTTGAAAGTGGTAAGCCAATTACACCAACACAAAGATTCCTCTGCAATTCCACTTCTCCCCTTTACAGAGAAACAGACCAAAGAATATATGACTTGCTTGCTTGCTTGTAACCCATATACATATATATATTCATGTTCATGCATGCATGGTGTATTATTTGGGAATTGTACACATGCTTTTGTTGTATACTTCATAAAAGGGTTCTCACAGTGTGACATGTTTGGGCACTTTATAGTATATGCATGCGTAGCTGGTAACATTATCGGATCAATATATAATATATGTAACTGATAACATATTATTTTGATTTTCTATATTATACAATTGATGTATAACTACTCTACTCTTAGTCTTATATTGTAAATTATTTATATGATCCTTTCTTTGATAAATTATTTTTCAAATACGAATTTGGTGTAAATTAAAAGCTTATGTTTTTTAAGTGATGTTGATTTGCATCAAATTCCTATCTTATAAAATATACGAAATGGTCTTGTTGATTATATATATTTGAATTAATAATTGCATATAGTTCAAATGATCTGATGGTTCTATCTGAAATTAATTAAATACAATCTCATATACTTACAGACATACACATAAAAAAAAGAGGAAACATAATTAAAGAAGCTGATTAGCTAATTTACTCGTATGATTAGGGATGGGAGAGCTAGAGTAATAAAGCACAAGCACATTTCCCCAAAACCCAGATACTTTTTCCTGATTTCTGAAGCTTTGTTGGGTGCTTTTTGTCTCCTGATAATAACCCACTAATTTTTTTTATAAAAAAAACAGAAATTATGGTGGTATCTCAAAAAAGCTGCCGTCATCATCATCATCATCCTCAAAACAAGCTTTAGGGTTAGGGTGAGGATTAGGGTTTTGTTTTTCTTTTTTACGTATTTTGATGGTGGGCATAGCTAAAACTAGTTGACTTGTCATTGTAAAAGATTCTCGCCCTTTGTGTTAATAGGAATAATAATAGTTTCTGTCTGTGTCCCCTCTCCTATTCTACAGTCCCTCTTTTTCTTTGACTTAGTAGCATTTCTACTCTCAATAACATTTTAGATCTTCCCCACATATTCTCTCTTTTGCTTTCTTGTTTACTTCTTTTTTGTAACTTTCAGGCTGTGAATGATGGTGATTTTTTCTCGAGGAAATTTATTAACTTTCCATGAAAACTTGTAAGTTTGGATATTGTACTTAATATTGCTTATGGATAAACTTTATTTCCAAAATTATACTTTTTCTTGATCGGAAGTGTGGTGGGCTTGCAACTTACGATAATAAATGAAAGATATTATTAAAAAATAAAATATTTAATTTTTTTTTATGTGTTTAATTATTTAAATTTTAAATTTAATTAAATATTAAGATATAAATTAAAAAAATAAATGATAGACAAATAAACAAACCTTTATTTTATAACAAATGACATGACGTCTATGGTGGATATGATTTGGGCTTCCATAGAAAATGAAAGCCAGTCCATTAGAAAAGCCCACCTTATATAGTCTTTTGTAGTGGATATGCTTTGGGCCTATAACAAAATAAAAGCCCAATAAAATGAACTAGCAAAGCCTACCCTTAGCAGTCTTTTTCCAAATCTTTGCTTGAGGAGAAATAAATGTCCTTTTTTTCCGAAAAAAAAAAATTAAAGAATTCTCTCTTACCTAACACAATGATTTGGTGCCTTTGCTTCTAAAATTAGAGATCAGATCAATCCACAGAAGAAAGCAAAATGATGGGAATATCCTTTTTATTTAATTAAAAAAATAAATTTTGTTCATAAAAAATTATTTATTCACAGGATGAAAAGCAAACCATTTTTTTAACAATAAATACATATTGATTTAAATAATAATGTCTACTAAAATAGTATAAGAGATTTTTAATTTTCCAACTGGTGTCAAAATTGAGATAGAATTTGTTTTATATTAGTAGAAATTTGACTAAAATAGAACAAAAAGGATTATGTATTTATTATTTATTATTCCATCCTCGATTTCATTCTTATCAAAACATAAATGACATGCACAAAGTTTGAGATTTGAGATTTAAATTGTACTGGGATTAATTTATACTTAATTTGTAATATTTTTAAAATTACAACTGAAATTTTTTTTATCAAAAATCTCTAGTTGAATCACATAAACTTTGTTTATTTTGTAAATTAAAATTTGAATAAAATTATTCACATATTTAAAAGGTATTTTTTTAATTCATGTTTGAAAAATTATTAAAAATAAATTAAAAAATTTAATTTAAATTTAAATAAATAAATATTTTATTTATTATTAATAATTTTAAGTTATTATTTATTATTTATATATATCAATAATTTACAATATATCTATTTTAAAAAATCTGTTTTTATTTTTTATTTTTATAAAAATAAATAATTTAATATTTATATTTAAACTAGTCAGAAAACTAACCTTTCATAAAATAGGGGGTGAATAAAAGTTATGACATAGGAGTCTACGAGGTCTTATAATTTCTCAATTAGGCTATAATTAGTAGAAGTATTTGTAGTTAAAAATATACACATTAATCTCACGTTATGGCACTTAAAATTCAACACTATATAGGCGCGCATTGGTTAACACAGTTAGTAGATTCGGCTTGTGACCTATTTGATATAAATGGATGAATTATATGTTTACTTTAAGAATGTAAGAAAATGGGGACTTGAATGTTATTGTTTATTTATTATGAGAAACAGAGATTCCGACAATCTTGAAATACTTTTTCAAATCCAATGCAAAAACACGTTTCCCGATTCCAAGACGAAGTCTTTTCTTTCTCCTCCGAGCACAAATGAGCAGCACTACTGCTGCTGCCACGGCGAGAGAGTCAACGACGACGAAAGTCAAACCGAAGTTTTCCACGATGTCCAGAATGCGGCAGCGGAGTACTAGAACGACGGTGTTTTTTACCGTTTTGATTTCTCTTCTGGCTTTCGGCGGCTTGGTCCCTGTCTTCGCTCCTCTTCCTTCTCTCCGCAATCTTCCACGTCATCGTCACCGGCACAAGCATGTAACGAGTTTCTCTCTCTATATGTATAGTTGTTATGTTATGTATGTGTTTGTTGATCAGTTTCTGTAAAGGATTAAAGTTGAGGAAATGGTAGTTGAATTTTGTTTCAATATTTGTTTTTTAATTAGAATTTCGAATATCTTGTTCAATGTTGAATTGTTAGGAGCTTAAAAAGTGAATTTTGATAATTTTGGTGGTAATTTCTTTTGTTTTAAGAGTGAAAGTTAAATTTTGTTTAACTGTATTACCAGATGAATGATAAAAAATTTAAGGATGCTACAAGCTTACAGAATGAAATTTGAGAATATTGTGACAAGTTCTTATGTTTTAACAGTTCGAGATTTCTTTTTTTCTTTTTAATTTTGTGTGAGATTTTGTTGTAATGTATTATCAGATAAACGATAGAAAATTTGAGATTGATGACGACAAGTTTTGGAAAGATGGTAAGCCATTTCAGATTATTGGTGGCGACGTGCATTATTTCCGGATTCTTCCTGAGGTATTTATTCATTTTTTTTCTCTAAAGCAGTGGCATTTTCTTTTTCTTTTTTTTTCCTTGAAATGAAACTGTCATGTTGGAAATTGGGGTTGTTTCTTGCTGCATGTTTTGGTGGATGTAATGATCATCTGCATAAAATTTGGTGTCTTTTATGAATGCAGTATTGGAAAGATAGGCTTTTGAGAGCAAAGGCTTTGGGCTTGAATGCCATTCAAGTTTATGTTCCATGGAATCTGCATGAACCGAAACCTGGCAAGCTGGTTTTTGAAGGTATTTCTGATCTTGTATCATTTCTCAAACTATGTCAGAAGCTGGATTTGCTTGTTATGCTTCGACCTGGCCCTTATATATGTGGAGGTCAGTCTTACAATTTCAAATCTTCTGTCAGTAATGTTTTTCCTTTTTTTTTTTGGGTTCTTGTTGTTGCCGTTTGTATTGATGATGAGAACTGTTTCCCCTGAAGATATCCTTTTGTTGCAGAGTGGGATTTGGGGGGCTTTCCTGCTTGGTTGCTTGCCATAAAACCGGCCCTTAAACTAAGGTCATCGGATCATGCTTACCTTCAACAGGTATTATATTTGTGATTTAGCTTTTAGCAGAGCCTGTTTAACTGCTGTTTCAACTTTAACTGCCATTGATTCACTGTGAGGTACCTTAATGTGCCTGTATGCAAAATAAAAAATGTTGTAGGTGGAAAGATGGTGGGGAGTTCTACTTCCAAAAATAGCTCCTCTTCTTTACAAAAATGGAGGCTCAATTGTAATGATTCAGGTATGTTGTGACTTTACTTATTTCTTAATCAGAATCACAGCTGTTAATGCATATCCTTCTTAAGGGTAAAAGAAAGCTATTGTCACACTTGGCCCAGGGGAAAGTACAATTCCTCTAGATTTTCGGTCCTGTCTAACTTCATTGCAAACCTCCATTCTCCTTACATTCCCCCTTTTCCTTCTAAACTTCCCTTCTAGCAAACAGAGTGTTCATATGATAAGTTCAGCACCAAATTCTCTAGCTTCAGGTGTTAATGTGAATTGATATTATTTTCACAGATTGAAAATGAATTTGGTTCATATGGAGATGATAAAGCCTATCTTCATCACCTCGTGACATTGGCCAGAGCACACCTCGGGGAAGATGTAGTTTTGTAAGAAAATTTTCTGCTCGTCATTCCGTATTTTCTGGTAATTGCATTAGGGTTATTATTTGATATGAAAGTTAGCCTTGTTTCAACTAAGTGGGTTTAACTAAACTTTCTTTTGGCTGCTCTACTCATGGCCACATGGTTGTCTAAATTATATGTTATCGTCATCTGATTATCTACCCTTTCCTTGATTTTTGATTGTTTTCAGGTATACTACAGATGGAGGGGCTAAGGAAACCCTTGAGAAAGGAACCATCCGTGGAGATGCCGTCTTTTCTGGTAAGTTGAGCATAATGTACTGTAATTTTTTAGGTCTCAGGGAGATAGATACTCTTTTAGACACAGGAATTGAAAATATCACTCTATAGCATGTGTTTCCTACAACTTTTGTTCTCTTCTTCAATTATTTATACGTACAAGATGTTCTTCTTTGCATAGGAGGAATATATTGTTGATTTTGTCTATAACCTAATTTGTGATTTGTAGCTGTTGACTTCTCTACTGGTGACGAGCCATGGCCTATATTTAAGTTACAAAGGAAGTACAATGCCCCAGGAAAATCACCACCACTTTGTTCGTAAGTGTCATGTAATTTTTGTCCTGATCAATGTCTTGTTGCTGATAATGCTCGTTATCTCAGGGAATTTTACACAGGATGGCTTACACACTGGGGAGAGAAGATTGCAAGTACTGATGCTGATTTTACAGCAGCTTACCTAGAAAAAATTTTGTCACGAAATGGTTCTGCTGTGCTATATGTATGTACTTTGATTACCAGTTTTTAGCTGTTACGAAGAAATTGTTTGTATGGTGATGTTCTGAAATCGGGGACTTTCCAAATTCCAGATGGCACATGGTGGGACAAACTTTGGGTTTTACAATGGAGCAAATACTGATAAAATAGATGAGTCTACTTACAAGCCTGATCTCACTTCCTATGATTATGTGAGGACAATGTTGATTTGCTTATCAAGAAAACTAGATTGGTTGTATGCACCAAACTGGTAGTCTAATACCCTGTTATCCCAGGATGCACCAATTAAGGAATCTGGTGATGTGTATAACCCAAAGTTTAAAGGTATAATTTTATTTTTGTGTTTCCTATGTAGCTGGGTTAAGGCCTTTTTTCCTTTTATTTTGAAAGTAATGCTTTCACAGAATTCTGCTGACAACTGACTGTTCTCCCTTCAGCAATTAGGAGGGTCATTGCAAAATATAGTGCAGCATCACTTCCTTCAGTTCCTCCTGACAATGAAAAAGCTGGATATGGACCTATTCAGTTACAGAAAACAGCATTGTTGTTTGATTTACTTGATATGATGAATCCTGCAGACGTAGTAGAATCTGAAAACCCAATTTCAATGGAGTCTGTGGGTCAGGTGTGTAAGCATCAACAGTCTCACTACCAAGTTTCATTTTTCAGCATTTGATAACAATCACAGATTGCTGAATACTATGTGCCACATTTGGATTATTTTTTTGTCCAGATGTTTGGATTTCTATTGTATGTTTCTGAATATTCTGGAAAGGACAACAGAAGCAGTCTGCTCATACCAAAGGTGTTGTTGTATTGATATCCTTTATTGCATATTTGAGCCAGCTAATTGTTATTTCAGTGTTTTATTGTGTTAAGTTACCCTGTCATTATTAGTTTCTGTATTTACTTATGGTGATTCACAGAAACTTAGTTTAAGAATTGTGCTCGCAGGTGCATGACAGAGCTCAAGTGTTTATATCATGTCCATCTGAAGATAAAAGGGGAAGGCCAACATATATTGGAACCATTGAAAGATGGTCGAATCAAGCACTCAGCCTCCCGAATTCTAGATGTATCTCTAACATCAGCTTATTTATTTTGGTAACTGGCTGTCATTCTCTTTCATTGAAAAATTGACAATAGTATTTCTTTTCATTCCAATTAATATATTTCTGTCTTACAGGTTGAAAACATGGGCCGTGTAAATTATGGGCCATTCTTATTTGATGAGAAGGTACGAATGTACAGTTACTTGTAAAGCATAAGATTTAATGTTTCTTTCTCAGTCGTTTAGTGACATTTAGATCCTATCAATTCAACTTCTCTCATTGCCATTCATATAAGCATTATAAACTTTAATTTTTTAATGTAAGGAGCACAATCAAGCAGATTGAACTCCTAGTTCTTTACAGCTGGTTTTTCTGGATTGTAGGGCATCTTGTCCTCGGTTTATTTAGATGGGAAAGTTCAGTGCGGATGGAAAATGATTTCGATTCCTTTTCACAACCTGAATGAGGTGCCAAATATCGGTCTCATCCGTCAGGTTGCATATTCTGGACTGATTAAAACATCAGCCCGCAAAAAGTTACAACATAACTCAGGTACATCTTTAGATTGTAGCATATTTATTGCGTTGTTTTCTCTCTCATTTTTGGTTGTGGCCAACTTAGACTCTTTGCTCATTTGTTTGTCTGGTTGCAAGCACCCCAAGGATATAATTTATGTATTGCATTCCTTCTGCAGAGAATATTACAAAGGAACCTGCATTCTATGCTGGAAGTTTCTCTATTGACAGCATAGACCATGTTAAAGATACATACTTATCATTCAGTGGTTGGGGTAAAGGGATTGCATTTGTCAATGATTTCAACATAGGAAGATATTGGCCGGTAAATATTTTCTTCTAATTAAATGTATTAAATGGTTTATGTCTTTTCCGCTGAGAATCTATAATCGGCCATTTTTGCAGTCTGTTGGACCGCAATGTAACCTTTACTGCCCAGCTCCAATCCTTCGACATGGGGAAAATATCGTGGTACAGATTGCTTAAATATCCTCTTTTTCTTGGCTTATTTTGCTTCTTATATTTTCAAATCAGGCTCCTTCACAGCTGTTTATATCTTTTACATTTCTCTCTTCGCAGGTCATATTTGAGTTAGAATCTCCAAGCCCGGAGCTTGTTGTACATTCAGTTGATCAGCCAGATTTCACGTGTGGTTCAAGTAAATTGAACGTGCATCAGTTTTAACTCTTGATAAGATTGAAAGAGTTGATTTATACAGTTTACCTCCATTCTGGCAAATGTTAAAAACTGCTGAAAATCTTCCCTATCCTGGAATAGCAGCTTGCAGCGCAAACAAACTATTGCACTTCATTCTCCAGCAAAGAATATATGCCTGCACGAAGGATAATACTTGAAGTAGAAAGGAGAAGGCGTGGAAATGCTGAGCACAAAGCTCTGTATAATGTACTTTATGTCGGGATCTATATTTTTCAACACACAACTTACTAGTGTCGTATATTTCTGTCTTCTGTTTCCTTATCTGATATGAAAATGCCGTCGTCGTTGTTTAAATCTTGTCTCTCCAACAATTAACAAGTTTCCTGCTTGTATTGATGAATGTTAAGGCTACTCTCCCAGAAAGTACTTTCTGAAAACATTCCTAAAGAATGAGATGACCATAGAGAACAGGCCAGTTGATAATTTCGTGCCAGAAAAAGAACACAAAACGCTCATACCTCAAATGTTTTAGTAAAATCAGCACGTAAAAGGAAACCTGTTCAATAATATAAGATTGGCATACCTCAAATGTTTTAGTAAAATCAGCACGTAAAAGGAAACCTGTTCAATAATATAAGATTGGCATACCTCAAATGTTTTAGTAAAATCAGCACGAAAAAATAAACCTGTTCGATAACATAAGATTGACAAGATTGGATTCAACGAGAATCAACTGTCAATTTCTTTTATTTCAGCTTGTTTTGATGTTCATTTGTGTTTAATCTGCTCCCAATAAGCTTTCCAGAGAAATGCCAACTATGCTACAAATAGTATTGACTACAAAGCACAACAAAAACAGAAAAGCAAAAACCAAAAAAGAGTTATTTGGAAGGCTGCTTAGGTTCATCTTTTTGATCCTGGTTTGATTGGGTCATTGCCGCAGCTGCCATTGACATGGCTGCTGCTGCTGCCCCAAGCTTTGCCCCACCTGCTGCCTTCATTGCACCAGCTACTTTAGCAAAGACTGCAATTCCGCCTACTAGTGCAGCCCTCAAGGCAACTGTTGGTTTGATTGCCATATGTATACCTGTAATTTCCAATACAATCAACAGCTCAAACTATAAAGTCTCCAAATTACTAAAAAAAAAGTCAGATCATAATATATTGTAAATAATTGCCAGCAAACCAGCTGAGAAATATCAACAAGATGGGAAAGAAAATAAGTACTCAGGCTATCTTTCAATCTAATTTTTTTAGGAAAAAGAAGAATATAAAGATTCACTTATATAAATAAGTCTATATTTTAATCTTTTGGATGTGAATGCAATTTTCTTATTTATTTATTTTTTTCTTCAGTCAACAAAAAGATTCTGATTATCTCATAACAACAACAAAAGTTCCTTGACATAGATTGATACACGAAATTATTAGCAAGGATGCAAAGCTTGTCCATGTTTGGACCGTATGTTTGTTCATCTATGTGGCATTATATTTCATGAGTTCAGCCTCAAACGATCAGGAAGATTAAAATTTTTTGGCTCCAGAAAACAAACCAGTTAAGAAAGAAATAGAAGATTTGGCACATATTGTAAATAACATTCTATGAGAAGATTCTTAGCAAGTTCCTTCATCAACCTAAATGGTGCACATAGGTTCACACAAATACAAATTATCTGCCTTCTTAAAGCCTCAAACTTTTCGGAAAATATACAGCTAGGGATGCTGGATAAAATGAAATTCGGGCTATCTATCCTAGTGATCCTTTAACTCTAAACAAGCTTCTCCTAATCAGTAATCATCAATATCCTTAAGTCAATAACATAAAATAACTTTTATACTTTAGTTTTCTGAATACTACATGAGAACTACGCGATACATGCACAAAGTTATCTGCATCAGGCAAATAACCAAACATTCCAACTTTCAATGCCAAAGCTATCTCCTACTCAGAAAACATTGCAAAATAAAGCTTCATTCAATCAAAATCTCAGCTTCTGAAACTTATTATATACTACTTTCCTATGCGTTGTGCTGCTTAGATCCAAATATCCATAGGGTAAATGAAGTAACAAAGTGGTTTCCTTTTCCTTTAACATTCACAATGAAAGTACCCATACATAAGCATCAAAATAAAATTGTGATCACAGTACTCTTACTATCACAAGATCTCAATCAATACTTGAAATTTAGCCCAAAACAAATTCTGGTTCTAAATCAAATTTGTTTAAATCAATTCACTCGTGCAAATTTACTTATATTTGCATCCGAGAAAAACAGTCTTTTTCCTCTTTCTCTTAGTTATCTCCTTCCTGGTCTTGAAATCAATTGCATTCAGTCAAAAAACATTCAAACCAAGAGAAACACACCAACATATAGCAATAAACAGCACATAAAAACATTAGAAAGGAAACAAACAAAAAAAGGGCCCAGTGAAAAGAAAGGGAGAGAAGAAAACGAACCTAAGCCAGAAGTTTTGATACAATTTTTTGCTGAAACCGTAATTTGCAGAGTGAAAAGGAAGAAACTTTTAATTGTGAGATACCGTTTAAGCTTCTCCCGCGGAACTAAAATCGAGGTCTGTTAATGGCTATGGCTTTTGAGGAGAGACGAATGTGGAAGACTGTGTCGAAGAAAAAAAAACGACAACGTTTCACGGAGGTGACGTTTCTGCGTCCAGGCAAAAGATGCAACTGTTTGATAGAAGTAATTTTTACCGTTAGATTCGTAAACAGTGAACGGTGATGATCACGAATTATGTAATCTCATGGGTTTATCATTTAGCTCCTTAACGTTTCATAAATTTCTTAAATAAAACAAACCTTTTTATTTATATGAAATAAATATATAACCAATTAACCATGTTTTTCATAAATAATTTCTTTAAATTACTAACACGGTAGAAGCTCAAATGTTATTGCTCAATTATAAATTTCATCTGAGATAAAAAAAGACTTGGGCAGAACTTAAGCACTTGAAATTATATGAAACTTATATATAAGCTTTAGAGAGAAATTTATGCCCTTGGTAGAGCAAACAATTGAGGGGAAATTCTAAATTATGACGAGATAAAAAATTTAGAGCTATTATCTATAATTTATAATAGGATTTGATTACATTATGAATTTATTTTATATAAATAAATATAAATATATATTATTCATAAAACTCCTAAACTTTAGGGATCTAAATGTTATTATCCTGATAGCATGAACATTCTACCCAAATTTAAACGACGTCGTGGTATCCTTGCTCCTTGTTTCGCTTGTCTTCTCTACATACCCCTTTCATTTACTCAAAATCCTGCACAGCCGGCGATCGGAGAACAATGGATTCGTTTTCCGGGGCTGGATCCTGGAGCATGATCCCAACCATGCCGACCCACAACAACTCCCCTGCACACTCAAATCAAGACAATCTGTTCCTCTCCCCGCAACATCAACAACAATTCTACCAACAACCACCTCAATTTCCACAGCAGCAACAGTTTCAGACGCAGCAGCAGATTCCGCAACAGCAACAGCAACTTCAACAACAACAACCTCTGCAACAGCAACCTCGCACACTTCAACCCCAGCAGACTCAGCATCACCAGTCACTTGCTTCCCACTTCCACCTCTTACATGTATGTGTATATGCGTGTTTTTTTTTTTGGATTATTTTTTTAATTTGTGTTTTTTTGTTAAATTTTTTGAAACTGGGTTTGTTGTTCAGCTGGTTGAGAATTTGGCGGATGCTATTGAAAATGGAACCCGTGACCAGCACTCTGATGCATTGGTAGTTTTTCCTAATTTTTTTGCGTTTATTTATGCTGGTAATAGTTTGTTTTCCGTTTCTTTTTAATTTATATTTTTGAATTTTGGAAGGTTAATGAACTGAACAGTCACTTTGAGAAGTGTCAGCAGCTGTTGAATTCAATATCAGGATCACTGAATACTAAGGCAGTGGTAATATCTATCAACCCCACTTCATTTTTTATTTCTTGTTTTAGTTGAAAGATTGTGTAGTTTTATGATGCATTAAGAGTCAAGTTATCATGCATAATGTTGGCTCGAGTTCATTTGATTTGTCTAGTTAATTAAATTGCATGAATGTGCTTAAAGGTTATATCTTTTTGTTGAGGAAAAAAAAAAAAAGTTGTGTGTACTTCTTGTACTAATACTCTTATATAATCTCATGTTGGAATAATGGACATTTCAAGTTGCACATGAGAGGCATATGCTGCAAAAGATGTCCCATGTTGCAATACAAGCTTGTCAAAATATTTAAGGGTTGTGGAGGGAGAGGGCACTTTGTGGAGATACAATCTCAAGATTGGATTTTTAGCTCATTTAGGAATAGTTGGAGGTAGGTAAATAAACATAGATGGAAGTATTAAACAGGGGAGCTGAAATTAATTCTCCTTTTTGCTTTTCTTTGAGCATCCACATCAACGTTTTCTTTTGGTTGTTTAAAGCTCCTTAATATGATCTGGTGAATTTTTTAAATTGGATGTAGACAGTTGAGGGACAGAAGCGAAAGCTGGAAGAAAGTGAGCAACTACTTAGCCAACGGAGGTGTGTAATGCTTTTCTTGTTCTTTTGTTTGCATTAAAAGTGCTGTACTTGCAATGTACATGGGTTGTAATGTAACTGAATGTCAGGGAACTGATCAGCAAGTATAGGAACTCTGTGGAAGAGCTTGTCAAGTCAGAGCCGTAGTTGCTTGTCTGCATCTCAACCTGGGGTGAGAAAATCCACAATTACCTTTAGAATGATGGGAAACCAGGATCTTAATTTTTCTTTTTTTTTTTAATTCGGAGTGGAACTTTCAAACATGTTATTGGGAAAAAATTGAACTTTTGTGATCAAATTTGAGCAACATTGCCAATTCCACTTGTAACGACAGTTTTCCTATACTAGAAGTTCATTCGTCATCAGTCTTATATGAAGTATAGAGCATGCTCTTGAACTTGTTAGATTGACCTTGTCAGCTCTTACGTAAATTCTGACTTGACCGCTAATTTTGGATTGGAACTTCCTCTGGTGGCATATCTCCACCTATTTATATTTTTTAGGAACATCAATGCTGAAATGATTGTTGATACATTTCTGTTCCACTTTTCTTATTTGGACATGAAAAAACTCTCAAAAAAACGTCATCTACTCTCGATGTCTTGTGTGTATTGAAACAAGTTTTTGGATGTCGCCGTGTCAAACTTTTCTTGAGCTCTAATATCTGCCTTCAGAATTACCTTTATATGGAATCATAGGAAACTTCTGCTGATCACAGTCTAGTGATCGGGCTACTAGTATTTTCATCGATCTTACTGTCATCTTCGTACTCTTGAAACACTACCTTTCGATCATTAGACTTGCATATCTTGAATAAGCTTTTGATCATAAATTTCCCTTATTGATTTCAGGTTCAGTTTCAGTTGCAGTCAGCACAACTCCAGGTTCAAAGAGAAAACCAGGGTTTTTTCGGATTGTATAAGAACAACGCAATCTGTAATCAGTTCATTGAGTAAATTGCTACCCTGCTTTCCCTCCTCTTTTCATCAAATTGTATAACATTTCAGGCAATGAAATCAGTATGCATCTCCATTTACTCCAAGACATCTGCTGCCTTGATACCTAACATAGCTTCTGCTGTTAAATGAAGAATATCTCATCTTTGATCCAAGTGAAGCCCAAGACTACAAAACTCAACTCAAATATTTTGCTATATATTGTATAAAGTTAGTATATTTTGAAAAAGCAAAAAAGTAAGCAACTCAATAAATCAATAATAAACTTTACATATTTGGATATGATTTAACAGTTGTGAATGATTAATAGTCCAAACTATAAAATTATGAGGACAAATTATCATTAAAATGATTTTTTAAACAATTAAATATAATTTTCTTTTTTTAAGATTGCAAACATGTATTTTTCATTCTTTGAAAATTTATTTTTGAGCTATACATAAATAATTTAAACTTGTCACTTTTAGCAGTAAATAACCAACATTCAATTGTTTAAAAATAGCACTTAATATCATTTTACTTTTGCATACTTCTAAATAAGTCTTATCTCTCATTTAACATAGAAAATGCATTATCATTTAACCAATTTATGAGTTTCAAAAACTCCATTTCAGATTTCAAGGGTGTAAATGCAAACTTTTTAGTTTTTAACAGAATGTCAAAAACCCTATTTTTAGCCACAAATAAAATTCTAGAATAAATACAACCTACCAAAACAAACAAAAAAAAATCAATATTACCAAGTAAATATTTTTAAAAAAAAAAATATTTTTGTTTTTTGAATGAACTAATTTCTGTTAAGATCCCATCTAATCAAATTCATATATCTGTCTGTTGCTCCCTTCATTTCTCTCCATCTCTCATTTTCCCTCCTCCATTTTCTTCTCACCCAAACAAACTCTACCCGCATCATAGAAAGCAAAAACAACAAACTGCAATCCCTTCCCGCCGGCAACGCAGCCGAATTCTCAAACCCCTTCAAAGAAAATTATACAAACAACAACTTTTGCACCATCAAAAATGAGCAACATTCCGAGAATTGGTAGCAGCAATGGTGCAACAACAACTCAGGCTTGCGCTGCGTGTAAATACCAGCGCAGGAAATGCGCCCCTGACTGCATTCTCGCCCCTTATTTTCCTCATGATCGACAAAGACAATTCCTTAACGCTCATAAATTGTTTGGTGTCAGTAACATCACCAAAATCATCAAAACCCTCGACCCCCCGGAGAAAGACGAGGCCATGAGGACCATCATATTCCAGTCTGATGTTCGTGCAAGTGATCCTGTTGGCGGATGTTATAGAATTATAAGAGAACTCCAGCGTCAAATTGAGTATAATAAGGCTGAACTCGAGCTTGTTCTTCATCAGCTTGCTATTTGTCGGGCTCAGACTCAACAGCAGCCTCAAAATCCTCTTCAAATGCCGGAAACTGATGATTCTGTGTTGAGTTATGAGATTATGAACGCTGCTACTGAACCTTTGAATGTACAGAATTATACTTATAATGTTCAACCAACGCCTACGCCGCAGCAGCAGGATCAAGAGTTTGTTAATATTCAGAATCAGTTGCAGCAGGAGGAAGATGTTAATGCATGGGCCATGCAGGATCCGACGATTATATCTACGTTGAACGTTAATAACGATAATGACATTAGCAGTAATGATGATGTGAAGCCACAGTTTGTTGAGATTCCATATGAAAGACATGATGTTAAGTTCGAGCAAGATCAAGAAGGTCTAGTTGAAAGGAGGTTTGTGCCCTCCACGCAGTTGCTTATATCATCATAGATTTTATCTTAGTTCAAAATAAAATCTTGCAGAAAAAAAGATGATGTTGGAGATCAACAAGAGTTTGATGAGTTGATGATGGCATTTGAATGAATCTTTTGTGTTGTTGTTTGTTAATTTGATGATGCATTCTAAGTGTTAATATATGATCTCATTTTTTTATTGTTTTATTTCTGCATTTATTGATTTGTCAAGTTTTGTCTTCAGAAATTGATGAAAAAATTGATAATGCATTTAAGATCATGAATCTATATATATATAAAAAAAAATGGATAACATCATTAATTTTAGACTGAATTCTTACAAAATTCAGGAAAAAAAATCAATTTTATCATTTCTTCCTCAACACATCTCCTGCAGAACGAGATCATTATCGGGTACATAGCATTTGTAATCCATTTGAAGAGCTAATTCCTCAAGAATTTCGAGAACTTCCTTCAAATCCAGCTGCAAACTGTTTCCTGATGAGAACATATGAACTTTCTTCTTCACCTCAATCCAGCTCTGCCCAGCAACTTTCTTTAAACCCTTTGTTTTTGCAGACAGTCTCACCTTCGCAGAATCATCCCATCTCCCATTTGCAGCATATATGTTAGAGAGCAGCATATAGTTCCCGGTTGTCTCCGTGTCTAGGCCTAAAATTTGTGATGCCGTTGCTTCTGCAATGTCTGCATTTTTGTGCATCCGGCAAGAGTTCAAAAGAGCTCCCCACACATAAGCATTGGGTTCCATTGGCATGTTTTTCACAATGTCACTTGCCTCCTGCAACAACCCAGCACGACCAAGAAGATCCACCATGCAAGCATAGTGCTCCATCTGTGGTACAATCCTAAATTCACCAACCATCACATCAAAAAGCCTACGACCCTCCTTGACAAGCCCAGCATGACTACAAGCAGAAAGAACAGCGACAAAGGTGACCCCATCTGGTTTGATTCCAGCTTCAATCATCTCTTTAAAAGTTGCAAGAGCATTTGCACCAAGGCCATTCATTCCATACCCTGAAATCATCGAGTTCCACGAGATTAAATCTTTCCTGTTAATTTGCTCAAACACTAAACATCCTTCCTCAAGACATCCACACTTCATGTACATGTTAAGCAATCCATTCTGAACTAGAATGTTTTTGTTCATTG
This sequence comes from Melia azedarach, assembly GCA_028052125.1. Lineage (NCBI taxonomy): Eukaryota > Viridiplantae > Streptophyta > Magnoliopsida > Sapindales > Meliaceae > Melia > Melia azedarach. The sequence goes on along the minus strand of CM051398.1, from coordinate 918,971 downwards.
AGGCTCTAAGAACATGGCCATGGATTTCTCTACCAATATTCAGCGCTGCTGACTCTGCACAAACTGATAGAATGCTAGAAATTGTCACAGAATTGGGCACAACTTTGGCAAGCTGCATTTTACGAAAAAGATTCAAAGACTCCTTCCCTCGCCCATTGGAAGCGAAAGCACCAATTACAGCACTCCAACTTATCACATTAGGTCTCTCCATTGAACCACCATCTAATTTCTCCAACTGTGAAAATACTGCAAGTGCCTCATCACATAAACCAGCCTCTGCACACGATGTTATCAACGCGTTCCAACTCACTATATTCTTTTCCTCCATTTCAGAAAACAAATTCTGAGCCTGTTTTACATCTCCATGCTTACCATACAATGTTATGAGTGCATTCTTCACAAACAAGTAATCTTCAAACCCACCCTTAATAACATACCCATGAATCACTTCACCCTTTTCAACAGCAACTAAGTCAGCACAAACAGATAACACCACAGCAAGCACCTCAGCATTAGCACCAACCCCTCTCATCGTCATCATATCAAACAAATCCATAGTTTCTTCAAACCGCCCACATCGAGCATGGCTTGATAACAACGAAGTCCATGTCACAAGATTTGGCTCCAACCCTTCAAATTGCATTCTTTTAAACATCTCAAGAGCGCTATCACAATCATAGTTCAATGCAAAACCAGAAACCATCGTATTCCACGAAATATAATTCTTACCACGTACTTTATCAAACATTTTACGCGCATCATCCATCCGTCCCATTTTTGCATACATTCCAATCAATTCATTGACAATATGAACATTATCTCGAAAACCCATTTGCAGAACATGATTATGAACAAACTTGCCAAAATCAAAACTACCCATAAACTTACAAGCCCTTATAACCAGAGGAAAAGTAAACCCATCACCCAGAAGCCCCTGCTTCCGCATTTTAACATACAGTTTAACTGCACTTCTATACTCTCCATTCGACACATTTACTCTCAAGATAGAGTTCCAAACCAGAGAACTCGATTTACAATCAAATGAGATTGTTTCAAACACGTTTTGAGCATCAAAAACAAGCCTAAATCGTGCATACACCGATATAACCCGAGCCGCCACGAAAGCAGAAGTATTGGAGCGAGTGACGATGGCTTGAGCGTGTAACTGTTTGAGTTGGCGAATCGTTTTACATCGTTGAAGGAGAAGGTCGAAGAAATCGAGAGCATTGTAGTGCGTAATTGCAGAGAATGAACGACAGCGTTTTGATCGGAAGAAATGATGAGGTTGACGAAGAAGAAGCATACAGCAAGAGGATGAGAATCTAACCAAATTAACGGTTTAAATTTCTAACTCTATTATTATTTAAAATATTATAATTTTTAATTCTTAAATATTTTTTTAGAAATAAAAAAGTAAAAAACTATATGCTCTAATAATATTTACCTTAAACGCATTTCAATAATTGAACATTTAATTTTTTATATTTTTGTAAATTCTATTATGCTAATATAAATCAATTTTTGTAATATCTTTGTTTATCTCCCCTAAGAATATTTATCTTGAACACTTTTTATCCATAATTTAAACATTTTTTTTAATAAATTTTAGTATGTAATAAAAATCATATTCTCACTCATCATATACAAAGAATCCTTCAAACACTCATCAAAATTCGTTCAAGAATGAATTTTAACCTCTGACCAATTGTTTTGAACACCTATATTAGCTCACTTTCCATACAATGCAGACGGCTACACTTGGAAATTGTTAAAATACATTAAAATAAATAAATAAAAATCATCATATGATTCCATTTCGTTATTTTTTACTGTATAATGAGCTCATATCGTAGTTAATATAAACCATGTGGCATAAGAATTTCAAAATGTACATTAAGTGTTATTAACTTTTCCCTATCAAAATTCATTCCTATGCAAACTAAACTAAAATTTTTGCAGTTCTGGATCCAGCCAAGAAATGGTTCAGCAATGTTAATAATTCATATGCCTGCGGAGCTCAAATCGCTTGTAATTAGTAGCCCATGTTCATATTTGGCATGCGAGTTGGAGGCTTCTCGTCAGGATTCACCAGAACAGTAGCTTCGGTTGTTGTCAGCAGCAATGAAATGCTGCAAATTCACAAGCACGAGGATTCGGCTTAGCATATGCAAAAATATGTTTTTTCGTATGGAAGTTATAGCAAGGATTGTGGTTTTCATTTCACCTGGCAGCATCCGCTAAGGCAGTTCTGACGACTTTAAGAGGATCAACGATTCCGGTCTTCACCATGTCAACATATTCACCTGTTTTTGTACATGCAGAAGATAGGGAAAACAGTGTGTCACGCAAGAGAAAACTGAAGCAAGCTTCGTTACAAATTTATGAGGAATTTGAGAGGAAACAGAACCTTTAGCAGCATCAAAACCCAAGTTACAATCATCTTGTTCCAACAATTTGCCAATAATTGCAGAACCATCAAAACCGGCATTAGATGCTATTGTTAAAGCAGGTGCCTATAATAAACCAATATCAACCATCGGGAAATACAGGATTTACTATAAAACCATGAAAGATCTAAGAGATCTGGGTAAAACCTTCAGAGCATTTTGAATTATTTGTACACCTCTTTTCTGGTCTTCATTCTGAGTTTGAAGGTTCTCAAGAGCCTTTGTGGCATATAAGAAAGCAACGCCGCCACCTGAAAAACAATCATGCTGTCAGTATAAACAACAACTTGGTGTATAGACTTACAGAACACATAATATAGATGATGAAATTCAACTTACCAGGCACAATACCCTCTTCCACAGCTGCTCTTGTGGCATTTAAAGCATCTGTGACCCTATCTTTTCTTTCTCCAACTTCTACCTCACTAGCGCCTCCAACCTGCAAGAAGATAAGTATTTGTTTGTATATGATATACATGTCAATGCTAGAATTCCAAAAAAAAAAAAATGGTTTACCTTAAAAACAGCAACACCACCAGAAAGCTTTGAAAGTCGCTCCTGTGCTTTCTCTCTGTCAAACGCAGAAGTACTCTTCTCCATGGCCGTCCGTAGCTGTAAAAACATGCAGACTATCAGTATTTGTTATAAAATAATTTGCTTCCTTAACTGCCAACTTAAGAGAGACCAAATACAATTGAAAAATAATAAATATCCTAACAGTAATTGGCCAAAAGAAAATTTAAAAGGAAAATACAACTGAGATGGCTTAATAAAGTATCAGCATACCTCTTCACATCTCTCTTCAATCAACTTCTTATCTCCACCACCATGTAGAACAATTGTGTCATCAACGGAAACAGTAACCTGTCATAAATAATTAAATCATGTCAGTTGAGTCTACAAAAAAGTGCATATAAAACTTACAGTCAGCTTTCATGTATGGACCTTTTTTGCAGTACCAAGCATTTCAACTTTGACCTTATCAAGAGTTAGACCACGATCCTCAGAGATAACCTACATGTGAACAGTTGACCATACCATTATAACCATCAGCAAAGGGAGGGAGAGGGGAACAAAAGATGGCAAATCTGAGATTTGGAAAATCTTATCACCTCTCCGCCTGTAAGAACAGCAAGATCATCTAGAATTGCTCGTCTGTTCTCGCCAAAACCCGGAGATTTTATAGCACAAACCTACAGTCACAAAATTCAACATTAAAAGGTCCACAATCTCTATCTCCAGATATCCCTCTAAGAAAGCACATTATGTGCCATATCATGAAGCACATATCTTATATAAATGGAAGCTAGGTATTCACCTTAAAACCACCATGATGCTTGTTAAGAATGAGCATAGCTAGCGGCTCGCTTTCGACATCCTCAGCCACAATAAGAAGTGCTCTATTCATCTTTTTGTAATCAAACAGCAATAGCACCAAGGAATGAGAATTCTTCTTTGAACCCTCCTGATAATTAACTTATCATGTTGTGCAAAATATTGGAAACTTACCCTTACAGCCTGCTCCAGTATTGCTACAAGCGAGTTCATGTCTGAAATTTTCTTGTCATAAATGAGGATCAGAGGATTTTCAAGTTCCTGCAGCACACAAAATCACAATTTCTTTATAGTACTAGATAAAGGCAAATTTTAGATGGCTAAATGTAGGTATCTATGTAGTAGTCACAAATGGAGAAACATAAAATTTTCTATTAAACTTGAAAAGAAAAGGAATGGCTAATTAAAATTATCAGCACATAGTAATTGTGGAAACATCATTCACTACAAAACAGTGAATATCTTTTAAAGGAAAAATTTTCAGCTGGAATGACGCAGATCTGAACTTACACATTTCTGTGTCTTCTGATCTGTAACAAAATATGGAGAGACATAACCTCTTGCTAGTTTCATTCCTTCAACCACTTCCAACTCGTTATCCAAAGTATTCCCATCCTATAAAATTTGTAAATAATACATAAGCAAGACCAAACTGTAAAACCCAAATTTTGATTACATGAGAGGAATAAGTACTCTCACCGCAACAGTAATGACTCCTTCCTTTCCCACTTTCTCCATTGCTCTTGCTAACAGTTCCCCTATCTCACGTTCACCATTTGCAGAGATAGTGGCAACCTATTCATTACATATCCATATGTTTCAATTATCCTTGACAGAATAAATCAAATGTAAATTATGTTTCCAAAGTATGGTAAATTTTGATCAAGCACATTTAGATATTAAAGTAGTTGCATTAAAATAAAGCAGTCCAACTGTCTCCTACTTCAGACAAGCATGAATATCCTAGATAAACGCATAGGAAAACTAATTTCTCTGAGAAGCTTCATCACCTGTGTAATTTCTTCGGGGGTACTTATCATTTGAGCTCTGCTTTTTAAGTCGGATATGACTGCGTCAACTGCCATATTAATACCACTGCGTAAATCCATCACATTTACACCAGCAGCTGTAGATTTGCAGCCTTCAGTGAGAATTGCCTGAGTCATGACAGTTGCACAAGTTGTACCTGCAAAAGAAATAAGTTAAAAACCTCCAGCAATAAGAACATCTTACACAGTGAAAAAAAAAATATCTAAGAAACTTTAAGTCTGCCTCTCTTTTTCCTATAAATCAATAACTTACCATCTCCTGCAACTTTATTAGTAGCATTTGCAACCTCCTTTACAAGATTCGCACCAACATTTTTTGCTTTGTCCTTGAATTCTATGCTTCTGGCAACAGTTACACCATCCTTTGTGACCTTGGGATTTCCAATACTTTTCTCAATAATCACAGTGCGACCCTGAATAGTAAACCAAAATGAATGACAGAAGAAATTCCAACAATATTCATTTCTTACAAAGAATTAAAATTAAAAGAGAGATTACAAAATCTGACAACTCTCAATCTATTTATTACTCCAAGACATTCAAAGTACAAAAATGTAAAAGTCAAGAATATGCATCCAATACCTTCGGTCCCATTGTAACTTTCACAGCTTCTGCAACCTCAGATACACCTTGTAACATAGCAGCTCGTGCTCCAATTCCAAAATTGATATCCTTTGCTACATAGTTTCTATTGCATAAGACCCTACCATATACCTTTCCCGTTCAAACCATTAACCAACAAAGAAAAAATGTCAATGCAAACGAAAAATTAAATTATCTCAATTTCCCTAGAGAAATCAATAAAAACATGATCCATAACTCCTTTTCACATTTCACGAAATCCCCAGTTCAGCATTAGACATAACATTGAATATCGTACTAACTTTCTGCTATTATCCCATATTTCCAGCAACCAAAAAACAAAAACTTTTAGAACGAAATGCAAATACAACAGAGAACAAAATGAAGAGGCACAAGCTCTTACCACTTTCCTTGAAGCAGAGGAACTGTGAAATTATTATAAAATGCCATAAGAAAACGAAAGAATCCATTAGCAAGTATACTCTCAAGAGCTGAATGTAACATTTTCAAAAAAAAAAAGCAGCAGTACCTGATTGAAGAAGCTAGTTTTGAAGCGAATCGGTACATAATTGAAATTAAACACTGAAAGAGAAGGAGACAGCTTTCTCGAGAGCAAAAATGGGAAGTTTTGATTGGTTTTAGGCTAAACTTTTTGTGGAATTTAGCTGTGGAAATGTAGGGTTTTAGTATGGAGGGGTTTTACAGTTTCTAGAGTGTAAAACCTTTGGGCCTTTAAGGCCCATATTAATGGGCTTATCTTTATTGTCCAAAGGTTTGGGCCACAGTTTTTTTATGTTTTGCTGTCAATTTTAAATAAGTTATCTGTAATTTCCTTTTTTATTAACTTTTTGTGTGACAGGAAAAAAAAAAGGATTTTAGAAATTAATTGAGGAGAGAAATGTGATTGATGTATGCGTATATAGTAATTATGTTGAGTGTTAATCTTTTTCCATTTTAATTTTTAAAAAAAATTAATTTTTTTGTAATTAAAACATATATAAAATGATTTTGAAAGATGTAATAAAATAGATAAATTAAATTGTTTTCTATCAATTAATTAATTTTAAACAAAAATTATATTTATGAATGGATTTTAATTTCACAATTAGTAACAATAAATTCTCTCTCTTTTTAATTTTTTTTGAACTTGAGTATTACATAGCTTTAAATTCCATTATTTATACTTCCAACTAAAACAATAATAATAATTGTTGATAACAAATTTCGTTATCTAATTTCAACTAGTAAATTTGTTTATCTCATAAGAAAAATTCTCTTTTTTTTGTCTTTCTTTTTTTTATATACTTGTGTTTAGGTCATAAGAAAAATTTTCTTTTTCTGTCTTTCTTTCCTATATATACTTGTTGACCTTTAAGTTATATGGAATATTAGTTTTAATATATTTTTTATTAAAGACAACTTAATAACTTGAGTTTACCTTTAATTCTAATGGATTAGTTTTAAAGTAGAATGGAAATTATTTATTGAGTTTGAGCCTTAGAAAAAAGAATATTAGCTTATTTTATAGGATGGATACTTTATTTTTTTGCTTATTAGGTTCTCTTTTAAAATATAGACCGGGCATTTTTAATGTAAGCCTCAAAATGTCAGTTTCATAGGATCTCAAGACAATGAGTCTAATATGCAGTTAGAATTAAGTTTGATATAAAGTTAGGAATTAGGGTGCAACAAGAATTTTAATTTTAATGATCCATAATAAAGTTATTATGTATTAAGAGATGATTTCTTACTGGGTTAAGCCTATGTATGAAAATTTTGTGACTTTCATTGACGCGGTCAGTTAATCGATTCAAAAATTTTAATCCCATATGATTATTTTTAGGTTTCTCTTGACTAGAAAATTAAATTGATCATGTAAGCTAATTCGAGATGTAGAGATCTCGTCCAGCAATAACTTTCAAATTTAATCTTTAAAGGTTTGGATATCATTTTGTCATTTCGCTTAATTTTCATGAAAAATGATTGTACATTTTGTAACTTTCTTATTTTTAAATCTGCTATCTATCATTATATCCATAATACTACACCTTATTATTCATGAATTGTTGAGTCATTATCTTATTTTATTTAGATAACATATGCGTGCATATATATAATTTAATATTAACAGTTATCTTCTTATAAAATACAACTAATTTATAATATAATATAAATAAAATTAAAATTATGAATTAATCATTGAACGTTATATAATAATATCGCTTGTTATAATATGTACAATATTACTTACTAAATTATTATTTTTTATCGATAAAATTACATTTAATTTTTTATACAAAATTAAACAAAAAATAAATAAAGTAATAAAAATTATATTCATCATGTAAATTAAAAAGAATTAAACCAAACAAATTTTAACTTCTATTTATATTTTAATATTTTAATATTTTTTTTAGTTTTCTAGATTTATCAAAGTATTGAAACTTAACCACATTAATTGAGTTTTTAAAAATAACTAAGTAAGAATTGAATAAAGAAAAAATTGATCCGCAATTAAACCGAACCGGTTTATTTATGTATTTATTTATTTTTGCCTAACCCTGGAAAGTCAAGTTTTCATCCGTCTCATATTATTCACGTGATTTCAAGTAATCACTATTGATGGCACGTTGCAAACATGACACATGTCATCCTTCGACAAAAGACATCATGCAATGCGTGCTTCAAAGATCGCGCGATCAAGAAGCACTCGTTTCTTCTCATTGCTTTCCAGAGCATGCTGCCAAAAGCACTTTCAACACAAAATCACTTTCCAGGGGTCCCATACTTTGAAACATACAGCCACTTCTCTATTGTTCTATTCTACGTGCATTACCAAAAAGCATATATTATTAAAAACATTTTCATTTTAATTTGTTTTTTTAAAAAAAGAAAACCCTATTGACACAACCACCCCATACACATACATCCACCGACACGTAAATTTTATCCTCTTATTATTTATTTATATTATTTTATATAAATAAAAAATAAGCAATATTTAATAATTTTATTATATAGTTCAATTAAGACTTATTTTAGTGAACAACTGGGAGTGACATGACAACCACTAAATGCTATGAAAAGACTCATTTTTAAGTCAATGATTCAACTACTATATATGTATACACATACATATACATACCAAAATTACCAATTCACCATCATCAAATTAATTAATCAATTAAATGGTGAGAAAATATATGCTTATTTCATTCAATTCTTTATCAACCACTTAGAAATTTAAAATTAAAAAAATAATTTACATGTTAAACAAATAAAAAGTTTATATTTACTAATGTAAATATTGCATGCATGTTAAGCCTATCAAAATTCTCCACATGACCCTCTTAATTTAAACAATATTTTATTAATTTCAATAATGTAATGCCCACAATATCATGCATCCGACAAACGGCAGAAATTAATCAATCAGAAAACAGAAAATATATATGTGTGTATATTAAAAAAAAATTGTAAATATATTTAACCATTCTTCCATTTACAAAAACACAAAATTAAAATCAACCCAAAAAAGATATGTAAAAAGAATACAAAAAAAATTCACAAAAAATAAAATTAAAAATTAAAAGCAAAATAAAATGCAAAATTATCACACCTTTATTTAATTTTTATTTAAAAAGTCCATTTCCAGATCTTAATCCTCCAGTCAACCTTACACTTTGCTTTCGCAGTCGTCGCAGACGTCGCCGTTTTGCCAGTCGGAACACTCGCTTTAATTCCGTCGCACGAAACCCTAATCTGAACTTTTGGAGACTTTATAGCTCCCATCTTCACTTTCACCTTCGTTTCGATCTTCACCTTCAACGGGAAATCGTTTTTCTTCTTCAGTTGACTCTGCAACGAGCTCGCCGACGCGTCGTCGAGTTGTTTCCCGCTGCTTTTGATGGAGGTTTTTATGAGAGTTGTGTTCTTCGTACCGTGCTCGAACGCCGGGAAAGTTCCGTCGCCGATGGGGATGTCGTCGTTGGTGGTGAGGGAAACGGTAATGGGATCGTAGTAAAAGACGAGTTTTTTGTTAGGGTTTTTGGCGGTGACGTTGAGTTGGATGTTAGTGACCAAGTTCGACGAGGAAGTGAGGTTGAGGGTGGTAATTTTTAGTGCGGAGACGGTGAAGGTAGGGCGGTGGGGGCGGTAGAGGACGTAAACAATGGCGCCGGCGATGGCGGCGAGGATGAGGATGAGGATGATGGCGAGGGTGAGCCAGAGGCAGCAGGAACAGCAGCAGGAGCGGCGGTAACGGTGACGTTTTGGTTGAGGGCGGTAGGCTCCCCGGGTGGCGCCGTAGAGCTGGGCTTTGGTGGCGGGAAAAGCAGGGTTTCCGCCGTTGGTAGTGCCGTTCGTTGCGCCGTTAGCGGCCGGCTTCGCTGACGGGTAGATTCTATCGGCCATCTTGGAGAGAGAGAGCGAGAAAGGGAGAGAATGTGAAAGAGAATTCTGTGAGAACTGGGAAGTAGGATGTGCTTTTTGTTGGTTGAGGAAATTGGAGTGAGGATTTTATCATTACAGTCCTTTTTATTTTAAAATATTTATAAAAAATAAAATATATAATATTTTATTAATTAGATCTCTATAGATTTTTTTTTTCGGTTATGGAACTACCATAGTTTACCCTTTTAGTATTAATAATTGACGGTACATAGTTTTTTTTATTTAATATATTTAATCTATATATATAATGATTTTGGTTAATTGTTATTAGACGATTTCGTGTAACTATATGTTGGTATAAGTTATTAACAATTTAACAATAAATTATCTTTATTAAAAAATTATTAATATTCTTTTAACTAATTATCTATCGAGATCTTGTTTAATCAAATCTATTTTAGTATGGCTTAGGTATTCAAGCTCATTTTGGCCAAAAAAAAAATTACTTGTATTATATTATGAACTAAATTATAGAAGATAAAAAATTTAATTTAATTTAATTTAGTCAAAAACTTAAATATAATTTTGTTAGCTCGTTCATTTTTTTTTTCATAAACAAAATCTCACTGGGAGCTTCAATCCCCATAAAAAAAGATCTTTGTTTCTATCGGATTGGTTAAACTCCAACTTCTATTATATTTATTTATTTCTATTATTGATTGTCGTAAAGAAGTAATCCTTAAAATTTGTAGCAATCATATAATTATTGTATAAAATATGAAAATATGAAAATATAAGGATCTAAATGATAAAGTTCAAAGAGAATAATGGAAGGAAAGACAGCAACATCATAACTAAAGCGAAGAAATTTGCGCACTCATTTTAGGTAAGCGTGTTTTGTAGTAAAGGAAGGGTCCTAGTTTTGGAAAGTTTTTCTAATTTCTAATAATTTCGTATTATAATTTTCATAAGTAGATGTGTTATTATGTAAATCCTTTTTGTACATAAATTTAATTATGTTATTTTATATTTATATTTTAAATATAAATAGTATAAATAAAAGATTCTTCAAAGAAAATAAGATGATAGCTATTCCATAATAAATAGAGCCTAATTATTCCTCTTATGAAAAATCAAGATTTCATGTTTATTTGTGGAATGTCTTCATTGTAATAAAATATTTTAAAAATTACAATTAATTATAAAAAAGGTATAAAATAACAATTTAACTTAAAAATATATATATTAATTTAGTGCTAAAAAAGACAAACACCCTTTGCCTCATTTGATTTTTTTCAATTGTTTTTGTTTCCATGATCAAACGTGAATTCAAAATTTAACTTAGAAAATGAGTTAATAAAAATCATTTTGAATATTAATGAATTCAAAGAAAAATAAAAGTTTAAGCTTATATTATATAATCAAAATTATAATTAATTTAACATATTGATAGTGAGATAAATTTGGTAAGAGTAACTAAAATGGCATATAATTAATTTTATCAACTCTCGTTCATCAATAATAATAATAATAATAATGTTTATTATTGTTATTACCATAATTATATTGTGAAACTAGGAACGTGAAGCAAACGCGCCTAAGGGAGAGTGAACGCGCCAATCTCTCAACTAACAGACATCTGCACGTCACCTAATTTGCTCTCTTTTTCTATCTAACACGTGTGAAATTTCATCGTCTTCCCATCATGAAGTGAGGGCCCACGCGGTAGTGAAGGCAAGCGAAATTTCATTTCAGTTCCCCATCATTTATCTAATTGTTACTTAACTCAAATAGTTTTTACATTATATATCATAAGTATATCTAATATTCTTCATTTTATTACACTATAATTTCAGTCATCCTCTGTTAATCCCTTAAACCATAATTTTGTTAGTTTTTTCCATCAAACCCATAAACTAAATTTTCATTTCCATACATTTTAAATATAAAAATAACACAATTATCCTTAATTAGATTACGATGAACCCTAATTTTAAAAATATAACATATTTATTTTTGTTTAAATTAAAAAAAATTTCTCTTTTGATTTTAAAAAAATATAGAACGATGTCATTTTAATAAATAAAAATGAAACAAAAATATTGTTTAATAGGTTTTATAAAATTATTTTATGAACCTCCTCTCAACGTTAAATGAAAAATTAATAAATTTTAATTTTAGAAATTAAACAGAACCAAAGATAAAACGTCTAGAAATTTATGTGATACAACGTCAAATTAGTTAAGGGAAAGTTTGGAGAAGATTAAGGACTAAAGTGAAATTCTCTCGTCATAATAAAGCTCGATCATCTTCATCACATACACATTTGTGATTTGTCTCTAATCATGCGGTCAGGATTTGTCCATAAAAACAGCTGGCGTTGTATCATATGAAAGCTCTTAAAAAGAAAACGACGAAGAACCCAACACCAGCTAGTTGCCGTTTTATCAATCATAGACAGCAACAAAATAAAAGAAAACAGCAAATTGATTCCTCACCTAATTAATTAATTATTAATTAATCAATTAACTACATAAATTTAAAATAAGTAATTTGCTAATCTTTTATTTAATTTGGGTATAATTATTATAATTATTGATTAATAAGTCAATCATCGTGAATTAATAATCAATCTATGAGTTTGGTACACGGATAATTTTTTTTAATTAATTGATCAAAACATCCCAACTTCCGATGTGGATTTAATTTGAATCTTGTGTTCTAAATTCATCAATTCATTTTTCTTTTATTTTTTATAATTATTTATTTAAAAAAAAATTGTTTTGAGAATCGTACTTTCAAAAGTTTAATGTTGTCACGTCTAGTAAACTTCTTTGAAGTTTTCTAAAGAAAACACTTCTATTGTTTTTTTTTTAAAAAAGATGCTTTTAGATGATATAATAAAACATGTTTGTGAATAAAGTACCTTCTTTTTAAGAACATTAAAATTACTCCTACCCAATCTCTTTTGAGGAGAGTTTAAATTCTAAATTTTATATGATTTATCTCAAAATGTAAATTAATTAATACTAGTTTTAGTTGTTTGAATAAAAAAAATATCTTGTTTTGGAATGGAATTGAGGAAGCATGTTTAATTTATATTTATAAATAAATTATTAAAATTAATTAATCTAGTAGGAAGTATTTTAAAAACTTGTATAGTCTTTAATTTTTCTAATAAAAATGATTTAAGGATATTTTGTATAATTTATTGTAGTGTAAAAGTATACAAATAAACTCTTATATCACCTTAAAATTTTTATTATTTAAATTAATTAATATTTATTTTATCAAAAACTTTACGTAATTTATCTAAAAAACATAAATTTAAAGCAGCTAAGTGATAGTTGTTGGAATTAGTATAATCACTTAAAACAATGGGAGAATTATGGAATCTGAATCTCAGTCATGCTTGCTGGAGTTAAGGAGGCAGTTTTAATTTATATTTGTGTTAAAAAAAGCTAAATTTTCAAAATAAAATATTAAAGGGATGCTCATAATTCATATTTTTATTTATTTATTTTTCTAAAATAAGAAATTGGAACCATAATAAGTCCAGCCCTTTTGAGAACGAGAATTAGTGGGCTGGGTATTTATGCCGATTCCTTATGCTAGGCTGCGGCCCAACATCACGATCTGGCCCGGTCCTACCATAAACATTATTTTATATAAATAACAAAAATATTTTAAACCCATAATAATTTGAAATAAATAAATAAAAATTCATGATTCCAGTATATGTGTGTGTGTATATATATATATACACACTCAAACATATATAATCAATGATTTAATGACGGTGTGATAATTCTTCAAAGAAAAAAATGTTACAATAAGAAAATATTAATAAAAATGACTAAAATTATTTTATAGAAAAACATTTATTTATATTGTTATAAAAAAAAAGAGTAATATTAATAACATAAAAATTGTTTCGGATGGCAATAAAATACTTTCAAATATTTATTAAAAATGGTCATGGGCATAATGTAAATAGTCTGAGATACGTTTAACACTTTTAAATTATCTTAAATTCGAAAAACAATAAAAAAATAAGAATTTAATATTTCGTAAATAAAATTTCTTATTAAAATTAATTACGATGTCATATTAAAAAAATTAAAAAATATAAGTCGAAGCAATTATAATTTCAATGATTTGGTGAGAAACTTTTAACCCGGATACCACTTTGCAAGTAAACACTTATGTATTTTAGGTGTTTTCATAATTAAAAAGAGTAGGTTATTATATGGCATGTATCAAAGGCAATATTAATTGCTTGCTTTTGTTGTGTATATTAATAATTAGTCACAAGAGTTACTAAAAGAGAAGTAGAATAAGGATATTTATAATTGCCAAGAAGTGGTTGATTTTGTAATCAATTTTTTTTAACCTTCTTTTTCTTCTCTTTTATACCCATTTGCCTAATACTCATAGATTCATCAATTTGCAATTGAGTAGCCATTCATCATTATACCAACAAGATTGCATGCTATATAAATTTGAAATATCACATAAATATCATGAAAAATCTAAAATTTGTATATTTAAAGATATAACTTAGAATTTAAAAAATAAAATGTAATATTTAAAATTTTATATTTTAAACACAAATATTATGTCTTAGATTATAAAAATTTTAAATTTTGAGAATATTTTCATGTATGGAAATAAAAGCCAAGTCTAATAATAAGCAACAAACAACCAAAATACAGGTTGGGACCAGACCATATTTGTCTTGCAAAGAATATAATAAAATATTATATAGAATGGCCCTACAACATTAAAGTTGCTCATTTCTAAAGAGTGAGCAAATAGAAATTATAGTGCAATAAAAACTTAACCAATTTCACCGACACTTTTAATATTTGGTTAGTGTGTGGTTAATAATTATTCACAAATTGTAAATAATAATATTGTGATTAATCGTGTAATTAATTAAAAAAATAATGAAAAAAAAATTAAAAGTTGTGGTGGGTGGACTTCAAGGGTTTTACCAAACACAACACAACACTTGTTGGATTTTTTGTCTTTGACGGGGACAAAATATCCAAGCTTAGGTTATGATAGATTGCTTTCATGAGATATCATTGTCTTAAATCCTAAAGTCCAGAAAAAAAAAATATGATCAAATAGATAATAAAATCGTGTCATCTTCAATACTATTGAGTGAGTGAGTATATTTATTTCATTTTTTTGGATGTATTTGATTTAGTCAAATTTAACTAATTTTAATAGTTAATTTTATTGATGTTTATCGAATTAAATTACTACTTTTTAGTTAAAATATTTGTTAATGAAGAATTTCTTGTAAATTAAGAATTGTCTATTAATAAAATTGTTATTGATGCATGTGGTTTGTCGAGGCAAATAAAGCCACCACCAAAAAAAAAAACAGAAAAACAAAAAAAGCAGAAAAACAAAAGTTCTTTGAACAAAAAGCCAATTAGGCCATGGGGCCAAATTGGTCTTCATATTCATAGTAAGATGTAAGACTGGTTGGTTAGAGTAATGGTCAAAAGAAACCGCATAGAATTATAAATATTTTCTTTTTTCGGATTTTTAGTTAGGTATATATTAGAATTTTCTCAAAATTATAATTATTATGACAAATTGAAATATTTAAATTCATTTAGAATTCAAATCTACTCTCAAAGTCATTCATATTTCAAACATTTCACATCACAAAGTCGCAGCCACCATTAATGGCTATGAAAGAAATTATTAATACCATCATAAGCTGACTATGAAGCCTTAAAACAATCTAAAGAATTATCAACTTTCAGCGAAGATTCTAACTACAAAAATTCTTTTGGCATAATCTTTCAAGTTTCAGTCTTTTCTTTTTTAATTTTTAATTTTTTTTCTTACACCCCAACAACTATCTTGCTTGAAAGTGTTTACTGTTTTGCTTTTTTGCTTCATCAGTTTTAGACTTTAGCTCAGTTTTGAAAGACCAGAATTCTGACACTTTTTTAGCGTTCTTAAGTGCTTAATTTCCCAAAAGGATTACTTATTTTTAGCCACCTAATCAGGCTTGAAATTTTTTATTTTATTTTACTTTTGTGGTACCATCTGTGGGTCTTCTTCTTCTTCCTTTTGTGGTCTAAAGAACACTGTACGTGTTTGTTTGTTCCTTTAAGTTTTACCCATGTTTTTGCTTCAAATGGGTGTCATTTCTCTTTTCAGTGCTTTCTCTTCTGCTTTCTTCTTCCTTGCTTTGATGATTCAGTGAAAAATGAGAGATCTTGAAGCTTGATGCTTTACCACTAAAATGGGGTTGCATTTGGCTTTGCTGGTGATTGAATTTTGCGTAACTTTCAGTGCTTTGTCCGTTCATGGATCTGCAGGTAAGATTTTTAAGACGTTCCAACTGGTTTCTGTGAAGAATTATGTTTGATCCATATACTTGTTCATCATATTACATGTAGGTTTTCACGAAGTCTGTCTTTTCAAGCTGAAATATGTTTTGTTCTTGAATGAGAATGATACATTTTGTTTAAGCTTGTTCAGAAGTTGAAATTTCCATGGCTACATTGCAGTTTGGTTTCTTTATCATTCTGGGTTTGAGCATTGATTATAATACAAAGCTGCAAAGTTGATTTCTTTGTTTTACATGACAACAAATTTCAATAAATCCTCTTGTAGTGGTCCAAAATATGACAGACTGCTGTGATCTTCATGAATAACAGGGTTTAATTGAAATTGCCACTTAACATTTCCCTTCTCTGATTCTGTTGCTTAATGCTGCAGTAACATTTGCATTATCACCAAGGAGATCGCCAAAGAAACCGCCACATGTCGAGCCCCTCAAGCTGCGCCCACTGCCACCCACATTACCAGGTGAAAAATACTATATGTCGATTGAAGTTGCATAATTTTCCGAAAAATCTCATTGTACTGGCATTTACTGATCCCTTTCTTCGTTGGTTGGGTCATTTTTTTTCTGTGGTGCAACAGATCATACTTTTCCTCCAAAAAGAAGTCCTGTTTTTGGCAGGGAAAAACATGGAGAGCTACTTGTGCCGCCTGGCAAAGCATACCACATTTCATCACCTGTGCACCATTCTCCAACCGGAGGTAAAACTGGAAACTTGTAATGTAGAAACTTATATTTGCAAATAAACCAGTAGACCAATATAATGGTTTAATCCTGTTGTAGCTTCCCATTCACAAAATGCCATGAGGCCTTCAAGTATTGCCCTTGCACCGTCTTCAATGTCGGCTTCTCGAGGTCCTAGAAGGAAATGGGTACATGGTCCTGTATCTTCTCCTTTGATCTCGTTTCCTATACATTATCATGCAAGGAACAAGTTTAGACACTCTGCTCCTGGACCGGCTTATCTGATTCCTCCTCCGTCTTACAGCTGGAAAGGTTTTGTTCTTACATAACCCCAATTTTTTTAACTATCATTTAACAAAATCTTTTTATATGATCCTGAACAATTAATGAAATGAACAGGTCCTTCGGCCTCCCCATTTCAGTCTCCCCTTCCATCACCATCAAGCTGGACTTCGCATGCACCAAACAATCCTTCAGGCCACTTTAATAGTATGAGAGTTTAATTTTGTAATTCATTTTTGTTATGGTGCTTATTGAATGATGATAATGTTGTGATTCATTTTTGTTTGTATTACAAGTGCCCATTCCTCAGCCGACAATTTCTCCTATGGGTTCTTCCTTGAAGAAGATGAAGACTCCACCACCATTACCAGTTATGATACTACCACCTCCCCCTCCTAATGGAGGTACATAAACTCTTTGCTCTAGCTGATTAAATTAAACTTGCACGTTCACGTTCATTAATCACAGTCCTTGGTTCATTTTACTTGCAGATTGTGCTGCAGTGACATGCACTGAGCCGCTAACATATACGCCTCCTGGAACACCCTGTGGATGTGTGTGGCCAATTCAAGTTAAGCTCCAACTGGGCATTGCAATATACACATTCTTCCCTTTGGTTACACAGTTGGCAGAGGAAATTGCAGCAAGTGTTGGACTAAACCATAGCCAAGTTCGCATTATGGGAGCAAATGCAGCTAGTCAGCAGCTAGAGCAAAGCACAGTCCTTATCAACTTAGTGCCACAAGGAGTCAAATTTTATGGTACTTCTGCTGTTTTAATCTACAAGAAATTTTGGCA
Source organism: Melia azedarach (assembly GCA_028052125.1). NCBI lineage: Eukaryota > Viridiplantae > Streptophyta > Magnoliopsida > Sapindales > Meliaceae > Melia > Melia azedarach. Next base: position 901,023 of record CM051398.1, on the reverse strand, counting down.
GCGGCAGGTTTCCATAAAAGCTTCCCTCTTTGGTCCCTACGAAGTATTATATGTTCGCTATCCAGGTTATATGTTTATCCTCTTCTAGTTGAGATGTTACTTTCAGCGCAAAAGAAAAATACTTTGATTTCTTGGAGAAGAAGTTAGGAGGATTTTGGAGTTTCGAAGAGGAATTACATTTTGAATTTACATACTCTATAGCAAAAACAGCTACTGGTTCTCTGCATGAAACTTAAAATTTTCATCTGGTTCTTACAAGTTACGACTTTACAGGTCTTCCACCCTCTCCTCCTTCAGCGCCTTCAAGCATTGCGACAATAGAAAGTGGACCATATGGTGGCCGTGATAACAAGGGACAGACATTAAAACCATTAGGAGTTGACGTGCCAAGGAGGAAAAAAGGTGGGCTTAGCAGAAGCATGATTGCGGTAATTGTGCTATCATCTTTCACAGCTCTTCTTTTATGCTTCGGAATAGCATGGCTTTTGCTATTGAAATTTGGGGCTTTTCGACAGCCTGAACAGACTCCACATTCTTTGAAATCGTCCCCTGCAAATCCATCAGGTACCACAGTGATTCAATTGCTGAATTCCTTTCAGAAAAATTTTCAGCAACATATTATTTTTTGAACATTTAACAAATAATGAAATTTAAATTCTGCAGGGGGTGCAAGGACTATGAGATATGGAACTATGCTCAGTTCCTCATCTTTGTCCTTCGATTCTAGTGTGATGACATATACAGGAACAGCAAAGACTTTTACTTTGAATGATATCAAAAGAGCTACCGATGATTTTGATTTTTCAAGAATAATCGGTGAAGGAGGATTTGGTGTTGTTTACAGAGGCATTTTGGACAATGGAAGAGAGGTGGCTGTGAAGGTTCTTAAGAGAGATGATCAGCATGGAGGCCGAGAGTTCTTGGCAGAAGTTGAGATGCTTAGCCGTCTGCATCACAGGAATTTAGTCAAACTGATTGGTATATGCATTGAGGAGAATTCACGCTGCCTAGTCTATGAATTGGTTCATAATGGAAGTGTTGAATCCCATTTACATGGTAGATACACATTCAATTTTCATTTGATTACTTTTATATTATGAGTTGACATTAATATTCTGATAGATTTCTTGGATTCATTCCTCTTGTATACTCTCAGGAATAGACAAGGTAAATGGTCCACTTGACTGGGACGCCCGAATGAAGATTGCCCTTGGTGCAGCTCGAGGTTTAGCCTATTTGCACGAGGACTCGAGCCCTCGTGTTATCCATCGAGACTTCAAGTCCAGCAACATCTTGTTAGAACATGATTTTACACCAAAAGTTTCGGATTTTGGATTGGCCAGAACAGCATTGGACGAGGGAAACAAACACATTTCTACTCATGTTATGGGAACTTTTGGGTATGAATATTTTCTTCATGTTCTTAATCATTTATACTTGACATGTTTTATTCATATTGATTATTATAATAGCTAGATTTCGTTGATCTGCAGTTACCTAGCTCCAGAATATGCAATGACTGGTCATCTTCTAGTGAAAAGTGATGTTTATAGCTACGGCGTAGTCCTCCTTGAGCTTCTAACAGGACGAAAGCCAGTGGACTTGTCACAACCTCCAGGTCAAGAAAATCTTGTCGCATGGGCTCGTCCACTCCTCACAAGTAAGGAGGGTCTAGAAACAATCATCGATCCAGCTATGAAGTCTAATATCTCATACGATAGCATCGCGAAAGTTGCAGCTATTGCATCGATGTGTGTGCAGCCTGAAGTATCTCACCGGCCTTTCATGGGTGAAGTTGTTCAAGCCTTAAAATTAGTGTGTAATGAATTTGATCAAACAAAAGAGATGGACTCAACAGGTCTCAGTGAAGACTACCCTGTCAGTGTAGATAGTAAGATCAATAGAGCTTCGGGTGAGCTTGTGGAAGTTAGTCCTGACAACAACATGGCAATATCTGCATCATATTTGTTGAGCAAGCCGATGGGAATTGAAGGGCAGGAATTGGGGTCTTTCAGGAGGCATTCTACTTCAGGGCCTTTGAGAACAGAAAAGAAAAGAAAGTTCTGGCATAGATTAAAAAGTTTATCTCAAGGTAGCACGAGTGAACATGGGTTTTCATCTAAATTTTTGTCAGAATCCCACTAAAAGTTTTGCCAAAGTCTGCGGAAGATGATCAGAATTCACCTTGATGGATTAATGTGCACTGCGGCCACATGCACATTGCAGAACACTTTTGAAAAACTCTTCAAAAATTTCTGTAATGGCTTCTGTTGATGCTCGAAACTTCAAAGCTTCAGTATGGGGCAGATTATGTGATAGTTCTCGAGTCTGGGGTGGTCTGGTTTTTAGCAACACACTCAGGTTTTTTGTTTGGGTTCATTTTTGAAGTTTCTTTATTAGTGTCATGACTTTTAACGAAATAAATTCTGACATCCAGAGTTTTGTAAAGATTACTACTGTCATGTATTGGAGGAAATGTAAATTGAGCTTCATTTCTATAGTGCAGTTCATTTTACTGGGATCTTTAAAAATGAACTCTCTTCGTTGAAGTTAAATGTATCCACTTTGAGCTGTTACATATGGTATCAAAATCAGCTCGCTATCCAATGTGCGGATTTAAACCCGAGCTGTTATGCATTTTTTCTTTTTCTTTTCTTTGTTTAAGATATAAATTTTGGAGGTTAAACTTGAGGACCATAAAGCATAAGGTGTATACTCTTAGCTTTCTCAAGAACCACAAGAAGTGAAAAGTAGTTGATTGATTTAAGGATGGAAAGAGAACAGGAAATATGATGCATATATTTCCTGAAGCAAGCCAGTTTCTAGACACAACTGCTTGCTAAGAATTGATACAAAACTAGATTACATATTTCCATTACTTAAAACTAACGGCACATCTCTCTTTTCCTCCTTGTGGTCTTTTTCATTACACACCAGCTGCTTTTCCTAGTCTGTTTCTCAAAATCTTCACCCCCATGTACCTGCATATCACAAAGAACTCAGATTTATCACGTTATATTTTGACTACAGGTGCGAAACTTTCGCAACCTGAGATGTAAAATTTCTGAGAAGTAAGGAATGTCGTTTTACCTGCCCATCATCAGGACAGTGGCTTGAGGATTAGTCCCAGGGGATTCGTTGAATATCGAACCATCAACAACACGGAGCTTGTCAATTCCGAGAACCTTATAGTCGCGACCAACCACCTTGCCCACGTGGCAGCCTCCGTGGTAGTGCCAAATGGTGATTACAGTGTCTTTGCAGAACTGCTCCAAGGACTTCGTGTCATTGGTATGCTTAGGAACAAGGTTAACATTAGCCTTTACACTTGCATTCAATATTGCCTCAAGACTTTGCTTATCACATTGCGTGTAGTTCAAGAAATGTTGTGATTGCACAAGCTTTGCTGCCGTACGAACCCCGTGAACGCAACGCTTGAGATCACGCGGATGGCTGAAGTAATTAAAGCTAACAGACGGGTTATCGTCGACATTTGTGTTGATCAAGGTAAGCTTGCCTGTTGAAGCGGGGCTTGCAATCTTTTCCAATATGAAACCTCCTTTGAATGCCTCGTGTGGTAGCTCTTTCTTGTTTTTGATGTACTCTTGAACTGCTTCTGGAGTTCTTTGCTTTGGAGGAATGGTAGATAGTTGCCCAATCTGCTTAAATCACAAAAGTGCAGCTCATGAAACAGAAGATGTGCAAAACAAGATGAAATATATAAGCAAGAAACTGTGAAACAACTTTGATCGATTGATTACCTCTGCTGACACAATTCCATGGTGGCAATGAATGCTATCTTTTGACTGTCCAAACCCGCTGCTAGCTTCAATGTACACACCAAGTTTGGTAATCCCCACAGTTTGTATCAGGGACTGTTCAACTGGTCTGTTAGAAGGAACAAAAATTGAGTTCATGGGATTATCAGCCATTCCTTTTCCAACATTCTCATTGTCAAGAACTACAGAAATGTTCAGCTTTTTGAGTTCTGTCTTAGGTCCAACACCACTTAGCATTAGCATTTGTGGTGTCCCAATTGCTCCACAAGACAAAATCACTTCACTGTTTGGATTGTTTGCAAGGAATGCTTGATGTTGTTTTCCGTTTTCATCCTCGAATATAACTCCCACTGCTTTTGGTTTCTTCCCAGCTGCTGACTTATCAAACAGAATTCTTTGAACAGTTGCATGGATCAACACAGTGATCTTCTTAGGGTTAGCAGAAGCAAGCAGCTCGGCTGCAGTGTGACGGCGGCCGAACCTATCGAAAATCGTGCCCCCAACCTTGGTTCCATAGATATGATCATAGGTAAATCCATTGAAAGGTGAAACTCCAACATCCAAAAGACTATCCCTTAAAGCTTCCTGCCAAGGTGCAAGCTTAGGCTGGTGAACAATTTGGCTCTCAACCCATGGATATGACTCATTCACCAGCTTGGCATCCCACCCCACTCTCTTAATAAACCTGAAATTGAAATATCATTACTCATCTGTAACAAAATTCATCGGATAAAGTTCAGGTCAGGCGAAGATGATGGATTCTGATTCATGATTTATATGGACCACTCATGTCTCTCTCTCTATATATAATTAATGTATCATTTTCATTTACATCCAAGAACTCTTACGTACCTAAATTAATAATCACTTAGATGTATATATCAAAAAAATTGCCAACAACTAGCATTTAATACAAAGAGGAAAGAGTATTAAAAATGGAAGGTGGGCTCATAAATAAATGCTCACCACTATATAGCATAACATAGGCATTAATGTCAGTCATATGCTCACCACTATATAGCATAACATAGGCATTAATGTCAGTCATATGCTCACCACCAATTCACGACTCCTAATAAATAGTTGCCTCTACAAATTAAGATCTATTTATATCACAACCATTCATCGAGAGAGTTTTTTTTTTTTTTGTTTTTTAACTTAATTTTCTACCCTACAAATTATTAGGTCAACCACAAGTTTGTTCTTATTGGGTAAGTATATTTATATTTTAATTATTGAAATCAAAACAAATATATAAATAAATGGGATTATTTTTTTTTAGTGAATTCAAATTTAATGTATGTGAAGTGGGATTGAAAAGAAAATACATAAAATAAATGTAGATAGCCATATATATATATATATATGTATATATATATGTATATGTAGACAGTTTTAGTGTGACATTAATTTGGTGCAAGGAAGGAAATGAGGATGACACGATATATTAATGATGTGACCAAGTGAATGTCTTAATATACATACATACATACATACTTGTTTTATTTTTGAAGTAACATGGAAATCGCCATTAATTAATGTTTTCAAAACCTAATCTTGTTATTGGATTGATTGATTACATTTATGATGTTGGTGAAGGTTGTTTGTAGTTATGAAAAATCAAAGCATCTATTATTTAAAAAAAATAAAAAATGAAGAAGGATGAAGGAAGAAAGTGGGAAATTCGTGATTTATAGGTGAGATATCTTTCATTATCTTAATACTTTGAAAGATGATTTGTTTTTGGAAGACAAATTTGAAAGAAGATTATTTAAATTTTCTAAATACTCCAACATTTAATAGTAACTAAAAAGTCGATCAACAATATTCCTATTGACTCGATGCTAGACAGATAACAAACACTACAAAAGTAGTCTAAATGAATAGCTGTTGTATATGATATGTATATGTATAGAATTAATTAAATTTTGATATATATATATATATAGACAGATAACAAACACTACAAAAGTAGTCTAAATGAATAGCTGTTGTATATGATATGTATATGTATAGAATTAATTAAATTTTGATATATATATATATATATATATATATATATATATATATATGGAAATTAATAAATAGAATAGAGAGGGGAGAGGAGAGAAGCATAGGCATAAAGGCATATACCCAGAACTAGCTCTAGTGTAGAAACCAGCATTGATGCTAGAACCACCACCCAAGACTCGAGCCCTAGAATTGAGAACACCATCAGTTGAGATGAAATATTGAGAAGCAGATGTTGGAGAAGTATCAGCCAAGTTCAGGTGAAAATTCTCAAGAAATGAGACATTCACATTGCTGAAAGGAACTCCTCCTCTTTCAAGCACCAACACGCTGAAATTCTGAGAAAGTGTTGCTGCCAATGGGCAACCGGCTGTGCCTCCACCCACCACTATGTAGTCAAAACCATTACCATTACCATTTCCATTTCTTGATGATGAGAAGGATGTTGAGGATGACGAGAATGAGCTTGCTTCTTTGATAAACGGGTATCTGAATTTGTACTTGTTCACGTTCAGGTTCTCGTTAACATTATTCTTGCTTTCTGCAGCTGCAAAAATAATTAAATCTTAATTTGGACATAACAAAATTAATATTAATTGATTTTTCAAAGACAAGACATGCAAACGAAGTCAAAAAGCTAAAAAATTGGATGTAGCAAGCTTTTGATTCCAGATCTCTTAAGTTTGAAAGATATATGTTCTACCCAGCTACATGCATCAAGGAAAGAAACCATGCACGAACGAGAAAAGAAGTTAGAGAAGCCAGAAAGAGAAAGTAGCTGGAGGGGACCTGAAGCTGCTGCTTGACAGGAAGAGAGCAAGCAGGTGGTAAGGCAAAGAAGAAAGCAAAGAAGTAGCTTCAAAACAGCTTCGGGTTCGGCTTCTGCTTTTGCTGCCATTGAAAGTCAGAACTAAATTACACCCACTGAAAATCACTCAAACACACAGAAGAGGGAAGCTGTTTTTCTCAGGCTTTCACCCTCTTTGGTTGGCCTTGTTTTTTGTGTGCATGTTCACAACTCCTATATGCATATATACACTACACACACACTCCTAAATTCTTCACGATTAAATCCATTGCGTACATAATGAAAAAAGGTATATGATAATTGTATACACTAAGCAGCATGAGAAGGGAAAGAAAATTAAAAATTAAAAAAAAAATGGAGTTCTCAACTGTATTTAAGATAACTGTGGTTAAAACAGGCAACTCATTAATGGTGAAATCAATGCACACGGTTGGAGTAGGAAGCTTTTGCTTATTTTTATTTTTTATTTTTTATTTTTTTGGGTTCTGATTTGTAGACTTCGATCATTTAGTAGGAAGACAGCTCATATATATCTATGCCTATATACACACACACACACACACACACACACACACACACTAGCCTATTAGATTATAGATGGTTTTAGTAAACTTGTTCCTATTGTATCTTTGAAAAAATACATATAGTTTTCTTCTTTAATTAATTATATATGCATCATAATTGAGATGAACCCATCAAAAGAAAATTAAAAGTCTTCTAGAAACTAATTCAGTCCATGCATGTAATCTTATAATGTATTTACACAATCAGAGATCTATTTATTGTAAAAATAAAAATAATTTGCATTAATTAATTAGTGTAGTTGTTAAGTTAGATGGTGGTCTAATATATCTCTATCAATGCATTGATTATTGTATATATATATATATTAGTTGAAACACAAATCAGATGGAAAATTAATAATGGTGTTGTACCTTGTGTGTGTGTATACCCATCAAAAGAAAATTAAAAGTCTTCTAATGAAATTTTCAATATATATATATATATAACCACAGTAAATTAAAAAAATTCGTTAAATTGCAATAAATATTTAATTTAAAGTAATTTCTTTTAAGAAAAGAATCATAATTTCGACCCATCGATCTGAAATTAAATGTGGCCTGATCAAAATTTATTCACATGATTTTTTTTTAAAATAAAAAGGTTATTCTGGTTAAACAGTTTCTTCTTTCTCTACATTCTTAGCTGGAAAATGGGAGATTGGAAAAAGGAAAAAGGAAAATAGAAAGCAGAAAAAAGCTTTACCATCTGTTTTTGTCTCATAAATTTCTGGCAATTAGCATTAAATAGAAGTAGATATATTTTTATGCTCCGTACTTACACATGAGATGAAACACAGCAATAAAAATCTTGTACCAAATAAAATAAATGCTATGAGGTGGCAACTCTTCACATTTACATTTACAACTTTTCTTTCCTTTTTAATGCCTTACTTTGAAGTGCAATTTTGTCACCTTATAAATTCTGATGTGTTTCAAGTTTGTGAAAATAGTTGTTTTTGCACAAAACTAATAAAAACTGTATTTTGAAAAGGTGGGAGAATTACAAGACTGAATAATGATTGAATACAAATGAAATTATGTATAACTGAGTCATATTGCTTTATTGAATAGTTATTGAACAGTTATTGTATAATATTACACTTCGATCCTTGCCAAGAGGTAAGGTTGTCCCATAATTTGTGGGACTTTTCTCAGGGATATCTGGGTCGACTTCTGGATACTGGGTGTTCTACAACTATCTAATATCTTTCCAGTTAAATTCTAGTAGATCCCTGATTGTAAATATTAGTAAAAATCTAGTTTAAAATACTAGTAAATTTGTAATTATTCAAAAAAAAAAAAAAAAAAAAAAGGCTAAGACGTTGTTATTGGGAAATGAGGTATCAAATTATTGTTTTGCCTGAAGCTAAGCTTTCTTCTTCTATCTATCACCATCAGCCATCGAGGGACCGTACCAACTAAATCTCTGAAGTCAAATCAACTAAAAAAATTTAGGCTTTGGAATTCAATTCTAAACCCTAATCTTCTAGATAGATATTGCATTTAGGACCAACCGAGTAGTAGGGTTCTCATACAACTGTATTTTCTGGTACAACTTTTTAACTACTTGTCACAACAAACGGGGTGAGAATTTTAATAAAAAAGTCGAGAATATAATAACAGAATTGAAAAAATTATATACAGTTTATCGTGTGTAACGTTAGATGACCCTTCAATTTCAAGTCCCTTTCTCTAGTATCAGAGATGTCAATTTCTGTCTTCCATATTTAACACACTCATTAATACCAATTGCAGGATAAGCTCATAAATTACTTACTGCATCTTTGTTTTGTCCATTACAACGTATTATGTAGGCCAAATACAGATACCATAGAAAATGCTTTGGAATCATATTGTTTTATTATTTCTATTTATATTTTCTTGTTCTGGGTCTGAAAATGACTTGACATTCCTGAGACAGAGCCAATTTATTTCGTGCTCAGAACAAAAAACAGTAAATTAATATTAAAAAAAGTAGAAGAAATAAAACACATCAAATATTTGAAAACCCCACCTAAACAAAGCATCTCCGTTTACAGCTTAGCTGAAGCTAAAGGGTAACATCCACATATAAATATGGCTATATGTACCCAGCTGTTAAAAACGGATTCAAAATGATAGAGGTAATAATTTCAAAATAACATCTCAATAATACAAACTTCCAGATATATGTAACCCATAAATTACGAATTACTCCTAAACAATTAAAGAATAACACCTACCCCAAATAATAATGCACCTGTTATAATTGTCCATATCAAACTAATCTAACTTTTCACACGCCGCCTTAATGCTATTTGTTTTATTTCTCTTTTCTTCCTCTACATCGACCCCGCATTTATCACCAATAATAATCTCTCTCACAAGTCTCTCTAGTCTGCAGAGTTTGGCCGAATATATTGTTACAGATTACATAGACTTTTTGCAATCTATAGCCTAAAGCTATTTGTAAACTCGAATTAAGACAATATTCAAATCCGTATCAGATACTGAGAAGCTGAGAAACGAATTTTGTCCTCAATCAAGAATACTGGACGAAGAAAGTTAAGACTTTTAACATTCTTGTAAATTTCTGTTTCCTCTTAAGATGGAAAAAGAATGAAAAGAAAAAGAGGTAAGGAACACCATATATTTCAGTTATACAATCAATCAAACACTGTTCTATTACTTAAGACAAAATTTGGGTGCAAAACAGACTAACCAAAAAGAAAAGAACAAGAAGAAAGCCATCGGCTTAATATAAAGAGATGCCTCGCAAGCTTCTATGACAAGCAATAAACAAAATCAAAACCTAGACTGAAAATTTAGATAAAACTATTTAATGGGGACATTTTTGCTGCAAACCTCAGCCCCCTGTATGTGGCACTTGCACAAAAATGAATGCCTTCAGGATAAATAACCCTCACACGTGAAAGATTCGTGGATGAAAGACGTTCAATACCCAACCAACTAGGAGTGAGCAGAACTCTAGCATCTTCAAACACATTAAAGAAAAACTGCTTTCTTTTCAGAAAATTACTTCTACTCTTCTTTGGTGGCACTCGAGTATTTGGTTCCATTTCCAGATGAAGTGACTTCAGATGAGGCACTTGATGACATTTCGCTGGTGCTTACACCATTTGCATAGTTCTTTGATGCTGCAACAGGGTTTCTAGGAGGATCATTATTATTTGGTGTAGGGATTTGCCCCTCCTCTGCTAGTTTCTTGAGAAGGTTCATGACAGTAGGAAGTAACTTGGTGGACAAGGAAATAAGGCCGGGAAGCTGTAAGCATGCACACACATGAGACCCCCTAGAGTTTTTACTAGAAAATAGTGTTGGATGTTCTAAATTGAAATAGGTCAATCTTTTCACAAATAATAAACTAAAGCTTATCATCTAGAGGTTTTGTTCTGAAGTCAGCTTTATAGTTTGAAATTTTACTGCATATCATTGTGTGAGGTGAAAAATGACAAAATGCATCACATAGAACATAAAGAACTTGAGGTCCATTTTACAATGGTCAAAATAAACCTAGTAGAAACATTAAATTTGCTGTTCTGAATAGAAGGATCAACCTTATTCAAAAATCCACTAAGCACATATTGATGTCTATAAAATCCAACTTAAATTCAAAAGCCTAGAAAGCACATTGTGGATTGAATGGAACTCAAAAGCCTATAAAATTTCAATCCCAAGTTTGTTAAAATCAAATTCTCCAAAAAAAACAGGTTATCATGTAAAAAATAAAGTATGACACTTACAGCGCCATTGCGGAATTCACCAGAAATGTCCAGTTGCACCCACAGGGCTTTGATCAGTAGATAACCAACAAAAATGAAGCCAAGATACAGAGGATTTCTGCAATGAGCAGATAACAGTAAGTGTAATGGTGGTATGACTTATGAGAATACATTTAAAGTTTAAAACATCGTGTATCTCAATTCCACCACCATAGAAGATAACTACCTTAAAAGAGTCATAAATTCATTAAATCCAAGAACAACCAGGGCAACCATTGCCCATGGAGGTGGTAACCAGTTGTTGCTGCGCTTGTTGGCTTCCTGAAAAATATTAAAAGGAGTATAAATCAAAGAGCTACCGACAGTGACAACACAGTAAGTCCCTTGAAAGCTAACTAGCCCACTAAAGCCTTTTAGTTTATATTCACTCTTTACAAAATATAGCATGTGATTTGACCCAAACCAGCCCTAACATTTGTAGCTTTCATTTTACAATCACACTAGTCATCTAATAACCCTTATATCTCACAAGGCTAAGTTCAGTAAAGCATACAGGAGATGAAATCACATGTACAAACTGAGAAACTTAAAAATGACTAATCAGTAAAATAGCATGCCTGAGCAGAAATGGCCTGAGTAACACTATACTCCGTCTCTGACTTGAATTGCCTCCACAAAGATTTGCACTGAACAGGTGTGATCAATGTTTTGGAGGATGGAACCTGTAATGAAAAATCAGCAGCAGCAACTACTTAGTCAGGAAAAGAAGATGCTCTCATTTTTAGGGTGCAAAAGAGAACCACAAGAAGCACCCATATGATGGTGTCTTGCAACACTTTAGGGATTTTCCACACTTGTCACATGCATTCAGGGATTCATGATTTGCCAGATCAAAAGGCACTTGCCAACATAAACAATGATAATAGACAGATGTAGCTAAAAGGCCCACAATCAAGCAAGTTCGCAGATTTAAAATATTTTTGATATCCAAACTTCAGGAATCATATGGAAATTGGTAGTCCTTGCCCTTATAATTTTCTTATCTTTTTTTTTTGTCCTTTTTTTCCAATTTTCAATTGAAGCATTCAATGGAAAATTTCATAAGAGAAAATGTCAGCAATAGTAAGTGACCTGTTCCCAAGTGCTTGAGGCCAAAGGATCATGTTTTATAATATTCTTATTGGCAGCAGCACTGCTTGTGGATTCCACCAATGCAAGGGAAAGCGTATTCTCAATAGTATCAGTAGTCTCATCATCCAAACGGATCACAGCCATAACCGAAAGCAGCTTTAAAGACTGTAAAGCAATGAAAAAGATAATATTAACAAGAGACTCAAGGAATTAATAAGACTAAAACCCATCACTTAAGGTCTCACAAATTAACATACTGCAGAGCGAGCCATTTTGGTGATTGCTCGAATGTCTTCATTCCCAGTCCAAACCCGTGGCATTGAATCGGAATCATGACTAAATAATGATGTAAACCTGTTTGCAGTTCCATGATGAATCCCCATAAGAATAATTGAAAGAAATCAAACACTTCAAATCAATTATTGCACAGAGATGCTACCTGTCCTTCATACGCATCAACACCCTTCCAGCTTCTTCCCGAGCTTTTGCTTCAACCAAACCCTTGGCATAATTCTCCACACTTGTAAGCATTTTCTCCTTGGTTTCTTCCTCCATGTCAAAACCAGAAAGTGCATCAGAAAGACCAGAGATAGCTGATTCAGTCTCACGCCGAAGAAGTTTCCTTATTGCGGGCCAGGTCTCACTATTAGCTCCATCCAATAGAGCTTCCACAGGTCCAGATAATGATTCATTCAGCTTTGACTGCAAACATAATATTACCATCAGTAAGGTCTCAGGGACATCATTTGGCCTACTGTAGTACTTTGGGCAGAGTACTGTTGGGAAAAAATTCTTAGGATGTTATAAATAGGCCAACTAAATGAAATATTGACATTGGAGAGTCTGCCAGTTATAAGTCAGTACGAATAAGAACTACATTTTAGAGTGGGAGCAATACACTTCTTCTAATGGCTTAGCCCTGATCTAACACCTGAAGCAATACTTTCATTAAAGTATTCAGAAAAAATGAATTGAATTATACCTCGAAGGAAGCATTAAGTTCAGCAAGCTTAGCAGCACGAACAGATGCAATATGAGCATCTATGTCACGCTGGAGCTTATCCCGTACTTTAGATGTGTCCCAATTTGCTTGTTCAATTACAACATCTGCAATCAATCAAATGACATGTTATAGATGGATAAGCATGTGTCTGTCCACAACCATAGCTCTTATGCCATCCACCCACCTAGAATGTAAAGTGTCATACTTGACAAAAGTAACATAGCAGTGAACCAATAGATCCAAGTCAAGCTTTCTAGTGTACAATTATTAAATATCCTTTTTCAGTTGTTAAATTTTTATCTTTTGATTCTGTTTTTGTTTTTGTTTTCTAGGCCTTCAAAGCAATTCTGCTCAACCGACAAAACGTCATTACTAAAAATAATCATACCCGCACATTCTTCATCAAATAGAGCCATATAAGACTTAGAGCAATGGCAAGCAGCTGAAGAAAACCCTTCCCCTCCACTCAAAGCCTTATCAAATTCATCCTTGAATTTATCGAGAGTTCCAGACCTTATATGTCCCAACATAGTCTGGAATGCTGGTTGGACAAGCTAACAAATCAAAAGAAGACAAGCAATGAGAAAAGAAAGTTAAATGAAATAAAAAAACTAAATAAATAAATCACACTTGAAACCACTTATGCTATTGGGAGGGCTACCCAGTGGACCCAATAAGGCCCAGAAGGGTCTCCTTTTGAAAGGAAGGATGTATTACTTGCAGTAACTTTTCTTCTAGCTGCTGCCGCTTTGCCGATCTTACACCCTCATCAAAATACAGAACTTCTTCATCGTACCTAAAATAAAACCAAAAATAACTTAACTTTTTACAGATTAAGAAAACAAGCAACTCTAGAAATACTTGCAAATTGTGCAAAAAACAAGTACAACTACATGTATAATCCAAATGATGTCATCCCAAACTGCAGTTGATGGTTTGAAGATTGCATTGAAGCTGTAGCAATCACACCTTGTGATAAGAACCATTCTTTCTCCCTTTTTTTATTTCTTTTCTGGTGAGAAGAGATAAGGGCTCTTATGTAGCTAAAAGACTGATGCTAGTATTGACATTAAAAATGAGAGGAAAATAATATACATAACCACGCATGCATCATCGCACAAATATTTATACACAAAACTGACATATTCTATTTCATTTTAACCTGATCTGACAAATGTACTAGACCAGAAAGCTTCTTATCCCAAGGCCAGTTCATCTATTGCAGCCGAGTCAATACAATATGCAGATATTAAATGAAAGAAATATTCTTACCCTGATAGAGAAGTTTCGAGAATTGAACTGAGCTTCTTTCCAAAACCAGAAACTGGACCCGATTGTACAGCCTCCTCCAACACACACCACGTCTGTGCAATTTCAGACCAAGACAGGTGGTGCCAATAGGTAAATCAATTAGATTAAAAAATATTTTTAAAGAAAAGAAATAGAAAAAGGAACTTTATAAAAATCAGGCACCTCATTTTTGGCAAAGCCAGAATACTTTTCATTTGCAATTTCTTCACAGCGTACAGTAGCCACCATGACCTAGAAATGAACAGGTCATGTACAGCACAATAGACATGATTAATAAAACCCATCATAAGAAATATATTCATAAAGTTACCTTGTGGGCAGGAAGGTCAAGGTCCTTGTTCTCCTTAATGACTTTCCAGATTTCCTGTGCACTAAAAGAAAAGCCTGAAGCAGGAATTACACCACGTCGATCCCCAGCGAGCCCTCCAGGTGCAACAGAATGATTGAATCTTTGCCTCAAACTAGCAACCTTCATTTATAACAAGTAAAAGAGAACAAACACATATATGTCAAAAATTTTAATTCAGCCAAAAGATGTTTAGCTCTGTCTTTCGTATGACAAGACAAAAACTAAAGACGGGCAACGTAAACTTGCAGATAATAATCACAATAACTTACAGAGAACAGATAAAATTATTTGATTCCAACAAAAATAGTATCTGATTGCAACAAGTAATGCAACAATTAATAACAAATTATTACTAGTAGCCCATTACTGCGAATTGCCTCACCCTATTTATTTGGTTTACAATAAACATAAAGAAAAGAAGTCCCAGCAGTGGGCTACTTTTGTACATTCTGAACAACAAAACACAATTATTTCAATTCATAAAGAGTTTAACTATCCTTTAAGAGATACTAGAGATGCTTCTGGTACCTGCTCTTTGAATTGTTCTTCCTTTTCTTCATAACTAGAGAGAGCAACAACTTGAACCTGACCAGACGTGACAAGAAATTGCACTATCACCATTAACACATAATTATTCCCTTCAAAAGAATGAAGACATATCTCAGTTTATAGAAACGTGACATCTTACATTAAAAAATTCACTAAGAGGAGTTTCTATGTGAGCTTGTGGCTTTGGAACAGAGTCCCATATCTGCAGTTAAAGGAGGAAAAAATAGTAAAGATCAGAAAACAACATCATGAAGTAAATTTGAAAATGCAAATGGAATGCAGCAATCCTTATACCTTTTGAATATCTTCTCTTAGAACAGGTTCCAAATTTTCCAATGGTGTCTATAAACAGATAAGACAGATAATCAAAATCTCAGCTCCACTACAAAATATAATAACCCTTAACAAAATGAACAATAAACAGTCAAAAAAATTCAACTGAATGAACAAACTTAGATCACTCCAAGGTACACTGTCAAATACACAGAGGAACACACCCGAGTTTTATCACGTATTACAAACATCAACGTTGTTTTACGTGGACTGAACAACCGCATCATGACCTGTAAGCACATTCCACCATAAACTTATAAAATTAGAACTTTTATGTGAGAACACTGATTGCAAAAAGGTAGACAGATGAGATTACCTGGAATACTGTCTTTAAAAGAGGTTTATTTGCAGCTTGCTCACGGCCAATGTCATGACACCACCTACATAGAATATGTTTAAGAGGATCACTTAGAAGCCGATGGAAGGCTATACCAAAAAACATTTTAGTTTTTTGGGGGAAAAAAAAGGCAGGAAGAAACCAACTGATTCTCTTCTATTGCTAGAAAAAGTAACATACATGTTTATTAGCACTATATCTGAAATAGCAAGGGCAAACAGGGCGCTTTGCTTCTCAAAGGCAGTATCATCCTGAGACAAGGAAAGAAACCGGGTAAGAGTCAACAAGCGATACATCTAACCCTCCCTTCTTAAACCAAAACCATTTCTACATAACAAAATCAGAAACAAATAACTCTAAATTACATGCGTATAGCATGTGAGATGATATATAAATGTGCATAGCATGCAGTAAGTTACAAACTTAACCTAAAACAAGTACGAAAGAGGAATGATGATGAAGATATAATTCAATTGTTGATCTCATTAATTAGATTGAATGAAGTTAAAACAAATTGAAACCCAAAGAAGTAAAAAAGAGTACCTCTCCTCGTTCTCTTCCATCAGTACCCTCCAAGTCCATTACAAGGGTACAGGGCTCAATGCCGGCACATCTTGCCAACCAAATACCTTTTGTGGTTTGAGATCTGAAGAGAAGCACATTCTATCAGTCATTTGACCATCCAATTAACAGAAAAATGGCATACCATGAGAGTACTAAGATATCATGCCTTCCTTTAAATGCATCCATTTCCCTGAAGTTGGTTCCAAACAAATGATTTAATAGAGTGCTCTTCCCTGCCAAAATCATGAAGAAAAAAATGTGGAACACTTTAAATGGTGAACACGATGACAGCTATAGTATGCCAAATATATGGAAAGTAACAGACAACACCTAAAGGCAAAATGATATACACTTCGAAGCAGTATAAATTGAGATGCCAGTAGTCCACTCATATCATCAAAGAACAATCCCTTTGGAGAAAATCAAAGTGGATCACCAGAGTGTTTTGACAAGATATCATGGAGTCCTGACTCAATAACTTATTTTTTTTTCTAATTCACAGAAGCAATACCACCCTTGTGTGCTATGTTTATTTAATTTGATTGAGTACAGAGTGATCAGCCTTCTCTAAGATGTATTACTTCCAACATTCTGTGGAGAAATGAATTCATATTTGTTTATTTAATTTGATTGAGCACAAATTAACAAGCCTTTCCTAAGATGTATCATTTCTAACATTCCATGAGAAAAGGATGCATACCGCTACTCTGTGGTCCCATGATGGAGACAACGGCATATGACAGCCCACATTCTCTCAAATTTACCCCCTTGATAAAATTCTCGAGTCCAGATACATTGAATCCACCATCACCATCAATAAGCTGAGTTGAGCAAGCGTCTTCACTACTTGCTGGAAAACCAAAGATATTCACATATCAGTAACTAAACAAAACTCATCGCTTCACTGACTTCAAAATATTCATCTAGAAGACAATTCAGACGAAGAAAGCTAACTCAGCATACATTATTAATTTAAACAAAATGAAAACCATTTTTCCATCAAACAAACAGCAAATAAAATCAGTAACCTTTCTACATTAATCCAGATGTATAATGCGTGAAAACAGATCTTCGAGTACTAACTACTAATGTCTAATTATTTGATACTTCCAGAACACACTCTCCTTTCCTCAAAGTAGGCTCCATCAGCTGAATTTCCTCTCCTGTATTCCATTTTCTCATCAACCAAACAAACAAAAATCCAATAAAGACCTCGAAAAACACAATAACACATCCATTTCCCGATCCAAACAGCTCAAAGTCTTCATATTCACAATTTAAAGCATTATCAACGGCTCAAAACCTTAAACTCAACATCAAATCATTTCAAATCAATCAATCAATCACGTCACATCACATTAAATTAAATTACGAGACATTGATTAACAATTAATGCACAAACAAACAAACAAAATGCATGTAACGTATTTTAAGTTGTAACTCCGATTGGAAATGATGAGAACCAGATTAATTACTAATGCATTAACGGATCAGCTACTAAACGGCCGCGTTTCGGAACGGAAATTCGTAATTAGCGAATTAAGATGCGGCATAAATCGAATTAAGATAAGAGATTAAGGAAGAGATTAAGAGCAACGTAAAACGCACCCATTTTGATTGTCGTTTCGTGACGAAACGCAGAGAGATTGAGACGGAGAGAGAAATGATCGATCTGAGTTCTTAGTATTGTTGTTGTTCTTTAAAATGTTAAAGCTTGGCTTGTTGGAAAAGAGAATTTGTAAAAAGAACTAAACAATTATAAAATTAAAAAAATTGTTGGCTTTTCTTTTAATTGAAAATCGAAAAGGAAAATGAATAATAACATTCGAGTCCTATATTCTGATAATTGTTTCAAATATTGGCATATGGTTTTCATTTATATTAAACAGACTTAATTTATTTAAAATATCCTTTACTGTTTAAGGGATATTTTGGTAGTAAATTTCAATATTTTAAGCCGGATCTGGTCAATCGAACAAAGAGCTATTTGGTACAAAAGTAAGAGAAATATCTTTATTTGTGAAAAGTAAAAACTTAGAGATCTACATGTTATTTCTTTTTTCTTTAAAGAGACCTTAAATCCTGCTGCAACGACAAATTTATCCTTGTTTTTGTTAATAATACAGGGTATTTCAGATATTTCAGTAGAGATCATGGACCTATTTGATACAAATGGAAAACCTGTATCCTTAATTGAGATAATATAATAAATTAGGGAATCAAGTGTTATTACTACAAAGAACAATCCTTCTATGAATTAAGAAAAGTTGGGGGGGTGGGGTGGGGGTGTTGAGATGGTGTCCGGTGATATTTCTCCGGTTTCATTGCTATGCCCAATGGGATTTTTGCCAAGTCAGCTCAGTTGAATAAAAATTTGAGTAATCCACGACCCATAATTTACTCGCCTACATTTGAAATTTCGATAATGTTTATTTTAAAGAAAAATTATTTCGAAGCTTGTTATAGAAATATCGGATTTAGAGGATATCGTTAGAGTTCAAAAGCAATTAAGCTCATCCTATATAATTAAATCAAACATTTATTTATTTTACATATTTATATTATTGAATAAATTAAATACTACTCTTAACACTCCGTAATTGAATAGTCAAAATTTAACACCATAAAACTACATATACTTATTTATTCTCAAGAACTAAAATGTGTATAATTATGTTATAAAAAATATTTAAAATACGGCAACACTTTTTTTTTCCTTGAAGGTTCCTATTGAATCCATTATCTAAATCTTTTTCTAAATTTAAGCTTCAATTATTTATAATTTTATTTCTCTAAATTTAAACAAATTATTTGTAATTGTGAATGAACACTCAAATTTTTTTTTCCTTATAATGTGATGTGATTATTTTTATATTGCCTATAAAAAAATCTACAACTAGATATTATATTGGAGTTTATATATTTCAATAATAAGGGGTCGCCACCCCGTTTAATAATTTATTATTGACGTGGCGAAATCGAATTGGGTAACTGACTGTAACAAGAATGTCTGTAGGGAGTGGAACTGGACGGTACAAAAGTCTGCGGTTTGGTAGGACCGACTTGGGGTCTGGAAAAGTCGGTCCCACTATTTTACTACACGGGAGGGCACCGACTGGTTGGGACCCACAAGCCGCCCATCTACCTTTTGGGATAAGGCGGACGGCCTGACCGCAGCCTGCTTTAGAGCGTGGGATTACGCGCCACATGATGAAGTCGATAGTGGCCGGGGCATTTGATTCAGTGTGGACCCACGTGTAGCCCACGTCCATCATCCACGAGCACGTTGCTGATTTTGTAATCGGTTTAATAACATTTTCGCCCCTAAGCTTTGTTGAAAGAGCAAATTATGATATATTTTAGTAAGTTTAACAAATAAACCCCTTACAAATTGTTTTCAATTATTCAATTATTATGCAATTTGGACACTAAAATTTATGATTTGTCACAATTGAACTAAATTAAAGATCGGTCTTGTAAAATTTTCTTTTTATAATAACTATTAGAGACTATATAATTAAGAATTTGATAAAAATGAAATAATTGGATATCATTTGTCTCTCCCTTAAACAAATTTTAATAGTTGGATGCCATTAAAATTCACCTCTAAAATGATTTAATAGCACTCAAAGCTCATCAATATTGACGCCCGAAAGTCTACCACCTAACCAGCCACTAATTGGAAGACAACCCTGAAACTAAACATTAATGAACTTATTTTTGTGACGGCTACGTAAAATCAAAAATAGTATAAAAAAAGGCAATGAAAGTGAAATGTGAGGTTTTTTCTTTTTTATTTTTTAGATAGCAGTTAAAATTTTACTAAAAATTTAAATATTATATTTATGGTACTATTCAAAAATCAATATTTGGATTTGATAATTTGCTTTTATTAATAATGTGATTTCTATTTTTTAATACTATAATTTATAATCACATTGATATGTTATGGAAGAAATTCACTTTATAATATTAGTTAAATCCTTTGTAATACTACTCAAATTTAAAGGGATATTATCGTTTGGTTAAGAGTGGTTATCTAAATCTTATAAACGTGGATTAAGATTAAAATTAAACATATTAGGTATTTTTAACCTGTTCCAGTATATATTAGATGGGTTGATTGATGAGTTATACAACCTCCCCATATTATGAAAATTTTCTTTAAATAACTAAATTTAAGAGTTTTTAATAATTTTGATTAATTTTAAAATTAGTTCTTATGTGTGACAAAAAAAAGTTATCAAATTGATGAAAATATCCCAAAACTTATACAAAACATCAAAATTTTAATTTAATGAATTATTGGATCTTGACCTCACGAGATTAATTCACTTATATTTTTAAAGTCGTCATCAACGCATATCAATTCTGAAATAGCTGCATTTTTTGGATACAACTTAAAAATTGAAAACGAATATCAAAGTTAAGATTGAAAATGGAAAGGGAAAAATGAATTTTTTTTTTTTTTTTATTCAAAATAGGGTTAGCTGCAACTAAGGTTTAAAGGTAATGTTAGTGTTTTAAATTAGGGATAGAGGTTTTCGTATTTTTTGTAAATGTGGGGGTAAAAACGTCCAAATTTATATTTTATTTGTCCCAAATAAACACAAATTTTAAACTAGGTCAAATTCGAAAATTGTCCTAAATTTGGTTATTTAGGAAAGTTTCCCCCAATATTTACTTCCCATTCTAAATCTGGTACTCTATTTGTTTAAGAAAGACAAAAAACGGCGTAGTTTCAACTAGTTTCAGATGCGACACCATCCGCTCATGTTCGCAGTCCAATGAACAAAACGACGGCGTTACCTCTGCTTGCCCAAAATTTGAATCAGGTTCATTCGAAAACCCTGTGCGAACACATTACCCCATTCACAGAGATGTGCAAGGTCCATAGTTTTGAATTCCTTATAAAGCTCTGCGTTTCATAGCAGCCGGCGTGAGAAAGGTACAAACATTTCGACTTTGTTTCTCTCTCTCTCTCTCTCTCTTTTCTATGTTTCCTTTTTTTTCCTCGGAAATTTGTTGTTAATTTGCCGAGCTGATTGAATTTTCACCTATTTATATGTATGTTTGACAATTTTATATATTTACAAGAGAAAACGAGGTGAACTTCTGTTCGTTTTGGGTTTAACATGTATCCCTTAGATTTTGCTGAGGAAAGGTGCTTTTGGGAGAATAAGCTTATAGGTATTATTCCTAAAAAATGTATTTGAAGTGGTTTTACAGAAATATGGGTTTGAAAAACATACCGAAGTGCTTCGAAACACACTCGAAAGATTTGGCGGGTCTAGGGGAGAAAGGGAGGGAAATGACGGTGAATTTTGAGCTTCATTAGTGGGTATGTTTTGCCTCAGGATGATTATCTTCAATGATTGTTGTTCTTTTCGACAATTTTTTATATCAACAGGTGCCGTTAAGTATTATTTATGTAGGATTGTGACCATATTTGATGCTCATTCCTAGTACTCGAGTACTATTTTTGTTCATTGTCATCCATTGACTGCTGTTTTTTCTCATAGATTTGTCTTTATACAGTAAATTCTTGAGAAAAAAGACTATTGTCCTCTTGTCTATATTTCATTGAATCTGCTTCCATGACAGGAAAACATTGTCAGTGAAACAATGGACTATAGTTTGCGGTGATTGCTTAATGATGGAACCAAACCAATTTCACAACATGTCATTTTGCTTTCTTCTATTTCTTGAATGTAAGATCAAGTGCTTGTTTCCCTTTTCACTTAAATAGCCAAAAGTGTGGCTATACATTATTTTCCTCCCTTTCATTTCCTTCCTGTTCACTTCCCTTAACGCAGACTGATTCTATTGATGTTAGTTCTTTTCAGGCTATTTTGAAGTGTTTATAATACTACTTTTTGAAAGTGTGTCATGTTTCAATTCAACTCACATCAGTCTAATGAAATTAAAAGTTTCATAATTCACATTTTACACTTTTGGTTTTGTTTAAACAGGTTCTACTGACTTTAAGTGTGTGAAATGGATGT
Organism: Melia azedarach; assembly: GCA_028052125.1. NCBI lineage: Eukaryota > Viridiplantae > Streptophyta > Magnoliopsida > Sapindales > Meliaceae > Melia > Melia azedarach. The sequence goes on along the minus strand of CM051398.1, from coordinate 878,559 downwards.
TCAGAATCTTTCTACAAATTTTCCTGGACCAATTGATACATCGGTGCTATATGAGCAAGAGCAACATGTTTCCTCTGCGATATGGGAAGGACAGGACCGTGGTACTCTGAGGTGTCATGAACACACCTCTAAAATTGATGGGTGGAAGCTTACGAAGAAACAGATTGATTTGGTGGGAAAAGCTGGCTTTGGGCATTTTAGATTGATTGGACAAGTCAGCTTGAACAATCCACTTATCTCTGCCCTAGTTGAGAGGTGGAGGCGGGAAACTAATACGTTTCATCTGCCTAACGGAGAGATTACCATTACTCTTGACGAGGTAACCCGTATTCTTGGACTGCGGGTCAATGGTGAAGCTGTAGTAAGAGATAACACCTTCTTGGGTACTAACACAGAAATTTGTGAAAGTTTGTTGGGCAAAGCACCAAATTCAGATGCTAAGGAGATAAAAGGTGGAATGGTGAAGCTTAGTTGGTTGAAGGAAAATTTTTCAGAGTGTCCTAAAGATGCTTCAAATGAAGAGGTTGAGCAACGGACACGTGCCTTTTTACTATACTTGGTAGGAAGCACGATATTTGCCACAACATCTGGCAATCTTGTCCCTCTTTTGTACCTCCCATTGTTCAAGGACTTCGACAAAGCTGGAAAGTATGCATGGGGTGCAGCAGCACTAGCATTCTTGTATAGACAGCTTGGCAAAGCTTCCATGAAATCTCAAGGTACCATCAGTGGCTCTTTGACATTATTACAGGTAACTTGTATTTGATTTTGTTTTCAATCTTTCAAGTTCTGCAATTCCTATCAACAGAAATGCCAACATATGTGGAGAATTTGAAGTCTTACTGTATGAATTTTATAGCTTTCTCTTGGAAAGTTGGGATTAATTATATCACTCTTTTTTCTTTTATTCAGTGCTGGAGTTACTTTCATCTTAACATTGGCCGACCAGACCTTAAGCAAGACTTGTCCCATCGTTTTCCACTTGCTCTCCATTGGAAAGGAAGACTAAATAATCAAACTAAATCTGATGTAGTTGTGTACCGCCAGAAATTAGATTCTCTAGAGTCAATTGATGTAAGTTCTCTAACTTTTTTCTTCCAGACGTTTTTGGCTGACAGCTGATAACCCCAGATTGGTACTCACAGATTGATTGGACTCCTTACAAAGACTTGGATAGCGGCATACCAGAGAATGTCAGAGGTGATCTAATTCTCGGGAAGTCTAGGACAATATTGATTTGTATGGATAAAGCTGAATGGCATTTGCCAGACCGTTGTTTGAGGCAGTTTGGTTTGCATCAATCAATTCCAACAGAAGTACAGCGACGTGAGAGTAAAAGTAACGAAGTTGACAATGAGGTGGACACATCAAAAAGAATGGATTTAGAAGTGCAAGAGTGGTCAAACCGCCTGCAAAATATTGTTGATGGTGTAGAAGATGGGAATGGCACGGATGAAAGTGAATACATACATTGGTACTCAAACATCACACGGAAAAAAGTTCATAGGCAAGCATTTGCCCCATCCCAGTTTCAAGAATCGGTAAGGATCCTTGCTTCCTTTCCTACATTTCTCCATGCCACACAGAAAATGAAACAAATGTTGAATGGTCATCATTTACCACTTCTACAGGTTGCCGAGATGATGAAAATCCAGGAAATAGCATATGCAGCTTCAACCGAAGACTTGAATATAAAAAACAAGGTAGCTTTCGAGAAGATTAAATCACTGGTGGATCGCTATCTGGCAAATCGAGTTGAGGGTTTCAAGGCACTGGAGAAAAGGAAGAGAACTAGTGAAGATGGTCAAAATGAAGATGAACTCTAAATTGATTATCAGTACCTGTAATTATCATCATAAACGACAGTGTCGTTTAAACTGTCAATCTAGACAATGGATTTCTAGTTAGTACTTAAATACAACAAGTCGTCTAATTAAGAGAACTCCGGGGATGACACATCGTTTTGATTTTAGACTTATTTATGACAGGTCGTTTGGATGTGATACTGCCGTATGCAATGTCATACAGCATTTTTCAAGTCCGCTTTTTGCTGAGAAATTCTGAAATGAACTTGAAAAATTCCTCATCAATAAATCTCTAGAACATAGAAAGAACGGAGTTATAAGCTTATTGTAATCTAGCGTCACCGATGAAGGAGTATTCTCCGATGGTCCGAGTTTCTATTACGAAATTTAGAACTGCGGAGGAGTTATTTGACGGGGTTTTTGAATATGGGTAGTCATATGTATTTAAGCTAAAGTTGAATGGTGTGTTTGAAATGTTCCACAATTGTAAAACGACAATGTCGTTTATGTGACAACCAATAAACGACAACTAAAAGCCTCGGGAAAATCCCCAAACCAGATCGTTTCGTTCCCAATCAAACATCAAGCAAACCTAACTTCCCCTACTGCTACGGCGATTACTCCGTTACCGGTGAGTTTCTTTTTTTCTTTCTTTTTTCCACCTTTTATTTTTCAGAATTTTCTGTTGAGATAGATGTCTAACTCGATTGTTGAAAAATTTTAGTCATTTTCGAGTTTTTTATTTATTAATTAATCAATTTAATTTTGGTTGCTCTATTCGTTATTAGTTTGTCATGAATCACGTTTGGTAATTATTTTTTCTTTAATTGTGAAAAATTCATCATTTTTCAGTGTTTATTGTTGTTTCTTTTTTCTATAGATGTAATGTAAAGCAATGGTGATAAATGAATATAATGCATTTTTTTAAAATTAATTTTTGCAGTGTTTGGTTGAGTACAAAATGGACCTCCTTCCTCTGCAACGGGAAGTTGATGAATTCAGAGAGATTATGGGAATCATTAATGAAGAAATGGATTTGGTTAGTTTAAGTGATGGGAATCTTCGCCGTGCATTTACCATTTTCGAAATAGCAAGCGGGGTGGTAAATGGGAGAATGAAACCGGTAAGAGAGTGAGTGTGTGTCAGACAGAATGTCATCGTTGTTATTTTGTTTATCATGTTTCTTGAATTATATTTATGAATTTACAGGTGACAGAAGCTGACGTGGATCAGTTATGGTGCTCTAGTGTTGACGGAGTGGTGAGTGTTTTGTTATTTTTATTCCACGGTTTGTTTAATGTTTGCTTGCATTGGAGAAAAGTTGAGAGAAATTTTTCTAAGTTGAGGCATGGTTGTTATTGGATTTGGGTTCTTGTATCCTTAGGGGGACAAGTTATTGTGCAGGGATATTGTGAATATTGTCTCATAAAGCAATAATATTATGCAAGAGTCCTTTTTATCGAATTATATGCAATCTTTTGCAGGTGGCTGTGGCCAGGCAAGTCATTGATTACGCACAAGATATGACTTTTCAGGACTTAGATGAACAGCAGAAGCAAGCGGTGTTAAAGATGTTAAGAGTTGCTTCTAATATTATAAGTAAACAATGTATACTTGATGCAAGTCAACAAGGTGTACTTGATGAACTTCAAGTGGAAGTTGGTTCAGCGACTAGAGAGATAACAGTAGGCTGGGAAACAGAGAACCAGAGTGAAGAGCGGGATGCTTCACCACAAGTGTCCACTATGCCATCTCTTTCATGGCCTCAAAAAGGACGTATAACCCTGGAGTGGATTCAGACTCTTATTTCAACCTTCAAGTGGTCATCGTGGAAAGACCCAAAGGAATATCAAAATGTAATGCCTGTAACTGTGGTGAAAAAGTTGATCAATGCTGCTTCAAAAATCATGAGAGGTGAAAAGAACTGTGTGAAAATTCGTGTTAGAGAGGATTCAGAAGTTATTGTTGTTGGTGACATTCATGGCCAGTTTCATGACCTGATTTCTCTTTTCGAAGAAAATGCCGGATTTCCCTCTGATCGTCGATACTTTATCTTCAATGGTAATTATGTTGATAAAGGCTCATGGGGTTTGGAAGTACTTCTAGTTTTGTTGGCATGGAAGGTATGATAAAGATGCGATATTCATTTTGGTTTAATTTTTCCATTATAAGTATATCTTTGACTTGAACTGAAAGAGGAAAAAGAGAATTAGAGAGTATATCTGCATGCATGCATGCATGTGCTCATCTCTGTCTGATTGATAGGCTTCCTCTTTTGGCTTTTAGGGTAATATCTTGCAAACTCTGCACTGTTCTGTCATGGATTTTGTTGTATAACCTCTTTCATAATTTTTCCAGGAGGTTTTCAATCCATATAAGTTTTGTGAGATGACTCTATTGCGCTTTCCTGAAGTATATATACACAGAGAGCGAGATGTGATTATATATGGGTGTTATTTTTTATTTTATATATATTATTTTAATATAGACATTTAGTTTTGGTTTTTTGATGTGTAGGTCTTGATGCCTCATAGAGTATATTTACTCCGTGGAAATCACGAATCAAAGGACTGCACATTGGCATATGGTTTCTGGGCAGAGTTATGCACCAAATTTGGCAAAAAAGATTGCAAAGTTGTCTATGATAAATTCTTGGAGTGTTTCAGAACACTTCCTTTGGCCTCAATCATTCCTCATTGCATCTACACAACACATGGGGGCCTATTTCGTAGTATGTGCAGTGCCAGTATACCATGTTCTTCTAATGGAGAGAAGAGACAGAAACTGGATACCCCATCCTTGGGTTCTTTAAAGGAATTGGCTAAAGTAAACAGATTTCTTGATGACGTGCCAGAAGATGGTTTATTGGCTGATGTACTGTGGTCTGACCCATCTATGGAAACTGGGCTAAAAAAAAACACCAATCAAAAGTTTGGTCTACTCTGGGGCCCGGATTGCACTGAGCGGTTCCTAAGAGAAAACCATTTAAAGGTAATGCAACTTTTCTCAAGTTTTAAGGCCAAAGCTAAGACCGGTTGACTTTGTCTGTTGCAATTGCAGTTGATTATACGATCACATGAGGGTTCTGATGCAAGGACTGGTCAGGATGATGCTAGAAATAAGTTAAATGGTTATAGCATAGATCATGATGTAGTCTCTGGGAAACTGTATACTCTGTTCACCGCTTCAAATTACCCACAGGTCATAATTTCACAGCTTCACATGCAACTTCTAAGCGGCATTGGTCATTTTTGAATTCATTGAAAGGAAACTGAATCTTGTATGCTTGTTGCTTTTTGTTAATTATGCAGTTTGGTGGGTTTGATAATATGGGAGCATACGCTGTATTAAAGCCTCCTACCTTCGATTCTCCTTTGTTCCTACCGCTCAAAGCTGCAAACAGACCAGAAGTACGAAATTGGATTTTTCTTTTTTTCCTTATTCTCTGGCAAAAAATATGATTTATGATAAGTATATTAAAAGTAGTATATGATTAGTTAATTCTGTCTGTTTCTTAGGTACCTCCTTATGAGAGTTTCAGTTATGAAGATATTGGTTCAGATGAAGCGGAAGACTCTACATCGTCAGATTCGGATGAGGAACTGGACTTAATGTCAAGGGATGCAGTTGAAGAACAAGACTCGATGTTGATGGTAAGTTGGAAACAATTGCTTTAGGAAATGAGATGACTTGTTTCTACTTATCTATCCGCATATAGCTAAATGGAAAGTATCGGATTAGGTGACCAACATTGAACTAAACAAAAAGATACTGGACCAAGCTGAAAAAATTAAACAGTTGGAGAGCACTGTCGAGGTGTTTCTGAAAGAGCGTGATGATCGGTCAAGGAGGATGGAAGAAATGTTAAGTACTCTTCTACAGCAATCATCACGGAAAAAACGTGGGAGAGGTAACATTTCAAAACTAGTTTTCATCATTAACCACACAATTTTATAGTTTTTTTTATCTCATGAAAACGCTACAGGTTCATGAATACATGCATCGAGAATGTTGGAACTCAGGCCTCAGATAACAAAAAGGAATACTTCAACCTGAAAGATAATAAATTGGATGTTTTCATGAGGGTCTACAAGTTAATGATCCAACAAGGCAAGCTAAGTGCAGCTTGTGTTAATGGAGAACGGGTTGAAGATGATCCTGTGGAAGAGGTGGTGTGGGATGAAGAAGTCTTGTTTTAAAAGTAGATGAAACGCTTTCAATGTTGTACACCATTCATTCCACATCTGATTTGGTTTCAGAAAACAGGAAAGGCAACAAAGCATCAGATAGAAAGAATCTTGTTCATTTGCGTAAAAGAATTTTCAAGTGAGATTTCTGTAATCTAATCCGAAATTACTGAAAGCTGTAATCAAATTTTGAGATTGTTCCAAATTGTTGACCATTTGCACAATTTCTTGGTATGATTCAAATCGTGCGTTACTGTCTTGTGCCGTGATACAACGTGATAGTTAAATAACCAATAATTTTTTCTTTCCTGAGTACAACTATGGAAGATTAAGACATTAAATAAATAAATAAACTTATTGAGAGAAATAAAAAATATTGGCCAATGACAAGTCACCGCGTCTAGTTGTCCAGCAAAGGTCGGCAGATCAGAAAACGACGACGTGTCTTATAAACAAATGGGGCAGCGCTAATTTTGCTAAAAGACACGAATCTCATTTTACTATTTTTATTTTTAATTGATAATATTAATAAATAATAAATTAAGATTACAAAAAAGAATCAAGCCAAGCTTGCAATAAAGCTTAATAAAAAACTAATAAACCATTATCTATAAAATAAAAATTATTAAACTAAATATTTTTTCATGTCTGAAAGACGCCTAAATATTAATACAATGTACAGATTTGAACATGTCATATCATGTACTAATATTATCATTAAAAGCAAACCTAAGTAGTTGTTGGTATTTTACTCGCAAAACAACTATCAAAATGGGTAATAATATTTAGGTCCCTAATATTTTACATTTTCACATATAAATAAAAATTTTCCGTGTAAATCAAATAAATCCCCAACCCCTATTGGAAGAAATACATCACCCTTATACTTTTGAGTTTGTTGATCACGATATTAAAGCTTGTTTGATATAATTTTTTTATCTAAAAATTTTTAAATAATAATTTTTTTATCTAAAAATTTTTAAATAATAATTTTTTTAATAAGTAAAGTATTTTGACAGATAATTATTAATTATTTATTTGATAAGTACATTTCTTTAGTAAAGTTTGAGTAATTATATTAGGTGATAAGTTTTTTAAGAAAAAAATAAATGAAATTTTGATAATAAAATAAATATATTTTAAATAAATTACGATACAGTTATGTATTACAATTAGGAACTATTTATGAAAGGTACTTATAAAATATATCTTTAATTGTGAAAAGTAAAACATTAGGGAGCGAAATGATATTACACCTATCAAAACATTCACACTGTTTCTTCTCCCCTCTCCAATCAAATCCCCCAATTTTTCAACATCCAAATCTCTCTCTCTCTCTCTCTCTCTCCCGATAGACCCGGTCCATCTGCTCTGTTCATCAATTTCCCTTTTTCCTCAATACCTTTTCATTTCTCCTTCTCTTTCCCCCCCTCTCTTCTCCTTTTAGGGTTTTATTCGGTTTCTCTGCCCCAAAAACCACAACTTTTTAAATTTCCTGTGTTTTTTACAAAACAATGACTTCTGTGAGAAACAATTTAATGCCTCCAGGTCTGGTTACCAACCTGGAAGAAGTGCTTTTGAGCAAGAAGAAGAAGAAGAACAAAGAAAACAATGAGGATAATAATGAAAATAGCACTAAGGAGTCAAACGAGGAGGGTAATGAATCAGCGGAGCCTTCCACTTCTGATTCTGATAGTTCAAAGCCTGTCGTTTTGGTCACCAATGGCGACGGAATTGAGTCACCTGGACTTGTTTATCTCGTTGAAGCTTTGGTCCGTGACGGGCTCTACAATGTCCATGTCTGCGCTCCTCAATCGTGGGTTTTGTTTCTTGTTCCTTGCTAAATTTCCATTTTCTCTGATTAAAATATGAGTTTTTTTAATTTTTTATTTTGTTATCCGGATTTTGTTCTTTTTAGCGTCTCTGGTTCAATTTGTGATTTTGTTATCCGGGCTTTGTTCAAGTTCAAGTTTGTTTGTTTCTCTTATGGGTTCATTTGAGGATTTAGTTTGATTTTAGTTTTTGTTTTGTCTTCTGTTTCTCTTGATTTGTTATCTGGATAAGGGGGTGGTTTATAAAAATAGGTTTCATTTTCTTCTTTGCGTTTTTTATTGGACATTTTTTGAATTTTATCATCTGGGCCAACCTTTTGTATTGAGAGTTACTCTGGGTTCTCTGTAGTCATTTATTAGGTATAAAGTTCTTTGGTCCTCACGATTTTCTTTTTGTAGGGTATGTTTGCATCTAGTTTTTGACTTTTTATTTTGTTTTGGATTATTTTTCCCATCTGGGTATGTTTGTGCTCTGAAATAATTTTGATATGTAGTTATTGAATATGGGAATATTTTGTGATTTGTTAGTTTGTGAATCGGTTGCTTTAGGGATAAATCAATGTCAGGTCATTCTGTTACTCTCCAAGAAACAGTTGCTGTGAATTCTGCTGAAATTAACGGTGCCATAGCTTATGAAGTTTCAGGTATGATTGCAAAATAATATCTTCTTTAATCAACCTCTTTTTCAAGTGGCATTATATTATATGATTCAATTGGATGTGAAGTTATCAAAATTACATGAATGTCGAAGAATGGCATTTAGTATTTAGTTCCAGTGAAGCATATTGAACTTCTGCTGTTCTTGGAAGAGTCTGTCAGCGTGATTGTGACTTACAGTTTTTCCTAGAAGCTGATGAATTTTATATTTCTACTATTTCTTGTCCTCGCCTGTTATCATTTCTGAATGATACTTGCATTTTCATAGGCCTATAATGTATAAATCTAATAAAGGCTTTATGTTTTAGTAGTGCTTTATGATTGTAAAGGGACTTACTGATGGGTTCTTGTTACTCAGGAACTCCCGTGGATTGTGTGTCATTAGCATTATCCGGGGCACTGTTTTCTTGGTCAAAGCCTGCGCTGGTTTGTATAATGTTATCATTTGCTACTTTACATTTAGATTTCAACTTTAAGCATTTTTCATAGTTTCCTTGTAATATGTTTTTCAGGTCATTAGTGGAATCAACCGAGGTTCAAGCTGTGGTCATCACATGTAAGTTGTTTCTGCAGCCTCTTACTTATTGTTGCTTAGCATCTATCACATTCAGTTGAATATGCATCACTCAGTGATATCTGTTCAATGTCACTTCCAGTTAATTCTTCTGGGCCCTTATTTGAGGTCTAAACGTTAATTTTATAACTTCAAAATTCACCAGGTTCTACTCAGGTGTTGTTGCTGGAGCCAGAGAGGCTTTACTTTGTGGTGTCCCGTCTCTGTCAATATCCCTGAACTGGTGAGTTGATAGTTGTATGTTATATCAAATTAAATTACAGTTTTCTTTATCATTGACAAGTGATTTTTTGATTTTCAACTGTTATAGGAAGAAGGATGAAAGCCAAGAAAAAGATTTCAAGGATGCTGTAACTGTCTGTTTACCTTTGATTAATGCAGCTATTAGAGATATTGAAAAGGGAACTTTTCCCAAGAGCTGCTCTCTGAATGTTGAAATCCCTACAGCTCCATTAACCAACAAGGTTTGCAAGCCTAAAGTCATTTATGAAAATTATTGGCTTTACAATTTAATTTTCTTGTGATACTTTGTGTCTTTTGACCCATGTACACGATGGAATATTTGCTATAATTTTTTACAGTATCTTTTACATGAATAGAGAGGATGATGGGTGGCAGTATAATTAACACAAAACTATATTCCTTTGATTAGCCCTCTTATTATCTGTCTTTGCTTCCTACTGCTAGCTTTCAGGAGAATATAATCTGTTTCTCTGTCATGCTTATCCACAAAAATGTTGCTGGAGCTTGAAATTGTTTAATAACACAAAAAACATTTCCTCTTCTTTTACTGGCCCAATGCCAGGTTGTTATTTTCATGCAGTTTGGATATCTTGCATGTGGGATAAAGTGACAAGCACAATTTTCCAACTTTTATGTCAGCTTACTTGATATCTTTGCCAAATCATATTCTTTACTTTATTTGCTATTATTTGCTATCATGCATGATCTGATTCTTCTTACTTTTTTACCTTTAACCACTAGATAATATACGTGTTTTAATCTTTTGCTCGACAGGGTTTTAAATTCACGAAGCAAAGCATGTGGAGATCCACTCTTTGCTGGCAAGCAGTTTCAACAAGCCGGTATGCTGGACAGTTTATGTCTAATCAACAAAGTCTTGGCTTACAGCTTGCACAGCTTAGCCGAGATGCCTCTGCTGCTGTGAGTTACTCAATTTCTTGTTTGCATTGCATTTGTCTCCAGTCTCCGTTCTATGAAATTATACTTACTTTCATTTTGTTTTTCCCCAGGGTGCAGCTCGTCGTTTGAGCACACAAAAGAAGAATTTGGTGGAGATCGAGTCAGTTGGAGCTGCCGGCAAATCTGATACCAGCCGTGTCAAGAAGTTCTTCAGACTAGAGGTAAATAAAATTTTATGGAGTTTACATTTGATAATTGCACGTCTTAATGTGCTTCTTGGTTCTTCTCGGTTGTTTCTCAAGTTACTACTGCTTTTGTTTCTCCGTAACAACAACGATAGTCAACCATTGGTTATTTTTTGCAGTTTGTGGAAAAGGAGCAGCAAGATTCTGATGAAGACCTGGATTTCAGAGCGCTTGACAATGGATTTGTAAGCCTTTTAACAGTTTAAACCTGCTTTTGTTTTTTCCAGCTAATCCATGTCATTCTTTAGTATAGAAATTTTCTGTTGGTTCATTTTAACTTTTTAAAAAAGCTAGGCATCTTAAGCTTCTGCTTTTTCTATCTGGCAATTTTAGGTGGCAATCACTCCTCTATCACTTCATTCACGTACACAGACAGAGACAGAAGCAGAAGCAGAAGCAGAAGCAGCTGCAGCAGAATGGGTTTTTACTGCACTTGCTGAGGATCCACAACAAAGCACAACTACAGAATCGTAAATCAGTGGCTTTGTACACCAATTTGCAGAAGCAATTCTCTTAATTTAATTATCTAAATTTGTTTTGAGTTTCTTTTTTCCTTTTATTTTTTTTTATTTTCTCCTTTTTGGTTTTAAAATATTGGTGGCATTTGGGTGGTGGGTTTGTTTGTCTGTCCGTCTGTCTGTCTTTAGTTGATATGATAAATATCCCAAAAAGGAAAAAGAAAAAAAAGTTTGTAATTGCAAACAGCAGGGTCTAAATTTCTATGATCCTGTCTATTATTTTATCATATATTTTCTAATTGATGTTGCTTATTTGCTTTTATTCTTATTTTTTTTAAATATCTTCTTTAAGCTAACTGCAGCAGAACTTTAATTCTAATTTTATTAATCGAAGTAATCGGCAAATTGATTATCCACAAAATAAAAAGAACTGCTTCACGATGCATACTAATTATCTCTAATTTATCAACAAAATAATTGAATTATGTCGTGTAATTACTTAAATTTAATGAAGTCTAATTAATTTTAATTGTTTTCCCCAAAATTTAAATTTAAATTTAAATTATATTTTTTATTTTTAAAAAAGAAAACTGTTATGTGAAGACTGAGCGAAGTACAAACTTGGGCACTATTCACAGTGTCTCGAACAGCTTTAGGGTTTATCGAAACGAGGACGACGAAGACAAATTTTTTCTCCACCGAAAATCCATGGCGACCAAAACCCTAATCCGAACCGGGGCGTCTCTGATGAACCGTCTGCTATCAAAATCAAACCCGTTTCTTCTTCATCAGAATAACGCGACTCGCCACCAGATATTCCCTTCCCTCTCCAAGCTCCAAACTTCTCTCAATCTCTCCCCCAGAAACGACGACGCCTCTCTCCCAAGATTTACCTCTCCGGGATTCCTCTACCCCTCCGGTCTTCCTTCTCTCGAATTCTTCTTGCCCGAAGGTATTTTACTCTCTTTTCTGTATTGTATATGTTTATTTATCGGGCTTTAAAGTTTTAATTTTTTTTAAAAATTTTCTGGCTGGGGTGTTTTATAAGGTTAAACTTAGGATTTTTGTGATGTTTACACTGAGATAGGAGAAGGACATTCTAAATTTTTGTCAGTTGATCGTTTTATGTTGTTATATGTACTGATATTATGTTTTTTGTTGCCGGTTCTTTTGCTTGCAATTTGAAATTTTTTTATGCTATTAGCTGGTAATTGCATTTTCTTTTTCAGTTGGTATGTATTGTTTCTTGTGTTCATTTGATTCTTCAGATCATCATGCTGGCATTACAATGCAAAATCGTAGTGTATGACTCTGTCTGCAGGTCTCAGAGAATTAGGATCTCAGATAATTGGGAGTTGGTTTTCTGTTTTTGGTTGATTGCTTTTGAAGAATTCTAGGTCTAGCTTTCTAAATCATACATTCAGATTGTCTTGATGATTTGTGAAGGCACCTAGCACAGGTGAAGGTAGGAGCTCCCATTTTGATTTCAGCCAAGAATATTCAACAATGGCGGATTCCCAGTATATATGAGATGCTAATCTTACTAATTTCTCATGATAAAACCTATTCCTGAGCCTTGAAATACTTTAATCTTTGATGTGATTGGTTTTTCTTTTTTCATATTCTTGTTTGTCTTTCTATTGATTGTGTGGAATGACATTTGATAATTCACTGTAAACATCAGAAGAGAAGTTGTAGCATTTCATAAATTGCTATTTTTCTTTTTACCTTTTTTATGTGTCACTTATCAATTGCTATGTAGTAGCACCTTATTTTTTACAAGCTTTACTCTTTCTCTATTGTAGTTTTAGAAGTTGGAGAGGATTGGCTGACTCCACTAACTATTGTTCTCTTTTATGTTTGTTTTTACTGGTTTATGTTTTTTATGCAGGAGATTCATCAAGTGAGCCAATGCTCTTGTTTCCCAAGAGGACATTCCAGCCTAGCACCATCAGGCGAAAGAGGAATCATGGATTCTTTGCTCGGTACATATCTCTCTCTTTTTTATATCCAACTAGGATTTGATAACTTTGGATATGGACTCAACTTCCTTTTCTCTCTTCCTGGGGTGTGTTGCCTTTGAGAATGACTTCAGCTTGATTTATATAATTTGGATCTTATACTCAAAGACTCCTTTAATTGCATATAGTTTTAGGGATTTTATTTGTCCAGGATGCACATTTGATTACACTTCAGATAGCTTAGAAATAGGAGCTCTTTCCTGGACGGATGCCCTTTTAAAGGAATTTGTCTTTTTCGTTTTCTACTGTGAATGAACATGTATATCATAGCAGACTTGTGTGATTAATTTGCTTTTGTACACGAGCAGCAAGGCAACCAAGGGTGGACGGAGAGTCATTGCTCGAAGAATAGCAAAGGGTCGGTCAAGAGTTACTGCTTAGTAATGGCAAAGTTGGTAGACTCGAGAGTCAAGACCAGGACCAGTCTTAGCTCATGATACAGTTCAGTGAGTTGGAGATACCTTATTTTAAGAATTAGGATGATTTTGGATTGCAGTTGGAGTGACTGGAATTTTTGTCCTCAACTTGTTTACTTTAAAGATTGTGGTTTTATAAATATTCTTGCAAGAATATCTTGTTACTTGGAACTTATGCAATTTCTGTAGTTTTAAGTAATTTGCTTCAATGCAAAGAGCAAATAACCATGTTGAGTCCTAGCCTGGTTTGGCATCAGCCTCATGTTGCTTTGGAAAAGAATTAAGTTTGAGTTCATGTTGAATAATGGAAGTAGATATGGTCCAGAATGGTCAAGTATCTGGGGATATTGTGTTATAATAGATTGGATTTAGTAAGGCTCCAACAGTACTATTTTGCGGGGCGAATTTTCCAACAGGTTAGGGCTTAAGAATTGGACTTGTGGGCCGTTGGCCCATTTAAAGTTTAAAGACAGAATAATTTAAGGCCCCCAAAAAGGAAAAAGTGAACTTTCTACGTGGGAATGAGCTTCAGAAAACTGCATCCCTAGAATTAAAACGTAACGGTGTCAATTGTGAAAATGGGTGCATTCAACTTCAAATAATAACCAAGTTCTCAGTTGAAAACAATTGAATGATTGTAGTAATTTGAAGCTTAAACATGAAATTACCCAACTTATCTTCACTATACTTTTGGTGTATCTGCTATTGAATTTCGCTCACATCAGAATTAGAAGATGACTCGCTCGCTCACTCACTCACATCAGGATTGACGTTATTTCATATATTTGAGATGGTTGGGTTAGAGCCTAGAGGGGGTTAAAATGTAAAAAAGAAGAAAGAAGAAACAATAAAAACACTTTGATTGCAAATGAAAACAACTACAGCAGAAACTTTGATTTATCTCAGAGTTGGAGGGGTATGAAAATCTGTCCTTTATAGATGACAACCAGCAGAAGCTATCCATTATCATGCAATAACGACCAATTGACTGCATTTGTAAGGAAAGTGTGACTGGTTTCAGAAAAAAGGCTTTATGATGATGAGATTAATACAGAAAACGACATACTTGACTAAATTGTCTTCTTTTTTTTTAATTTAAGTCAATGACTATGAAAGCATATCTAACTCTCGAAAAATATTTTTGACGGCAAGAAAAATTTAAATCACACGTACATACATCATCGTCTTTAGCACTAATATTATAATCTAAAACGTAAAATTTATAATAAAAATATTATAGTATACGTATTCCTATATGGTAGATTAGACTTAAGAAATATTACTCATTCAAAAAAGACAAGAGTAACATCTTCATTGTATATCTTATTTTCATGTAATTTGCAACCAACAAGATCATAAGTATTTGTAGAGTAGAACTGACCACAAAAACAATACAAACTCAAAAAAAGAAGAGTAAAATCACCTGTATCTCATTTTCTGTACTGGTTTTATACCTTGAAAAGTATAACTTGTAATCATAAAGATTAAACGTTTTGTAAGAGAGAATACTTATTGATCTGATCACTAGAGAAATATGAACATAAATGTTATTGGTATACAAATTAGACATGTGAAAGAGAACCTACATAGAATTTAATGGAAGCATTACTCGCTGAAGAACCCGAACTAGCAAACACTTAGGTTTTCCCATAAGAGCATTGCACTTACTTACCACCTCGATATACATTTCCAGAAATAAATGCTGCTGATCCCTGTATTTCTCATTGAATACATGCAATACCTAGATTGCAAAACAGTACCAACATTATGTATGAATTTGTCTACTGACCCCAGCTGGTCGAAGGAAAATTAGGGTTTGCAGTAGCAGCAGCAGAAACACCAGCAGCAGCATACTGTCCTGTTGATAATGGTGAAAGTGACGAGGAAGACGACGAGGGCGAAGATGATGGCTGTAGAGTTGACATGATAGCATCAATGCAGTCTATTGGATTTGGATTTTGTATTTGAGGATTGTAATTAGACCCAGATGGAAATGTGCACACATTACCTTCAAGGATTTCGCAAAGTTTTGGCATTGTGGGGACTAGAAGTTGGTTTTGATGATCGTACGGCATTGTCAGAATGCTGGGATCAATGAGATTATTGTTCAAAAATGGAGCCGCAGTTGATGATGGTTCAGAAAAATTGCTGAAATTTTGATTTTCTAATTGGTTTGGATCAAGCTGTGGCTGCAAATAAGGCAATGACCAATTATCAAATGTAGAAGAAGAAGAAGAAGGAGTTAGAGGAGGAGGTGGGAAATGAAGAGGAGGAAGATTGAAGTTGTTTAGGTTCATGAACTTGAATTCAGGACCAAAATTCTGTAACATAAATGATGAAGGAGATGGAAGGCAAAGCTGTTGTTGATCTTGTTGTTGAGATGATAAGATGAAATTATTAGGGTTTTCAGGGAAGAAACCTGAAGCAGCAACAGCAGCAGTACTAGGGTTTTGGAAATGATGATCAGATGGGAAATTTGCTAGAGTTGCAGCAGGAACAATTTCATGTGAGATTAGCTTCTTCTTTATGCTTGAATTCCAGAAATTCTTCACTTCATTGTCTGTTCTCCCAGGTAAATGCTTCGCTATCTGAGCCCACCTGTAAACACAAACTACGTCAAATTAGCATAACAATCTCATCCTATATGATCATCATTTTTATGTTGAACACGACGGTTATGACCTGTTTCCGAGAATGCTATGAAGCTCGATAATCAGTGCAGCTTCGTGAGGTGAAAAGCTCCCCCGTTTTAAGTCAGGCCTGAGGTAATTTATCCATCTCAGTCTGCAACTCTTTCCGCATCTCTGCAATCCTGAAATGCCACAGAATCAAACAGATCAACGCAAACGAGCGAACCAACTTTTCATCGTCTCAACGATGATGATTTCAGAGAAAAATTTCAAATGACAGGTAACCTGCAAGTTTTGGGACCGAGCTCCAGCAGCCGTGGCCGTAAGTTGTAATGTAGTTGATGAGTTTTTCATCTTCTTCCGGCGACCATAACCCTCTCTTCACTTTCTGCTTGTTGCAGCAAGAATGGTGCCCCA
Organism: Melia azedarach; assembly: GCA_028052125.1. NCBI lineage: Eukaryota > Viridiplantae > Streptophyta > Magnoliopsida > Sapindales > Meliaceae > Melia > Melia azedarach. The sequence goes on along the minus strand of CM051398.1, from coordinate 862,174 downwards.
TTTTGTTTTCTCAGAAACTAAAAGAGAAAATATGAATCAGAAACTCCTTAATTTTCTTTCTGTTTCTGTTTCTCTTGCTCTTTGATTCACTGAGAACTGAGAGTACACTGAGACTTCAGAATTTAATGTTGGGAGCTGTACCAATACAATACAAAACTCGTGGTGGCCCCATTTTTTTTTTTTTACTTGTAGACAGAAGGATAAAAAATTGCACTGCTTTCTCTGTAAATTTTTTAATATATTTGTTTTGTAATTTGCATGATATAATTTTAATTTTTGAATATTTAAATTAAAACGTGTAACACGAAAAAAATTATAACGAAATAATTCTTTTAGAGATAGACTCACAGTGTCTTTTTAAATTTGGGTTAAAAAATATAGTAAAAATAATTAAACTTGTAATGAAAAAATTATAACAAAAAAGAATTGAAGAATTTTACGTTATATAATTTTGAATAAATGTGTATGAGATGGATATATGGAAGAAGAATCCTTTGAGGGATGGGGCTGACAGACAGAACATGGGCATGGGCCACCAACACACGTGTTGATCATGCGTATAGTTTGATGTGGGATCCACTTCGGCCTTATCAGACGGACCACAGATGAAGAATCAAAATCAGAACTTATTAAGATTATTTTAATTCTCTTTTTTATGTTTAACCACAGTAATTCAACAAAAAAGTTACTTTCATTTCTTTACTAGCCTCTTTTGAGATCCGCAACTATCAACATGATTTTTATAATTACATAATTAATTAATTTATTTTCCATATTATTTGCAAGAAAGTATGATACAGTAATTATGTATTTTTGAATGTACGAGATTCAAAATAATTATATAATCTAAAGTCTCTTTTCAATAGAATATAAGCAGAATTTCAATATCAAATCTTCTTATTAGCCTGCCCTACGAGGATTAAAACAAGTTTATTACTAATTAATTGATTATCTTCACATGCATTAAACAAATTAATTAATTAAGAAAAACTTGTATCTAACAAAGATTCCAAATTAGATTAAAGCCAAGATCATGCAAAAGTTTGAATAATGAAATGAATTAGATGTCTAATTCTTCTCAAATGTTCACTTAGTGGCAACACTTCGGCTCCATTGTTAGACAACAACAAATTCCAATGGAATCTCGTGGTTTTTAATATCATCAACTTTTCTAGTTCTTTCTTGATTTCTTGATTAATTTATGCTGTGTTTAATTAAATTGACGAGATATTGATTTTGCTTTTGTAGATGCTAACTACTGAGATCATAATTTAGGGAGAGATTAGACACTAATTAGTAATTAACACACGCTAATCAAATCAAAGTTGGTGGATAGTCGCCCACATGAGACATGAGGGATTACTAATTTTTTTTTATATAGTAATTATTATCATTAATTCGCTAATTCATTTGAGAAGCAAAACACAATGATTAATAAGCCAAAAGAATTAATTAATAGTAAATGTACAATAAAGTTTTCTTATGATCACTAAACTTGATATGGGGTCACATTTAATAAATAAATAAATTTACTAAGAAGAAATTCACTTATTCTTATTCTTATTCTTATTAATTAAGCAGCCATATTAAGGTAACCATGAAATGATAGAGCTAAGATGCATCAAGTTATGCTGTACAATGCCTTAATTTTTCAGTTGTGATTTTTTTATTTTTTTGGTTATAATTTATAATTTAAGAGTTAAAAATATAATAAAAATTTAAAAATTACAATAAAAAAGTTGAAAATATAACTAAAATTAAGAAAATATGCAATACAATTATCTCAAATGAAGGCCATAAAGCCAACTTGACTTCATTAATCATTAATATCTTCTTTAAACATCAATTATGAATTATCCCACCTGAATTTATTATTCACACTTCATTTTATCGATTACATGCATGAATATAATACATGCTAGTGATTAAGTTGTTAATCAATTCTAATGTGTATGCTATGATATAATAAATATATTATATATAAAAAATATATGTTAAGATCAAATTTTATAATTTTAACAAAATATTTAATATTACACTCTTCGAAGAACATATTTACAAACTGTTCACACAAAATATAACAGTTTATATTAGACATGTTTAATAAGTGGGTTTGGACTGTATTATTTCACTGTTTAAGATAAAAAAAATTTGTCCGCGTTTGATACGTGGACTGGACTGTATAAAAATTAAAAATAATAATTTTTAATTAAATAATAAGTATAAATTTTGTATAATTAATATATTATAATATAATTATGCACCAAATATAATGCTATATTAAATTTTATCTAATACAATCTATTACAATTCAATCCAATCCAATACATGCATTGAACAATAAGATTTTATTCGAGTTTTCTCTTATTAATTATTAGAGTTTAATAATAAATGATGATAAGTTATATTATATTTTTTATCACATATATTACATAAAACATGTACAATTGCATCATAAAAAGACTTTTTAATAGCATGTGAATGAATTTCAAATCATAAATTAATAAAACAATATTATATAATGGTATTGTTTATCATAACATAAATAGTATTGTTTAGTAGATCAAACTTAAAAAGAAAAAAGAAAAAAGTGAGAGAAACAATAAGTAGAGCAAAGGAGTTATTCAACCCCAGTACACTTGACTAGCTATAATTTCAATGTTTTTACTGTTCAAGAAACTTACAAGTTAAGGTCTCTCAAATGCTTTTAATGTTCTTTTCTTTTCTTTTTGGATTTACTTTTCTAACATTATTACTCCTATATATATATATATATATATATATATATATATATGCTATTTTATAATAAATTAATACTTTCCCTCATAATTTTCCAAGAAAAGAAAATCTCAACTGCTACCTTCATTCTTATTAAATATGTCTGTGGTCTCTCATTGATCAATATTCCTATCCATTCTTGTAAATTAATGAACTATTTTGGAAGCATTTATCTATGGGAATTATAATAAATGTTGTTAATAATTAATTAAATCTATTAATTGCCATTAATTGTATATATTCTTCATTTGGGTATAAAATTGTTATTTAGAGATCTTATTAAGTTGACCAAATTCATGTCTTGAAAAATCCATTGATGTAAGTCTAGGCATTAAACTTAGCAAAATTGTAATACGGACAACTCCAACAATATTTATTAAAAATATGAAACTTTTATATTAACAAGACACTAATTAAGACGATTCATAATCTTTGAGAAGCAATTTTAGGTCATCAATTTCAATCAAATATAACTGTTTTAGTTTTGGCTAAGTATACAATCCCAAATGTGTAAGTAATCCAATTATAAGATTCTTTTTTTTTACCATTTCTTTTATGTCTTTCAAATTATGAAGAATTTGGATACCTATCCTGAATTACCCATTTTTGTACCAAACTTGATATACATACCCTTAGTCAAACTATATCAAGTTTTCTAAATTTTCCTATGAATCAATTAATAATATTCATTAATAACAATTTTTAACGATTATACTCTAAAAACTTTAAATTTTAAAATATATATAGTTCTAACTGTTGTATTTCTATTTAACTTTAAAAACTTAAGTGTTTTCAATTATTCATTATATAAATATATATTGGATAATCAGTGTGATTTAATTTATTTTACAACAAATATTATACCAGTAGTGTAATTTTATAAAACAAGTGTTTAATGATCAGTTCATTTAATTAATATAAATTTTATATTAAAATTTACGAGAAATAATTAATAAGAAATGTAGTGTCAACATTAGAAAGATAATTAATTGTCATTAGAATTAACATATAATATAAAATATAATTAGTGAAAGTTACGGTATAGCTAACAACAGTTAATTAATTAAGGTTCATTTCTAAGCTTGTTTAGTTTGAGAGAGAGGAAGGGACAAAGGCAATACAACCAAAGGAGAAAATGATAGCAAAGGAAAGAAATCTCATTGGCAGGCATGCGTTTATTTTGATCAACCATGAAAGGCAATTAGAGTCCTAAAAGTAAAGGTTTTACCTTCTGTTTAAAGATTCCTTGATAGTAATTGAGTGCTCTTTAGGGTTAATTATTATATATATATATATAACTGTGGTAAGATTCCTTCTGTTTATTTATTATTTTCTTGTTGAAAAATTATCATAAGTCAATAATATCAACATCACGAATAGTATTTATTAAGCATATATATATATATATATATATATATATATATATATATAAATCGTACGTATTAGAACAAGAATTAATTAATGAAACTAAGAAATTATTAAGTATGAAAAACTAATAGAATTAGTTAAAATGTATATATGTGAATTTGACGATGAAGTGGACTAAGAAATCAATTTGAAACAAATATATAAGATGCATCAAATATCGAATAATTTTTTTTTTGAACTCTAAAATGATATTTAATTTATAAATTATAATATTGATAAAGGAAGACTAATAATAGTGATAATAGGCATTCCAACAACCAAGAAAGAATTAAAATTGTCGTTTTCAAAAAATTATTGTACGATCGAAGGTTTGATGACTGTCCTTTTTAGAACAATGTTTTTAAGAGAAAAAGTTTGAAAATTATCAGTAATCAAAAGTTAATTACTTGAAAGTTAAATAACATATGCAGAAAAATATAACCTTTTTGTAATTCGAGGTGATTAAATCATATAAGAAAATTTTCTCATGTGTTTGTGCGGCGAAAATTGAAAACATGATAAGAAAACGAAATTATTAAATTATATATATTCGTGTGTGTACGAGCGTAGAAAAAATTAAAAACATCATAAGAAAACCAATAATTTCACGATTTTCCTACTTCTGAAAGTAGTGTGTGTGCTTGCACTATTGAAATTGATTGATTTTTTAGTTTTAATAGTAAATTTAACCGATTGATTGCAATATACATTTATATGAATAATAATATTAATTAATTGATAAGAACTCGTAGCACAGGGAATATAATATATGTTAATGAAATTGTTTGATCCAAAAATTTAAAATTAATCAATATATATATATATATAGTTTTTGGGAATCTCTTTTGCAATTTAAATGAAAATATATAATGGGTAAAAGAATATATATTATACTTATTACTATGGTGAAACAGGTGAAATTGTCAAGTACTTAGGTAACATTTTTATGCTTTTCTTGCTTCCTAAAGAAAAAGTAATTGTTTGGAATATATATTGCTTGTGATGAAAGAAATATAATAAAAGTAAATAAATAAATTTTAAAAAATAAACAGGAGAACCAAACAAGATTTTTATTTAATTGTTGCACATGGAACAATTAAGAGCAAACAGACTCTTTTGCTATATTTGTTAAGCAATCAGCGAAGAGAACACATACCACTGTAGCTGAATTTTGTTCTTTTTCTCTTATTATATTTTGTGAGATCAGCACTTCCTAGCTACCAACCCACAAGTACATTGCACATATATATAAAATATGATCTTCATCGTGATCTTCATCTTGTATATTGACAAAATAGATGGAGCAAATTTCTTTGTCCTCTTTGAAAGAAATTGATGATTTTGATTTTGGTATAGGTCATTTTCAGTAGGTTATAACTAGCTAGCCGGCTTTTTATTTTTCTTTCATTTAACTTTACTATGTGTGAAATTAACGTGGTAAATATGTATTATCTCTTTTCACAGGAATACATATTGACCACATGAATATATAGGATTCCCACATGAATAATATATTCTCTTTGAAATTATGAAGTTATGATCGATGATTGAAAGGAGTGGGGAAGGCAAACGTCCATTAGGGTTACAAAGAAATATTCTCTTTATTTCACACGAGAAAAGTGAGATGAAATGCAATATTTGTATATGTTTATATTAATTAAACCTGGCCAATACAAGTTCAACACGTCTTTTAGCCTTCATATATATAATTGTAAGGAATCTTAATAATTTCAATAAAAAAAAAGTAACAACATATATATATATATATATAAATTAAACTATAAATATATATTTTTATATCTATGTGATCTTCATGAAATCAATCGTGCATGGATAGCTACTAGCTACCAATTATATGAAAATAAATTTGATCTCATCAACAACTTTTAGGCCATGAAAATCATGAAACAAATTAACTACAAAAAAAATAAATAAAAAATAATGATGTATACAAGAAAATGGGCATAATTTGAGACCCACCTTGCTCCCCACATTGCCTTCCTTCCCTTCTTGGCAAACCCCTATTGAAAGAAAGTCTTACTTACTCAAAGTTGAAGAAAGAAAGAAAAAAAAAAACCTTTCCCAAAACTTTTCTTTTTCTTTTTTCCTTTATCACTCGAGAAAAATCAACTCATGCATGCCAAGAAAAAGGTTTACAGCTTTTGATTGATGTGATCAAATCTTGTTTTCTTGCTTTTCTTTGTTCATACTCCCACGTGGGAATTTCGATTTGTTTTCTTATCTTACTTCGTCTATTATACATTCATACAAACAAGTCAAAGCTTAACGAATTCAAGATACTCTCTAAACCTTCTAAAAATAATATGTATGTATACAGTATATATACTTTTGTTATCAGCTGTAACGTAAAACTGATGTTTATTGCCTTGGTATTATGAAGGGTATGATATTTTTGTTGTTTGTAACGTACGTACAACTTCTGTGATTTAATATGATGCTTATATCTTCGTTTTGTTGTAGTGTAGCTAGGGTTGTTAAACGTATATATTATGTAAATGTATACGTATATTGTTTGTTTTAAAGGCTATGATCTTCTGTTTCGATTTCCATTCCTTGATATTGCTTGGAGAGATAGAAAGATCAAGTCATTTACAATATACGTCGGGTGGGGATGATCGCGACGCCCTATGCCTGTGGTCCAGCTGATTCCTTTCCTCTATATATGTGACCGTGAATAATTAATGGGACCATTACAGAATCTTAACCAAACGAGACTAACACATCACGTTAGCTATTTGTAACTTTATCAATTAATAAGATTTTATTATTAATATATTTAGTTTATTTTAAAATGTGTAAAAATTTTTGTCTTAGATAATTTGATCGAAATTTTTTTATTGATATTTGTATTAACTTCTTATAATTATTAAGAGAAAGTCTTAAAATATATATATATATATATATATATTCATTGTTTAATATATCAAACATAGTTTTAATTTTATTTAAATTATTTTATTGAAATTATTTCATTTGAAATTTCTTTTCCGTTTTAAGTAAAAGTCTGTCACATACTTTTATTAGAATTGCTTTATTTAAGATTTTTACAGTTCTTTATTATATTCGTTTAATTAGATTTTGTTATATCTAATCATTTTATAATGTATTATATTGTACATTTTTGTATTGGACAATTTAATTTGTTAGAAGTGTTGTACTCAAGTTTTTTAATAATGATACATGTCTGAATACTTTAATCATTTCACGTTGACCAAAGTTTGTTGATAATTAAAGCTTAATTATTGCCAGTCACGTGATGTGGGAGTCTAATACAAAGAGATAATAATGATTCTGAAGAGAGCTGTAATTAGTTACCATCGCTTTATGATTGAGTTTGCAGGGCTAAATTTTCTTTTCTCTGGGACCATCCTAGGAAAAAGTATTGAAAACTGAATCAAAATTCTCTCAGAAACCAAATTAATTACACCCCACAACACAATTTTGTTTTGTGCTTGATTCGGCTATGAATTATTAGTTCTCTATGTGGGCTTTACTTGATGTATTGGAAATTCATGAAATTCTGTTTCAGAGAATCTTCAGTGTTGCGATAAAGCTAGATAAATTTCCTTCTTATATGCTATATTGCCTGCAAAATTATATGAGAATCTTCTTTGCTATGCTTTGGTAAAGCTTGATGATTATTTTCTATCAAAATATAAAATAGATCTTATCCTGCCTGCCTGTCTGCAAAAATGTTTATAGTATATATAGGATATTACGCGTTTGATGCACCGTACTGTACTGTACTGTACTGGACTGGACTGGACTGGACTGGACATGATACATACAGTTCTATGTATCAGATACAACAAAAAAAAAGGGCAGATCAAGTAATAGTTATGAAATACCTAGACGAAAGAAGTCTTGCTTTCACTTTGTTTGATGCGCTGGATTGGATTGGACTGGATACAGTTTATGGATTGAATATAAGATAATTATAAACAATGAAGACCCAAGTAATGGTTAAGAACTAAATGCAACAAGTATTGTTTTCTCTCTCAATATTAAATGAAAAAACATAACACTCTTCAATCCATCACTAAAATCAAGTGAAAAATTACAATGCTCAATCATACCATATCTATCCTGTGAGTACATGTTTGTATAACCTAGAATGTTTAGAAATTTGCAATGCTCAACAAGCTGTTGAACAACTTGAACTCAATCTAGTTTTGTTTACTTGAACCTTTTCAGTGTTGTGGATATCTCAGCTCATCGTGTTTACCCAATGGTAGTGGAGGGTAGAGATCCCTGGGCAAATTGAATGAAGGATCAGAATCTGCAGCACAACTTCTCATGTCTCCATTAGAAAGTTCAATTATGTCCTTGTGAGAACAAAAACTTGGAGCCTCTTGCTTAGCTTTGGTGGACATAGTGAGATTCGTGTAGCTGGGTTTCGGTAGTAATTCTCTTCGGGTCTTTCCATCATAAGTGTATTGCCTGATACTGGAGTTAAAGAGGAGGACGAAAGATGACGTTGATGGCATTTAACTATAGCTAACTAGCAAACACAAAATAATGAGTAAAGATCGAACCTGTTGGAAGAGGGAGTATGCAATTGCTCTCTGCCTCTCTCCCTCTTGATTGCTCCTTCTTGCCTCATTTCTGGCTTCGCTCTAACTTCATCCTCCGTTCAAGGAATATCACAACACCATGCTGATTATCACATACAACGTTCTTACCACGAAGAATGCACTTAGGTTTTCCCATAAGAGCATTGCACTTACTTACCACCTTAATATATATATTCCAAGAAATAAATGATGCCGATGCCTGTATTTCTCGTTGAATACATACAATACCTAGATTGCCAAACAGCACCAACATCATTATGTATGAATTTGTCTACTGACCCCAGCTGGTTGTAGAGAAATTAGGGTTTGTAGTAGCAGCAGCAGAAACACCAGCAGCATACTGTCCTGTTGATAATGTTGAAAGTGACAAGGAAGACGACGAGGGCGAAGATGATGGCGGTAAGGTTGACATGATAGCATCAATGCAGTCTAATGGGTTTGGAGTTTGTATTTGAGGATTGTAATCAGACCAAGATGGAAATATGCAGGCATTTCCTTCAAGGATTTCACAAAGTTTTGGCATTGTGGGGACTAGCAGTTGGTTTTGATGATCATATAATGGCATTGTGACAATGCTTGGATCAATGAGACTATTGTTCAAAAGTGGAGCAGCATCTGATGATGGTTCAGAAATATTGCTGAAAATTTGATTTTCTAATTGGTTTGGATCAAGCTGTGGCTGCAAATAAGGCAATGACCAATTATCAAATGTAGGAGTTAGAGGAGGAGGTGGGAAATGAAGAGGAGGAAGATTGAAGTTGTTTAGGTTCATGAATTTGAATTCAGGACCAAAATTCTGTAACATAAATGATGAAGGAGATAGAAGGCAAAGCTGTTGTTGATCTTGTTGTTGAGATGATAAGACGAAATTATTAGGGTTTCCAGGGAAGAAACCTGAAGCAGCAGCAGCTTCGTCGGCAGTAGCAGCAGCAGCAGCAGTGCTAGGGTTTTGGAAGTGATGATCGGATGGGAAATTTGCTAGAGTTGCAGCAGGAACAATTTCATGTGAGATTAGCTTCTTCTTTATACTTGAATTCCAGAAATTCTTCACTTCATTATCCGTTCTCCCAGGTAAATGCTTCGCTATCTGAGCCCACCTGTAAACACAAATTATGTCAAATTAACAAAACAATCTCATCCTATATATGATTATCATTTGCATGTTGAACACGACGGTTATGACCTGTTGCCGAGAATGCTATGAAGCTCGATAATCAGGGCAGCTTCGTGAGGTGAAAAGCTTCCCCGTTTTAAGTCAGGCCTGAGGTAATTTATCCATCTCAGTCTGCAACTCTTTCCGCATCTCTGCAATCCTGAAACGCCACAGAATCAAATACATCAAAACAAACGAGCGAACCAACTTTTCATGGTCTCAACGATGAAGATGATGATTTCAGAGAAAAATTTCAAATAATCGGTAACCTGCAAGTTTTGGGACTGAACTCCAGCAGCCGTGGCCGTAAGTTGTAATGTAGTTGATGAGTTTTTCATCTTCTTCCGGCGACCATAATCCTCTCTTCACCTTCTGCTTGTTGCAGCAAGAATGGTGTCCCATTTTGTTTTCTCAGAAACTCTTTAATTTTCGTTTAGCTTCTGTTGCTCTTTGATTCACTGAGAACTGATAGTACACCGTGAGACTTCAGAATTTAATGTTGGGAGCTTGTACCAGTACTATACAAAAATTGTGGTGGCCCCCATATTTTTTTATTATTTTCCTTTCAATTTGTAGACAAAAGGATAAAAAGTTGCACTGCTTTCTCTGTAGAAAGTGTAGTAGATTTTATTTGTTATATAGTTTTAATTTTTTAAAATTTGAAATTAAAACGTTTAATGGAAATATTTTAATGATTTGTTATATAATTTGCACGATATTATCATATAAATAAAAGAATTATTTAGAGAAGGACTCACAATTTCTTTTTTATTTTATATTTTTGTTATAGTTTTTAATCTAGGTTAAAATATAATACAAATAATTAAACGTGGAATGAAAAATTATAACAAAAAATAATTGAGAATTTTACGGTATAAATGTGATAGAAGAAGCATCGTTTGAGTGATGGGACTGACTGACAAAGGGGCGCGGGCTGGCCAACAAACGTGTTGATCATGCATGTAGTTTGATGTGGGACCCACTTTGGCCTTATCGAACGGACCATAGACGAAGAATCAAATATCACAATTTCCTTTTTTTTGGCTTTTCCGTTTTCTTGTTCTTTTATTATTGTTATTATTGATTTGTTTTGTTTGCAATAAATAAATATATACATATATCTATAATTATGCAATTAATTATATAATATAAAAATTTATGTATAAAACCACTGAGGTTTTGTTTCAGTGGCCAAAAGATCTCTCTCCCAATTCAGAGGATAGGTCTTCGAATCTTGTTTTAGATAGAATTTTTTTTATAAATTGTGGAGTTTTTTTTAAAAATATTTAGATTGTTTCTTGAATGTTTGGTATTTTATAACTGTCTGATATCTTTTTAATTAAATTTCAATAAATTTCATTGTAAATACCTAGTTTAAGTACTAATAAATTTATAATATATAATTTCCAGTTAAATTCCATGATCTTTCTCTTATATATATAATTTACTGAACTGGTTCATGCACATAATTTAAAGGTTTTGTATGAGAATATGATTATTTATTTTTAATTAAATAATTAACATTGAGGCAATTAAATTAATTTATTTTCTTGTTCTTTTATTATTATTATTATTGATTTGTTTTGTTTGCAAAATATATATATATTTATAATTATGTAATTAATTATATAATATATTTAAATTTAACTATTTATAAATAATGTAAAAATTTATATATAAAAAAATTTGTCGTAAGATATATATATATATATAGCTTACGGAACTGGTTTATGCACATAATTTAAAGATTTTGTATGTAAATGCGATTATTTATTTTTAATTAAATAATTAACATTGAGGTAATTAAATTGATCAAACGGTTGTGATTATATTAACAACACGGTGGTTTTGGTTTGAGGGTCATGATTTTATTAGTCATGAATTAAAACTATAAATATATAATTCTATTTCGTAATTTGATGACAAAAAATTTAAATTATGATAAAATATATAATTTTTTTTTACAAAATAGTATAATAGTATTTATAATTTTACATACTTTACATTTTTATAAAAAAAAAATTAAATAGAACATATGAAGATCATATAATATTAACATCTTGATTTATATAAGTAAAATTTGTATATCTAATATTATCAATTTAATAATAAATATTATTAGTAACAATTAAAATTTTTGATGTGATATAACAAATATGATATTTAATTTGGGTCAAATTTGAAGACAATTCAATTTATGTAAAAGTGTAAAAGGAGAAAAGCATGTTGAAAACTGTAATATATTAATCTAATTAAAATTATTTTAATTAATTCTCTTTGTTACCTTTAACTACAGTAATTCAACAAAAAGTTACTTTCATTTTTTTTTCTAGACTCTTTTAGAGCAATAACTATTAAATGTTTTTTTTATAATATATTTATTTATAAAAAAATATGATATCTTAATTATGCATTTATTCTCTAATTCTAACTCCATCTTTATTTTTATTTTTTAAAAAATATCATATAAATATAAAAAAATTAATTTTAACATCGATAACATTTAAATTATATATTTTTTAAAAATATTTTCTTCTTTCAAAGAATTATAACAATTATTATTTACTTCAAACAAAAAAAAATACATATTACATCATAAATACCGTTAATTGACTCATAATATGAACAAGATTCAAACTATCAATCTTTTGCACTATTTTTAAAAAAAAATTTGTTAATTATTTTAGTATAAACCAGATTCAAAAGATTATTATATAATTTAGATCTTTTTCTAAATAGAATATAAGCAGAATTTAAATATCAAATCTTCTTATTTACCAGCCTACCCTAACAGGATTACAACAAGTTAATTACTAATTAATTGATTATCTTCATGTGCATTAAATAAATTAATTAAGAAACACTTGTATCTAACAAAGATTCCCAATTAAATTAAAGCCAAAAAATCATGCAAAAGTTTGATTAATGAAATGAATTAGATATCTAATTCTTCTCAAATGTTCACTTAGTGGCAACACTTCGGCTCCATTTTTAGACAACAACAAATTCCGATGGAATCTCGTGACTTTTAATTTCATCGACTTTTCTAGTTCTTTCTTGATTTCTTGATTAATTTATGCCCTGTTTAATTAAATTGACGAGATATTGATTTTGCTTTTCTAGATACTAGCCAATTATTAAAATCATAATTTAGGGAGAGATTAGACACTAATTTCTAATTAACAAACACTAATTAAATCAAAGTTGGTAGATAGACGCCCACATTAACTATGAGGGATTACTAATGAATTTTTTTTATATAATTATAATTATTATTTATTTGTTTATTCATTTGAGAAGCAAAGCACAATGATTAACAAGTCAAAAGAATTAATTAATAGTTAATGCACAACAAAGTTAATTTTCTTATGATTAAACTTCATATGGGGTTATATATAATTAATTAATTTACTAAGAAGAAATTCATTTATTATTATTATTATTACTATTACTATTAATTAAGCAATCATATTACTATTATCTTAACTTTTCAGTTGTAATTTTTTTTAGGTTGTTATAATTTCTAATTTACGAGTTATACATTAAAAATTTTTTAAATATAATAAAAAAATAAAAATTATAACAAAGCAATTGAAGATATAACTTAAAATTAAGAAATTTTGCAATTAATACAGCTGCATGCAGCGTAATTAACATTACCTCAAAGGAAGGACATAGAGCCAACTTGTCTTCATTAATATCTTCTTTAAACATCAATTATGAATTATCCCACATGAATTTATTATTCATACTTCATTTTTTGTAGTACTACATATATAATTAGGGCAATGATCATAAGAATGAATATAATACATATGATAAAGAGATTTTATGTAAAAATATGTGATAAGATCAAATTTTACAATTTTAACAAAAATATATTCTTTGAAAAATATATTTTAAAAACTAGTCATATTGATTACATGCATGTCCACTAGACATAAAACAAGGTTTTATAATTTAATAATAAATGATCATAAGTTATATTATAATTTTTGTCACATATATTACATAAAACATGTACAATTGCATCATAAAAACACTCTGTAATAGCCTGTGAAAGAATTTCATATCATAAATTAATAAAACAATATTATATAATGGTATTGTTTATCATAACATAAATAGTATTGTTTAGTAGATCAAACTTAAAAAGAAAAAAAGAAAAAAGTGAGAGAAACAATAAGTAGAGCAAAGGAGTTATTCAACCCCAGTACACTTGACTAGCTATAATTTCAATGTTTTTACTGTTCAAGAAACTTACAAGTTAAGGTCTCTCAAATGCTTTTAATGTTCTTTTCTTTTCTTTTTGGATTTACTTTTCTAACATTATTACTCCTATATATATATATATATGCTATTTTACAATTAATTAATACTTTCCCTCATAATTTTCCTAGAAAAGAAAATCTCAACTGCTACCTTCATTCTTATTAATTATGTGTGTGGTCTCTCATTGATCAATATTCCTATCCATTCTTGTAAATTAATGAACTATTTTGGAAGCATTTATCTATGGGAATTATAATAAATGTTGTTAATAATTAATTAAATCTATTAATTTCCATTAATTGTATATACTCTTCATTTGGGTATAAAATTGTTATTTAGAGATCTCATTAAAGTTGACCAAATTAATGCCTTGAAAAGTCTAGGTATTAAACTTAGCAAAATTATAATATGGACAACTCCAACAATATTTATGTTAACAAGAAACTAGTTAGGGTGATTAATATTAATTAATCTTTGAGAAGCAATTTTAGGTCACCAATTTCAATCAAATATATAAGTAATCCAATTATAAGATTTTTTTTTTCTTTTCTCCATTTAATTTATGTCTTCCAAATTGAGTAGAATTTTGAATATCTATCCTGAATTACCCATTTTTATAAAGCTTTCTGAATTTTTCCACAAATCAATCAATAATATGCCTTGATAGAAATTTTTTACAATTATACTCTAAAAACTTTAAAATTATTTAATTTAATCAATAAAGTTTTGAAAACCTGGGAATTCAAGTATTTTTTATTATTAAACATTAATTAGATATATATAAATACTGGATAATCAGTGTGATTTAATTTATTTTACAACAAATATTAATAGAAGTTTTATATTAAAATTTACAAAAAATAATTAGTAAGATTGTTATTAGAATTAACATATAATATTAAATATAATTGGTGAAAGTTACAGCACAGCTAACAATAATCAATTAAGGTCCATTTCTAAATTTATTTAGTTTCACAAAGAGGAAGGGACAGAGGCAATTCATCAAAAGGAGAAGATGATAGCAATGGAAAGAAATCTCAAGGGCAGTCAACTTTCTTTTATAAAACAAAAAAAATAAAATAAAAAAATTGTGGACAGGCGTGCGTTTATTTTGATCAATGATGAAAGGCAATTAGAGTACTATAAAGTAAAGGTTTTACATCCTGTTTAAAGATTCTTTGCTAGTAATTAATTAAGTGTTCTTTAGGCTTAATTATTATTATAGTACTAATCCATTCATTGTTTATTTATTATTTTCTTTTTGACATATTATTATAAGGTTAAATTTAAAAACTAGATATGAATCGAACCACGAAATTATCAAGTATGAAAAACTAATAGAATTAGTTAAAAGATTATGACTCTAGGAGATTAAATTAAGAAATTAATTTAAAACAAAGACATCAAAAATCGAATTAAAAAGCTTTAATTCTAACACCATATATATACCAAGTTATTGAATCTCTGTTTAATTAATTTATAAATATGTTAATAAATGATTAAGGACTTAAATAGTATTAATAAGCACTCTAACAACAAAATAATAATTAAGAATTAAAATGGTCATTTTCGAAAAATGTATTGAAGATTTAGATGATTGTTCTTTTCAGAACAAATTAATCAATTAATTGTTAAGAATGTTTAACAGAAAAAGTTTGAAAATTATCAACTAAAAGTTAACTTGAAAGTTGAAAAACGCATTAGAAAAAAGACAACTTTTTGGTAATTCGAGGCGATTAGATCATATGATCAGCTCATAAAATTCTCTCGTACATTCGAATTTCTCTTTACCTTTAATTTGGTTTCAAGTTATACATATATATATTCGTGAGTGTGTTTATCGTGTGTGTAGAAAAAATTAAGATCGAACGTGATGATTAAGAAAAGAATAATTTCATTTTCTGACTTTCGGAAGTAGTGTGCTTGCAATATTGAAATTGATTGATGAGAAATCAGTAAAATTGCAATTAATTTTAATTTAAATGAAAATAATGAGTAAAACAATATAGAATATAATCTTGAATAAGGTATACATTTTACCTAATTATTACTGTGGTGAAACAGATGAAATTGTCAAGTACTTGGGTAACATTTTATGTCGTTCTTGCTTCCTAAAGAAAAAGTAATTGTTTGGAATATATATTGCTTGCGATGAAAGAAATATAATAAAAATAAATCAATTAATTAATAAAAAAATAAACAGGAGAACCAAACAAGATTCTTGATTTAATTGTTGGCACATGCAACAATTAATAGCAAACACTCTTTTGCTTTATTTGTTGAGCCATCAGCGAAGAGAGCACATATACTGTAGCTGAATTTTGTTCTTTTTCTCTTATTATAATTTGTCAAATCAGCACTTCCTAGCTATCACCCCACAAGTAAATCACACACACATATAAATATACATGATCTTGATCCTCATCTTGTATATTGACAAATTAGATGGGGCAAATTTCTTTTGCCTCTTTGAAAGAAATTGATGATTTTGATTTTGGGATAGCTCATTTTCAATTTAAGGTTATAGCTACCTAATGTTGTAAATATGTATCATTCTTTTTCATATGAATAAAATTTTAAAAAAGAGTTTTTATACAAAAAATATGAATATATTATGTAAATTCACATATCCTGCTTTTAACAGGTATATAATATGTAAAGGAGACTTATTAATCACTTAATTAATCTAATAAAAAAAATTTAATACGTTATCATAAAAATGATTATATAAATTAAAGAAAATCGTATTTTTGATGATGGAGAAGAAGTAGCTAATATTATATATATAGGTTATATAGGATTCCCACAAGAATAATTCTCTTTTAAATTATGAAGTTATGAATTGAAAGGAGTGGGGAAGCCAAAGTTGCATTAGGGTTACAAAGAAATATTCTCTTTATTTCACATGAGAAAAGTGAGATTATGAAATGCAATATTTATATATATTAATTAAATCTGGCCAACACAAGCTTAACACTATCTTTTTAGTCTTCATATATAAATAATTGTAAGGAATCTTAATAATTTTGATAGCATGCAATAAAAAAAGCAACAACATGCATATGTAAATTAAAGTATATATATTTTAATATCTATATGATCTTCATAAAATCAATCATGCATGGTTAGCTACCAATTATATGAAAATGACATATAAATTTATATGAAAATAAATTTGATCTCATCAACAACTTTTAGGGCATGAAGATAATGAAACAAATTAACTACAAAAATGTACAAAAAATAAATAAATAAATAATGATGTATACAAGAAAATAGGCATGATTTTAGACCCTACATTGCTCCCCACGTTGCCTTCCTTCTCTTCTTGGCAACCCCCCATTGAAAGAAAGTCCACTTACTCAAAGTTGATGAAGAAAGGAAAGAAAAATAAAAAACTTTCCCAAAACTTTTCTTTTTTCCTTCGTCACTCGAGAAATCAACTCATGCATGCCAAGAAAAAAGCTAGCAGCTTTTGATTGATGTGATCAAATCTTGTTTTCTTGCTTTTCTTTCTTCATACTCCCACGTGGGAACTCTTAATTTGTCTTCACATCTTCTTCTTCTTCTATTATATATTCAGACAGACAAGTCAAAGCCTAACGAACTCAAGATACTGTCTAAACCTTCTATATATACACATGTATACACTACATATACTTTTGTTATCAGTATTCAGTAACGTAAAACTGATATTTATTAATTGCTTTGGTATTATGTATATGTATACGTATATAATTTTGTTTCAAAGGATAAGATCTTCTGTTCTGATTTCCATTAACTTCTTGATATTGCTTTGAGAGATAGAAAGATTAACTCATTTACAATATACGTCAGGTGGGGATGATTGCGATGTCCCTGTACGTGCCTGTGGTCCAGCTGACTCCTCTCCTCCATGTATGTGATAATGTTAATTTATAGATCTTTGTAATTGTTAAGACAATTAAGTCTTAAATGAGACTGATATATTACGTTCAATAAGATTTTATTATTAATATATACATTTATTTGAAAATGTATAACAATTGTGTATCGGATCACTTCATCGAAATTGTTTTATTAGAGACTTTTTTTATTTTATGTTTGTGTTAATTTCCCATAATTATTAAGAGAAAGTCTCGAATGAAAAAGGTGCATTGAATGATTCAATAAAATTTTATCTATACATTTACATTCATGTTTAAATACATGTTTATGTACATTAATTTTATAATATATTAATATATTGTACAGTTTGTATTGGCCAATTTAATTTGTTAGAAGTGTTGTACTCTAGATTTTTAGAGAACTATGATACATGTGTGTGAATATACTATAATCATTTCAAGTTGACCAAATTAAGTTTGATGATAAAGCTTGATTATTGCTGTTCACATGATTTGGAAATCTAATACAAAGAGATAATCATGCTGAAGAGGGTAGGCATCATGGTCCTTGAAAATAGGGATATGACTTTAATTAAGTTGTCTGTGGGTTACCATTGCTTTATGATTGAGTTTGCAGGGCTAAATTTTCTGGGACCATCCACGGAAAAGTATTGAAAACTGAAACAAAATTCTTTCAGAAACCAAATTAAACACGCCCCACTACATAATTTTCTTTAGTTAGTGCTTGATTCTGCTATGAATTATTAGTTTCGTATGTGGGGTTTACTTGAGCATTGGAAACTGATGAAGTTCTGTTTCAGAGAATCTTCAATGTTGTGATAAAGCTAGATAAATTTCCTTCTCACTTGCTATGCTGTCTTGCCTGCAAAATTATGTGAGATTCTTTGCTTTGCCGGCAAAAATGTTTATAATAGATAGAATACCATGCGTTAATTTGGTGTACTGTATTGGACTGCACTGAACTGGACTGGATATGATATTGATACAGTTTCTGTATCATATACAACGAAAAAAGGTGAAGAACAAGTCTTGTTTTCTCTCCGATTGAATTTAAAAAAGAAAAAAAAAACACTCTTCAATCTATCACTAAAATCAAGTGAAAAATTACAATGCTCAAAACCATATACAACCCAAAATTAATGTCATTTTTTCTACAACTTTTCACAATCCTAGACGATAGAAAAGATCTCTTAGAACCTCCATAAATCCATGGAAGTAGTTCATACAATTTTAGCTCTATGAACAAAATCATACCATATCTATACTGTAAGTATATGTTTGTATAACTTTAATGCGCAACAAGCTGTTGAATAACTTGAACTCAATCTAGTTTTGTTTACTTGAACTCAGCTCATCGTGTTTACCCAATGGTAGTGGAGGGTAGAGATCCCTGGGCAAATTGAATGAGGGATCAGAATCTGCAGCACAACTTCTCATGTCTCCATTAGAAAGTTCCGTTAAGTTCTTGTGATAACAAAACCTTGGACCCTTTTGCTTAGCTTTGGTAGACTGAGTGAGATTCATGTAGCTAGGTTTCCGGTAGTAACTCTCTTCTGGTCTTTCCATCATAAGTATATTGCCTGATACCGGAGTTAAAGATGTGGACGAAGATGAAGTTGATGGCGAGGTCTCATCATATGGAGAGTCAGAACTTGGGGAGGACAATGAACGAGCGATTTGACTAATTATTGGAGGTTTAGCTAGAACTTTAGTTGTGACATTGTTCCTTCTTACTTTTATTGAGTCATGTTCAGAACAACCTGAATAAAAACCAGCTATGTTATCTTCACTTTTCCGAGAAAATGGAATCATCTCCGATGGGTCGGTATGGATATCGTTCAGCCCGTTATCCCAAGGTTTTGCTGCCATCCAACTGTCTAGCCAACACCACCCCTGGGTGTTCTTGTCGAGCCTATGCTGCTTGACAGACGACTTTGACGGCTTGTTTGGTCTTGAATAAGGGCTAGGACACGATCTTGATTGCTGCAAACACAAAAATTTACACACCAACCTTTCTTTACCACATGGCATTAACTATAGCTAACTAGCTAACACAAAATAAAGTGTTAAGATCGAACCTGTTGGAAGAGGGAGTATGCAATTGCTCTCTCCCTCTTGATTGCTCCTTCTTGCCTCATTTGTAGCTTCGCTCTAACTTCATCTGCCGTTCCAGGAATATTACACCATCCTTGCTGTGAAACAACACCATTCTGATTGTCACATACAACGTTCTGACCACACACAATCATATAAAAACCTGGAAAAGAAAACTATCTTACCTCAGCCTGCTTGGTTGGATCAACCTTGTTTTGATATTCATCCACAGCTTGCCCTTCGGAAGATACCCTCACAGAACTTGCCCTTATTCGAGCCTGAACTCGAACAAGGGCTTGCATGCACCTCAGTGTTACAGCAGCTTGCTTCCGGACCTGCCGCCCTCGGAATATAGCTTGGAGCCTCACCACTGCTCTCAAGGCCCTCAAAGCACGTCGTGCCTGCAATCATTTCATAATTCCCACTTAACAAAGTAAAATCCACATAAACTAGACAAAAAATCTAAAGCAGAAACAGCAGCTTTAATCTAATCACACTGTGAGAACATAAAAATAAGATCATGCTTAAAAGCATGCACTTATGTGAGATATAGATATACTGCCATACCCTGCTCGTTAAGTTCCTACTTACACTTTCCAGACCAAACTCTATGGTTTGTTTTTTTGGAAAGAAGCCGAGTAAATGAAGACAAAACACAAGCAGACCAACATTTCCTCTTGGTTTTATTTTCCACAACTTGTAAATTCAAAACATAACCAAGCACACATTTTGTTATAATCACAAGAACAGACAACCAAAAACTAACAGCAGACCATGAACCTCATCTATATGCCCCTTTAACAACCACATTTTAAATTAAAATAGCCTTAGAAATCCAACTTTTTCCAAGTTTATATTAACACTCTGAAACAAATTAGTGCTATCCATACGACCTGTACACAGC
This sequence comes from Melia azedarach, assembly GCA_028052125.1. NCBI lineage: Eukaryota > Viridiplantae > Streptophyta > Magnoliopsida > Sapindales > Meliaceae > Melia > Melia azedarach. The sequence goes on along the minus strand of CM051398.1, from coordinate 841,084 downwards.
CACAACTGGGGGCCCTTTTTTCTTCTATGAAATCTATAATTTTAAGTTACCAAATTACAATTATCGAAGCTAAGCCCTATTGTTACATAAAATCTATAATTTTACTAGTTTTTCAACAACAAATGAGCTAAAACTTTTTCACAAATCACCTCAAATTATCACTCGTTATATCCAAAAATACACATTTTCTTTGCAATTTATAGCTATGAATTAAACAAGTCTACCATCTAAATCAAAAGTTCTGAAAGAATAAGCATTAAATTATCAAACAATAAACATGCATATGTCGAATTTGGGCTTTAGGCACATCAACGTTACAAAAACTGAAAAAATTTCAAAAAAAATAATTAAACATTTATTGAAACGGAATCAGAAGATAAAACCCATTTACCAACAAGCCTCGAAATGCGGTTTGGATACGAATTGCAGCCCATTCTTGCCTGACCACCATGAAATTTTTGGGTGGAGCACGGACCACAGTAGCCATAGCTGCACTGAACGCATCATCAGAATCAGAGGCCTCTGATCCTGCCATGTGGCCTCTGTTTGATGAAGATCCAAATCCTTCTGATGAACTCCTCCATAACCTCCACTTCTTCTTGGTCTTGTCGTTAAATTTTTCCTGCAAAAGACAAATAAATGCATGAATTAAAAAGAATGAAAACATGGAAAACAAGAAGTTGAAAACATAAAAATGCTTTCTGTTTTGAATTACATACATGTTCTGGAGTCTGGGGCTTTTTCTGATGCATTAGTGATTTCAGCCATTTTCCCGAAACACCCATTTGGAAATTTTTACTCTTTGAGGAGAAACTAGAAAACAAATTCTGTTTTTGAAGAAAATAGAAACTAATTTTAAGTAAACAAACAGGAATGCTACTAAAAGTGTTTCAAAATACTTTCTGGAAACAGATTTAAGAGAACGAAAGCTGTAGTACAGTAGTAGAGTAGCTTGTTTGTGATTCGTTGTGAAGGAAAATAGTTCTTTTACGAAATTTAATTTCAAAACGGAGTCGTTGATAGCTAAAACAGTTGTGAATAAAAAAATGTGTTTTTGGAAACAGAATTTGAAAGTAGGAAATTGGAGAGAGGGATTGAACTTGTTTCAAATTTAAGGTGAGAGGAAGTTTTGAAACACCAAAGTAGAAGCGTTTTTAGAAACTGGTTTTCTGGCAATTAAAATAGGCAACAAAAGCTGCAGAGAGTGAGAATGAAGTGGTTTTGGTTTGGGGTTTAGAGACCGTTGGTGGGTGGAAGCCGGCTTTATCGGGAGATTCGAATTTGAATTTCGAAATTCGAATTTTAAAATAAAATATAAAAACAAATTGAATTGTAACGGTTATATGAAGACTTTATACCTGACCGCTCCTTGATTTAAGACATAAATCTTATTTTTTTAATTAAAAAAATTATTATACATTAACCTTCCCTGATGAGGTTTAAAAAAATTTCAATTTAATAAAAATTTTGTGAAAAAAAATACAATCCTCCCCTATAATATTTGTTCCTAAATAAATAAATAGTATATTTATGAAAATACTCTCAAATTTTTTTTAAATGCTTCTTTTAAAATATAAAATAATATAATTTTAGTGAGAATCAATCCTAATTTTTTTTAAATGTAAAATAATATAGCCTTAATCAGAATCGAACCGATAATCTTTAAAAAAGAGATTAATACATTAACCACTACAACAAATATATTTTAATATTATGTGTTTAAATTCTTAATACATAACCCTTTTAAAAATACATATATAATAATTTTTATAATAATAAAAATTATTTTATTATAATAAAAAAATTATATTCAAAAATAATTTTATATAATAACTTGAATTTAAAATAATTATTATTATTTAGATTTTTTTAAATAAAATTATTTTATTTAATAATTATTTAAAAATAAGTTTTTTTTAAATCATTAGTACTAATAATAATTTTAGAGTAATTTTATTTTATAACAATTTAAATTTATTTTTTTAATAATTATTTAAGAATCACTTTATTATTACTATTGGATAACAACTTTAAATTCAAGTTATTTTATAGAATTTCAATTATTACAAAATTATTTTTTAATATAATTTTTTAATATAATAAAATAATTTTAATTATTATAAAAATTATTATATATATATACGTTGAAAAAGGTTATTTATTAAAAATTTAAACATGTTACATTAAATGTATTTGTTGTAGTGGTTAAGGTATTGATGTCTTATTTTAAAGTTATAAAGATTTGAAAATATATTCGTAAGTATATTCTTCATCTATTAAGAATAAATATTATAGAAGAAGTTTGTATCTCTTTCCATAAATTTTTTATCAAAATAGAATTTTCTCATACTTTTAAAGTGCATTCTTGCCAATAGCTTCATTTTTTTTGTCTTATTATGAAAATTTTCTTAATAATTAGATTTAAATCTTTAGAACACGAAAACTGTTGAATGGAATTCTCAATCTCATACATGCATAGAGGAATAGATAAATTATTTTTATTGAACCATTGAAAATGAAAAAATATACACGATCAGTAGTCAAGTCAACTACTACGTACCCCATAATAAAACTACATATATTATAAGGCCCCAAATTGCAATACAAGTAGATTAATACAAATAAAAATTCAAAGAGAGTATACGTTAATTATAAGTCGGCCTGGTCTGGTCTATGATCTATTAGTACTGTTTTGGATTATTATAAATACAATTCAACACAGACTTAATTACTTTAAACAAGCGAATTAAATTAATATTAATTATTATATAGTGAGTTATTATTATTATTAGGGTTGGATTAGGGTATAATAAATGGAAAACGGGTCAAGTCCGAAGCATGCATGCAAGTCTTGGGGAGAGGGGGATTTTTGGAGTAGGTCTTGGGGAAGGAAATGGACCAGAAGCTTGAACAGGAGGAGGAGGAGGAGGATCGTTGATTTTGGGAGACAATTTGACTTGTTCAAGTGCATGGAATTGCAGCTGTGTTGGGTAGTCTCTAACACAGCAGATTCTTGCACCTGTTCCTGTACTCCATTTTTGTTGTAGTGACAATAATAATGGCTTCTTGCCAAATTCGAAAGCTGCTTCTGAATTAATATTGCTTCTGCTTTTGTTATTATTCAGGTTTTGGTCAACCTCTTCTTCTTCTTCTTTGATTAAGGCTACTGCTGCTGCTGCTGCTGTTGTGTTCTTGGCTTGCCCATTTGCTTTCATGGATTCAGCATTATTAGATGAATCCAATGCAATAGCCATGGCCTCTTTCTTGTCGGAAACTACTTTTGGTGGAATGTCATCATCAATTGGATATTTCTGCAGCAGGCACCCATAGATTAAAGATATATATAGCCAGAAACTTAATTAATTATGAGTATATATAATATACTTGCCTAATTAATTAACGAAGTTAATAAGACTTGAACTAATAATCAATAATATTATTATATCTGTTTCATGCAACATATATCGTTCATCATAACATAATTAATAAATTGATAATGTCGTTCATTAATATTATTTATATATTTACCTTCACATTTGTCAAGTCCACTTGATGATCTTCCAAGAAACTACAAAATTCATTGAAACTCTCCTCTGTTGGACGATAATGACCACTGAATGGCCATATTGCCTGAAACAAATTAACGTGAACATATATATTCATACTTCAGAAAATTGTAAGTAAATTTTATATATTAATTTATATATGCTACCTCTAGGATGCCGTTGCGGGCAACCAGCCGGCCGGAGGAAATGGTGGCAGCGCCGGCGAGAAAGCTGGAGTGTTGAAAAAGGCCTTTCTTCTTCTCCCCAACATAAAAGTTTCTTGAACTACTGAGCACAAATATCCATTTTGAGCCCTCTGTTGTTTCCACATAAACCCTAGATTTTCTGTACACAAGCTTCCCGTTCTCCACAACCACTTCGTATGCTTCCCTCTCTTTCTACATTATTAAATTTTAAAAATATAAATTACATATAAATTTGTATATGCATATAAATATATAAACTTACAGGTCCAAGATATTTGATGCATTGATGTTGTAGATCAGTTCTTGGGCAGCCTTCTAGATTTACTTGTTTACCATCTCCAATATCCAACCTTCATATATAATTTTCACATATTAAAAAATTGACTAATTCAATATAACCTTAAATAAAAAAATATCAAAGAATTTATTTTAATTTGTTTTACCAATAAAAGAAAGGTTGAGCGCTTTCACTTGCAAACCAAACATTATAATACATATTAAGATTGTGACCATAACGATGGCGAGGGTCAATCTGAAAAAAATATTTATACATATATAAAATTAAATACGAATATAATTAAAGAAAAATAATAATTTACATGATTTCTTAATTAATTTTTGCGAATCTGATTAATTAAATATCCAAACGAAGATATATAACTAAGAACTTCAATTAATTTCTTAAAAGTTTTGATTTTTTATACTTACGGCTTCAAGCCAGTGTTTTAGAGATAATTTTGTAGCCTTCTCGTCCTTTGACAAACCCTTGCCAACCTATACATGTATATAATTAATCAACAAATTTTATATATCAATTAATATAACATTAAATAATATTGTTCATTATAACGTAAATAACATCGTTCACTAAAATTATGATAAAAAGATCCTTGTGTTACATGTATATACCTTAGCTGCCCTAATTCTTGCCCGTTCCCATCGAGAAATTGCAGTTTCTGATTTATTAGAGTCGAAAAATGACACCGAGCTTCGTGTTAGAGCTGCCGAGTCCCAATCTTTCCACCTGTAATTAATAATATATTAACAAACAAAAATTGAATTATAATAAAAAATAACAAAAACAAAAGGTATAGACTTGAATATATAACGTAAATTGCTTCGAGAAAAAACAAACCATAGTTCCTCGACAACAACAGCACAGTCTGCTAGGTTTCGTCGAGTCCTGTAACTTTTGTAAACTTTCTGCAGCTTGATTGCAGCTCTGTGGAGCTCACTGCTTCCTTTCCCTGGTGCAGAAGAAATTGGAGTACTGATGTGTAACTTCTGAAGCGAATTACGGTCGACATTTTTGTTTGTCTCCAAGCTTTTCAGCTTTCCGATGAGTTTTCTCGACTTGTCGTGATCAGTACCATTGGCGTTTTCCAATTCCCTTTTTCGGAAGCTGAGAGTTTTTTGCTTTGTCTCGTTAGTATTCATCGTGTATTCTACAAAATTACAGAATTAAAATCAACCTCAGAATTTTTGTTTTAGGATCATGCATTCACCTCCTCTCTTCGCGTGTACAAGACAGATATATACTAACTATATTAATGTTAAATAACATGCATGCAATAATTTTACTAAACCCTAAAAACTGATAAAAAGATAACAAATCGAAAATGAAATACGGGTCTTGACTCTCATACAATCAATCACCCTTAGGTACGATATTGAAGGAAAGAAAGAAAAATATAATGAACGATCGACGCGGATGAAGTGATCTCACCTGCTGCCGAATTTTGAAGATCCTTTTAGAAATTAATTAATTAATCGAAATGATAATGAGCTGATGAATATCGTGAATGAATTCCCCCGTATATATTTATACACAAATTAATTAAATTACTGTATATGTACGTGGAGGACTAGTAAAGAAAACGAAACTTCGGAATCATTTTATTTCTACTCTGTGGTCAATTGGTAGATGATATACCTTCAAAGACGCATATAAATGCAATTACAAGCCGACAAATACATAAATGTTTGGCCCTTGAGTTGAGGGGAGGCTTTAATTTGAACGCACACATAGAATAATACAGCTAGCTAGCTAGCTAGCTACCTACAGAATTGAAAAGAGAATTGACCAACCCACCCATTTCCGATCCCTTGAACAGTTTCAATTTTGAATATACTATCTATCACCTTGCACGAGCGTTTGAATTTCCATTTTCCCTGATTCAATGCTTGAGACTTTCTTCTGCATACACTGACCTTGGGTTAGGGAGAGAGATATATATCTCTGTTATTTTAAATATCTATATACTTAAGAATTATTGATGAAATATATATATATATATATATATATATTACCGTTTTTAGATTAATTTGTTACAAATGTTATTAAACTTATATGCGAGGGCAATGGTCAAACACGTACCTGCTGCTAGTACATGCTTTGCCTTTTATTCCAAGAAAAATACGGAGGGAAAGTGATGAGAAAATATTATTATGAGTCAACAACATTAACAAAAGGACAAGTGCTTTCTAAGAAAGATTTTGAAAGGAAAAAGAAAATTTGAACCGCACAAACTAAGAATAGAAAATTATAAAAATACAAGTTCATGAAATTTCATGTAAAAGTCACCAATATTTTAATCTCTCTCTCTCTCTCTCTCTTTTTTTAATGTTAGTTGGTTTATTGATAAAATTTCTTTGATAGTGCAAAAAAAATTCTATTTAAATCTCGCTCAATAATTTTGAGAGAGGTGGGGTGGAAAAATGAAATTTACATTTGAATTCTACTCCCACCATATTGAAACAAAATTATTTCCCCTAATATTTTTTTTAAAAAAAAAAAGGCGGACACTTTTGGGCCTCAAAACTGAGAATAGGCCCAGATTACTGGACCTACAACTGGTCCAAGTTGTGAAAATGCCCACATCAACATTTTGAACCCACGTGACTGGCGCGTGGCGCCGAACGAGAGCCAGAACAGGGAAGAGCTGAAAAGAATACTGCAAAATCTGAATCATTCCACCCACAAAAACTTTCATGCTGAAGCTTCTTCAATGGCGGAACCAAAACCAGACCCATCAGGTGTTAAAATATATTAATCTCTATATGTCATTTACTTCTTGTTTCGCGTGTTCATGATATAGCGTTTTTAAATTACTTTTAAGATATTAGGTTATTTTCTTCAGTTGGTGGATAATCATGCGTGAATTTGTTATTTATTTGTTATAATCTTATGAATAAACAATCTTCTTAAGCGGGTAGTTTTAATTTTATGTTTAGATATTAAAGTTTCAATTTTTAGTATAAGTTGATATTTCATCTTTTGTTCAATAAAAAATGGATTATGTATATAATGAAATTCTTGCATTCCTGCCTTTTGTGTAGAGGAGGAAAATAAATCTCATTTTTTTAGTCCTTGAGAATTTTTGAAACTAGATTTATAGGCCATTTGATTACTTTTACCAATTTCTTTTTGTTGTATGTGAAGTGAAAAATGTGAAGGCTCCAAACATATTGGAAAGAGCTAAGGAAGAGATTGAGGCAATAGTTCACACTGATAAATCACCACGTCATACCAAAGAAACACATGGGACTAGCGATGACATTGATGAGAACACCCCTATTGATGAAGTGAAAGGACCAAATGTGTTAGAAAGAGTGAAGGAAGAGATTGAGGCCCTTGTCCAAACAATTCATCCTAAAAAAGAATCTAGGAGTCATGAATCATCGTCTTCAAAGTAAGTTATGGATTGAGTGATGCTTCTTGTTGTAAGAGAAACTTTGAAAGCTATGGACTTGTGTAGGATAAGATATATTGTGTTCTCGACAATGCTTGATTGTTTGAATGTATTTGTGATATAAACTTAACCATTTACGGTTAGGAATGTGTTACATTTTGTGTTTCAGTATTTCTCTTCAAAAATTTGAAGATATGTTAGTTTTGATCATTCATATGCATTGGTTTATTGCATTTTGTTGTTATTAGAGTGAGTTGAAACATTTGGATTGAAATTCTTATTCCAAAACACAAGCACTAAAATCCCAACTTTCACTAAAGCAGAGCTAGAATAGGTACTTTGCCTAAAGCCTTAGTTCGAGCTGATTTTACTTCACATCAGAAGATTAAAGTCTTAATTTGAGTCAATATAGTAGGTTCTTTGCCTAAAGAAGGGGATTTCCCCTCCCACTAATCATTTTCCACGAGGTAGATGCACCAATTAAACTCCGATGTTGAGATGATGGGAAAGTCCCACCAGGAAGCGAGATGCAACACTACCAAGTGTTAAGCACCTTGTTTTAGTTTAATATGTTAAGCACTTGAATGATGCTAAAAATGTTGAAGGCCGTAGATATTGGTGGATACGAGACATGTATCCATTTCCATTTTAAGATTAAATTTAAGTTTCCGGGCAGTCGTATACATGAATCTTCTTGAATGGTGTGGCATATACAAACTTATATATATTGCAGCATTGTGGCGATTCTGACTGTAAATTTTCAAAACCTGAACTTGACACCGGCTATCATTGAATTTTTCGTGGACAAAATAGTGCTTGAAGAGTTGTACAATGGCCATAATATTGACATGGTCTGTCATGCAATGACGTAAGAATCAAGAAGAAGTTATCTGTTCACTATTGGTAGGCTGCAAGAAAGCACTGACTGGAATATGCAGATTCGGCATATTGAATGATCAAATCACTCAACTCAGGCTCGACTATCAATGAGAAAGCCACCAGTAAATTCAAGAAAAAGAAAATACAAATGTGGATTTGTTTGTTGCTTACTACTGATTTCAATGCTTCCCTTTTACATCTATTCTTGATTACTGACCGAGAAATCTTCATCTTTTGGGAAAACAAAGTTCTCATGTCATCTCTGTGCCACAAAATGACCAAATTTGTCTATAATCTATATCGCCACTGCATGGTTTTATCAGAGTTGGCTAACTGCAAACTTACTTCCAGTTTTACATTCATAGCTCACACCTAAAAATTGCAAAGTTGCTTCTCACTTTATTTTCAGTCTTGCACGCTTGCTCTGTTCACTGATGGAATCGCCAAATGAAGTGTTGTAATTGAACATAGATAGTGATAGTGTGTAAATGGTATCAGGACCACACATTATTCTTAATTATCATCTCGGATGATGGTCAAATGGATGACTTAGATTTGATCAAACCCTGCTTGCGTCGCCACCTACCAGCCCGTATCAAGTTGACTCAAGTTGTACCTTTACCTTACATAACATTAATTAACTATGACTCATTAAAAATCCTCTCTGCTTTGCTGGATGCTTCAGATATTGATGCTTTTTTCAATAAATGGTAGTCTGCATCGATGGATTTTTTTTCTTCCTTTTATAGGAATGAAACTATCAGAGAAAAAGAAAAATGCACTGCAGTCTAGGCAAAAGTTGCAGGTTTTTCTGCGACCCGAAAAAGAAGCTGTAACGTAGCCTCATTCAAAAACAGCTCATATAGTACAAATTTCAGATTGATTTGAGTGAGAAAGAAAGAGAGAGAAAAGTTGGCTTGTCTTAAAAGGTATTGAAAGAAATGAAAACAGATTCAAGCTGTGAGTTGTCAAACTATATGGACAAGAAAGACCAGAAAATTCATGACTTTGCTTGTGAAGCAACCGGATTTTCTACACCAATGAAGTGAGGAGAAATCCAAGAAACTTTCAGAGGTTTTTGGGAAATGGGAATCTGATTGTTTTGCTTTTTTTTTCCCCCTTCTTATATACAGCTACCAAAGTTGTGTGCTTCAACTTCTGATCTTTCTTTCTTTTTCTCTCTGTAATCATCACTAGTTCATTGCCATAATCATCGTCATTCGAAGGTTTGGAAGAAAATGGAGAGAAAATTATGGTGTTTTCTATTTCTAGCCATTCAAATTTTGAGTTGTGTTTCTGCAACAAGCAGAACTTTTGCACCAACTCATGATCTTGCTGTTCACCAACCAGGTTAGTTTCTGAAACTTGGGAAGCCTTTTCTCCAAATAGTGAAATTACTGTACTAACTTTTCTCCCAATGCTTTCTCAGTGCCAACCCAGAGCCCACAGCCTGCACCAGCAATCACCACTGACACAAATTTGAGCCCCAAAAAGGTTTATTTTCTCTCTTTCTCCCTCTCTGTTTCTTTGTTTCATTGACAACAGGTTGCCCAAAAATTAAATCTATTCGTGTTTCTTTTGAAGGGTTTGAATGTGAACAGCAAAATAGGATCAACTCCACCAAGCTGTGAGCACAAATGTTATGGATGCATACCATGTGAGGCTATTCAAGTTCCCACAACAAGCAGCCATTTGGGAATTCAGTATGCAAATTATGAGCCTGAAGGTTGGAAATGCAAGTGTGGACCTTCTCTTTACACACCGTGAATGAATGACTTGGGCAAAAACAAGAAGATCATCATAGATTTTTATCTCAAATGCTCCCCTTTTTTGTTATTGTACAAAATTCAGATTGAAAATGTTTATTGAGACTACTAGAAAATAGTTTAGTGCTGTAATCAGAAATTTCTTTTCGCAAATGAAATGTATTATGTGGCTTTATTTTTGATAAATTTATCAAAGACAAACATTATTTGGGTTATAAAAAAAAAAAGATCAGTAGATAAAATGAGAAAATATATTTTCTTAGTGACCAAACTACCCTTTAAATTTAACCAAATCACCTACTTATACCCGCATACAGATATGTATATATATAGCTCTCAACAAGAAGAAATTCTCTCGCTAAAACTCTCATAATTCCATCAAAATGATGCACTTATCCTCCAATGTAAGTCTCTCTTTCACTAGTATCCACATTTTTGGCAAATTACAATTCTCGGCATCACTTATTTTCCATGATTCAGCTACGTTGATTATTATTTGATTTTTCCTGATTGAAAATTTATATATGTAATGTCTCTGATCTGATCCTGTAATCTGCTATGGAGATGCTCTGCTTAATACTCAATTCTGTTTCCCGCATTTCCCATTGTTCTAGATCCAAGAAAACTGAAATGAAAGATTATGGATTAGTTTTGCTTTAAAACCGAACATGGGTTTGTGTTGTTATTGAGACTTGATCTGAAATATCCCTGTTCTATTTACTCTGCTCGTAGATACTCTGCTTTTATTTTTCTGTTTGGTTGCTGGGAAAATGTAGGCAAAAGAAATCAAACTGATCAAGAAAATTGATACCATTAAAACGTGAGGAATATTATGAGTATGAACAAAACACGAACCGCATTTTCGTTTTCTATAAAAAAAAAATCAGAATTTTTTATGTTTCTCTTTTAAGATCAGCCCATGGGGATCATCACATAACGGATCAAATTTGGATTTGATATTTGAGAAGTGTTTCACCCATTTAGTACTTTAATTTGTTTTCATATAAATTATCTTGATTTTTGCCGTGTAGTGTCTACCACATGTTTGTCAAATTGAATCAACAAAAATTTCAGTCTCTCAAAACTGTGGGATATTTATTCACTTAAGATTTTGGTAATGTACATTTTCAATCACATGAAATTTTTTTGGTTGGCATTGGTTTGGTTATATACTAAATGTTTGATAAATTTGGCTTTATTGTTAGCCAATGTAAATTTTTCCCTACATTAGATGGCAGCATTTGCAATCAAGATTGTTCTTTTACAATCCTCGTTTAGAACCTATTACATCTCAAATTGCTAGCGAAGACGAGTCTTAGAATGTGGGAGAGTAAACTATGCACATTTTATGTGTATGAACTCAAAGCCAAGAGTATATGGAAACCTCACAATCTTGTCAAGCCACGAAGGTTTGTTCTAAATGCACGAATGATTGAATTGGTTTTTGCAAGAAATCTGGGATTATGTTATTCCATATTTTGCTATCAAATTCAAAGCAGCTTCATGCATGCAAGGATTGATGGTTGTATCATCCTAATGTATTGCTCTTTTTAACAACTCTTATAGGATCTGTGCCCTACAGTGAAAAACATTCTTCTTCTAGATTCCGAAGGCAAACGCGTTGCAGTCAAGTATTTTTCAGATGATTGGCCTACAAATAATAGCAAGTTAGCCTTTGAAAAGGCTGTTTTTGCAAAGACTTTGAGGACAAATGCCCGGATGGAAGGTACACATATGCTGCTAGAATTATATAGAACTAAGTCTTTTATGTCTTCACTTTCGAAGTTTCCTAGACAATAACTTGAGTCTCATGTCATCTATGTTATGATCATGCTGCAGCGGAGATTGTAACATTTCAAGAACACATTGTTGTCTACAAATTTGTCCAGGATCTGCATTTCTTTGTAACCGGAGGTGATGATGAAAATGAACTCCTCTTAGCTGCTGTTCTCCAGGGTTTCTTCGATGCAATAACCCTTCTCCTCAGGTACTTTCTAGTCATACTTTTTACCAGGATTCTACTGGATACAATCTTCCTCAGCCACTTCTCATTTGCTTTTCTACAATATATAGGAACAATGTTGACAAAAGGGAAGCCCTTGAGAACCTCGACCTCATTTTCCTATGCCTCGATGAGATTGTTGATCGAGGGTATATCTTTAAATGTTATTATATTTTGTTAAACAAAACTGCTCGACCTAATAATTTAAACTTTTGAGTTAACGTCAGTACTATTTTCAGGATGATACTTGAAACAGATGCCAGTTTGATTGCAGGAAAGGTAGCAATCCATAGCATGGATGCTGGAGCACCCTTAGCTGAGCAGGTGATGCAATACATTTGCTTTACTCCTAAGCAAACTAACTTTTAAAAGGAATAAATATTGGGATAATGACAACCAGGTCCCTTATTGCTTTACGGTTTCACAAATAATGACATAATTTTTCAGTTTATAACACAAATGTCAAACATGGGCGGGAACGAATACATTTATTATTGATGAATCTCAAAAGATATTGCTTTTGGATAAAGTAAGGTTGATTCTCTATGCCCCAAAAATCAAATATTTAAATCTGAAAAATTGGTTATTGGTTTAAGCCACATAAGCTACAACACTAACCCCACTAATAGTAATACCAATTTCATCATGCTCAGTTAGGTCATTTCTCAGTATTATCTTTAAGATATGAAATTTACCAATTTTATATGTTAAATTCATTAAACAATTTCTTCTTTTTTTAAAAAAAAAAAATATTGCAGACTATATCTCAGGCATTGGCAACAGCAAGAGAACATTTGACGAGAACTCTTCTTAAATGATACGAAGACTGAACTGAAGAGAATTTGGATTCTTTTTTATTCTTTATTTTTTATTTGATTATTTGAATAAATCTATAACGATCTCCAAGATTTATATGGCATATAAAGCTAGCTAGCATTCAAATGGGCTTGTAGCTCATCGTTTTAAATTCCTTGTAGCTTTTGAAAGCGTTTCTTTTGGACACCTTTAATAAAGAACCTTCTTTTTTCAAAATATATTTATATACATTTTACATAATTTTAAATATTTTTTTAACTTTAACGTAAATGGAATTCCAACGTACACTTTTTTAACCCACCCTAAATCGGATAGACCCCCCTATTTTAATAGGGATCTTTGTATAATGTCACAATAGTATATATCTCGACTTTTAATAAACTTTTGATTGTAATATTTAAAAAAAAAACTATTTAATTCGAAATTATTAAAAAAATATGGTGGCAAGAGAGATATTTCTCTCGACAAAAGTTTGCTCATCATTTTACCTATGATATATAAAATATTAGCAAATAATTTAAATATATTTTAAAAAAAATTGTTGAAAATTAAAGGAAACATGCAATCATTAGAAATAATGTTGGGAGATTATTTGAAACAGATTTTTAGTATTTAAAAATATACTTTATATAATATTTAAGGTTGTCGTTTAGAATGTAATTAACTTTCCTTTGAAAATAATTAAGTTAAATCTTTGAGCATGATGCAGTCACAATTCACATGTATAGATGTGAGTAGGGATGACAAAATTTTCCATAAGTTTATGGACTTTATGAAAATTTATTTTAAATAAAATAAAATTTAGATAATATAATAACAAATAAAACGGAAAATGAGAGAAGATTAAATTCTGAATTGTTAATAAAATGAAAAATAATTTAGTGTTCTCTATTTTTTAAATATATGTAATTATATATTATAATATATTATTTTTTAAATAAAAATATATATATGTCAATTATATTTAATTAATAATTTTTTATTTTATTAAGTAGTGAAGTTTATATTTTTAATATAATTATTATATATAAATAATATTATAATATATTAGTGATATTTTAATTTATATTAATATAAATAAATATAAAAATAAATAAGAATGAAAAAAAAAATTATGTATAGAGATTTTTAGTCTCCACTTCAATAAATTTTATTAAAAAATAAAGTGAAGAATAAAAATCAAAATTATATCTTGATGGAGATATAATTTTGATTAAAATGTAACTAATTTTCTTTTGAAATAATTCAGTTAAATCTTTAAGTATGATGTGGTCACGAATGACACGTACAAATCTGAGTAGGGATGATAAAATTCTTCAAATGAGATAAAATTTGGGTGATATAATAAGAAATGGAACGGAAAATAGGAGGAGATTAAACTTTGAATTGTTAATGGAGTGGAAAATAATTTACTATTCTCCATTCTTTAAATATATGTAATTATATATTATAATATGTTATTTTTCAAATAAAAAATATATATATCAATTATATTTAATTAATAATTAATAATTTTTTATTTTATTAAATAGTGAAGTTTATATTTTTAATATAATTATTACATATAAATAATATTATAATATATTAATGATATTTTAATTTATATTATTATAAATAAATATAAAAATAAAAAAATAAATAAAAATGAAAAAAAATTATGTATAGAGATTTTTAGTCTCCACTTCAATAAATTTTATTAAAAAATAAAATGAAGAATAAAAATCAAAATTATATCTTGACGGAGAATAGAAAAGCTCTCCCCACTCTCATCCTGCCCTATTACCATCTCTAGATGTGAGACATTCCAGGAGGTCAAAGAAAAGCAGAGCAGGGGACGTGTGGGGACGGATACAAAATGATAGGATTAAGACGGATCAGATCAGGAAAAGGTCAACAAATCTGACGGTTCGCTATACTTGTTTGCTTGAACCAGAAGATGCCTCGTAATCTGAAAAAAAAAAGTATGTCTGGCCCCACCACCACTAACTTGATTGGGCTGCTGGCAAAAAGAAATTTAAAATAAGTTAAAAAAACAAAATGCCCAGCCCATTTGAATTTCCCTCTTCCTGTATTTAAATTCAGTTCAAATTGTGATATGATATGAAAATCAATGCGATAAATAAAGCAATAATAATAATTCTATTTTAATTATATCTATATATACATTTTTATTTATTTATTTTTCTGATATAATATATTGTGAAAATCGACTCACATCATATTCATAATATTACGGGCACCCTACAAATAGTAGGGATTGAATATACTCTCTCAAGGGGAGTGTATTCTTTTTATCATCCAGAATGGTTATTTTATTTATTTATTTTAATTAAATTGATTAATATAAATAATAATACTCAATTATTAATATACTATATATAAAATAAATGTGTTTTAAATAAAATAATATTAGATATATAAATTTTGATAGTGCTTTAATAATATAAATAGATATAAAGATATTATATTATTGTTATACGTACACGTCTTTCATTATTGTTTTTATTTATTCTCTTGAAAAAAACGAGAGTACTAGACATTAAATATATCAATTTAATGACATAATGCTAGAAAACATTGCTCATTTAATTTTTTAAATATAATAAAAGAAAATAAATGAAACTAATATTATTCCATTATATCAATTTTATATAACCAAAAGAAAAAAAAAATGAATGCCATCGTATTCATAGTTATTTTTCAATGAATCGAGAAAACGCGTGTTTAAGTTTAGAAAATAACCAAAACCAAACGAAAACATAAAAAACAAAGAAAATGTTTTCATTGGGTTTTGATTTCCCAAATTATACGAAGGAGAAAAAGGGCCGCTTACTTTGAAAATTCAAACCCTAAATCATGGCGCTCGATTTGCATGAATTTCAACAAAATAACGTGTGCTATCTGTGCATGCAAATGCAAGTTGGCATTGAGAAAGCGAGTTTATAAAACGTGGAAAACAGAAAACACAACAAGTATGAATCGGGTTGGAACTGGATGTTGCCGAGAAATTCTCGACGTTCCGTATCGGACTAAATAACAATTATTGCT
This sequence comes from Melia azedarach, assembly GCA_028052125.1. Lineage (NCBI taxonomy): Eukaryota > Viridiplantae > Streptophyta > Magnoliopsida > Sapindales > Meliaceae > Melia > Melia azedarach. Next base: position 825,130 of record CM051398.1, on the reverse strand, counting down.
TGCTTGCTTTCTTTTTATCTATATGTTATTCAAATATTATCACATTCTTTTTTTTAAGTTTGAAATTATATTACTTAAATAAAACTATAGAGAATGTATCATTTACCTCTCTTATAATTATATTTGAACGTTAGTTAACCGTTAAGCATGAAGATAAATACGTAAAACATCATTATTTAATATTTGTTATTTTATTTAAAGAAAAAAATTTTACTTTCCTCAATTCTTACTCAATAAAAGAAAAGTTAGAAAAAAATTATTTATTTTAATCAATTTTATTAATTAATGTATTTTTCATATTTTATTTATATCAAAATTATAAAAAAAATTATACTTCAAATCCAATTCTTAATTTTCTCATTTTTTTTATTTTATGGTTATTTTATTTATTTTATATATTTGAAATAATTAGCACACAAAATAAGTCAAAAATAAATATTAAAAATATATATTTTAAAAAATAAATAATTAAGAGTATTTAAGTGAATTCAGCATTTGAAATTAGTTGACTAATCCTATAAAGGAGGTATGTGATATAATCTCTATTTTTTCTCTATAAGTGATAGAAACCCAAATCTCGGAGGAGGAATATATAAGATTGCATATGTTGTTCGCGAGTTTAATATCTCAATAAGCCAACAATCCAGAAATTTATTAAACACAACATATAATTTTGTTTCAATTATTTTCATTTATTAAAATATTAAAAAAATTTACCAGTCAAACACTATTTGTTCACTCATTATTATTATTCAAATTTACCAGTCCAAAAAATATATCATATAAATTTGTACATATTCATGTCTATTTAAAAATTAAATTTGATAAAAAAAATAATAAATATTATTATATATTTATATGTGATTAAAACATCAAATTATATTGTTCTTCTTAGAGAAATAGTGGAATGAATATTATTTAAGTGTATGGTTGGATTGACAATAGGAAGATAACAACAAAAAGATGTGACATATCAATCAAGGAAATTAATTTTATTATTAATTTGACAACTTTTATTTAATTCAAGTTGTTGTCTTTATATTTGTTATTCTTATCCAAATTTATCTAACCCCATGATTGATTTGGTGTCCTAAAAGACACAACCAACCCACCACATTACAATAACATTCAAACCATATGCTACAATTAATTAATATCTAATTAATCTTAATTAATTATATGATATCTAATTTTTTATATTTTTTTATTTAGACAATGATATGGTATCAGAGTATGCACCCATATGTACTACAGTTTTTTTTTAAAAAATAAATTGAATAGTTGTTGTTGGTGAGTACTCTCAATTATATATTTATATTATATGATAAAAAATCATTAATTATACAGATTAATCAAGTAAACCCAGTCAAAAAATGCATTATTTATTTTTAAAATAAATGATATGTTTTTGGACAATAATTATATACATGATGATGAAATATAAGCAATTTCTACGTAATCATTCACGGGCATTTCCGAGAAAATCTTGGGAAAATAATTCAATGAAATCGTGTTAATTAATTTATGTAATTAATCTTTCTTAGAAATAAAGTAAATTAGGACAAAAGAAAATTAATATGCCCACAAGGTATGGTGCCCATTTTTTTCCCAAATTAAAACGATCATAAAATTAAAATAATTTTTAATTAAAGGAAGTCAAAGATATAGGTGTATCAACATTATATTTATTAAAAAATTATAAAAAAATAGCTGTAATAAAATTAATCCATCTGGATGGGAGTGGGAGGCCTCACCTTGGGACCCATGTTTGGTTTTCAACGAAATTTCATCAATGCAATTACAGCCGTCTGATTTGATTAATTCTTAGAAGAATATTTACTACCCACAATCTTCTGTTTATTTATTTATTTTGTTATTTTCAAATTTTGACCAGCAAAATATGCTGCTTTCTGAACATACTTCCTGGAAACAGACTTGCACATCTACTGCTTACTTGAATTAACTGATATCAGAAATTTTCTTTTTCATTTTCTTTGTTTAAATGCATTTTTAATTTACAAATAATAAAAACAATCTTTAAATTTCAGTTGGGAATAATACACTTGTCAAAATGTAAAGCGTCCAAATAATCTTTAATTTTGGCAAGTAAGAAAAGACGGAACAAGAGTCAGTAATTATGAGCTAGGATTCACAGGACATGACACGTAGGATCCAAGTGTGGGTCCCACTAGCCATGCCCCACAAACTCAAACAAACAAACAAACAAACAAACAAACAAACAAAAAACTCTATTTTTCTTTTTCTGTCTATTTTTTATTTTTATTTTCCTGCTTCTTCCAGGTAATTTTCTGCAGTAAAAAAATCAATTTAATTAATTAGAAATAAATATAAATATAAATAAATATAGGAAGAGGAGGAGGCCCGGAAATTCCTGGTATTGGTTCTGTTTTTTTTTTTTTTTTTTTCACAGTAGGAGAGAGAAAGGGTTCTAAAACCCTGTCTTCTCTCTCTCTTGCATTCTCCTCTCAAATTAAAAAAATAAAATTGAAAAAGAAACCATTTTCGTTAAAAATTTGAGGCCTTTTCTTGATCTGCAATACACCAGCTTCATTCTTGAAATTTTTGGCCAAATGGGCATGTTCTATTTTCTGTTTTGAAGATGAACCAGCCTCCTGATTGCAGGTACCGCATTTTTAGAAACAATTTTTTCTCCTTTTTTGTTGATTTTTCGTTCGTGTTTTTGATTGGTGGGTATATTTATTTTCGAGGATTTTCTTGTATGTAGTGTAAAAGATTGATCATTTTGCTTTCAGCTGGACATTGAGTAATTTTTTTTCTTTTTTCTTCTATTTTTTCTGGTTTTATGGTTTGGTTTGGATTTCTGTAAAATATTTGCAATTGGGTTTGTGATTTGAGCTGTAAATTTTGAATTTTATCTCGCGTGGAGATGTAATTGAATGTGGCAAATTGTATTTTTTTGTAAATTTTGTATAATTTTCAATGTGAATTTCTCACTCTTTCTAAGACATCATTTTACAAAATTTAGAAATCTGGGCATGTAAAATTTTTCATTAAACATCTGAATGTGGTCTCTTATTATGAGATGTTGATGCTTCTTAATTCATGGATTTTGATTGTTTCTTGTTCATGTTAGTTTAAATCGTATAAGGTTATTATTATATGCGGCAACTTGTTTCAAGTCGTTTTTTGTTATTAGGCTTTTTCTTCGTAGATAAGATTTTATTATGTGCTGTAATTTGTTATAAATATTGATCTTTTTCACATGGTACTGTAATTAGGTCTTGAGAGGTTGTGGGCCACCATTAATACAAGGCCAAAGGCAAGAATTGGGGTTCTTCTTTGATGGTTGTGTGCCTAACATAACTGTTTTTGAGCTCAAATTCTAAGTCATGGCGGGAGGTAGGCTTAGGGCGAAGCTCAGGAGGAGCCAGCTCTATACATTTGCGTGCCTCAGGCCTCATGCTACTGAAATCGAGGGATCACTAGGTCCTGGATGCTCAAGGGTTGTACATTGCAATCAACCTCTTATGCACCGGAGAAGACCTTTGAAGTATCGCAGCAATTATATATCAACCACCAAATATAATTTTTTTACATTCTTGCCTAAGGCATTGTTTGAGCAATTCAATCGAGTAGCCAATATTTACTTCCTTATTGCTGCACTTCTTTCTTTGACACCGCTTTCCCCATTCTCCCCAGTAAGTATGCTTCTTCCATTGGCAATTGTTGTTGGGGTTAGCATGGCAAAGGAAGCTTTGGAAGATTGGCGTAGATTTATGCAGGATCAGGAGGTGAATGCACGCAAAATTAGTGTTCATACAGGGGATGGTGTTTTTAGTTATAAGCCGTGGGAGAAGATTCAGGTTGGAGACATTGTGAAAGTGGAGAAGGATCAATTCTTTCCAGCTGATTTGCTTTTTTTGTCATCGAGTTATGAGGACGGAATTTGCTATGTGGAGACTATGAACTTAGATGGCGAGACAAACTTGAAAGTGAAGAGATCTTTGGAGGCAACTTCGTCTTTGAATGAAGATGAGATTTTCAAGGACTTCACAGGAACTGTAAGATGTGAAGATCCAAACCCCAGCCTCTACACCTTTGTAGGTAATATTGAGTATGAGCGTCAGGTCTATGCTGTTGATCCTACTCAGATCCTCCTCAGAGATTCAAAGCTCAGGAATACTGCTTATGTCTACGGGTGTGTGGTATTCACTGGTCATGATAGTAAAGTCATGCAGAATTCAACAACCTCACCTTCAAAAAGGAGCAAAATAGAGAAAAAAATGGATAAGATAATATTTGTTCTTTTCGCTATTCTTGTTTTAATATCATTAATCAGCTCAATTGGCTTTGCTGTGAAAATTAAATTGCAAACACCAGACTGGTGGTACTTAAAACCCAAGCAAACGGATGTATACTTCAATCCTGAGAAGCCACTTGTATCAGGGCTTGCCCATCTGGTTACTGCTCTCATTCTTTATGGATATTTAATTCCTATCTCGCTGTATGTTTCAATTGAGATTGTGAAGTTTTTGCAAGCAATCTTCATTAACCAAGACATAAATATGTTTGATGATGAGAGTGGGATTCCTGCTCAAGCGCGGACATCAAATCTGAATGAGGAGTTGGGCCAGGTAGATACCATCCTTTCTGATAAAACTGGCACTCTGACCTGCAATCAGATGGATTTTTTGAAGTGTTCCATTGCTGGAACTGCATATGGTGTGCGTTCTAGTGAAGTTGAACTTGCTGCTGCCCAACAGATGGCAATTGACCTTGAGGTGCATAATGGAGATATGTCCAATAATACTAAACTTAAAAACAGTGGATCCGAAATTGAACTGGAGTCTGTCATCACTTCTAAAGATGGGAAGGATAGTAAACGTCCCATAAAGGGCTTTAGCTTTGAAGACAGTCGCCTTATGGACGGAAACTGGTTGAAAGAACCTCATGTAGATGTCATGTTGTTGTTTTTCCGAATTTTAGCAATTTGTCACACTGCTATCCCTGAAATGAACGAGGAAACTGGCACTTACACATATGAAGCAGAGTCACCAGATGAAGGGGCTTTTCTTGTTGCTGCTCGGGAATTTGGTTTTGAGTTTTGTAAACGAACTCAATCAAGTGTATTTATCCGTGAAAAAAATCCTTCTGAGGGACAACCTGTTGAAAGGTGAGTATATGAATGAACTCTTTTGCAAATATGTGTTTCTTTTTCCCGCTATTTTTCTTGAATTCTAGGTGTCTTAGAAGCTAAAATTATCTTTGGGGATCTTGCAGAGAGTTCAAAATTCTCAATTTGTTGGATTTCACTAGCAAAAGAAAGCGAATGAGTGTGATTATTCGGGATGAGGATGGGCAAATTATTCTCTTCTGCAAAGGTGCTGACAGGTTAGCCCCACAACTATGTTTTAGCTTTTAAATTTCTTTTACATGCATAGAATTTTCAGTGAGCTTCCATGTGCTGTTCATGGGGCACAATATTTATTCAAGTTTTGGTAGCTATACTGTTGGATAATTTGAGCAGTACTGGCTTTGTATCTCACCGTGCATGCTTGCTTTGCTTGGGACATGCAGCATAATTTTTGATCGGCTATCGAAGAATGGAAGAATGTTTGAAGAAGCTACTACCAGGCATTTGAATGAATATGGGGAAGCTGGGTTGCGCACATTGGCTCTTGCTTATAGAAAGCTTGATGAGTCTGAGTATACTGCTTGGAACAGTGAGTTTCAAAAGGCCAAAACTTCTATCGGGGCTGACCGAGAGGCATTGCTTGAGGGTGTTTCAGATAAAATGGAAAGAGAGTTAATCCTTGTTGGAGCCACTGCTGTGGAGGACAAATTGCAAAAAGGGGTATGTTTTATCTTTACCTTTGAGCTAGAGTAACTTATACCAATTTTTTGTATTTAATTCGTCTCAATTTTATCTATTCTTTCTTTAGGTGCCCCAATGCATCGATAAACTTGCTCAAGCTGGTCTCAAGATCTGGGTTTTGACGGGAGATAAGATGGAAACTGCAATCAACATAGGGTTTGTCTCTTACATATTTACTATCAATCTCTCATTAGTAAAATTTACTTATCAATCTGTAATCTGAGACTGGACTTCTCTCTGGAAATCAAACCAATACAATAAAATCTTTTCTTGCATGATGCAGGTTTGCGTGTAGTTTGCTTCGACAAGGCATGAGACAGATATGTATAACAGCATTGAACTCAGATGCAGTAGCCCAAGATGCCAAAGAGGTATATATACATATACAAGTAACTTTGAGAAAATAGCATGTGGTTTTCCTTGCTTTGGAAATTGATTCCACTTGATGTTAGACTTTGTTGTCTTTTGTTACCAAACAGGCTGTGAAAGACAACATCATGATGCAACTCACCAATGCTTCACAAATGATCAAGCTAGAGAAAGATCCACATGCTGCATTTGCGTTAATAATTGACTGGGAAAACTCTAACCTATGCTTTGGAGGATGATATGAAGCATCATTTCTTGGGATTAGCCGTTGATTGCGCATCTGTCATATGCTGTCGTGTCTCTCCCAAGCAGAAGGCACTGGTACTATTTCTCATCAATTATTTCTCTTTTCCAAAATGGCGTTTTTCTTTTCTAGTTATCAGTTCACTTGTATTCATACAAGAAAACGAGACATTATTAACTCTTTTGCTAGCTCCTTGATCATTTGTTCACTTTTGGCACCAGGTAACGAGGTTAGTTAAAGAAGGAACAGGGAAAACCACCTTAGCGGTTGGTGATGGTGCGAATGATGTTGGGATGATTCAAGAAGCAGACATTGGTATTGGCATCAGTGGGGTGGAAGGTATGCAGGTAGGCACTGGATCTAATTGGTTCTTCTGACACAATGCTGCTATAGTAACAGTATAAAGTTTTTTTTTTTGTGTTTCTTTTTTCTTTTATTTATGATTTTAAACTCTGCTGAATTTGCAACATTTTGCAGGCTGTGATGGCAAGTGACTTCTCAATTGCCCAATTTCGGTTCTTGGAAAGACTTCTGGTAGTCCATGGACACTGGTGCTATAAGAGGATTGCTCAGATGGTAATAGTCAACAATTTCCCATCTTAAAGCATCACATATGTCATTTATCTCTGATTCATCCTTTTAACCCTGATAATTTTGCAATCAGATTTGCTATTTTTTCTACAAAAATATTGCGTTCGGTCTCACCCTTTTCTACTTCGAGGCATTTGCAAGCTTTTCTGGGCAATCAGTTTATGATGACTGGTATATGCTCTTGTTTAATGTCTTTCTTACCGCATTACCTGTCATTTCTCTTGGAGTTTTTGAACAAGATGTTGCTTCTGAAATATGCTTACAGGTTTGTCTGCAAATAACACCTTTTAAAAGTATTTTAATCATTTCTCTGCTATATCTATGTTGTAACATCTACTTCTTTTCCAGTTCCCTGCGCTGTATCAACAAGGGCCAAGGAATTTGTTCTTCGACTGGTATAGAATATTTGGTTGGATGGGCAACGGTATCTATTCCTCACTCATCATTTTTACCCTCAATGTCATAATTTTCTACGACCAAGCTTTCCGTGTTGAAGGCCAGACTGCTGACATGGCTGTGATGGGTGCTACAATGTTCACTTGCATCATCTGGGTTGTCAACGTTCAGATTGCTCTGACGATAAGCCACTTCACATGGATTCAACACTTGTTTATCTGGGGCAGCATTGCAACTTGGTACTTGTTTCTCTTACTTTATGGAATGACATCTCCCATGATATCCGGGGATTCATACCAAATTCTCGTTGAAGCTCTTTCTCCGGCACCCGTCTATTGGTTAACCACCCTATTGGTAACAATCACATGTAACCTGCTTTACTTCACCCATGTCGCATACCAAAGATGTTTCAAACCCATGGATCATCATGTTATTCAAGAAATCAAGTACTACAAGAAGGATGTTGAGGATCGACATATGTGGACTAGGGAAAGATCAAAGGCAAGACAAGAAACCAAGATTGGGTTCACGGCAAGGGTAGAGGCAAAGATGAGACAGTTGAAAGGAAGATTACATAGGAAAACATCTTCTTTAGGCTTGCAACACGTAATGTCCCCCTCATAACAATTGTCTATCATTTTTCAGCTTCAGTTTGCAAAAAGAATTTTTCTAGGGTTTTTGGCCGGTTACAGTTTTACCTTTTGGCCATTTTGCCGATTCATTTTCTTGATCATTCTTTCTTATCTGTTCACCCGGGGTCGGATGAAGCTCATGCATTACACAAAAAAGAAACGCCATGGAGCTGATGTATTTGTATGTAACACTATTTATAAGGTCTGATGAGATAGTTAAAGCTTGTGAAGAGAGTTGCACATCCGCTTTGCTTCTGCTTCTGCTGCTTCCGCTACTGTTATTTGTTTTTTGCCCTGCTCTTCAACAAACGGGCCAATTTCATTATTAAAATGCAGGTCGAACAACTCAGAAATGGAAACTCACCACACACTACCTAATAACGTTGCTTGCAATCCAAGCTTCTATGGTTTGATATACTTTTTTTTGGTCATTCCCTTGATGTGTTTTCCTGTTTTTTAATCATTCTGTTGGTCATATTAGCAGACAAATTCCATTAGGTGTAACCAATCCCCTTAAAACTGTGTTCCCCAAGTCCACTTTAGAACAACTTCATATTCTTTGCTTGTTTTTGTACTAATGGAAATGACAATTTGACCTCGATTAAAAATAAGTATCTGTTTTAAAATATAATCATAACTTAAAAGAATCGTAAAATAAATTATAATAATAATGAAAAAAAATTATGAAATCGGACGGTGTGGTGTGGTGTCTCTAACCTAGCAATGGCATTTTGATTCTAACAAGATGGATTGGAAGGAAGGCAGAGAAAGAAACTACTAATAAATGGGTTAAAGGTAAAACTTTTGCTTTCAATTTAGTTAGGTAATGAAATGTATGAATAGGACAAATTGAGAGCCAATCTCTAAAGAAACCCTAATTTGGAATATCCCAAAACTAAGTCGTTTTCTCAAGATTATCCAAAACACACCCACAAAACGTAGTGTCGTTTTATGCACAGGAGACAAGCTCAACTTCTTCGTCTTCGATTGGATCAAAGTAGAAAAAAAGCCCACAATCAAATACCAGCACCAACGATGAATTCTTCGTCCTCTCTCTCTTTTTCTCTCTCTCTATCCATCTAGAGAGAGAAAGTTTGAACTTTTATTCCACCCATGTCCCCAAGCTTTCTCTACTTCCGATCCCAGCGGAGGACTTGTCCAATTCATTGATCATACTCAGAGCTCGTTTTGTACGGTCAGATTTTGTAGGAAAAGCTTTCACCTTTATTGCTGCTGGGTTCAGTTGTTGTTGGGTTTAGTGTGCTTTTTTTTCTTCGGTTAAAATTTTGGGTTTTTTGGTTTGATATGGAGCCCCGAGTTGGGAACAAGTTTCGGTTGGGACGAAAGATCGGTAGCGGGTCATTTGGGGAGATCTATCTGGGTTTGTCTTTTTTTTATTGTCCTAATTTTTTTTGCTATTAATTGTTCTTTTTTTGTTGAATTTTTCTTTAACTTTTGCAGGTACTAATATTCAGACTAATGAGGAAGTTGCAATTAAGCTTGTGAGTGCATTTAATTTGGGTTTTGCTTTAATATTTGCTAAAAGCTTTTTTCTAATCTCATTTGGTTGTTAATCTTGTAAGTATTTTGTGGCAAATATTGGTTTTTGAAGTTAGAATGTGAGAGAGAGAGAGAGAGAGAGAGAGAGAGAGAGAGAGAGAGAGAGAGAGAGATGAGCTTCAATTTGATATTATAATGCTTTTGAAGCTATGGAAAGTGGGGTTTTTCAGCTCTTCAGTTATTATTTTTCTTGCTTTAGCTCTCTGGTTATAGGTTTATCTACTTGTTTGGAATTTGAAGTTAAAATTTGATAAAATTTTAATCGAGGTTTTGTGTAAAGTAATCCGTCATGGGTGTTACATTGGTCAACGATTAAGTGGAATTCAATTGCAATATTTTCTTTTTGAAAATTTATGTCTTGACTGAGCTCTCCATTATGTGGGAAAATAATCTATTACTTATCATAAGATATTTCTTTGTATGCTTCGATTGTTTCTTTCATTGATGATATTGCGCTTCTCTAGTTTATAAATTCTGATTATATTTTCTTTACTTAGGAAAATGTTAAAACAAAGCACCCTCAGCTGCAGTATGAAGCAAAGTTGTATAAAATACTACAAGGAGGAAGTAATGATCTTTCCGTTCATCCCCGTTACCGTTACTTTCATTTCCTTTACATCACTCTAATAGCTTGATTTTGCTTGTTGTCCCTATTCTTTCCATCTTTGGCAGCTGGAATTCTGAACCTGAGATGGTTCGGCGTTGAAGGGGACTATAATGTCCTTGTAATGGATTTGTTGGGGCCAAGCCTTGAAGATTTATTTAACTTCTGCAGTCGGAAACTGTCTCTCAAGACTGTCCTTATGCTTGCAGATCAGATGGTATGATCTATTCTGTCGAATGCACACGTTAACTTTTTTGACTTTCCATTTGATTGTATTCTGAAAATTATCCTGCTCTACCAGATCAATCGAGTTGAATTTGTTCACTCAAAATCATTTCTACATCGAGATATCAAGCCAGACAACTTCCTCATGGGTTTAGGGAGGCGTGCAAATCAGGTTTTGGTGCAAAACTCTCTTACTAAAATCTTTGCTTTCATCTCCCTTCTTTGTTCTTTTTTGGTATTACTTAAATGTTTTCTTGAATATAGGTCTATATCATTGACTTTGGTTTGGCTAAGCGGTACAGAGACACTGCAACACATCAACATATTCCATATAGGTTGGTCTTTTCACACTATTAAGCAGATGAATTCTTTTGGTTTGCATGGTCAAATTATTTGCTCTTTATTGTGTTAAAGAAGAGCTACTAATGTTTGATGACATGCTGTACAAATTGCAGGGAGAATAAGAATTTGACAGGAACTGCAAGATACGCAAGCATGAATACTCACCTTGGCATTGGTATGTCTATTATATATCCCATTTTCTTCTTCACCTTTGTTTTTTTTTTTTTTAACATCTAACAAGTGATATCAAATTAATATTTGTCTTCACAGAACAAAGTCGCAGGGACGATTTAGAATCACTTGGGTATGTTCTCATGTATTTTTTAAGAGGAAGGTAAACACTCCAGCCCACCCTTGGTTCTTGTATTATTTTTGCAGTTGTTTAGTAGTCTTAATGGTTATGATCCCGCGTTGTTGTAGTCTTCCGTGGCAAGGATTGAAGGCAGGAACTAAGAAGCAGAAGTATGAGAAGATCAGTGAGAAGAAAGTATCAACATCTATTGAGGTAATTTGATGTCCTAGAACGACATGTTCACTTCAAGGATGTATTTTGAGCTTAAAACTGATTTGAAAACTCATTGTGTTACCCTTAGGCCTTGTGTCGAGGTTATCCTACAGAATTTGCGTCCTATTTTCATTACTGCCGGTCACTGCGATTTGATGATAAACCAGATTATGCTTACTTGAAACGACTCTTCCGTGACCTTTTCATTCGTGAAGGTTTGAAATTTTTTCCATCTGTTATTAATTTCTCTATAATAATAAACTGTTTCATCTTTTCAGTCTCTCTTTATTCTTCTTGCTTCAGGTTTCCAGTTTGATTATGTGTTTGATTGGACGATTTTGAAATATCAGCAATCACAAATTTCCAATCCTCCCGGCCGTGCAGCTGTAAGTTAAAATAGCTTGATTAGTTATATTTTCTTCCACTTGTACTTTTGATGAATAATCAATAATTTTATATATATATATTTAAAAACTGTTATAGGGTGGTGGGGCTGGACCAAGCACTGGTATTCCTCTTGCTGCTGCTAATGCTGAAAGGCAATCAGGTAGTTCTGCTGTTCTTCTTCCTGCTTTGGTTTTACCTCTACAATTTTACCATACTACATCATCTTCTATTTATTTCTCTGTATGAGAAGAATTGTAAATTTCAACTGCAGGTGGGGAAGAAGGTCGACATGCTGGTTGGTCCTCAGCAGATCCTGCTCGCAGGAGGAATTCAGGACCACTTGCAAATTCTGCTAACTTTTCGAAGCAGAAAAGTCCAATTTCAACTGACCCGACATTTTCTAAAGATGCCATGGTTAGTACCTATGATGGTAGAACTTTTGTTTGCTGTTGTCCAATGCGCTATCCTTATTTTTCAAACTCGTGCAGCTATCCACTTATAATCTATTACGGTCAACTGGATCGTCAAGGCGAGCTGCTGTCTCCAGCAGTCGTGATGCAGCTGCAGTCGGGAGTGACTCTGATCCTTCTCGTGCTCGGACCACAGATGCAAGCCCAGGAGTATTCCAAAAGATTTCTAGCGGACAAAGAAGTTCACCTGTTGTATCATCAGAAAATCGACATACAACTTCAGGCAGAAACACAGCAAACATAAAGAACTTTGAGTCCACCCTTAGAGGCATCGAAAGCCTGAATTTCAATAACGACGAGAGGGTACACTATTAGCTCCACTCTCTGAAATCTTCACCCGCTGTAAATTCTTTAATGCTAAACGGTCACTGGTATGAAGTGGCCTATCGTGTTGTTTGTGGAATGTGTTGTAGGAAATCAAAGCTGAAAAGTGTGCGATGTGTATTGCCACTGTAAGTACTCAAATAAAGAAGAGAGAATCAAATTAAAGTACCTAGGTAACTTGCTTTTGTCTAGAAACCTAGGTTTAAGGCTGCCATCAAACTACAGTACTACTTATAAGATTGTGTTATAAGTTTCATCTCTTGTGTGTCTATCAATCATTTAAACTCATGTTTGTTGTGGTTGAAGACCATATAAACACTGCAAAATTTTTCCCAAGCAATTGTATTGATCTTAATGTGCAAGTGCTAAGCCTTATGTTTAATTATATGATTTCTGATTTTCTCCTTGTGCTTTTTGGCTCCTTAAGAGCAAATTAATGGCCATCTAAAATGAGTTCGAGGCTCAATGCATAGTTGCTATGGGCGCCAATTCTTCTACATCATGGGGTTTGTGGATGTGGTGGATGAAAAATTTTTTACAACTACTTTTAACTTAATGTTGCTAATTTAGTACTACCCATTTCATGACATAACAAAGATGTTCACGAGGGTAGCATAAATTTTACTTTGGTTTTATTTTTGAAGCGATAGGTAGAAGAGATTAATTTTACATGTAATATTTATAAACTTATTTCACTCTCTCTGTTCTGGTAAGCTCCTTGGGTTATATCTGACATGACGGTGGAAAAATGAATTGAAAATGGGAATCTATCTATCGGTATCAGCATATATCTGGACAAGCTACTGCTGTTTGCTATCTTCTTATTACTCAGTTTGACAATCAGAGATTCTTATAGCTTTATTCCCAAGAAAATTGACAAAATAAATAAATCTTTTTGGAGTGGGATGGGATCAAATTGATTCTTTTTTGCTGCAACCAACCCCAGTTGATTTTTCAAATCCATTAATGTATTCGTATTTCAAAAAGTCAAGAAAAGGCTGCTCTTCAAGAGATTCACAAACGTCAGTTTCACAAGAAATAAAGAAAAAGGAAATTTGGTCAAAATTTTCATCTTACACATTGTTATCTTTTAATTCTTAAATACTATAAAAAATACAACTTAAAAATTATAAGTTCACTTAAATATAAATTAAATCCCTCTTTAATTTAACAAGAGGGAATTCCAACTGTAAAAACTTCACACAATCAACAACAATTATGATCAAACATTTTCTTCAATGGAATCAAAATTAATATGAAATAAATATAAAAACCAAAACTGTGAAACCATCATACATCTTCAAATCCCAATTTTCAGCTTCATTCATTTATCTCTTCAATCAGATCCCAATAAACATAACAAAGAAACAGAAAAATATTAATATTTCAATACTTTTCAGATTCAACATAACACCAAAATGAGATCAGAAGTACATTAAGAAATAAAAATACCAATTTGATCACCTAATCTAATCTCATCTCATCTCCATCCGTTAATCATTTGATTGTAAGTGTTCTTCATCCACTTGAAGCTTTTCCTCAGAGACCCTTTCATTTTGCCTTCAACAGTGTAAACTTTGTATCCTGCAACTCTTTTCTTCCTTTGAAGTTCAGGATCACTGAGGCTCCAGCTTTTTGTAGAAGCTGACCCAAAAGTGCTTTTGCTTTTCTTCATCTTGATTATCTCCTTCCCTGCCGGTACTTGATCATGATTTGTGCTAGTATGGTTTGCATAGCTTGTGCTGTAACTCCTCAAGTCTTGCATGCTTCTTGGTGCTTCTGCTTCATAAAATCTCCCCATCTTGCATGACTTGGATCTAAAATCCTCCATTGAATCCAACAAGACAAGAAAAAAATTAAGATTCAAGGAATAGGAATATGGATTTTGCTTTCTGGACTTGTGGTGTTGTAGTGTTTATTGCTGTTCTTGGTTTTTTGTTTTTGTTTTTGCTGTTTTCAGCGTTTAGATTTGTTTTGGAAACATCACAAGTTGGCGTGTAAGTGGTCCTTTTAAGTCTACAAAAGCACTTTTCTTTGACATTTTCAACTGTTTCTTAGTAACACATCGTGGAGTTTTGCTTTGCATGACGCTGTGGCAACTGCTGATCATCAATTGTCTTAAATGGGGTGTTTGCCACGTGGCAATAGTTAGATTTGACAGTTTAAAATTTATTAAGATAAAACTTCAATATTAAATTAATTTCCCAAAGTGTTACTTAAAAATATTTTTGATAACACCGTCAGTGTAGTCATGCTACTTTACTTAAAATTTTTTTTTTCAAATTTATGTGCGAATTTTAGACCATCGAGATAATTATAACAGATCTCATCTGCATAAAAATGTCATAATTTAAATAAAAAAAGTCGTATTGATAATTTTTGACTAAAATATTTCAATGGTGGAGCCAATACTTTTGTGGCTCCAATAATTCCCCCGAGTTCGTCAGAGATCTAAAATTTATTAGATTTGACCACTGGATGGATGAAGGGACGAGCCCAAAGAGATTTTAAAATAAATAAAGATTTTAATTTCGTGTTGGACCTATTAGCTCAGCTGGTTAGAGCGTCGTGCTAATAACGCGAAGGTCGCAGGTTCGAGACTGCAGTGGGCCATAAATATATATTTTTATTATAACAGATTCTGACAACACCCCCACAAAATACTAAATACCACCCCGTTCCTGAATACTTCGCCACCCTAATTATTTTGATAATCAAATCAACCTCTTAATTGTTAATGATTAACTTTCTGAAAATTTCTTCAAGTCATTAATTGCAGCAAAATATTCAATTTTTTTTACTTACACACGTTCAAGTTTCAACAATATCTTGGTAATTTTGATTAATTATATTTTTTTAAAAAAATATCAAATCCAGTATAGCTAGAAAATCAGAAATAGGCCTGATTTTATTCGACAAACGGCGAATGGGCCTGGGCGGCCCCCTGCCTAGTCTTTCCGTGCCGAAACTGCCGCACAAAACTTGTATGCGGCAACTCAACACTCTTACGACATTACTACTTCGAGCAGTGTCAGCGTCACTAAGACTTAAAAACAGAGTCGGGGCAGAATATTTCTTTCTCTAAACACTTGCAGATTTCCATTCACCAATATTTTTTTTGTTTTCCAGAACAGAAGCTGCTGCACTAACAACAGAAAGAACAAAATACAAAGAAACCTACCTAACTGCAACAAAACTTTTCAATAACATAAACCCACCACAAAGCAATTTGACATTTTGCAAATGTGCATGACCCCCATATGATGATTAAAATGGTCAGATATGTTTGAGAACAACATTTTTTGATTTAAGACACTAGACGAAGAAAAATAAAAAGAAAAAAAGAAAGAAGAGAGACGCCACCACGTCGTTAAATAGTACTTGCAAAATCAGGAAATCCCTTTCTCTTGCCTCGACCAAACTTACAAAAAGAAGAAACTCTTCAAAGAAGATCAGCGACGTTTGATGGGAGCTCCTCGATGACCACGTTGTAGAATTTCTGGATGTCAAAAAGCATTCTCTCGTCATCCCTTGTCACAAAGTTGATGGCAACACCTTTTCTTCCAAAACGACCACTTCGTCCAATACGGTGAAGGTAGTTCTCTGGTTGAGTCGGCAGATCATAGTTTATAACAAGAGAGACTTGCTGCACATCAATACCACGAGCCAACAGGTCTGTGGTGATCAGGACACGAGAAGAGCCAGACCGGAATTCACGCATGATGATGTCTCGGGTGTTCTGATCCATGTCTCCGTGTGTGGCAGAAACAGTATGGTCACGGCTCCTCATTTTGTCTGTGAGCCAGTCGACCTTGCGCCGTGTGTTGACAAAGATTACACTTTGGGTGATGGCCAGTGTCTCATAGAGATCGCACAGTGTTTCGAGCTTCCATTCTTCCTTCTCAACATTGACATAGAACTGTTTGATACCCTCAAGGGTGAGTTCATCACGCTTCACCAAAATTCTCACAGGCTTGTTCATAAACTTCCTGGTAATCTCGAGTGCTTCAGGCGGCATTGTAGCAGAGAAAACTCCAACCTGAACTTTAGCAGGCAGCAGCTGGAAAATATCGTAGATCTAACAACCAGAAAACCATATTCAGAAATAGAATTTAGCACCATAACCAACGAAAGACTAGAGATTTGTATAAAAATAGCAAACCTGATCCTTAAAACCACGGGAAAGCATTTCATCAGCCTCGTCCAGAACAAACATCTTAATGTAGTCGGGCCGAAGAGACTGCCTACGCAGCATGTCAAAGACACGACCAGGAGTGCCAACAACCACGTGGACACCAGCTTGAAGAATGCGCTGATCCTCACGAACACTTGTCCCGCCGACACAAGCATGAACCTTCACACCAAGATAATCGCCGAGTGCTCGCATAACTTTTTCAATCTGTTGAGCAAGCTCCCTAGTGGGTGCCAAGACCAGGGCCTGACATTGTACAAGACCGTAATCAAGTTGCTGCAAAATGCCAGAGCAGAAAGTTGCAGTTTTCCCAGTTCCAGACTGGGCCTGTTGAATCACATCGAGACCCTTGCAGAAGGGAACAATACCCCTTTGCTGGATAGCAGAAGGCTTCTCAAACCCTTCAAAAAAGATATATATGATAAATATAAATTCATTCACCAGAGCAACATGAATAAAAGCTCTGGTGACATAGTACAACAATAAGCTAATAGAACAAGGCATGATCAATCAAGCCATTGCACACAAGTAATTGTGCAATAAAGGAACAAAGTAACGAACATGAAAGTAGTAAAGCCCTTGTTTACCTACCATAAGCATAGATACCCCTCAAAAGGTTTTCCTGCAATCCCATAGCATCAAAACTGTCATAAACCTCGTCATATGAGGTGAAGAAATCTTGTCCATCAGTGGAGAGCCTGCATCAATCAATGAATGAAACAGACATTAGTTCTGACATCAAATTGGACGTGCAAAATATGTGAGAGAACATGTAGTCACTTGTTAACCAAATGAAACTCAAAACAATGTTAACAAGAATCTTACAGCTCATTCATCCTGGTGTCAAACTGACGTGCATCAAATTGAGATCCTTCTGGTGCCAAACCTGCCATGACTGCACGTAGAAAACATAGCAAATTAGATGAAGAGTGAGAATAAGACATGTTTCATAGAGGAAAAGAATGTAACACATGTTGCAAGAAGAATAAGAAATGAGAGGCAAAAAGGAATTATAAATCACAAGTCAAAAATAGAACTTGTTTCCGAGAGACAATGTAACACAAGAGCCAAACTTGCAAACCAAGAAAAGAGGTGTACAAGCATTAACTTCTGTTTTAGTATCTGGAGAAGATCAGCTAAGAGGCAGACAGAAATCTGATATCAGAACCAGTCACTGCTTTGCCCACTCCTCCAGAGTTCAGCAACACTCAAAAAGCTTAGAACCAGCAAATATTTTTAATTTGATGCATTGCGTATAAATATTATTGATTTTATAAATTACCAGAAACAATTGCACATAGTATATAATGTGGACAGAAAAAAGAATGAAAACAACCTTTGTTGCCCACAAATAAGGTTACAGCACATTGATATCAACTCTTGTTCTTTGAAAAGGAGTAATTGATATATAGAGTTTGAACTCCCACGATTCTTCAAAGACAGCAAAAACCAATCTCAAAATTTCTCCTAAAAGGTAAGATAGTTTTTTCAACCTCAGAAAACCCTAGTGCCACTTAGAGACTCAAAATTTTTCGTTCACAAGAAGTTTGGTTACTGATTAAACCAAGAAAAATACTATGAAAGAACAAAAACCAATCTCAACCAAGACAAATCTTTATATTCAACCAAAGTTTTCACTTTCTCGAACCTCTAATAATAACATACATATATGTATATTTTCTGCAGAAACCCAAACAAACCTTAAACCAGTCTAACAAAATCAATCATTAAACGTCCAATACACATAAACACAGTCAAATCAAAGCAAATAACATAGACCCAGATCCCAAAACACACAAGAACCCATCAATCTCAAATCAATCAGCACACAAAAATCCACCAAAACCACCGATATTTCACCCAAAAAAACTCAAACTTTCATACACAAGCATACACAAAAAACCATAAATCAGCAAACTTTAACAGATTCCAAAATAATACAAACAAGGAAAAACGATAGTGACCTGCTAGTGTTCCTGATGATGATAGTAGAGAGGAAAAAAGACTGTGCTTTGGGTGAAGAGGAAGTTCAAAGGGAGATTTAAGAGAGATTATTAGGGTTACCAAACTCCTCGGATCTGCGCCGTGGAGTTATAAGAAAAGAGGGCTAAAGTTTAGTTTTTGTACGACTTATATACCCAATCAAACTGGTGTGTTAAAGGAGTTGTGTTCTGTTTTAGGTTTTATGTTGTAACTCGGAAACCCTTCCGTTCTACTCCAGATCTTTGTATTCACCTATTTGTCCTCTAAATTTCGTTTTATTTCATTTAGACCCTTCATGAACCATGCATGTAAAAAAAGTTTTTGTTTTATTGCATGTTGACCCTGGCTTTTTCTAACCGAGAAAAAAGTTTTTCTTTTAGTGCTTTTAGACCCTATTTTTCGTAAAATTTTTAATTACATCTAGACCCTATTTTTCCTTATAATAAAAAAGTCTTAAAAGTAACATCGCTGTGTCATCACATTTTGGTACGATTATCTAATTGAATAATATTTATTATATATTTATAATCGAGTGATCATTTTTTTTCAAGTAAATAATTTTTATAACAATATTAAATTTTATAATCTAATCACAATTAGTATATTATAAGAATCCAACATAATTTTTCATATTTTATTAAGAACGGATTTATATGTAATTAAACTACGGCCTAAGCATAGTACATTAAAAGCATATGCTCGTAAATGGAATAATTAAAGTGTTGTGGTGAAACCTAAAAACAAGTAACATAAATATTCCCATAAAAAGAAGTCTTTAATTCGTAAATTAATAAAAAACAACTAAATGAATTGTAAAATTTAGAATGTGACATTGTGCTTTTAATTAAAAAATCATAATTACAAATATATATCCTTGATTGAATGCATAATCAAGAGAGTTTTGGTTGCAAAAATATATTAAAAAAATAACAATAATATAATTTAATTCACAAGTCATTGTAATTCATGAAATGAAATTGGCACTTTCTTGACACGTCATTATTTCATTATCGATGTTCATTATCACATAATTTCATACTAATATAAAATTCCACATATGCTCCTACATTGACACTAAAATTACAAAAAGTAGTAAATATATTCCACATTTTTTTTATGTTTCCAATGTTGCCCATCGACTCCTCATGCTTTTCCTCGCCTACACTTCGATCTTTCCTATAGCCCACTTGACTCTCTCTCTCTCATAAAAGCCTGAGTCTTTTGTTTTAGATTTATCCGCACGCAATCTCGAGGTAAGAGTTGAGAGGTTTTGCTTGATGGGCATGAAAGCATAGGTGAAAAATAGAAGAGAAAAAAAGGAGCTTGGATCTTGTGGTTTTTTTTTTATTGTTTTTCATGTTTTCACAACAAAGAAAAATAAAAACTTTTGAAAGAATCAGTAGGTAAATATATTTTTTTAAGCGATTGGGTGTAGTTTTAGTGATTTCATTAGCTTGTTTAACTGAGTAGATCTTGGAAAAGTTTTTTTTTTTCGGGGTTATTTATGTTTTTGCATTGTGTTTGTTGTATGTTTAGATGCTGAGAAAGTAGAAGGAAAGAGGAAGGAAATAAAAGGGTTCAAAATTTTTTCTTTAGCTTTTCTGGGTTTGTGTTTGTTATGTTAATTGGTTTTTCCTGTGATGTAATTGTTTGAGGCCTAATTTGTTTTGGTTTTGCTCGCGGTCAAGTTGCTGCACATGAACTTGCATTACATTTTCCTTATTTTTTGTCTGTTATTGATTAAGTTAAGCAAAAGAGTTGAGTGGGTATTATTTTTTGTTGCTTGGTTTTAAGAAGACTTGGAAAGAAAGACTTGCTTCACTAATGCGTTTGCGTTGTAATTACACTTTATGATTGAAGTCTTACCTTATTTTGTATTATTATTGGCAAAATTATTAAGTATTGTGGATTTACAAGTTTTCTAATTCTTGTGGTGCTCAATTTGATGTATGTTTATTTAATGTCCATGTACAGCAGTTGAATGTTAACGTTATCTATTTGGTCCATGTGGTTTTCATTTCGCCCTTTTTTGTTGAAACCGAGTATTTTGGTTCTCTTCTTATTGGTTCCAATTTCTGAAATTGCTGCCTTTTTATGTGGTATTTTGTTTTTAAGAAAGACAAGGAAGATACTGAATTCTGAATTTTAAATCTGCTTATTTAAAACATAGATCAAAACTGAGCCAAATATATTATTAATAGGCTTTTTTTAAAGCAGAGGTAGTTTCTATCATGAAAAGTCAAAGACTTCAAACATTTAGTCCTTTTTCTTCATTGCCTTTTGAAACAATACGTTGGGATCCCAATGAGATTGCATTTTTTTTTAAATACCTTTTCTTGTGGAACTGTAACTAGTTGTTGCCTTGCAGACTGACCTTGAGATACTTTCACAATGGCTGATAGCAATGAATCTTCTGGTACCCCTGAAGAAACTCAAAACCTCAAGCTCGATGGAAATGCAGCTTCTGAGAGTGACATTTCACTTGATCTCCTTGCTCGAAAGGTTCAAGAATCACTTGCTCTTGGAAGCAGACATAAATTTTGGGAAACACAACCTGTTGGGCAATTCAAGGATATAGGAGACACCAGTTTGCCTGAAGGCCCTATTGAACCTCCATCTCCCTTATCTGAAGTCAAGCAAGAACCCTATAATCTTCCCAACCTTTATGAATGGGTAACTTGCGATATGGACTCTGAAGAGATGTGCCTGGAGGTTTATAATCTTCTGACTAACAACTATGTTGAGGATGATGAGAATATGTTCAGATTCAACTATTCAAAGGAGTTCCTTCGCTGGGCTCTTCGCCCTCCAGGTTATTTCAAGAGTTGGCACATTGGTGTGCGTGTCAAAAGTTCGAAGAAGTTAGTTGCTTTCATCACTGGTGTTCCTGCAAGAATCCGGGTCCGTGATCAAATAATTACAATGGCAGAGGTAAATTTCCTTTGTGTTCATAAGAAGCTGAGATCAAAAAGGCTTGCTCCTGTCATGATCAAAGAAGTGACTCGGAGGGTTCACTTGGAGAATATCTGGCAAGCAGCTTATACTGCCGGAGTGGTCCTTCCCACTCCAGCAACAACTTGCCAATATTGGCATAGATCTTTGCATCCAAAGAAGCTGATTGATGTTGGGTTTTCTAGATTGGGTGCAAGAATGACAATGAGTCGAACAATTAAACTTTACAAGTTGCCGGAGTCACCTATAACTCAAGGGTTCAGGAAGATGGAGCCTCATGATGTTCCTGCAGTTACACGGCTACTTAGGAAATATTTGAACCAGTTTGTTGTTGCACCTGACTTTGATGAAAACGATGTGGAGCATTGGCTTCTTCCGAAAGAGGATGTTGTGGATAGTTTTCTGGTTGAAAGTCCCGAAACACACGAAATTACTGATTTCTGCAGCTTTTATACTCTTCCCTCTTCAATTCTTGGCAATCAGAACTATTCCACTTTGAAGGCAGCTTACTCATATTACAACGTCTCCACAAAGACTCCATTGCTTCAATTGATGAATGATGCCCTCATCATGGCAAAGCAGCAGAACTTCGATGTGTTCAATGCATTGGATGTCATGCAAAATGAATCTTTCTTGAAGGAACTGAAATTTGGACCTGGTGATGGGAAATTGCACTATTACCTTTACAACTATCGGCTTAGACAGGCGTTGCACCCATCAGAACTCGGTCTCGTACTCCTGTAGTCTGAGGGCTCAAAATTTCTTGTGGTATAAGGCCTGACAGGAAATGCTCTTGATTAAAGTTTGCTTGTGATTCTGGTTGTATGATTATATTAACTGTGGCAAACCAAGTTTAGATTTTTTATTTTATTGTGATAATTTATCAAACAAATTTTGTGCACTTTACTGGAGTGGGATTTTTAGACATTTGTCAAATGTTGAGCTTGTCATTTCTTGTTAGGACTCAAATGAAGATTACAATGTTAAACAAGCAACTATATCTTCTAATCATTTCCTCTTTTATTATCTTCGTGTCCTGTCTTAGCTGTTCTGTTTAGCAGTTTTACTTTTGGAAACTGGTCTGAAATCATGGATCGCGGCCGCCAAATGTAATTCCTAAGAAATTGCTCGATCATTTGGAGTAGAAATCGCCTACGTTAGACATAAAAATCTAGTGTATACTATCATAGTACAAATCCAGACTCTCGGTAAATTCAGAATCTCTGACTGAACGTCAGAACTCAAAAAGTAAAGAAAAAAGACATTAGAAATTGCTTTCACATGACAACAATATGGAAATGTTGGATCCAATAGTCAAGTTCCCTTCACTTTGTACTACAAAATTGCTGGCACCAGGATTTTGCATTTTTCAAGCACTGAAAGCAGTGTTCTTTATAGATGAAAACGGATTTGTACATTCAATCTCATGTGTCATTGATCTCAGGTGGACATTATACTGGATACAGCTGAAGCCATCGGCGCATAAGAGCCTGAGAGTGTTCCACACTTCCACTGGATCAATGAATTTTACATACACATTCCTGAAATTACACTTCTCCAATCACATACAATTGACTGCTCAAGCCAGAAGAACAATTTCACCGCGTGAACCTGCAGCAGAAACACAGAAAGATGGGGAAAAAGAATCAATGAAGGTCACATTTGAAAATAAGAGAACTGACAATAGTAGGTACGTGTAAACAAAATTACATTGTTCATAGATCTCTTTCACTAGCTGTAACATCGCATCTGTATCTTCTGCCATTTTTGAGACTCTTTCCGCCTCCTTAACCGCTTCAGCAGCCAAAAATGACTTGTTTTCTGCTTCGGCAATTCTATAGGCTGCAGTAATTGATGCTTCCTCCACAGTCTCACTAGGTGTCACTAACGCAGAATTCTGCGGTAGCCGTAACCTAGCATCCTTTTGTTTTGGGGTAGGTGTTTTCACTCCCAATGAGATATCTTTTCTAATCTTGTAACAGTTTTGGACCTACATTTAATATTATAGAAGAAACATGTAAGATAAGGATCATGGATGAGAATCATTTACTATGCAAGCAATTGGCAGAAAAAAGTAAAAGTGGTGACCACAAGCTAATAAAATGAATAAAGGAATTATAGATGTCAATGATCAAATATTAGAGCCTGGCATTGGAAATGGCATCATTTAATCATGGAAAATTTTAATCACTCAGAACAAACTAAGGACACCATAACAACACATCTCAATTGGGAAAAGAAAATAAGCATCAAGAGAACAATTCACCTTTTCGAGTTTGCCTTGTGAAACAAGCCTTCTCAACCTTGAACTCAATAATCTTCTAAAATTTGGTGGCACCTCGTGCCTTTCCTGCAGTATGCATATCAAGACAGTCACTATCTCATTGGAAATCAGAAGTTGTTATCAATGTCTTGACAATTTATAACTGCGTTTGTTGCTCAATTAAGAAAAGTACTAGACAAAAGTAAGAACTGGGTGGGGACGGTAAACTGGTGCAACATGAAATGTCTAGTTTTTCTTTGATAATTTGAAAAATCTTAAATTCTCTGAAACGGGTTGTCTGGATAAAAGATTTTTTTTCTACAGTCTAATGCAGCCACATCAAAAGAAATAAAATATATATGGAGTTGCAAGTAGAGACATCCATCAGACCTCAATGAAGTTCACAATGGCACTTATGTCGGATCCATTTGTATCTTTTATGGTTGAAATAGCTTCAAATATCATAGAATTGTACCTGACAAACAAAACAATAGCATCAAGTATCTAAAACACTTCATTTCATAATCAATAAAGGTATAAACAAATAAGATGTATAACACGAATAACACATTCACAACATACATATATATAAGAATAGCTGATACATCAATAGCGTCATTGGTGCCAACGAAATTGCTGATCAGTAAAGAATATTTCTGAACAATACATAACAACATGAATAACCAATCACACAGAATTGACAACAATATGCAAGCAAATTTTTTTGTGGAACCCTAGTTCTTTTTCATCTCATTGGACTATTGGAGCGTACAAGAGAGAGATTTTTGCCGCAAACTTCAAAAATACCATATACAATTATTGATGTAAATGTGTGAGGAACAAAAAGACACACTTTGGACCATTCTTCCCATCCAATGCACTACTGGCAGGATCATTCACAACAGCACCAGAAGACACACTACGAGCAAGGGGAGCAGCAGGAGCTGAATTTGGGTTGTTGGACAGTGTAGTAGTGATGGTAGCTTTTATTTTAGGTACCCTTGATTTATCTTTTGAGCCTTGTTGAGCAGTACTAACACTCAAATTTCGCCATTTGTCCTGGGAACATGACAAATAAACAGCAAAAAGAGTTTGACTGAAGTGATAATGAAGTCATAGTACAATAAAGCAGAACGTCCATAATCAATTTAATTAAAATGTAGGGCACAAGGATTTACAAGCCATAACATTTATTACAAAAACAAGATGAAAACACATTCATGGTAATGTGCAACTCATAACTAACCAACAATATTGTTATTGTTGCAGCAATCGAACTTCATGGCTCGTTCTTCACACATATGCTTCTCTAGTTGCGTCATAATGCCCAAAATATTTTTATTGTTGCAACTTCATTGCAATGCAGTACCGCAGTATTTCACCAAATATGCTTCTTGGCTATACAACCCACACTACAATGAATTATAATGAAAACTGCTACAAGAACACTAAACTTTGCTCAGAGCAAAAAACTTCACTCTTATATTTCAATAATTTTTCTAGAACAAACATGGCTTTTAGATTCCAATAACAAAACTAGCAACTTCTTCTTTAGCTGAAGTTCTTTGCAATGCAAGAAAGAAATTTCTTTTTTTTGCCATAATTTCCTTATTAATTCACCATTACGAGTACTATAAAATTTATCAATTCAACACAGATAATTTAACCAAAATACCAAAAAACCAAAACTTCACATCAAACAACATTAGGGTTTAATTTTTTAAAAGCTTTTCCTCAAAACAAACCGAATTATTTTACAACAATTCTCCAATAAAACCAAAATCAAACAAAAACCCACTTCAATTGTCACCGAAACAAATCACCCTAGGGCTGCTATTTCACGAATTGAACTAAAATACCATAACTTTAACCAAAAAGAAAACATAAAATGGCAAGAATGGTAATATATGCCAACCTTGAGGTCAATATTCGAACGGTGAACAAGAGAAGGGGCAAACTCGGGATCTTTCAAAATATTCTTCCACTTTCCCGGGCCGTGCTTCCCCACTCCGGCCAACAACGCCTCCTCCTCCTCCGCCGTCCACTTTTGCTTCTGATTTCCCATTTTACCCTTCAATTTTATCGCTCTCTATCTCTCTCGTTCCCTTTCACTCTCGCTCTCACTGCATCTTTTCTGTGAAAGCTCGAGGTCGTCCCTGTTAATCTCTGTGAAAGAGACGAAGTGTCGACTATACGGTGTCGTATTGCGTTATACCGGTGTGTCGTTTTAACAGACAAGACAAATTTAGACAATGGAGTTTGAAAAATAAAATAAAATAAAATAAAAAAACAAGAATTAAGTTTAACCATTTAAGAATAATATTATTAAAAAAATTATTTTATTAAATCTAAGTTTTAATAATATCAGTAATATTACAGATCAAAACAAATTATATTGTTCTCATATTCAATCTGATTTTTTTTTTACCTTCTGTAAAAATATAAAAATATTACTGTATTATTTATATTTTCTTAAAAACAACAAAATAAATTATATGTAAATTTTCAGTCAAACTAAGTGGGCGCCAGGAGCCGCCAAATATAGAGCCCGGAACCCAGTCCCAATCATTAGTCGCCAAGCAACCTGAAATAAATCGCTACCGCAGATACAAATTCTGGATCCACGAATCAACGGTTTACATTCATTGAAAACTAAACACTGTCGTATTAGATTACAACTCTCCTCCCACCACTAAGTCATATAAAAACGAATAAATAAAGAAAATAAAAAAGCTAAAAAATTCGTAGAAAATGGGAGTAAATAAAAACTAGAAGTCCTCAGTGAGAGATCTCTATTCATTGCTGGCACGGAACCCTAAAAAATTTCACGTTTTCTACCAAATTAAAGTGAACCCTATAAAGATTCCTCATCTCTCACTGCAAAATCAGAATTTTTTTTGTGTGGAATTTTCTATATTTTTCTTGCTTTTGTAAATTCTTTTTCTGGGTGATTTTGATTGGAGATATTAGTCATGGCGTATGCGTCTCACATCATCAATCATTCTAAAAAGGTACCATCTTTTCAATGTTCATCTCTCAGTTTTGAATCTTTTGATTTTCATAACTTTTCTTTTTGATGGGTAGTTAGTCATTAGCTTAATCATGATGTAATTGGAATAATATATGAATATTGGACTAATGGGTCAGTGTTAGATTCTGTATTTGTGTCGTTTTCAGCTCAATTTAGTGTATACATGTGCGTACGAAATTTGGGAACTTGAATTTTGATTTTAATGGGGAATTGAGTTCATCTTTTGAAATTGGATGTGTGTTTTTGGCTTGACGATCCCATTTAAAGAACTAATATTGGATTAGTGGGTGGTTTTATCTTCTAATTAGTTGAGTTTTAATTGTTAGCTTCATGTTGAGTTTTATCTTTGGTTGTTCATGGATGTTTGATGGGAATGTTGGCATTAGGGTATCATGTTTAAAGGCTTATTAGATTACGGGTATTTCACCGATAACACAAAAGTGTTGCTGTCAAGTTTGTTTGGTCACATTGGTTTTCGAATCATAGACAAAGCTAAATCAGTTTTGAAGGTAGTTTTAGTGATGATGTCTCTTATTTCCATGGTTCGAGCTGAAAGATGATCAATCTATGTTTGTTTTTCTATTTATAGGCATCTCACTTATTTATTTACTCTTAAGTAATTTAACTTTATGGAGTTTTTGGCTTTTCTGCAGTTGAAGAATGTTTCGAATTTGCTGCGGCATGAGAATGCTGTTTTGGTTCATTGGTTTTCAAATGATGCTGCTACTAAAAGGGATGGTACGTATCTAATCTTGATTATTTGGGTTAATTTTGATTTTTCCATGAATTGCGCTGATCTAACATCTAAGCTTCTCAAGGAGTTTGGTCTAAGTAGCTAAATCTAGAGAAATGATGCCCTTAATTAAGTAAAGTTAGTTATTTTCCAGATCTTTTAAAGTTTCATCGTCCCTATGCACCTGCAGAGACTGAAAGGGTCTGTAATTCCTCCATCAGTAGCACTGTAAGTGCAGCCATCTTTTCTTTCAGAAATGGAGCTACAAATAATGACACTGATTGTAGCCCTTATGTTGCTTTTTTCTTTTTCACCCACTTTTCTTTGCACGAATGGTATTTATCACTTGCTATTAGTTTTTGTTAAATTAAATTGAATTTAGTTGGAAAATACTAACTCTTTGAGATCCCAATATCTAGGTGCCATCACTAGGGGTATTCAAGAAAAAATTTTCTATGTTGAGAAAAGCAGGAAATCCTCTGGCTGGATCATTAGTCAACAGGGGATTGGCATGGTGTGTTGTCCACCATTTTTTCCCTTTTCTTCATATTTTTAGGTCAAATGCTTTCTTGACGATTTTTCTTGTGCCTGACATTTTGGTTATCCATTATCAGTTCACAGGTACACTTGAGAGGATTTGCGTCTGATTCAGGTATATATTGTAGTTTTCCCTAAAGACTTTTAGTAATTTCTTTTGTAGATTATTTAGAACTTTTGATTTTTGGTATACTACACCTCACTTTCAACAGTAGACCTTTCCATTGTTTAATTTGAAGAGCACTTTGTGATCTTTTTATACAGCTTTTGCACCATATTTTCTCTGAAAATGTTGTCTGTTTGACAGCAATTCACATTCATCAATATCTTAAGGGACTATATTGTCATGGCTAATTTCTTTCTTTCTTTTGGTTTTACCATGCCTAAATCTTTTCCTTTTCAGCAGCCATATGCAACAATATCCATTGTGCAATAGTATTCTTGTGTTTATTCTTGAAAATTGCATGAAATTTTTCATCAAATCAAAGCGGTTTCATCATCTCTCTTTTTTAGATTTAGTATTTATCTTTGTCATTTCCAGGAGTTTTTCATTATTGACTCAAGTTGGTTGATCACATTATACTTGCCAGCTTATTTATCTCAACTCACTAACAAGTCTTGAAAATTATCTTTCAGGTCTTCCTCCACACCAAGAAATTGGAATGCCCTCTCTTTCACCCACAATGACCGAAGTATGAATCTCATGTTGATCTTATTGCAACAACTAAAACATGTTGATTCGTTGTTTCTATTGAGTTATTCCTTTCTGCAATGCAGGGTAATATTGCAAGGTGGTTAAAAAAAGAAGGTGATAAGATTTCTCCTGGTGAAGTACTCTGTGAAGTTGAAACTGTAGGTCTCTCATTCTGTTTATTAGTCAAGTATCAACACTTGATTAAATCACTGGTTTATCTGCATTGCTTATCTTGGAAATTCAACATTTTTACCTTACTTGGTGCTAACAGGATAAAGCAACAGTTGAGATGGAATGCATGGAGGAAGGTTATCTTGCCAAGATAATAAAAGGAGATGGGTCAAAAGAAATTAAAGTTGGTGAGGTAATAGTTTTATCTCAGAGATAACATTTTTGCGTATACGCTTTCAAATTTTTTTCCCTTTGGGTGGGTGTTTATGCGTAGAAATATTATAGAATTTGTGCTCACATAGGTAATTGCTATCACTGTGGAAGAGGAGGAGGATATTGGCAAGTTCAAAGATTACACTCCTTCAACATCAGATGCTGGTGCTGCTCCAGCTAAAGAGTCTTCGCCTCCTGCCCCTCCCCCTTCCAAGCAGGAAGTGGCTGAAAAACCAGTCAGTTCACCAGAGCCAAATGGATTCAAGCCCAGTGCAGCTTCTACTGAAGATCGCATTTTTGCTAGTCCACTTGCAAGAACATTGGCTGAAGAACACAATGTTAGTCATATTAAGTGCTATAATGTGAACATAAAGGTCAATAATGTTGAAAGCCCTCTTTAGCTAACATGTGTTATTTCTCTTCTTTTCTGCATATGAATTTAGGTTTCACTCTCTGGCATCAAGGGAACTGGTCCTCAGGGACGCATTGTGAAGGCTGATATTGAAGATTATTTGGGTACTATATTTATATTTTTCGTGCTTGGAATGTAAATATGCCTTAAGTTTACACTATATATGTCTTCATGATATATGTAATTGAGTCGATTGCTGAGAGTTTTCCGATGATGTAGCTTCTCGTGGGAAAGACGTTTCAGCCAAAGCTCCCAAGGCTAAGGATGAAGCAGCTCCAGCTTTGGACTATGTGGACATTCCACATTCTCAGATACGAAAGGTAGAATTTCAAACTGGTGTTCTTTTCTTAATCAAGAGCTGTTCTGAAGCTAATTTCTGGTATAATTTCTTGACAGGTCACAGCTTCACGCCTATTGTTTTCAAAGCAAACTATCCCACACTATTATCTAACAGTAGATACATGTGTTGACAAGCTTATGGAGTAAGTATTTGTTACTGCCACCCCCCTGATATAGCCATTATTGCATATTTTGTGATAGTTTTAAGTTTATCACCAGCTTGAGGAGCCAACTAAATTCCATACAAGAGGCTTCAGGTGGGAAGCGGATATCTGTCAATGACCTTGTAATTAAGGTATATGATAATTTAATCCTTGTACATAACCATTAAAGATTGCTATATGCTCTACATGTACATCTTTGATTTGATATTTTCTTGTTATTGCATTTGCTGTTTAGAAGTTTTTCCTTTGGAGCTGTAACTTACATATAATTGCAGGCTGCCGCCTTGGCTCTACGAAAAATTCCTCGGTGCAACAGTTCATGGACTGATGAATATATCCGGCAGTAAGTAAACTAAATTAGAAGCTGTAAGAAACTAGTTGTACAGATTCAAAATGTGACATTCTCTTTTGGCTTCTAATTCAGATTTAAGAATGTGAATATCAATGTAGCAGTGCAGACCGATAATGGACTATATGTCCCGGTTGTCAAGGTGAGCAGCTTTTTATTTGTCTTGTTGAACAATTTCATGGATTCATTCTGTTCGTATTTCCATTAACGAGAATTTCCATGACTAATTGCAGGATGCTGACAAGAAAGGCTTATCAACAATTGCCGAAGAGGTCAAACTTTTGGCCCAAAAAGCCAAAGAGAACAGCTTAAAACCAGAAGATTATGAGGTCACAATCACATTTTCATGTTAATGATAGTCAGTTGGCGCAAAATCATCTTGTGTCAGTATTGACATAATGCTGCGTTTTTTCATCGTTTCAGGGAGGCACATTTACAGTTACCAATTTGGGTGGACCCTTCGGCATCAAGCAATTCTGTGCCATCATCAATCCTCCTCAGTCTGGCATTCTAGCAGTTGGATCCGGTAAGATCAGCGCTTAAGTTCACATTCTAAGCTCAAATTCATCTTTCTCTTCTGCTTTGTTATAATAATTACGGTCACCTTAATCTTGAGCAGCTGAGAAGAGGGTTGTCCCTAGTTCGGGTCCAGATCAGTACAAGTTTGCTTCCTTCATGTCAGTAACGCTAAGCTGTGATCATCGTGTAATAGATGGTGTGCATTCTGACAGTCTCTTGATATATCAATTTATTCCAGTCAAGCTTTATGCTATAAATACAACCCTGACGATTGCTATGTATGCAGGTGCAATTGGTGCTGAATGGCTGAAAGCATTCAAGGGATACATTGAGAATCCAGAGTCAATGTTGCTCTAAATCAATCAGCTTTTTCTAAGTTGAGATTGTTCTTTCCTGGCTGTATAAGTTTTAGATGTGGGACTTTTGAGTTCAATCACATAAAGTGCATCTGAGATCAGATTGGCGTGATTTGTATCACTCATCACCTTCAGTTTTTGGTGTTTTCTGGGTAAAACCCAATTTAAAACAATTTTTTTGGAATAAAAAACGGGGGATCGAGGCATAAAATCATGAACATGATTTAGCAGAGTGTAATTACCCCTTTTATGTGGATATTGATTTTATTATAAACCTGTGATATCTTGTTAATGATTTCCTTTCAACAAATGAAGAGTAGAAAAATAACTAGTAGATGAAATTAATGTTATGCATGCCTGAATCTTTAAGTTGGTTTCCTTTGGTCTTTAAATTAGGACTATAGAACCGCTGGAATATGGCCTTAAATTTTTTCAAATTTCATGAACTTGGAAGACAAAAGTGTACTAGAAGAAGTATTCTTTCAACATAACTCGAGATTCATATTTAAGTTTTTTTTTCATATATGGGAAAACAGAAAATGAATTTCAATGGTCTGGACTTCTAATTCGCTAAGAGTCGTTTTCTCAAAAGTAGAATTGAATTTGTTGCCCCGCTCTCTGATTTTGCTTCTCATTATCTTTGATTTATAAAATTAAATTTCAACATATCTGATTTAGCATCTCATTACCTTTGATTTGTAAAATTAAATCTCAACATATAAGTATCTAAGACTCATTTTACAATCTGCATTGCAAACCAAGTTTTCCCACATCCACAGCAGATAAAAAAAATGCCCTAATTTGTGTCTAAAATTTGTGCTTCAACTTCATTTTGAAGTACCACAACTAAAACGTTGCACAGCAGCTTGCAATTAGAAGTCACAACCACCCAATCTTCCTTAGTTTGTTGCACTCGGTTATTTGAACAAGTTATGCACTTGGCTACTCGAACAAATTATGCATCTGCAAAAGTATCTAGCGTGATCAATCAAAAAACATAGCAGACACTTCTAAAACTCAGCCATGGTTAAGACCTAGAATTAACAATCAAATATTTACACAAAGGTGACGGACATTCAATTTAATAAAATTTCTTTCAACTTTCTAAAAGTAAATTGCAAAAATGTCACATAACCAGATTTGAAAGATAGTACAGCCTACCTAATTCGCCAGTACATAAACTTCAAATAGAGATCTTCTGCTTCTGGCTTCATAAGCAAGAGAGACAAAATGAAAATCATAATAAACAGCCGAGATGAAATACAAAAGACCATCCATTACATCAGTCACCTTCAACTTAAACTTATTTAAGCAACGAAAGAACTGGGGATATATACAAGAGAAATGGACAATAGGGAAAAATTTTAATAAATAAATTCCATTCAAACATATTGTCTCGGGTTACCATTTACAATAATAGCTCCAACCTTAATGTATAAATATTCCGATAACAATTTTATCATAAATGACAGCAATACAAACAACTCAGTAGTATTCTCTACGAATATACAAATTTTGTGCTGCATAACTCAACCACTAACGTCAAGGACAAAACATACCATAAACAATGAAAACCATAAAAATATACCATATACTATTCCAGACATTTGTGCAGAGACTTCTATCAAAGTGACAAACACTACAAATTACAGCAAAGATTTTAAAAGACCATCACAATTCATTGATTCCACAATTCAACATAATCAGCTGAACCACTAGTTTGAACAAGTAATGAACCATACCCCACACATTTTATCAACACAGAATCACAAAGCCAAGGAATTCATCATTCATATTTTGGCAGTACCACATTGATCACTACAAAAAATCTCAGAAAAATTACATTAATATCCCCATTTGACGAAACCATGTCAAACCAGATGCAAAACAATGCAAAAATTTTCCAACACTAACATCAAATTGAAGGATCATAAATTACTCACTAAATTGAACCATTTGCAATACAAATAACAAATTAATGAAATGACAAGTGAAGATATACTAAGAACATCGGATCAAATACCGATCAACAAACTTTCCATTGCCATTAAAAGTTTCTCTCTTTTCAGCATCACATTATTTATTACATCAACCAGTAATAATATATCTATGAAATGAAATCAATTTCATGCTTTCAACCGCATAAAAAATTAGATGAAACAATAATTCATTAAAAGGATTCATCTTTTCCTCCACTAAATTCTACAGTATCAAAATTGAAACTCTCAGAAGCCATACAGATATCTCTCTCAAATAGGCACATATCTCTTCATTGCCTGTTTCGCGGCAACAGCCGCACCCGCCGCCAGGCCTCCGAGCGCTCCCGCAACCGCCGCCGACCTCACCCCTCTCGCTGCCCGACACACAGCACCAGTCCCAAGCCCCGCCGCCACGCTACTCCAAATGTCATCCCGATCCGTGACAGCCACCACACCACTCTCCATCCCGGCATAAATCAACCCAATAATACCAACCCGATTCCCCCAACTCCGGCCCGAATGTCCAGAAGAATTCAAAACCCTATTGATTTTCAGCTTCAAGGTGTCGCCTTGCTCCATGGACTTGAAAGCGGAGACCAACCCAATACCCGCGCCGGTAACGGAACCGGCTAGGTAAGCTGAGCCGGTGTAAAAGGTGAGATTTTCACCCCAGGATCGGCGCTGGTGGACGGATTCTTCAGAGAAGAGGAATTCGGGAGAGGTAGGGAGCTTGTAGAGGGTTTGCGTCGGGATGTTCAGGTCCGCGTAGGGGTTATAGAGACGGCTGTTCGGGTCGGGTTCGTGGTCCGATCCACCGGTAGCGTGATGAGCCATTTTTTTTTTTTTTTGGTTTCGATTTGAGGGTTCTAGGGTTAGGGTTTGATCAGGAAGCAGAAGAGAGAGAGGGCGAGATTTTTAAGGGAAGCGACTAGCGAGAGAATATGCCGTTGGTTTTCTAGCTTTTTCCAGACACCGTCACGACTTTTTCATGAGAGCTAAATATTGATTTTCCCAAAAGGTACTAAATATTATTTATCATTTATTTATTTTTTAATTAGTATGAATGATATTAAAATTGATTATGATTATTTTTTAAGTATTCCCTTATTTAATGGTAAATTTAAAAATAATTTCAGCATTCCTTATTTAATAGTAATATTATTCGTAAATTTAAAAATAATTTCAATATATTATTCTTCTTATTAATTTTGATTTAATTTTAACTTAATTTAATCCATTAATTTATGAGTTCGACTGAAATTTCTTAACTCTTTCATTTTCATTTGTTAACAATTTCATTGCAATTCTTAACTTTCAAGTTTAAATGAGAGATGAATTATATAGAAAGAGATGTTTGACACATGCACATGTAGTATACTAATAGCCTCGCCCACATTGAAGAACAGCTAATACATAACAATTTGTATCAACTCCTCTCCATTGCTTGGGTAGAGAGTATTTATTACATAAATGCCGCTTTATACTTCCCTTGACACATTCAAAAATGGTTTCGAGTCATCTATTCTTCTTCCACTCCACTAAACTAAATTCTTTGATACACTTAAAATTCAAAGAAAAGAATTGCAACAGCCAACAAATACATGAAAATCCTAAACCCATTATATCACTACAAAATTTTCTTCCCCCATGAAGAGGAATATTTGCTTTCTTTCTTTCTTTTACTAAATTTACAAACATGGGAATTTAGTTCAGCAACTCACTCGCGATTCTCAGACATTGATAATAAGCAACTGTCGCTTCTTCGTCACACAATTCCTTCAATAATTTGGCATCTGGGAAACGCTTTCTATCATCTCACGCTGCTTTGAATGTCTCCGATAAAGTCTTGTACCGCTGTATTTGCTGCATCCCAGATGGCAAAATGCGTTTTAAAAGCGGGAAGAAAAAATGTGGTTATGTAATTGCACGTAAGTGAATGTAAGCTTACCACGTCTGAAACAGATGGTGAGATTTTACTGAGTGCCCTTTTGAAATGAGTTAACTTGATCATAAATGGAGTCGGAGTCAGATCTGACAAGTTCTTGCTTGACGTCAGTTTCTCTTCCAAAGCAGCCATTGCAGCTTCATTCATCTGGCAATACCCCAACACAAGCATAGATGATATAATATATATCAGCATTTGACAAGATTAAAGTGCATCCCAGTAAGCACACAGGTTAAAACAAGAGAAAAAATGGAGATAAACCAGGGCAGACAGATCAGCTCCACTTAAGTTTTCACAAGCATCTGATTTTGCAATGGCGCAAAAATCTACACTGGCATCGACAGGTTTCTTCCTAGCAAGAGCTTTCAAGATCAACCCACGTTCATCCGGGCTGGGCAGAGGGACGTAGAGAAGTTTACCAAACCGACCAGGTCTTAAGACTGCACGATCCATAACATCTGGCCTGCCAACAGAAACCACGGCTTTAAGGAAGATATGGAGATGACCCTCATGAAAGGAAACTGAGAAAAGATAAATAATATATTGTACCGATTAGTGGCACCAATGACGAAGACGCCTTTTCGCTGATCTGCTCCATCTAACTCTATGAGTAACTGCAATTGTGATTAATGGGTTCATTTCATATGTATTGGATAATGAAATTTTGTAGCTGGGAAAATGAGTCCATTTATAGATAGTTAATGTAGATCATGTTAACCTGGTTCAAAAGCCGCTCAACCACCCAACCGCCTTCTTTACCACGCTTTGTCGTAAGAGCATCCACCTACAGATAACAAAAGAAATCAAAATATTAGCAACAAAATAGACTCGGAACCCTCTTGTGATAATTATTTTCCAGGAGATAGAATCACAAACCTCGTCAAAGAAAAGTATGCATGGTGAACATGTCCTTGCACGACTGAATAAAGTTCGAACTGCCAGCTCACTTTCTCCAACATATTTATTCAGGAGTTCAGGACCCTAAAATAACAACAAATCTTTAACTCTCTAGTTAAAAGTCAACATCCATGAACAAATCTTAAAAAGATAAAAGGATTGACCTTGATGTGGATAAAATTGGCTCCTGCCTCATTGGCAACAGCCTTGGCAATAAGTGTTTTACCACAGCCTGGAGGTCCATAAAGCAAAAATCCTGTCTCCAAATCAACTCCAAATCCCTGAAGAAACAATGAATTCATAACTCAACTAATCCCAAAAATTATCCATTCGGATATTTTAACCTATATTAGTCTTCCATTCCTACATACTTTGAATTTCTTCCTTTCTTTTCAGGACTCATCCTAACTGTGTGTCTTAGATCTTTTTGCACTTCTTTTTGCACTTCCAATGCGTTATGCTTTCTTTGGCAAAAGAGGAAGAGACAAGTAGAAATGGAATCATACATAATAACTACCTCATACTCCTCGGGGAATTTTATACGCCTAACAATGTAGCGGTCAAATTCTTCCCTCAAATAATCCAGCCCACCAACATCTGCCCATTTAACATTAGGAATGGCAGTGAATCCTTCTCTTCTTGATGAAGGCTGGACCATTTTAGTTGCTTCCTGCAGGAGATTGAGAAAAGAAATTCTCTGTCAAGTTGGGCAATTCAATTAGCAAACACAATCAACAACTTCCTTAAGCTCGTCTTCAATAACTAAACAAGCGTTTGTAAGAAAATATGATAGTAATATAAATCAGTATACTACAATGCCCTTCGCAAATCAGAATATTTTTGTCTTATGAAGGATAAAAAGGGGAGAACAAAAGGTTCTATGTTACCTCAAAATCAGCCATAGTAATTGTGAGCTTTTCCATTTCTTCAGGCAGCCATGGCTGCTTCCACCAGCCATCAGTATGTTCCTCAACTATAGAATCTCCAGAAAGCTCAGACTTTCTTTGGTCTATGATTCTTTTCATGGCAAGGTTACCAGCCTTGTTAGCAAGCGCTGCCAAATCAGCTCCGACAAACCCCGGAGTAGACCTGGCTATTTTCAGCAGATCGAAAGAACCTTCCAATCTCAGATTTCGTGTAAGCACAGAAAGAATCTTTACCCTACCATTCTCATCTGGAACACCTAGAACAATCTCACGATCAAATCGTCCAGGCCTCCTCAGTGCAGGATCAACAGCATCTGGTCTATTAGTAGCTCCAATAACAAGAACATAGCCGGGTCTTGAATCAGAGGCTTCCAAGTTAGTCTTTTCATCACTTGGTTGTACAAGTCTATGAGATTCATCCATGCAAGTCATTAATTGAGTCACAATCCGTCTCTCCATTTCTCTCTGAAGATTTTCCCGTTTTGAAGCAATTGCATCAATCTCATCAATAAACACAATTGATGGTGCAGTCCTATATGCTTTTGAGAATAGCTCTCGGATATTTTCTTCAGATGCACCTGAGATTTTCAGAACATTATAGAGAAATATGAAAACACTAATAAAAGTAACACACAACAATTGTGCAACGATTAAGTACTGTAAATGAACTGCAATTATCAGTTCCATTTTTTCTTGAATGATTGGTATGGATCAGCTTATTCACTAATACATGTTTCTATCATTCTCAATCACAATAGAAATATTAAGCAAACAAGAAGCACAAGAA
Source organism: Melia azedarach (assembly GCA_028052125.1). NCBI lineage: Eukaryota > Viridiplantae > Streptophyta > Magnoliopsida > Sapindales > Meliaceae > Melia > Melia azedarach. The sequence continues at coordinate 787,182 of CM051398.1, read as the reverse complement.
AGAAAACGGTTACCGGAAACACCCGAGACGACTTCAGTAGCTGAAATCTTATAAAACGGAACACCAGTCTCATTAGCAATGGCATGAGCCAACTTGGTCTTTCCACAACCAGGTGGCCCATGCAGCAAAATCCCAGCCATGGGCCTCACTCCTAACCACCGCGGCAGCTGCGGATGATACAAAGGCACAATCACCTCCATCTTCAACTCCTCCAACACACTCTCCATTCCTCCTAAATCACAAAACCTCGGCCCCTCCTTCGCCTTCAATTCTACATCACCTGAACCCGAAACTTTCACCGATTCTTTATTCATTTCAACCTCACCACTTTCCACATTCGTCATTTCAATTTTCCTCGGCGTAACCTCAAATTCAATATTTTTTTCTTCCAATTTCAATTTCATATTTTTCGTCTCTGAATAAGCTTCTCTTAACATCGACTTCATCAAGTCAAACTCCGGCTCCACTTTCTCCCCATAAACCGCGTCTTCCGAAGTCGACACCGCTCCGTTTTCTTCCTCTTCTTCTTCTTCTTCCGACGACGACGACGACGACGACGTTGTTGATGCACGGTCGTGATCAATGTATCGTCTTCTCTTAGCATGTTCGTTCTCCAACCGCGTCAATCTTTCTTCCGCGTCGTGAATTCTCTTTGTACTCTTCCTCGTCCTGCTCTGCGACGACGAATCTAGGGCTTGCTGTACGAGTCTGGTGAAAGGTTGCTGCTTCGTTCGTCTGTAGTCGGGATAATTTGACCGGAGATAGTCGACCAGTTCTTCCACCGTGGAGTACTTATCTACACAAGATTCTACGCGTCGGCGAAGAATCTCCGACGCCGACCTCCCTCCGCCGCCGCTTCTTCTTCCCATAGTCAACACAGCGCTCCCTAACTTCAACGACGGAAGCTTTTTTTTTTCCTCCTTTAGTGACTGCCAAAACGACCACGACCGCGGGAAATCAGTGATGAAAGTAAAGCTGGAGAGCAAAAGATTACTAGGTTTAAGCTTGACGACGAAGCAAATAGAGCAATTTCTTACAAATATGATCTGAAATCTCCGTGTCAACAAACAACGTCTCCTTATTTCTTGAACTTGAAATTATATCCCAATTCGTTAGTAAAATACATAAATACCCCTAATCTTAGCTTTAATTTGCCAGCCCTTCTCGACAATTTTCCCAGGGCGTCGAGAGATGAGAGTTCTCTCTGCGACTTCCGCTCACAACCTCTCGTCGTTCATCACCGCCGTCCACCGGCATCATCTCCACTCCCATAAGACGGTCTTCCGGCCACCCCAGACAGACAAATGTCAATATTCCTTGCAAGAATACTACCAGAAGAAAGCCAAAAAGTACTGGGACAGCTTCTACAAACGCCACCAAAACAAGGTTGTAATTTTCATTCTTTTTGCCCGTTTCACATAAAAAACGACGTGTCGTTTATAGAATGAATGTTTGCCGCTGGATTTTCGTTGGCACTGCAGTTTTTCAAGGATAGACATTACTTGGAGAAAGACTGGGGAAGCTACTTCTCTGATGATTCTTGTTTTCAAAATGGGAAGGTCGTTTTGGAGGTATGCTGTGAATTATTTGGTGGTTAAATCACTTTTGTAGAATGAATTGTTGTGTGTATACTGGCAGGTTGGTTGTGGAGCTGGGAATACAATCTTTCCTCTTGTTGCTGCATATCCCAAGCTTTATGTTCATGCTTGTGATATCTCACCTTGCGCAATTCAACTTGTTAAGGTTTACCAACTTTGCATTATCTTCTTTTAAGTTTTCCTTGTGTAATGTTGATAGAATTAATTTATGGTCTTATTTGTGCAATTTTTTAGGCTTTGTGGGGTTACATTATTGTTGGCTGAGCTATGATTATGCTATTGTGACTGTGATAACAATTTATATGTCTAGAAGGGTGAAAATGTTAGGATTTTTGCATAGTTTTGTTGTCATTGCTAGCATGCTGGCTTTACTGTCCTTGTAATCTCTCTCTCTCGCTCTCTCTCTCTCTCTCTCTCTCAAAATTTTGTCGGATTTTGGAATTGTTTGAAGAGACATACAGTTGTTACTTTAATGTCTAGGAGAATGCATAACTTTGGATGCTTTACTGATTGCAGTCACATTTGGAGTTCAGAGAAGATCGAGTTAATGCATTTGTTTGTGATGCTGTACGTGATGATCTATCTGCAAAAATTAATCCTTCTTCGGTTGACGTTGTTACCTTGGTAATCCATTTGATACAATAATAATTCTGCTTCTTGTCATTACTCATTTTACTTTACTTTCGAATAACAACATCATGTGTATGAACACCAAATATCTTCAGCAGATTTTTATGTTGTCTGCAGTTTCTCCCAAAAAGATGCCCTTGATATTACAGAATATCAAAGCAGTACTAAAGGTAGATATAACATTTGATAGGCTGAGACAGTTACCAGTTTATCTAATATGTCAAAATAACATGCTTGTATTTTACTAACTTGCAGCCAGATGGCTATGTTCTTGTGCGAGATTACGCCATAGGAGATTTTGCTCAAGTGAGTCTTATTTAATATTTACTATTCCTCAGCGGTCTTATGTGTGCTTGTCATTGATGCATGAAGACCTTCTGCAGTATTTTGTCTATATTGTCGTCCTTGTATATGAGTAGTCACAATCTCAAATAAGCGCTGCAATTTTTTTCTTTCTTCTAATTAGTCTTTCTTTGCTGCAAAGTCGTATTTAACAGATGATGTTTTAAACTTTTTGTCAATGGATGCTGGTTAAATTATCAGGTGAAGCTTCGAGATAAGAATCAAATGATTGGTGATGACTTCTTTGTCCGGGGTGATGGCACTGTAAGTATGTTGCAGATGGAGTGTTATTCTTTTCAGCTGCAAGGAGAATAATTAATTTCATGGTTTCTGATAATTATCCAATCTGCATTTCAGTGCTCATTTTATTTCTCTGAAGATTTTCTGTCAAGTTTGTTTCTTGAATCTGGCTTCAACACTATAGATATCAATATTTACTTCAAACAAATCCAGAATCATTCTCGGGATATAGTCATGGATCGGTACATTTCTATACTGATCCTTTTTCGCCTATGTTATTTTTATTTTGTCTTCCTATTTGCTGCTCTTTTGACTGTGACCTCTATTGCAGGCGTTGGATACGAGCCATATTTAAGAACTGTGACAGCAGCATTCGCAATTCTACTCTTAATTCTAGACACTAGATGACAGTTTGATGATTCATACATCAAATGATCCTGTAGTCAGCCATCTTCAGGAACTATGTTTACCTCATTTTAAAGATATGAGATCTATTTCGGGTTTAGTGCTAGATCCACCTCATACACGAAAAATATTGTGCTGCAGTACTAAATAGATGCATAAATGTTCTGGACAGTTCCCAATTAGAGTTTCAATTACTGACAGCAGCAAAGAACTTCTTGTGTAATTATCTAATCCAAAGAAAATTATTTCTTCAACTCTGACCTTAAATATGAAGAAGTATTTGAGAAGATGAATCCTTTTTTTCTTTTTTATTTTTTTCCTTTAAATCAACGACATTGTATCTCTAACATAGCAGTGAAAGGTTGATATCTGCTGTATTTGGTGTTTCTAACGAGCATTCATTCATTTATGTGATACAAAGTCTGTAATTGTTACTTGTATTTCGAACAACAGATCAACAAGAAATCAACAAATTTTTCTTTATTTTATTTATCTCCTATTTCATGGTTCTTGTCATTATGCCTACAATTTGAGTAGAAAATTCTGACTCGGGAGGAACGCGAAAAGTCTTAGCTCCTTCTATTTCAAGGTACACCACTTGAAGAACAAGATTGGATGGGATGTAGCGTTCAAAGCAGCATTGTCCAGTCATAGCGAAAATGGTAACCAATATTTTTCTTACATAGCATTAACTTGGAATCTTTTGCATCTATAGCACTTCCATAGAAAATGACTTTTAACAACTTGAGAATTGAGAAGGATGGAGAAGAACAATGAATTTTACACTTAGAATAGATAGATTGTGTTTACAGAACAATAGCTCTGCAATAATTCTAGTTTCTTTACAGAATGACTCTCTAGGAAGCTATCAGTTATGTGTTTAGGTCATCAAACACACAAACTCAATCCACTACAAGAATTCTACCTTGTTTATGAAAATGACTTAACTCTTTTTAGGCTATTTGAACCGTAGAGTGAACAACTCACAAGACTTGAAGGAGAACAACTGACAAATGACCAGCAACCTTCATTCTCTGGCTTGTCTGGTTTATTAACCTGATTTTGTCTAGGTGGAAGAGCTCTGGATTTTCTGGCAATAGTGTTGCATCCCCATGTCCTGGTCATGGACTTGATCCTCTTCCATCCTCTTCGCATATTGATCTACGGTGAATTTCCATTTCCACATTAGGATTGTTTCTCATTGCTTCCTGATTATACATAATCATAAAATATAATTGAAAATGTATAGCAAGAAAGTTTTGAGGAATTTTTTGGAAGATTTAGTTAGAAAAAATATCGATATCTCCCTTCTGCTCTCTCTCTGAGGAGGTTGTATATGATCTTATCATAAATTTTTAGTCCTCAATTAATTTCATATTTTTCCAATGGGATTCTGACATCAGAGGTGTCATGAATGATAGCAATGAGCATAATTTGTCAAGTAATTTGACTAACCTTATTCATTGTTTTCGTATCTCGGGAAGAATCGTAAGGTCCTACTGTGAGGAAAGTGTTGTCATCATTGCTGTTTGCACTTTCCAATCCAAGATTTCGTAATCTGATCAGCTCCGGGAATACAACGGAAGCAAGATCTGGCCTGTCCCTTTTCCTCAGCTCACAGCACTGCAAAGCCAATTTGGCAAATGATAAAGCCTCTTCCACAGGCCAACCTGTCACTGTTGGATCAAGCAACTCTGAGAATGTTCCATTCTCAATGGCCTTTTCAACTTTGTGGCTCAGACCCATTGGAGGCCTTGCAGTAATCATTTGCAGCAGCATCACGCCTAATGAATATAAATCTGATTTCACACCTAGCATTCCTGTTTGTTGGTACTCTGGATCTATATAACAAAATGTGCCAGCTGCTGCTGTCATGTGATATTGAGTGACGCTATCAGCTACGGAAGATGGGACTAACCGGGCTAAACCCACATCACCAATCTTGCCCACATAATTCTGGTCTAGAAGAATGTTTGCAGGTTTGAGATCACGATGTACGAGGGGCTCTGGTTTGTTTTGGTGAAGGAAAAGAAGGGCAGTGGTAATTTCAGCAGCTATTTTGAAACGCATTCTCCAAGGGATCGGAGGGGTGTTATCTTTCCTGAACAGCCGGTCCTCTAAACTACCATTGTCCATATACTCGTACACGAGGCAACCATACTCAGGGCAGGCACCTAGGAGGATAACCATATTTGGATGTCTCATGCTGCCTAGAACCTCAACCTTCATGAAACAATCATTATCACAACACAAGAAATAGTGAGATTAGATATGTTCTCTTATACTTAGATAGATCAAGCATAGAAAATACCTCTTGCTTGAATTGCTTCAGTCCCTGTGATATGTCTGGCCTCAAGACCTTAATGGCAACAGGGGTGTGATCAAGCTTGGCCTTATAAACAGGTCCGTATCCTCCTTCACCAATCTTCTGTGAATTTGAAAAGTAATCTGTTGCAGTTTCAATCTCTTCAATAGTGTATTTCCTATACCTAACATTGTTGTGAGCCAATGCTTCCATTGCTCTCCTTTTTTCTTCTGCCTCTTGCGTGGCTTTCATTTCTGCAATCTTTCTTTTCTGTGCCTCCAAATCTACTAGGCGTTGTGCCATTTTTGCTGCTTCCATGGCAGCCTTAGTCTTCTGCCTTTCCACCTCCACCAAAGCCAATGCAGCTTCCCCGGCAAGCCTAGCTTCCTCTAACTTCCTCACCTCTTCTTTCTTGCACTGTTGAAGCTCCATTGTCTGGCATCACAAACAAAACTTCTTAGGTTTGAACTGCAAAGCACTTATTGTAAGCTGAAGTTATGTCTCTCTCTTACCTTTCCCCTCGTCGCAACAGCTTCCTTGGTTACAAAGTTGTACATCTCCATGGATTGCTTCAATTCAAGCTTCAACCTTTTTATCTCAGCCTCCAAGTCTTTCTGCCAAGTCAGCATTATCATATTGAAAGCATAGATTTCAATAATTTATCAAATTATGTATTCAATATATATCATTCTGAATGTTATATGCTGTACTTACAGGGATTTGAGAGGAGGAATGATTCTTGGAATTACTAGATGCAGAGGAGAAATCTATATTCTCAGGCACGTCTTCTGATCGGTAACTCACTGGCTGTGAAAGGTCACTTATTTCTGATGATGATTTTGAATTAAACGAATGTTGCATATTGTTTTGAATTGATAGTCTGGGTGAAGCATTTCGAAAGTTTGTTTTAGATTTGCCATATGTAGCCATCAGTGAGGCTTCCACTCCGGAATAGCTCCCATCTGTAGTTTCACTTCTCCAACTGTCACTGCTAAATGCACTTCTGCATGATAAAGCAATGAAATCTGAATTATGCCAGCCACCAGGGAAGAAATATAGCTGAACTGTTTCCAACTTTACCTGCTTATCTCAACAGATTTCGCGCTATCAGATTGAAGAATAGAGGAAAGTTCCCTTTGAGGTTTTTTGCTGGGTCCATCATCAGTCATCATGTGAGGTTGGTTTGCTAATCTGGTGCTTTGAACTTTTCCTTTGGATGAAATAACATATATAGCACAAGAATCTGGAGCAAATTTGAGTAAGCTAGATGGCACATCCATATTTTTGAATTTCCTGTGTGTAGACAATTGCCAAAAGGTACATGTTAGCTGCAAAAATTCTTACTACCATTGGCATGAGTGCATGTGTGCATAAATACGTGTTCGTGTTCATGATACAAATACACATCAGAATATGAAGGGAAAGAGATAAAAGAAACCTCATGAGAAGACTCCTGCTGGAAGCGCCGACAACAATATTGCCGACAGAGTTGCTGACGGCATAATAAATCAGTGCACTGGAAACGTCAATGTCATGGAGAACAACTTCTTTCGCAATGATCTGGAAATCCCCATTGAACATAAAAAATTTAGTTCAACTTTTATAAACATCAATGTAATATGATGATTCAAACCATTGAATATATATATATATATATATATATATATATATATATATATATATATTTTCTAATTTTCTTTTCTCTTTTCCCCTCCAATTTTGCCTCTAATCCTCACTGGTTATACTTATACGCATCTGGCAAGCTTTAACTTTCGGGTTTGACAGCTAAACCAAGATGGAAAATTACTGAAAAATATGGTAGGTTAGATATGAATTGAACTCAATTTGTTCCAAGTGAAAGAATCAAAATGTAAATTGTTTGTGGAATCAAGAAAACCTAAAGCCGGATACGATCAGTATAAGATGTAAATTCGAATGAGAGAAAAATGATTGATTGAGACTGAGACAAAGATGTAGGGTTTAACTGCGTTCGAAAATTTAAGAAGAATTCAATATCAGTATTAACATCTGAATTCTATCAGAAAACTCATTGCTTACCCCTTTTCGAGCACAAAATCCTCTGAATGGAAGGAACAACTTCTGCAATTCATCTTTGTTTGGTGCTCGACCACCTTTAGGAGAAACATCAAAATCCTCTGCAAAATCCAAACGACACAAATCAAAACATTAACAACAAATTCTACAATGTCTTATATGCAATATAACCATTCATTTCTTGTCCTACAAGTTACTTGCAATCTACGAAAACTCAAATATCTTTCAAATCATCAATCATGATAGTGATTACAGACATTGAGAAATATTTACCTGCATTGGATTCTCGACTTCGAACATGAAGAAGAATACATTCCGAATTTTCGTTGTTGACAAGATTATCTACTGCCCATTTTACTGCGTATTGGCTGTTCTTATCTCTATCAATGGCAATGGCTGTGATTAAATTGTTTGTTCTTGGTTTTGACAATGATTTTGCCAAAGTCATTTCTAAAATTTACCAACTCTAATTCAAAATCACAAAAAAATATATTTTTCTTGCTAAAAAACTTCAAATTCTAATGTATTTAACTTCGCTAAAGTTATTGTTCGTCATTAACATTATTGAATTATACATCAAATGTTTGCATACGAAATATAAGAGTAGAAAAAAGAGAAAAATAAAAAATGATAACTTTGTTTCCTAATTTGTTAAAATTTTACTTAATTTAGTATGATTGTTGATTAGTTGATACAGTGATAATGATAAAAAAAAACTAAGAGAGTGAATTAGTGGGTGAGGTGGAGACATCTAAATTATTATTATTTTTAATTAATTATTAATTGTTAAAGTCAAACAAATTTGACTCCTTGTAGTTTTTCCTTTTGGAAATTTAAAGTCTGTATGAACTATATCAGTTAGTAGTTAGTTGTCATATTTGCTTTGTTTTGTTACATGCCGTACGGATTTTGGTAATTTTGTATATAAAAATGGTAATAATAGGTAATTTTAGTTGTTATTTTAATAATAAAAATTATATTTAACCACTCTTAAAATAACTTAATTTTATTCATATTTTAGACTTTTTAGTTGTCTATTGCTTAAGTTGGAAGATGATTTTTTTTTTCTTTTTCATCAAATCATAATTTGGTAAAAGAAAATAAAAATAAATAAATAAACAAAAGAAGTAGAATTATCTTGGAATAAGTCAATCTGACTCAAAGCCAACCTTGGGCCTTATAGAAGGGAAGAAACCCATTCTCTTAGACTTTATGGGCTGGGCTTTCTAAAATTTTACTTTTACTTCTAAGTCCTCTAAATAATTTATCGATCTAAAAATATAATACATTATATTTCCTGTATAACAATAAAGTATTAAATTAGCAAGATGATAGTATTTTTTTTTTTAATATTACATGTATAAACTATCAGTAATATATTAAAAATCGATCGAAAATTTTTATGAGATCGCAAATGATACTATTCAAGTATCTTCATCCAATATAATAATATTTAAAATAATATAAATTAATATTTTAATTTTAAATTTAAAGATTCAGTTTGTAAGTTTTATCGTTTGAATTTTATCTTTAATAATTTAAACTAGACTTTGATATTATAAATTAAAATTAGTAATAAATTTAATGTATAGTAAAATTATAATATAAATATTATATCTTTACAATTACTTTACTTACAAGTAATGTTTATTTTTTTTATATGAAATCTGAATTTAACTGAAATTTGAATCTGAATAATATGTTTATTTTTTTATTTTAAATGTCTGAATATAAATGTTAAGTTATTTATTTTTATAAAAATAAAAAATTTGAAATTGACGTATTAATATATATGTCCTAAAAAATCTTATACTGATATATTAAGTTATTAATATATATAAATATTAAGTAATATATTAAGGGTATTATTGATAAATGAAATATTTAAATTATTTAAACATTTACTTATTCATATTTAAATCAATTTTTTTAATTTAATTATATTTAAATATTTTTAACAATTATTCAAAATAAGTTAAAAAATAATCGACTCTTATATATTTAAATATTTATATTTATACTTCAGTTAAAAAAATAAATAGACTCTTAATTTTGTTCAAATTATAAACTTTATTTTTTAAATATTTTTATAAAAACTAAAATAAATGCATAATTTGACAAATTTAATAAAATGTTATAAATATATAAAAAAATTTTAAAAAGATTAATTAAAATTTAATAGCGGTAACATTGCAACAACTAATCATTTTCTATTATGATTTTTCACTCATGTAAAAAAAAAATCAATCAAAAAATTTTCAACCATAGCGTGAGAGGATCGTAAGCACTGCATTGTACAGTACTGTAGAGTACTGTATACGTTTGTACAAAGCCATTATTGGTCTGCTGTGACTTTTCAGAGGGGAGGACACGTGTCTGTCCTCAAAGTTTGCCTCATGAAAAATCCATGAGTAGTTGTCTTCATGTAAATCACACTCATATTATAAAGTAATTACATTTTAGCCCCAAAACGTCTTATGATCTTTTAAATAAGGACCTTAATTTGACCATTTACATAGAATAAATTAACTTTATTTAAATGAATCAAACACCCTATAATATTAAGTTATATTATGATAGTAAAATTTCAATAACATAAAACTAATTTGTTCAATTTTAGAGATAGAGTACAAAATTAACTAGTAAAATTTAACTGAGAAACTAAAATTGAATCCATCAATTCAATTTGATTAGGGCTCTAAATAGTCTTGGTTTATTAAATTAAAAATTAATAAACATAATTAAATATTCATTAAAATTAAAAATTAAACTAAAATAATTAATAAATTAAAATTATCTTTGTATATATATTCATGTGTTTATGTATATTTTTAATTATTTTAAGTATTTAAATAAAAAATTATATTTTTTTCTAATTTTATCAAAATCGGACCAAATTTCACACTTTTTATTGATTTGATTTTATTGTATTTTAATAAATCGAATCGAGTTTTATTCATCTCAAGTCATTTGGAGGGGAATAGAGACTTATTTAGTATAAATAAATAATTATATTTTTTAATAAAAAGTAAAAACGGATGGACCTAGATGATAATCGCGCCAATCTGATCTATCTTAACCTAAGCATGGCTTTCTTCTTTTTATTTTTTATTTATTTTATTTTCTGTCCCAATGAATGATGTAAGATAATTACACGTATACGTGTCACCTCAACGAGTGCATGGTTAAAAGGCACTTCCACAGACTCTTTCTCTCTCTTGCAAGCCTCTCAATCCAAGGGACAAAAGAGCTAGCAAAAAATCTAGCCAAAGAGGCTATGCTCTTCCCCTGCGTTTGTCAATCTTCAAAGTCTCTTCGGTTTCAACTGGTAAGTACCTGAAATTGCTGTTTTTGTTGACTTCTTTTGATTTATATCATTTCTTGTTGGGGGTTATAGATCAGATTTTTAGGATACCCAGATGGTTAAAAATTGTATGTTTTTTCTGTATGGATGATTACTCTTGTTGTTAATTATTTTTGGTTGGTTTATTTATTGAAAGGAGGAGTAAAAAAGATGAAAAGGACTCATTTTTCAAGAGAGGTTGTGATGGGTTGCCTTAGATCCAGGAAAACCCAAGTTTTATATCTGAAAAAAAGGTTCAACCTTTTAGGGCTTTTCTTGTGATTGTTTGTAGGTGTGGTTTTGCTTTTTCCTAGGTTCTTCTCATTGCTTCTTTTGCTTTTACTTCTTGTGTTTTAGATTAAAAAAAAAGTTTGATTTTGATTGCCTATTTAAGGGTTGGTGATTGGGATAAGATTTGGGTATTACTGGCTGGTTCTTTGTTAAAACACGTGGAGGAATTTGATTTCTAGTTATGTCTTTAGAAACTCTAGCTTGCTAGTGATGTCTTGAAATTTTTATCATTAGAATGATAGATCCATTACTTGTCACCAGATCTGATGACCGTTTTGCTTCCTGTTCATGTTTAACTGATTCCATCTTTAATTTGATCTTGGTAGTGTAATTTGTGTTTAGTGTATGTAGAGTTGTAAGGAGATTGGTGGATAATTGTCATTTATTTCAATGGAAGAGGTTTTGTTGGAAGGTGCCATCGTTATTTCAATTTCTTTGTTGGAAGGAGATGAAGAAGATGAGAACTGGTAGATCTTTTGAAATCAGAGAGATTCAGTTGTTCTTGTTTATAGTATTCAGTAGGGGGATTGATGGAAGAGATGTCTCCGGCTGTTGCTTTGACTCTTAGTTTTGGTAATTCTATGAGTGATAATTCAGGACTTTCATCCCACGTGGAAATTACACGGCTCAAGCTTGTAACTGATACGGCAAGCCTGCTGTCAGATTCTAATAAGTTGGTGTCAGAGGAGTCGGTTTCTGGTGGCAATGAAAATTGTAGTGATACTAATAATGAAGTTAACAACGTGATTCTGTCAGCAGTTGACAAAAACTGTGGACAAGGAGCTGGTTTGTCGAAAATCTTTCCCAGGAATGGAAACAATATTGTTTCTGGTGATGCTGTGATTCAGGAAAGCGAGGAAGATGAAATTCTTTCAGTTCTGGAGGACCCAAATGGTGTTATCAATGAGGGTTTGGTAGTTTTGAATCCAGGGTCTGCAATAAGTTTGCCAAATTCTGTGGAAATTGATAATGGCCGAATTCTTGCTAAGGCTATTATTTTGGGAGAGTCAAGCATAGAGCAGGTGCCCACAGCTGAAGTCCTTATTACTCCTGGGAGCCTGGATGCAAAGATTTCAGATGCATCTGATTTGAAGGCTTCTGCGGTGGTTATCCAGTTGCCTATTGAGAAAAATCTCAGTAGAGAGGTTAGCAGGAGTGTTTTCGAGGTGGACTGCATACCCCTTTGGGGTTCTGTATCTATTTGTGGAAGAAGGCCAGAAATGGAGGATGCTGTTGCTGCGGTACCTCGCTTCATGAAAGTTCCTATCAAAATGCTTATTGGTGATCGTGTTATTGATGGAATGAGCCAATGTTTGAATGGTCTAACGAGCCACTTTTTTGGTGTTTATGATGGCCATGGGGGGTCTCAGGTAATGGCTCATTCATTATTTGTTACTTTCCTTTTTTCCTAATGACCCAACTCTTCCGATTTAATTTTATTGTCCAATGCAGCTCTTGAAGAGCATATTGACTTAACTTTTAGCATGTTTGACAAAGATTATTTTCAATCAATTTCATGACATGGCATGGCACTGAGCATATGTTCTACTATGATTTGTTCATATGACAAATAATTTCTAAGTTTACTTTTACATTCCTTGTCTAAGTATAAACATTTAAATTCCTTGTCTTTGTTGAAGAATTTCATGGTGGCATATGTGCTTTGTTTGTCCATCTATCTTTATATTCCATATTATCAAACGAGTTCTGGTTTTTAGTTACAAATAGTCACAACACTTTCTGGTCATCATAGATGTGAGATATTCTGTATGGTGAATCCAGAATTTGAATTGTGAGCATGATTTGTCGTGCAGGTTGCTAACTATTGTCGTGAGCGAATCCACTTGGCATTAGCTGAGGAGATTGGAGTTATTAGGAACGATTTAACTGATGGAAGCACAAAGGAGACTCGACAGGTGCAGTGGGAGAGAACTTTCACAAGCTGTTTTCTTAATGTTGATGATGAAATCGGAGGAAAAGCTGGCAGAACCATCAGTGCAGGTGATGGAGATGCTTCTGAAATCACATTTGAGGCCATTGCCCCAGAAACTGTTGGCTCAACAGCCGTGGTTGCCTTAGTCTGTTCATCCCATATCATAGTGGCAAACTGTGGTGATTCACGAGCAGTCCTATGTCGCGGCAAAGAACCGATGGCTTTATCTGTAGATCATAAAGTAAAGCATTTTCCTTTGTTCTTCCATCTCTGCTTCATTTGAACTAAACTTGTTTCCAAGAGAAACCAATTTCTTTTTTCGTTTTTTTATTGTTTAATGCAGCCAAACAGGGAAGACGAGTATGCAAGGATTGAGGCATCTGGAGGCAAGGTCATACAATGGAATGGACATCGTGTTTTTGGTGTTCTTGCAATGTCGAGGTCCATTGGTAAGTTTACTTGAAAGAAAGAAATGAAAATTTGTTAAATTATCTTAAATTCTGTTTAAAACTGGATAGTTGAAGCCCAATTACTTGTTCTACCCCATCTATAAGATGTTTAATGGAATCTACTCCATGCTTAGCATTTTACTTGTTTTAACCTCTGTATCTCACAGGAGATAGATACTTGAAACCATGGATCATTCCCGAACCAGAAGTCATGTTTATCCCTCGAGCTAGAGACGATGAGTGCCTTATCTTAGCAAGTGATGGTCTGTGGGACGTCATGACAAATGAAGAAGCTTGTGAAGTTGCTCGAAGGCGGATTCTCCTCTGGCACAAAAAGAATGGGGCTCCCCCACTTGTCGAAAGGGGCAAAGGCATCGATCCTGCAGCACAAGCAGCAGCAGACTACCTTTCAATGCTCGCTCTTCAGAAAGGAAGCAAAGATAACATCTCTGTGATTGTTGTGGACCTGAAAGCTCAAAGAAAGTTCAAGAGCAAATCTTGAAAAATAAGAGGTTCACATATCTGTCATAATTCTGTTGTTCCAAGTCTAAAATATACCTCCCATATATTAGAAAATAGTACCTCTAATGAAATACATAGTTTGGTCCATTCCTTTTTCTTATGGGCTTAATGTGTGTACAAGAATAGAATTTAGTATGTACTCTGTAGCAAGTTGTATCATCTAAACTGACATAATTTACTACTTGGGGTTATTGGTGTGCAGCATGCCAAACTTTGAGATCTTTTTATGTAAATTTGAGCTGTTGCAATTATAATAGCCAGTAAGAGAATTTTAAAATGTTGCACTAAAATTTGAGATTTTCCTCGAGTTTCTAAGCTCTTGGGCCTGTGTGTGTTCTGATTCATGGTCCAAGAAAATTAAGATCTACTCATAAAAGCAGCTTCTTACCTGTTTAAATAATTTTGCTTTGCAGAAATGTAACTGGGATAATTTTAAGGGTTGTTTAAAAGTTCTGTAGTGTTTGTCTGGTATGAGTTTTTCACTGGTTAAAAAGAGCCTTTTCAAGAAAAATTTCATTTAGTGGAGAAATAGTTTATTGAAGATTATTTAGTTAATTTATCTGTTAATATTTGTCTGACAATTAAATGAATAACTATTCATGTTTTTGTCAGAAGTTTTACTTACAAATTTATTCAAAGAAACTCTATTTAAGAAACTGAGCATATTAAGGATACTAGGCTTGTCGAGCCGCCTATTGACACTTTCCAGACAGCGGATGTTTCAATAGTTGTGATAGTAGTCGAAGAATAGAAATTCAAACCACTAAAATTAAGTAGAGTTTCATAAACTGATCATCTAATAAACGTATCATCATGTCTATACCACAACAAAGATGCAACAAAATAAATAAAAATAATCATAGCACAAAAAGAATTCAACATTTATCAGAGATGATTTCTAAAACCACCATAGAAACAACTCACATCTTCCCAAAAAAATCTATAACATGAGGCTGATCCATCTAGCGTCGTCGCCTTTGCTTGGCCTTGGGAAATTGGAGAGGGACAGGAAGAGTAGCAAACAACACATTTTTCTCACGCGAGAACTTGCACCCCAACTTCTCGAAGTGATCTCTCAACTTCACTTCACTCATTCTCAGATCCTTGGCTATGTCTGTAGGGTTAGTCCGGAAATCGTCAGCATGTAGAGTAAGAACCAGCACATAACTAATAAGAAGATGGATTTTGTCATCTGACAGTCTTTTTGATTCTGTTTCAGAAAACCGTGACAAAAACTTCTGGTGCAAAATGGTTGGAATTCTATGGTTTCTTGCTGAGGCAGCACCATCCATGGAATGCTGATCTTTGAACTTCACAAGATGAGTGATGTACGAGAAAATACATGCAAGTGTCTTCTTCTCAGCATCATCCTATAAAATAAAAACTAACATCAGACAAAGAAGGATATCATACTTTGCAATGCCTAGTCAGTGCACAATAAAACTAGTAAAGTTAGAAATGGCAATAACAATTAAATGTTTCAATAAAAGATTTGTGACTGGGTTATGCATTTCCTATGCCCTAACCTGAATTCCCTGCAATTTATGTATTCTGTTGCAAACAAATGATGGGTAAGCATTGCTTGTCACCTCTCTCCCTGCTCCCAAAAGCTCATAGATATCTTGTAGGAAATCCCACTCTCCTTTGAGAATAATCTTTTCCAGAGGATAAGCCTGCTCAGGTGTAGTGGCAGCAGCATCATATTGGGGAACATTTAGAACAGATTCAGAAGTGGTAGTTTCAAGAGCCTGCTTGTTAATCTTGACTGACTTCATTTTCTGTGCAAGATCTTTCTGAGACTCGGGATCGTTTTCCTTGTTCAGAGCATGCATCTTTTTGGCCTGCAATAAGATCAGAGAGTTCAATGTTATTATCAACTATTTCAAGCTAAACTCAACTGTGGTCAAACCAACAAAATCTTTTATCACAAAACTTCCTTCTAGGGTCTTCCCTCCTGTAAATTTTGGTAACACTAGAGAAAGAATAAGTCCAAGAAACAAGGTATTTATCACAAAACTTCCATCTTCTCTTCTGAAAATTTTGGCTACACTAGAGAAAGAAAAAGTCCAAGAAGCAAGGCATATCCAAACCAAGTACCATGATACCCATTTATATGATCACGAAAATCTACTAATAGACAAGAGGTGAGGCCGGAGAGAAAGACATAAGGGTCGGCTTGTAGCAAAATTTAATTCACATAACATTGACATATTTATCATTGCCATAATGCTCCACTATCCATACAATAAAACCTGCCAATATCTCATAGCCAAAGAAGCAAATTTCATCAAATGTGAACCATTTAATTACAAATATTTTTTACAATAGTGTAAACAAATATCTTAAATCCATATTGGAAATGCAAGGATTATCTACAACAACTCAAAAACAAGCACCAGCATACCTGTCTCAGAGATTTCTTTGTTCCATAAAGAGTATCAAGCATTTGCTTCATATTCGACTTCTTGTCTGCAGTAATCTCTTCCTTTTCCCCTTCCTTATCAGCAATTTCTTCCCCTCTAACTCTTGGCTCCAATCTAAATATCTACCATCACAACAAAACCACATAAACAATCAATAAAATGATAAATTGCATACCTGATAACCTAAAATTGCAAACTTTTTTACCTTATTAGAAGCAATAGGCACAACCTTCAAAGTCTGGCTCTTTTTATCAAAAACCCCAACTGCATACTGGCAAAACTGCGGCGCCATTGCCTCCCCGGAATAACTCGTGCCTACAAACTCAACGCTCGACTCACGTGGACTCACCACCAACTCCATTCTCTTCCTCTTCTCGTTCGCGTTCCTATAAACTCTCACTCTCGGCTTTTCTCCGCCATCTCCGCCCTCGTGAGGGTTGTACCCAGATGGGAAGTAACCTACTAGGGGTGGGGTTTTGTTGGGTTGTTCCGGGATGAACTTCACTGTTGCTTTGATTCTCTCTGGCTCTGGTTCTGGTTCTGGTTCTTCAACCGACATGTCGGATTTTTCTTTCTTCCTCTTCTTGTTCTTCTTTTTCTTGCTTCTCTCTGTTTCTCCTCCGTGCTCCAGCTGAGCAGCAGCAAACTCTTCGTCTTCATTCATAGTTGATTGCAGCCTTCGAAGCGAGAAAAGAAAATCGCTTCTCTTTTACTGCGGAAGGGTTTTGTGAGAAATTTTCTATTTCAGAAAGTTTGGATTTTATTGCACCGGCCCGACCCGGCCCATTTCTACCTAAATTGCCCAATCTAAATACATTTTCTTTTCTTTCCTTTTGCTCCTAAATATTAATTAAAAATGAATATTTCGCATTAAAAAATCAGAATATACCAAGAAAGGTGCAGGTTCCATCGTTTCCTTTTTCTTATTTAAGTAGTTTATATGGTCCTAATGTTTTACGTTTTCCCAATTAAGTACATACTTGTTTTATTAGTAACAAATAAGTCCCTAATAATTTTAAGTAACTGAAATGCCCTTGTTCTGTAGAATCTACCTCGCATAAACAATTCAATGTTGTTAGGGTGACTTTGTCACTTTGGCAGGAATTAATTAATAACTACTTAACTATTAACTACTAACTAGGGACGTATTTTTCATTAATAAATAAAATATTACTTGTAAATAGTTAAAACATTAAGGACCGGTATGTTATTATTCTATTTATAAATAAATTTGAGGATACTATAACTCCCTTTTCAAGCCAAGAAAGAGAGAGAAAAAGGACGAGCAGCAATCAGCTGCAGCTGCTCCAGCTCTCTTATCTCCACTACAGGTAAATTAACTCTCTCTTTCTCCACTGTTAATTTCTTCATTTCTACGTAACATTCTTGTTAAAAAGCTTATTGTTTTTCTGGGTGTTTTATAGTTATGTTTATTGTCTCGTATTTGTTGATGAAAATTGGTGAAAGTTCCTTTCTTTGATACGGGTTTCTTGTAAAGGTATAATTTTTTTTATGGGTTTCCCGTTTCCCTCTCTTTACTTGTAAGCAATGCTTGTTTATCTTGAACTGGGTCTGCATAAATTTTCTTGAATTGGGGTTTCTTGTGTTGTAATTTATTTTGAGTTGGAACAAGATTAGTGGTAGTTATAGAGGTGCAGATTGAATTCATTTCAATCTGTAAGTGATGATTGGATAGATATATAGCATTTAAGTGTGTGGTAAGTTTGTTGTCATTCAACTCTCTTAGTAGATTCAATTATTGTTTTGGAAATGAAACTTGGCACGTGATTGTGATAGGATACCTTGAGATGGAGATGAATGGAGTTGATTGATTTGGCTCTTCAACATGATTAAAATTGATAGTTAGGCCATATCGCACGATCCTTTTTCGTTGACAAAGTAGCTGGTTTTATAGCCGATGACTGTGCTTTTTGGTTTTGTATGTGTGTGATTTTGTTCTGCTCTGTGGTGCTAACTCAATTAGGAATGAGAACTTGACACTTTTGCTTTAATAATTATGTTTTCCTCTTGAGGATTTTAGAAACGGTCGAACTCAAATAACAGTAAGTGCCAGTGGAAATGATGCCATTCTTTAGGGAGTTGAAAAATAGCTTTGAACCATTTTAATGTATGGGGGTTGAGTAGCTCTTTTTAAAGATAGGATTTCTACTGTAGAAAAAGCATTAATTTACATTTATTCAGAAAATTTTGGTATGAAATCTTTGAAACCGCATGTTGTCTGTATAGTATATTAAACTTCCATAAGAGGAGTTTGGATTTGTCTTCAGATTTTCTTTAATTTTACATATGTCTCCAAATTTATATAATTCTAATTGGCAGGTGCTTTTCATGTAGCAGGTACTCTTTAATCAGAGAGGGGAGCTGAGGTTGCCAACATAGTATAAATGGGAGACCTGGACCAGAGTAATCAGCTTCTTTCACCTTTATTCTCTAATTACAGATCACAAATCTTATATTCATGGAAACTCAGCATTACCTTCATGCAGAATTTCTTATCCACAACGTACATGATTTTGGCTTTTGTACTTAATGTTGATGAAGTAATTATGCATAGAACTCGAATCAGGGTATGTGAGATATTATTTTCAAATTTCTTGCATTCATGGTAAGCTGCCTCCTCCATGTTAAAATAGGTTTCAGCATAGAATTCATGTTTTCACCTGTGCAACTCAGCTACATTTCAAGCATGACATTTTTTTTGGGTTTGATGAATGTTTTGGAAATGTTTCATTGGGTATCAATCTTCTGTCTAGTTGGTGACATGCCTACTTCTATTCTTGTTCATTTTTTGTTTTAATTTTAATATAGGAAGCTGGAAAATCTGTTTTGAACTATGTGACATGTAAATAGACAAGTTGCTGAGGATATTTTTCTTATTACAGGGGCCTCAACTGATACCATGGATCATAAAAAAGGTGAATATGTCCCCATTAGAGATGCAGGAGATGTGGAAAACCCCCAGTTGGGCATGTATGATAAACCTCTTCCTTGCTTTGGTTGTGGAATCGGATGGTTTTCGTAAGTTTTCTCACCCTTTCTCCCTGCCCTTGTCTCTTTCTCTATCTCTCTCCCGCTTTTATGGGTGTATGTCTTTTCGCAGCCTTCTTCTTGGATTTTTATGCCCGTTGATGTGGTACTATGCGACAATCCTTTACTTTGGGAACTATTATCATAAGGATCCAAGGGAGCGATCAGGACTTGCTGCTTCTGCAATTGCTGTGAGTGCTCTTCTTAAGGTTTAAAGATTAATGTTTTGCTCATCATTTCAAGTCTTCCACTTTGCTTAATATTTTATAGATAAATCAACAATATAACATCAAATGAAAGAATCAATCATCAAAATTAGAGTGAGTGATAATTGAAAATTTCAGCCTTTAATCACAGGCACATACTATTCACAATGACATTGTTACTTTCTTACCATCCGCTATGTGTTGGAAAGTGTTTTTCTGCTTAAATGTTGCAAGATTAGAGCTCCTAGCAGAATTATGGCAAGCCTTCTGATCGTTGCAATTGTGATGGTAATCTACCTTTTTTCCTTACTCTAATCTGAAACATCATGACTGTTGCAGGCTTTGATATGTACAGTAACCGTGATAATTGTTGTAGCAGTAATTTTGTTGTAAGCATTCCTGCATGAGTTCTCCCCCGAACCAGGTCTGCTTCCTCGGAAAAAAAAGCTAAAGTTTAAAAGTAGTTGTACATAAAAGAAGAAAGATTAGATCCTGTTAAACCCTATATGGCGGCAAGAAAGCACCTTGCTTTGATAAGGTTCAACCATCAGAAATAGGAAAGTAATTCTCAGATCCCTCTTTAGTCTTTTGTACATTATAGAATCTGTTTGTTCTTTAAGTGGAAAGTTTTTATAGTTACTGGAATATAACTTTGGATAATGTTTACATTTGATATTGCATATTATGTTATGGTACAGACGATAGTTTAATAAAATTTTCTATCTTCCATCCTTGTGTCCAATTTTAGGGTTTCGGATACGTTTGGTACTTTCGTTTCTTACCATTTCTCTTTTGAGCATGATAGGATTTTGAGTTCAGTTCAAGGCATGGTAGAAATAGAAAAAAATTCCAGCTCTAAGATTTATGAATATGTTTGCATGGGAAATTGAATTAGCATGTGGGTATGAGAGCAGGAAATCAGAATTGTTGCAGGAACCTAGAAAACTTCTTGTTGCATGGCAACAAAACCCTGAAACAACTCCATGTTGTCAGTGTTTTCTTAATTCTCTTCCCTTCCTGCCCCTTTCCTAATAGAAAATGACAAAGATGATGATGCTTGCAAAGTTCATCAACTTCCCATTTTTAGGTATGAAAAATTCTAACTTGCTTTTGCTGTAATATTAAGCTTAAGCATACCAATATCTATACAAACGCTACCAAGATAACTAATGACATAATATGATTTTTTGCTGTAATGTTTTATATGTTTTATTCATTTTTTTATTATTATTTTGAAAATGTAAGATATGTAGCAACAATATAATATTATTTTATTAGTTTTTATCTATGAATAACTTTGTGTATATAATGATACTTGTAAAGAAAGAAATGTGCTCTTTTGTCTGTTTGTTTAATTGTTTTCTTATGAAGATTACTGTTTTGCATAGACTTATTTTAAAAGTCAATTATCATTCTCTATATTCATTTATTTATATACTTTATAAATGAAACTTGATAAGCTACAAATATGACTTTAGCATGAAATTTAAACTACTTTCAACTTTTTGTTAAAAGCTAAAAAGCTATTATATCTCATTTTGAAGTGCTTTTCGGAGATTGAATTTCTTGAGGAAAAAGTAATAAACAGTTGTCTCTTAACAGTACAAAATTTGTGCTCTTTGAGTTGTTAAAAAGTGCTTATGAGAAGAAAAGGCTTTCAACAACGCGGTTTCCTTGCATTTACAAGTACTTGCATCTGCCCACACAATCTTTGCTAGTAGCAGCTGTTCATTGTCGTTTTCTCGATTCAAACAAATACGACACTTCAAATTAATTTTATTTTATTGTATTAGTTGTCATACGCGGATTGGATGACCTTGACCAATGACTTTTTTTTTTCAATTTCTTGTAACTTTTATAATGAAATTCAAAACGTTTTATGTTGATTAATTATTTTTTATTACTAAAATTAATTAGTAAAATATCTTCCAGATGAACATGTGATGGATAATAAAATCATTGAATTTCACTTTTCTTAAATTTAACTATATTTTTAAGTTTAAATTCAAAATAAATTAGAACATAAAATTTATTTTTTTTGAAAAATATTTTTAATTTGCTTCTAATCTATAGTGTGAACGACTAGTTTTGTTGTGGTGATAAGCATTAGTAAATCAAGCAAAACTAAAAATTCGGTCATTTTCAATGTATTTATTATCACCTAAATCATAAATTTGACAAAAATATATATATCGTTGAATAAAAATTGTGTGGTGGAGTTGGTAGATAAAATAACAGTGTGATGTGAGAGTGATAATCTATTTATTATTAATTAATCGACATTAAAAATTATAAATCGGTATTATTACTTAGAAATAATTTGATAATTAATATCGTTCATCATATAATAAAAAATAATTACATGATGTAAATATTTAACACCTCAAATCATGAATAGAGTTGCAGGTGTGAACATTCGAAATAGCGTAACGCAATGTGATGTCGACTCGTCAACATTTATTTGATATTATTATTATTATTATTATTATTATGGGTATTTATTTGTAGATATTATAAATCAAGAGCTTGATTACAGGAGACGCAGGGGAAGATTGAAAATGGTTTTAGAAAACATAAAGCCGTAGCTGTCATTCCCGTAGGGACAACTAACATGTGAATCATGTCCCATTTTCTTCCTTCAGAAATCAAAACCAAACCCTTGACCCCACCTTACCTTGTAATCAATCATCAGCATCACTTTGCATGATCATCACTATTTCAACTTTTATAATAAATAGGTTATGTAAATCTTTTTTAATTTTTTAACAATATATTATATTGTAATCTTCTACTGCAATATGAGAATGCGTAGGTCATTCATAGTAATTTAAAAATAAACTATCAATAATTATATATAAATTTGTATTATTTTGTAAAATATATATACACAAGCCCAAGTTGGATGGAGTAAAATATTTGTATAAGAGCAATCAAAAGCAAAAACGAGACACGACTCAACGCAACACAAGCAAACGAAACCCACGACAAAAGCCCGGCTACTATCAAAAACTACTTTCTGAAAGCTCGCAAAACAAAAACAAAAAAACCAACTTCATAGAAGAAAGAAAGAATTAAACAATGGAAGAAGAAGAAGAAAACATGTCACCCTTTTGGCTTCAATCCCCCCGCCGTCACCGCCGCCGCTCCTCCTCTTCCTTCATCTTTAACTCCGGCTTCCTTATCGTATTCTTGTTAATCGTCGCTGCTGCTTTTATTTTCTTCATCATCCCTTCTTTTTTATCCTTCACTTCTCAAATTTTCAGACCAAATTCAGTGAAGAAAAGCTGGGATTCACTCAATCTCGTGCTTGTACTTTTCGCAATTGTTTGCGGATTCCTTAGTAGAAATGCTGGCAACAACGACAACATTGGCAACAGCGGCAGCAACGAAAGCACTTCTGTGAGAAGTGCTTATGAGTTTGAAAACAGATCGGAGAATTTTCAGAAATTAAATAACGAAACTCCTCGAAGGTTATGGCATGATCATAACGGAGGATCGCTGAATAGGTTGAGAAGCTTCAGCTCGTATCCAGATCTACGACTAGAAGAAGCTTCGTGGACGAGTAGAGACGATCAATGGCGGTTTTACGACGATACTTTTTATAATTATCGTAATCCAAACCGAGATTATTTGTTGAGCGAGCGGAGACTCGAAGCAGAAGATTACTCACAGTTCCGGCAAATGCAGCAGCAGCTGCCGCCGCAAAAGGAGAAGCTTGAAGTGGAAGAAAAAGAGAAGGAAGATATAAAAGATGTTGATCGTACTATGGAACTGGAAGAATCTCAAAAGGAAGTTGTATATACTCCACCCGCAGAAACGGCCTCACTGCCACCGATCTCTCCTTCTCCGCCGCTAGCGGCGGAGACTACTACGGTGGTGAGGAGGAAAGTAAGGCGAACGTATCAAGATCTTCGAGAGAAAGAAATAGTTGATCGTCAAAATACAACGCAACGCCGGGCAGCATCTCCACCGCCGCCAGAATCGACGTCGTCTCCACAGACGCCTTCTCCCCCGCGACCGCCGGAGAGTAAGGTGGTGAGGAGGAAAGTAAGGAGAACGTATCAAGATGTTGGAGAGAAAGAAAAGGTTGATAATCAAAATACTACACAGAAAGCATCGCCGCCGCCGCCGCCACAGCGTCTACCGCCTCCTCCACCTCCACCTCCGCCGCCGATGTTCGAAGAGAGTGGAAGGAATGAGAAGAAGAGAGGTACAAGTGCAACTAAAGAATTTCTGAATTCACTAAAGAGGAAGAAGAAGAAGAAGCAGAGACAAAAGAGTGTAGAAGATCTTGATAGCTTCTTTAACTATGAATCTTCCTATCCTTTACCGTCAATTTCGCCGCCGTCACCTCCGCCACCTCCGCCACCGCCTCCTCCACCTCCTTTCTTTCAAAATCTATTCTCTCCAAAGAAACGCAAGGCCAAGAAAGTCCACTCAGTTATTCCAACTCCTCCTCCGCCACCACCGCCGGCGCGGAGAGCAGAAAAACTTTCAGTTTCAGCTTCTGCTGCAAAAGTCGAGTCCAAAAATGTCTCCTACGCGTCTGAGAAGTCGCCATTGCCGGTGAAGATAAAGAGTTATACCAACGTAGTGGAGGAGAATGTAAACAGCGGAAGCGAATCTCCGATTAATGCCATTCCGCCGCCGCCGCCTCTGCCGCCGTTTAAAATGCCTGCATGGAAGTTTGAGGTGCTTGGGGACTTTGTGAGATTAAAGAGCAACATCGGTGAGGATGTTGAGGAGTCATCAAGTCCGTCCGCCGGCGGCGACGGAGCAACGACGCCGTTGTTTTGTCCAAGCCCAGATGTGAATACAAAGGCTGACAACTTCATTGCAAGGTTCAGGGCTGGTTTGAGGTTGGAAAAAATTAATTCAGTGAAGGAGAAAGAAGGAATAGGAAGATCAAATCTTGGGCCGGAACGAACTCCAGAAGAAGAAAGCCGGAGTTAAGTCAGAAGCGCTTTTGTAGGAAGCGCTTTCATTGCCAGATTGACAGCCGGTTGAGGTTGGAGAATTCTGTCAAGGAAGAGGGAGCTCAACTGTTAGGTCCAGTCCATGAAGGAGCAAGTTCCAAGTTCTCTCAGAATTAAGTGCTTTCGGTAGAAGCACTTCTTAACAGAAGTAAGCCTATGGCTCTCTATGGATATTTTTTCTCTCTCAGTCTACAAACATCCAATCGCATTGTTGTTTGGTTTCGGAGTATTGAGTATTGACTTTAGTCTTCACATGTATGTTTTGATTGAATTGATCTGACTTCTACACAACAAGTTGAATTACACATATAGAAAACAAAAAACACTTATTATACACACAAGAAGTTGTTTTATTAGGGCTTGTACTTATTTTAAGTTTGTTGGTTCTTTAATTCTTTCATATTGTGAGTTCTCTGTATGTATTTCTTTCGTTTGTATGTAATTCCAAGTTGTGACATTGATTTTTCTTTAATAATACTATCAACTTCTATATAGTTTTGTCTAAGTTCGATACATAACGTCTTGTATACTCTTTCGTCGTTTAATGTATGTACCTATCTATATATACATACATACACACAAATGCACGCGAATATAATAACACGCGGCCGTGCAACATATAGAGAGTGATGGAGAAGACAACGGTTAGTGGCTCTCCATACATTCTTGATTTTGTTATCAACAATTTGGACTAATCTATTATTTTAAAACCAGGTTGTACTATGTTCATAGTCTAGTAAGATTGACGTTGAAAGACAATGATATATATATATATGGGCACCACTCGTACTATTTGTTTTGAAGTAGTTATCTTAGACACCATTGTTATGAAATATATATACATACACAACGGGATTATATGTGTGAAACTTTTGATATGAAATATATTCGCAATGTGCCGCGATTACCTAATATGGTGTAAAACTTTGAGATACTATCCCATGTGAAGTGATTGGTTGAGTAGGTGAGGAAGAGATTATTCTTCCTTGATGATTTCAATCCGTCGCGCTTAGTTTCGGACTTTTTGGATACTTTGCTTCAAAATCCTGTCAACCCCAGGATGCAAATTACTTTCAAAAAATGCTTCCACTTCATCTGCTTTTTCATTGCTGCTAAACTGCAAGATTTAACATATATAATGAATCAAACTTCATGACACACACTTTTTAGGTCATGTCTGCTTTTTTAAGAATGTTTTAAAGAGTAATTTAAGGACTTTTTGCAGCCAAAGATGGGATTTAATACTTGGGAAGGAAAAAAAAAAAAAACTCCACTTGTCAAAAGAGGTTGCATTGCATGTGGGAGGAATATGCCCTTTGGAGAAGTTTAGCGTTCTTAATTAACTATCAATAACAGCATTCAGATCCCTGAGTTTTTAAATTTCACAAACAAGGACATACTCTTTGAATAGTGCTGCGTGAATCTACTTGTTGTTATTGGAGAAAGTATATTTTAATTTGTGCAAATGTAACAAATTAGGGACCCTCATGTTATTATCTCAATTAATCAATTATCATTATCTCCCTCTCTCTGATCCTAATCTTCACATAGAGCAAAAGACGTGCTCTACCTTTTTTTTTTTTTTTTTATTTCCTTTTCAGATGAAGTAACCAAATAAGTGATTTGGTTCACAGCACACCAATTTAGTGGGAAGCATCTAATATGAAAGTTCAAAGCTCTTTTGCTTTAGACTAAAATCTGGTTGGTACTATAATAATAATGCTACGTGACAGTATTAATTGTTCACCATAATATGTGTTAAAACAATAATATGTTTTATAGTTTTCTATTCTGTTTTGAATTCCTTTTCTTTCTTCATTAGGATTTATTTCCTTTCTTTATTAGGTTTCTTTTCTTTGCCTATATAAAGGCTAGCTATTGTATTTTCAATCTTATGCTCAATAAATCAAGAACTAGTTTTCTTAACATGGTATCAGAGCCAAAATTGGCTTAGAATCAATTTCGGTTTTTTTTTCCTTCCGGTTATATCTCCGGAATTCTGTTCCCGACGCTGCCAGAAGAACACACAGAGCCGCCGATCACAGCCGCGCGTATACCTCACGCGCCACCGAACACCGTCGCGTGTGTCACACGCGCCGCCCCTGTCAGCTACCGTTTGATGCACCGCCGGTCCCCTTAGCTTCAGAAAACGCCGGCCATCCCTTCTGTGGGCCGCATATCTCCGCACGCGCCACCGTTCGCCGCCACGAAGGAAACCCCAGGCCGTTTTTGACGAACCTCGATCCGATCGATCGCCGGCGAGTTAAGCGACACCGCCACCACCGTTCGACTCAGAATCGTCTGGCCATCCTTCTCGTGGTCTCCGATCTTCCGTTACGACCACCTATCGCGACGGTCAAAACCGAGTCAAACCGCCGTCGTTCACACCTCGATCCGGCCGATCCCCGGCGAGTTAAGCGACACCGCCACCACCGTTCAACTCAGAATCGTCCGTTCATCCTCCTCATGGTCTCCGATCCTCTGTTACGGCCACTTATCGCGACGGTCAAAACCGAGTCAAACCGCCGTCGTTCACACCTCGATCTGGCTGATCACCGACACGTTTTACCTCACCGCCGCCACAGTCCGACTCAGAATCATCTGGCCATCCTTCCGGTGTCTCCGATCTAGTGTTGTGGCCCCCTATCTGATAGATCAATAGCTAGGTCAAACTCAGTCAAACTCGGGCCAAACCCGCCATTGTCAACTCTTGTTTCGGCCTATCACCGGTGTGTTCTACCTCTTTACCGTCATCATTTGACTCAGAAGTGACTCATCTTCAAACTATGGATAGATCTGATGTCTCTCATCCCATTCACATCCAACTAAATGGACATAATTATGTTTTGTGGGCACAAGCAATATCTAGCTTTCTCAAAGGGCGTCGTCTTTGGCGATATATTACTGGTCATATTACAGAACCTGTCAAGGCTAATGACGATACTGATGAAAAATTCGCTGACCGTTTAGAAGAATGGGATAGCAAAAATCACCAAATTATTACATGGTTCCGCAATACTTCTATCCCTTCTATCCATCTACAGTTTGGGAGATTTGAAACAGCCAAAGCATTATGGGATTTTCTTGCTCATCGGTATACTGCCACTGATCTGTCACACCAATATCAGATTCTATGTAAGCTTCACCAAATGCGTCAGGAAACTGGACAATCTATCTCGGACTTTCATTCACAGATGCAGTTTCTATGGGACCAACTTTCACTTTCAGAACCCAAGTGGACAAATTCTGAAGATGCAATCAAATTTGCTACTTATAGAGACCAGCAACGGTTAATGATGTTTCTTATGGCCTTACAAGACACATTTGAACCTACTAGAGCTTCGCTTCTCCATCACAAACCTTTACCTACTCTTGATGAAGCTATTGATATGCTTGTCTCTGAAGAAACTCGTCTTGCTCCTCTTCCATCTCGTACTGATACTGCTCTAGCTACAACTTCAATTTCTCAACCTACCTCTATAGTAAGTTGTAACTATTGTCATAAACCTGGTCATTGGGTTCTCAATTGTCCTGTCAGGAGATGCAAAGTTTGTCGCAAAGTTGGTCCTCAGCATTTTGCACGAGATTGTCCAAATAAAGGAAGACACAAACATCCTTCATCATTGTCTGCTGCTGCTACTAATGGTCCCAATGACTGTCCTACCTCTCCATCCCTTACCACCACCGATATCGCATCACTTCTTCAACAAATTTTGCAAAAATCTGGTAACCCTCTCATTTCAGCTTCTGGTAATACTCAAACTATTGCTTCCTCAGTTCCCTCAGGTAAATCTCCCTGGTTCTTTGACTCTGCATGTTGTAATCATATGACTGCCGACTCTACTCTTTTCTCTTCTAAATCTCTTGTCCAACAATTTCCTGCCATTCAAACTGCAAATGGATCTACTATGCATGTTAGTCACTTAGGACAAATTACTTTGTCTAATCTCTCCTTACCTGACACTCTCCTAATTCCCCGTCTCACTCTCAATCTTTTATCTGTCGGTCAATTATGTGATCTTGGTTTTCATGTCCTTTTCACTGCTACTGGTTGTCGTGTGCAGGATCCAAGGACAGGTCAGACGCTTGGGATAGGCCGTAAAGTTGGACGTCTGTTTGAGCTCATCAGTCTACATCTTCCGTCAACACATCCATCTATTCCCTTGCCTGTTGCCTCTACAACTCCTGTCTCTTCCTTTAGCCTTTGGCACTCCCGATTAGGACATCTGTCAATTAGTCGTCTTCGTTCACTAATTTCTACCGGTATTCTTGGTAGCGTATCTCATGATCAAATAGACTGTGTTTCTTGTCAGTTAGCTAAAAATACTGCTTTACCTTTTAATGACAGCACTTCGATATCTAAAGCTCCATTTGATCTCATCCATTCTGATATTTGGGGACCTTCACCTAATGCTACTATGGGAGGTTCTAAGTATTTTGTTATTTTTGTTGATGATTATTCCCGTTATACCTGAATATATCTTATAAAGCACAGATCAGAGTTATCTAAAATCTATCGTGATTTTGTTCAAATGATCAAAACACAATTTTCATGTCCCATTAAAATTTTTCGCACTGATAATGCTATGGAATATAAAGACTCTGCGTTTTTAGACCTTTTGCAAACCAATGGAACCCTTTGTCACCGCTCTTGTCCAGGTACTTCTCAACAAAATGGTCGAGCTGAACGAAAACATAGACATATCCTTGAAACTGTTCGTGCACTTCTCATTGCTGCCTCCTGCCCAGAACGCTTTTGGGGAGAAGCTGCTCTCACAGCTACTTACATTATCAATCGTCTTCCTTCCCCGGTAATTGATAATCAGTCTCCCTATGAACGATTGTATGGGACTCTTCCTAATTATAGTCTTCTTAAAGTATTTGGTTGTGCTTGTTTTGTACTTCTCCAACCTCATGAGCATACCAAATTAGAGCCTCGAGCTCGCCTATGTTGTTTTCTAGGATATGGGATTGAACACAAAGGCTATCGATGTTGGGATCCTGTGTCTAATCGGCTTCGTATTTCTAGACATGTGACTTTTTGGGAACACAAACTATTCTCTTCTATGTCCAAATTCAGTTCTGAATCTAACTGTCCACCATTCTTTACTCAAGAGTCTATAGAATTATTTCCTGATAACACTGATCCAGGTAATTCTGATGAGTCCTCAGCAGATATATCCACTGAACTCCTGCCTGCTCCTGAGCTGACGACTTTGCCTTCTGGATCCACGACAGACACCTCACCGATTCCCCCATCTCTTTCATCCAACCCTCCTCCTATCCCTCGACAATCCAATCGGGTAAGAGAACTTCCTATTCGCCTTCGAGATTATCATTGCTTTTCTACTACTCTTTCCTTGTATGAGCCTCAATCCTATTCCGAGGCCAGTTCTAATCCTGTTTGGCAGCAAGCA
The DNA here is from genome assembly GCA_028052125.1 of Melia azedarach. Classification (NCBI taxonomy): domain Eukaryota; kingdom Viridiplantae; phylum Streptophyta; class Magnoliopsida; order Sapindales; family Meliaceae; genus Melia; species Melia azedarach. Next base: position 756,999 of record CM051398.1, on the reverse strand, counting down.
ATGGCAGAAGAATTACAAGCTCTTGAGAAATCACATGCATGGGACTTAGTCGATCTCCCCTCTCAAAAATCCGTCATTGGCTGTAAATGGGTTTACAAAATCAAGACAAAAGCTGATGGCTCTATTGAACGATATAAAGCCAGACTGGTTGCTAAGGGATTCAATCAAGAGTATGGAGTTGATTATGAAGAGACCTTTGCCCCAGTTGCTCGTATGACATCTGTTCGGAGTCTTTTAGCAGTAGCAGCAATACGCCGATGGACACTATCTCAAATGGATGTAAAAAATGCCTTCCTTAATGGTGACCTCACTGAAGATGTTTATATGAAACCTCCTCCAGGATATGCTCATCCGTCACACAAAGTCTGCAAACTACGTCGTGCCTTGTATGGTCTCAAGCAGACTCCCCGAGCATGGTTTGCCAAATTTAGCACTATCATTCAACAACTTGGTTTTCGCTCTAGCTCTTATGATACAGCTCTCTTTATTCGCAACACAGATCACGGTTGTATTCTTCTTTTACTTTATGTCGACGATATGATCATTACCGGCGATGATACTGATGGGATATCTGCCTTAAAAACCTCACTTCAGAAACACTTTGAGATGAAAGATCTTGGTCAACTTAATTACTTCCTTGGTTTGGAGGTCCTGTCTGACGTTGATGGCTATTATCTTTCTCAGGCAAAATATGCCTCAGATCTCCTTACTCGAGCTGGTTTAACTGATAGTAAAGTCACATCTACTCCATTAGAGGCAAATGCCAAACTTACATCCCTTGACGGGGTTCCACTTAAGGATGCCACTCTTTATCGCCAGTTGGTTGGTAGTTTGGTTTACCTTACGGTTACTCGACCTGACATCTCTCATGCTGTTCATATTGTAAGTCGGTACATGTCTGCTCCTCGCTCTCCTCACTATGCCGCTGTTCTTCACATCCTTCGTTACATCAAGGGCACTCTATTTCATGGACTTCATTTCTCTGCTCAATCATCTCTAGAGTTAAGTGCCTTTTCAGATGCAGACTGGGCTGGTGATCCTACTGATCGACACTCCACCACCGGTTTTTGTGTTTTCCTCGGAGATTCTCTTATTTCCTGGCGTTGTAAGAAGCAGACTGTTGTTGCCCGATCTAGCACAGAGGCTGAATACCGTGCTCTTGCTGATACTACTCAAGAACTTACTTGGCTTCATTGGCTTCTTAGTGATATGGGAGTTCCTCATTCCGGTCCCACTCCTCTTGCCTGTGATAATAGGAGTGCCATTCAGATTGCTCACAATGATGTATTCCATGAGCGCACAAAACATATTGAAGTGGACTGTCATTTCATTCGTCAGCATATCACTCAAGGCACTATTGTTCTTCGCTCAATCTCTTCTTTGGATCAACCAGCAGATATATTCACCAAAAGTCATCATCGGGGTCGTTTTCATGATTTAGTGTCCAAACTCAAAATCGTCTCTACTCCACCATCTTGAGTTTGAGGGGGGCTGTTAAAACAATAATATGTTTTATAGTTTTCTATTCTGTTTTGAATTCCTTTTCTTTCTTCATTAGGATTTCTTTCCCTTTCTTTATTAGGTTTCTTTTCTTTGCCTATATAAAGGCTAGCTATTGTATTTTCAATCTTATGCTCAATAAATCAAGAACTAGTTTACTTAACAATATGAATAATAGAATAGTATTCGCCCGCTAATATATTAGCACCAATGCAATGCAATGATCATATATGGAGATGAAATAATCGAGTCATTGGAATTCTAGCAATGAAATTGGAGCCATTTATACCTCACTCGACACCATAAAGTTTAGAACCTCTAGCACTAGTTGTTGATCAGGAGATTATGTTATAGTTTCTGCATTGTATCAAAACATATAATGTAAAATTTCTGCAAATTAAGCTTGCTTTTATGGAATCATAAATTTATTTCTCCTTCTCTTGCACTGCATCAGCTTCTCTATAACTTCAATAGGGACTTGAGTACTTAGACATCATATCATATTCTCTTGTTATCCTGATTTGAAAATGATATAAAACATTTTTGAATTAGGATACCAAACCTACTTGAATGGACATTATAAAAACCAGAGCTTCTGGAAAAAAAAGGAACGGGAAGAGAGGTGATTTGAGAAAAGAGAGTCATTTTGTATAAATTCTATCTTCTACTTTTAATAAAATACCTATTTTTGTTGTATAGATGTAGACAATTTTGCTTAATCAAGTAATTCTTGTTTGTTTGTAAACTAATATTTTGCATTTATTATCTTGTCGACCTGATAGTTTTTATCATATCCTAATATTGATTAAATTATACTAATATAGAACATCGTTACTAAGACTAAGACTGATTTTCCACAACAGAATCATTGTAGACGTTGCGGATATATCCACCGTTTGAAATTGTGAATGCAAGAGGAAGTTCTTGCAATTTTCGTATGAGCCAATGGACAAAGTTATTGGAACAATCCATCTTCCGTCACCTTGCAAACCGGATGATAAAAATTGTAACTGCAAATCCAAGTCAATATCAGACTCCTGTCTTGAGAGTAAAATTCAAAGGTAGAATGAAATTTGCAAGACTTACCTGCTCAAATTCTAAAACATGATCTTTGCAGTGTGCATAGATAACTGGATGTCCTTTTTGCTTTGTCCAACATTCCATCATTGAGTTTATATTAACTCCGGATTCTTCTGAAAGTACTTTCCATAAATCTTCTGTTTTTGCATTTTTAAATGCATATTTCTTCATGTATGAACTTAAGGATTTCTGGTTCAGAAAAAGGAAGTCAGAAGGTAAAAGAAGTTCTAAACTATGTAATTTAAAATGACTAACTTTACCACCTAAATATGTCATTCCCAAGATAGCTCTGCAGCATTCTGATTACTGCAGACCCTTTGTTGTAGCTGACAGCATAAAAGACTTGATCAATTTCATGAGCACGTTGTACCTCCACCTGAAAATTTGGTTAACTAGTTTGTAAATGAAGTTGAATTGCAGGAGCATTTATGCTTGCTCTTACCTTAACGGGATGAGATTGTTCTAGTGCATCCAACAGTAGGCCATGACTAGTTTGGCGAAGAAATTGAGTCCACATTTTCCACTCAGGAAACAACATATCGGAAGCAATATAACTAATCTGAAAATGTATATCCAAGTTACAACATAGAGGGTACAAATTTGTGGCCAGCTGCAGAGAGAAAAAGTAAATGTTTGGACTTAGAGTTCTGTATATACCCATGTTGCAAATCCCTCGTTAAGCCACAGATGTGTCCACCATTCCATAGTTACCAGATTGTCGAACCATTGGTGAGCAACTTCATGCGTTACAACAATTGTCATCTGACAGAAGATGCAATAGCTTCTAAGTCTGCCGAAATTTTTGAAGTATGGCAAAGAGTAAAAGTAAGCTAAAGATGCAAAATATGTGACTTTCTATCTGCTTTCTTTTAGCTGTAGAACTCCTTTCATCGTAAACTATCTCATTTTCGCGGAATACCCTCAAACCAAAGTTCTCCATAGCTTCGGCATGAAAGTCAGAGACAGCAACCATATCAAGTTTAGGAAGTGGGTAAGGAGTTGAGAGAAACCTGAGAAAAATGCACCGAAAATGAGTGCTGAATCCAAAATTAGCTGGCGACAAAAACAAGAATTTATATCGCTCACTTAATGTTTATATCAAGAGACTTAAGAGCAACATCGAGTGCATAATTTCCTTCGCTGCTCTTACCAACAGGGCAATACACTCCAACCTTGACACCTGGAATGCGGGGTTTCAAGATTCGGGTAACATGGCGATGGATTTATCAAACAAAAGCATAAATTCTGTGATTTGTACACATACCATCAGTACTTGTATCTTCAATATGATCAAATAAACCAACAACAAGTGCCACCAAATAAGTTGACATAACAGGAGATTCTTTGAAAGAAACAGTCTTGAAATTTTCATTGAGCTTCTCGTCAATAATTGGCATGTTAGACAATGCTGTCAACTCTGATGGCACATCCAGTTTCACCTTGAAAGTTGCCTGTTGAAAGCATAAATATGCAAATGTGTTTGCTTCATTATAACACATACATGAAATTGTCTTTAGTTTATCTAAAGAACCCATATTCTATATGAACAAATGCATACTCCAAACAAATATCTAAAAGTGTTTGATAAACTACTTCTACCCACTCACATCATTTCCAAATGGTGTTTGAATCGAAGATTACACAAGAAAATTAGCTAACAGTATTCAAGAAGAACCAGAAATTTTTCGATTCAATTTCCATATATACCTTAAGAGCAGGTTCATCCCAGCATGGGAAACATCTCCTTGCATCTACAGCTTCAAACTGAGTAATTGCCATATTCTTCATCACTTCTTTGTCCACGTAAGTACTGTGAAAGTTCAAGAAAAGTTGAAATTTTCTTTCCTTTCTTTCTTTTTCTCTTGTTTTCTCAACAACCAAAAGAATGTGGCCTCATACCTACTTACTCTGCATACAGCACATATAAGCAAACCACGGAGAATTGCAGGAGATAGGAGAAAGAACCCTACCCTATATAGAACCCTTTCAAATGCTCATTAGCCTTCGCAGAAAAGTTGATCTCCAAGTTTCCTTCCCTAACAGTGATCCATTCATCGAAGACCAACACAAGTATTTCATCATCTTTGTCCACAATAACATCACTCGGACAATATTTCTGCAAAATGTACAACCCAAAATACCAGAAAAATCATGTAAACCAATCCTAAAGAAGTGCAAGTCATGATCATCAAATGAGTTGACTGACTTGGTTTCAGGAGCTGGTGAACAAGACCTCATGAACTTGAAGTTCCAGAGCATTTAAGACAAGAAAGTTTGTCTTTTCAGTGATGTTCAGGACAATACTTACGCCACCAGAAAAAGTGCAGGCATAGAGATCAAGTTCAATGTAAACATCTTATTGACTTGGGATTGCAAAGTTCGGTAGCTTTGATTTGCCTTTGAATTGCTCTGTGTTTATGTTCAGTTTCTGCTCCATTTCCCTTTTTTTTCCTGAAGAAAATTTTGCCTGCAGCTAGTGAAGGAAAAATGAGGCTTTATTATGCAGCTTGAAGAAAAGACTGACATCTTAGTGACAGTTACTTGCTGATTATCTCCTAGATTGTGGAAAAACTTTCCACAATGCAAATTTGTTTCTCTCTCATTTTTTTCCAAGTGGAGGGAGCCCCACCTAGTTGGTTGACTTAGATTTTGCCAGCAGTATAAGCTACTTTAAGATTCCACAAAAAAAATCCACTCATAATGTTTATAACCTGATGGATTAGATTTGTAACATTTATGATTCATATTTAGTTATAAATTTTAAGCCCAATATTACATGTTTTCATTGTTACAGGTGTTATATTTCTCATAGGCCATGTTTTAATTGGCTTATGTACTGATGTTTCAAATCATGTTCCATCTTTTTTTGCTTTTTCAGAATAAATGAGAATTATTCATGCAAATGCAGTAGCAACGGCTACAAACCAGAAAATCTCTATGTACAAGTCTCAATATTTTCTGGTAATTCAAGGAGCGTGGTTACAGTTGTTTCCTCCATATTATTATCAGTTTCAGTACTTTGCAAACAGATAAAAAAAAAAGATGGAAATTGAGCACAGAATAAGCTTCTTCACTTTTTAGCCTAACTGCCGTCATCTTCTACAAGATAACCACATCACTTGGAGAGTATGCTGCTATAATTATCTTCTTTAGAACATTTCATAGCAAGGCAGTTCTGCACCGGATTTCATAAGTCTCGAATCTCATGAGTCATGACACAACACAAAAATTAGACATCTAGCAAAAGTATGGGCAATTAACATCAAACCCTTTTGAGCTTCCCATTTACACTAATGCAACATTCTGGTTTTCAAGGAATTGGATAACATGCAAGAATACCAAATCTCCAGGGGTGCCAATCTTTCTTTTCAAATTGGCAGAGCATCTTTCTAATCAACAATGTAGTCTAAAATCAAGTTATCGGAATATCATATACATTAAGATGCTCTCTCTTACAAACAAAATGGAATGCCTGCTCTAAATGATCTCGTTTTTTAGTTCAACATAATAATTCTATTTTTCGTTTCTAGACCTACATACTACCCTCTGTGTAGAGCATATGGATTGAAAAGAACCATTTCAGCGGTAAAACCACAATGAATTACATGACTAACATATTTCATAACTGCAAATTAAAGCGTACATTGCCGGCATATTAAATTCATATTTCATTTTCATGACTAACCATTTCAACAGTAAAACCAGAATGAATTACATGACTAGCGTATTTCATAACTGCAAATTAAAGGGTACATTGCGGTTGCAGCCATATTAAATTCATTGCATGTAATAAAGGGGAAAGTTCCTGGACAAAAATTCCAAGGAATTCAAATGAACTAAAACTAATTAGTTTCTCCTCCTAAGAAATAACAGCTTTATAACGCAAGAAAGTTAACGCCTGAAACAAAAAATTCACTACCAAGAAATGCAGTGAATCCAAATGATCATTACAATAATTATTAGCTTGACCAAAACTGCTACGCTGCCTTACAGATGGTTTCTCTAGCAAAGACAACATTTTGACACAATTTTTGCCTATTACCTAACAGCACAAAGATAGAGTACAACTTATGCGGCTTGAAACTGTAGCTTAATACTTTGGCGCTTTACTCAACAAATACTTCTTCAAAACATCCATAACTGAACCAAAATCCGCCTTCACACTCACTGGTGGATTAGCCAATTTACAAGCCATGTCTTTGATATCCTTGGAGTGATAATCAATCTTACTCTGAGTAAACTTCAATCCATGAGCCGTACTCACCACCACTGTCCTATCAGTCTTTCCAATAATCCCTTTACTTCTAAGCTTAATCAATGCCGACAAAGCCACCCCAGTGTGAGGACAAATAAACATGCCAGTTGAATCTGCTTGTGCAGTAGCATCCATCAATTCCTCCTCGGTAGCCTCCTCGACAATCCCATCACAATTCTTCAATGCATACACAGCTCTATCAATTGAAACAGGATCACCAATCTGAATAGCAGATGCAAACGTAGTATTTGCCTTAACGGATTTAAAATCTTTCCACCCCGACTTGTAATACAAGTACAGTGGATTCGCATTCGCAGCTTGGGCACAAACAAGCCGAGGAATTCTATCAACAAGTCCTAACTCTTTACACATATGAAAACCTTTGTAAAAAGCATAAATATTTCCTAAATTCCCACCCGGAACTATCACCCAATCTGGAACTTCCCAATCAAACTGCTGCAATATCTCAATTGCTGCAGTCTTTTGCCCCTCTAATCTCAGACTATTCAAAGAATTAGCTAAGTAAATGGGCAATTCAGCTGTAACCTCTCTAATCAACTGCATGCAGCCATCGAAATCAGTATCAAGACTCAAAACAAACGCACCATTTGCTATAGGTTGCACCAGTTGCGCAATGGAAATCTTATTAGCAGGCAAAAATACAATTGAAGGAATACCAGCCGCCGCACAGTATGCCGACAAAGCTGCAGACGTATCGCCCGTGGAAGCACAGCCAACTCCGACCACCGGTTTGTTCATCTTCTTCAACCTATTCACCTGACTCACCAAAACAGTCATACCCAAATCCTTAAAACTCCCCGTATGACTAATCCCACAATGTTTCACCCACAAATCCTTCATTCCCAGATACTCTTTCCCGTACCTTTCGGCCCAGAACAGATTCGAGTTCCCTTCAAACGCGCTGACGATATCATCACTGTCAATCTCCGGCAAAACCCATTCTTTCTTTGACCAAACCCCGGATCCATAAGGCCACGTCGTCTTCCCGACCCTAGAATCAAACAGCGCCCGCCAGTACGCTCCGTCGTAGTGTTTGAGTGCTTCCATGTCGTGCTGCACGTCTAAAAGCCCACCGGACTGAGACCTGTACACGATCTCGTCGAGAGAATACGACTCGTCGGACGACACAACCCCCGCGTTGAAGGGCACGTACTTTGCGGAGAACTTGTGGGTGTGGATCACATTGTGGCGACGTGCCTCGTCCCTGATGTTGATCCCGCCTTTTGTATTTGCACTGGCGTTTTCCGCAGAAGCTGCTTTGACGACGAAGCACCTGTTTTGCTTGGTTGGAAACGGGGTTTTTGCGGATTTCGAATAAATATGGAGGTGGGGTTGTTGGAAAAGGGAAGAAGAGGCGGCCATTGATGACAGAAATGGAAGCTCTGTTTAGGTTTGCGAGTGGGAGAGAGAGAACGAGAGGAAGTTTGTGAGTTCAAAGTGTACTTCTCAGATTCGCTGACCAATCTGAGTTCTTTGCTTCTTTAAATAATTGGAGTACTAACATACGGGTCACTTAGATTTATGTATTTACAAATAATAATATAATTTATTATTCATATCAAAGAAACCCCCCCACCTTTGGAGATTTTTATTATTTCAAATTTTCGCTAAGCTTCCAGTTTCGCATTTTGATCAAAAGTCAATTGATTTTGAATGTTGACACTTTATTCATTAACAATTAAAAATTACTTACGATTAAAATTTTATTTTAAAGTAATTTTTATATAAAAAAGATTTACTTTAATATAGAGATAAATTTATTCGTATGAATATAAGGAAAAAATTGAATGATTTATCTTGGTTTAAGCAAGAAGATGATCATCACAAATTTAAATGTTGATTTCTCATAATATTAAATATGTAACTTATTTATGAAAGTTATTTAAGTAATTTTGATAAAATTAAAAACTTATTTGATATAAATAAAATAACTACAGTTTATTTATAAAATATTAAAAAAAAGGTATTTAAATGTTATTTTTTCATTTGAGTCCATTTTTAGTAAGGGGAGGGATGGCTTGAAATAAATTTTTTTTTTAAATAGACTTTTTACCTTTAAAGTAATTTTTAATAAAAATTTATTAACTATTTAGTTGTTATAAATAACTTTTAAAAAAATTGAGTATTATTTTAATAAATAAATTTTTGATATTTTACTTTTAAAAAAGAATATAATTTTTTAAATAAAATAAGAGTATTTAAATAATTGTACTTTTTTAAAAAGTTAAAGAAATTATATTGTCAAAATCTTACATTTTGAGTTTCTCCCAGTCGAAGAAAAATACTTTTCTAATTCTCAAAAGTCATCTTTCGGTACCGACCAAATACCATCTAAAAGTTTTTAAAAATATTCTTATCATTAAAAAAACTTTTTAGGCTAATAAAAAAATCAAATTAAATGAATATCCAGAAGAATATATATATACATGGACAAGTATAATTGGATTAAAATTTAACTTAAGATTACATATTATAAATTTAAGGAATTAATACATACCTTTCCTAAACTTTGAGAAACCCATGTATAGATAAAAAAGTTGAAATAAGCCTCATATATTTCCCCTCGTTGACTAACCTTACTAATATTATCTAACACTTAAAACTTTATGAAATAAAAAATTATTTAAACTTTAGTTTGAAAAAAAATTAGAGATTTAATAAATGAGAATTTTTGTTTGAATTTAATTAATAAAAAATATAATTTGAGTTTAATAAATAAAAAATTTTGTTTAAAAAACATACACTTTTGTCAATATTTTGATAACCGTTATTTTTGTAAGGGATTTCAACATTCAAATCATAGAAATAAATATATATATATATATAAATTAATTTTTAAAAAATTTATGAGAAAAGAGAGGTATATTTTACTAAATTTTCATAAAATTAATAATAAAATAATAATTAAAATTAGTCAACTAACAATTTAATAAAGATATGTATAAATTTTTTAATTGTTTTTATTTATGTGTGGGTTTCATTTTAAAAAAGGTACGTGTTAATTTTTTTTATAATTTATAATAATGAAATTTTTTTTAAAAATTAATAATAATGGAAAATTAAAGAAAGGGTTCATAAATATTGCAAAAATAACAATATTAGTCATTTAAAAAAAAACTATTGGAGTAAATTATATTCTTTGTTACTTGCTTGTTAGGGACCTATGTGTTAAAATAATCAAAGTAATCCCTCATTTAAGATTTAGCTAAAATAAGGGGCTTACGTGTTGTTGTCCAATGAAATGATATATTGGATCATTTATTATTCGTATCCTCTTGATTTAGATTATTTTTGTATAATTAGGGCTTTGGTATCTGCCAAATACTATATATTCCATGGATTCTTTGGTAATACATTTATATAATAGTAAAGTTATTGAAAAGTTATATTATAATCTGTAACATGAAAAGTTATAGCAAAAGTTTGGACTAAAAGGTATCCAGCAAGATAGATAGATAGATAGACAGATAAGATTATATTGAAACATTTGGATTCTATACATGTTTATAAAATAAAATGACTAATTTAACATTGAATTTAGACGGTCTTCAAATTTAGAGGAGTTTAATTTATATTCACATAATATCTAAAAATAAAAGATAAATTATGAGGCCAATAAATTTATACACGAAATGTAATTTCATGCAGTGAGTTGCATTATAAGAAAGCAAATTAAATTATAAAAAAAATATGATTAATTCATCTATTTGACACGTTTAATTCTACTCTATTGTGACGCTTCAAGCAAATTAATGCATTCTAACCATGTGGGTGTTTCTATAGAATTTTTCACACCTGTATCATATTCTTAGAAATCTTTGGATAGTAGCTCATTCTTTTATGAAGATAGTTTCTCTGAATAATTTCTTACACACTGTTATATTTTAGGAATCTTTCGATAAAAGTTTATTCTTTTAGGAATACAGTATCTTTAAATACTGTGTGCTATAACTATAAATTATCTTTTTAGTAAAAATTATTCTTTCTTAAAATTAGTCTCTCTGAATATTAAGTATATTACACCTACATGTTATCTTTCTAATAAAAATTCTAATAGATCTTCTAGTTAAATATGGTAGATATGTAATATTAAAAAAATAAAAATATTTTTTTAGTAAAAATTTTAATAAATTTATAATTAAATACTAATAAATTTGTAATATTAAAAAAAATTGATTGGATGATTTTGATTTTATTAAAAATATTTAATTTTAATTCTTAATAAAATATCAAATGAAGTGACCGATTAAGAGTATATAATAATTACCGTATACCAAAAAAGCATATTAACAGTATTATCCACATGTTATAATGTGACCCAAGAACAAGAACAAAATATAAAAGCCTACAAATATAAATAGTTGTGTGTTTTTAAAACTTTTTTACATTTAAAAAAACATAAACCCGAGGGATGATTTGGTCATTCTAAAAATTTCAATTAAATTTAGCAATAAACAGACGCAGGCTGCCCAGCACGTGAGAGATGGCATAATGATGATGTGGTCCAATGGTAAAATTTCCATTTATTTTAAGCCCTTAATAAATAATATTAAAAAATTGTTTCATTAAAATTACAATTTTTACAAAGCCAGCAAAGATGGGCGGATTTCCCTTTGTCCTGTCGCACACGGTTGTAATTTGCAACTTTACAATTCCATAATTAACCTCCATAAAAAGCTATAATTACATTCCTGGCGATTCAAATATGCCAATTATATTTATCATCATTTATCGTTCAAAATAAACATGCATATAATTTATTTATTTATTTTTAAACATTAGATAATTTTAAATCAATTTGCTCTTCAATTTTAATGATTGAACTTGAATCACATTTCAGGTTACCATAAAATTCTTTATCAGTTCAAATTAATAAACATCCTCAAATATAAATATAATAAAAATTTGGATGAACAAAAATATAAATGAATAGCTTATTAAATAAAATAGTTTCATCACATTATTTTATAATTATTCAATAGCGAAATCTCTTTATTAATAAATATGCATTTATCATTAAATATTTTACATATACATAACATACACATGATATATTTTTTGACCATCTAATTGTACAAGAATCTAATAGAATAGTCTCATTTATATATTTAGTTAAAATTAATTTTTATTTTAAAATTTTAGTAAAATTTATTAATTTCTTTTATTATTGTGCGAAAATTCTATTATTTTCATAATCATCTTAAATATATGTAAATTTTTTATATTTTTGTTTGTTTGTTTATAATTAACCAAATTATAAGAAAGACGAATTTAAAAATATTTTAAAACAATATTCAAATCAACTCTTAACTCTAATTTTGCCTCCAAAATCAATAATTTGATTTTCCCACCAACAAAATTCAATTTCATTAAAAAAAAATTCCCTTTAAATCCAAAATGCAAGAAGGGTGGTTTGGTAATTGTACATAATATTATGTGATAATTACTCTTTTTCTTTATTAGTCAATAATAATTAATTAAATTACGTTTCTTCATTCCTTCAATATCTTGCGAGTGTTTTCCTCTGTCATATTTGAAGAAGAGGGAGAAAGTAGAGAGAGAAACTCTTTAGCTTCTGCTTTTGGTCCTCCTGTTGGGTGGGACCCATCTTTGCCATCCTCAGACGTACAGACAACAAATAGCTTGAGGTTGTAGAGAGAAAGACACAAGGAGCTCAATTTTTTTTGAAAACATAGAGAAACACAGAAAACAAGGACGGGAAACAGCTGTGGAGGGAAATAGAGGGTGAAAAGTGAAAAAAACTCAAAACTTGAGGAAGATAAACGACGATGAAAAACGTAAAAGAAAAAACTTTTCGAGAGAGATAGTGCAAAGTTGAAAAGGGAGGGAAGAATTTGAAAGCTGTTTGCTGATTTGGGAATCTGGGGGTGTATTTGGATGAGTTAAAGAAGATTATCAAGATCTTCTTTGGTGACATCGAATGGTAATTTTTTGGAAACTAAGCTTAAAGAAATGTTTTCAGCTGTTTTTGAATGTGTTTATTATGTGTGCATGTAGTTTCTGTTGATGGTCATGTTGCCGAGTTTTCGTTTTCTTAAATTTATTTATACAGTTTTGTGGCTGTAAACTTCTGGGTTGCGGCTTGAATAGCTACTGCTGGTTTTTGTTGAAAGTTTGAATTTTGGGTTGTTTTTCGGGGTGTGTGAGATTTTAGGAACTAGGTTTGTTCTGCTAGTTTGTTTTGTTGTTCAAATTTGCCAGTTTGTTGCTAAAGTTGTAAGTGGCTGGAATTGGAATGAAACGAAGTAGAGAAAAAAAAAAGATTGAAAATGAAGATTATTTGTGTGTAGCTGTTGCTTTTTGGTACACGAGGCATGTTGGGTGGCTTGTTGCATTTTTGAATAACTGATGTCAATTTGGTTGAATATGTTTGATGCAATATTCAGCTTTGGCGGGTGAATATACTAGCAGTGTAAGGATTTAGTTTCCTTGTTGGAACTTGGAAATGGCGGCATGCCCTCTGATTGGTTTCATATGAAAATTAGGTTTTGGGGTTTGTATTAGGGAAGAAAGTTAATATTGCAAATGATTGCTCTTTTATAATTTTAGTGCACGTGGAATGTATGCGCTGATTACTTTAGAAATTGTAGCACGCAATGTGGTTAGTTGTGAACTTTTGTATTTTAGTACTCATTTCTGGTCTTATAAATCTCATATTTGTTTTATTTGAAGTTTGATAATTATGTTTTCATTCCATATTATGTCCGCAGGCGGCTCCAGATAACATAATTGTAGGTTCCCATGTATGGGTTGAAGATCCTGTTTTGGCATGGATTGATGGGGAAGTTACGGGGATAAATGGTCAGGACGTTCATGCTAATTGCTCAAATGGAAAGACGGTAAGTGCTCTGCATTAATTATGAATCAATTATCTTTGTACTCGAAATTAATTACAGCTGTTAGATTTTGTTGACCAAGTAAAGAAACAATAGCTAAGGATATAAGAAGCAGTTTTGCTTTCTGTATGGAGGAGTTGATTTTAGCTCTTATGCCACTTATCATTAACATGTAGTAGGATTGTATGGAAAATTCTGGTAGTCGTATCATTCTATTATACTGCATTAATCTAGAATAATGATTGGAGTTGTTTGTTTCTAGTAACATTAGCATGTAGTTGTATTCTTTATTGCTAAGAAAATGGCTTTTGTGCAGATTGTCACGAATATATCCAAGGTGTTCCCAGAGGACACTGAAGCTCCACCTGCTGGTGTTGATGATATGACAAAGCTTTCGTATTTGCACGAACCCGGGGTTCTACAGAACTTGAGAACTAGATATGAACTTAACGAAATCTATGTGAGTCATTTTCCTTTTACATGTCTATTTTATGTCCTGCTTTCACATATTCATACGGTGCTCACAATCACATACTACCTTCTTAGACATACACAGGCAATATCCTGATCGCAGTCAATCCATTTCAAAGATTGCCTCATTTGTATGACACACATATGATGGAACAATACAAAGGAGCTGCGTTTGGGGAGCTTAGCCCTCATGTTTTTGCAGTTGGTGATGCTGCATACAGGTGATTTAAGATCCATGTCTTGGATGTTACAATTTATCACTCATAGACAAACTCAGATTTATTAAATTATATTGAGTGGTCTTGTTACTGATGGACAATGGTGTAAGAAAATAGGGCAATGATTAATGAAGGAAAAAGCAACTCTATTCTGGTGAGTGGAGAAAGTGGAGCTGGTAAAACTGAGACTACAAAGATGCTCATGAGATATCTTGCATACTTGGGTGGACGATCTGGAGTAGAAGGAAGAACAGTAGAACAACAAGTTTTGGAGGTTTAATGAGTATATTATTGCGTGTATTGAATTTCTATAACTTGAAAGTTCCATTTGTAGCTTAAGAATGCCATGTAATTATTTGAGAAAAACAGTAATCAGGTACATATTGATGTCCTTTTTGTTGTTGGATAGTACAGTCCAACCCAGTTCTTGAAGCATTTGGCAATGCTAAAACTGTGAGGAACAACAACTCAAGGTAAGCATTAGTTAGTATAACTTCAATGATTGCTCAATCATGCACGTTTTTGTTCATCTCTTGGTTTACAAGTTTCTTATTAATCTGTCTGTATCTTTTTAATGGCGCCACACCATAGTCGTTTTGGTAAATTCGTTGAAATCCAATTTGACAAGAATGGGAGAATATCAGGGGCAGCTATTAGAACTTATCTTCTTGAAAGGTCCCGTGTTTGCCAAATTTCCAATCCAGAGAGAAATTACCATTGCTTTTACCATCTTTGTGCAGCGCCTCCTGAGGTTTATTGCAATTTTACACTCATTGGTTTCTGTTACATTGTTAGTGGCTATTTATTTATGTTAACATAATTTTTTAAAAAAATTCTTCAAATATTTGCAGGATATTGCTAAATACAAATTGGGTAGCCCAAAATCATTCCGTTATTTAAATCAATCAAATTGTTATGAACTGGATGATGTAAATGATGCTCACGAGTATCTTGCTACCAGAAGGGCTATGGATATAGTTGGAATCAGTGACCAAGAACAGGTATCTCTTTGTTTAGTTTCGAGACTGTATATTTCAGAACTCAAGTAAATTTCTGATCTTATATCGTCTTTTGCAGGAGGCAATTTTCAGGGTTGTAGCTGCGATTCTTCATCTTGGTAATATCGATTTTGCGAAGGGGAAGGAGATAGATTCATCAGTCATTAAAGATGAAAAATCTCGATTCCATCTCAATATGACTGCAGAACTTCTTAGGTTTCTCCCTTTTGGTTGTTTGGATACAGACCTTGATAACTATAACCATTTTTTGTTTACTAATCAAGTCATGTACAGGTGTGATGCCCAGAGCTTAGAAGATGCTCTAATTAAACGTGTGATGGTTACACCAGAAGAAGTTATCACAAGAACTCTTGACCCTGTTAATGCAGTTGCCAGTCGGGATGCTTTAGCCAAGACAATATATTCTCGCTTATTTGACTGGTAAAGAGCACATTAAACCAACTTCTGTTCCCTTTTCTCTCCTATACTTAGATCACGCAAATTCCATTCTAGTCCCATTTGATTGAGTATCTTGATCATTGTAGTTTAGTTAGATTTCTTGAAAAGTACTTTCATAGATTGTGTGCACTAGATTATCATGTTGTTTATATTGTTCTGTTCCATGCAGGCTCGTGGAGAAGATTAACATTTCAATTGGACAGGATCCAAGTTCCAAGTCAATCATCGGAGTTCTTGATATTTATGGTTTTGAAAGTTTTAAGTGCAATAGGTAAGTCAAAAGCCAAAAAGAGCAAAAAAGAAGTTGAGCAAGCAAATTAAAGCATGACTGATTGGTTCTCTGCTTACCTATGTTCACAATTAACAGTTTTGAGCAATTCTGCATCAATTTCACAAATGAAAAATTGCAACAACATTTCAATCAGGTGAGTTCTTTTTTAATTTCTTCTTTTCTAGTGGATGTGGCTTGTTATCTTTGAGTGGATAAGACCGATTTTCGTAATTGTTTGTTTGCAGCATGTGTTCAAAATGGAGCAAGAAGAGTATAGTAGAGAAGAGATAAATTGGAGTTACATAGAGTTTATTGACAACCAAGATGTGTTGGATCTAATTGAAAAGGTTTCAAGGACTTTAGATACTTGGAGTTTTAAACTTATGTTGTCGTCTCGTAAGCAAATAGATATCTAAGTCATTATCAAATGAAATCTCATGTAACAAATGTGCTAATTAATTTTTGACAGAAACCTGGAGGAATAATTGCACTCTTAGATGAAGCCTGGTACGCGTTTTGGTTAACTTTGATTATTGAAGTTTCAAGAATTGATTAATTTAAGATTTTGGTTAATTTTCTCGTTTTTGTGGATGATATTCCTTTTCTAAGACTGGTAAAATACTTTTCCTTGTTGTTTGATGCAGCATGTTTCCCAAGTCTACACATGAAACATTTGCACAGAAGTTGTACCAAACTTTCAAAAATAATAAACGTTTTATCAAACCAAAGCTTTCCCGTACTGATTTTACTATATCACACTATGCTGGGGAGGTATAGTTATCATGTCTTTGTTAAATAAGCTTCTTTTCTCAGTTTGATTGGGGAAAGTGCATTGTATTTTCCTTAGATTCTGAAATCACTCCATAATCTGTAAGGTGACTTATCAAGCCAATCACTTTCTGGATAAAAACAAAGATTATGTGGTGGCTGAACACCAAGCTTTGTTGACTGCTGCAAAGTGTCCCTTTGTGGTGGGTCTATTTCCTCCGCTTCCAGAAGAATCATCAAAATCATCCAAATTTTCTTCAATTGGATCTCGCTTTAAGGTAATGAGCATTTATTTTCCTTCTCAAATACCTTTTAAATTGAGCAACTTATTTTTCCTCTCATCTCGCTTTAAGATGAGAGGCGTGCTTATATATTACTCATGGCATGTTTCTTTGATTTCTCCTCATTGGTTGTCAATTATCCGATTGATTCTTATCAATTTACTTACAAGCACCTGTTTCGAGAAATAATTTGGGGAATCACTTTGTCTAAATTGCAGCTGCAACTTCAATCTCTAATGGAGACCTTGAGTGCAACAGAACCTCACTACATCAGATGTGTGAAGCCAAATAATGTTTTGAAGCCTGCTATTTTTGAGAATCTCAATGTCCTCCAGCAATTACGTTGTGGTGTGAGTTCATGTGCTCGATAATAATCTATCAACTCTCCTATGAAGACTAGATTGCTCAAATTTTATTATTTACTCTATTCTTTTGATCCAACTAACTTGTTTTCTTACACATTTAGGGTGTCCTTGAAGCAATTCGTATCAGCTGTGCTGGTTACCCCACACGGCGTACTTTCTATGAATTTGTTAATCGTTTTGGTCTACTTGCTCCGGAAGTTTTGGAAGGAAAGTAAGTCCATAATGGCTGCAGATTTTTTCATGATGATGGAGATTAAAGAGATTGTATGAGGCCCATTGGTAAAATTGTTTGATATCAAATAGAAATCCAATTCACTTTTCCCTCTTTTTTACAGCTACGACGATAAGGTTGCCTGTCAGATGATCCTTGATAAGAAGGGATTGAAAGGATACCAGGTGATTGGGCCTTTTCTTTCAAGTTTAGTTAATTGTAGATCCTTTTTTTGACTTTCTAGATATGTTTCTTTGCATACTTAGAAATATCTCTTCCTTTGCTTTTGTGGTATATAACAAAAGATTGTCTTTGATGCATGTATGTGTTGCAGATAGGTAAGACAAAAGTTTTCCTCAGAGCAGGACAGATGGCTGAGTTAGATGCTAGGCGAGCAGAGTTGCTTGGAAATGCTGCGAGAGCCATTCAACGTCAAACGCGTACTTATATTGCTCGCAGAGAGTTCATTGCATTACGAAATGCAGCTATTACGTTGCAGTCTTATCTGCGAGGTATATCCTTTTGGATTCTGTTAAATTTGCCTGCCTTAATTTATTGTTGGGTTCCAATTTCAACCTATTATTGTTAGATATGTGCTGTATCAATGACAAATGAATTGTTATTACCTAAATGAGCTGAAACTGCATGAATCTTATTTGTGTAGTTTCGTAAAAGTTCCTTAAAAGGAGATTTGACTCAACTAATAGAAACTTCCCCCTTGGACTATGGGTTTACTTTTGACTGATTGTTCTTTCCTTCCAAATTAGCAATTAATGCCTGCATCAACTTTGTTGGTGATATGAGAAGTTCATTGGTCAATTATGGTGGTAACAGAGAAATTCTGATACTTTTAATGTTTATGTTCTGCTCGTGGTTTTGTGAGACAATAAGTTCCATCTTCGCATGTCACATTTAGAAAAACGTGTTTGATGTAAAATAAGATACAGACGATATCCAGCTGTTCCAGATCTCCACTAGATTCTATATTAGCTCATCTGCTTGGAAGTTTAATGTGCTACTGTTCTGTCTTTTGCAGGTGAAATGGCCCGCAAACTGTATGAACAGTTGAGACGGGAAGCTGGCGCTCTGAAAATCCAGAAGAATTTCCGGGCATATATAGCCCGAACATCCTATTTAACAGTTCGATCATCTGCCATATTGTTGCAGACTGGCTTAAGAGCAATGGTTGCACGTGATGAATTCAGGTTAAGGAAGCAGACTAAAGCTGCTACCATCATCCAGGTAACATCACCTATCTGTAACTCAACGTTTATTTATGTTATAGTGTATTAGCTGGGTGTATGCAACTGTTCTTACAAGACTGAATTTTATAATAAACATTTCTGATGCTCATATATTTTTATCTACCTGTCATTTGCAGGCTCAATGGCGTTGCCACCAGGCGTATTCTTATTATAAGAAACTTCAGAGAGCAATTATTGTTTCTCAGTGTGGCTGGAGATGTAGAGTTGCAAGAAGAGAGCTCAGAAAGCTTAAAATGGTTGGATTTCAATGCTTATTTGTTATTCAGTATTTGTCACAACTTATTGGTTTGGAACTTATTTGTGTGTGAGAATAAGAGTAAATGCTCACTATGCATTTATATTTATTTAGGCGGCAAGAGAGACAGGAGCTCTTAAGGAAGCAAAAGATAAGCTTGAAAAGCGTGTGGAGGAACTTACATGGCGTTTGCAAATTGAAAAGCGGTTACGGGTAGGATAATTGTATCTTAGTCTCCTAAAGATTATATTCTTTCCATGATGCTCATTGGTCTTAATCGTAATTTCCATTTTTTTTCCCTGAAATTCAAGATTGATCTTGAGGAGGCAAAAGCCCAAGAAGTTGCCAAGCTGCAGGAAGCATTGCAT
Organism: Melia azedarach; assembly: GCA_028052125.1. Taxonomy (NCBI): domain Eukaryota; kingdom Viridiplantae; phylum Streptophyta; class Magnoliopsida; order Sapindales; family Meliaceae; genus Melia; species Melia azedarach. The sequence continues at coordinate 737,376 of CM051398.1, read as the reverse complement.
GCAATGCAATCGCAAGTAGAAGAAGCTAAATCTATGGTTATCAAAGAACGAGAGGCAGCTCAGAAAGCAATTAAAGAAACTCCTCCAGTCATTAAAGAAACCCCTGTTATTGTTCAAGATACAGAAAAGATTAATTCATTGACAGCTGAAGTTGAAAAATTGAAGGTAAGCGTGTTAAGTTTCAGGATGATGATCAAACTGTAATTTGATACTGCATTAATCCTCTATTGTTAAGACTACATCTAATGAGCATCTTTTATGGTACAGGCTTTGCTGCAATCACAAACGCAAACTGCAGAAGAGGAAAAGCAAGCTCGTGCATTTTCTGAGACCAAAAATGGGGAATTGACCAGGAAGCTGGAAGATTCAGAGAAGAAAGCTGATGAACTTCAGGATTCTGTACAGAGGTTTGTAACAGATATTCCTGGTAAAAGCATATGAAAAATATTTCATGTCCTTCAGCTAATATCACATTACATTTACTGTAGTCCCTGTCTCAATTGTCTTCATGTGCCATTACTGTCAATCTCTTCTAGGTGGGGCTGGTTTGACAAAGTTACATTTAAACTCTCTGCCAGTGATTATATTTTAGCTGTCTGAGAGCAAATTTGTATTTTTCATGGTTACTTTTGTTTACATGCTTCATGATCATGCTGTTCTGAATTAGTTTGATAGTAGTTTGCATATTTGCTAATGCCAATACTGATTCTTTTCCCCAGCATTGGGCAGAATGGGCCAAATAGCAAACTGTGTTTGACTATTTTCTTTTTCTGTGAGGCAGACTTGCAGAGAAGGTTTCGAATTTGGAATCAGAGAATCAGGTACTCCGTCAACAAGCACTTGCCATATCACCAACTGGTAGAGCTTTAGCTGCTCGGTCAAAAACAACAATTATTCAGGTATAGATTGCATTTTCTGCTATTCATTGAATTTACACACTAATGTTCATGAAAACAAATGTTAAAGTTTCTTTTTGAATTGCAGAGGACTCCGGAGAATGGAAATATTCTAAATGGAGAAATGATGAAAGTGCCAGTAAGAGATAACTGTTGCTGCTAGCCTGCTTAGAGTATGCTATATTCCAATCTGATAAAATACTGAAACTCTCTTCCAACTTTTTCTGGATGATTAGGATTCTGTACGCACTCCGCCCAGTCTACGGGAAGTGGAAACTGAGGACAAGCCCCAAAAATCTCTTAATGAGAAGCAGCAGGTATGTAGTATATCTTTCTCTAGTACCTTCCTCCAAGGCATTCCCCCCTTCCCCCCTTCTGGTTTTAAATCCAAATCTTCTTTCCTGGTGCAGGAGAACCAAGACCTTCTAATTAAATGTATTTCACAAGATCTCGGATTCGCTGTGGGCAAGCCTGTTGCTGCGTGTTTAATATACAAATGCCTCCTTCATTGGAGGTCATTTGAGGTTGAAAGAACCAGCATTTTTGACCGTATTATTCAAACAATAAGTGCATCAATAGAGGTAACTCTAAATAATTATGGTGATTCTCAGACATATATGTATTTGACATTCAACCCATATTAAGCCCAGTAAAATGAATTCTGTTTTTGAAATTAATATATTCCTTGGAAGGCAGTGAATGAAGTAGATAATTAGTTAATGTTCTTTACAATATTTTGTAAGTTGTCTATTGATGTTTTAAGTTATTGCCTACTGAAGGTTCAGGACAACAATGACAAATTGTCCTATTGGTTATCAAATTCATCCACACTGCTGTTGCTACTTCAACGTACACTGAAAGCAAGTGGAGCAGCAAGCTTAACTCCACAACGACGGAGATCAACGACAGCTTCTCTGCTTGGAAGAATGTCTCAAGTAGGAATTTATTTCTTCCTCATTTAAATTTCTATGCTAATGCATGTCATTTATCTTGGCACTTCATTTTATTTCTCATTAAAATTTTAGGGTCTTCGAGCTTCTCCACAAAGTGCTGGGTTCTCATTTCTTAATAGTCGGGTGCTTGGTGGATTGGATGACTTGCGACAAGTTGAAGCGAAGTATCCAGCTCTGCTTTTTAAACAGCAACTCACGGCCTTCCTTGAGAAGATATATGGAATGGTTAGAGACAATTTGAAAAAAGAAATTGCCCCATTGCTTGGATTGTGTATTCAGGTAACTGATACACTGTTGTACTTTATTGTTGATTAGAATTTAATTCTTTATGTTGCTTGAAGAGAAACTTTTCCCATCGTTTCAATTGTGTGTGCATGCCTTTCCTCTACTTGGGTAACCAATTTATGCCCGCTCTATATTGATGGCCCATACTCCCGATGCAGGCACCTCGAACTTCCCGGGCTAGTTTAGTGAAGGGGCGTTCTCAAGCCAATGCCGTAGGTCAGCAAGCTCTGATTGCTCATTGGCAAAGCATAGTGAAAAGCTTAAATAATTATTTGAAGACGATGAGAGCCAACTATGTGAGTATAAGTGTTAAAGCAGCAGCCAAAAGTGCTTTTCTTTCCTCTTTTCTTTTCCTCATCATTTAGCATCACTATCTTCTCCATGTGATTGCACAGGTTCCTCCATTCCTAATCCGGAAGGTTTTCACACAGATATTCTCATTTATCAATGTTCAATTGTTTAATAGGTAAAATTCATGGCAACTCCAATTTCTCAGTCATATTTGCTCAGATACGATGATTAAAAAAATTGAATAATTGAAATTTTGATCTGCAGTCTTCTTTTGCGACGTGAATGTTGCTCATTCAGCAATGGGGAGTTTGTAAAAGCCGGGCTGGCTGAACTGGAACAGTGGTGCCATGATTCAACCGAGGAGGTAATGTCAGTTTATATTTTGCAATCTTTCTTTGTTTCTGAGGATCTGAAACTGATATCTGTTGTACATTCAGTTTGCAGGCTCAGCCTGGGATGAACTGAAGCATATAAGACAAGCGGTTGGATTTCTGGTCAGTTCAATTTATCTTGCTTTTTGCTTCTATGCTGTTATTATTTTGCCTGATACTTCATATGAACCTTTGTGACTCACTCCAAATTTTCCTACAAATCAGGTCATTCATCAGAAGCCGAAGAAGACCTTGAAAGAAATAACAAATGATCTTTGTCCGGTGAGTAACTTCTCTCATTGAAAATCTCATTTCCCTACTCCAACATCCTGCCCCACAAACCTCTCTTTTCTCCGTGTGCTTTTTGTCTGAGCTCCCACAATTATTCTCGTTTCAGGTGCTTAGCATACAACAATTATACAGGATCAGTACAATGTATTGGGATGACAAATATGGTACGCACAGCGTATCTTCAGATGTAAGTTGTAAATTACTGATTATGAGTTGTACAATTTTCATTTCCTTTCTTTTTCAATAGCAGATTTGTCCCATTTTCATAAAAAATCTTCTCTAATTGCAGGTAATCTCGAGTATGAGAGTCATGATGACCGAGGACTCAAACAACGCTGTCAGCAGTTCATTTTTATTGGATGACGACTCGAGGTAACAGTTCCTCGACAACTACATACATTTGCCAATTGTTAATTTCATGTGTTTCTATAACTCTAAACTAAGAATGTGCCATTTGCCCCTCAAAATGCAGCATCCCATTCACAGTGGACGATATTTCCAAGTCAATACAACAAATAGAAATTGCTGATATCGATCCTCCACCCTTGATTCGTGAAAACTCAGGCTTTACATTCTTACTACAACGCTCAGAATGATGGTGGGCAACTGTATTACCTGGCAAGCGCACTCTTTTCAACTTCCTGTTGCTGATTTTTTGCAACCTCCAAGTTGAAGTGCTGCAAAACCACCTGTGCATACATATAGCTTTCAACAGTTCAATTTGTAATTATAATAGTTTACTTTGAATCAAAATATCTATTGGGTTAATTCTTTTTCATATTTCTTTTGTAATTTTTTTCTTGGAATATCTTTCATTGCTGTTTTTGCTGCCAGCTTTTTGTGCTTCTAGTTGTGTTTTGGGCTATTCCAATGTAATTTGTGACAGTGGCCACATTTTAGAGGCCTAAAAATGCAAATCGCATCAAAGTTTGTATAATATGATGGGAACAGGTTTATAATTTAGTCTTTTTTTGGTGCTATTTTCCTCACTCTTATATTTGCTCAAATGTTGATGAGCTTACATTAACTCCGTGAGTATTTTGTATGGTAACTCTGTGAATCTAATCCTAAAGGGTATAAGAAGATGAAAATCCTTTTGAAATATATGATGTTAATGTTATTAATAACAAAAGGTTAATGAACAGGTCTTAGGTGAGGCTGATTCTGTCATGTGATATGTCCTTATTTAATCATACAATATTATATATATATGTATATATATATATATTTAAAATGTATTTGTGATGATTTTAAATTTACTAATAAATAGAATATTAGTGTATTTTTTTCTGTAATTAAATGATAGTGGATCATTTAGGGTAATCGGTCACATTTAAAACTTTTTTTAGTTATTAAGATAGTTTCTAATTTTTTTTTAAAATTTATCATGAGTATAGTATTTGTCTCGACTATACAAATAATGAAAGAATTTAAATGTACAAATTTAAGATAAAGTGACGCTAGACTATACAAATAACAAGAACAAATTATTGGAACAATTTTAATAATGACCTTTATGATTTATTTTCAAAATGTCAAGGACTGTAATGACAATTTTCCTACAAGATGTACGCAATTTAAAATAAAAGAAACATATAGGGACTTAACGAAAATATCCCTCTAATGAGAAACATAAAGGCTAGCCGCCGACTCGCGCCAACAGCGGAGTCTGAAAAAAAAGGACGTATAAAATATGATTAACTGAACCTCTGCAAAAACCCTAAACCCTTTGCTGAGTAAGGAGAAGGGAAGAGACGGGAAAGACAAAGGAAAACTCCCAAGAAACTAAGAATCAATACATCTTAAACCAAAAGTTGGTCAGTTTTCAGTTCACTTTTAAGCCTCCGCTTGTATCCCGGGAAAATTAAATTTACGGGAAAGTTTACCCCTTTTGGCTGACTTCCTCTTCCTAAGCTTACATTCTTTCTGGGAATTCTTTTTTCTGTACAAGGGTGTGTTTTATTCAAAAGAACATGGAAATTTTGTTGAGAAGTTTTTTCTATCCTGTATCCATTTGAGGAAACTTGTTTCCTTCTGGCTAATTTTTACTATTTCTGACGTTTTTTGCGTTTTTCCGCGTAATAAACAGCTGCATAAAATGTTTTGTTGGATTTTTCTTTGAAGGGAAACTTGTTCTGGAAGAATTGGATTTTTTCTCGTTGATGAGGTTCTATGATAGATGTTAGCTTGTTAGTTTTGTTGGGTGTCTATGAGAATTGAAGTTGATTTGAATATTCTTGACATTTTATCTGCAATTGATTAACTGTTATTTGGTGATGTGCAGGTTTAACCCGATAAAAGAGACTTGCATTTGGATCGTATATGAGTGTTGTTAGCATCATTAACTTAACACAATTTTTTTTTTGTTTTAATTATAGGTTTGTAAATACATATACTTTAGAGTTACAAAATGGCAATTGATGGGAGTTTCAGTCTTGAATCTGCGCTTGAGAGGTTTCTTGCCCTCTTCCCTAAGCTTGGAGGTCTACCACATTTTGATTACCTTGCTAAAAAGGTAAGCTGGACGACTTTTCATTTGGTTCTTGAAAATTTGATGGTAAGAAGTTAGCAAAAGAGGAAAGGGAAAGATGAAAAGAAATTCAAAATCTGTATAAAATCAGACTTTCAGTCGAAGGAAGATTTCTGATTCATAGTTCCCAGAAATTTACAAAAAGTAGAAATATGAGGTTTCATGTTTGTATCTTTACGTTTTATTGCTTGGTTTAGAGAAATTATATTGTTTGTGTGAACTACACAAACCGTTGGTTTTTTGTAGTGTTTTATATTGATATTTGCATTTTTGGATTTGGGTTGCAAGGGTAACAAGGTGACAGAAGAGGAAGTGGTGAATTCAGTGGCAGAGATATCTTTGCACCCTCATTATACGATTCCATTGATAGGGTGTTTCCGGCCGATAGCACGGAAGATTGTGGATAAAGCTGTGGCTTTGCTTCGTCTTGTTCCCAATCTAAGGTCAAATTCAGATGAGCAAGTGCAAAAACTAGGATGTCTTGCTGATGCTGAAGTTGTTGATTTCATTCAGTTTCATGTTCAAAGTGGGAGGGGATTGAATCTTCACGAGCTTGCTTGCCTGGCCTTCTGTCCGTGTGCTTGATTTGGCTCCTCTTTTGTTGGGGTAGAAGTTCTGTATGATTTTCTTTGTCATCTTTAATCAATTGCATGTACACGTTAATTGCACAGATTGAGAATAACTCTGAAAGAAGAGAATTCATGTAAATGCATTGATGAAGAACAGGCTGAGAACCTTTTATAAATCATTAGCTGAACCAGACTAATCATATAGATTTGGAGGCATATCATTTCTTAAAACTAATGAAACGAACATGCACTTAAAAATGAGATAAGAGACCTGCCCTCTTTCCAATGCCATTTATTGTTGGTTTTAATGTATGGTTAAAAGAAATATAAATTTAAATTAATGGTTTTCTTACATTATGCTTGCACTTCATGCTGGGTTATTTAATGCAGGTCGGTATTAACTTATTTCAAATTTGCTCCACCTCCTTTTGAACGTTTGATGAAAAGAACAGTCCCGGAGTTGTCTCCAGGGGTATGTGCAGTATTCTTCTGATTACATTTTTATTTATTTATTTTTGTGTGCATACATGCATATCTGTGTGATTTAAATTTAACACAGATTATGTTGGTTGATATGTCTAATGTGGATTGTTCATCTGGCAATGCTTGCTTCGCTTTCTTAATGACAAGAATTATGCTTATAAGTATTTAATTTAGGAACCAAGGGCGTAGTTGGTGGTTCACAGTCTCCTAAGGATTTACCTTCTTAATGTTTCTCACATTTCATTGTAAAGTTGATTGGTCAAGAACATTCTATGACTTTTTTAGAATTTCTTGAGGATTTCTTAGGAGTTTATAGTTTCTCTTTTTGGAACATTAAAAAGTCCTGAAGAGTCATTGATATAAGAAATTGATTTGATGCTTTGTTATGTCAGAGATTTCTATGGAAGGTTGAACATGTAAATTTTTACATTTTCTCCTTGAACTATCATTTAGCTTGATCAGATCTTTTGGAACATGATGATACAGTTTTTGGGATTGATCTTGTGCAAGTTGGAGTTTTATGTATACGGAACTTGATAGGCAGGACACTTTTTTAAGAATACTTTCAGTGTTTTTTTGTTGAGATTCAAGAAGATATTATATCATAATTTAGTAGATTTTCTTCTCAATAGATTTTTAACAATCTTCAACTGGGTCACTTGCTGGATTTTATATTATCTTTTCAGGTTATAAGTCATTATTTGAATGCTGCTAGGACATCTTACCGCCTCCTAGTAATTGAAACCGAGATTCTCTCCAAACTTTGGGATTGGTCCTGTTTCTTGGATCTGGTTCAGAAGTTTGGAAGTTTCAAATTATGCAATGATGCCTTGAAGAATGATATTGCAGATATAAGATGGTGTGGGGTACAGATACTGTCTATCATTTTGAGAATGAGTGATAGAGCAGTTGTGAACTTCGGTATTCAAGCTGAAGAATCTATTTCATGTTTATTGCGGTTCGTTTTGCTCGTTTCTCTATAACAAATGCTTCTTAGCTAACAACTTTGTGAATAATTTATTTTGTGACATCCTACAATTTTCTCTTTGCTTTTTCAATTTTTAGCTGGGAGGAGTTTTGTCGTGATACATCATTAGAGAAGGCTTGCTCATATATTGAGTCATCCGACGAACTTAAGTTGGGATCTAGTATTGGTGACCTCAGTTTCAATCAAGAAAACTGTTTTCAGTCTTTTGGCCTTAATTCACTGGTCTCATCACAGGTTCATGAAATTGAGCCATCAACCAGGCGCCGAAGATTGGAAATATGGTAGGGGTTAACCAAACAACTAGCTATCTTTCATCATGTTGTTTTTAACTATTTATTTATTTGTTACCTTTCCCATTTGTAGTCCACACAGGTCTGAGGGAACATCTCCTTTTATTTATTATTGAGGCCAGCATTTATAGTCATTTTTTTTCCCAAAAATGCAATTTGACATATAGGCCCATTTTGTTATTCAGGGATAATAAATCAGATGGCAAACAATTTGTCTTGACATCTGCACTGAAGAGGAGTTTTGAGGTGGCCTTGTTGGCCGTGAGTCAAAAGTGGCCTGTGCTTCTTTATGGCCCTACTGGCTCTGGAAAATCTGCACTTGTTAGTAAGTTGGCCCAGGAAAGTGGGAACCAAGGTAATTTCAGTTTGTTGGATAGTTATTTTTATATATATAGATATGACTGGTTTTATTTCTATCATAACTCCTTTCACAAAAACCATTGTAATCGGTGAAACACTCTGCTATTCCCATGTAATATTGAGCCAGCATGTACATTGTGGCAAATTATTCCATTCTAAATTCCATACCTTTTATGAGTTCCTGTCTTCGCATCTATATCTAATTTATGTTCGTATGGAAACTGTAGGGCGTTCTTTGATTTAGTTATGATTTTGTATAGTCCTTTATACTGTTGCTCTGGATTTTCTTCTTCAACTATTATCTCTCCTCTTTCTTCTTCATAGTTCTGTCAATTCACATGGACGATCAAATTGATGGCAAGACGTTAATTGGAAGCTACGTCTGTACGGAGCAACCTGGAGAATTTAGATGGCAACCTGGCTCTCTCACGCAGGTCTGATTCGTTTTTAGATAAAGTCTGTAGGTTTTCTTTCTTATTTTTTACCACATTGTTATGCCTTTGAATTTCTTTTTTCACAGGCTATTTTAAATGGGTATTGGGTTGTATTTGAGGATATTGACAAAGCACCATCTGATGTGCAATCCATTTTACTACCTTTATTGGAAGGTTCAAGCTCATTTGCAGCTGGCTATGGGGAGGTATACCCTGTAAACCATTGGAACATGAATACTATTCTGGGACCCTTATCTATAGTTTAATCTTGTAAATTAACTAGTGACTTAATATGAATATGGCATCAGAACTAGTATGGTTCTACTTTTGTTTGTATCCTGTTATTACATCAAATAGGTGAGTTATGTATTTTTGCTGTTATGTTTGTGATTGTGGTTGTTTTTTTCATCCACTGGCCTTGCATATGGAGAGGTGTGTCAGAGCTTAAATATTATTGTTTAATATTGTTGGAGTGCTACGGTCTATTTCTCTTGAAATAATTAGACATGGACTTTGGTTAGATATTGCTACAATTGCTTGTAATTGGGGCCACTATATATTACATCTTTTATGTTTAATAGGATTATGTGTCATGATTGAGTGCATTTCTTGATTGGCTCCCATATTTTCCCTGTGGTAATGTGTGATTCTTTGCACATTGTGTTTTTGTTCCATGGCACTCTGAAAGGTTCTTTTTTCTTGATTTTATACCGTGATGAAATGCATGATTAATTTCTACTGATAAGCACATTCATAACCTGCGCTGCATCTCTGTTATTGCTTTCATAACTTGTCTAAAATCCTGACAACGATATGCTTTATTTGATAGGATTCTCTTTTTGGCAATCAATTCAAATAAAATGCTTGTTGATGTTTACGTGACATTCAATTTTGATAGGGTTGCATCGCTTTTTTTTTTTGGGTTAACTTGATATCTTGTATGAATATTCTTTTCCCTTTCTGGTTCTTTTTTCATCTACTTGAATTGAAGCATATGGGGAATTTGCAGGAAATAAGGGTACCAGAAAGCTTTCGTCTATTTTCCACCATTTCAACATCTAAACTTGATGCATCACACAGTGCAGAAGGTTTGATACGAAATTCGAGATTCACAACTCCTATTCCATTTTTCCATAGCTGGTTGCAAGTGATTTGCAAGTTTTTTCTTTGTTGGTTTTACATAACTGTTATTATATATTTACTATATCCACAAATTAGGAAACGAATTACTAATTCTAGTGTGCAAATCAGACTCTGTCTCAAATCACCTTTTCATTTGGTAGCAGGTGCAAGTTCAATTGGCAATTTGTGGAGGAGGGTTATGATTATGCCACCAAGTAATGATGACTTGCAGAATATAGTGAAATCACGTTATCCAAATTTGGAGCCCCTTGCTGAAAGACTCATAGGTGAGTTTAGTTATATGTTATACGAAGAATAAGCAAAAGCCAAAACAGGTGATAAAGTGTGGTTAAATAAGTATTACTATATATTTTAATGTGTATTGGCAGAAACCTTTGAAAGAGTTAACTCTTACCCTCCGCACCTGGTAGGAGGATTCCAGCCCGGAAATTCTGCTTCCCATGGTTCTTTTGGCAGGTTTTCATTAAGGTATTAATGGCATTTCACTTTTCATGTTGCATATAAGATCAACTGAATTTCACTCACCACATTTTCTTGCACACTGATGGCAGGGATCTCCTGAAATGGTGCAAACGAATTGCTTGTCTTGACTTTAGCTCAAGGATGAATGGTTTGTCAGCTCATGAGTGCCATTACATTTATCAAGAGGTCTGATTTAGTCTTTGTTCTTACCTCTCTGTCTCTTTCAAGGTTCGTCCTATATATTTTTGCTAACAAAATATCGTCCTGTGCTTTCAGGCTGTAGATATATTTGGATCTTTTTCAACATCTGTTGAAAACCGGTTGACTATGATGAAAGAACTTGCGAAGATGTGGGCGGTTCCAGTTTCAATGCCCGAGACCTTATATCCTTCTCATGAACCTGTTATCCAGGTGTTTGTTGTTTTAAGTTTTAGTGGGTAATTCTGCTGAGTAAATGCTATCAGTTTCTTATACTGTTGTTCTCTGAACTGCAGAAATTATCCTCAGAATTGAGAGTTGGACGAGTTAGTTTTCAGTCCTCTGAAACAGTTGGTGTATGCAGATGAACTTTTCTTATTTTTATGTTTTGTTGGCTAAGAGCTTCTTGATTGACAGTTTGTTTTGTTGTAAAATGCATTTTTTAATGCTTTAATTGATTTTTGCAGTTATATGAACAGAGTAGACAATTTGTGAACATCCGTAGTTCTCTGCATGTACTTGAGAAAATAGCCTGCTCTGTTAGGTTCAATGAGCCTGTTCTCTTGGTTGGTGAAACTGGTACTGGGAAGACTACACTTGTGCAGAATCTTGCGATGATGCTTGGTCAGAGACTTACTGTCTTGGTATGTTGGTGGACGTTTCTTACTCGCCCCTTTTTTCTTTCTGGTGGTTGATGAAATCTTACAGAAATTCTGCTTCCTTTTCCAGAACTTAAGTCAGCAGAGTGATGTTGCTGATCTATTAGGAGGATTTAAACCTATGGATGCACGGTTCATATGCACTCCCTTGTATAAGGAGTTTGAGTACTTGTTTTCTAAGACATTCTCCATGATGGTATAAATTAATTTGTTATTTTCCACTTTGGCTATGTGATGGTAGATAATGTTGATAATTAAATTTTTTTGTTTGATTTCAGGAAAATAACAAGATCTTTTCATGTCTACAAAAGATTGTGAATGATAAGGAGTGGAAAAAGTTATTGAAAGGACTTCAGAAGTATGTTGATGAATATCAAAAGAAGGTAAAGAAGCGGAAAAAAACCCTTGGATGAGGAGTGGGAGAAATTTTCTCAGAAACTTGAAGCTGCTGCCAGACAAATTGCCTCATCAGGAATGATTTTTTCATTTGTAGAAGGTGCATTTGTAACTGCACTTAGAAAAGGTGAGTGGATTTTGCTTGATGAGGTGAATTTGGCTCCTCCAGAAACACTGCAGAGAATTATTGGTGTTCTTGAAGGAGATGATGGTTCACTTTGTTTAGCTGAAAGAGGGGATGTCAGTTATATAAGTAGACATCCTAACTTCCGTATATTTGCTTGTATGAATCCTGCAACTGATGCTGGGAAGCGAGACCTTCCTTACTCTTTACGTAGTAGATTTACAGAGTTTTTTGTTGATGATATTTTAGATGATAAAGATTTGGAACTATTTATTGAAAGATTTTTGGGTGAAAGCAGATCTAATAGAGAATTAGTAGAAAAAATAAGGTGTTTCTACAAAGCGGCCAAAAAGGAATCTGAAGAAAAGCTGCAGGATGGGGCTAATCAGAAGCCACAATACAGTCTAAGGTCTCTCTATCGGGCACTAGAATTTACAAGGAAGGCAGAGAGAAAATTTGGATTCCGAAAAGCACTTTATGATGGATTCTGCATGTTTTTCCTCACTTTGTTGGATGGACCAAGTGCAAAGATTATGAAACAGATGATTGAATTTTTGTTGGGAAAAAATATACCTGCGCCTGTGCCTTTTGATTCTTACTTGATAATCAATAGAGGAACCTCAATGTCTGATGATTTCTTGAAGAACTATGTTCTAACTAAAAGTGTTAAAGAACATCTTAGCAACTTGGGGCGTGCAATCTTTGTTAAAAGATATCCAATTCTTTTACAGGGTCCAACATCCAGTGGGAAAACTAGCCTTGTTAAGTATCTTGCTGCTATAACTGGTCATGAGTTTGTGCGGATAAATAACCATGAGCATACCGATCTGCAGGAATATTTAGGTTCTTACATAACTGACGCTTCTGGGAGGCTTGTGTTTCATGAAGGTGTATTGGTTAAGGCTGTCCGGAATGGTCATTGGATTGTTCTGGATGAGCTAAATCTAGCACCATCTGATGTGCTGGAAGCATTGAATCGTTTGCTGGATGACAACAGAGAGCTTTTTGTGCCCGAACTCTGTGAAACTATAAAGGCACATCCGGATTTTATGCTTTTTGCCACTCAAAATCCACCTACTTTCTATGGTGGTCGTAAAATGCTTTCTCGAGCTTTTCGCAACCGTTTTGTGGAGATTCATGTTGATGAAATTCCAGAAAACGAATTAAGTACAATATTAGAAAAGAGATGTGAAATCCCTGAAACCTATGCTAAGAAGATGGTTGAAGTCATGAAGGAGTTGCAATTGCACAGACAGAGTAGCAAGGTATTTGCTGGGAAGCATGGATTCATAACTCCACGAGACTTGTTTCGTTGGGCTAGTCGTTTCAAGGCCTTTGGAAAGTCTTATGAAGATTTAGGCAGAGATGGTTATTATCTTTTGGCAGAGAGGCTGCGTGATGAGGGTGAGAAATGTGTGGTTCAAGATGTTTTGGAGAGACACCTTCGCATCAAACTTGTCAAAGATGACTTGTACCCACAGGTATTTACTCCTTGGTTTGTGTGTTCTAAATGTTGATATTAAGTAATATAACAGTTTCTGTTCGTGGTGCTTGCAGAAATTGGTTGAATAGATGTATGTATACTACTTGACAGAATTTAGTTATAGATTTATTTATATCCTTTATCAACTCTGAGATCTGTGGTATTTCCATTTTATTGTTTTTTCTTCTCTGAGCACTCTATATTATTTTATGATTGATTGAGTGATGATGTGCTGAAGTGCCTTTTTTTTTGGGATTGCTCAGGAACAAGCTGAAAGTGACTTAGTTTCAGAGAGGCTTGGAAAGTATGAATCATGGAACATTTACTTTCTTGGTGTGGATTTTTATTGTATCTAAGGTCTCTCTCACTGGTAATTTCTACTTGCAGTGTTATCTGGACTAGAAGTATGTGGAGGTTGTACTTTCTTGTCAAACGTTGCTATGAGTTACGTGAACCAGTGCTCCTTGTTGGTGAAACTGGTGGTGGAAAGACAACCGTCTGTCAGTTGTTGAGCTTGTTATTGGGGTCAAAATTGCGTATTTTAAATTGTCACCAGTACACAGAAACATCTGATTTTATTGGGGTTGGTTATCGCTCATATTCATTTCCCTTATCTCAATCTCATTGCATGTTTTTCCAATGGTTTTGGAAGTCCAATGGTCTTCAATGTTTACTGATGAACTGTTTACCAGGGGTTCTATCCTGTTCGAGATAGGTCAAGATTGATGTCTGAATTCAGAAATCTAATTGAACAGTTGAGGATGTCAAAGGTTTTAATCCACTACACTGGGGACTCGGTAAGTACTTTTGTTTATCATGCAATGGGGTAAGTTGATATTATGCTACTCATTGGATACTCATTCCTCACACATTTCTTGGTTGTAGATAATTTCTTCAGATATTGGTCAAGCTTCTTCAACTCTTGATAAGTTGGCTGGAATAATCAAATGTTACAGAGAAGGTTGGGTTTCATGTGCTGCCGTGACTCCTCAAGACCTTGATAGTCTCAAGCAGTTGATGCTGGATGTCACCCAGCTGCACCAGCGGTGGCAGACTATCTTCATATGGCATGATGGTCCTTTGGTGGAAGCAATGAAGGATGGCAGTCTATTTCTCATGGATGAAATTTCCTTGGCTGATGATAGTGTACTGGAAAGGTTGAACAGTGTCTTGGAGCCAGAAAGAAAATTGGTAGCTTGCCTCCTCTTTTGGAACCTCGTTTCTGTAATGCATCCTAGGTCATTTTGTTGCATGCGTCATCAGATTTTGATAGCTGCTAATTTTATGAAAATCTGCCACTCTATTAACTAAATTACAGCAGAGAGAATTGGACTTGCTTTACTCTTTTTTCAATATATGTTAGCTTTTAGTGTTAACTGTTCTTCAACATTTCTAGTCATTTTTTCTGCATGAATTTTTCTAATGTTTTCATAATTTTTTTATTAAAAAACAGAAAACAGGAAGCAGAGTATTCAATCAATTGTATAGGTGTCTGTTTGTTTTCGGCATATTATTTTGTTTACCTACTTTCATGTCATCATTTTATTACATTTGTCTATAATTTGCATGGTCTGCTGCAATATGATTACATGTTGTATTCTTGGTTGTCACTGTTTCACTTTTGCAGTCTCTGGCTGAGAAAGGAGGGTCTGTTCTGGAAAATGTTACTGCTCATGAAAACTTTTTCGTTCTGGCGACAATGAATCCTGGTGGTGATTATGGTAAGAAGGAATTATCTCCAGCTCTTCGTAACCGGTTCACTGAGATATGGGTTCCTTCTGTAAGTGATATGGAGGAGCTTAGAAACATTGCCTTGCAAAGGTATGTGTATTTTGGAAATATGTTCATTGAGACAGTTTATTTGTGCTCTTGCATGATCTTAATCTATCTTTTACCTTTTTCACAGAATTGCCAACCCGGGGGTTTCATTTTTGGTGGATCCTATGCTAAATTTCTGGGAGGTGGGTTCTGTTTTCCTCATTTTTGTGCTATAATTTATTTGATGCTATCAACGTTCATGAGGATATTGGAAAAGGAGCTGTCCCATAAGTATTTGGCATCGTTTTCTTGTAATATTCTGTCCTATAATAGATGCATCTATTAGGTGAAAGAAGAGAAACACTCTAAACTGGCATATTGAGAAACTGGTGACTTATAACTGTAGGCTTCCTTTCATCCCTGTTGCCTCTACCTCCCTATTGTTTAGTGAACCTATTATCAGCTATCAGCCTGCATGAATCTCTAGTTGGTGCAACAGACGTTTTAGTCTTTTTAGCTTTTGAGCACTTTTGGAGCGGAATTAGCCATGAATCTCTAGTAGTGACTGCATCAGTGAGTCTTATTTATGGTTTCTGTAATTTCATTGGATCAGCTTGATTAACCTGGCTATTCTTATTTGCTTTGCTCTGCAGTGGTTCAGTCATTTACAAATAGGAAGAACTCTCACTGTGAGAGATCTCTTGGCTTGGGTTGCCTTCATTAATGTGACAGAGAGAAATTTAGAGCCTACTTATGCATTCCTGCATGGGGTTTTTCTTATTTTGCTTGATGGGCTCAGTTTAGGTACTTCTTCTCTTTGCTATATTTCTGTACTTGTTTCTGCAATTTTTTGCATTGAGAAGATAATTTATCTTCAAAGTTATATGTTCTACTCTTGCATCTTTTTATATATTTGGTCTCATAGTTTGAATTGGTACTGAGTATTATATTAGGTTATTATATTGATTCATGAACCCCTTGGATTTGATTTAAAGATTTATTTTCCCTTTCTGCTCCTTGAATGGTTTTATGTTTAGTAATTCTTTCTTCAAATGGATATTATGTTGAAATGACACTCGATAATTTATCCTTTTCTCCTACACTTTTATATTTAAGTAGCATTTTTTTTTGTTTGAACTCTGAACACGACTGAAATCTGAATCTAAATGATGTTTGTTTTTTATTTTAAAATATCTGAAAAGAAGTATTAAATTGTTTATTTTGACAAAATAAAAAGTCTGAAAATTGATATTTTAACATATATACCCTTTTAAATAATATACTTATATCCATTAATTATATTAACATAATAATAAATAAAACAATTAGTAAATTATATTAGTATATATTATTTGTTTGTTTGATATATGATTTTTTTTTTAAAAATAATTTCTAATCGATGATATAAAGATCAATAAAAATTAAATAAAAATAATAAATCATATTGTAATATAGTTTTAATTATATAAGTATATAAATTTATTGCAATCATTAAAGTATAAAATAAGTAGAATTGAAAAGACAAGTAAAGGGGACACACAACAGAGAATATATATGTTAAAGATAATTAACTAGGGTTTTAATTTTGTTAATAAATAAATTAATAAAATAGAGATATTTTTGAAAAATAAAAATATTAAATTATTTAGATATTTGCTCATTCAGATTAAAATCAAAATTTTTAACTTAATTATATTCAGATGTTTTTAACAAATATTTAGACATAAGTTTAAAAACAAACGATTCATTCTTTGACATCTGAATAATTATATTTAAACTTTAGCCAGAAAAACAAACAACCCCTCAGTGAATGCATTAAGTTTAGAATGTAGCAAAGTTGAAAACTATTGTGTCATGTTTCAACTTATGATTCAAAAGTAATAGCAATATTTATTCATAAAGCAGCGAGTGGTAATCCACTCACCATTTAATGAAACTTTTTGTCATTCTTATCTTTTTACATGTTTCTTAGGGACTGGTATTTCTAAAAGGGATGCTGAGGAGTTGAGAAAGAGATGCTTGACTTTTCTTTTGGAACAACTGAAGGTATATTTCTTTATAAGCGTACGTGTCTGTTGCTGCAAAATGAATGAATCATCCATCAGTTTGTCTTCTATGATGGTTGACAAAATAGTTTTGAACTATCTGTTATATGCAATTGATGTTTTATTCTATTGTTCTGGACCTAAACAATTTTCTTGTGGGATAAAGTTTGCTTTGTACAGTTTTTGTGCTCCAATTTCTAAGCAATTTTAGGATTTCTTTTTTTTTTTTCATAAAAGAAACGAATGCTGTTTTCGCTTAAGTCTGTTTTCTTATTTGACGTCTGTCAACTGCAATGTTTTGGTATTTTGAAGTTCACTATTCTGTGACTTATCTGAATCTCTATTGCAATTCATCTCTTGTTTCCTCTTCTTTTATTAAAAAAAATCTTACCAATTTTTCATGATAAGTCATTAGTTCCTATCTTTGATTTACTTAGTATGATATATATACTGGATTTGATGTGAGCTAAGAGTTGTCTGGACTCCAAGTGAGCGAAGTACGTTGAGTTGTTCAATACATGAAATCACCACAATTTTTGTAACATGTATAGCAACTGATTTTATTTCTTTATCAGTGTCCCCCATTTCTTGTATTTTTCTTATTTTTTCCATTGACCAGCAGTATTCTATTTCCCCATCTCATTGTTTATTTGGTTCCAAATATGTTTTTATATAAATTGCTTCTTGGGAACATGGTCTGCCATCATTGATCTAATATTTCTTTTTTGTGTAGTATTACCGGGCCATTTTCTTATATTATTTATATTTATTTACAACAAAAAACAGTTTTTTAGCTTTAACAATCTGTATATCTTTTCAGGGTGCACGCTTTGTTGACTATTTTGGGTTTGTTTTTGTTGCTTTATTTGAATTTCTTTGGTATATTTTGTTTAATGGTTTCTTTTTTGCTGCTACAGGTGGAAGATAATGTGCTTTGTGCGAAACTTTCAACTATGGAAAATTATGGATGGGGTGATATTGTAACAAATGCCGATATTCCATGCGGTGATGATATGCAATGTGACAATATTTTTGGCATCCATCCATTTTACATTGAAAAAGGTGATCTTAGAAATCTTTTTTTGTGTTAACTTGTTTGTGAGATAGAACCAGTGGAAACTCCTAGTGAGAGATAATTTTGAAAAGGTGGACCTCCATTCCATCTCACTGGTTATCCACTTCTTTTACAGAAATAGACTAAACTGTTTGTTATGAAAAAAATGAGCGTATAATCAATATTTTTTGGACAAAGTAAAAATAAGATGATCATGTAACACGTTCCTGTATCTATAGGTTATGAAAAGGCTGAGGCTGGAGGTTTTGAATTTCTGGCGCCAACCACGCGAAGAAATGCATTGCGGGTAATTCGAGCCATGCAGCTTTCCAAGCCTGGTTTGTCTCTTTCCGGTGGTCACGATCTTCTGTCCCCTCTCATTGTGCGTGGGTATTATAATGTTGTGTGATCTTTGGATATTGCATTTGTTACAGTGTTACTTGAAGGCAGTCCAGGTGTTGGGAAAACAAGTCTAATTGTTGCCTTGGGAAAATATTCTGGACATAATGTCGTTCGCATAAACTTATCTGAGCAGGTTGGTGTTTCTGAGTCCCCATCTTTTTCCTTTCTCCTCCTGTGTAGTCTCCTGTATTCTTTACACAGTAATTTTAATTGTGCTTTTGGTGCAGACTGACATAATGGATTTGTTGGGGTCAGACTTGCCTGTCGAGAGTGGTGAAGGAATGAAGTTTGCGTGGTCTGATGGTATTCTGCTGCAGGTTAGGGCATCTTATCCGAAAGTTTTTGTCTCTAGTGCACTTGCAACAGTTATTGAAATATTTGCATACTTTGTGGCAGGCCATAAAGGAGGGTTGTTGGGTATTGCTAGATGAGCTAAATCTTGCGCCACAATCGGTCTTAGAGGTATTGTCTAATCCTTCTTTTTACAATATTAGCTGCTTTCTCACTCGATGTTTTTCCTTCCCTAAAGCTACTGGCTATGTATATCTTTTTTATGTGCAATGATGTTAGTGATCAATTTCCATTTTTAATAGGGTTTGAATGCTATTTTGGATCATCGTGGGGAGGTCTTTATTCCGGAGCTTGGTCTTACTTTTAGGTGTCCATCGTCTTTCAGAGTTTTTGCTTGTCAAAACCCTTCTTATCAGGGTGGTGGTAGGAAAGGCCTTCCAAGGTCCTTTCTCAACCGTTTCACCAAGGTTGGTTTGTGTTATTTTTTTTGAAGCTATGGTTAGGTGACCTGCATGCAACTGGATAACTAACCTTATGTTAACACGGATAACTTGTTGCCCCCCTTTTTCCTTGTTATTGGTAATAGGTATATGTGGACTGAGTTAGTGGAGGAGGATTATCTGTTCATTTGTAGCTCACTTTATCCATCAATTGCAAGACCTGTACTCTCAAATCTTGTTTTATTTAATAAGCGGTTACACGAAGAGACCATGGTACATCACAAGTTTGCTCAGGATGGTTCACCCTGGGAGTTTAATATCCGCGATGTAATTAGGTCATGCCAGATCATAGAAGGTTTGATATATTTTTTACCTTCCAATTTGATGTTTTCTATAATTCATTTTATTATTTAGCAAATAATCCTGGTTTCACACCTAATTTTTATGTTGAATCAGGTTCACATGAGAAGACAAAAGTCAATTCCTTTCTCAATATCCTCTATCTTCAAAGAATGCGTACGGCTGCTGACCGCAGAGAAGTTATACGGCTCTATGAACAGGTTTTTGGGGTGAAGCCATTTATAAATCCTTACCCCAGAGTGCAGTTCAATCCTCGATACTTAATTGTGGGGAACACAGCTATTAAAAGGAATTATGTTCAATCACCCAAAGTTTCAAGTAGTCAGCTGAAAATTCTGCCTGGTCTTCGTCATAGCTTGGAAGCTGCTGCACACTGTGTAAATCAACAATGGTTGTGTATTTTGGTTGGGCCCCCATCATCAGGAAAGACTTCATTGATAAGGTTACTGGCTCAGCTTACAGGCAACGTCCTAAATGAATTAAATCTCTCATCTGCGACAGACATATCTGAGTTACTTGGATGCTTTGAGCAATATAATGCATTTCGCAATTTTCGCTTGATTGTTGCTCAAGTTGAGAGCTATCTTAATGAGTATTGCAGTTTGCAATTGGAGGCTTCAATGGAGACAATTATCAGTGGGAAAAAGGACTTAATTTCCAGGTGGCTTTCTTTCTCATCTAGTGTGGATTTCACTCTTATGTTAAGTTCACCTTCTGCATACACAGACAATTGGAAAAGTATTGGAAATTATCTTTCTTTGTTGGTTGAGATTGTTGAAAAGCTGAGACTGGATCTGGAGAATAATGATCTGCCTCTTTCTTGGTCAAGTAAAGAACTAGATAGAACGAAGAAGACAATATTAAAGTTGCAAGATAACCTGAAACTCTTGCAGTCTGCCAAGTTTGAATGGATTACAGGCTCACTGATAAAGGCTATAGAAAATGGGGAATGGATAGTGTTAGAGAATGCAAATCTTTGTAATCCCACGGTACATGAATATTTCATAAAACTGTTATCTTTTTATCTTCCAAAATCTTGTTATAGTATTTTTACTGGCTAATTCGTGCAATTGGTTAAATTTGATTTTTCATTGTTAGGTTCTTGACAGAATCAATTCTTTGGTGGAGCCATGTGGTACAATTACGGTTAATGAGTGTGGGACTATTGATGGGAAACCGGTGGTTCTCCAGCCACATCCAAATTTTCGAATGTTTCTCACAATTAATCCAGGCTATGGTGAAGTATCCCGGGCGATGCGAAATAGAGGGGTTGAAATATACATGATGCCTCCATATTGGCTATTTGATGAAGGACGGGGATTCACTTTTGAAGACAGTGAACTAAAAGACGTGGAGAGGTTTCTAGTTCTATCTGGTATTCCTGCTAGTAAACTAGTTGAATCAATGTCTAAAGCACATATCTATGCTAGAGTTGAAGGTTTGCATTTTAATAAATCAATTACATATCTTGAGCTTGCTCGTTGGGTCCAATTATTTCAGCAGCTTCTAATGAATGGCAATCAGCCTATGTGGAGCCTCCAAATAAGTTGGGAGCAAACTTATCTTTCTTCTTTAGGCGAGGGTGAAGGAGAAAAGATAATTAACCATGCTAGTAATGCTTATTTATCGATGATTGAATATTCTGAATCTGATTCATCATTTGGGTATTCTTTGTGCGTGCCTGGAGGATGGCCAATGCCTTTGAAGGTAAGAGATGTCATATGGTATTCAAGAGAGGCATCTGTCAGACAGAATTGTATGTATCTGGAGTTCCTGGGAGCTCAGTATGCTTCATGTGAATTTCAACAGTGCTGGACTGGTAGGCCTGTAGGTAATGCTTTGACTGCCAGTAACTGTGCATTGACGTACTTGATGAATGTAAAGACATTACAGGGCGTCTTGTTTCCGAAGGTTTTGAATGCGACAATCTCAACCTCCAGTGGAAAGATAGAATATGACCCATATTTGGTTAATAAAATGCTACTTTTTGCTGCCAATTGGACAATTGAACAAGCAACAGAAAGTGATTTTCAGTTGCATCTCCTCTGGTTAAGCTGGTTTAGTTCTCATTTGCAGCCCTACTGTCCGTTCTTCAACTCTTTTCTGACTTCATTGAAAACAGAGTTGGAGGATCAAATCTGGAAAGATATATTTCGCCTCCACAGGCAGCTTATAGCTCTTCAACAAGTCGATTTAGACTTGCATCCAATTTCACTTCTTTCAATGGAATTAGTTGATTTAACTGCATCAGTTGATGCTTCAAAGGTGCAGAGTAAATTGCTCTGTCATGCTATTAACTGTGTGGACCTTCTGAGGCGTAGTTATCAACAGTGGAATGCTGAGAGTGAGTATGACTACAAAGATGAAGCTCAGTATTTCCAACCATTTTTACATTCCCTGAGCATTTTGGAGAAGCAGCTCATGAAGCTGTTTGTTGAATCTCCTTCCTTTGATAAGCTGCTGCAATTATGCACTGATCTTCTCGAAGATCACATATTATTTTGGAACAGTGTTACCTCATCTCAGTTTGACTTCTTGCTGATTTCATGGCGTACTTTGATGAAGGATGCTAAAAAATTGCTTGAATTTTGTCCGAGAGAAGTTGAGCATGTCCTGGTAATCTCTCTAGTAAAAATAATCAGTGTCTGCTTTTCAAAAAAAAAACTTTTCTTGTATTTGAATTTAATACATCTTGCTTTGCAATATGTGTAGATGGAAGGCGAGAATCTTGGTAAAGTATCTTCTTGGCACTTTCGTTCAGAGAGGTCTTTACTGTGGGTTCATGGTGGCCATCCATTTTTACCTCGATCTGCTAAGTTATATCATCAAGAACATCAGCTTTTAAAGTTAATTGAATCTGTTTGGCAGCAGCAAGGTATGGTCTTGATATTCTGAATTCTCAATTTATCATGGTAGCTAAAAAATAGTAGTAATTTTTGAAAATATTTTGTGAAACAGTAAGTGATTCTCTTGTTGATGTTGTTGCATCTTCCAATCCAGAACTTCGCTCCCTGGCATTACAAGGTAGAGCTTTCTTCTTTACAAGTTCTATGGTGGTTTGTAGTCATTATAATTACATAGTGTTGGGGGTAGTATAGCAATTTAAAGTTACCGTGATTATGCTGCTTAACGAAGTAATTATGATTTGACTCAGAAGTTGTAATTGGCCGAGGAGGAAAAACATTTCTCTTTGGTGGTGTCCTTTCCCTTGTCTTTTGTAGTGTATTTCTTATGTGCACTTCTTTATTTATTTATTTTCGTATTCTCATGTTGTTTTATGCCAAAAATGTAAACGAGAACTGAAGTTTTTGAAAATTTCAGGTACAAGATAAGTAGAATAGGTTTATTGATGTTTTTTCACTATGTGAAATTGTTATAGGTTTTTTAACTCCTATTACTATGATTAATTTTCTAGGTCTTTGTATGTCATCATATATCGCATGCAAATCTGATGAAGACGATCTCCATATTGCTCAACAGTTGGAGCAGATGTATCAGGTTAGTTCCCTTTATGTTTCTGAATTTCGGTATTATCTGCATGCCTGATATTTTTGTACTAAGAACTAGTTTAATCTACTCAGATGCTTATGAAGAGGTTTGGATATGAAAAATGCAAACTGGAAGCAAATTTGGGACATGATCAGCTATGCGATTCAGATTTATCTTCTTGTTGTGTTTTCCGCATAGAGGTGTTGTGTAAAAAGCCATGGTATGATGGTTGGTTGGACACGCTTCCTATAAATGACAGCGCAAGTTGGTTCCTGGACATGGAATTACTTCAAGAGCTTTCTCAGATGCCTATCATCGATCACAAAGAATTGCAGCTGGTAAGATCAACTGTATTCTTTTGCTCTCTGTGATAGCATTTCTATTTATTGATGGATGCTTTTGCGATTACACATGTATGCTAATTGCCTGTTTAAGATGTTAGTGCTTTTGGAAGAAAACCTACTAATGGCTTAGGTTAGAATGGATTGTTGTATGGGTAGTTAAGCTCATATAATAATTTTCTATTGGTGCTTTTGCAATTTGAACAATTTAATCAAGGATCATATACCTGTTAGAGGATAATTATAGACGTTGATATATTGGTTTCAGTGTGGATGTAAGGGTACAAGTTTGAGATTTTTATGAGTTAATTCACTCATTCTATGCTTTGTTTGCTCATCTCCAATAGCAGGCATTGGGTAGTGTTTCTCACCTTCTGGAGTCTGCATTGAAATATTCTTTGAACTCCTCAACAAGACCACCTCAAACTTTTGTACCACATCAAAAACTATTGTGGACTTTAGATGCTTGGATGTCAATGGATGCTGGTGAGTCTAGTTTCCTTGTTAATAGATTGGGCCTGTGTTTTTTATTAATATGCTAACGACATGGAATTTGTTGGGTGACAGTGAACGTGAAAGTTGCCAGTTTTGTTCTTGAGATGTGGTTTTGGTGGCATTCATTTCTGTGGAGCTATCATCCTGCTTCATTAATGGTATGTACAGGAAACTAGGATATTATATTATTTGAAGAATATGTTGGTTGTTTACATTCAGGAGATTCCATGTTTCATGATTTGCTTTTTGGTATGTAGAGCTTCTCGAAGACAGCCAAAGATAACATTCCTCTTCCTCAGCTGCTTGTTCAGCCTGTGAAAACAGCTGTTGTCTTCCAGATTCTGTAAGACATGTTACTCATACAATGCTATCTAGTTAGATATTGATGTAAGTTAGAACCATCAGTACTCTGATAAATCGTTTCTGCGTGGTATTTTATCAGATGATAGTTGTCATGAATAATTGCCATTTTGTTCACTTCTATATATTTCCAAACTTCGTGAAAATATTTATGATTAAGATATTGAAGCTTTCATTTTATGACATGAGATGCATTCTAAACTTCCATTTTTTGTGCCCAAATTCAGACAAAGTATATTTTCCATCAAAGATTATTCAGTGTATGGCTTGAAGCTTAAAGTTGCTTCACATAATCTTTGGGAAAGTCCACCACCAAAAAGTTTACCAAGTTCTATCTTATCTATGGCCCGCTCACTTTTCCATCAGGTATTGTGTTTTCTGCAAATTGTGGAGTATTTTTGTATCCATAATCAAAGTTTTAACATTAGGATGATCCCAGATTTTATATGCGCACAAAAAATCATTTGGTGCTGGGAAATTTGCTGAAATCAAGTCCATTCTTTGTGCCTTTGGAAAGGGCATGATTACGGTATGTGTTCCGTCTTTGCTTTCAATTGCATTTCTTCTTCTGGGTAAAAGTGAAAAATGTTTTTGTTTCCAGGGACTAGGTAAAGTGTAAAATTTTTTTATGCTGACAGTTTGAATATTCTACAGTAGAAACCATTTTATCGTAAATTTGTAAAAATGGAAGCACTTCTGTTGCATGAAATGCTTCATGTTTGGAGCTCCTTTCTGACCCTATGTATCATAATTGCCATTGGTCAGCATTTCAATTATATTTTCCTCTTTGGCAGCAAGAGAACATTCATCATTTGAGTTCACTTATTGCGTCTTCAAGCCATCGAAGATTGAAGTCTTTGGTGCATTTGTTTATTGAGCCACTGCTTAGAGAACTCTATGTTCACTGCTCTCCAACTGGTGATGTGTTTATTGATTACTTTGTCACTGCAAGTTCATCAATATATGATAGTATCTTATTCCTTAAACGAAAAAATAAAACAGAATGTAAGTGACTCTAATCTGTAGTCTATTTTCTGTTTTTGGGTTTTAGGTTTCCATTCCAATCTTGGTTTTGCATGGTTACGGATTGGGGGGTTACGTTTTCATCTCTTGCTCAGCTGTGATGGTTTGGATCCTGCTATGAAATATTCTTGGAAGTGCTCACAATTAGAAGAAAAGATTTCATTGCTCGAACTTGAAATTAAGGTTGTCTTCTTGATTTATATATTTCTATTTGATGATTTATATTTTAGCGTTGTGTATAATTTTTGATACAGTGATCCAATATTTAGTGGTCTTTTTAGATGCGTAGAACTATTGCTTGTACAGTTGAACTTAGTTGAACATCTGGAAAAGCTTTTCCTGCTGCCATAAATTTCCCGTTTTCTATAATTTTCAATCCTACTTCTATTGCTTGGCTGTTTTTAGGTGCGGCAAGAATGTGAATATTTGGCTGGTTGGTCTCCCTCAAGAGAAGCTGACAAAAAAAGAGCAGCTGCACTACAAATGCTTGAAGTTGAGCATAAGAGACTGCAAAGAAAGGTTTGCAAACTTCAATTTATGGTTTGCAGCCACATGTAGTTCAAGTATCTTCTAGCATGTTGACAATTTGGAACTATCATTGCAATCGTTTTTTGTATTGTTTATGCTTTATCAATTTTGAATAGACTAGTATTAGTGTGTCGCTCAGTTTTGTCAAACATTTCCCTTTCTTCATTTAGTAAGGGTTTCATTCTATATTCATCTTCTTTTAGATTGAAGCATTCTTATTTCTCATCAGAGATAACCATTATCATTGTTGTCTTTCATTCTTTTGGAGGCTAATATATTAATAACTGCTTTTTATTGTCTTTCTGGTATTTCTAAATGAATATTTCCTTTTGCTTCCAGATTGTATTCCGACCTGATCCAGTGAAATTCAAGGCCTTAAAAAAGGAATGCGATGAGTTCCTTGAACTTGTTAATTCCTCAATGAATTTGGCAGCTAGTATTGCAGTCATGGACTTACAACAGGCCATTCAGCAAGTGTGCAACTGGCAGGTATATTTAGTGATACATAATTAAAATATAATCTTTTGTGGAATATGTTTGGGTTAGTTTAGAATCTTGTGTGCTTCAAATCATCAATTATCTGCGTTTCTCAGGAAACTGCATCCAGTTTTGTTAATCGATTGTCAGAAGAATACCCTGAGTTCATTGATCTAGCTCAACCAGTTCAAGTTGCCGTATATGAAATGAAATTAGGTTTATCCATAGTGTTGTCAAGTGCCTTGCAGAAAGAATTTCTGGAAAGAATCGAGGATGATGCCGATAGAGTTATGGTAATCTAGATGTTTTCTGTTATACACACTGTTTCTACATTTAGAGATCTAACTTTCATGCTTTCACTTGTTGTCTGTTTGATCTAAATGGCTGTTTGGTTGTCTCTCAGGACTCTATTTATTCATTTATGAGATTCCCCAGAGCCTATGGATTTGGCTCAAATTCAGTTGACCTCGAGAACAAGCCGCCAGAAGATTACTCCCCTGATTTAGATATGCTTCCAAACCTCTGGGCAATGGATATAAGTTCTCTGGAAAAGTTGGTCACTTTTTCAAGTGACACCAATGCTGCACAAGTATTTGCTGGCTTAACTGAATTCTTTGCAATGGATTCTTTTTCTTTACTAGTCTTTGATTCTACTGTTTCCTTTTTATATTGTTCCTGTTGGAGGTCGAACTTTTCTTTTAGCCCTAAAATGCTTATTTATTGTATCAGGGCTCTGTCTTGCAACTTAGAGCTGCCGTTCATCAAAATATTCTTATTCGTGTTGCACATTCCATAGCTAATGCACGATGGATGGATAAGGCCTCTTTCATGGTAACAGTCTTTACTGTTGTCAACTTGAACTTAATGTGTACTTGCACAAGATTTTTCTCTGATGTGATAACATCTGTGTTGGATCAGTTATTGGATAGAACATTCTCTGAGTTCACAAGCATTTGGATGAATATGAAAGATGAAGTGAAAACCAAAGAAAGTCATGATTCTCAACAGTACAAATTCAGGCCTCGTGCATTTAAGATTGATAGAGTTTTTGAAGTTGACAAATCAAATGTGAGCAAGTTCTTTGCCGATGCTACTTTCTCAGAATGGGAGGAGCTGCTTTCAGAAGAAGAAATTACTGAGAAGGTGATGTCTTTGTGTTAGATGCAAACTGGTTATGCTTGTTTATGTTTCTTTGCATTCTCAGCGTCCCACTTCTCGTCTTAACACATGCTTACAATACATTCAGGTGGAAGCTGATGATGAACATGCAAGTTTGGAGGAAGAATGGAATCTCATGCAGGAATCTATCCTTGATAGCATGGTCAATGTGCACAATCAATTATTTGGGTCTATAGATCTTGTCTTTAGTGTAAGTCATCTCTGAAAAGTTTCTAGATGTATTTTAATCTTCTATAGTATAGAAGACATTTTTTCATGATGAAATTGGATGTTGATTACATCACGCACTTTTCCTTTTTTCCTGATCAATAAGCAATGTGCATCACATTCTTTCTCTGAAATTGTCCTAATTAAAATTTTCAGATACTTTGATTTTAGTGAAAATATGGAATCGACTGTCAGAGGCTGCATTTTTATTTATAAGTAAACTTCAATTATAAATCATTCACCTGGCTGTTATTATATGTACTCGAGAGTAGTTGTCACACCCAATAGATGAAAATATCACAGAGATGGGTTATGTTTATTTTAGATTTTTAGTGTGTACACTATAGAGATTTATATGTATGACTCTCTCTCTCTCTCTCTCTCTCTCTCTCTCTCTCCCCAGTCTGGGATCTTCAGAATCTCTGATGCAGACAGATTGCTTTCATTCACTGATTCTTATACACTCGGAGTAGAAATGTTTAAAGGTGATTATAAAATCCACTTTTCTAGGTTAAATAGTTCACAGTTTGTTAAATGACGAAGAAAAATTATATCTACCCTGTCTTTGTGGTTGCAGGTTTGGAAGGTCAATTTTCTTCCACTTTGGATGCCAAGCTTTCACCTGAGCATTTACTACGCATTTGCTTGGAGTACGAGAAGAAGTTTGTTTCATCTCATAACCCAGCTTGCAAATACAACTTTTATAAGGTTTTGCAACATTCATCACCTTGCCATTTCAAGAATTGCTTCTATATCTTCATTTTAGTATTCATTTCCTTATATTTTAAATTTCTTTATTTCTCCATAACTACTTCGTATAGGATTCAAATGCTCCTGTTATGGCAAAAATGGTGAACTTACTAACAAGTCTTCGACAGCGGGTTCTTGCACTTTTAAGTGAGTGGGAAGAACACCCTGGTCTGCAGAAGATCTTGGATCTGACTAAAATGCTGTTGGCAATTCCTCTGATGACTCCTCTTGCTAAGGTACTGAATATACCTAATTATGCCGTTTACATGATACATTATATAGAAAATTTTTCCAAAAGAAAACTTTAGCTATACACGGTCATGTTTAAAATTGTTTGGCTGGTCCACATGTTAATGCAAAAAAGATGTGAGACAGATGGTGACTTCTGCTTCTTAGTATTTATATACATCATAATCACTTTTTTGAGAAAGCTGAACTTTTTGTTTTTCCTATGTGAAGCCTCTATCAGGATTGCAAATTCTACTCAACCAGGCTCAAATGTTACAGGAAAATGGCATGAAATTTCCTCTTTCTGGTGTGTGAATTTTCCTAATTTTTCTTATTCTTTTGTGTTGCCTTTTTGTGTCTGTTGACTTTGAGTATCGCTTCAGATCTGCTGGAACCCATTTCCGCCCTCGTGACTTCATGGCAAAAGATGGAATTTGAATCTTGGCCTGCATTGCTTGATGAGGTGCAGGATCAATATGAGAAAAATGCCAGCAAGGTAATAGCAACTTCGCTTAATGATTAATAGTTCTTTTCAAAATAATGCTGGTCTATGGGAAACATTGACTATCTACATAGAAAAAAGATTACTAGAAGTTAATGTAACTTTGGCTTATATCATCGAAGGAAAATACTATATACTGACTCCAGCTAGCATCTAGAGCTGTTTAGTTAGAACTTCTTTCTATTAACAGATAATACTTAAAGCAAATATCAATGAAATATTGAACTGGAAAGCTAGACTCTTCGTGGGAAGAGAGACTGGGTCCTAATATCATTTTCATTGCAGCTGTGGTTTCCACTATTTTCAGTCCTTGAACATACCAATCCTGATGATGTTGCTGGATATGATCAGTCTACCATCCAAAGGCAAGTGATAAACTATCTTGTGGCTGACTTTGAGTTTGAAGTGATTAATTGAAAGTATCGTTATCATTCTGGCTAACACAAATCAAGATGGATATTGCAGTTTGGAAGAGTTCATTCAAACATCCAGCATTGGTGAATTTAGAAAACGGCTGCTGCTACTCTTTTTCTTTTCTTGGTCAATTTGTGGTTGGTAGATCACTAGGAACTTATTCAAGGTAAGATACAATAGCTGCTGGGTTCAGCTTTCTTCTTCGTCTTGCATTGAATAGGAAATGACATTCCAATAAGCTAACTTGTTAGTACTTCTTGCTGAGGGGAGTTCGATGAACTCGCTTAATGATAAATGTTATGTTGCCTTTTAATGATATTTACATGATCATGAGAGCTGCTACAATAATTTTTTATTTGACTTGTACTTTCTTTAACCTTACTATATTTCAAAATGTTCTGATTCATTGTAAACCATGCAGTCCTTGGCAGGAGGAAAGTCTTAAGATCTTATACAATGTTTTCGGGTTCTATGTGCAATTCTTGCCAGTGTGAGTTTATGTGAACAATTACATAGTCAAATATCTTTATCTTGGTCTGGAAGTAACTAATCATTTCATTTATTCAGAATACTGGAGCATATAGGAACTAGCAGGAAAAATATTGAGAAAGAAGTGAGAGAACTGTTGAAGCTGTGTCGGTGGGAGCATTGTATGCCCATTGATAATTTGAGAAGGACCAGGCAGAAACTCAAGAAGCTAGTGCAGAAGTACACAGTAAGTGGAATTTTGTATCCCACCTTCAGATGGTAATATTAAGATGAGGCGCAAACCCAAAGAGCAACAAAATAATCATATTTTTTCTCCTAATTCAAAGTTTGGAGATGATTGCTTGAAATTCATTAATGAATGCATGCTTTATTAAAGTTGAAATGATCTACATTAATCTTATCTTATTTTGGACTTAGAAAGAATTTATTAGCTTCATAGCCTGTGGGGTTTCAAGAATTTCTTATGTAATAGTTAATCAAATGTTATTGTTTTGGTACGAGACAGTGACCGAGCCATCTATTTTTGCATGCAATTGGTAGTAACTCTATGCCATGTCAATTATTTATTTGTTGAACAGGAAGTGCTGCAACAACCGGCAATGCTTATCCTTAACCAAGACACAGCACAAAAAGGAATGAAAATTCTCTCAATACAAGGTCTAAAGGCTCCCACCAATATCTCAGATGGAAGTGAGGCCTTGTTGAGTTCTGTTTTAGATCTACCTCAGTTTAACGATGATGAGAGGTCAAATAGTTTGTCCATTATACCCTTCTTTTAATCTAAGATTCCATATGGCCAGCATTTTGAATTTCAGTTTGATGTTTATGGTATAGGTGTATGTGGTACTACAACTGGAGAAAAAAGGTTGGTGACTCTCTGAAAAACATGCAAGTTGAAAGTGCACCGGAATTATGCTCTCTTTATGCTAAAGGTTTGTTCTCTTTTATTAGTTTCTTTTTATTAGATTCACTTTATTATTTCTTTTATATAGCCTATGTTTACTTTATTAGTTCAAAGGTTTTAAGAACTTACAAATGTTTTAGGTACTGCAAACGCTATGAAATGGTTAGCTTCCCAGTCTGAGAACGAATTATATGCAGGAGAGTGGAAAGGTTTATGGCACACACTTGAAAATATATGTAGATCATCAATGGATTGTAGTAATCTCTGGAAGGATGTAAACAAAAATGTAGGGAAGAAGAGAGCCTTTTCTGAACTTCTAAAGCTGTTAGAGAGCAGTGGCTTGCATAAGCATAAGTTTGAAATTATGAAGGTAATAGAAATTCCTTGCCGTCTTCTGTTAAGTTGTTTAGGTTTGTCATTATAGATCATATAAACTGAACACTTTTTCTCTTGATGATTGGCTCTTGATAGATATCCAGTCATTCGAATTGGTTGTTCCTTCAGCCATCTTATGACGTGCAGCATCTGCTCGTGGCACCTAGTAGACTATCTCATGCAGATGCTAATATTCCTGCTGCCAGTGAAATTCATAGTTTGCCTGATAGAATATTAGATACTGAGTGGAAAGCAGTAAACGAATTCTACTTCAAAAGCTTGGCTTCAGTGCAGCTACTGCAACAAATTTGCCTGAAACACCACCATGATTTTACATCTGAGCAGGTAGGTGACCTTGGCCTTAAAGTGGTTTCACTTTGGATGATCAAGTCGAACATATCTTTTCATCATGTTTTTTGACCTCTGCATGCCGACATCTAGTGACTCGATTCTATGCGACCAACTAAATAACTGTCTCTCTCTCTTAAATATTATTTTATAGCCCATCAATTTGAAATTGACCAATTATGTTGGATCTCCTTTCTGAGTTAACTTGACATTCTTGTTTCTTGAATCTCATTTCATGCAGACTAGTAGGTCACTCTCCTTTCTCAACCATCTCATAGTCATACAACAGATGCAACGGGATGCAGCCTATGGTTTCGCTAAGCAGTTAAACCGGTTACAGCAATCTGTATCCACACTTGAGAGTTTGTATCCAAATTCCAAGAATTGTGAAGGAAGAATTGATAGTGAGTGTTCTTTTGCTCAAAGCCAACATGACACTCTTAAGTGCATTTGGCAGCAGAAGGTTAGTACTTGCTTCTAATTTCTATTTTGTGCCTATTTTACTTCTCCAAAGTTGGATACTCAATTATGTTTGTTTTGCTATTAATTTTGCAGCAACTCTTTGATAGTTTGTATGCCATGTTGGTTGAGGAGTCTCTTTTGGTGAGAACTGTTGAAACGACTCATTTAAATGATTGTCAAAATGTCAGAGTTGCAGCTCATAGGATTCATTCTTTCTACGAGAAATTTGTTCCCATTATCCAGAAATCTAAGGTGCATATATACATTCCTAATTGCGTTTCCCTTGCAATCTCCTGCTAGCTCGTGCTTATTTCCGTGGAACTCTGTTATAGGAATCATTGGATAACTATCTTCTTGGCCCTGGTGGAGCTATAGCTGTTGTGACGGACTCCTTCCATTGTTTTATTTCAAAACAAATCGAGTCATCGTTAATTCAGAATTTTCAGGTTATTAATGAATTTGGGGAGCATCTGTCTACTTTCCGTAAGGAAGATTTGAGTAGAAGCTCAGTCATAGAGACTCTTCTCAGTCACTTTGATGATTTGTTGAAGAAGGTATTTTAGATATTCTAAATGTGTTCATTGCCAACTTGCTAGTGCTTTGATTTTACTTCTAGTACTCCAATTTACCATGATACTTTTAGCATGTTGAAAAAAAATTTGGTACTAATTCAGGCTAGTGTCTGGCTGCAAATTTTTTAAGTTTAACTTTCTAAATATTTGCAGGGTAAACTGATGGCTGAACAATTCAAATCTGCCCTGGAAGCCAGAAATCATTCAACAAATTCATGTGAAGAGTCCAGTTATAGCAATCGCCACTGTGCTGAATTTGAAACTCAGTTTGGTGGAGCCATTACAAGCATATGTGCAAATATTATGGATATGTTGCAAAAGCTAGGGTCATTAAGCAATGATAATACTCTTTCTGAAGAGTCAATGGGAAGTGTTCCCTCGTGGGAGTACATATATAAATCATGTGTAGCGGATTTGAGTTTGGACCAATTAAATGATCAGATTCTGGAAACAATTTCTTTTGCGGTAGGATATGGCATCAGCATATTTCTCCTTTAATAAGTTTTTCTTATGGCATCAGCAGATTCTTATGATTTTCTTGATGATGTGGTTTGTTTGCTCAGGAGAAATTGGTGAACCATCCTGGCAAAGGAACTCCCAATCCTAGTATCCATATTGGAGCACATTTTAAGCATCTCCGTATACTGTTGGACCTAGTATTGAGTTTTAGTGATGGCTTCCTGCAGGATTTCCTAGCTATGCACAAAGCTGTAAGACAATTCCTTCTAAGTTCTTCTTTTGGTTCTTCCTACAATCCCCTCCCCTTTTTGTAGCATACTGCATTTAAAGGGAAAATCGGCAAGTACACATTGACAACTATGAGGAAGAGACCAAATTGCAAATATATTTCAGCCCATGATTAAATGATTGCTTGTTGCAGATGCTTTTGAAATAATAATTTGTGATTCTCTTGTTTCTTCAGAGTTGACTTTCTAATTTGCACATTTCTGTTTGTTTGCCTGCAGACATCTGTAATGACTCATGCGCTTGCAAATATTTTAGCTTCACTATTTTCCAAAGGATTTGGCATTCCTGCTAAAGATCAAGAAGATGACAACTCTAGTCATGATAAACCTCAAGATGCAAGCGGAATGGGTATGGGAGAGGGTGCAGGGGTGAAGGATGTCAGTGATCAAATAGAAGATGAAGATCAACTGCTTGGAACTTCTGAAAAGGTTTGCTGTCCCTGTGCATTTAAATTGTATTATCTTCTATTGTAATTTTTGCTATCCATTATGACATTTAAAGATGGGTTTATGAACTTATTTTCTGGATGCGATGGCAGGGAGGTGAAGAGCAAGATCCATCAGATAAACTGCCGAGTAAAGATGAGAAAGGGATAGAAATGGAGCAGGATTTTGCAGCCGATACATATAGTGTTAGTCAAGACTCAGATGGTGAGGATAGTGATGAAAATGACAAGGATGAACAACTGGAATCAGCAATGGGTGAAACTGGAGCAGATAGTGAAGTTGTTAATGAAAAGCTTTGGGATAAGGAAGAAGAAGAAGAAGAAGAAAATCCTGCAATGGAAAAGGAGAAATATGAATCTGGCCCATCCGTCAAAGATAGAGATGAAAGTTCTAGGGAGCTCAGAGCCAAGGAAGACATTGCCTCAATGGCTGATGAACCTGGAGAGCTTGACGCTGATGTAAATGATGGAGAAAAAGATGGGTTGGAAAACGAGGAAGATCTTGGTGATACAGAAAATAGAGAAGATTTGAGCATGGACAAGGAAGAAGCATTTGCAGATCCAACTGGACTGCAACTTGATGAATCAAATCAGAATTTGGACGAAGATGCTGACATGGATGAAATAGATGGCACAGATACCAAGGAAGAAGTGGATACAGAAGAGCCTGATGAATCTGCTGAAAATGGAAACCAGGAAGAATTGAATAAAAACAAGGTCGATGAAATTATGGAAGAGGCAGATAAGGAACAAGCGGGTGGGGCTTCTGAAAAGGATGATGCAAATGGGGAATCTGAAGAGAACAAAGAAACGAATTTGACGGCTCCCAGGAAAGATGTTTTTGACGCAGGAATGTCCGATGCTGTTGATGATCATGTGCCTAATGCTGAATCTGCTACACAACCAAATGAGGTCTCCCAGGCATCGAAAAATGTGACGCCAGAAACAAACTGGTCTAATGGCAATGACATTCATAACGAAATTACTCCTCTGATGAACCTACCTTCCAATAATGCCACCTCTCAGATGGATATAATGGTTGCTGGCTCGTCAACAAGTGGGAAACTCACTGATGATCAACCGAAAAATCAAATGCCACAGCAGAAATCTTCTCTTCTTCAGAAAAGCCATGCAAATCCGTATAGGAATATTGGGGATGCACTTGAGGAGTGGAAGGAAAGAGTCAACGTGTCTGTTGATCTTCAGGTAGACAACACAGACACACAAGATGAGGTTGAAGATGATCATGCAGATGAGTATGGATATGTTTCTGAATTTGATAAGGGAACAGCTCAGGCATTAGGTCCTGCTACATCTGAGCAGACTGACACGGGTGTGGATGCCAATAGACCCGATGCAGATAATCTTGCAGCACATAAAGATGACGTCACTGATATGGAGATTGAGAAGCAGAATTCGGAAGCACACACCGTTGAGCATCATGCCTCGGTCTTCAGAAATAAGATGGAGGAGCGGACTCAAATATCTGATTTAGAGGAGTTTCCCATGGAGGGATCCGCAGAAATTCAAAGAGATAATAATGGTGATCCTGGAAGTCAGTCTGAGAGTCTAATCTCTCTTAAGAAGTCTTACTTGAGCGAAGAGTTGTATCAGCTCAGCAGACTTTCTGTAAGTGACAATGAGCCGGGGAAAGCCCTAGATCTTGGTGAGGTTTCTGAAGATCTGAAAAATATTGCTACCGCCCTTTGGAGAAGGTATGAACTGCAAACGACAAGGTTGTCTCAGGAGTTGGCTGAACAGTTGCGTCTTGTTATGGAACCGACTCTAGCTAGCAAACTCCAAGGGGACTATAAGACAGGGAAAAGGATTAACATGAAAAAGGTAAAATATTGCATTTTTCATAATAGTGTACTAAAATGTGCTGGAAAATCTCTTTATTAATTCTTTCTTATGCTTGTAAAATTATTAGGTAATCCCATACATAGCGAGTCATTACCGGAAGGATAAGATATGGCTAAGGCGAACAAAACCTAATAAACGTGATTACCAAGTTGTTATTGCCGTGGATGATTCTCGCAGTATGTCTGAGAGTGGCTGTGGGGATGTTGCAATTGAAGCTTTGGTGACTGTGTGTCGAGCCATGTCTCAACTGGAAATGGGAAACTTATCTGTTGTGAGCTTCGGAAAGAAGGGCAACATCAGGTCACTACATGATTTTGATGAACCCTTCACTGGAGTGGCCGGCATCAAGGTTAATCTTCTGAAATCACACATTTTCTTGCTTTGGAATATGCAAAATGATAATGTTATCACCATGTAATACGTCTTTTACACACCGTAAGCTTTCCCATGAAGGCGCTATTCTAATATAGAATCACTTGCTCAATCTTTTTCTTCAAAATATTTTTGGACAGATGATGTCTGGTTTGACATTCAAGCAAGAGAATACCATTGCTGACGAACCAGTTGTTGATCTGTTGATGTTCTTGAACAACATGCTGGACGTTGCAGTTGCTAAAGCGCGGTTGCCTTCCGGACAAAACCCACTACAGCAACTTGTTTTAATCATTGGGGATGGTCGGTTCCACGAGAAGGTACCTTTCCTTTTTCACATCATAAGTAAAAGAAACCACTATCCCGTATCTTGGATAAAATATAGGATGGTCATTGTTCACATATTAAAATTT
The DNA here is from genome assembly GCA_028052125.1 of Melia azedarach. Taxonomy (NCBI): domain Eukaryota; kingdom Viridiplantae; phylum Streptophyta; class Magnoliopsida; order Sapindales; family Meliaceae; genus Melia; species Melia azedarach. Next base: position 700,837 of record CM051398.1, on the reverse strand, counting down.
CCATCAACACAGGAGAACTTGAAGCGCTGGGTTAGGGATCTCTTAAGCAAGAAGCGAATGGTAGCATTTCTGCTCGTGGATAGCCCACAAGAATCGATTGTCGACCTCAAGGTAGTACTTGTTTCTACTGTCTTTAGTGTCAAAAGACGGCTCAAATATTCTTATCATTCTCATTTTTGAAACACGTCCATCTGGTTTCCAGGAGTTATCATTTCAGGGTAAAGAGATTAAGGTCTCGAAGTATCTAGATTCTTTTCCTTTCCCGTATTATATCAGTTCTGAGGAACATCGAAGCCCTTCCCAGGACTCTTGCTGATTTATTGAGACAGGTTATTTTACTTTTAATCTTTTAATATCTTGGTTGGCTGGTGGTTATTACATACTTAAAATTTTTCTGTCTGTTGGTTACAGTGGTTCGAGCTTATGCAGTACGCTAAGGAATAAATAATTCCTGCTACAATTTTGTTCTGATAAGGGGTGAATGAAGAAGGAAGTTGATTTTGTACATAAGATGCTTGTGTATCTCAAACCGAGGAAAATTAGGCATGGCATGTAAAATATGAAGAGATGTACAGTTCATCTTTTGTAGCAAGGAAATGTATGATATACTAGTATTTATTTGAATTTTCCTTTATGAAAGTCCATCCGTTAGTTGTTGATTTTGTTAAAAGGGATCTCCAATTAATTAATATCTATTATTTTAAAAACCATTTATTTATTTATCTAAAACGATATTATTATAAAATTCATGTATAATTTATAAAAATTACCTTAAATATTGGTGCAAATAAAATGAATCGGATGCCAATTGGCAAGCTAATTAACCACCTTTTATTAGCTGCTTCATGTCCACAAATATATTACCATGACCGGGACTTTTTGCAGGCTGACGTGTCAAATTACTGTTGGCTGACAAAACCTTAATGTGTGCGCGCACCGACACCAGAACCTCACTCTGTTCATGGATAGGCTTGACACGTCATTCTTCTCTCATCCAAACAGAACTCAAATCGTCTGTACCACTTCACCAACTTCGCCCCATCGTGCCCGTCAATCTTAACCCCTCGCAAAAAATCAACGGCCAGTTAAATATCCATTTTGCTCTTCAGACAGAGCCACCTGACAACCGATTACCGAACACTTAAAAAGAAAAAAGAAACTGCAACGTGTCGGTTTCTGCTATACCCTAAAATTTTACCCCTTTTATTCCGGTCACCCACATACATCTTTCTCTCACTAGATCAACTCTCTCTGTTCTCCCCCCCTCTCTCTGCATATATGTTAACTTTCCTGGTAAAATGTCACTATTTGCCTCTTTTCTCCGGTAAGATCCCAACTTCCCGGCGAGTTTTCTGGTCGCCGGAGGAGATTATGAACGGTAAGGTTGATCATGTGATCTGGGTCTCTTGATCCGAAGCATATACCAAAAGAAAAAACAGAAACAAAAAAAGGAAATTTGTATCATAATTACTGTAAATACTGCCAGTGTTTTGGCTTTACCAGAAAGTTTCATTTGATCTTGAAAGATGAATATAAGGGCAGCAGCAGAAGAAGAATCTGTATCCGTATCGGGGCAGGAACTCGATATTCCGGGCGATATAGAGTGGCAAATGTTAGATAAGTGGAAGTTTTTCTTACACGGAGCTGCGCTATTTTCCGGTGTGTCGGCAGTTCTTTATCCAGTAGTTGTGTTAAAGACAAGACAACAAGTCAGTCACTGTAAGGTTTCATGCGTTAAAACTGCAGTTTGGGTTGTGCGGCATGAGAGTTTCAGGGCTTTGTACAGAGGATTCGGGACTTCTTTAATGGGTACAATCCCGGCTAGAGCTCTGTACATGGCGGCACTGGAGGTGACAAAGAGCAAAGTTGGGAGCTTTACTGCTAGTAAATTAGGGTTTACAGAAGGGACTGCAGCGGCTGCTGCTAATGCAGTGGCTGGATTGAGTGCTGCCACGGCTGCACAACTCATTTGGACTCCGGTTGATGTTGTGAGCCAGAGATTAATGGTAGCTAATGCATCAGATTGTAGATATGTAAATGGGATTGATGCATTTAGGAAAATCGTTAGGAATGATGGAGTCAGAGGATTGTATAGAGGGTTTGGGTTATCTGTCTTGACATATGCACCATCAAATGCAGTTTGGTGGGCATCTTATTCTGTTGCTCAAAGGGTTGTGTGGAGTGGAATTGGGTGTTTATTGTACAGAAAAGATGGGGAAAATATGGTTAGGCCGGATACAAAAACAGTCATGGCAGTTCAGGGAGTGAGTGCAGCCATGGCAGGGGGTGTATCAGCTTTGATCACGATGCCACTTGATACTATCAAGACTAGGTTGCAGGTTATGGACGGGGACGAGAATGGGAAGCGCATGCCAACTGTTGGACAGACAGTGAGAAATTTGGTCAAGGAAGGTGGTTGGATGGCTTGTTACAGAGGGTTAGGGCCAAGGTGTGCATCAATGTCTATATCTGCAACAACTATGATTACTACTTACGAGTTTCTGAAACGGCTTTCAGCCAAGAATCAAGAGGTCTTGACATAAAGAAGAAGATGAAATAGTAGAGAAATGATAAGAGGAAAACACAAATGGGCATGGTTTTTCACCTAAATCCTGACCTGTTTTTACAGAGTATTGAAGCCGTAAGCAGCTTCAGTGTCAAAATGCCTGCAATGGCAATGATCAGAGCCTGTGAACCTCTGAAAGGGCTCTCGAAGAACAATCGAAGATGGTTTCTCATGATGACTGATAGAGAAATAATGAAGAAAAACATGGAGGTTTTTTAATGTGATCTTTATCTAAATCCTGTTAAATTTCTCTCTGCTTGTCTATTCTCTTGCCTTTTTTCTCTTTACTAACCTGCCTTCTGGATTAATAATGTATGTAACTGATGGCAGGTCCTTTTCCAGATAAATGTAAATCTTTCCTTCTTCCACTAAACTTGTTTGCTTTTTAACAATTTCACTTTTGTGTTACCAAACTCCTACTCTTTCTTTATATATTAAGATTGGGAGCAAAACCAGCAATCTTCATTAACTTCCACCATCCAACATGTTTAAGTGCTTTTTGAGATCATATTTAAGTGCATCTGAGATTCCATTCATTGAAAGTGGAGTAGCACCTTAGTTTTATGATTTTAAGTAAATAAATAGAATTTATTTTAGTCTTCTACAAGCAATCAAGCATTATCTGTTCCTTGGGTTATTATTTCTATTTTAAGTTATTATTAGTTTAGTCTTCTTTGAAAGCATTATCTTTGTCATTTTCCTCTGTTATCAAGACAAAAGAATACAATTTTCAGAGTGGAAGAAAGTTTAGGTGATACTGGTGGGGGTATGTTTAGTTGTGGATAATATTAATAAACGGTGGGTCTATTAATCTCTTTGAAGCATTATATAAGAATTAGATAGTGGCCCCAAATCCTACTCTCTTCAATCTGTTATCTACTTTTATGTCTTAATCACTCAAGAATCTTAAACATTGATTAATAATTACTCAAATATTACATATTTTGGTTTATATGCTGCCATCAACAACCCAAATTAAATTATTGTTCACTATCATATGTTCTCAAACGTTTGCATAAAATATTGTCTCTATACTAACAATCCAACTCCATTATCATACAAATGTTTAAATGTAACTAACATCATTCTCTAACACAATTCATAACCGAATAGTTAAAATCACTAAATTATCAAAATTAAGAACAAACATGAAAGATAAAAAACATGCCCTAAATATTGAATTAAAAAAACTGCAAGACTGCAAAAAAGGCAACAAGCATTTATGTGACCGTAACATTTTCTTCCTTTTTCTTTCATTTCTTTGTAATAACTGTGACTGTAGCTGGTATGGGCATTATAATGATATATTGCACTAGATTGGGCCAATTGATTAAATTTTCCTATTTATGATCCAGATTTTGCAGAATATGGGGTGCTCCTGGAAACCAATTGAAAAAAGTTTCAGCTCTTTTATGTTATAATAAATGCAAGTTTTGTGAAGGACTACTTATCTTCCTAAAGAAAGGTAATTAGATTTTCCTACCAAAGGAAAAGAAAGACTACAATAATTTTCACAGGAGACATTTAAACTACAGATAAACAGTAATATATGGAAAACTGATATCTCCTAAGCCGACAGAAGCATCCATTCACAAGCTGAACTACAGATAGAACTGGCAAAAGAAACTGATCAACAGGGCAGTTAGAAGAGTCTACAAAGAGAAAAGTACAAGGAGAGAGACTACATCACTTGGTCATTGCGTTAAGGGCGAGCTCTCTTGTTGCTGCACGAAGGGCACTTATATTGTTTGATGTGTTCAGCTCTGGCCGGGGTGATCTTCACACACTTGCCATGGAACCACTTCTCACAGATGTCACAGCAAATCCAGAATTCATCTGATGCATAGTTCTCACCACAAGCACCGCACAAAGTCTCACCATGCTCATCTTCTTCTTCCTCATCCAAGCCCTCGTCTTCCTGCGTCTGTGGTGGTTTTAAATACTTTGTCTGAGATTCAGATCCCCGTTGCTTGTCATCCGAACATGAAGGAAAATGTATAAAAATTAATACAAGGGAATACTGATAAATTTTGAAGTCCTGACCTAAGATAACTTGTAAGACATGAGAGAAATCTTTCCCTAGCAGCCTAGTTTTCCATGGAAAATAAAGCAATCACGCTTTTATAAATAAATAATAAGACATGAGATAAATCTTTCCCTAATTTTGACTGCATTCCTAGCAGAATAAACATTTTAGCAAACTAAATCACATCAACATGACAAGCACCTATATAAACTATGCACAGAAGCCCTCTTTATACCACTTTGGAGTTTGACTTGGATTTGTTGCTACTGTGATTAGAGACTGCTGCCTTCTCCTTAGATTGTTTCTTAGCTGCACCAGTTACAACTTCGAATATTGTTGGGAGATCATTTATCATATTAAAAAGCCGTTTTCTGCATCACAAGGAATAAAGCAAAACAGCATCACCAGAACTCAGCAACAAAACATAACAAGTTATTCATCTACAAAAATAAGGATATGAAGAAATGAAAAAAAAATTAACATATTTGATGGCAGCACAATAAATCCATTCACATGCAACACATCAAGTTTCACAGCATCAGCCAAAAACTAATGAGTTTCACAAAAAAACTCAACAAAATCCTCCTAAACTTCATTCTCTGCAAGGAGAGGAAAAATTCACCAAGAAAATAAAATTTTAAAAATCAGTTGTTATACCTGTCAGCTTTATCAAATCCGAATCTGGCACCAAAATAAAATGCAACAGCCAGCAGCCATGCATCACTATGGACAGCAACTAAAGACAACCAGTCCTTTTCTTGCATGCCATCTCTGGCAAAGTTGATACCCAATGCAGGTTCTGGGAGCTCTGGAGGCACTTCTTCCGCTGGTAAATTGACTTCCCATTGCTCACTAGGGAAGCCATACAAGCAAAGATTCTCCTTCTCTGTAAGTAGAATATAAATGTCATTAACAATGAGCTGAAACTAACAGCAGAAGATACCCATGAACACTATATGCCAGACGTGAAAATTCAGAAAATATATCTGGTAAAGATACGAGATACAGCCCTATGTTCAATGTAGTCATCTCCAGAAAACATTATTTCATAATTTAACCACGGTACATAACAAGCATCAATAGGCCAACCAGTACTATATCTACAAACCAAGCAAGATAATCAACATCATTATGATCCATATAAGATTTTACGTTACATTAAATGCACGCTTATGAATACCACAAATAGAAAACATGAACTACTGCATAACTTTACTACAAGACATCTGAACCCATTGTGAAAGCATGCCATGTCATTGAAATGGAAAGGGTAAGGGCTATCTCCATTGTACTCAACATGCCTCGCAATAATGCCTCTAAAATTCTGTGATTCCTAAATAGAACAGTCATTACTAAATGGTGATCCTGCCAAAGCAAAGCCCAAGGAGGGGTGTTTTGGATATTGGCCCACCCTTCAACAAATTTATAAAGAGCAACTCTCAAGACTTAAATCTGCATACTTCTCAACCCGAGGTACCATTATGCCAAGCAATGGCCCCTCTATGATTCCTAAATCATAAACTCAGGTTGCACACATATTTCATCTGGCAAAAGAATACTGTCCTAGCTTTTGGTTGAAGACTGAAGCATTTTAACAGTTTCAGCCTCCAGATAAGAAACAGACTATGAAAAGGCTTCATACAGATCAGTTTGGACAAAAATTTGCACAAGAAAAAGATGGAACCTGTTACTGGAAACTGAAAACACGAACGGTTATAAATGAACACCAAGAAAGGTCTACCTTACCCCTGGTGAACTAGTGAAAAAGGAAAACAGATGCATTGAGAATTTCAAAAAAGGACAATAGTAATACTCTTCCCCTCTAAAGCAAAAACTTCAACGAGCAAGGATCACAAAGACAACAAACGACAAGAATTATTAAACAAGAATCTAGTTTTCATTGAAATAACAACAAATCAGAAAAAGTTAAAACAGAAAGTGCATCCACTAAGCACAAAATAGTCAATCATCCAATTGAAGCATTCCAAATCGTTCAACAATCACATATTACATTCTCGTAGAACTGCAAATTGAATTGGAAGATAAAACACAGTAAAGAAATTATATTAATACTTGAAAAATGGCCAGCACAAGCATTTTCTCACTGTTAAAAGAGCCAAGTCATGACTAAAATCACATATTTCACAAAGATAACGAAGAGTGTCAACACAAGGATTTGACCATTAACCAGAGCTGCACATAGACCTAAAACTATAACCATGGAAGCATGAAAAGCACCCAAACAAACAATGAAAGAGTAGCAGATATATAGCACAGCAATAGAATACAGAATTAACCAACATATGAGGCATTCACTAAAGCATTTATCAATAAATTCATACAGAAAACAGTCTCAGACAGAGAGAAAGCGAAGTAAGCACTTACCAGGATCACACTGCTGATAAAATTCTTCAACATCTGCAAAACAGCCAAAAGACATAATTGGACTCTTGAAACAACACATTTGAAGAACCCAATATCAAAAGTTAAAAAAGAATTTATATTCAAATGAAAACTACGTGGCTATTCACTACAACAGTAACAAAAGAGAAACACTTATAGTTCAAACAATCAAAAATTTCTCCAGCTCTCTCTCTCAGTTTATCTTGAACCAAACAAGTAAACAAAAGAAAAGAAAGAAAAAGAATGCAATTACTAAAAACCAAAACAACAACAGAAACGCTAAACTCATAGTTCAAAAGAAAAATCTTCTTTATTTCTCGGCTTGTGAAATCCGGAAAATGAAAAGCCACTTTCGTTTCGCTAAAACCAGAGCAATAATACACTCAAGACTCAAAATTTTTCTCTTAAATCCTCGTTGTCGTTTCATGAAAAATACCCCTATACTAAACAAAATCTATACCGAGCAAAATTTTATGCCAAACGGCATCTCACGAAAACCAAACGCTCAAATCTCGTGTTGAAAAGTTCTCTGCGGAAACAAATGGCCAGGAGATGTAGAAAACCAAAAGTAGACGGCATTCAACTATGCAAAAGCAGCAGGGAAAACTATAATAGTGACAGTAAATAATTCATTTCTCATTTTCTCAGATATTAATAAACCATGTAAATGAACAAATTTAGAATAGCTGCATTAACTGAACGAAAACAACACTAAAAGTAGAAACACAAAACTTTCGTTTACTTTCTCCTTCATTTCCTCTCGGAACGAACAAGCATGAACTGTAAAAAACAAAAAAAAGAAATGGAAACTAAGCTGCATTTAACTAAACGATTAAAAGAGCAGCCCAAAAAAAGTCAGAATAAGAAATTTTCATTCAAATTCTCGAAATGCGCATGAGGTGTAGAAATCGGTATACACAAAAACACTAAAATTCTCAAAACACAGCACTTTCTTCCATTTTCTCAGAGATTTTTTCTCAAGAAAATATCATTCATGAGCTTCAGAAAAACAAACGAAACACATTAAAGCAAACCGAGCCAAAAACAAGGCAAAAACACTGAAAAGTCTGATAATAAAACACCTGGTATCATTTTCTATGACATTTTCTTCAGAAAACAAAGAAAGACGACTAAACCGAAAACGACAGAAAACAACTACAAATTCTCAACGTTACAAAACTTTTCTTCCATATTTTCTCGAGAAACAAGCGGAAAACCTGTAGTGAGAGCCTTGATCATTCCAGCTCTCCGTCCTTTGAAATCTCTAAACACCTCCTCTACTGTGCGCGGATTGTACTGTGTTCCTCCGCCTTCCATTTTTTCGGAAATTAAATTGAATTAAATTTTTTTTAATAATTTTTCGGAGTCAAAAAGATTTTAAGAGTTAAAAAGGAGAAGTTATATAGAAAAAGGAACCAGGAGAGTGTAGACGGGAGGTTAAAATGGAGAATTTGAAAATATTGGAGGAGTGTTTTGGATGATGAAAAGTAGCGGATTTGAATCTGGAGTCATTGGTTGGGCTTAACTGTATTTGAGAAAACGATTTGAGTCCGATAATCCAAACCGAAACCAAAGTTGGGTTCAAATAAACTGCAATCGGTTTGACTATAAGATTTTTGTAACTGGTGACGTGTACTGATGACATCATAGCAGAAGAATTTACGTCATAAAAGAAGGAAACTTTTCACAAATCCCCTTGGAATTTTCAATAATTCCATTAGAACTCTAAAAAATGAGTTTTGATCATTACACTGCTAAACGAAGGAAAAATTATTTTGTACTTTAATAAGTTAAACTTATACTATACTTAAAAATTACTATCTATAAAAACTATGTCTGTATAAGTCAATATAACAACGTTGCATTTTTATTATCACGTTCACATTAGTCTTTGTATTAGTTTGTCTAAGATTCTGTGCACGAAAACGAACACAAGGATAGAAAAAAGCCATTACAGATAACATGGAAATTGAAACAAACTGAAGCAATTAAGGGAGTACAATATGACATCTCAATATCCCTGTATGTCAGATAATGCATGTAAGAACCTTAAAATTACAGAAAGGAAACTCAAACTCCATAGTTGTTCACTATTTTGACAAGAAGTTTGAAAATACAAGCAAACAAGAGCACTTAAAATTAAAGGTAAAGTAACAGAGCCAAGGATGACTTCCCAATGGAAAAGTTGTTTAGCAGCCCGGTTCTGCATTTCAATGCTGAATTCGGACTGCTGAGATCGAGTCCTGGAACTCATCTCTCAACGGAGGACAAGAGACGGTGCAGGTTGCCATCGCCGTTGATGTCAGCTGAGCAACCTTGCATGCTTCTGCCCATGTGCGAAGGGTAGCCAGAGAAACCAAACTCTGACTGCTGGAAGATGTCTTCGCTGTTGGAGGTACTCGTGATGTCGGAGCAAGAGGTGGTGGACGTAGCATCTTTGTAGTTTCCTCGCTGAGGTTTGGATTCTGGCATGTTTCGAGGAAAATGTAAGTCAGCAGAGCCGGAAAGGTCTCCATTGCTTGTTGGACTAGGCTTGGATTCTTGGAGCTTCTTTGTGTTGAGAAAACGACCACCAGATCCTCTAGCCCTATTCATCGCATGAGCATGCCGGGACTCATGAAGATATGGCTGCACAGGTTTATAACAGTGTTTCATAGCTTTAATAACAGTGTGCCTTGTTGAAGTGAAACAAGGAATCAACAAACCACGAGGATGCATACCTTGCGGCCTTTGATGAGTTTGTTTTGAGCTTCAAGCTTGGCACGATACTGTCTTCGTCTGAGAATTGCGCGATATTGTTTTGCATTTACATATATGGGCTCATCTTCAGTAAAATCAAGCGGCAGCGGCACTCGGGTAGGAGCCATCCCCATCATTTGAGAGCTATGAATCTGATTACATTTCAGTGACAAATATCTCATGAATGGGTAACAAAGAAAACACATCTTGGTGCAGCTGTATTCTAAAAGTAATCAGAGTTAAATAAATTTGCAGGTAATAGACTGATTCAAAAACATGAGAATCAGAATCTACAACGAAACAGGTTGAAAGCACACAAGACATTTAGTTAGAAGCATTTTGCATCTACGACTAAAAAGTTAAGACCTCATAAAGCAATAGCACTTCATTAAAGATATAGCTTAACAATTACAAAAATGAAAGTAGAAACTTTCCTAAAATAAAGAATCATTAAGACAAGCAAAGCAGAGAAGAATAAGGGCAAAGGAAGATGCAAAGCAGGGTGTAATGATTATTAATAAAACATAAAAGAGTATAATACTCAGTAGACCTACTTTATGGAAATTGACATTGAAGAATCTAAAGGTCAGCAAGATATTTGATGCACAAGAATTAGGCCAGCACGATGCCCATAAAGGTACTACAAGGTGAAAACTGAAAAGGATGGTCTAGAGTCTACACTATGAAGAATCATGAGTTGGCGAAGGTCAATAATGATTCTGTTCCCATGCAGTAACGATGACAATAAAGTAAACAATTAAAGGGAAGGAGACAAAATAAGAGAGAACAAAATACAGGAAATGGAGCATGAGAATTGTAACTGCATGTCAGCTCAACTAAACCTCAATACAAGCTAGTTGGGTTTGCCACGCAAGTCCATGCTCTCCATTCTGTCCTATCAAAAACCATGCTCTCCATAAGCTACACAAGACCTCTAATGCATACCACACATCAAATGTGACCCGAGAATGTTATTGTTCAATTATTGCAAGTCTTCTGGAAAAGGCTAGGCTAGAATATATTCTCATTGAATTTCTTTTTTAATTGTGAGCATGTTCAATAAACTTCTATTTTAATTATATAGTTTAGTGCGTGTAGCAAAACCAAAATGATAAATAGAAAAGACATTTTAAACTTCAAGGTACTCACGATAGCCTGTGGACCATAAAAATTTGCTAGTAAGCCACTGAAGCACGGCTCGGTGTAATGGAGCTGCACCGGACCCTGCAAAATGAATAACAAAGCATGAGATGCCCCTTTGCTCTGTGAACCAGCTAATCGCAGATGGGTATCAACTTACAACTGACTGATTGTAATCAACATGTGAAGGAGTGAAGACAAACTCCTGAGGCCCCATTGATGAAGCTACTTTAGCATGACTTCCTGCAGGCTTCACAGTGAGTTCTGTTAAATCCTGAGCAAGAACAACAACCGCTATGTTAGAAAGTGACAACAAAAACCAAACAAATCAATTGATGTTAAAAGCCAAACCTATATATCCAGTTATGGAAAGTCTTGATATACCAATTGTTAGTGAATTTAAAGCTAAGCACAAATAATTAATGCTCAATTAAAAGACAAAAGCAAAATAAAGAAAACTCGGAATTCTTGTAATCACCTGAAGCAGATATTATGCTTTGCCCATTAGGATTGCTATCTTTCATACTAGCCTCTTTGGAGCAAGATTGACCGGTAGACTGAGTTGATGATGATTCCTGGTCTTGAAATTGAAAACTCAATTGCTTATTGCCAAGAAAATGCCGTGGAGCAACCCCTGCCTTCAAGCTTAAGCTTCCGGACATGGATGATTGTTGGACGCATGATTCAGTTGAACTCCCCCACGACGGGCCGCTAACATCGTACATAGATGTTGAGTGTGCAGAGCTTATACCAGAATCTTTGTTACCCAAGTTTAACATTCTCAAAAAGTACTCTTCAAACGCCTTAGACTATGGTGATAACTTCAATTCAATCTTCAAACATGTAAACAAGGAAAAACTTGAAAGAATTCAGGCAACCTGCAGCAACCCAACTAATAGTCAACTACTCCAGACATTAACATATATTAATTACAAAGCAAAAGCCCAAATTCTCGTCCTTGAACTAACGAGACACAAATTGCCAAGGGACATATACAGAAAGCAAATTCTCCTGAAAACTAAAGCTAATAAACTTACCCGACATAATTTAAGGCAATTCCATTTGCAAAATTAAATGAATTAAATCAGCACAGCCAGCAAGTCGAATAATGTGAAGACCGAAATAGCCAAAAAATGAGTTTTTCTATATGCATATGGATCATTCAAAAAATAATCATAATATAACAGTAAAAATAAGAATCCAAAAACAAGAACAGAAGAGCTAATACAGTTGAATAAACACTTGCTCTCAAGAACCAGATGTTATAACTTAGTAATCATTAAACCCGAGGCTCAAATTTGAAAGCAATTCATACATGCAAATCCCAGAGGCTAAATCTCCCCCAAAAAAATTCAAAATAACTACAACCCAAAAGAACAGCAACCCATGAATTCATACCCACACGAATTCTTCATGGAACAAGAAAAAATTCAAAAACACTAACCCAAAACACAAATCCCTATCATTTTTACACCCACAAATATCAACTCAAGCTTCAAATGCTAGCATACCAAGATTTTTTAACCACAAATACATTTCAAAAATCAGAAATCATATAAAAACCAAACAAACCCAGAAGAGGAAAAAAGCCAAGAGAGCAAAAGGGACAGACCTTTTACAATATTGGTGAGGCAAAAAGAACTGATTTTGACAAATGGGCAAATCTTGTAACCTATTAAGTACTCAACTCTCTCTCGAAACTACATCTCACACTCAAATTTCTTCCTCCCTTTTTAAAAACCTTTCACCCTCACCAATATTTCCATGTCCATGACCACCTCCACCACCTTGAACACAGCTACAGGATTCTTCTGTGCTTCATTTTATATATAAATGGTTATTTTTAAAAAAAAATCTTTTTTTATAGTTTTATAATGAGTTGTATTGTAGTTTTGTCGTGTTTTGGTAATGGCATAATAAATTTTGTAATAAATTCTTGCACCGAAGAAATGCAGAGTCTTTACATAAGTTTCCATATCTACTCCTCTCAGCCGTCCCTATAGTGTTTAGTGTTTACCTGTACACATTTCCCACGCGCTACCCATTGCGCGTGACATCACTTTCATGTCATTTTTTATTTATAAAAAATAAAAATTATATAGATTTCGTGTAATAAATGGTAAAAGTAAAGGCATGTGGGTTTATAAAATTAATCACTTATTTTATTTATATTTTTATAAAACTATTAATATTTAAATAAAATAATTATTTTATTATATGATTCAAATTTTGATGGTAAAAAAAATATTCTTAGAATTAAATTGTACACATCTTTTGATCTTATTTTAAAATATAAAGTTTATATATTTAGAATTTGGTATACATATAAAATAAATTTTATGTGTATTAATTAACTTTGATATATATTAAAAATATGAATCAAATTTGGTATATATTAAAAAAATAAAAAGATAAAATTAAAAAAAAAAGTGAGTGAGGTTAAAATTTCTCTATCATCTAAAAATGAAGCAAGTATAAAAAAAGCTTGGGAGATGAGAAATCATCAAAAAATTGCTAGAGCTCCACGTGGCAATTTTCTAGAAAAATAGATGGGCCTTTACTTATAATCGAAAATAATTATGGCCCACTGTCTTCATTAGTTTCAACCTCCAAGTCCAACTTTGAACACTTTTCAATTTTGCTTTTCAATAAATTTTTAAGACAAAAAAATAATTATTATTATTATTGATCTTTATTTGCTTTAAGAAGAAGCTTTTGAATCCAATTTTTTATATCATCAAAAATAATTTTTAATATGTATAATTGCTTATAAACTACATATATTAATTAAATTACAAATATGTTAAAATTTAATAATTTATTTATATCTATCGTCCTTCAAACGTTTTAAATTTAATTTCTTTAATTTTAAAAAAATAATATATAATAAGTATAATATCAAAAAATTATTTTAAACAAGAAAAATGTTAGAATATCGAAAAGTTTCTCAATTAATTATTTTAAAATTTTATCTAAATAATTAGGTTTTACTATTGAACTAGTGAGCTAACCCTATGTTGTAAAATTAATTTTTCTATTTATTTTTTTAATATTTAATTAATAAGACATTTCATTGTCAAAGTTGGGGGAAAAGAAAAAAAAAATGAAAGAATCTTGTGTAATATAGGACGAACTTCAACTAAGCCCCATGCTCAAGCTTATCCCTTAACTTTTGCCTTTTTATGGTGGAATAATTAATTACATTTAATTAATTAATTAATTAATTAAATAAAAATAGGTAAGCATGGTCTTATCTTGGGTTAATATATTATTCTAGCCACTGATCACTATAATGACAAGCATTATATATAAAATATAAAATATAGAATATAATAAATATAAACATCAATGCTTGTTCTAGAAGAAATTTAATAGCAAGTCAATGGAATACTATGTGGACACATATACATTACTTGTTGCACCCCAACTTTGATCTTTTCAAAAGCAATTTCGAATATTTTTGTTGTTTGATGTTGTTTCCTAGTATTAGATCAAGTCATTTGAAAAATTAAATATGCCTTAACAGCTAAACAACATGTATTTTAAAAGTGAAAATTGAAATCATCATCAACTACTTTTTGGAAAAAAAATAATAATTATTCATTAATATATTGTTGTGAGAAGATTAATATATTCTGAAATAATTAAAAACAATTGCAATATATGACAACTTGACCCAAATAAAAAAGATTCATGGGGCAAGAAGTTATCAACAGTACATCCCCTCATGCTTGCTTCATACAACCTATTTATGATGTTATCTTCTTCGTCAGAAAGATAAGGAAAAGGTTTTCAAAAGAATAATCACATTTCATATGTCAAGTGAAATGAAAAACTTAATGCTGGAGTTTCATACAAAGCGCTAGCAGTCTACAACATTGCATTGAATAATGATAAATTCAGAACCACTTTTGGACCAGCAAAAATGAGATTTTTGATACAATAAAACAAAACTTTTATAGTATACAAGCGTGAATACATAATAAGGTGATTGGAATTCCAAGCACGAAAGGAAATGCACTTTCATTTTCTGGTATCATTTTCAATCAGAATCAGAGTCCGGATCCACAGAGGATCTAACTGTCCTGCGCCTATTCTCTTGATAATCATCTTCTTCATCATCTTCATCCTTTTTCTTCTCGCTAATTATACCTATAAAATAAAATATTGAGTTTCAGACTCAGATTTTAGCTAGAAATTGCACTACAATCAGGGCAGAAGACAAGAATTACCTTTCTTTGTTAATAGAACCTCGAGTGTCCTTGTGCTGAAATCATCTTTTCCTCCTAGATCTTGAAATCCAACCACCCTATCTATTGCAATGCCATTTCTGATTGCAAGCAGAGCAATCATTTAACATTAATATTTAATTGGAGTAGCATTATAAGTTTCAAAATTCAAACTTGATAAAAGTGCATTCAGCTAATCTTTCAATATTGTCAAGTCCAGTTACAATGATGGTAACCTGGAGGCAGTAGGGATTTGCTACTACCCATGTGTCATTATTGCTCTGGTTATAAGAATAAAAATGCTGTATACCAACTCTAGGTTGTTCACCTGCCCTCGCAAGAACCAAACAGAGCACAACTAATATGCTTGTAAAATTTGATGAAAATATGTTTGAAATCAAAAAATCAAAAGGCAATAGATATGGCCTGACCTGAACAAAATCACACAAGGTAATGTTTTCACTTGAAGTTTGGTAATGAAGAAGGGTGCATTCTGCAATTGATTAGCAATGATGAGATTCTCACAAGGTAATGCATGCCAGCTAAATTGAGCCAAAAATTCAATGTGCAATAAAACAATCAAAATTTCCATTTCAATTGGCAGAAAAAAAGCACTTGCAACTGCCAACCTCTGCATCAAGCTTGATAAACTTCGTGTCAATATGCTTTGGTGCAAGGGCCTTCAAATGCTTATCCATTATCCTAAAACAATTCATGCACACAACCATATAAATCCAGCAATATTCATCTTGCAAGAGGAGAAAGAGAAAGAGAGAGATTTAAAGCAGAAGGTTTACTTGCAGCGGTAGAACTCTTTATGGTAGAAGTGACCAATCACTTTCTCACTTCCAGTTACTTCACCTAAGAAATCCCCCTCACCTATCTCCCTGTACTCACCATGTCCTTTCATTTGTAATACTTGTCGCTTTTCAGCTTCTCTCTACACAAATTAATCCTAATGTGAATACCAAATTCAGAAATCTCAACTAGAACTAACTATCAAATATATCAATCTCTAACCTTGAGAGCTGCAATCCTGTCTGCGTGCAATTTTTCCAGTTCAGGGTCCTGCACAGCCATTGCAATTCTATATAAACTGAAACGTTAAAAATATATATATATATATATATATATATATATATATATATATATATATAGAGGGTACAATGTTGATACATATACTAACTTACATCCATCAGCTCATCAAGATCAACCTCTTCATTAATAGAACTTGAAGCCTGCGCCTTCTCTTTAGCAAGCACTTCCTGTAACACCAAAGTTTGTACCCTTTATTATATACCATAATGGCTATCTTGAGCATTATGCTGCTACATCTAAAGCTATAAACACCATCTCAGCCAGAAAGGCAAATACTGTAATTCCCTAAAGTAATTTCATTCCATGAAACATATGATAACAGATAACTTAACCCTAATCCATCAATTTCTTATACACCCAATAGTGTTTTCTAGGAACCAAAAAGAATAAAAAAAAAGAGTAAGATATAAAAGAAGAACCTTTTGATAATCCCGAGCAGCTGCTGCCATTACATTCCCAAATGCTAGGTTAGACAGCGTCGATTTCACCGAATTGGGATCCATTTTCTCTCTTCGAGGTCAAGTCAGCAGCAGGTTGCTGCTTAATTGTTGATGTGATAAGGTAAGCGAGGAGATCTGGTTACCTTGTGAAGGAGGACTGAGCGCAGAAGATCAGAAAACTTTGCGAGAGAAAAATGGGATCTTGAAATAACAGTGTTTTCGAAAAATGGTTTGCGACCGAACCGGGTTCAGTGAGGCTTCAATCACTCAAACCGGGCCTGGTGTAGTTCGAAAAAAGTAAAATTGAAGAGAGAAAAACGACGGGAAAGAAGAAGAAAATAAATAGGATCTCAACTCACCACGAGAATGATAATGGGGTATAATAACGTTTTTGTCCCCAGGACTTTGTTAAAATAACAAATTAAAATATATAATTTCTAACTGTAACAGTTTTATCTCTGATAGTGGTGGGGACCTATGTGAAACTAAAACTTACTCGCGTCCGCCAGTTTAGTATTTGATATGTTGTCATTTATCGTCCTACCAAAATTTATGATTGATCTTCAAAAGAAATTAATTATTAATTTTTGTGAAAAAAATTTTACAAATAGTTTGTAAATTCAGATTTAGTAATTAGAAGGATATGTTAAAGAACAAGAAAAAAGTTACATTAATATTATTTTCTATAAAAATAAGGTACAAATACAATCATCAAATTTTACATTAATTTTCTTCAAAGAAATAATCTAGTTGATTAACCTCTTATGAAATCAATTCCTTTTGCAATAATTTTGGATATATATACTAACACATCTTTAATTTAGTACAAACTGCAAATTAACACTGATTTGCATAAAATACATTTTTAACATCGAGTCTACACATATTTCCTCAAATCTGCTTGTCATTGTTGCACTAAAAAGTTGTAAACGTTTGCAGGAGAGACTGATACTAAACAAGAGTCCTAGGCAGTTGATTAGCTGGTGTAAAAACCTTAAGCAGATTTTTCACGAGCCAGAAGAGGAATCCAAACAGCTTCTTGAGAATCCACCAGCAAAATCTAAGCACATGAATTCCCACAATGACCAACAGCAACAAAACCCAAAACCTGAAGTAATACAAAACAATTTCCTCAAAAAACTGTTGATCGTCTGGAGCTTGAACAAATCCAATGGAGATCATGTAAGTAGCAGCTGTGAATAAAACTGAAATGAACATTCCCAAGATCAAAATCCCCACAGAAATCCTATTCCCCAGAGGAATTCCACTGATAAGCAGAAGGATTATGCTGAGGGAAGCACAGAAGGAAATGGTGCTGCAAGCTATGAAATTGTGATACTTATTTGAGAAAATTTGTTTATAAGAATTCTCAGTTTTGTTCTTGTTGTTATTATATTTGTATGCTTGTATCGCAGTTCCGGCTTTGCATACTGATTTTCCATCTGGGCAACCTTGATCAGAGCTGGTATCTTCTTGCCAGAACCCGCCTGGTGGATTTACGGCAACCTGGAAGCTCATGGTGGCGATTAAGGTAGCAACCACCATTAAATTGCCTCTGGTTTTTTCGAAACGATCATTGTTGAACTTGAGAAGTTCTTTCAGTCTGGTGAAAATGGGCTGTACTATTTCTGCTGCTTGTGCTTCATAAGTCTGAGCAATAGCAGCATTTGGTGGTGGTGCTTTTTGGGTGATATTTGTAGGAAAAGTGCTTCCTGCAGAAGCTGCTTGTAGCTTGTGTTGAATTTCGCCATCTGATTTGCAAATGGGTTCCAACGCAAGGCCATTTTCTATCAAGGAATCTACATCAACTCTTATTTTGGGGATTGAAAGTAGGAAGTTTGTAGTCTGCACAAAGTAATATATACATCACTCAACCAATAATTGCACGAGGCATTCTTACTATATGTTTGAGGGTTTGGGACCAAATTCTAAAATTAATTTATATGCTAAGATTTAAATACTATGTTATAAAAAGTTGAGAAAGACCAAAATATTAAAAAGAAAATCTATTTTATAAGTCAGAATTATAAATATTTTTATACATAAATTAAAAAAATTGTGGGATCTAAGACCAAGCAGAGCCCCTCAAGACCCTGTTGTAATAGACTTGACTACTAAAAATAAAAGGAATTTGATTGAACAAGATGAGATCAAACATAAAAAATTTCTACCTGAAATTGTCTGAGGATGGCAGATAAATGCAAGATTGTGTAGCCCCCATGATTTCTCAAGTTAAGAAACTCCTCATCATCCACCAACTCCACCAATACTTTCAAAACCTCCAACTGATTAAACTTAACACACAAGTGCAAAACTGTATCCCCACAAAGTTGCTCAGAAATTGACTTACGCTCTGCATTTACCAACTCTTTGACAACCTCAACTCTCCCTCTCATGGCCGCCAAATGGAGGGGAATTCTACCATCTTGATCTTCAACCAAGCAAGCACATCTGTTCACTTTCAGCAACTCTCTGACAATCTCAAGGTGGCCCTCGGCGCAAGCCAAGTGAAGAGGAGTGTGTTTGAGGGAGTCTAGCTCCATGGCAAGCTCAGATTTTTGAGTCAAAACAAGTTTAGTGAAGTCAAGATGGCCAAGAAGAGATGAAATATGCAAGGGTGTTTGTGTGAAGGAAGTGAGTGAAATTTTGTGAAAAATGAGGGGATCATTTTGCATCAATGTGTTCAAGCTACTTACACTTCCTCTTAGACTTGCTTCATAGAGTCCCTGAATGTTTTCCTCAATTCCATGAGCTCCTGTCTCCATTTTTCTCTCTCTTTTCTGTTTCATTGGGAAATGGGAATATTAGACGATGGAAATTAAGAAACCCGGGCCGGGAGAGAGACTCTTGTTTTGTCCACACGATGACTTTTCATCATTAGTCCACAGATTAGCTGGGGGTATGTCAAATCATTTTTTAATCTATATCAAAGACGTAATCTACAGCTGCAGTATCACATGGTAAGATATATAATAAAACATTTTAAATTGTGTTGTAAAAGTTGGATCACCATCAATCATTCCTATCTGATATTACACAATCTTTTTTTTCTAAATATTACACATTATATTATAATCTATATTGAAAAGTAATATCCGAGAGTGTTAATCAAATTGAATCTAACGTTACTCGAACATCAACACCCAAATTAAACAATCGACTTTCACGTTACATGTACAAAAAAAAATTTACCTATAATATAATAAATCCCATTTCAAAGTGAATAAACTCACACACAAGTGAAATACCAATAGCAAAAATTCAAGCCACTAACTCCTGACTACTTAGAACTACGCCCAAGTAGTTATATGATGTATGAGCATGGAAAGAGAGTCTGTGAATGTTATAAATGAGTCTTTGAATGTTATCAATTTGATTACAAGGAAGCTGGTTAGAAAGTGACGTAAATTAGCTAGCAGCATGTCTTTTCAAAGTAGAAGCTTTGTTGTAATTTGTTGCGGTCAATTAAAGCTTGTTAATTCCAAAACAATACAAAAGGGAAAAATATATATAAAAAAAAAAATGAAAGTATATATAAAACTAGAAACACTGAATATGCAAGAGTCGTTTTTCATTTTAGTTTGATCCAAACTATTTGGAGGGAGGGGGAAACAGAAGAAAGAGTAAAAGTTTGTTTAGCTAAGGAGAAGAGAAACAGGAACTTCCAAGTGACATACAGGGTTATCAAATTATATTATCCCACAAAAGGAGAAAAATCCCTCAACACAATATGGGATTTTATCTCGATTTTTAGGGTTTCCACTTTCATCGACTGCTTTTGCTTCATTCCCAGAAAATTGTTACCCAAGCAGTCTCTCCAGAGTTCCGACTTATTCTCTGTCAAGTGTGACAGAGTAGCAGCTGCCACAGCGGACGTCTTCAGATGACCAATTGGCTAATAATCTCGTCCTTTGTACTGCATTTCCTGCAAACAGTAAATGTTAAATTTATGAGTAATCTTCTTTAATCAATAAAGATCAAATATTTGCGGGAAAAAGCTCATCATTGCTCCCTCAAACTCAAAGAAAACGAAAAGGATGATCCAGTGTTTGTGAAACAGAAAAAAAGCAGTGTACGTAAGTATTCCAAACATGCTAATGCAAGTCAAACATCATTCATTAAAATGGGAAAGTACAGATTACAGAAATTTAGAAAGCGAGAGAAATGCTTACAGGCTGGTAGCTTGGCATGTAAAAGACTGGCCTCTGCTGGCCCACAAGCATCTGCTGTCCATACTACAATCAGATTGATAAAGGTAATTAATCTCTATTCAAACAACACATGCCGAAGGACTTCTACTTAGGCTCAAATAAAAGCTTGAAATCACGTATACTTAGTCTCAAATAAAACTTGGTAAGTTGTTTCATACCTGAGGTCCATGCGGATGATAATATCCTTGCGGTGACTGCATTTGTCCAACCTGTGGATTATACAAGACAGGCTGGTGCCCAGCTAACGAGGGTCCAATCTGCAAAGATTAAGTTGGTGTCAAATATTAAGCAAGTTGGACAGAAAACAATGAGATTTTTAAGTGCTCAGAATTGCAATTTGGAAACATATTAAGTAACCATACATAAACGGTAAACATCTATAGGATGAGATTTTGATTTGTCAACTTAAAAACAAATTCAAAATCATTGACATTCATTACATGCAACTACGAAAAAAAAATTACTTGATAAGAAATTAGGTTAAATTAAATTACTCACTCCAAAACCCATAGGCATTCCAGGAATATGCGATACACCAGACACATTAGGCGGATGATAGAAGGCGGTATCAGCAACTGGGGATAGAGGTCTAGCAGAAGATTGAGAGGGGATGAAGCTCTTCGCATTAGGATTGAGTTTAAATTCCTGATTTCCACAATTGAGGAAATACGTTAACAATGCATTGTGAAGCAAAGAATACTTAAGTTGTCTGGTCTTGATAACATGTGTCTGTTACTGCAGTAAATCAAAATGATTGTATAACACTTAAAATATCAATCGCACCTTGGCATGAGGATTCAACGTTGATTTTTCAGAAGATAAAGAACCCATTGATGAGCTTGGGGACAAACCAGGGGCACTAGAAGCCGGGGCAGCCACCAGACAATCTGAATCAGTTGATGCTGAACTACCAGGTCTTGCACGAGAAATTACAGATAGTGATTCTCCAGGTGCCTTAGTAGATAATGCAGCCTCCATCTGTTCACCAGGTGAATTTGTCTTTTCATTACCCTTTGATGAAACATGAGATGGTGCATGTGTGGTGGCACTTGCAGATTCTCCTGCCTTGTCAGAGCCTTTCATCTCACTGCCTGGTAATGGCAGTGAATCTATATGAAGTATTGCAACTGGTTAGCACAGTAAACTTACTGTATAACCAAAATATCTAATACTTTTAGGACAAAAAATTATTCACTCACCTTCAGATTTTGGCAATTGAGCATCCTCTGCTTGCTGCAATAATATGAAGAGCAAAGGTAAAAAGGAACACTGATGTTAAAAGAAAATAATCCAGCACTTTCATAGACAACTTGAATTTCCTACCAGCAATAGTAACTAAAAGTAAAACTCACCGACTGCTTTTCTACAACACTCTTAGCATCACTGTTTCCCCCATCTTCACCCAGCAAATTCTCCTGGACCCTATAATTTCTCAAGTAGAAATCCATTCACATATGATGACCTGGAATTTATCTTACTCTCAAGGAAACAAATAACCCAAATATAATAATAAAAAGAAAACCTGCTTTTGCTGTCAAGAGGAGAGAAACTTTTGGTAGGGATTTCAGAAACCGTCTGTCTAGCATGATCATATGGTGCAGAGCGGAATAAATCTGCACCAGAACCAGACTGGGAGGACCATGCCTCGTCCTGCTCCCCAAAAAAGGGAAGGGAAATTATTCAGGTAAGGAGATACTAATAACAATAACAAACAAAACTTTGAAAAAAAGCAGATTGCACATCTATTACAAATACATCCGTCCGAAAAAGATAAATTATTAAAAAGTCTCTACAGGTTCCAGAACAGAACAGCCATCAAATTTCAATTTCAAGATGATATGATAATGTCTATGGGCAATGCTTTCAGTAGCAAAGTACAATATATCCACCCATAACAGAGGCCAAGTATTATAATGAATCTAGTTTCTAATCAAAATCCAGTCCCCAAAAATACATGCTCCTGTGGGTAAGTGACCATGTTTTTTTTTGGTAGTATAGCTACACAATCACAAAATTAGAAAATGATTTAAGCACTCCCCATTGTTTTCTGAAACTAGAAAACTGCAATTTCAAGAAAAACTAGTATTTCAAAGCGCAATACTTAGACCAAAATTCCATAGAACATGATTATTGATTGAAGAATTACCACTAAGGAAGAGCTTGATAATAATCGAGCTCCATCATTGCTTTTTCCACTGGTCAAATCAGCAGATCTCTTATTAACAGAACCAGAAGAATCTCCAAAGGTTTCATTATTACGTGAATCCAATACAATATCCTCATCTTCTTCATATCCACTGTCATCAAAACCCGTACCCCTGTAAACTGAAGAAAATCTGGTCTCTTCATCAATATCAAAATTTTCATGAAGGTTGACGCCCCTTTCCTGTTTAACATATGGACATGAAAATGTAATAAATTTGGAGAGACGTATTAACGAAGTACAAGTTTTAAGAGGCAGAATATGACATTAGGAGAAAACTCACCTCCGCTAGATGAAGATCTTGCGTGTCCTCACCCTCAATTTCTCTGGCTATTCTCATAGCCTCTCTTTCCAACTCTTTTGTCTGAGGACCTTTCAAAAGTTTTGTTGTATAAAGTTCCTCATTAAATGTAGTCTTCACCCCAAATAATGTTTTATTTGTTTCAAACTGATCCCAGTTCCTACTACACAATCACAAATCAGTGTCAGTCAATACAGCACACAAAAATAATAAATGATAAAAGAATTTCAACAACATCTGCATCTCTTTATATGTATCATTAGAGAACCAAGATAATTCTGACTATTAAAGATTAACAAGAAGAATCCCCTTTTACCATATTACCCTAGTTAATGTCTAGAGGCCATAGCATCAAAACATAATATTTTGTACCTTAAAGTAATTCCAGCCCCAGGTAACATAACTGTAGCAACCAATTCAGACCACTAATGACAAAAGAAAAGAAAGTTGAAATAATTGTTATAAAAACCTTTTCCAAGGGACATCGAATATATTTTCCAATTCAGGCAACTGCGGATCAGTTTCATCAGGGATCCATGGTTCGAGCTCTCTCTCGACATCAACATGACGAGACTGCGATATAATGGAATCTATCATAAGTTCTTGCTGCTTGTCACGTTGGAGGTCATTCTCCATCCCCTCCCTACTCACAGCCACTTCCTGGAACCATTGCAGACAACCTGATCAGATCACTAACAGTCAATGAAACAAATGAGAAATTTAGCTACTTCATCATATACAAGACTCCTAATTTGTTTTCATCCGTGCTTAAATTATAACCATATAATTGCTGTACTTGGAAAAATGCTACTTCTTTATACGAACTGACAGAATACAAAGAATGCTACTTGTACACTACACTTGTCAACCACTTATCCTAACGTCGTTCAGCCAAAAACATGGAATATGGGCACAACCTTTGCTGTAACCTGTACGAGTTCATTGGCAGGTATAATAAAAGTCTTTGAAGGTGCCTTGCTAACAGATTCTGCAAAAGCTCTCTGCCCTCGAAAACCACCATCTTTTATCATGCGAGCCATTTTCAAGATGACTCCTGAAATTGACATGCAAGTGAACATTCGGAAAGCAATTGAATAAGTGGAGAATGCTACATAAAAGACTTGTAACGAACCCAATAATCAGCAAAAGGAAGGGTAGGAGCATGTGCTTTTGACTAAAAGGAAATCAAAGAGCATACCAAAATCTTTTTCATCACTTGTCGCGTGAAATATTCCAGAGTATATTGATCCATTCTTCACTTGCACTTCCACAGAATGTCCAATAAGACATGTCGTTAAATATAATAACCGATCATGGGAAGGACTATCAGAACTTCCAGATTTGCTGGTGATCGGTGCACCTATACCAAATAAAATTAGGAAGAAGAACAAAAATAAATATTTACATCAGTTCAGATCAAGGAAGGTTACCTGTACTAGTTACTCTAACCGTGTTTGATTTTCCAGGCTGTAATTTACTCTCCATCCTAGTCCCCCCATCCCTTTCACCCCTTCGACGGCCAAACCCATTAGCAGTGGATTTAGGGGGCATAACTTGTTGCAAATTCATCATCAGCAGAAGAAGCCTCTACCTATGAAAAATAAGTTTTAATCACATTTAGATCATTCTCCTACAATAGATATATCAGAAGATGAATCCTTCAGAAAGCATGCCTGAACGGAGATTACAAGACAATAACAGCAAAATAAATAATGAATTATACAGTTACCCAAATACACAAGAGACAAGAGATATGCAGTGCAAATAATGGATCCCCAATAACAAATTATCCCATAGTACAAAAAAAGTTAACACGTTATCAAATCTAGGAATCTAATAAGGGGGGGGGGACCACTTAAAAGTTGCACATACAACAGAGTTAACTCAGCTGTACAGTCACTCCTCTGAAACCACTAAGAAGCAAAATTGCAAAGCAATGCTCCTTCACCAAACATGGCTTCAGAAATTTTACCTTCTATGCCACCTACAAAACCAACTTCAAAACCCAAGAACAAAAAAGTCTGCCCATTATCCCTGAAAAACAATAGCAACTTCTCAAGCATAACACAAATCTCTAAAACAGCATTCAAATAGATCATCCCCAACAAAAACTATGCAAACAACATGTTGTTCCATCGACTCAGAGCACAATCCAAACCCAAAAGGGACCCTTGCATGGTTCTGCCTCAAGCATACTAGCTACAGTATTTCTATGCACACTCGTATAGCAATCCCAATTGTTATCATCCTAGAAGCTTTCATTATTGCTTTCCATAAACAGCTACCAAATACTAAATCACATAGATTACACCTACTCACCCAGACAAGATATCTCAAGAACACAAATCCACGTATAATCTAGCATGTAAAACAATATCAATCCTTTCCAAACACCCACGAACACTTCTGCCTGTTTGGTTGCCAAGAAAATGAAAGAAAATGGAACTTAACATATTAAATCCCACAAACAACAGACCAAAAAGCCTTAAAAGCCAGATATTTACCGCAAGATAAAATCGGAAACTAAAGTCTAAGTAAACCCTTCTGCTAATCATTTCCTTATAAATAAAATAATGCCAAAAAATGAGTACTTTTACAATACGGGGCCCTAAAAACCCTAATTTCACAATTCCAATAACAATATAAGAAGGAAGGAAAAAATAACAAAAAAGGAAACGGAAACTTAACATTTTTAAATGGGAAGCTAATAATCATACATGAAATTATTGATCCTTACCTTAACAAGTAAAATTTGTTGAATTTTACGGTGAGTTGGTCGCAGCGAGTGCGGGGTTCGGAGAGGGGCGTGCCAACTCAGTGAGTTAGGGCTATTTGCATATGGGAAGACGGGAGTGACGATCACGTGCGAATCACGAGGCAGCAAGAGAGAGAAGGGGAGACGGTGAGGACTCGGTATGATCCAGAGAAGAGGAAATGGAAGAGAGACAGAAGAAACTATGTAATGAAAGAAAGAAATTATTGTGTGTGGGCAGATGTATGGTAAAAAATGGTAATTTTCTTTTTTTGATATTTACTTTCTTTAATATATTATATATAAAGACACCTGAATTTTTGTAGGCAGACTTTCGAATTTTATAAAATATGAACTTAGTACAAATTTGAGTGATGCAATATTATTTTACACCAAAGCCATGTCATTTTAATATAAAATAATACTAATTTACATTAAATATATATTTAAAAAATACGTACTTAACTCAATTTGAACAAAGAAAAGATTAAGAAAAAATTTTAAAATAACTTCCCAAATTTATAATCTAAAGTGATATATATATATATATATTTACTAATCCGAGAAAAATCGCTTGAGATTATTGAATAAAAAGGTACAATTAAGTAAAAGAATGCAAGCATTTTTTATTTATATATTTTGGTTTTTAACGTATGAATAAACATTTTAAATTAAAAATGTATTATTTAGTAATTTTGTATTGTACGTTAGCAAATACTAAAATTGCGAAATTAACTCTATTATTTATAATAAGATGAAAAAAAAATTATCAAATAAAAAATTTTGTCCACGTATTTTTTAAAGTAAAATTATCATTTGTACTTAACCCTATTATTTATAGTAAGATGAAAAATGAATTATCAAGTAAAAAATTTTGTTTATGTATCTTTTAAGGTAAAATTATTATTCGCACGTGTCTTTCAGATAAAAATATCATTTTTAAGTGTCTTCTTAAGAAAATTACTATTTTCACACGTCTTCTTGATAACATTTATTTCATACAAGATGTCAAAAATTAGTAACTTATATTTAACTTTTAAAGATGTTTAGCATTTGAATCATATTCAACATCAAAATTTTAGAAAAAGTAACGAAAATTGAGAGATACTCTCTCAAACTTCATTAAAAAACAAATACTCCTGTGAACCTTTGAGATAAAGAAATACTCTAAAATTTAAATAAAAGAGAAATACCCCACTAAAGTTACTAACATTTATACAAAATGACTATTGTGCCTTTGAATTTTAAAAAAATATAAAAATATACTATTTTATTCATATTACTAGTATATAATAATCAATGTAACCTTGTAATTTTAAAATAAGATAATAAATTATATCTTTAATCAATAATACTCATATCAATAATTATACTTTAATTTTTTTAGAATTTATCCTAAAATAATATTATTTTAGATAATTTAATTTTTATTATATTAATTTATTATAAATAAACTATTAACATATTTTACAAATGAAGTTAAATTTTCATATGAATAAAACACATTTTTTTCTTAAATTAATATTATTTAAATTTATTTTAATAGTTTATGCATTATAAATAATATAATAAGAATATAATTGTCTCAATTTATGTAAATTTATAATATTAAATTTTCATGGGAATGAAACACATTTTTTAAAATTAATATTATTAAGATCTATTTTAATGATTTATATACAATAAATTAATATAATAAGAATAAGATTATCTGAAATAATAATAATTTAGAATAAAGTTATAAAAAATTAATAGTATAATTATTAAAAAAAATAGGAATATAATTCATTATAATGTTTTAAAGTAAAAAGGTTATATTGGTTATTATATATTAATAGTAGGGATAAAATAATCTATTTTTATATTTTTTAAATATTTAAAGGCATAATAGTCATTTGTATAAAAGTTAATAACTTTAGGGAATATATTTTTTTTATCCAAACTTGAAGAGGGTTATTTTTTTTCTTCAAATACGAGGGAGGTAATATTCTTTTAACTTATTCTTGAGGGGGGTATAACTTAATATTCCAATAAATTTTGTTTACGTATCTTTTAAGGTAAAATTATTATTAGCACGTGTCTTTAAGACAAAAATATCATTTTCAAGTATTTTCTTGATAAAATTACTATTTTCAGTCGTCTTTTGATAACATTTATTTCATACAAGATATGTAACTTATATTTAACTTTTAAAGATGTTTAGCATTTGAATCATATTCAACATCAAAATTTTAGAAAGTAATTTATTCTTCATTTATAATTTATTTTTAAAAAAATAAAAAAGGGGCCTAATATAGACAAATTATGCTATTTTGTGAGTGAAGATGCCTTGATTATGATATCTCAAGTGGTTCATTATTAATGATTTGAGTGGAAGGATCATGAACTTTATTATCAACATAGCCAAAACTTCAAAAAATTTCCCAACTTCAGAAATTTAGAACTATAGACCATTCAAGTAGCAAATAATCTTAGACCCACAAGCATGTAATGAATTTGAACTTAAGCAATAACTTAGTCGTTATTACAAGAAAAGAAAGCAATAATAACATCCCGAGTCCGGCATGAAAAACAATTTGCAAACTGCCATTATCTCAGATATTTCCAAAATTGAGGGAACTCAATGTTATTATCCCTTAAAAATTATGTACCAGAAAATAAATGCAGGCTTTAATGATTTTAGATCAATTCAATAATTTCTCTCATTATATTGATACAACAAGACAACAATAATAAGCTACAATGATTACATGTCTCCCCCTAACAAAATAAAACAAGAACCCAAAAATATTCTTCTTTCCCTTTTTTCCCCCCTAAGTTTATAACATAATAGGCTACAACAATTATATGTGGGTGACGAGAGCTACAAGAGAGTTTCACTTTTGACACCATGAGTTCCAGCATCTTGCCTCTCAGCCTGCCACCAAAATTTGCAGCTCCGTGCCAATTTCCACCAAAAATCTGTTGTATCATTAAGTTTGAAGCTGTGCAGACAATAATTTATGGAGTTTGAGCTAATTATCTTCAACAGGATCAGTAGGAGAAAGTAAATATCTAGGATTTTTGCATTCTGCAACGAGTAATCTGTGTTTGCTTTTCAAAAAGATTGGGAAAAGAGTGCATACCATTCAAATCACAGCTGCAAATTGATCTTCTCGGACCACTTGAAGATGTCAGAATGAATTTCATCACCTCCCAAGTCTTCTCCTGTAGCCCCAGCTGCGACCCTTATGATATCTTCAATCAAAGCAAAATTTCCCATGATATCAACATGAGCACCACTTTGAGTGCCGCGGCCCTCCAGCAGATTGGCAGGAGGAGAATGATCATACTCCCTATTATAAGTCCGAATTCCTGAAGGATTGAATCTGGTTTTCCCACGCCAACCTTTAGCACACATGTAGCCAGCACTCAAAACAGGTACAGTTTCATCCCCGTCAACTAGATAAACTCCATCCTTCAAACAGTTATTTTCATCATCAGCTGAAGTATCGATCTGAAATGGAATGTAGCACTCAGCTAAAGGTGTTGACCTATAGACATAAGCTCTTTCAGTTGGTAAGCCAACACCGTACATGGAAAATATTTCCATCTCCGGAGCATTTGGTAGCCTGTACAAACCAAGTGAGTGAAGAAGAGCAGTTAGAATAAAGAATATCTACAAGCAATAGCAAGAAAAATCATCAAACCATAGCGGTAACTGAAATAATGAAGCGTAGAAACTCTTACGTTGTCTCCAAGGGGTTTGACCAGTATCTGTAGTGTTGATACTTTGGATCATCCAAATTGTCAGCGATTCCATAAGAGAAATGAGCGCTACCACGTGCCATCATTTTTGGGGCAACAAAGTGAAGCAGATCTAAAATTGATCCAGCAGTGTATGCTTTATATTCTGCAACAGCTTTAATACCTCCAATTCCCATCTCATGATATTCTGTCCACACATCACGACAGGTAGTATTTGCAACACTATTACCCTTGACTGCACCCTGCACAGTAACAGAGTAAAGAACATAAATGCAGTGACTGAAAGGAAAGAATTGAGAAGTTCAATCAGTAGCAACAATCACACCAGATAAGAGTAAAAGACTTCTTTGATTTCAGAGCAAAATTGTGAAATTAACACTAATCACAATTGACTTTCAGTTACACAATAAGCATATTGTTGTCCATCTGCATAATCTGCACGATATAATTTAGTTGAGCAGTCTACCAAAGCATCTAACAATGACACAGGAAAAACTACCTCATGGTTTCTTGTACCAAGTATTTGTTCTCAATGGAAAAATTGCTGGGAATAATTTCCTAATTTAAGAATTCAACTCTTAACACATTGTCTCAGAAAAGAAGACTGGTAGAATTAGCTCGTAAATGGGCTTCATCTGCCATTGCAGAATTAAATATAAAGCGAGAAGAAAAAAGAATTCCACTAACGATCATAAAATTTGAAGTCTTCCTGAAGTATAATCTAACAGATAGACTTACCCTAAAGTCAATCCTATCAATCTCAGATGCAGGTGCCTCCGCTACATCCTTCCCAAATGAAATAATTCTTCCATAATTTACATGATTTCTTTGAGAAGCCACAACTTCACTTCCATCTTCATGTGCAATATGGGTATCATTGTTTCTTTCCTTTCTTTTGGCAGGAGTATATCCTTCCTCAGGTGACCAGCCAAGACCACCCCATATAGTGTCCCCACCTTTTGGTATCATTGACATGGTCGAATCCCAAGTGCGCGTCATCCTCATTACATGTTGCAGTGTCTGAAGGCGAAATATATCATTATCTAGAAAACCTGGTGCAATGGCCCTGCGTTTTGAGGGCACATCCTTAGTTATTCATTATGAGCAAGAAAAAAAACATGTATGCATCATGTATAGAATTAAATCAGTAACTACAAGATAAACTGCGTGCATCCAGCAAGGCTAGTGCCAACAAGGAAATGTATTAGCATGTTCATTAGTAATAAGAGACACCCACTTTGCGCGCAGGAAAAACTGCAAACATTGAGTTGTAAATAAAGAAGACTAGAAAAAAGCAACAAAGATAATCAAAAGTGGCAAGAAGGAACAAGAACCAAAAGTTTATATTTCCTAACATCACATGCAAATATTAATTCCAGATAATTTGCAACATAATCTTTCCTGCAGTGTACAACAAACGCAAGTGATATATAGTGAAGAATATCAAGACCACACTTTACAACTTCAATCTTATATTTTCCATGAGGTCAAATTGAGTGCAAATATTTTTATAAAACAGGGCATCGCTGCATTGTTTAACTTTAGGTACACCTAGCACTATTGTAAATGGGATAAGAAATCAATCTGTTAGCACTGGAATACTAAGAAGTTTTCCAAAATGCATATAAGAAGATGGCCTGTCAAGGAAAACCCTAAAATTTGTTGTAAGAAACATGGACCACAATGCTCTACAAATTGGCGTGCTAACAAAGCAGTTGAAATCATGATTCTGAGATTACATAAATTGAGAAATATAGGTCCAGAACATTGTCAAGATTAAAATTAATTTTCCACAAATTGTTTAAATTCTTCCCATCCTCTGTGCAAAGATTATAATCCTCGCAAAATATATTTACATCAAACAACCCATCATAGCATCACTGCCTTTTGTTGCTGTGCACTATAGTGGATGTATACTAGATATGTACCTGGCAACTGCAATATCTCTTGCTTCAGCAGAGAAAAGTCCAGCAACAGCTTTTGGGAGACCTAAAAATGGCCCACCAATGTTCATCACTGACTTTATATGCTTAGCACACCAATCTGATCCACCACCACCACCCATAGGAGCAGGTGCCTCAACCCACTTCATAAAATGTAGAAAGTACAAAACACCCATAGAATGGGGAATAATAACTGCCTTATTCCCGCCATTTGTAGCTACCATCAATTCTATATTACTTTTAATCCTGCTGAGTGTCTGGTCCCTCACCTGAATTTTTTGAGTTCCAAAAGAAGTATTAATGCAAAGCAAATAATTTACAAAAAATGTAAACAGAAACAGCAGGTGCAAACTCTGAATTCCACAGGCATGGTATACTATCAATAAGAACTTCAAGTTGGAAGAAAACCTCAGTGTTTTGAAATGAAATTCTCCAATCATAAGCAGCCATATACATAGTTTTCTCCTCATATCCAATACGTGCCAAGTTAGCAATCAGAACTGCCCAAACAAAATATCCAGGAGCAAAGTAATCAGCAGCCACAAGTCCAGAGACAGGCCTGACCCTAATACCAGGAGGATCTAATCCAGTTTCATTGTCTAGCGACATGTGCTCCACCCAGCATAAAGGTCTGCAAAATATCCACCCAGATCATAGAAAGATGGACATTAATTATCCAAAACACCAATGGAAGTTCATAACCCCAACACACACAGATAAAACTGACAAGAAGCCAATGTCCAACGATGTTCATAGCCATACCTACAGCACAGTTTAATCTCCATATCATTGTATGCTATTTCAGAATTGTAGATTATTTCCATACCCTTATCATATTAATTGTCACTTCCAAAAAAAGTGTTAATTCAGTTTCCCCATGAAAGAAATTTATATGAATGGTCGATAAACACACAAAATGAAACAAATTCATTTCATGCTGATGTACTGTTCTCAAATAACTGTAAAAAAGTTAACAGTCATAAGAAAGCCGACACAAAGACATTCTTTTGAACAAATGCTTAGTAGTGTTCACCATGTATTGCACAAAGAAATTTATATGAATGGTCGATAAACACACAAAATGAAACAAATTCATTTCATGCTGATCTACTGTTCTCAAATAACTGTAAAAAAGTTAACAGTCATACGAAAGCCAACACAAAGACATTCTTTTGAACAAATGCTTAGTAGTGTTCACTATGTATTGCACAAAAACAAGCTTTGGCAGCATCAAGTTTGCTCAAAGGAAAAAAATAAAAACTTCCACACATGTAAAATTCATATGCATACCAAATGCTTGAGCACATGAGCATTGAAATTTAGCTGCACTTGCTGCTTGCTTTCTTTATTTTGGTCTTACATGTTAACTCTAAAGAGTTAAAAAGGTTAAAAATCCCAAAAACAAGGTCAAATATAAACCATATATAATTCATTAAGAGTTTTGGTTCCAATTACCAACTTGACCAAAATACAGTCTCACTCAACAATCAAAAAGGCAAGCTTTTCACTATAAACACTCATTCTCCACCTCCCCAGAAATGTAAACCAAAAATTTCATACATTCATTTACGGGGTAATAACATTTTCATTTATTGCAACAATTCATCTATAAACAAAAGCACTACCACAAATGGAAACTACTTGATAGTCTAGTTTAAAAAGTAAGCAATACCCACCATAAACAAAAAAGCTGTTTACCTTTTCTCTATTCTAGCCCTCATCATTTTTCTGAACTTCCAACCAAACAAGGGGCAACACATTAACCTTCCATAATAACATACAGCTAACAATCCCACAAACAAAATCACCTCAAATTCAATTCTATTCACATGTTTTTACCAACTTACTCAAAATTCATCATCTGCCTCATTATCAAAACCAATCAACACAGTTCCTAAATTCATGAATTGATCAATTTTCAGCCAATGAATTCAGGAACTAAACTAAACAATTAATCAACAAAACATTAATAAACAGAAAAATAAAATAAAAATTTTTCAATACCTCTTATAAACTTCCCCAAAAGTTCCACCCCACAACCGTTTCCTAAACAACCCATCAGCGCACTGGTGCCCTTCCCACAGCTCAAGTCCGCCGGTAACAATTCCCGGCACGAAAATCACCGGATGTTTCACCGTCAAGCCTTCTTTCTTCAACTTCACGCCAGGCGGATCCGGAACCGGCCCGGTTATTGCCTCAGTGACGTATTGATTAAACGACGCGGGTAATGCATTGTATAAGAACAGCAAAAGCCACCACGTTACGCATATGCAACCGACCAGCCAACAACACGAATCGACGCACGACCATTTTTTAGGCTTTTTATCATTATTTTCTTCGGCTTTTTGGTGTTTCGTTGAGATTTTTATGTTCTTACCATCTTCTTCTTCGTGGACGTTCTGCTCCGAATCTGCGGCTTTTGAGGTCTCGTTCGGTTTTCTTCGCCTAATTAAAGGCATTCTTAGTGTATTTTGCTTGTTCCCCGGGAAAATTACTCGATTTTTCCCAAGAAATTAATTACTTCTCTCGGAAATGAAATGTTCACAAGCTAAAATATTAGCTTATTTGAACCAAAAAGAAAGTAGGAATTCGTTTAGATTCTGTCTGTTTCCTGAGAAATTATTAAATTACTTCGTTTTCTGAAAACAACTATACGAGGATCAAATAATGACAAAAAAGAAGTATGGAGAAAAGTATTCAGTCACTTTTTTCCCGATAAAATAACAAATTATATTGCCAAAAAAAATAAATAAATAATCCGAAAAT
This sequence comes from Melia azedarach, assembly GCA_028052125.1. Classification (NCBI taxonomy): domain Eukaryota; kingdom Viridiplantae; phylum Streptophyta; class Magnoliopsida; order Sapindales; family Meliaceae; genus Melia; species Melia azedarach. Next base: position 666,273 of record CM051398.1, on the reverse strand, counting down.
AGAAACAGTTTCCAGAAAATATAGCTAACCGAAGAGACTTAATTAACTAAACTGAAAGAGATTTCTATTCGTTTAATTAAGAAAAATTAGCAGAATATGATAGATTTCTGTAATTTTTCTGCGAAAGAATTATTCCGAGAAAATTAAATTAAACTTTTTTCTACGGAAACAAACGGGTGGCGGAAATGGATATTGGCGAGGAATAAATGCAGTGATGGTCCGAAACGACAGTAAGATGAGATTACGAGCTGACGACTTTGATTGGTTATCAAAAGTTAAGAGTGGGTCCCTCAGAAATAAAGCTAATCAAAATATGACGCGTGGTTGGTTTAGTTACACGTCGACGAGCGTGTCAGTTTGTCAGATAAGAGGCTTCCATAATTATTTTATTAAAACGACTCGTTTCAAACTTGTCCTTGACTTTGGAATTTTAAGGATTTTTCCTACAGCTAATTAAGATTTTTTTTTTGGTATTTAATGGAATAATTTAATGTTGGGAAATAACCAATAATACCCCTGTTTTACAAATAAAATTCAAAAATGCCACGCTCACTAATTTTCGATCAAAATTGCCCCTTTTTAACCCAAACAGACAAAATTGCCCTCATGCCCCCTTTGCAACAGCAACAAAACTCAAATATTTTTTTTTGTTTTGATATCGTGCTTCACATTCGAGCGTTTCCTCCTCACCTTCGAGCAAAGAAAGTTAAGTTCTAACTGCAGTTTGAAGACGACGGCGAGCTGGTAACGACGACACAAGCAACAATCGGCGGCAGCATTTAGGGCTCTACGATTTCAGGTAAGGGTTTTGATTTCACAATCAAAATTAGTGAAATTAATTGGATTTGATGAAGATAAACCTAATTCCTTTGCATGAATTAGTTCTTATGTATATTTAAGATGTAAATTAATTGAAAAATAGTTTGTGAAATTGATTGACTTTGTTGTGCATTTGGGAGAGAATTGTTGACGAAGCGGAAATTGCGAAAACCCTAACAAACTTTCGAGTCGACATCACTCGAATGTGCTTTTTCTTGTTACTCGAATGTACATGCGTAATACATGACTCGAAACTATATTTTAAACTTACTCGAAACTATAATTTAAACTTACTCGAAACTACAATTTAAACGTACTCGAATCTATTTATTTTCCCTTACTCGAAACTACATATCCACCTTACTCGAAACAGTTTATTTACATTTACTCGAAACTACATTTTCAACTTGACACGAAAGTGTTTATTTGCCTAACTAGAAAGTACGTTTGGATAAGAGAAAAATATACTTTCGAGTGACTTGTGTATGTAGTTTCGAGTCAAGTTTGTTTACGGCATTTCGAGTTATGTGTTTATTTAGTTTCGAGTCAGTTGGAATTTTTAGTTTCGAGTCGAGTAAGTTTTATGCAGTTTCGAGTCATGTGCATTCTTTAGTTTCGAGTGCTATGTGTTTTGGAAGTATCGAGTCATGTATCAGTTTATGTTTCGAGTAATTTATTGACTTTCGAGAAAAACAGAATTTTGGGTCTTTATCTTGTAAAATATGATCATGATGTAAGTAATACAGTTTCAGTTGATATTGTTGAACTAATTTTGGTAATTTAATTTGTTTTTGATGTAGGAAGCAATGGTTACAGTTACCAGCACGTTAAAAACAAAGAAAGCAGACCATTTTCCGGCCGTGGTGACGACATTGTCTAAATCGAAGCAACTAAGTGAAATATTGGGAAAGTTGACAAAGAGGCAACGACGTTTATTCAGGCAGAGTTGCTTTGGATACTTTCTTGATCTGCAGTCCTTAGGTTTTTCAGGGAATCTCGTGCATAAAATTCTTTTGCACGAGGTTGAGACAGATGGGGAGGAGCAGGAGCTGTGGTTTCTTGTTGGTGCGACACCCATGAGATTCTCCCGCATAGAGTTTGCACTGATTACTGGGTTACGATTTGGGCCATACCCGGATATAGATATGGATAGCCATAGGTTGAAAGACTTGTATTTTGGACAGAAGGCTGCACCCACTTTAGATGACATTGATCTTGCTTTTTTTGCACTCGACTTTACATCCATTGACGATGTGGACGCAGTTAAGCTTACGTTTTACTATATACTTGAGCGTGTGTTGATCGGACGGGCTGGGAGATATCTTGCAGACTTATGGCTGATGAGTATTGTGGATTACTTAGATGTGTTTAACCAGTATCCTTGGGGATCCGTTTCTTGGCGCTACACTTACCGGTCATTGAGCAGAGCTTTGAGAGGGAAGGCTAGCCAGTACCGGTTCAAGAAAGCAGAGGCAGAGGCAGATGGCAAGACATATTCGACGAAATACAATTTGGACGGGTTCCCACTAGCTTTTCAGGTATACATGATAAGTTATACATACTTAATATTAACTGTTGTTTTGGTCAGGTTAGTGATATTCATGACTCGAGGTTTTTTATATTTTTTATTCATATTGTGTGATGGATTGAGTTTCATTATAATATGATTATTATGTTTGCAGATATGGATTTATGAGGTCCTGCCTAGCGTCGGCAGAGAGTTCGCACGATGCACAAACCAACGGTTGCCACGTATGCTGAGATGGATGGCGACCAAGAAGAACATTCGCAATGGAATGATTACGACGTATGTTTTGAGTCCATCAACGGTAGTAAACAATGATGTCTTTTTAATTAACTTAGTTGTACGTTAATATTTGGATTATAAACCATACTGATAAGTAAAATAATAAAAAATTGCTTTTCCTTGTAGCCGCTGGTTGTGTTGCGACAGATTGAGCCTACTGATGATGAGCGCACGCAACCATACTACACACAGGTTGTGGGTATAGTAGGTGTAGATGAGGGAGATTATGGAGGGGCTATATTGATGGACGATCCGACTCCATCAGACACACGTCACATGGATGACGCTGCTGACATTTCTCCCCCTATCGCTCCAGGGACAGATGAGTTATCTACTCCTCATGCACCTGCTGTAGATCATACAGTTACGTCATCACTCACTCCATTAAGACCGAAGAAGGTAATTACACGTATGAAAAGTATGTAACAGGATTTATGTATAGAGATTTTAAGTTAGTTATGATTGTTTTCTTGATAAATTTTTTCTAACTTTCGCAGCGTTCGCGACCTCGTCGGCCTTCACGTCAGACGGAGTATCGTGAGGAGCTCTTCGCAGATGAGCCCCTCCGGCAGGCCACCGATACCCAGCCTCATAGATATGATATTGCACAGCATCTGACCCAGCTCCGAGCTGATTTTCAGGCGTTTAGCATGCGGCAGGACGAGGCGGCGCAGCGGACAACAGGATAGCATACGACAGTTGATCGATCAGATTCAAGGGATACTGCGTCCAGATGTTAGTCAGCCGGATATCATACAGGTTAGTATATTTAGGCATAGTTCATTTTTAAACACTTTTTTTTATTTAACTAATATTTTTTTTATTCAGGTCAACACAGCAGGGGTTGCGAGCGTTCGTGGTTTTGACGCTCCCCCTTTGGATGACCAGAGTCGATATGGTCGTGTCTATCAGAAGTCGAAGTCTGGTCGACCTCCGTATACAAATCCATTCAAGCAAAGGATGATCGGGCAACCTGAGGAGCTGGTCTCAGTATGGTCCTGCATATCACATTCGTCCTCTTGAGCCAGTTCCTATTGACATCTACAGTCAGTTTCTACGGTGGATTGCTACACCGATGGCATATACTGAGGGGGAGACATGCAGATTGACGCCCACCTGGATTAGTGTTGTGTTTGAGGCCGGTCGTTGGCTTGAGGACGATGTAAGTCATATATACTTGTAGCGATCTTTTAAGTACAAATATTTTTATTTAATACCAACGTATGTTCATTTCATGATAACGTTACAGCATATCAGTGAGTACATAAGCTTGTTATCACACCGACAGCTCGCATGCAGAGAGATGATCCCACAACATTGGACTGTTGCGTCCCCCCACCTATACGTAAGTCGTTAATGAATGGCTTTTATTTAGGGATTACTTATTTTTTTTACTTACTAAGAACTAATAATTTTTTCTTATCGCAGACTGCGCTTCAGGTGACTTACAGAGGGTACCTATCACGAACATTAGCCAAGGGTACTTTTTACCCGAACTCCGGCATCGAGGCGTTCGTGACAGGAAGACATTCCCGACTGCACAGAGATTGGATCCAGGTCGATGTCGTGTACTTGCCTATAACTCTAGGTGGCAACCACTGGGTTGCATGTGAGATTCATTTACGACGGAGGGCCATTACAGTCTATGATTCTCTTCCATCTGCTCATGGAGATGATGTCCTCGATACTGCCATACAGCCATTGTGCATCTATATTCCCTACTTACTAGATCAGACTGGGTTTTACAGGTATCGTACCGATGTCATCCAGAATCTTGAGGCTTTTACGTACATTCGACCGATCGAGGGCATACCACATCAGCGATCGGATTCAGGGGATTGTGGTATTTTTACTTGTATGTTCATACAGCATTTAGGATTAGGGCTTCCTTTATGTTTTAGGCCAGAGGACAGTGAGCTTATGCGGACGAGAGTTGCAGTTGACCTATGGGCCGGACAGTTATTGTAGTTTTGTGCTTTGGACTTTGTTACACACATTATATTTTTTTGGTATAGTATGAATTTACTTATATTTGTTAGTTTGAATTAAATTACGCATAATTGTTAACTAAAAACAATTGATATATGTAACGAATTAGAAAACTAACTAATTTACGCATAATCCGGTTAAATGTATGTCAAACTCAAATGCTGCGAACATTCTGGAAAACTCGAAAGTATAGTTTCGAGTACACAATGATTTTGGAATAACTCGAAACTATAGTTTCGAGTAGACAAATACTGCGAACATTCTGGAAACTCGAAAGTATAGTTTCGAGTACACACAAATTTCGAATAACTCGAAACAACACTTTCGAGTTTTCCAGAATGTTCGCATTTTTAGTCTACTCGAAACTATAGTTTCGAGTTATTCCAAAATCATTGTGTACTCGAAACTATACTTTCGAGTTTTCCAGAATGTTCGCAGCATTTGAGTTTGACATACATTTAAAAATAAAGGAGTTCATGTCAACTAATCAAATCAATTATGATTTGTACAACATGTATCATACATAATTTGACAAATTACCAATGTTTGCAAGTAAATAAATTGAAAAATACATAACATACATAAAAGTCACTGACTCGAGGCTAGCGGAATTGGGTTCCGACATGTCGCGCGATTATGGCCAACTTGTGAACAGCGCGAACACCTTCGCTGAATCACGTCTTCACCGGTTGAGGGAATTCGTTGTTTTTTTGGTCGACCAGCAGGCTGGCGTTGTTTAGGCGGATTGACAATAATTCCTCGTACCTCATCTGGTACAACCCAGTCAACATCGTTACCAACTGGGATAATGGCCTCCGCATACGCTGCGATGTGAGCATTTGTAGTGTAGTAATGCGAGCACAATGAGTGATAGGATAAACGAATGTGTCGACATGCTGCTAAAGCATGATAGCATGGTAATTGTTGCATGTCAAAGAACATGCAACTACATTTCTTCGATCGTAGGTTAACGACCTCCACATTTTCTCGTTCTTTCACTTCGAATTCAAACCTTGACACCGGATGAACAATCATGGTTCGTGACAACTCTGTATGCTCATCTAATTTTTTTTGGGCAGCCTCAGTTAGATACCCATCTCGTGCAGCAGCCAACTCTCTACGTTCGTAGAACCACCTTTGAATCAGAGATCTTATGAAGTCGACTAAAGGAATGATGGGCAAAGAATGAGCATGTCTAAGTGCGGAGTTCATACTCTCAGCAATGTTAGTAGTTTGCATCTCATATCGCTTGGACGGAAATCGTGCCCTCGCCCACCTATGTAGCCCTACTTCATCTTCCAAGTATGTTGCAACTTGAGGATGCATGATTCTGAGATTATTCATGTATTTGATGAACTCGCTGTCACGGTACGCATTTGCGGCTTTAAAATAAGCGGCGAGAAATGTGTCTATCTTCTGTTGTCGCATTTTGTACTTCGCCTTCAAATTTCCGGATATGTGGTAAGTACAAAAACCATGAGTAGCTTCTGGGAAGACACCTCTGATCCCTTTTAGAATGCTATTGTGTCGATCTGAGATAAAAACCAAATCGTCAACCGGCCCAATGGCATCTCGAAGCTTAAGTAGAAACCATTCCCACGATGCATCGTTTTCAGAATCAGCAATGCCAAAGGCAATAGGATAAATTTGGTCATTTCCATCTTGTGCTACTGCGACAAACAATGTGCCTCGATATTTACCCTTAAGAAAGGTACCATCAATGGCGACAACAGGTCGAATGGTGGTGCGAAATCCTCGAATGCATGGCCCCAATGCCATAAAGAAGTATAAGAAATGGTTTTATTCATCCGTTTCTATTGCCGTTATAGTCCCCGGGTTTTTATCCTCTAACACATGACAATATACAGGAAGTCCCTTAAATGACTCAGTCGGATCTCCGCACACGATCCTCAAGGCTACCTCCTTGCTACGCCAATTCTTTGAGTATGGTAGACGAACCCCATATTCGTTATGAATATCATCCCGAATATTTCTTGGAGTGTAAATTCGGCCTACATCCCTGAACTTATCTTTCACAAGTTCCCCAATTAACCGACTACTTGCTTGCCGATGCCCGTCTTGTAACTACATATTTTGACACGTATGTACTGGGTCGATGCGAGTAACACGGAAGTAAGCATCGTTATTACTCTTAGTAGCCCGAACTCGCCATTTGCAACTATCTTCAATACACTTGGCAATCAAACGGGTGGTATCAGACTTGCAAATCTTGAATTGGAAGTGGTGTTTGAGAGCCATAAAGCTTAATCTGTCGCGCAATTCTTGTTTTGTACCATAAATTTGTCCAACACACACATCCCCAGAACCAATACTTGACAATGCATCACTTGCCGTAGATGTAGATGATGGAATAGGAGGCATAGCTCGAATGTATTGATTTGACGCTGATGGACCCACCATTGAGCTACTTCTGTACATACCACGAGCACCAACATCTTCGATATTCTCGTTTTCCTCGTCATCGACGACATTCCTAGGTCCACACTGATATTCATGATGATCACGTGGTTGTTCTTCGTGCATACGACGAGGAGGAGAAAAACCTCTATCTATAGTGGTTGCATCGTCCTCAGACTGATGAAGCATTTGGCTCGACATTCTGTGGGTCTTTATCTTGTACAGGTGTAGTTGTATCATTAAAATGGTCGTTGAACTGTTCCTGTTCCGATAACATTGTAGGAAATGTTTCACCAAGTTGATTACTCCCACGAGAGGACGTGAATGGGGGCACAGTAGCTCCCTCTGTGCTACGATACTGAAAACCGTGTGTCCTTGAAGGCTCTCCGCCACTAACACGTTCCTTAGTCATATACAAGTAACAATGACCCCTTCCATTTATAAAAGCTACATTATTAACATTCATAAAGGCACGAAAACTAGATTCAGTGTCAATAAGTGCCGCTGGTTGAGGCACACCTATTACTTGTGCTATATCAAGAAAGATCGCTTTCGCAATAATAGTTTCCTCGGCTGGATTAATCCCATATGACCCATACACAATATGCATAAACTGTTCGTACGTTATGTCTTTATCCACAGAAAATGCCCTGACCTCACCTCCAATGTAAATATCACCACCGTTCGGAGTACGTTGCCATAAACCCCCTAACCGAGTAGCTATCGTAATTGGCGATTCCATGACTGCATCATAAATAAAAAACAACAATTAATCAAATGTATAACACTCACTGTTATTAGTTTTCATTACTTAACGTAAACGTTTATAATTTTGAGGAGGAGTTCTGTCGAACTCGAAAGTGTAACTCGAAAGTAGGGCAAAATTTTGCCCTACTCGAACGTACTTTCGAGTAAGGAGGAAATTTCCCTACTTTCGAGTTACACTTTCGAGTACAAGAAGTTTGTCGAACTCGAAAGTGGAACTCGAAGGTAGGGGAATTTCCTCCCTACTCGAAAGTACTTTCGAGTAGGGCAAAATTTTGCCCTACTTTCGAGTTCCACTTTCGAGTTCGACAAAACTCCCTTCCCAAGTCGACTGAGCTCTCTCCAGTTTGAAACAGTATAATTGTATATTTACCTACCTTTGCAAAAAATCTTCTAGTTTCACTCAATAATATCTTAACAATAACATTGCATTTAAATCAATACAATGTATAATGGAATCGGTTGGATATATCATTTTGGAAAGGAAAGAAGAAGAGGAGGAGGAGGAAGAAGAAGAAGAGGAGGAGGAGGAAGAGAAGAAGATGAAGAAGAAACGGATTAAAAAAAGGGAGGGAGGGGGTATGGGGGCAATTTTGTCCGTTTGGGTTAAAAAGGGGCAATTTTGATTGAATATTAGTGGGAGTGGTATTTTTGAATTTTGTTTATAAAACAGGGGCATTATTGGTTAAATCCCTTTAATGTTCACATATGATGAGATGCTTACTCTAAACATTCTGGTTTCTCTTAAAATATCATTTCTTATTAATTTTTATTATAAAGATACTGTGGGAATTTTTTTTTCAAATAATTGGGGACAAATATAACCTTTAGTTATGTTAGGCACTTCTACGTTATTAACTGAGATTGATAACATGAATTGAATAATATAATTTTTTATAATTGTTTGAACTAACTAAAAGAAATAAAATATTATGACTCTTCGTTGACGTTTCCCATATATATATATATAACAATAATGTGGGAAATACCCACTCCTATATAAATTTTATCTATATACAAACTATATAACTTTTTTTTTCTATATACAGACTCTATGTTACACGTATCATATAATATTTTTATATGTTAGTAATAATAACTCATTTAGATATTAGTAGTGATAATTTATTTATCATTTTGTTAATATATTATGTATACTACATGTTGTTTTTTGGGCCGGTACTAATTGGTTTAATTTTATATTAAAATCTCTTATGGTGATAATATAGGGATGGAAGAGATTTTAATTAGTTTAAAAAATAAAAATCTCTAATTGTGAGAAAAAGAAATTTGTAACCAAAATTTAATAAAAACTCTACAAGAAAAAAAGAATTCTATAATTTCTTGACAAGGAAAAGGAATTTTATGATTTATCTCTTAAAAAAATAATTTAAAACCCTAAATCTTTCAAATTTCAAATTCTAATTAGATTACTACTATTACCCATACAAATACTCACCATAATCCCCCACCTCTTCATTCAAAAACTTTTCTTTGTTTTTCATATAAACTTTTACAGTTAAAGTTTTTCTGTTATATATTATGGGTTTCTGTTATTTTCTAACAACAACAAAAATAGTGAAATCAAAGAATGTCGAACCATTTTTTGCGACAAGATGTCAGTTGTTTAATATCGAGAATGATTTTGATGACAAAAGAAGTTAATTAGGGTTTGACAGCATTGAATTACTTTTTATTTTTGTTTTGGGGGAGGGTTTAATTTCTTGCTTAGTTGTTGAAGAAATAGTTTTAGGTTTCATATATGTTTTTCTCAAAGATTTCAATACGTTAACAAAAATTACACATTTTATTATTAGTATAATTAAGTGTAATTTGACTATGTTTGTTTATGAAAGTTTTCTTTTTGTTAATTATAAAATTGTGAGGATGATCATACTCATGAGCTTATGTTGATTTTTGAGGAAATTTTTATCAAGAAAAATTTTAAAATAAAAATAAAGAATATCGGAAAAATTGTCTAAATTATTTTGTATAGATAAAGTTTGTGTCCTTTATATTGTTAATATAAATGAATCAACTTCTCTTAAATATTAATATTAAAAGTAATACTACACATTCAAGTATTTAATCCAACTTTTTTATTCAAATGAAATAAATATTTATTAATTGGATAATAAGTAATAAACTTCTATTAAAGTACGTTAATATTAAGAGTAATGGTAAGGGACCAGATTGACATTGTGGTTTATAAAATAGTTAAATGAATACTCTATTTAATAAATAATCAGCTTTTAAAAATACCTAATTGAGAATATATGCCTATAAGTTTTAATACTAAGTGCTATATATTTTGTCTAAACTTTTTTCAAAGTGATTTGACATTAAAATTGGGAGACATCACTTCAAAAAGTGTAGTGTTATTTATCTCAAAGAATTAAAATCTTAAATTTTTATTTACAGAATTAAAAAAGATTATTAGTACCACGTATAATCGAGCTTAATTATATATATATATATATATATATCCCATTATTAAAATTGTGGCCACTGCTAAAAAGAGTACACAACATCAAATAGATTAAATAGATTAATGTACGAATTTGTGAAAATGTTTTGAACTTAAATTCGATGAATTTTTTCACAACAATATTATTCATTTTATGTTTTCCAAATTTTAATATACAGAATTTTCAAAAACTGTTGCTAATGATAATCTAATTTAAAAAAAAAAAAAAAAGATCCCACTTTTTTTCCTTTGATTTCTAAGATTTCATATTAGAAACGGGAATTAATTTTGCTTCCAGGAAAAACATTAACCGCGACTCCTACCCAAGCAAGGAAATGAAATCCCTACCTAAGAACTCCTATAAATACACACATCGATCTCACAACGTTTCAACCAATAAATTCTCTCTGCTTTCAGCTCTTTCCAATTAGGGTTTCTTTTCAACTAGTGTTAATTTTCTACTGTTAAAACTAGGGTTTGCAAACAAATTTGCTGCTTTCAAGTTTTCTAGGGTTTTCCGACAATATGGCAATAATGTACGCGCTGAAGAGCTCTGACAACGAGATATTCGAGGTGGAACAGAAAGTAATCGAGCAATCGGAAACAATCAAGAAGATGATCGAAGACGGTGCTGCCACCGGGGAAATTCCTCTCCAGGTTTCAAGCAAGACACTAGCAAAAGTCCTGGAATGGTGCAAGCAACGTCAACACAAAACTGTCGAAAACGAGAACGATGACAACAAAGGAAAGAGGAAGAAGGAGAGAGACGAAGATGATGACATCAAAGAATGGGAGAACAAGTTTTCCGACGAGTTGAAAGCTGACAAGGACGTCTTGTTCGATCTTCTTCTGGCATCTAACTATCTGGACCTGCCGGCATTGCTCAGTTTTCTCTGTCAACTAGTTGCAGACATGGTGGCCGGGAAGATGCCGGAGGAAATCCGGCGAATGTTTAATATCGAGAATGATTTTACTCCTGAAGAAGAGAAAGCAATTACAGCCGAACACGGTTGGGCATTCCAACCTTGAGATTAATTAATTTCTTTGTTCCTTGTTGAAATTGCTTAGGTTTTTTTTTTAAAAAAAAAGTTAAGTTATTCTTACTAATTTTTTATTTATTTTTTGTTGATTAAGTATGAATTATCAAAATTTGAACATTATAGTTATGCGTTCAATTTGCTTTTCGATAATGGTATCTAATTTGAAAATATATATTTTTATAAATATATTTATTATATAAAATAAGAATATGCTCAGCTTGTTAATTATCAAATTATGGAATTTGACTAGTTATAACACAAACTACTGTTTTATGCAAGAGTTAAAAAATAAAATTTGAAATTCTAACTTAAAAATCGAAATTTAAAATCAAAAGAAATTAAAATATTTAATATAAAATATAAAACTTGAAATCTGGATTGATAGAATCCGAGAAGATATCGCACTTTTAAAAGTACCAAAAGCATGTACCTATAAACTAATTTACTTGGTAATATTAGTTGTACTTGTGACAAATATAATATAAAATTCAAACTCTATGCTCTATGTGGGATAAATTAATAAAGCACTTATATACCTAAAAGCTAATTAAAGCAAAAAGCAAAAAAATCTAGCACTTAATTTAATTAATTAAATAGAATTCGTTGCTTTGTAGTAGCGAAAGAGCTTTCCGGTACGTTTATGCATTAAGTTATCATATACATTCACATGCAAGAAAAGCATCTCACCTCACACACTTTTCATTTAAATATACCAAAAAAGTAATTAATTAATTAACTTAAGTTAATAATCTAATATCAATTATTAGGTTGATACTTAGTTTGCAAGGAGACAGAAAGGTTGGAACACATGTACAACTAATATTCAAACATTTATATTATAATTAGTATTTCACGCTTTGTAATAAAGATTTATATATAATATTATAGTAACTAAGTTGTCGCCGCAAGGAAAGCTTATGTACGTGATAAAGCTTTTAATTTCATATTATATATACATATTATTTATCTTTTTAGATAATATTTCAATCGATTTACATTTTTAATATTGTAATTTCATCATTTACGTCCCAAAATATTAACCATAAATATCTATAAATTAATTTATATCTTATTTTTTGAATTTTAAACTTGTATTATAGAGTTAATTTGATGATAAATCAGAATAATCTAAAACGTACTGCCAAACAGCTCGTATCCGTAAACCCGCGGCCAAACGTCTCGCCTACTTGGAAATGACGAAAATTACGAAGAAGACATTATCGTCGTGGAGACGAAGAGTTCCCTTTTAGGAAGATTTCGCGTATCAAATCAAAGCAGAGGGCTTTTGTTAGGCCATCTCTACTCTCATTGGCTAAAAGCATGTGGGTCCACCTCTACTATCTCACAATATATTTAAAAAAATAAAATATTTATATTAAAAATATATTTTGGACAACATTTTAAATTATTTCAAATATCTGTTACGAATGAAAATGAACAAAAATAAAAATAAAAAGCATCAAAGTTTTTAACAAAATATACTAAGATTATGGCCAATAATTATTAAGTCAAGCAGAGGGAGCAAGGGAACATAAGATTTGTGATGAAGGTCCTACCATAGTATAATTTCCTAACATTTGAGGCTATTCCTCCATGTGGGCTAATCAAAATTGAAGGCCATCGAGGTTTTTCAATTTTCTTGGTTGAGATTTGATTCAGCCTTCTAAATTATTTAATTATTGATATCTCATGTATTCATTCAATTCAGTGTGCATATGACCCACTCTGTCCATGCCCCTACCTCTTTTTATTTTTTTAGATTCTGTGTGAATCTAAATCACACCGATCATCTATCTGATATCATTTCACGTAATTATTAAAATAATTACATTTTTTTTTATGAAATTTTATTGGTGTTTGATAGAAAGATAGGTGAGGGAAAATGAGAGCGTTTGAAAAATTAATAATTATCATCGATAAATTAAGAGTGTAATTGTACGTATAATTAATCACATACGTACTTTTGTTAATACGATTGACTCTGTACATTGAGTGTGGATTTTATGTTAACCAACAATGGATTAAAAACATGCTCTTGCGTATTTTAAAAATTAAAAATTAGATAAAAATAAAGGATAAAAGTTTATACTTTACGGAAAGAATTTGTAGTGTAATCAAATGAAGTATCGAATAAAAATATTTAGGGAAGAAAACAAAAATCAAAACTAATTAAAGTATTCAGAGATTTTACGTCAGACGTGGTTCAATTAAGGGTCTGTTCGTTTTTTTAGCTGAAGTCTGAATATAAATATTCAAATGTATAAGAATCGTTTATTTTTTAATTTATATCTGAATATTTGTTAAAAATGTTTGAATATAATTAAGTTAAAATTTTTAACTTAAATCTGAATAAGTAAATGTCTGAATAATTTAAATGTTTTATTTGTCAATAATATTCTTAATGTATTATTTAATATTTATATATGTCAATATATTAATTTTAAATTTTTTTATTTTTATAAAATAAATAACTTCATATTTATATTTAGATATTTATAATAAAATAAATAAATATATTATTCAAATTCAGATTTAAGTTAAATTCAAATTTCAACCGTATTCATATTTCAGACATAAAAAAAAAATACTACCTAACCCTTCATTTGAAATGCTGCCTAATTACAGATAATCAACCTTCATTCCTTTCCCTTTTTTTTAACTTTTAATTCCTAAATTATTGCTAATGCACGTGACACTATCATTTTCATTGTCACCATATCTTCTTTAACAATTCTTTATTGTATACACATAGTAACTTAATTTAAATCAATTTATATATGATAATATTAAATTATTATTATTTTTGTAAATCTTAATTAGTGGGGCCAAGAAAAAATATAGTGTGAGGAGTCAAGATGAAAAAAAAGAGAGTAAAATTAAAATGTAAAATTTTATATCTATACTTAAAAAATTTCATCAAAGTCTTTAAAACACCAATATATTTTTGTACGCTAATTTTAGTTTATATAAATTTAAACTCAAATCTATTGTACCACTCTAAAATATCTTATAAACTTAAAACATTTAAAATATAATATCTTTAAAATAATAATTATAAATTAATAAATTGAAGACGTGTTAAAAATACTTTACGCTGTCACGAAAAAATTAATAAATTATATATGTAAAATTTATTCTCGAATAATATGTAATTTGAACAATTTAAAAGATAAAATTATTCTAATTTATCTAAAAAATTAAACAATATTTCAACTATTCACGATTCTTTTTAATAAACATTGTCAATAAAATCTAAAAATATTCACTCTAAATCATAACAAATATGTAATATAATTAACAAAAACAAAAATTATTTTCTTTGCTTCTTTTGGTTATTGTATGATAAATTTATGAATGGAAATTGTTGCATTCATGATTATGGTCCCATGTAGCTTCAATTAATTTAACTTTTACAACAAATGGTTTTAATTGCCAATTTTATGACTCAATTATAACAAGAGAGGTGCCAAATGTAGTAGTTATTGTAGTAAAGCTTGCATTTACCATTCCCGTAACACTCAAGGTCAACTTTGTCATCACCTATTAGAATTCCTTGGTTCCAATTTTAATATATAAAATGGGTTAATAACATCTATATCCCTGACTTTTATAGTTTTACAAAATAAAAAATATATTTTTTAATCATAACAAATAAGTTCCTAAGTGTCCTTTCAGATTATCTTTCTAATTTGTCAAAAGAACTTTTTTAATGATAAAAATATTTTTCAAATTTTTTGATATGGTTTGATTGACATTAGAAAAGAATTTTTGGGAATTAAAAAAGCTATTTTACTTTTATCATAAGAAGCCCGAAATTTGAATTTTGACAATAGAGTTGCTCTAATTTTTTTAAAAGACGAAATTATCTAAAATACTCTTACTTTATTTTAAAAATCTTATATTGTTTCTTTAAAATAAAATATTAAAAATTTATCTATTAAAGTAATTACCTAAATTTTTAAAAAAATTATTTACAATAACCAAATGATTAATAAACTTTTGTTAAAAATTTTATTTATAAAAACTCTACAAATAAAAGTTCTACTACAAAAAACTCCATTTAAAAAGTTATATCAAACGAAAGCTAAATTATGTTAACATATTTAGCTTTTCTTTTTCTTTAATATTAACATTTTTTATTGAATTTTATTGGTTGAAACCAGTTTTTAAATTAATTTTGCTACGATATATCTCTATTTTTTGTGTTTAAATTAGTAATTTTATGCATTAATAAGTATTATAACTGTCAAATTTGTTCTTATAACATACTACAATGGGTACTACATTTAACCATTGAACTGAGCAGCGACACTTTATATTTCAAATTTTAATATTTAAAATATTAGATCATATAACCACATTAAATGGGTATTTTTTGTGACAAAGAGTCTCAATGACCTATTTGTTACAAATAACAAAATTATATCGTTATTCATAAAACTATAAAACTCGGAAACTCAAATATAATTATGCTATTCTTTTTCGTCCATGTTACAAATTTTACGTGTAAATTCTTGTACCAGTAATATTTTTTTAGGCCGACTTTAACTGCTTATAGACCAGACCCAGCCTTCTCTACTTTTCACTCGAACCAGCCTGTGGCTCAATAGGGTGGCGCCGTGTGCACCCTAGCTACCCACCCCTCGCGGAGCATCCCGCCGCGCACAGTCCGCAACCTTCTTCTCTTACCTGTCTTTGATTTACCAGTTGGATAACAACACCCCGGAACTTTAATTGTTTCTCATTTTCTTGATACAGACGATTGTTTTACTGTTATCAAATAGGTCCACAAATGTTAACAAAAAATTTGCCCTGATTTATTACACTGAATTTTGATTAGGAGTTTTACACTTGAGTCCCTAAATTTTTATATTCTTTACAAGCAAAGATATAGTTTATTAAAAAATTGAAAATTTTTAGATACTATTATCTCATTTTGGTGATTGCATTACCACCTAAGATTAAAAATAAGTTTGATATAGCTAAGTTTCACTTAACCTTACATATAAAATTATGAAAAATATGTGACATCAATATTTTTTGTGGATTTATCTAATTTTTTATTAATATTTGATATCTGAAATTTTAAAGTTATAAATATTTAATTTTGAAAAACATACATTGAGAAGGTAATTAAGGCCCAATTTAGGATTACTGTAGATTTTAAAAAAAATTATTTCTACTGTATTGTAAAAATAATTAGTTTTGAAGAAAATCAGTTTAATATCTAGTAAATTTTATTTTTAAAAGTGTTGTGAATTTAAAAATCAGTTTTATACATTTGATAAATTTATTATTAAAAATATTATAATAATATAAATGACTAAAATGTATATAGTAAATAGTAATAAATACAAATTATTTTAAGTGTATAATATAATATAACTTAATATAATATATGTCTACTTAAAATAATTTATAGAAAAATATACATATCATAACTAAAAATAAAAGCAAAAAAGTAATGGAAAGAAAAATTTTGGTTTTAATAATTTTATTTTTCAATTAAAGTTAAAATTTAAAAATTATTTGTAGGATTAATTTTATATTTTTGTAATTTTAAATGGATAAATTTGATATTATACTTAGAAATAAAACTATTTTTTAAAATCAGATTTAAAAAAAAAAACTCTTTTCTTACTTTTCAAAATTTGCTGTAAGATGATGTGATTTTACTAAAAAAATTTCTTATCAAATATCTAAAATAACTTTTGACCGTTTAAAATTACTTTTACTCCTCTCAATAATAATCTCATTTTAACATGAAGTGAGGACTTATTTGTATAAAAATACAAACTGTATCTTTAATTAAGAATTATAAAAAGTAGGGACCTGAATGCTATTATTCGTTAACCATTCCCTCCATGGTACAGTGTTTTAATTACATTTGCATTTATGAGAATTTACCCATACCTCCCTTAAAATTTAAAATATTCACACTTAAATGTTAAGTTTGAAAAACGTTACACATATTTTCTTAAACCATTAGTTGACCATCCAATTTTTATAAAAAGACTAAAATATTTTAAATATTCTCTTAATTCTTTAATTAAAACATAATCTTTCTATTATCTCATATATTTATATATGTGTAATATGAATTATATGTTATTTGAATTTTACTAATTAATACAATATACTATTTATTCATTGTATAATGAAATAACATAATAATTTTATTTAAAAATTAATAAAAATTTATTATTCAATTAATAATATAACATCACTTTATACGAGATATAAAATTAAAAAAAAATTAATATCACAATTCTTTAATTTTTAAAATTTATAATAAGAATATAATTATTAATTTTAAAAAATAAAAAATTAAAAAAATAAAATAATTCACTTTTTCATAAATTAATTATATTTATAATACTAAAATATATATGTTAGTTTAATTTATGAAAATTATTATTAAAATTTTAAATTAAATATTGTTAAAAATTGTAGATGAATTGATAATATTAAATATTATTATTTTATTTTTTAAATTTTAATTATTGACTTATAAAAAATTAAATTAGTAAAATATTTAAAAATATCGTTAATATTAACGGTCAATGAATGATTCTCATGTGCAAGTTTTTTTAAATTTAATATTTAATTATGAATTTTTTAAAATTTAGGGGAGGAATGTGTTAATTACTCTACATTTATTACTCGAAAAGACTTTCAGGTGTCTTTTTCAATTTTTATTTTTTTTGGGAAAATTATTATGTTTATTATATATATTATGCACAACTTGCTGCCCAAATCTCCATAGCCAACTCTCTCTCTTTCAGAAAGCTCTGTTTATTTATTTATTCATTTATTTAATTTCCCACAAAGAGAGAGAGGAGAAAGAGAAAGAGACTGTGTATTTGTCACTCATTGTATCTGTGTAATTTTCAGCAGAAAGAGATTGAAAATAAATAAATAGCTACTTATTTATTATTTTAGGCAATAAAAGCTGTTGCCTTGTCTTAGGCGTCGCCATGATTCATGGCTTGAGTTCATCTCGCCATTAACGGTCACCTCTCTGTTGCTTGCTTGTTGCTGCTGCTGCTGCTGTTTCTTCTCTGTGATCTGATCAAAGTTGCCCTTTTGCTAGTTCCATTAGCTGAGAATTCAAGTTTCTGAGTTGGCAAGCGTGTGTACGTATGTATATGTATACGCGTATGTATGTATGTGTATTGAAAGTGGATTCGACCTGCTGCTTATCTGTGTGGTTTTGATCTTAGCAGTCTTATATATGTGTGTGTTTGTTTTGTTATTATGAATTTGACTGAATCTGACGTGTTTTTGTATGTGTTGTTTTTGTTGTTGTTGCAGATGATTTCTTAGCTTTTGTTGGAGGAAATAGGAGTGGAGGCGATGTTGACGTGCATAGCGTGCTCAAAGCATCAGCATCAGCAACATCAGCAGATAAATAATGGATCTCTACGGCAGCAGCTTCAGGAAGAAGATGATGTTGGGACACCGAGGACGAAGCAAGCTATTAAAGCTCTGACATCTCAGGTAACATGCTTGTTTGCCGAGAAGATGAGGTCAAATTTGAGGAACAGCTGAAATTGATGAGAAAATGCGGGAAATTTTGAGGATTTTTTTTTTGTTCCATTTTTGGTTGTTAGAAGTTGAAGAAGACGGCAAAAGAAGGGGTTCTCTGTTTTCGGTGATGGGAAAGTGGAGTAAAATTTAAAGTAAATCGGAGATTAGGGACCAACGATTTTTTGCTTTTGTGTTCTTTTATTTTCCTTGGGTTTCTCTGCAACCAAACATAGGATGAGGTTTCCTGTCATTGTCATTTTTTATTTTTATGAACTGAAGGGAGTGGGAATTGTGAAAGAAGCTGGAAAATTGTGGGGAAAAAGTGGAGGGATCTTGAGTTTTGCGAGTTTATGTTTTTTGTTTTTTTTAGGAGTGGAATGGGACAAAAGAAAAAGGTTCTACTGTTCGTTTGTTTTATTAGAACTGTTTGGTTACTGAGAAAGTAATGAAAATTAGAGGAAATCTGAGTTTTGGGTTTTTCTTTTTTATTCTTAAGGAAGTAGTAGGACAAAGTAAAAAAAAGGATTTTACAAGACTTTGCTTTATTCAACTGTTTTTGGTTTCTGTGAAAATATGCAAAATTGAAAGGGCATGAGGGTTTTTGGATCTCACAATTCTGATGCTAAAAGCTAAAATAGTGAAGGCTTCAAGAAAGAAGAAAAAGCATGTTTTGAGTCTGATTAGAGCTGGAAGGAAAGAAAATTGGATCCATGTTTACAAATTTTTGAAACTGAAAAACAGTTGACCAAACAATACCCAGAATTTTGCTTTTCTTTCCTGCTACTAAATTATAGAATTTTTTATTTGCTCAGCCATATAATTTTTAACTTTTTTCTTTCCTGGAAAAGAAAGTAGAAGCAAATGAAAGTTACTCTGCTAATTTAGTTGGTTAATGTTTTCCTCCATTGAGTAGAAAGGTTTAGTTATTTACTTTTTTCTTTTCTTTTCTATTTTAGATCAAGGACATGGCTCTGAAAGCATCTGGAGCATATAGAAATTGCAAGCCATGTGCAGGATCATCAAACCGTAATCATAATGGAAACTATGCTAATTCTGAGGCTGCCTCAGACTCAGCGAGGTTTCATTGTTCTTATCGTAGGACAGGAAGTTCCAACTCCACACCAAGGATGTGGGGTAAAGAAATGGAAGCAAGATTGAAAGGCTTATCAAGTGGGGAAGGGACACCTGCATCGGTGAGCGGAAGAACTGAATCTGTAGTGTTTATGGAGGAAGATGAGCCTAAGGAATGGGTTGCACAAGTGGAGCCAGGTGTTCTTATCACGTTTGTTTCTTTGCCTGAAGGAGGGAATGATCTCAAGCGGATTCGATTCAGGTATGCTCTTAGTTGTTTGATAGTGGTGTGATAGCAAATGCTTTGTTTGGTTTGGCTGTCATCAAAACTCTCTTATGGAAATGGCAATGGGAGTTGGTATAGATTGGTTGTCCTTAATAATTGACCCTTTTTGTTGTTCTTGGTGTGGACAAAGATTTTTATTTGTTTGATTATGTTAAAATCTATCATGTTTATAGCACGCTGAGTGGTAATTAGTGCCGGTTTCCAATTCCGTATCAATGTAATGTTGCTCTGAATTTGCATGTGACTTGCTACTGTATCACATTCATTTTGCATAATTGAAGTGGCCCCCAAATATGGGCCTGTTTTTAGAGTTTCTTGTACATGCATCAGAGGCTGCTGTTGTATTTCCAATAAGTAAATAATCCGTTTTGGCATCAATTTAAGGAAAATAAAATGGCAACGCTGCATTCATGAAGTTACTGGATCACATTCACTAGGCGTCACTGATGTGTCGTAATTCAGCAAATCAAGCTATGCTCTCCTTAATTAAAAACAGAAGTTAATTGGAATAGTAAGCCCTTCACCAGATAAGAATTTGATCAAAACAGGTGCAAGATGTTTTAGGCTGCTTTTGCTTTGATTAGACATTAGCTCCAAATTTTATCCAGGTATGCTGTGAAATGGCTTAAAATTCAAATGCCCTTCTCTTTTTATGCTCTTTTTTTTTTCTGCTGCCAAGTTGTATGATAATTTCTGGGGACAAGTACAATGAAGGACATTGATTAATAAAATAATAGAGGCATAAGGACTAAAAGATATGTCTGGTGCACATGTTCATGTATGTACTTCTTGGACGTCATAAGCAAACGTTACTTTACCTGAAGAAAGTGACCATCCACAGCATTTTGGTACAAAATCTGATAAGGAATTTGTTCCCTGGTACATGCATTCTCTGCATTTCTTGTCAATTAGTATTTGTGCTTTTATGCCTCAAAAATGTATGTGAACTATTCTGCAATTTCCATTTCCAAAGCTTTGGATGGTGGAAATTTGAATATCCTCACATACCTTTCTTTTGGACTTTCTAGCCAGAGATTCTATCGGATTCTTTGATGATTGCTGGTAATTGATGAATATGGTCAAGTGCTATGCGGGTTATCACTTTCGTTAAGAATTGAGGAATATGGAAATGTGTGCCTAAATCTAAAAGCCTTGGATTGAACATAACGGTTACCAAAAATGAATCTCATTGGTGTTCCTTTTTGCCCTTTTTTTTCTTTATGACCAAGTGACCAAAGTTTGATTGGGAAATGTAATGCAATACAACGAAATTATAAACGGTTAATAGGCTTGTGATGTAGAAGCGGTTAAGGGTGCAGACAGTTATGGGTTTTGCCCTTGTGAAATTTCTGATGCTAATTACCAGTGTACAAAAAAATGTGTTGAAAATTGCTCAAAGGCACTTGTAGGTTTTGGATGTCACTGTATTTTATTAGCAGTGTAATTCTCCGATAAGAATCTTTAGCACTCGTCTATTTATCCAGTCATTTCTCTCTCTTTGGAAAGAGCTATAGGCCTCGTATTCGCAGCTGCATTGCATCCTACATTGCTGGCTTTTTATTCATTCAATTAGTATGCAAAAATTTGCCCATTTTGTTATTTAGGATTAGGAGTGCTAATATTTGATTATTGATTTCATCAGTCGTGAAATGTTTAACAAATGGCAAGCTCAAAGGTGGTGGGCAGAGAACTATGATAAGGTCATGGAACTATACAATGTTCAACGGTTCAACCACCAAGCTGTCCCACTTCCAACTTCACCCAGATCTGAAGATGAGGTATTCTAATGGTTTGAGCAATATTGTCATTTGAATTTGTACCATCTTTTATGTTCTATGTGTTTACAAGTACCTTCCCACCTGCTTTCAGAGCTTGAGGATTGAATCTGCCAAGGACAGCCCTATGACTCCCCCGCTGGGCAAAGAGCGCCCTCGAAACTTCCACTGCCCAGTGGGAGGAGTAGGCTATTCTTCATCCGAATCACTTGACCATCAACCAATGCAGTCCCGGTCAATGTTTTGAGTCAGCTGGTCTTGCTTCGACACCAAAACTTTCAAGCATTAGTGGGGCCAAGACAGAGACATCATCTGTTGATGGTTCTGCTAGGACTAGTTCATCAAGAGAGGCTGATCGATCTGGAGAACTTTCTGTCAGCAATGCCAGTGACATCGAAACTGAATGGGTTGAACAAGATGAACCAGGAGTGTATATCACCATCCGAGCACTACCAGGTGGCACAAGGGAGCTTAGACGTGTACGATTCAGGTAAATGAGATTTTTAACAGTTCATTGCATCTGATTGGGCTACAGCTTCTGCAACACAAACTTAGTACAAACTTAGTATAAACTTAGTCAAAATCATTTTGGTTCAACTCAAGTTAAAATTACGTTTTTGTTTCATATATTTGATGCAGCCGAGAAAGGTTTGGAGAAATGCAAGCAAGGTTATGGTGGGAAGAAAACCGAGCCCGGATACAAGAACAGTACTTGTGATGCCTGGAAATTGTATCTGCTTATTTTAACAAAAAATGGTGTTTAACAGTTCTCTGAAGTTCCTGGGAAACATCATAACATAGCTTACAGATATTAACTATGCTTTAGCTTAGCTCTTATCTTTTGAGGGCTGTTTTTATTTTCTTCTTTATTTTTCTTAATTTTCTTATTTGGGTTGGATAGTGTTTCAGAGTTTGGAAAGTAAAAAATGATGGGAAAATGATAATTTCAATAGGGATCATTAAAGTTTTAGTGATACTCATTGTGCTACAATTTTAGATTCATAGGTTATGTTGCTACTATTTGGTAAAGACATTTTTATTTGGTAATTAATATTTCAATATAATTACTAATTCCATTTTATATCTTTGTGCATGTAGCTGTATTCTTACTTTAATTTCAATCATATCCTTAGTGTAAGTGTTGCTAATGAAGTTAGGGTTTTGGAATCATGATAAATAGAAATACCTTTAAACATCGGATTTCTACTCTATTTGATTGGAATCATGTTTTCATTCAATAGCCAGCTCATCCAATGTCTTACACTATAATGATATATGCATAGAACAACAGGTTAAAAGAGAATTTGGACCAATACCTCTGTTGCCAAGAAAAGAAAAAGGGTAATTTGATTATCTTTATTGCACTTTTCAACGTGGAAAAGAGACCAAACCAAAGCAAGCTATAACAAATAAATCACTTTTTAAAAGTAAAATTAGGCCTAAGTAATTGACTTTGTTTTTTCAAAATAAATTTCCATAAAAGTGAAAAAGAAAGATTAATTAAGGTTTGACATGAAATTATTTATTAAATTATCAAAATATTTTAATACTTACGTAATTTTTTTTTTATAAAAAATAGATATGTTTTGGATCTTAACATAGCTTAAAAAAAATACAAAGTTTGCCAAACATTAAAAAAGTTAAAAAATTAAATATGGAAAATTAACCTAAAATAAATTAGATATGAAAATTAGATTTCAGTTGAGTTTGTTTTAAAAATTCTTAGATGCATAAGATAAATTTGAAAAAAAATAGTATGGATACAATTTCTTTTTTTATTTTTTTTCAAAGAATTAGACATGTTTATCCAACTCAGCCAAAAAAGAAGAAAAACATTTATAAACAAGGAACGGGAAAAAAAAAAAGAAAGGGGCAGCAATGAAAATAACCCCATTCAGAAGGGCAAATTCGTAAAACAAACACAACAAAAACCACAAAGAAAACTCTTGAAAGTCTTTTGAGTGGTAAAACGTTTTCAAAACCCTCGCCTTCTTTCTCCCAAACCCCTCAAAACAAACAGACTCAACCAAAGCCGTTCTTTTTTCTGTCCCAATGCACAAACCCTAACAACCCAACAACGCTAAATCGTACGTAGACCTATCCGCGCAAACAGAAACAGAAACAAAGCTTTCTGGTTCTTTATTTTGGCTGGTTTTGAGTTTGAAAGTTGGATAGTGTTTTTGTGTTTTGGTGTTGTAGTTTGAGATGGTAACAAGTGGGTCGACGAGAATCGAAGGAGGAGGGACGCAGATTTTGTCGGCGGGAGTGAGGAAGACTATTCAGACGATTAAAGAAATTGTGGGTAATCATTCTGACGCTGATATCTATTTCGCTTTGAAAGATTCCAATATGGACCCTAATGAAACTGCCCAGAAATTGCTCAACCAAGGTCAGTGCTTTTTCTGTTCTAATTGGGGGTATTTTAATAGTTTCATGGTATTTGGGTTATTGGTTTTTGGTTCTTTAGTACTGATATTGAGTGTGTGTTTTGGTGTTTTTGCGGCGTGGTATTAGGGGGAGTAGTGGGGTTTCTTTGGCTTATTTCTAATACTTAAAAGAGTATTTGGGTTAATGGGTATTGGTTGTTGAGAGCTCGTATTGAGTTTGTGTTTTGGTCTTTATGCGCTGGGTATGTGATGATTTTTGTGTTTTAGGTTGAGAATATCAATGTGTACATTGGGGTTTCTTAAGTTTGCTAAAATGTGCTTCAGTCTTATTTTTAATTCTCAAGTATTTGGGTTTGTGCTTTAGTATTTGGGTTTAGTTCTTGAGTATTTGGGGTTAATGGGCATTCTGATGGTTTTTGTGTGTTGGAGTTGAATTGGGGTTTCTTAGGTTTGCAGAAACTGTGTTTTAGACTTATTTTTAATACTTAAAAAAGTATTTGGGTTAATGTGTATTAGTTTAGTGCTGATATCAGAGTGTATGCTTGAATAATTTTGCTGCTTGGTTTGTAGATAGGTTGAGAATGTTGGGTGTATTGGGGTTCTGATGTGTTAAGACTTATTTTCAATACTGAAAATAGTATTTTCGTGGATGAGTATTGGTTATTTGCTGCTAACATTGAGTGTGTGTTTTGGTGATTTTACGGCTTTTCATATGTGATGATTTTTTTTTTGGAAGTTTAGAATGTTAGTAGGTGTATTGGGTCTTTTTAAAGTTGGCAGATTTGTATTTTAGGCTTATTTTCAATACTTAAAAAGTATTTGGGTTAATGGGTAGTGGTTATTTAGTGGTGTTATTGTGTGTGTGTTTTGATATTTTTGCTGCTTGGTATGTGGTAATTTTTGGTTTAAAGTTGAGATTATTAGCAGTTGTATTGGGGTTTCTTCAGTTTGCAGAAGTTGCTTGGCCAAGGTCAGTTGTGTTATATAGAAATTGGACTTGGTTTCTTTATTGGTTGAAGTATTTTGGTTGCCTGGTTTTTTGTTTGAGTTATTTTTCTAGTTCTTATTAGCTGATATGAAAAGTGTAAGTTCATGAATTAAAACTTCTCTAAGTGCTCAACCAAGGTCATTAGTTTCGGTTGGAAAGAACTTTCTTTTAAATGTTTATGTTGGTTTTGTTTCAGGCTTTGGTCATTCATTCTAGTAATAAAGATTTTTGGTTTATTAGTTGTGTTGAAAGAGAATTTCTTTTTAGTGTTATGTATTTCTGTTTTGAGGCTCTGCTTTGCTTTTAAGAATTTGGTTTGCTTAGAAGTGCATTTTTTTGGAGTTGAGCTGCTTATGGGTTTTGTTTGTTTTGTGCTTATCTTGAGTGTACAATTTATAATACAATATTAAGACTTTTCTAAATTTTATAAGAATCTAAAATATTCTGCTTATGTATTATTTGTTCTTGTTTAGATCCATTTCATGAGGTAAAGAGAAGAAGAGACAAGAAAAAAGAGGTACAGTTTTGAATACATCTTTTTTTTTCATTATTTAAAATTGCTACAGGTCCTGTTTTCCTGCGTTGAGAAAAAGTTCAAAGTAGTCTGTGTTCATTGTCTTGGAAATCTACTCCTGCTTATGGAAATGGTTGTGTGGTGTGAAGTTTAGGAAACTTTAGATCAGCATTTTATATTTTATCAGGTATTAATGTCACCATTCTCCCACTCTCATTTTCTTGACCACTGAGGTTATGATGTTACATGTACTTTCTAGTGTATAAGAATGGACGGACTGTGTCTAATTTCAAGATGTATCTCTGCATAAAGCACATAAATTTACTTTTTTCCTGGCCCCTCAATATTTCTCTAATATTTGGTTCCAAACATTTGCTCATGACTGCAGAATGTGGGCCACAAGAGTGTGGCAGATCAAAGGAAAAATTCTGAGAATTTTGCGCAAACGACGAAATTTCGTAATTATGCTGATCGTAATGCTCGGAAAGGAGGGTATAATCGGAATGCTTTACCTGGTAATGCAAAATTTAACAAGCTTAACATTTTTATTATTTAAAGCTTTTTTGAAGTTCTAGTTGATGGATAAAGCTCTCTCTAGATGCAGGAATCAACAGACAGTTCCGTGTTGTGAGAGACAACAGAGTGAACCCAAATACAAATTGGGAAGCGAAGTCTCCTCCGCTACAATCCTCAACATCTGCCAGTGAGAAAGCTGCTAATGTTAAAGAAAAGGGGTAGGTTCATGTTCTCATTTATAATTACTTCCACTCTTAAATAATTGAGAGTTCTTCTTGAAAGAACCACAAGTGTCTGTGGTGGGCTTTCTAATTGGTTAATTATTGTATCAATAGATGCTTCTGCTGTGATTTATATTCTTTTGGTGTTGAATGCTGAATTTTTCTTGTAATGGGAATAACATTCAGTATGTCCTCCTTTTTGCATTTTCTGTAGTGCAATTGGAATTCCTAGCAGTCAAAAGCCCTCTGGTGGACGGAGTTTATCTCAAGCATCAAATGGACCAGCTGATTTACAACCTAGACATTCCCGTGCTTCTAATATTACTGGGACTGACAGGAAACAAGTATCAGATGAAAAGTCAACTTCTACTGCAGTTTTACGGATACAAGCAGCGAAATCTGACAACACTCAAGCACAATCTGCAACACTGGCATCAAACAATTCTGTTGGAGTGTACTTCTCTTCTACAGATCCTGTTCATGTTCCATCTCCTGATTCAAGATCCTCTTCTGCTGTTGGAGCTATTAAACGTGAAGTGGGTGTTGTAGGTGGTGGCCGGCAGTTGACTGAGAATCCTGTCAAAGATTCATCTGCACCAAGTAGCTCTTTCTCAAATTCTCTTTTGGGAAGGGATAATTCTTCAGAATCATTTCGACCATTCCCATCAATTTCTAAGGCTGACCAACCAAATCAAACTGCTGCAACTGATTCCGGAGTGGCCAGCATTCCAGTCAACAGGGCATTGTTTACCAATCAGTACCCTAGCAGATCACACCAACAAACTGTAGGTCATCAAAAAGGTAAATTTCTCAACAAATATGAGTTCCCATGTAGGTCCTAGTACAAAGAAGTAAAGTTTCACTGGAAAATGGTGCCAATCTGGGTGTTTTATATTTTTATCTAGTTGTTTTTTTTAGAAATTTTTCTTTTTTTCTAGAATATGACTTGCATTTATCTATTCCTTATGGAGCTGATTTGTGGACACAGATGTGTTGTAAAGTTGTTAAGGAGCTATTTTGTATTTATTCGCAAAGGGTTATTCTTGTTTTGTGAATGAAAGTAGGTGCTCAATTTCTCTCTTTTAGATGTTCATGGAAAGACAGTAAAGTAACCTTTTTCACTTGTGGCCCTCTGAAAATTAGTGAGTTCATGAAAAATATCTCAACTTTCAAATAGGTCTTTATATTGTTGATTGAAGAGAATTTAATTAATAGAGGTCTTCATGCTTATTGTTTCTCAAATTTTCTGACAATCAAACTTTGATGCAGCTTCACAACATAATAAGGAGTGGAAGCCAAAATCGAGCCAAAAGTCAAGTGTTATTGGCCCTGGAGTGATTGGAACACCTACTAAGTCCATTTCACCTCCTGCTGATGATCCTAAGGACTTGGAATCAGACACAGCAAAGTTGCCAGATGAACTTTCGCGAGTAAATATCTATGAAAACCAGAATGTGATCATAGCACAGCATATTCGAGTCCCTGAAACTGATCGCTGTCGGTTAACATTTGGCAGTTTTGGAGTGGATTTTGATTCTTCCCTGAATTTTGGATCTGGGTTTCAAGCAGTTGGTGCCACTGAGGAACCAAATGGGGAATCTGCTACAAGGTTTGTGTTTTATTTTAGTAATTAATTGTGCATGGTTTATTTCCATATAGCTGGACGCCTGAATACGAATTTTCTCTTGTTTAGAAGTTATCATTCTTCGCATGAGAAATTTTTTTGTCTACAATTGAAGTGTGACTTGATAGTGCTGATGACAGTTTGCCTGGACCTGCTCCCAAGACTTCTGGTAATGATGTTTCTGGTAGCAAGCCTGTAGATATTCTAGACGATCAAGTCAGAAGTTCTGGATCTAACTCGCCAGCATCGGGTGAAACATCTGAGCATCAATTGCCTGATGATATAAAAGAGACATCAAGTCCTCAGAATTTGGACAACTATGCTGATATTGGGTTGGTGCAAGAGAGTGATCCATCCTATGCTCTTTCAGAGTCGCAACAGCAGCAACATTCATCAGAGTTGGCAAATTTTTCGGTGAGCTCAGATTGATCTCAATTTTGCATTATATCTTTGATATTTCACAATGACTGATACCAACAATTAGTTGTACAACCCTTATTAATGCTTTCATTCAAAAAGTAGAATATTTGCATATTTTTTGCCTTGTTTTTGTTGCTTTGTGTGATGGAGCAATCTGACAAGCATTGGTTTTCTAGCAGGCGTATGATCCCCAAACTGGTTATGATATGCCATATTTCAGACCCTCAATGGATGAGAGTGTTCGGGGACAAGGCCTTCCATCTCCTCAGGAGGTAAATACAAGTGTCCTATTACTACATTTTCTTAAATTCAGTGTTCGTTGCACACACCCAGACAGACGCACGGAAAGCTCATGTTGGAGACAAACAAGTGTTATAATTGCTGCACTTGGTCTGATTATTTTATGTATGCAAATAAAAGACCACATTATCTAGTATTACCAGCTTTGCTTTTTTTTTTTTTTTCAATTGCTGCAGGCCTTGGGCTCGCATAATGCCAACATCCCCCAATCAACAATGGCCATGGTACAGCAGCAGCAGCAGCAGCAACAGCCACAGATGGCACAGATGTATCCTCAAGTCCATGTTTCCCATTTCACGAATCTTATGCCGTACCGCCAGATTCTTTCTCCAGTTTATGTACCACAGATGGCCATGCCTGGCTATTCAAGTAACCCTGCCTATCCGCACCCATCAAATGGCAGCAGTTACTTGCTGATGCCAGGTGGTAGTTCACATCTTGGTGCAAATGGCCTCAAGTATGGAATTCAGCAGTTTAAGCCAGTGCCTGCTGCAAGTCCCACAGGGTTTGGAAATTATACAAGTCCAGCTGGTTATGCCATTAATGCTCCTAGTGTAGTTGGGAGTGCAACGGGGCTTGAAGATTCATCTCGGATGAAGTATAAAGACAGCAACCTTTATGTTCCAAATCAACAGGTATACATGTTTTTCTGCCATGTTACCGGCTGCCTATTCAATTTTAAAAATTTATAGATATCAGGTAAAACATAATGATCCAGTTGATTGCATTTTATTGTAGAAGTATAATGGAAAAATTTACTTTGGGAATTTTTTGTTATGTCAGGCTGAGACATCCGAACTATGGATTCAGAACCCAAGGGAGATTCCAGGCTTGCAATCTGCTCCATATTACAACATGCCTGCTCAAACACCTCATGCTGCTTATTTGCCGTCACATGCTGGTCATGGCTCTTTCAATGCAGCCGTTCCACAATCTTCTCACATGCAATTTCCGGGCATGTACCATCCGACAGCACAACCAGCTGCAATGGCCAATCCACACCATTTGGGCCCTGCAATGGGTGGAAACGTTGGAGTTGGAGTTCCACCAGCTGCTCCTGGGGCACAAGTTGGTGCGTATCAGCAGCCTCAGTTGGGAAATTTCAATTGGACACCAAACTTCTGAATGATATGCCAATCTCTGCTTTTAAGGGATTTGAAGTAGCTATAGAAAGTTTTTTTTTTTTTTTTGTTTTCTTTTCTCTGTGAAATGAGTAACCCACAATCATTTTCTCATCAATGCATCATCTGGTGTTTAAAAGTTGCAATCTCCCCGTTTCTGTTGACTTCTGCCGACTCTTAATATTACTGCAGAAACCTCAACTATCCTACAACATGACTGCCCTACTGCCACCAATTTCACAGGATTTAAAAGTGTTTTTGTCTGTCAACCATGTCTGCTTTACACTAGGGTATAAACACTCTCTGCATATTCTGGTACTTTGATGAAATCTTGAATGATAAGCATATTAATACATGAGGTCTTTACATAATTTTGATTCTCTGTTTCAAAATTTCAATTCAAGTTGGCATGTAGTTCTATTCTCTAGTGGCTAAGAGCTTGAAAAGCTTCTGCTCTCCATGTGCATATGGAACTGTGTTTCTGGGAATCATTTTCCTTTCATGTGTGTGTATGTGTTTCCTTTGTCAGAAAAAGAAAGAGAAAGCAGAAACAGACATTGTGTTTTTGTTTTTGTTGTTGGCTATGTCTAGGTTTTTTTTTAACTCTCACTTTAATTTAGAGGCTGAGGCTGCTTTCTTCCTCGGGATCGCCAAACATTCCTTTCCTTTGCTTGCATGTATCATGCACAAGTTACTTTAGTAACCAACACCAAGCAAACTTCCTTTATCTCCTACCAATGTTGTTTTTCTCTCTTTTTCTCTGCCTCTTCCATGTGAGAAATCAAACACATTCCATGGCCTTAAGTTGTCTTTCAACTTTTCAGGTCACTCACTCTTTTAGATGCTTTTTAAGCCCTTGGATTTGCACATTGTTTGATATTTTTTTAAGGCTATTATGCAATATCAACATCGAGATAGATAGTTTAGCCATCCATAGTGATAACTCAGGGTGTATGCACTTGTAATTGCAATCTTTTTTCGTCTTTGATTTTGAAAGTACAATCAGTTTTATTTGGAAGCTAATATTTCTTATTACTCGCTGAATAGCATAATTTATACAAGAATCTGAATGTGGGGGGTGGTTTTAAAAATCTAGAGAAAAAGATTGGGTAGAGCCATTCATTCAAACTAATAATACCATGTGAAAGAGGGCAAGGGCTTCTTTAATTTAGGAAGTGCCTTTTCTTTTGAATGCTTCCTGCAACCCTGGCTAGGATTGAAATATAATAATAATTTGGTTTTCATTGATTAACTATGATATGTAAGTTGTAATATGAATCGTTAGCCTTACAAATAAAAATAGGAGTTTAACTGTTGTACCTCTAAAATTAAATTAAATTAAATTAAATTAAATAGAAGAATTACATATACACGCAAGTTAAAGTAGTGGAGGATTATCTATAATGAAATCTGTCACCTTCTTTGGGCATTATAACAAAAAGATTGAATTGAGGGGAGGCAACAAAACGTGGAAATCTAGCCAGCTAGGGTTTTTGATTTTAAGCTGAGATTGGAATTGGATGACCCACAATTGAAATAGTTGAAGATCAAAAGGAATATTTATGATAAAAGTTTGGCCTTCTCAAACCATCCATTTTCCGATTTTGTAAAATGCATGCACTTTTTATATTCAATTTGATGATGATCCAACTTACACTTGGTTAATTGTGGTATCCACAAGGGCCACCATTTTCAGTGTATGCTAATGCTGTAGACATTAGTGGTATTGCTTGTGCCCTAAAATTTTTAGCAATCAAATCATCAAGCAACATAATATGATGATATGTGCAACTAAAATTTTCCCATGCCCAGTTGTGCATTCTTTGAATGATTGCATATCATATATCTGTACAAAAGCAAACAAAATTAATGGACTAGATTAACAAATTAATTTAAAACCTTAACCAAACACACCCTTTTGATTATATTAGATTGTATCGTTAGAATTACTTTTAATGCTATCAAAAGCACTTTGTAAATCATGAAAAAGTACTTTTTGTTCTATTTATGATTGAAATAGGCAAAATAAAAAATACCCATTTTTTGAAATTAATTGCAATCCTTCAAAATAATGATTCATTATATGCTAAAACACAAAACAACAAAAACAAAAACAAAAACATTAATTTTGTAAACATTAATTTATTATATGTAATTAATAATGGGA
This sequence comes from Melia azedarach, assembly GCA_028052125.1. Taxonomy (NCBI): domain Eukaryota; kingdom Viridiplantae; phylum Streptophyta; class Magnoliopsida; order Sapindales; family Meliaceae; genus Melia; species Melia azedarach. Next base: position 634,048 of record CM051398.1, on the reverse strand, counting down.
CAAATTTACTTTTTTTGTTTCTTAAGTGATGGGAACAATTTGATATGTTGTGTCAAATCTAGTGGGGAATGGGTGGAAGTTGCATCCACCAAGACTATTATCTTTTTGGTACAATATTTTCTAATATGGGATCATGTGAAGTGGGAAAATAAAATTAATGGGTATGATCGAACAAAAACACTTTTTATTTTTTTGTTTTTGTTTTTTGTTAGGGCATGTCAATGAACATGATTTTTTTTTTTGGGTCCCCAAATTGGCCACATTCCATGATCTAAATGGAATCTCAATGTTTTTGATCATGTAACTCACATCAATTCTCATGACTTAAATGGAATCTTCATTTCTCAAACATTTTTTTTTGAAAATTTTTATACAAAAAAGCTAATAATCTCTTGGTATATATCTCAAAGTATCATTATTATTCTTTAACACAATAAAACTAAAGTTTGTCCATGTATAAATGTTCTTATTAAAAATATTTTTAATCATCAAAACTAGATATATAAATACAAATTAAGTTAGTCTTCGATTTTAATGTAAATAGAATATACAAAAAAAATTTAACTTTTCATAATAGTTTATAAATAAAGTAAATTAAGATTTTTTTCTTAACATTAAAAAGTATTTTAAATATTTTTAAAAGAATTATTTAGGAAAAAATTGAATAACTTATTAAAAAAGTACTTTCTAGAAAGCATTATTGAATGCTATCGTGAATAATACTATGGAATAAGAACTTATTTTAACAAACAATGTTCTCAAACACATCCTTAAGAATAAACATAGCTAAATTAATTGATTGAAAGCATTTGGCACCAATTAAATTCTTTACAATAATAATAATAATTAATAATAATAATAATAATAATAATGAAGTAATTTCGTGAGTTTGAAGCGAAGCTAAAGAGGAAAAAGAGAGAGGAGGAGTACATGTGAGGAAAAGAAAATAATGCACACGGCACGTTTGCTTTTTTTGAAGTCTCTCTTTACTTTTATTTTTCATCATTATTTTAATTTTAATTTTAATTTTTAATAAATCTAATCACCCTTTTCCTCTTTCTCCACACACAACGTTCTCTCTTGTCCTAATCCTTTCTTAATTAATTAATTAATTAATTAATTAATCAAATCTGCTTTTTCTTCTTGATTTGTTTCAAGAGAGTTTCATAAAGTTTAGGAGAAGAGCCACGAGTGTAATCATTGCCCAAATAAGCACTTCCCACTTAGAACATGCTCAAAAGCACAAAGCACAAAGCACTTCTAGCACACACACAAACAAAAGATTATGTGGCCATAGCCAGCCGCAGCAGTTGAAGTTCAAATTATTATTATTATTTTAATTTCTTAATTAGTTAACTGATATCCTATATATATAAATAATTAGGGTTTTGTACACACACACACACACACACACACACACACACACACACACACACACACACACACACACATATATATATATATATATATATATATATATATATATATATATATATATCTTCATGGGCCATGGTGGATATTTCTTGTACGTGCTCCATATTGAGATAAGAATTATGATGTTATATACATATATAAATAGTCTAAATCAAAAAGCTAGATGGTGTGCTTGAAATCATCTCAACAGCTCATTCAAAGAATATTGTTGCAAGATTATTGAATTTTCGAGATTTTCTATGGTAATAAACGAGGTGTAGTGATAACAAGAGATTGAAAAATAATAAAGTATATGTACCATTAAATGTTATCAAAGTGATAGAAGTATACATTAAAAGTTATAAATTGATTGATGTTTTAAATTATAAAGGTTATGTATATATATTTACATTGATATTTTAGTGTGTATATGATTAATTTGTATCTTTAGTTTGAAAGTCTGCATTTTAATAAAAGTTTGGATCAGAATTCAAATTGATAAAAATTTGAGATGTGCAATTATTTTAAAATGCCAATATGTAAATTAGGAATCAATCTATATATATGTGTGTGTGTGTGAGAGAGAGAGAGAGAGAGTGGGGAAGCTAAATGATGCATTATATATGATTGGTCTAGTAATATATGCATATTAATTGATGAGTAGTATACACAAAAAGTGAGCATATAATATAATATGATAATTAATTAAGAGGTAGATTATGTATAATTACAAAACCATTTACATAATTACCTTTGCCTGCTATATATATATATCCCAAAATTTGTGGAAGTAGTAGATGTTGGGATATGGTAGATCAAAAGTATGTACAAAAAGGAAATGGATTAATGGATATCTGCATGCCCAGGCCAAAAGCAAATTGTGACAACAATAATAATTGAAAGTGAAGGTAAATTTAGTAGCAAAATCTCCATTAATTAAAGTTAATGTTCACTGTATAAACTGCATAATTATATTACATGCCACAGAAAGGCTAGTCTAGATCATCTATATACAATACATATATAAATATAGAGAGAGCTAGGGTACTCATTATAAATTAATTAATATAATATCATAAGCTATACTAGCTTTTTAATGTTAATTATTCCCTGCTTACCATTATTATGGTTTAATTCCTATAATTACCTTGCCGAAATATGGGCTATAAGTCTATCTATATACATATATAATCCGACCATTACTGTTTTAGTTATTATAATATCATAAACTAGTTAACTAATAGCTTTTAGGTTTTCATTAATTTTGCTTAGGCAATTATATATGTATTGCTTTTGACATAACAGATTCTTGAAATTAGCTGCTAGCTAGGGTTCTAATATTCTCATTAAATTCAGAGAAAAAATTTGCGTGCTTTGATATTGACCTCTTTTGAATCTTCACAGCTCGTAATTAAACCACTCCAAGCCATTTTCCAAAAACACTTTAAGAAATTAAAAAAGCAACCCAAAATAAGACAACTTTATGGTATGGGGTTTTAGTTCATGAGGGCAGGGCACAGCATTATTATTGCTGTTCATTTGGTGGTATATATCAAGTCAAAAAATCAAACGAGCCGCATTAATTGACTGTTGCTCGAAGGCTATAGCTAGTATGCAATTAATTAGGGAGAATTGATTATAGCTTAATTAAGCATGCAATTAAATCAATTAATTATGCTTCATATAGTAGCAAACGCTAGTGGTGTTCAAATCTTTCTGTAGCTCCCACTTGCCTAAAAGAACATGTACATTACATATCTTTGGTTGCATCAATTCATTGCAAATTTTAATTGTGTTCTTGTTTTGCAATCATTTATGGAGCATACATACATTATAACAAAGTGAACGAATTTAACCCTTTTAATTTTAATTACCAATTTGTTTTTTGTTTAATTTGTAATTTGAAAATAGAAGATGAAATGTTTGTAATATGATTAAAAAAAGAAAGGAAAATCAAGTGGACCCAAAATGATCAAAGATATTGGCTTTGTTGTTAGTATCACAATAATAATAATAATAAGCATACATACACACACAATAATTAATATTAATAATTAAATTACTATCCCTTCCCTTTGCTTTTACTTTTCAGGTTAAAGCAAAGGATGATCTTACGTCACTTCATGAGAATGGAAGTGTGTTATTACTACACCTAGCTAGTAGAAAAGAATGGATCCAACTTAATTAATTAATTAATAATTAAATTATCCACATCATCATTGCCTATCTGGCACATGCTTCCAGCTGGCATAAATTTCTAACCTTATAAGGCTTTTCTGTAAGAATTCTAACTCAGAAAATCTTTCTCTCTCTCTCTCTTTCAGAATTTTCTCTCTTCTTTCTTCTCTCTGCAAGCGTGAGTTTTGGCTTTGATTACTTTCTCTCTGTCTCCTTTGCTAAGCCATCGAGAACCCATCAATGGCTGTGTCTGCGTTGTTTCCTTCTCATTTGCACTCACTAAATGAGAGCAAAAAGGAAGGGAAATCTTCGATTCTGTGTTTTCTTTTTTATAATAATGTTTTCTGCTATTAAAGCTCTCTCTCTCTTTCTCTGAAGCAGACGACAATTCGAGAGAAACAATATCATTTGAAACTTACTGTTTGTTATACATTCTTTCTTTCCTGTTTCTCGATTTTTCTTCTGTGTATAAAGTCCCCATGGATGTCTGGGAGAAAACTTTGAGAGAAGATCAGAGTCGACGCCACAGGAGAGAAAAAGAAAAAAACCCTTCTTTTTCTTCTACTCTTCTTGATGCTATCTACCGTTCAATCGATGAATCCAACGGTAAAGGAGACGAGGAGATGATTTTTTACAGGGAGACTATGAGGAAGAAGAGGGAGCAGAAGGAGGAAGAAGAACACCAGATGGATAATATGCGACGAGCTTGCATGATCGAGCGATGGATGGAGAAGAAAGTCAGCTGTGAGAAAGTTGTTGTGCGAAGAAAATCTATGGCGGATTTTGACAGAAAGCAGGCTGAGGAATAATAATCAAGCTGTGTTGTTGAACTCAAGCTCGAGTTCTTCTGAATCAAGCAGCGGTGGAGCGTTTTCATCATCGGAATCTGATTCCGTTTACGGCTCAAAATCGAGATCCAGTTCGTGTTATTCTATGCAAAGGCCTAAGCCAATTCGGACGAGCATCTCAGCTTGGCCTGCGGAGAAACACGAGAGATCTCGGGTGGAACACGAGCGTTATGATTATCAGAAAGGTTATGTTTCGTCGCAGAAGACAAAGAGTGAAGGCGGGTTTGTGAAGACGAAATCGAAAGCTTTGAAGATTTATAGTGATCTGAAGAAAGTTAAGCAGCCTATTTCTCCGGGAAGACGGCTGGCGAGCTTCCTGAACTCTCTATTCACTGCGGGAAATGCAAAGAAGGCAAAGATTTCAAGTATGTATGAGGAAAGAAAGATGAAGACGGAGCCGGAATCGACATGTTCTTCGGCTTCTTCATTTTCAAGGTCTTGTTTAAGCAAAACTCCATCTTCAAGAGGGAAATTGAGTAACAATGGGATGAAAAGGTCAGTTAGGTTTTACCCTGTGAGTGTAATTGTTGATGAAGATTGCAGGCCTTGTGGGCATAAGAACTTGTATGAAAAGGAAGAACTTAAGTATCATGTTATGAGTGAAAGCAAAAGAGTTGAAGAAGCTGCAAGAGAATTGTTGAAGAATTATCAGAAGAAGAAGAAGGAGGAGGAATTTGATCATAACGAAGAGTTTGATGAAGAAGAAGAAGAAGACGGTGATGCAGCAAGTTATGCAAGTTCTGATCTATTTGAATTGGATAATCTTTCAGCCATTGGTATTGAGAGGTATAGGGAAGAATTGCCAGTTTATGAAACTACTCATCTTGACACCAATCGAGCCATTGCTAGTGGTTTGATCTTGTAATTCAAGCAAAAAAGAAAAAAAAAGAAAAAAAATGTTTCTAATTAGCTTTATTAATGAATGGTTTGGGGGTTTACAATATCAAAGAATAATATGTCTCTTTCTTTTTATTAATTTTTATTTTATTTTATGCATATCTCGTTTCTTTTGAATATGTATAGTTCAATTAGTAATTTGACATTCGTATTTTACCCGTATTTAAATTATAGAAAATTATGAGATCGTATTTGGTTGATCATTTAATGGTAAAAAAAGAGAGAAAGTAAACATTATGAAATGCAGTTCCTATTTAAAATCTAATTTTATGATCAGAAAGTAAAGATTAAGATGAGGTTAAAGCAAAGGGCAGATTTTCTACATCATCAATATCCATGAGAAGAGAAAGAAAGAAAAGTGAACAAATTACTTTTGCTTTCTCTTCACAATATGTGGGGTCCTTAATTGCTTCAACATAAAACTAGCTATGGCTACCTCTATATATATCACTCAATTAATTAATATCACATCACTCATACATCTATATATATATATATATGATCATGAATGATAATTTTTAGTCAAAAAAGTGACAATTATTTTCTTTAATCTTGAAGTTTCCTTTCTAAATTCATTTTTAACTTATTATTTAAAGTTTCCCGCCTCCGGCTACCGGAAAAACATGATTTTCCGGTGAAAGATTTATAATATTTACTAGCTGTAAATTAAAAGGAGAGATTATAATGGGGAAGAAAAGAAGAAGAAAATGAATACATGGTCTCAAAAGCTGTGGACAAAAGGATCTAATCTTTGATATCCTTTAAACATTGTTGTCAAATTTGGTTGGCTCATAAGCTATAAGCATGCATGTTTTCAAAAAGCAATTTATTAAAGTGTTTTTCAATTTTAATATATTAATTAATTTGCTAAAATATTGTCAAAAATTACTCGTTTTTCAAACTGGCCAGCATATGATCGAAATTAATTTGTAGCCAATTTGAGTGTTATTCTCTCTACCCTTTTTCCATCTTCTTATTTGTCTCATGCATATAAAATAAACACAACCAACGTGGGGTGCATTAGTTTAATTTGTGAATGGATCCTTCAAATTTCAAAGATCTGAAATGTCAAAATTAATATTCAACTTTTTTAAAAGCTTTGATTCTCAACCATTCATTCTGTCTATATCACTACAAATATCTTCAACCTGCCCTTTATTCAAACAAAATTAATTAACTAAAATTTGTGCTTTAAAGACTTCCTGAATTACAAGAATATATTTACTCCTATACATAAAAGTTTAGATTAAGAAGAAGCTTTGAACTTATTCTAAGGATAATTTTCCTTTAAGATCATGCTCTAAAAAATTCCTACAATCGATAGATAAGATCATTTTAGAATTTAATTTGAATATTTCATACTTTAATTTTTAATTTCTGAACATTGGTATAATTAGAAAATCTAGTTAATGATCTACATGGACATACATACATATATATTCTTGCTTATTAATAATTTAGATTATTAAGGCAAGATTATGTGTCAATTAAGACTAGGGAGGACCACTAAATCATAACAGTGTGATATAGTAATTAAGTTATCATATCATAATTAATTAATTAATTAATTCAATGTGTTTTGGACTTAGCTTGGACTGTAGGAAAAGAAAAGGCTACCTCTATAGTCAAAAGTTTCTAGCCTCTATATTGCCTACAGAATTTTTTTTAATTTTTTTAATTTTTAAATTATGGGGACCAGTATTAGCTAACAATGTGTTATTAACAATCTGAAAGCAAAATCGATATATTAATTTGCATGCAATTGCAGCAGGTACAAAATTAGATTAATTAGGTAATTAAGTATGAATAAATCAGCTTCGATAATCTCGAAAATCTTTGGTTTTTTTTTTTCTGCAGAAAATTGAAAAGCTGTAATCGATTTTAATGGTTGGTGGAAGTGGAGAGGTTGACAATAATCATGAGAGGTAATGGGTACAGCGAGTGGTGTGTGTGAGACCACACCAACCCATCTCTCTCTCTCTCTCTCTCTCTCTCTCTCTCTCTCTCTCTCTCTATATATATATATATATATATATATATATATATATATATATATATATATATGCGTTGACAATACTTCTCTGCAACAAACATTAACCCTAATCATGTCTCCAATCGTTTGTTGCCCTAATATATTTTAACAACTATATATTTCCATTTTTTAAAATATACGACATTAGGTTGATTAAGAACAGTAATTAAATTTATACGAAATTTATGTATGTTTTAATAGTGGAAATTTATGTAAAAAATGTCATTATCACAAAATGATGTTGATTTACGTTCGAATCTAAATTTTTGTAAAAGCATTTAAGTAACACGTTACCTTTTGAAAATAATAATAAGATGACTCTCCAACAATGTATTTATGTATATTTTTATTTGATAAAATTAATATTTTTAAATTATAGTTTTAAGATGCTGGATCATACTTATTTTTTTAAGTTATGATAAGGTAATAATATTTTAGGTTATGATAGGATAACAATTCGTTGAAAAAATGTATTTTATCCATAAAATTTGGTGATTTTACTAATTATATAAGTTATTTTGTTGAGTGCTTGACCCACAAAGATAAGTATTTTTGTATTGTTGCATGAAATCATTTTCGATACTGTCAAAAACACCTTCAAACATATATATAATAATTACAAACAACAAAAAAAACTCTTAACTAGACATCACCCATTTTCAGTCCGTTGATAATGAAACACAATATATATATAGCTCGTATAAAAACGAAATGTAGCTTTCATTTTCTTCACAACACCACATTTCCATAGCCTATTTTGCAAGCAATTTACAAGGATTGGCCAAGACTATATGTTACTTACCAACCATGCACAAACAATTGATTCTGAGCCAATCTTAACACAACTTTTTAATTAATTAATCATGTGGGTCGACCAATTTGGATTAGGGTTCGAGCCTAAACCACAAATGGCTCGATCATTGGCTTACCATCTTTATACTTTGTCTATAGGGAAGGGTGCATAATGGGGTCAAGCTATTTATATACAGGTGCAAGAAGCAAAATTGTTTGTCTCAATGGGATTTCATTTGAGCCTCAAACTTTGATATATCTATCTATATATTACGTGTTTGTTTGTTTGTTTGTTTGTTAATTATATATTCTTCTTTTTTTTCCAATAAGTTGACAGCCTTTTTAGTAGAAATTATTGATTGATTGATAGATAGATAGCTAAGGAATTTGAAGAAATTCCAAGTTGTCAAGTTTGTTTGTTTGTGTGCATGAAATTTTCAAAACTTTTTGGAGTTTAAACCTTCTATTTTGTAGCTAATAATGCAACATTGGAGAAGATTTTTGACGTATTCCTTGCACTAAAGTAGAACAAGAATAAAAAAAATTCTAATTATATTGATAGAATAAGTTAAAATGACATTAAGTGTCAATTTTTGTATTGTATTCAATAAATATATATTTTTAAAATATATAATAAGAATTAGAATTGACATAATATAAGTTTTTTAACTTATTAATTAATAATTTTTTTATTGGTTACTTATTATGCAGTTGATGAATCAAAATATTCAATTATATATTATTATAGCTCTTTAAGTAATATTTTCGTAGCATTAAATGATGATACTTTACAAAAATATTCTTTTTCCTAATCGATTACGTAATTTATTTTCTTTGGGGTTAAATTTCAATATATAGAAAAAGGTTTGAAACTTGTATATGTTCAAATTCAAGTCTTGATAAAATTTAAAAAAAAAAAATTAAGATGAGATAAGAAAAGGTTGTGGGGCATGATGAGTGGGTCCCAAAACTGGTCTGGCGAAGGCGTGCGACAAGCAGTGGTACCTACACGTACAATACCCAACTGCCACTTGTGAACTTAACTTTTTGGGCCGCACGTGATGGACTGGCCTGCTTGTCCCAATGCCTGTCGCGCATGCACACGTGTGAATCCTCCTTCACTAATCCCCGTATGATCCGCTGATCATCAAATCAAATCAAATCAAATCAAAAAAATAAAAAATTATAAACATTCATCAATCATTATCACGCTGGGCCCTACTCTATCTCATCAACTCTGCCCCCCTACCGCCTAGCATGAATCGCCACAACTCATATGTTGACACGCGTCGTATATCCACGTGTGGGTATACCACTTTCTGTTTTGAAATGACTGTTTTGCCCATGAAGAGTCGATCGGAATTTTCTTTTAAGATGGGTATTAGTGGAAAGAGGAGGGACAAAGGCTGCTTTAGTAAAAGAAAAGAAAAGCAAAAAAAAAAAGAGAACAAAGGAAAAGCAGAGAAGGGATTTTGTGTTTCTGTTTGTGTTTGTTTGGGAAGAAAATTGAAAAGAGAAAGTTGATCGATCGAGGGAGAATTTTGGTGATCCCAAGAAGATTACATTTGTGTGACGATATAAGATGTTTAACTGCTGCATGCAGCTTTTTCTTTTTCCTCCGAGAAAAAGAGAGAAAGTGAAAGAAAATATATCTAATTAATGTATGAAATTAAAATTTGGACAAATAAAAATCTTTTAGAAATATTATAAATCTTCGGGTAAACAATGTATTACGTGAGTGAGTACAAACAACATATGAAAAGAAGAACTTAAATTATATTTATAATTTATAAATAGAGAGCTTGTGAAACGTTGCTTTTAATTTTTTTATATTTAATTTTCCTGACTTTCTTTGTTATTATATGGTGTGAAAGCTAAGGAATTCCTCTGTGATAGAAATTTCCCAAGCAAAGGCACTTCCAAATGCAGGAAACTATAAGCACTTCCACTTTTGACAGACGAGACCCTAAAACAGTCCAAAGCAGTCCATAGAAATTTCTTTTGTAAAAGCACTTCCAAACGCAGGATATAAGCACTTCCATATTCGTGAAACATGTCTCACAGTTTCAGGTTTTGCTCCCACTTTTCATGAAAATTCCCCTATCTCGGGAATCTTCAATGACACATACAAAGATTATTGTCCTTTTTTTCTTCTTCTAATAAAAACTTATTTTACATTTTTATTCAAAGTATTTAAATTTATTAATTAAGTGGTTTTACAAGAGAAAGCACTCTTATACAAACCGTTATAATCTGATTCTTGAAAGCACCTTTTTTCACAATATATATGCATGATTGAAATGATCTGATGCAGCTCGATCGAAGCATCCATCAAAAGATAATGATTGCTAGGATTAATTAATGTTAAAAAAAAAATTAGGTACCCTTTCCACCAATGCTGTTAGTTAATCAAATTTTAAACTATTAAACACGTTAATTAGTTAGCTATGGTATCTCATCATCTAGCTAAACTGCACTTTTCAAGTTTCTACATCTCCTTTATCTTTTAAATAAACAAATGAAATTAATTAAGGAAAAGAATATAAACAAAAAATAAATCATAAATAACAAATTAATTGCTAGCAATAAACACCTTAATTGGTCAAATATTAATGCATATGTATAATAATTTTCACATGGTGTTCATGTAGGAAAAAGAAACATTCATGTGATAATATAAAAAATATGAACGGTTCAAAAATGCACAAAAAGAATTTAAACACGAAATTCTTTAGTTTAACATTAAATATGAAACTGCATAATCACCACACATTTCATGAAATATTAAGTTAGGAAAGTTGATCGTATAAATATTATTTGAAAGCGAAATTTATTTAATTAATAATGTCTAAAATATTAATAAAAAAGAAAAAGAAAAAGAATGAAAGATAAGTTTTGGTGACCCTCCATAAGATCAGGCTTTTCTTTTTTGAGCTACCTCGTGTATAAAATAATGAGTTACAATAGTTATAGTGTGTACATAACTTGGGATAATTTACATCATTTCAATTTCATTTTCATTCGTGGTCCACAATTTTAATTCTTGATCGACTTCAATTCTTCACTTGATATAGACTAATTCGTTGTCGTTTTTAGTTCACATTACATGTAAAGTACTTTTTTCGTCATTCAAAGATATTGACTCATGTGCCGATTTCATAATTTATGATTATTTGAATTATTTTTAGTGCCCGTTTCATAGTTTATGATATGAAAGCATAACATCAATGATATAGTCTGAATTTTCAAGTAGGTCCCATGAGAAAAGCCAAATTTAAAGCCAAAATTACAGTGAATTATAATTTAGGCACATTTGTTAGGTGCAGACCGACACCTAGAAATCTGAATTAGATATATTCATAGGGAAAATGAAAGAAAATATATATATAAATTTGTGTTGAAAACTAAGTGCATTATTATTACTTTCATGCTTGCAGCAGGTTCTATAACAGTGACTTCACATAACATTATTGCAACTATAACATAGCAGGGAATAGCATAGGATGATGATTGAAAATTACTCCCATTATCATAATATTTTGTCACATCATATATATTTATTCTAATAAAAGAAAAAAAAACCGTAATATTCAAAATAATTGAAAAAAATATTTTTCACAAGCACAAATGAGTCCTTTATATATATAACAATGCATTCTAGCTTAAATCAAATTCGAATAGATTTGATGGTGACAATACAATTATTATATACGTACATGACTATGCAAAATGTTCAGAGTTGACCGGGGCCGGGGCCGGGGCCGCTGCAGTCGGTGTCGGAGTCTATCTCACGGAAATGTATATGGGTTGAATTTAAGTATGAGATGAAACTGTACATATAATTATGTAATAAATATGATGGGAGACATTAGGTAGCAGTCTTTGTTGCTTTGATCTTTAGTAGCCATATATATATGTATGGCTGTATATATTTGCTATGCATGCAGACTTGTTAACAGTAAAATTGGTGTTCATCTATGAACATCCACCAAAACTTAACCATAATTATAACAATTCGGAATTGGTCATTTTCGTGGCATTTATTTATTAATATGTAACTTTATTCAATTTTTTTTTAATTTTTTCTAGAATAAATAAATTAAATCTCCTTTAATTTAATTTTCAACTCAATTGAAAAGATTTGATTGATCTATTTTATAATATATATTTGATTAAAATGGAAAGGAATGCTTGAAGTAGTACTTATGCAGAAAGATAGCTCACAGTACACCAAAAGCATAAGCATGAAAGTATCCAATTGGCCCATAAGCATAAGACAAAGGCTTAATGGGAAAATATTTGGGCATGGTCCAACACTGTGTGTACATTGTTTCTGAATTCACAAACGAAAATGGATGAATCTTGCAATTGTTGATTTCTTTCCTTGTGCTTTATCAGGTTCTTTTCCAGAGAATATTTGTCTTTAAATCTAGAGTTTAGTTTTATTTTTATTCTTCTCTGATTGTAGAATTAACTTCGAATTTTATTTTATGCTATGTAAATGTGAATATTCATAAGGCCGGGGCTCAGAGAAATCGGCTGGATTTCGAAAATTTGTATGAGTTCGAGAGCTGATATGCAGTACACGCAACACTTTCAGAAGAATACATAGAAACTGAGAACAAACAAAACAACGGAAACATAAGCACAATGGCAAATAGTTTCTTCAAACCTGTTTTTATATATATGCATTCAATTTAATCGTTTTAAAATTCAATACCAAGCACATTCTCATTTTGCTTTTCCAGTTTTCCAAAATAACATAATATTTAACATTCAAATAGCTATCAAAAACATTTTTATAGTTTTTAAAATCAGTATTTTAGAAATTAACGCATTCTAATTCGCTGAGTTACGGACGTTACATTACAGGGGTGTAATCCTGGAATTGTCAATAGAATTTATTTACTTGGAGAGAGCAATGAAATATTTATATATATAGAGAGAGAGAGGTTGAATTAGCAGTTTCATAAATTTACATGTGCTTTTATATTATTTTGTAAATTCTTAGAGATGTATAAATTCAACAATCTATAAATAACATGTAAGAATATGTGTAAATTTATGGATAACTCGTATAATAGTTCGAAAATAATATTCGAATGTGTGTAAACTTGTGACTGTTAATAGTCCTTATATATTCTTCCGAATTAATTCTAACTAATATCAAGGAACACTTGCCTAGAATTTTCGTCGGTTGCCGATCTCGTATCCTCATAATTGGTCCGATCGACCGGCGAACGACACACCGGACAATCGGAATGAGAGTAAAGCCACGTCTCGATACAGGAAGAGTGATAGGAATGCTTACAACTCCGAAGCAGGGAAACACTTTCTCCGTCTTCAAATCCTGACAAGCACACAACACATTCTGATCCCGGACCACCTTCAGGATTTTCAATCCCCTTCACATACTTGAACCTTGAAACGGAATACGGACTCTGGCTCACGCTCATGCTCAAGCTATTCCGGTCCGGACCTCCTGCTGAGCTCGGAGGAGGCGGACGGGAACCGATGCCGCAGCATCCGAACATTACTAGAGTGTAAACTACCAAGCAGATCACCATTGATCCCACCAGGACAATAGCATAACAAATGAGAGGCATTATTATTATTATTATTATTAATTGATTTTCTGTGAATGAATCTGAAATCTGGAATCTTTTGGAATATATTTATGCCGAATCTTGGATGCAGTTTACGAAGAGTTTTAAATTAATTGTAAAATGATTCTTCAACCAGTCTGCAGGGTTTATTTTTCATTCTCGTTTTCAACTACGAAATACTTAAAGCCGGCGGCAGAAAATTATTAATTTTAAGTTTGCATAAACATCATTGCACAGAGAAATTAATGACAAATTTTTTTTTAATTTAATATTTGATCCAATTAGTGAAGAGGAATCTAGTATTTTATTATATTAGAATCCACAACTCCGACTCTTAGATTCCATTTTATTTTTTTGCTAGACTATGCATATGATTATTATGTGACTTGGTACAATTTTCATAATATTAGAAATTATTAATTGTACTAAAACCCTTTCAATGAAGAGATCGGTCGTTTGTTCTACTTAATACCTAGATTAATCTTAATTTTGAGTTGAATACTAAAGGGAAAAAGCCCTAGACCCCCTTAGATTTCAGTGGATAATCTATTATCTCCTAAAATTTTTAAAATATTCTATTACATCCTTTTATTGAGAAGACGGAAAAATTAAAATTTTAAGGGTAAAGTAGTAAAATAATATCACAATCAACCAATATTTATTTGTGACTGGACCTACCAATATACTAATATTTATATGTGCTTGAGTCCACCGTTATTTATGTAAATTTATTTTTATAAATATTTATTTTATATAAAAACAAAATAATTATATATTTATTTTACATAATAATTATTTCTATAAGTATTTACTTAACATAAAATAAATTAATTATTTACTTTACAAAATAATTATTTCATTAAATATTTACTTAACAAAAAAATAAAATAATTATATATTTATTTTACATAATAATTATTTCTTAAATACTTATTTTATATAAAAATAAAATAATTATTTACGTTACATATAATTATTTTTAGAAGTACTTACTTAACATAAAAATAAAATAAATATGTTTTCTTTACATAATAATTATTTCTATAAATACTTACTTTATATAAAAATAAAATAATTATTTATTTTACAAATAATTATTTCTATAAGTATTACTTAACATAAAAATAAAATAATTGTTTATTTGCATAACAATTATTTCTTTACATATTTATTTAACACAAACAAAAAATAATTATATATTAAATTTACACATTAATTATCTCTATAAGCATTTACTTAACATAAAATAAAATAATTATTTACTTGCATAATAATTATTTCTTTTAATATTTATTTAACACAAAAGAAAAATAATTATATATTAAATTTACATATTAATTATTTCTATAAACACTTACTTAATATAAATATAAAATGATTATTTACTTACATAATAATTATTTTTTAAATATTTATTTAACACAAAAATAAAATAACTATATATTTACTTTACAATAAAAATAAAATAATTATTTCTCAAATTATTTTACTTTTTTTACCAAATCACAAAAAATTACTGTTATATGAGCCCCATGCTTAAAATATGGATTCTATGTCTACAATGGGGTACTCAATTTGTTGTCTCATTATTGATTGAAAGATTATAATTGTAATTTAACTGAAAATTTAAATTTTTCTGTCATCTTAATTAACAGAAGGATGTAACAGAATATTTTAAAAACTTTAGAGGAAAAATGAATAATTCACTGAAACCTAAAGGAGTTTAGGGCTTTTTTCCAATACTAAATAACTACATATATTATCGATTAATATTTAAAATGTAGTAATTAATTATGTTGTCAATTATTTATAAATTGCAGTGAATTTATTGTTGTTCTTTAATTTGCAAGTTTTTAAAATAATTTTATTTTAATTACAATGCACGAAAATGAAAGAAGTATTAATTAACAGCTAGCTTACAAAGGAAATTAGCTTAAAGTTTGCTGATATATTAATTCTTTTGCAAATTAAAAGCGTCTATTTTAATTTCAGAAAATTAATGTTTCAAGGGATAAAAAGATGCAAGTAGTACTTTTTATAATACAAATAAATTAATATTTAGTGCTGATCTAAGTTTAAGAGATTTGAAATTAAAATAATTAAGTTATATTTTAAATTATAAATTATAATGTAGTTATATTTTCAATTTTCATGCTTCAGTAATTTATCAAACAGATTCTTGAGTTTTTATTTTCAATAAAAATAAATAGTAAAGACTTATTTGATTAAATGTCTCAAATCATATCTTTGTTAACAAAACAAAACACTTGACTTGAGGGACATAGATGATAACATACAGGATTCTAAATTATAATTGTGAATTTGTCGTTTGGTTGTCATAAAATTAGACGATGTGTCGTTTTACAATTTCATCCGTCGACCACTTATAACACGATAGCATTTTTTCTCTTCAAAGCGTTCGGCGAACCATTCCACGCAGCGCCCTTCTCTCTCTCTCCCTCTCTCTCTCCCTCTCTCTCTCTCTCTCTCTCTCTCTCTCTCTAACCCTTTAATTTGATGACTTTTCTGATGTCAAAACCCAATCGATTACCAGGAGGGATCTCATGGCAGTAGCAGTAGATTGAGACTATACAAAAAACGATTAGGGCAGCGACACGTGTCCAACTAAGGATAAGACAATTTCAAAGACAAGAAAGTGGCATGTGATGTGTGGTCTTGAATAAGACAACATAGGCTATTCTCTATCTGTCACGTGTCCAAGAATTTTAGCTCACTTAAAATGAATAGCTCAAATCAACATTTGGTTTGAGGAGGTATCATCTTGATTTTTATCTTCTTTTCGCAAAAATTACTATTCTCTTCGGTAATAACTTGCACAAACTTTCGTCCTTATTTCGATACCATACAATAATTTTTTTTAATTAAATTATTAGAGGATAAATAACACTTTTTTTATTTTATTGCAGAAAATTGTGTGCCCCTTTTACATGAAAAGAGTGTTATATATATAAGCATTAATATTTTATTTTTAATAATATTTGTATTCTCGGTAAAATTTGGAGAGAATCTAGTAAAATTATAATTTGTTTTAAATTAGGGTTTCCAATCTCTTCCTCTCATAAGAATTTAATAAGCAATGATCTTACTGATCTGAATAGACTATCTCGTGTGATATCTGACTAGAACTCATCTTAAACTGAGCTAAACATAATGCATTAAGAATAACCAAGTATTTGGTCAATTAGCATGAAGCTCATTATCTTTATAAGCCTAAGATTACCTTCTTAAACAGTATTTATTACGCTCGATTTTCGCTACTCCCATTATCCACTTCTTCCTTGACTACTTGTTGAGATTCTAGTGATTTTGTTATTATGGTATATTTTTATCTCAGTCCTTCCTTAATAATGTTTTAAGGAGACCATTCTCTTTATGTCATTCGCAAAAATATTGACTTTAAGTACGTTAGACATTTGAGCGTGCTTTTATTATAGGACATTCAGGTTCGAGAAAGAAATAATCTAATGTGTATTTGTGTGAAAGTGCGTGTAATATCTCTACTAAAGACCCTTGTGAACATCTGTAGAATTAGCTTGGGCTCAACTTGCTAGCTTGAAGATGTTGACCACCTTCATTGCTGTCAATACCATCTTACTGTTGGGGTAATAATTATCTTATTCTTTCTTACGTGAACCTAATAAAAAATAAATAAATAAAATAATATCTTAAATACAAAATTAATCTTTGGACAACAATAAAATCACTATAACACAATCAATTTTAATATAAAAAATAGCTTCGATGAAAGAAGTAAAAATTACAAAATCATTATCCACCTAAAAATTTTCACTATAATAAGAATACACAAATCCTCTTTAACTAGAATTAAAAATACACATTTATAATATTTTAAAAATTAAATAATCAAATTCTACAAAGAAATTAAAAAGAGTTTAAGAAAATTTTAACAAAATGGTAACTTAACTACCTATCCCAAAATCTGGAGAAAGAGAGTCCTCTGAGTCGTGAAGGTGCTGGTAAAATTTCAGCTTAATCGAACCACAAATCAACTTTTGATCAGTCACTTGACAACAAAAATTGAAATACTAAGCTCTAGTTGAGAAAAGATTAAAATGTCCGTGGACTAACTGGGCAAGAGAAATTTGGGCATCTCCGCAGAGGAAACCCAACCCAATACCTACATCCTACCTTGGTGCGAGCAGGGAATTTCCGTTAGCAACATCAACCAATACTAAAAATAACAATAAACATAACACTGCTCTTTGTGTGAACTGATTATAGCAACTTCATCAAACGCCATGATGAGTGCATCAAAACCTTCCAGTATTTCAAAGGTTTGATTCCGATACTCGAAACATTTTTAATTGTTTGTCCTAAATATTAAAGTTGATATTTTTGTCTCTGTATGTGTATACAGTTCAAGATTGGACTTTGCCAGTTATCAGTTACTTTAGACAAAAATCAAAATTTGATTCATGCCCACGATTCTATTAAAGCTGCTGCAAAGCAAGGAGCAAAGCTTGTTGTATTAACTGTAAGTCAAATCAAAACTTCTCAATTTATGGTAGCAATGTAGCTAGGTTTAGAAGTCTTTTGGATCCATAAATTTATCTTGGTCTAACTTATTTTGTTAATGGAAATGTCGAACTGTCCTTATTCAAATGATTACTTTGCAAAATGTGCTGAGGATTTTGAGGATAAGACTGCGTCACCGTCGTTTACAATGTTGCCAGAGATTGCTTCTTGTTGTGGGATCACAGTTGTAGGTGGATCGATCCCAGAATTGAACAATGGTCAGTTGTATAATACTTGCTGTGTTTTTGGGCCAGATGGAAAGCTGAAGGCTAAGCATAGGAAAGTAAGCAAGTCAAAATTAATCGATATGATCTTTTATTTCTGGCATTTGAATGATGTCAAAGGAAAACTGTGCATAAGCACAATTGAACTATGGTTTTCTATTGTAGATACACTTGTTTGATGTTGACATTCAGGGAGATATTTCATTCAAGGAATCTGATTTCTTTACTGCAGGAAACAAGCCTACGATAGTGGATACAGGTATGCATATCTGGATGCAACCCATTCCGGTAGATTTTGTCTTCCATTAATCCTATTGAAATGCATAACACTTTGAGGAACTAGAGAGTAGACTTGATAATCTTTCCAAATTCGGTGATCCGTTATTGGTAGTTTAAACTCTTTCTTTTCTTCATTTTATGTATGCAAAGGAGACTAGCTTGTATCCTCATTGCCTCTAATCTATTGTTATGACACTAGAGCTGCTCAAGTACAAATTTTGATCATTTAAAGTTAACAATTTTGGATCAAGCTCTTCATTTTTTACACTTCAAGAAACTACTTCTTGCTTGTTTGGCGGGCTTTTCTGCTTCACTAGTGTTACCAAATCCCTGCACTTGAGTCTTGCATTTTTCAAAAGAAAAAAAACTTGATTATTCAAAAGCTAATCAGTGCACTAGCATGTGAAGTAGCGGTACCAGAGATTTATTATCTATGAATCTCTTATATTTCCACCATACTAGCTTTAATTCCACTTTTCTGGAAGGTAAGCAACTGACAAATTTACGTTGAATTCAGATATTGGACGCATTGCAGTTGGAATTTGTCATGATATACGCTTCCCGGAACTTGCCATGTTGTATAGAGAAAAAGGTATTCTATCATTTAGGTTATTATGTTAGTTTCTAATGAATTATGTATAAATATCTATCCATCTGAATCGGCAGTATGAATGCTAGGTGCTGATATGATATGTTATCCCGGGGCATTCAACATGAGCACTGGTGAATTGTTGTGGGAGCTGATGCAGAGAGCAAGGAAAGTATATCTAGTCGTCTGTGGTGTTTCTTAATATTTAAATTCCAGTACTACTGCTAATGGATTTACTTCGTATCTGCATGCTTACCATTTTACTTTGTAATTTCAGGGCTACTGATAACCAGGTAATGTGAAGCTTCTATATCATTCCTTTAATGATATTCTGAAAGCTAGTAACATGAGCTTGGGTACGATGTGGTTGTAGTTATTTGTGGCTACTTGCTCACCTGCTCGAGACTCCAGTGGTTCCTACATGATATGGGGTCATTCTACTCTTGTTGGACCGGCATACGAAATTTGTTATTTCACTTCAGTACAAGAATAAAATTATATGATAATAAGTTTTAATGAACTGATAGATCTGTTTATGCTCAACAGTTTGGTGAGATAATTGCAACGTCGGACTCTGAAGAGACTGTAATTGTTGCTGAGATCGATTATTCAGCAATCCAACTTAGAAGGTGGTATTATAATTTTCAAGTTAAATGCTGAAGTTAATATCAAGTTTCGCTTCTTACTGGAAATGTTTCTAATCGTACAGACAGAGCCTACCACTTGAGAAGCAGAGGCGGGGAGATATTTACAAGTTTACCGATGTTTCTAATAGTACATGGTGACGCCCCGATGTTATAATGACTTTGCGAACTAGTACCTGTTGAAATAAGTCTTTCTAGTTCTCTCGTCTCAAATTGTATTCTACTCTTACAACAATGTAAAAATCTCATTGGTTTTCCTTTTACGTGCATAAGTAATTAATTAATTATATCCAACTCCAAATCTAAGGTCGGTGACAGTCAGTAGGCAAAGAAAATGACCAAAATATTCATTCATGACGAGCAAGTACAGTATCCCGCGTGCACAAGAAGACGTCATAACCCACAGCATCCGAATAAGCAAAACCCTTAACCAATTGAAACAAGTGCACACTTTCTTACTCAAAACCCTGACCAAATCCCACCAGAAAAATCATTATTACACTCCGTTCCTAACCAAGCTTCTAGAAATTCCTGGTGACAATCTAAGCTATGCACACCAGGTGTTCGATAGAATAATTCCCAACTGCAGAAGCCAATTCCTCTGGACTTCTCTCATTCGTAACCATGTCCTTTGTTCTCATTTTAGACAATCCATGCTCTTATATGTTAAAATGCACCGGTTAGGCATATTGCCATCTGGGTTCACCTTCTCTTCCGTGCTTAATGCGTGTGCGCGTGTACTGGCATTACTTGAGGGTAAACAATTGCACGCTCGAATAATACGATTGGGTTTCTTGAGAAATAAGTTTGTGATAACTACATTGCTTGACTTGTATGGTAAATGTGGGTATGTATTGGAGGCGCGACGACTATTTGATACAATAGATGATGATGATAAAGATGTTACTGCTTGGACAGCTATGATTTGTGGATACACTAAGATGGGTAACATGGATGACGCGCAAAGATTGTTTGATATCATGACAGACCGCAATATGGTTTCTTGGAGTGCAATGGTTGCAGGGTATACCAACTGTGGCAACATGAAAGCTGCAAAGGAATTGTATGATATGATGCAAGAGAAAAACTCCGTCACATGGGTTGCTATGATCGCTGGGTATGGGAAGTGTGGTGATGTAAGTGAGGCTAGAAAATTGTTTGATGATATTTTGGAACCAGATGCTTTGTGTTGGGCAGCGATGGTGGCTTGCTATGCACAAAATGGATATGCAAAGGAAGCCATTGAAATGTACAAGGTGATGAAAGAAGGAAATGTGAGGATCAGTGAGGTGGCCATGGTGGGGACTATCTCAGCTTGTACACAACTTGGAGACATTGAAATGGCAGCAATGCTAGCTAAGCATGTCGATAAAGGTTGCTGTGGTAAGTTGTGGCTTATAGTTTTGCTATGTCTAAGTGAAATGCCAACATAATTTAGTTCCCAAATAGCATTGTTGTCCAAAATGATGTAAAGCTGATATTTTTCGCACCATCAGACAGGACACTTTATGTATCCAATGCACTGATTCACATGCATTCAAAATGCGGATGTTTGGACCAGGCCTGGAGAGAATTTGAGGGAATGAAAAACAGAGATGTGATATCATACAGTTCGATGATCACAGCATTTGCAGATCACGGGAAGTCCCAAGAGGCATTGGATGTTTTCTCAAAGTTGAGAAAGGAAGGAATAAAGCCCAACCAGGTTACATTCATCGGTGTCCTCAATGCATGCAGTCATGGAGGACTGGTTGAAGATGGTTGCAAGCACTTCGAGTTGATGACTAGGACTTTTGGCATTGAGCCATTACCAGAACATCTTACTTGCATGGTTGATCTCCTCGGAAGAACTGGGCAACTTGAAAAAGCTTACAATCTTATAATGGAATACAGAAATGTGTCCGATGCAGGAACTTGGGGTGCTCTGCTAGGAGCTTGTAAAGTTCATGGGAATGCTGAACTGGGTGAGATCGCAGCCAGGCGTCTGTTTGAACTCGAGCCAGAGAATATGGGAAATTACATGCTTTTGGCAAATATTTATGCATCAATAGGTAAATGGAAAGATGCTGAGAGAGTGAAGATGATGATGAGGCAGACAGGAAAGAAGAAGTATCCTGGCTGTAGCTGGATATCAAGTTGAGTAAATTCAGCATTTTGTATCCATGTAGTTTGCTTTTTTTTATTGGAGAGTAGATTTCTAGGAATCTTTATGCATGCATATCTAGAGAATTGGTTAATAAATTTAATGAAACAAGAAGATCTAGATTTCAAATGTTTTGTCAATGTAGTTCCACAATGGAAATTACAGCCAAGTAAAATTGAAATAAAGTTAAAAATACAACGGCCGATCAAAAAAATATATCTATTCTGGATACCAGACTGACAATAGCCATCTATGATTTTAGTCATACCACACCTCAGCTGCCTATTGTTTTTTCAATCCCGTTTCATCCTATAATCAAAGCTTCTTGTCATAGTGCCCATTGACATAATCATGTTTTTAAGGGAGCCTTCTTCTCTCTGTCAGATATTCTTGCAGGGGCATTTGAATGTGATTTGAACCGACCTCTCCCCCCATCTTCCTTTTCCTGCAAAATTCATATCACAACAGCTAATTTTCTCTTTCAACCAATGACCTAGGATTATAACAAGTAAAATAAAATTCCAAGTTATTTTATTTTTCTTCCCAAAGTTAGCATAACTGCAATAATGTTTTACTGGGAAAAAGAAAAAGAGTAATTTCGTGAAAAGGAAATACCAGAACGGTTTGCACAAATCTGTATCACAGAAGCTCTGCTCCAAAATATTGCCAAAAAAAAAAAAAAAAAAGCTTTGTGAACTTAACATAGATGTAACAAATTTTAGCACCTTTTTCTTAACAATCTGAACCACATCCTCATCTTGAAGAGCGTGACTAAGGCCACAATGCTGGGGGTAGTGCCTTGCACTGATACCCCACACTAACACATATTTCACATCCTTCACCAAACTCCTGTGGATGTGATTACAGAAGTCTTCCACTGTGCAGCCACCTCTATCCTATCAATTACCAAAAGAGAGAATAAAGATAAGGGGAAAAAAGGAATAACTGGGAACTTCATGCATAAATAATACACCAATATACAGATGTATTCATTTGATGATAGAAGGATATGTGACCTACAACAGATAGAACTACAGGTTCGGTGAAATCAGGTTGCTGGCCTTGTGGCTTCGTATAAACTCTCACAAGTCCCATTTCTTCCCACATCCTTGCAAGCAGTCTGTCCAAGTTCAGCTGTATAAGCAACATGAACAATCAGTTAATCTTCCCCAGAACCACTCACATCAAGTAGGACATTTATAAGCAATAATTTGCTCAAACTACTACTGATATACACCTAGATCACAATCACATTTGATGTTAAGAGTACTGTGCTTTGATTGGCATACAATCAATATCGAGACAACAGAAAATTACATGCATGGAATATGCATTAGACAATAGCTCTTATATAAGTCAATGTGACTGTAAAAACAATTGGATGGCTGGCCAGCATAGTTTGTGCATATTATTAGATTCTAATGTTCATATCCCATCTTTATTTAACAAATATTATATATTTAGAACGTGCCTTGAGGTTGCAGCTGATGACAACTGAATTTGGCTGGCGGGCTAACTTATCCACATCATCAATACCAATGACATCTATCTTATTGTAAACATATATACATTTCATGTATTTGCGGTTTCCTTCAATGACATCTATCAAATCATCCACTGTGGCATCCTCTCGAAAGAGCACCTACAAGAATATCGCCACCAAATTATTATCATTTTCTTTGGGATGGTAGATAAACAATATAGTAGAGATGAAATCTAGGCCATAAGAGATAGAACATAGAAGATGCATGTTGAAAGAGAATGATATGCTACAAGAAGTTCATAACTAAAACGGATCAAATCATGTTATTGTTGTGTGAAACACTCATTCACATTACCTAAGCGTTAATTGTGGGAAAAAAGGAAAAAAAAAAAAAAAAAATGCTTGCAGAAGAAAAACAAATCATAAATGAAATCTTACAGCAACATCCTAGCATTAAGTTGATTCTCATTCTGAAGAAGAACAAGTCATTCATTGTAGAATCTAATTGGGATTAGACAGATTCAGACTTCCTTTATGCCATGGCAGAAATATCAATTTTTTGAAGAAATTATATATATGAGTACAGAAATAAAGGAAGCAACAATATCATGTCCCTGTGGCTCCATCATTTCAGCCATTGTTGGGCTAGTCTGAAGCTTTTTTCATGCTGAAGCAGTTGTGAGATGTTTAAGCAACAAAGTAGAAGTAACTAATCCCAGATTCTCCTGCAAATCATCAGCTGAATACAACCTTAATGGTTTTGGTAAGGACCCAGTACCTCTGCATTGTGAATTTTATATTCATGTAGAATTTGGTAACATAGCTTCTCATCCACGTGAGTTAAAGGCATAGTGCTGTTGAATGAAATGCCCCCAGTTTTTTTCTTTTTGAAATAAATCTGCCAATGACACAAACACAAAGCAAAATGAAGGAAACTCATAACCATACATCCCAGGATATTGGGAAAAGATAACATATGCTTACTATTAAATGTATTAGGTTTGATAAATGTGCAAGCAACACCTAAGTGAAAATCAGTGTACCCACAGCAAAGCTGGTGGAAAAAGTAAAGATAACTTACTTGAGGTGGTCTCTTGTTTAAACGTAGACCCACAGCTTCCAGTTCTTTTGTCAAAATTTGTCGATGACCTTCACTCTAAGGTAATTTGCAAACGCAAGGAGCAAAACTTCAACAAAAACTTATAAACCAAAACAGGAAAATAACATAACTAATAACAGCTGCTGCAGCAGAGCAAATTGCAAATTGGCACAAAATACGTGATAGTAACGACAAAAGTAATTTCAGACTTCAGGAATAGAAATAGTTGTGTAGTCATTGATCACAAAAGCTTAAGCTAACAACAAATGACCCAACAATAGATGACACCATATTGTTAAGCAACTGTTCTAGCAAAAGCTTAAACTGATAGAAAGTGACACAAAAAAGTTTTTAAGCACTTACTTTTGAGGCATCAAGCACCATCAACACAATGTCTGAAGACTTGGAGACAGCAATGACCTGAGAGATAAATAGTCTCATCATATTTCTTGAGCTGGGGAAAGAAATGGAGAATAAAACCAAATGTTTATGGAATTGTTCTACAAGAATTGCATCAAACAACACCCAGTAGAGATTCCATGAGAATTCAACTCTTATTTGGGGTTAATTAAGTGAATTGTTGACAGATGCTGACATGACATCACAAGGAGCAAAAGAAAATAACAAGAAGCTGAGTTTTGACCTGCCTCCCACGTCCCTTGCCTTCAGAAGCACCTTCAATAATTCCAGGAAGATCAAGCAGCTGAATTTTAGTATCATTGTAGTGTATAATCCCAGGAATGCAGGTCAGTGTCGTGAATTCATAAGATGCAGCTTCTGAATGAGTCCCTGTTAACATCGTTAAAAGGGTAGACTTCCCTACACTGCAACCAAAACATTATCAACATTGCTAGTTTCAGAGTCTCATCCTCTCTGTGTGAGTATATATTAGAAAGGAAATATGATGACGATGATGATACATCAATGAGCCACTAAGCTTTTAAGTTTGCAAGGATTTTCCATCCATTTGGTGTCAAACATTGAGGAAGGAAATTCAATTTCTACTTACTAAAAAAGATTCACAAATATATAGATCATAAAGGTGACAGACCTTGGAAAACCAATGAGTGCCACACGTCCATGACCAAATTTGGTAACTTCAAAACCTTCACCAGCTCCACTAGAACCCTGATTCATGAATTTCCTTAATAATGAGCATAAACCTTGAAATACATGTTTAAAACCCGATTCATAAATGCCATTCGCATCATTAACACCTAGAGCTATAATAGTTACATATAAAAGCTGCTTATACATATTTTAAATTACTAGATATGCACACAAAATTCAAAGAATGACAGAATCAACATACTTTTGGAGGCTCCAACAATTGTGTTCTCAATTTTGCTATCTTTGCTTTAAGCTGGCCAAGATGATACTCTGCAAATTCATCACTTTACAATTATCAAACCGAAAATAGAAATTCTTTCTGCCAACTAAAATAATAAAATAAAATAACAGCAATTACATCATCACAATCACCTGTGGCTTTATTTTTCTGGGTGCGAGCCATCTCGGCTTCAATTTCCTTAATCTTTTCAATGATCCCCATATTTTTTTATTTCTTTGATACAGCTGATACCCGCAAAAAGAAAGAAAAAAAAGAGATTAGGAACAAAAATACAAAATTAGCCAGCTTCTGACAATTATTAGAGCTACAAACTGATAAACAATCGATTAAAGCTAAGAAAGCAAGTTCCAGTTCACAAAAATATTATATTCTAAGCATTGATTATGAGGACTAAGCAATAAGGTGCCCAGGAAATTGAAAAAGTACAGATGTTTGTTTTATTTATTGTATTTTGAAGTTATGAGCTTCTAGTTTCGAGTGACGAGTGCATGGAATTGGAGATGAGTGAACTCGTTTGGTGGACGACTCACCGGAGCTAAGTTAAGGCGGATCGCAGCAGCTTATTAGAGAGAGAGAGAGAGAGAGAGAGAGAGAGAGAGAGGAGATGACGAGGCAGAGATGTTCTCGAGTAGTTGTAGGAGAAGGGACTGTGTGAAAAAGGGTGACACGCAGAAAGGGCTAAAAACTATACCTTTCGGCTTTATTTAAGGCCTAAATAAAATGGGCTACTTTTGTGGAACTCAACGAAATAGGCGACTTATCTGAAGGCCTATAGGACAAAGAACCAATAGGCCAATCATCAAGGCAATAAAAGATGGACTAATTTTCAAAGGGCCGAAATGGCCTTGTAATAAAATGGGCTACCTAAAAGGCCCATGATTCTCTTTTAGTTACGAACGCTCCGACTTTTCGTTTGGCTCATAGACCCAAAATCCATTATTTTTTACAACAGTTTTGGGGGTGATTGGAGTAATCAAATAATAAAATGGACTTTAAATATTTACAAGGTTTTAAGTTTTCAACTGATATTATCTTCTGTGCTACTATTATTTTTTAAAATAAACTAATAAATACTTCCCTAAAATTACTTTGAATACTTCCCCCAAAACTACAACATAAATCAAATAAATAAACTTAAAAAGGTATTTAGAGGAACTAAAGCACCATAAAATTACATTGACCCATCATATTTGTTAAAGGAACTGAGTTTTTGTCACGACTAATGTTAAACCAACAGCGTACCAATTAGATCTTATTTTAGTCCTAGACAAGCTGGAAAGTGAAGTATGTATTATTATCTTATTTACAATGTTACAAGTACCCTGATCTTGTTTCATTTACATTATTTCTTCCAGCAGATCCAGCCAGCTTGCTTGAACTGAGATTTGGTGGAACCTGGGACTGCATCTCTGCAAGCTCCCTCACTCTAAGCAAAATTGGCGCTGGGATAGGCACCGAGGATGCGTGTTTCCGGGATCCCATCTACATTATCAGAGGAAGAACATTAATCAAGTAATTGAATCATTGCATGTCCGTGACAATACAGATGAAGTTTGGAGAAACATGCAAGTAGAAGAAGCAAATTGCTCACCCTTTTATCTGCAGGTGCTTGTGCAAGGCTAGCTTTCAACAGATTCCTCCATTTGTCCTACAAAATAAGTTAAA
The DNA here is from genome assembly GCA_028052125.1 of Melia azedarach. NCBI lineage: Eukaryota > Viridiplantae > Streptophyta > Magnoliopsida > Sapindales > Meliaceae > Melia > Melia azedarach. The sequence continues at coordinate 606,248 of CM051398.1, read as the reverse complement.
CGAATCAACCTATTATTATTGGTGGAGGCCAAACCTAGTCTCGTATTTGGTGAACATGTGGTTTTTTATATACATACCTTGAGATCAACAGAGGTACGGTATGAATAGGATGCAAAAGCAAGCCTTTTAATCTCAGACCACCGTCCTGCTCCATACCTGGATACACCCTCCACAAGTTTCATAACTTCAGAGAGAGTCCAAGCTCGGTGATGTTTCCTTCTCATTCCACCTTTAACAGTAGGCACCGTAGCTACATTATCATCTGAAGTATCCATAGATTGATCTATATGTTCCAGCTCCATGTTCTGCCCCTGCTCAATTGAAACCATTGCTGAGAACTGCTTATCCTTCTGTGGTTCAACTATTAACTGGGTAGAAATTTGATTACAGCGCAATCAGTGCATAACATTAAGATATATCACATACATTATCTTTCATGGAGAGACAAATGGTAAAACAGAGTTACAACAGTGTACAAAAAACTTGAAATCCAGTTCATAACCAAAGCCAAGGAGATCTGTATTTCCAAACCCAAAAATCTCTACAGTTACATCCAGGCCCTGTTTATCTGCACATGTACACACTAATTGTTCAACAATAACAGGTAAACCACCAGCCCACATAACTGCTAAGTCTTAAACAATGTTTACAAATCACGTCAACCATTTCTCTTCTAATTGATATTAACATCTATGTAGACTACTGCTAGCAAATGCAATCCAAGTCTTGCCATCCCCCTAAGTGGGGATTGTTCCCAAGTTTTCACTACATGCTGCATGGTACTTCAGAACATGCTGAAATAACCTTTTCATCAATCTTTACATCACTATTCCACATCCAAAACTAATTTATGAAGAGAACTCTGTGAGGTGCTAGACTCTGGAGTCTGGATTGATGGAATCAGATATCCACAACATGGACATTATAACTTCTGTCAGAAGAAATGTTTCCTTCAAATTAATTTGCCAGAAATGCAGTGGCAAGCAAGAGTGATCTCATCAATTCAATTAACAAGCTATATATATATATAAATATATTTAAATATATATATATATATATAAATATATTTAAATATATATATATATATATAAATATATTTAAATATATATATATATATAAATATATTTAAATATATATATATATATAAATATATTTAAATATATATATATATATTTAAATATATTTATATATATATATATATAAATATATTTAAATATATATATATATATAAATATATTTATATATTTATATTCACAAGAAAAATACAAAGTTGTCTTACTGGCTGTTGAATCTGTTCAGTAGCAGATCTGGCTTTCAAGACAATGTCTGCGATCTCACTGTTTGGTTGAGAACTATGCACACCAAGGGCCTGCTTGGCCACTGTAGTTGTCATGTCTATGCTATGGGGATGGAATTCCTGCAGGACGTGATACAAATCATGTCACAAGTAAATACCAGACCTTCCACCCCTTACAAGAACCAGGTACACAATAGACAAGCAAAGATAATAAAAATAGTTTATGTATAATTTTCCTCAGGTCAAAGGTAATGTCTGTATAAGCCACTCCGTTCTCTCACATTGCTAAGGCACAAGGTGATTGTACATACCATAAGCGCCATGACATTTTTCCTTGGACGGCTTCTTCGGACTCGAGAAACATAAGGAACCTCAACCCCGGATCCTCCGAGGGAATCCAGCCTGACAGTTCTATTAGAAGAGTCAATTCTAACAGGCCTAGCATTAGATTTCAGGGAGATCTGTCTAAGTCCAGAAGTTTTAGCTGAAATTAAAGGCTTTCCACTGTGCTCTTTGGACTCCACTTCTGAAAGTTCTTCAATGTATCTTCTTGTCGGCTTCCGAATTCTCTTGGCAGATCTCTGTTCCTTGTGTAGATCTTCACTTCCACAATCATAGGCTATGCTACAGTGTCCCGGTTTCTGACCAGAAACAAACTGTTGATTTTCCATTTGGCTACTGTGGTTAATTGATAAATCTTTGCAGCCCCCATTCACTGGCCCAACTGTGGGGTCCTTGATAAAAGTAGTAGTTTCATTGTTATAGCTTCCTTCTTTACCTCTGATCACCAATTTGTTATCTTTAATAATGAAACTTGACGTTGAAACATCACAGGAATTAGTCAACCCCATAGCAATCCTTCTTTTAAGCCACTGCTTGTCCTTGACAGTAGTTTCCCGCCCAAAAGTTGCTTTAAAAGTTTCATGGAGCTCTTTAATTGACAGATTGTCCAAGCAAATTTCCCCATGTAACCTAGAAAAATCAGGCTTGGAACTAGAAGCAGCAGAAGTTGATGGTTGCCCCTCTATCAGTTCACTTGATGGATGTGAGCACTCGCCAACATCAACAGATTGACTAATAGGGCTTTTATTCAAACTCAGTGCAGAGGAAAGGTCATTTCCCTGCAGAGGAATTTCAGAGTGGAGCTTCTCATCAATGCCAGGCAATGTATCATGCTGATCAGAACACTGGCCGTCTACAAGCACATAAGCAGAAGAATGATCAGGAGATCTGCAAGCTAAGAGATGGCTCTCTTCCTGTTTGGCCTTTTGCAATATCTCCTCAATGTACTACAAGAGATTTTATCAGCGGAGAAGATCCAAGACAATTAACAGTTCAATTAATACTTGGATAAACTGGAACCAACATAATTTTGCAGATTTACAAGCAGAAATAACAAAAAAAAACACTCAGAGAAGAAACTTATAACAGAGTGAGATATTATTCACATAGTCAAATTCGCCATCATTTAAGTTACATAGACCACACGCAAGTAGTTCCAGTGGTGGTCGGTAGAAGTAGAAGTACAAATAACAATAAGAAGAAAAGGAAAAACTATTTGGTTTTAAAATAAATTTAGAATCCATAGCTAAGAACTCTAGGCAATACCTCACGATGTGTATTTGACTTTCCTGCATCAACTTCTGCATTTTCAGATTGTGACAAACCTGACAAAAATAGCTAATTTAGATATGAAAAACACATGAGCCAATAATAAAGGATGATATAACAAAATGAATAAACAAATTATCAAATGAGACAAGACATCAGTGTGGTAAAACCTAAAAAGGGACATCAGGTCCTAGTTGGAAAAGATATACAAACCCCAAGAGTAAATAAATAACTAAAGATTTTAAGAAAATTTCTCATATAACAAACATCAACAGAACAAGAAACTCAGTATATTTAGCCAGTATTTGGATAATAAATCGTTCCCATGTCAGCAGACATATTTAAGATCTAATTCATCCTGTAAAAGAAATGTGTTCAAAATAAGTTTCACTTCATAGAGTCTACAGTAGTAGTACTGGTAGCAGCAGTAGCCGTAATGTCTCATTTATCCTCTTAAAAAAGTGTAGCACTAGGAAAAGCAGCTGCAATTTCATCTCAAAATTTAATGTTTAAAATGATTCATATAGTAGTTGCTCTTTCATGCTCTTAAAATCCATGTTCAAAATGTCCTGTGTAGAAGCGAAACAGATAGACCTTCTGAGCTTTCTAACTGAGGCATCCCGGAGGAAGATCTTTCATTGCAATTGAACCCTTCAGCCTGCCCGGTATCAGCAACTAAATGCATTTCAATCTTATCATCTGCAAGCAAATTTCCAACCTCCATGAGTTCATCATCTGTTGCAGGCACTAATCTCCCATCTCCATCAACCTGAAAATCATAGCGACATCAAGACTCCATATCCCACCAAAGAGAAAGCACGTTAAGCAACAAAATGAGACAATATTGGAAATATTTCAAAACCCACCAATACACTTTTACAGCATACAATTCACTCATGAGTCACAAACCATTAGGTTGACTTCTATTTGCTTCTTCTTCACTGATTTTCAAAATAGACGAACTGCATAATTGTGATCCATTATAGAAAAAGAGTGGCCATGATTATAGATCAATCTTACAACCTAACGAGGGGAACTTATTCCAATAGACCGATGATCATTAGTAGTTGACTCATGACAAACATCAACCTCACTATCAATGTCTCTTCACGTAAAGAAACAAACAAATAGTTTTGGTTATAAGATATTGATCGCGCAGCATATTTTCTGACAATTATAATGTCTACCACTTGATCAAGGCAATTAACTTAGCACAACCTTTAAAAAAAATGTTGAATTGGACACTCTAACAGGAAAAGAAGGAAGAGCTTGATATAATTTTAAGTAAAATCCAGCAGAAGTTGACAGACCACAATATCCTGCAAATTATCCACAACCATCAGCTACTGTCTGTTTCATAAGAGTCAAGATGCTCTATTCTCACAGAACCTGTAAGGCACACCAAGGGATAAACCCAAACACAAAAAAAGGAAAAAGGAAATTCCTACAAAAAAAAACACAAATTGTCTCAAGCTACTATGCCTTCTTACAGAAAAAAGGTATTTTGGCCAGCGAGAAATTGATATATCAAAGCAGGAAGTACTAGTAAGCTAAGTATACAAAAAAAAATAAAAATTCTTTCCATTCCACATAATTGAACATACACTATTCACACAAATTGCAGCACAGTTCTAGGCCCAACTTTAAAGAAAATTTAGCGTGATTATAACTATCTAGAGCAACCAGAAAATCAAAATTATCAAAATTTCTTCAATGCTATACAATATAACAGCATTGACCAACAAGACGATCCAATTTTACATGTAAGTAGAAATATACCCGAACAAGCTTGTACACAACCGGGTCAGCACCCAGCTTTGGTGAAGAAAACGAAGAGCTACTTTTCTCAACCCCACATTCCTTATACTTCCCCTCCTCATTCCCTTCAACTCCAACCAATGTTTCCATGGAAAATCCACCACATGCAACTCAAGTAAACAAACTGAAAACACAACACCCACAAAAGCAGGAAACAGAACAAACAAACAAATAGAGTCAATTTTCTTCCCAAATTAAAACCATAAAATCATCAATTAAATGAAAACCATTTCTGAATTACACAACTTTAACTCCATTACTGAACTCACAACAATCCAAAACAATAAATAAACATCATCTCTAAATTTAATTTCTTTTTGTCCACTCCACAAATTGATCCAATACATGCAGCAAATTCAATTTTAATTTCCAATTTCAATACGCAAATGAACCAGGGAATCACAAACATAGCTCAGCAGTGACAGTACAGAAACAAAATTTTTTTTCCTTAATTTTGACATTCCCAATATACAAAAACGACAGCGTGTTAACCAGAATAACAATTCATTCCAAGCTCCGCTGATGCATTACGGTTAACAAAACAAGCTAATTTCCTAAAACAGTAAGCGAAAACCGAACAGTACTAACAGTAAATTGCTTACCATAGAGCGTAGTGACTCTGAAAGCGACCGAGTTAACTCAGTGACAGAAGCCGAGTCGTCGAAAATTCGGGAGAGAGAAAATAGAAAAGCACAGAACTTGAGTGCGAGTGTGAGCGCGTGAGCGTGTGTATGGGGATGTTGCGTGTAGCGTGCGTGGTACAGTTCCGGACTCGAAAGTTTTGTGAATTGTATTAGATAAGACGGCGTGGAGTCCGTCTTGTTTTCGTTTTCGTCCGGTGGTTTTGTGTACTTTTTGTCAGGTTCAGTGATGATTCGATTATGTTCAATATTACTCTGTTAATTACAATTTTTAAATTGTAAAAATATATTTTATTCGTTCTTACTAAATCCTTCATTTAAATTTTTAAAATAGTATTATATTTTAAAAATAACTTAAAAAATTCTCAGGTTTACCAAGCTATTAAAAGAAGAAATTAATTAGTTAATCGATTTCCAGATGTGATATGGCGCCAAAACTAGATTGAAAGAGTTCAATATTATTGTTTTCATATTTAATATTAAAAATAAGTGATATTTTTTCAATTATTTCTCTTTTAAAATTGATAATAGTCGATTCAACAAATAAGGCCTCTAAAATATGGTCGAAAAAATTCTTTAAATCAATTTCTGCTCCACCAACATAGCTGACAAATGAAAATTTAGAAAGTAAACGTAGAAATTAATTTCAAATCATATAAGCTTTCGAAAAGAATATCATTTGACATCCATAGTCTTGTTCCTCTAATACCACAGAGATAAAGCTTAAAACTAGAACAGCTTAAGCAGCTGCAACCTCCTTTCTCAGTCGCGTTGAAGGTGTTGCCGTGTGCTTTAAGCTTAGGATCCGAATGAAGCATGAACACTGTAAAGATTGTTGAAGAAAAGGAAAACATACAAGTCAAAAGGTGTGAATGCAAAAATTGCTGCTTACAATTGACATGTTAATGCCGATCCTAACAAAATTACAAATGCTACATGACAGGAAAACAGAACAAAAGTTTAAATGCCACCATAATGATCATATCCGTTTGCTCGGTATCCATAATGCCTAACACCATAGTAGCAATCCCTTAAAACAATGAAGGAACTGGTTATTTAGATGCAAACCAAAGTCCAAGATTAGATGATAAAATAATAGTATATCATAACGGAGTATCATTGCAGGAAGGAGATGTAAGGAAGCAGAAAATACTGGAGTTATGCATGTAGAGATGATTAAGATAATTTTTACCAGATAGGATAGAGCACAATGTAGGAGTTTGCCGAACTCCAAGAACTAGATAGAAAGAGTTCAAAGAGACTAACAAAACCCCGAATATTTAATTTAAGCATTGTTTCTGGATCCTCTTGACCCATCTGTTTTCGGGAAATGAGGAGTCATTCAATGCTAAAAGCCACAAAGTTAACCTGAAAATATAATTTCACAACTTCACAACAAAATAAAGGGCAGGGCTCAACCAGGCTAAGCTAATAAAAAGCTTTATGGGTAAACTTTGGTTTTTGGATAGGATATAATGCATTGTAGGAGTTTGCCGAATTCCAAGAACTATATAGAAAAAGTTCAGAGAGACTAACAAAACCCCAAATAGTATTGCAAGCATCGTTTCTTGATGCTCTTAGCCCATTGGTTTTGGGAAAAGTAGTACACTGCCAAATTCCACAAATTTTAACCTGATTACAACCAAAGGAAAGGTCACCAAGCTAGCTGATAGAGAGAGATAATGATTAATTGGTTTCCGGACAGGATATATTCAAATGTAGCAGTTTGCCGAACTCCGAGAACTATCTAGAAACAGTTCAAAGAGACTAACAAAACTCCAAATATCAATGTAAGCATTGTTTCTTGATCCTTTAAGCCCATCAGGTTTGGGAAAAGGAGCAGTAATTCAATGCTAAATTCCATAAATTTAACCAGAAAATGCAATCTCACAACCAACGGAAAAGGATCAACAAGCTAGCTAATAAAGTGATTCATTAGTTAATTGGTTTCCTGTATATAGTGCAAATGTAGCAGTTTGCCGAACTCCGAGAACTATATAGAAACAGTTCAAAGAGACTAACAAAACTCCAAATATTAATGTAAGCATTGTTTCTTGATCCTTTAAGCCCATCAGGTTTGGGAAAAGGAGTAGTAATTCAATGCTAAATTCCATAAATTTAACCTGAAAATGCAATCTCACAACCAAGGGAAAGGGATCAACAAGCTAGCTAATAAAGTGATTCATTAGTTAATTGGTTTCCGGATAGTATATAGTGCAAATGTGGAGTTTGACGAACTCCAATAACCAGATAGAAAGATTCAAGGTGTAAGACAAACCTACAAATATAGGAGTAATATAGGAGTTTGACGAACCCCAGGAACTAGGTAGTAAGAGTTCAAAGAGTAAGACAAAACTCCAAATATTTAATTTAAGCATTGTTCTAGATCCTATTAGCCCATTAGTTTTGGGAAAAGGAGAGTAATTCAATGCTAATTCCACAAATTTAACCTCAATACATAATCTCACAACCAAAGGAAAGGTAACCGAGGTAGCTAATAAAGAGATTAATAACTGGTTAGAAAGTTACAGCTACAGAGGCATATCTTCATAGAACAACTTCTATAGATGGTAAAGTAGTTTGATGTAGAAGTGACTAAACTCAAAAGAATGTGGTAAGCAAAAATTCAAAGAGCCTTAAAAACTCCCTCAATTTAATGTATGAATTGTCTAGTGTCCTTTTAACCCATATAACGTCATAGGTAAGGGAAGCAAAAAACTTGATCAATTCTAACTAGAGCTATAAACTGAAAAACCCAGTCAAACAAGTTACGGTTTCAATGCAAGAAACTTACAAAATAGAAGTGAAATTCAATAAAGAAAAAAATCACGAAACCAGAACAACTATTGCTGTTGCCAAAGGACCAAAATTTTATTCTTTCAGCAACAAAAACTGAACATGAGAGTTCTGGAAGACGAATCTTTCTCACCTTCATATCTTCGTATTTCTGAATTGTATGGGCTGTCACAGGCCAAAAATCAGTCTCACGACTCTCACGAGGGCCGTCACAGGCCGAAACCTGTCTCACGCGTGCTGTCCAAAGATTCCAAGTGTTATATGATAAAAGTGTAAACAATATGGATAGAGATAAAAAGGAAGTGGAACATAAGCAAGTAGATTGTTAAACTAGATTTCCCAAATGGGTTTAGTGCAATATAGGAGTTAAAGAACTCCAAGAACGGGATCGATAGTTCAAAGAGAGTACGAACTCCAAATGTTCCATTTGAGCATTGTTCTGGATCCTCTTTGCCCATCATTTGTGGCAAAGAGAGGAGTGATTCAATGCTAACCATAAAAATTTGCTCAGCCAAGCGATCTGAACTAAAGCATATGTGCATCAAACATGCTTTTGTTACGGAAAATTCTTAAAGCAAAAACACATCTTGGGGCGAAATCACCATAGCATATGAAAAGAAACCAGAAAGTATACACATTTGAATCGATAACAAAAGTTGTTTCTCAAGACAAAGCAGCAATTTTTGTTTTTTCAGGTTAACCAGGCAACATAAAACAATTCATGGAGTTATTGCCTTAAGAAGTACAATTTAGTGCATGAATTGCAAGCAAGCATCCCTCTGACACCAAATTCAATGAGAAAAACAGGAACTTGATGAATTCTACGAGTTAAAAATTCACATTCAGAAGAAAAAAAAAAGAACAGTATGATGCTCACCTTTATAATCCTCCATCCTCGCCATCTCTTAGTTTATCTCCTCCATCACCAACACAAATCAACTAAAAAAAATTTTAAAAACCCATAAAATCTTTATCAAATGAATACCTCTGCAACCAGTGATAAATCGTACAATGTTAGGAGATAAATACATCTGCTTGCAGTGAATCGGGTCGCCATCGACTGCACAATTTGGTACATCATGACCAACATGCAGTACAGAAACTACACAAATTCAACACAGAAAACACCAGAAGGAAGGAAAAATAAAAAAGGTGGGGTAGGAAAGGAAGAAAAAGAAGGTGAAAACTGAGGTGGGGTTGACAGAATAGGCAAACGATTCGCTCGGTTGGTGAGAAAAAGGCAGAGCATTTTGAAAGTTCGTTCTAAACACTGACACGTTAGGAAATAAATACAACGTTTTCTAGTCAAGATGATGATCATCCGCTAAACGGTTTCTAAGGTGATAAAGGTAATCTTAATTGATAGCGTTAGAATCCTATGCGGACTTTACAGTACACGTATTTTCACGAGTAATCTTTGCGCTAATTCTTTTAAATTATTTTACTTAGAAAATTTTAAATACGATAATTTTCACCTAAATTGGGAGAATTCCACCTGTCCAAACGAGGGAAATGTTTATTACTAGCATGTGCTAAATCTTAAGAGTCCGTTTTTGTATAGTTTTCAAATAGAGTTATTTAAAAAAATTAACAAAAACTTACTACTTATTTTATGGTTATAAATAATTTTAATAAAATTTAAATAATTATTTAATAGATAAATTTTTTAATATTATATTTTAAATAATATAAACATTTTAAATAATTTTATCTTTTAAAAAAATTATTATTAAAAGTTCAAATTTTATATTTTTTTAATAAAATAGTACGATTTTATTGAAAAATCCTCTCAATTAGTTTTATTATATTTTGTATAATAAGAATACGTTTGAATTTAAAGTGATATAATTTTTTAATCCTCAATTGTTATATAGTAGATTAATATTAATTGTGTTTTCAAAATTAAGTAGACGAACTTTAGTTATAAATATAATTTTCTTAATATTTGTAATAGCTTTAAATTTATTTACTCTCATTTTTAATATATTATTTAATTTATTTATTCTTTTGGACTTGATTTACAAAACGATTAGTTAGCTGTAGAGAGAAAGAGGTGTGAAGAAGAAGATATTTTTTATATATTATAATTGTTATAGATCGTGAATTTTTTTTTAAATAATATATTCCATATGAAATTAAAATTCTAATCTAAAAGTGGAAATATAACATTAATTTATAAAATAAAGCATTTAATAGTTGTATTTTATGAAATTTAATGGTAAATTCTTAGGAAGTTCTGTAATTGTTATGCAAAAGGAAATACTTTTAGAATTTTTTTTTTTTTTAAAATTGTAGTAAATAGCGATTAGCTATAGGGGTACTAAAGGAATTACATATATTTATCCTAATTCCTAAAGAATGTTATCCATTTCGCGGGAATGGAAACGGTTGGTTAACGCAACCCATAACAGAAGGATCAACTATCTATCAATGGCGGGTAGTACTGCTCTTCCTTCAACTCTCTTCACCCAGACTTCAAGCATTTCCTTCCCTTTTCATAAAATTCCATGCAAGTTCTCAAGCCCTTCTTCCATTTTTGACGTCGAAAAACGGGTTCTTGCTCGTTGCTGGGCTAAGAAAAAGATCAGCTTTGTAGATCAAATTCTAGATTATATTGAAGGTAAGAGAGTAAGTTTTCATGAAGTCATTTGAATGTTCTTGGTGGATTTTTTTAAATTTTTTTGGGTATTTCGGTGTTATATATTTGTCAATTTGTGTTTTTTATGTGTTTATGTAGGGGGTCCAAAGTTGAGGAAATGGTATGGAGCACCTGATCTTCGCCCCAGAGATGCATCTGATGAGATAGATGAAGAAGAAGAAGATGAATTTCCAGGTATTTTGTTTAGTAAATTATTGCTTTAATTACGTTATTAACACTTGACTTTAAATGAATAATGTTGAGCCCTCACCTAAAAGCTTTTCGATTCTATTTCAATCTTGAACCTCATTATTTGTCTTGGCATCCCGAGATCTACATGACCTTAAATCAAAATATGATTTCTATTAAGACTTGTCTTTAAATGTTTATGTTAAGCTCTTACCCAATAGCTTAAGCTTCTGGGTTTAGTTGTTTTAATTAATGGATGTAATTTGCTTGGCGTTGATTTCCTCTCAACAGAAGAAGCCAGGGATGCGGTTTTGGTAACAAATGGAGATAGTGAGATTGGGCAGGTTTGTGTTTTCTGCCATCCAATTCTATGTTAGTGAAATTCTTCTAAACAAGTCAAAATTGTAAGGACAACATGATCATGTTTGGTAATTGCATTTTCTGTTAACTTTGAGTGAAATAATCGTATTCATACAGTAACGATATTTTCAATTGTATCTCAATACTATGCAGATGGTGATATTGTCATTGATTGTAAAACGGACTCGAATTAAAGCATTGGTGAAGGATAAAAGAAATGCCATGGAATCTTTCGGAACTTATGTTGAGGTGTGTCAAAAGACCAGATTAATTGTGTAATTTTTTTCTTCATTGAAATGTCTGATGAAATGGTTTGTGTTCTTCACAAAGTCAATGGCCGGAGATACAGGCAACAAGACGTTCTTAAAGAAAGCTCTTAGAGGTGTTCGTGCTATCATATGCCCAAGTGTGAGTACGATCAAAGCAACGAAAATGATTTGCCGTTCCCTTTCTATTTAATGTTAAAACCAAGTCATACTGATGAATGACATATCATTCATTAGCCTATAGGATGGATTAAAAGTTCAGAATACATGTTTTTCACTAGCAAAGCACACAAAGAAAGATTTACTTGTTTCACAGGAAGGTTTCATATCTAATGTTGGGAGCTTGAAAGGAGTACAACATGTAATCCTCTTATCTCAGGTATTCTCTCTCCCACAAACACCGTGAGTACAAAGTATTTCCAAATTTCAATCCATGTAAAGTGACATTACTGTGCTTTAATAAGGCTGCAGTTGTCTGTTTATGGAGGTAGCGGTGGAATTCAAGCTCTAATGAAAGGCAACGCAAGAAAATTGGCTGAGCAAGACGAGGCTACGCTGATAGCTTCAGGTATTCCCTACACCATTATAAGGGCTGGCATGTTGCAGAATACTCCGGGTGGAAAAGGTTTCAGATTTGAACAGGTATTACTACTGAATGCACAAATCAGTTTCCAGTCTTCTAATATGATATTTTGGTCCTTGAATTCGAGTGCATACGAAGCAGAAGAAATGGAAACACTTCCTCTTTTTGATTTTTGTGTATTGTAAAACAGGGTTGTGCAACAAATGGAAGTCTTAGTAAGGAGGATGCTGCCTCAATTTGTGTGGAAGCACTTGATTCAACCCCTAAAAAAGGATTGATATTTGAGGTTAGTGAATTTTTTTAAATGATGTTTGCAACAAGTAAACGGGACTTTGCGTTGATGCTTTTGTTCTAAATTTTAAAGTTTAACCCTGCTAATCATAAGCCGACTGCTCATAGAGTAGATTTCTCTTGTTTAGAGTGGAAATTTGGGTGGTGCTCATCGCCATCCCATTGTGCTAATCGAAGATGAGTCCCAATAGAACATGAAGCAGCACTTGCCATTTTTTACAACGATTTAGGACCATTTTGTTATCTCTTTGTGTTGTTTTCCTATTTATTTGGATTCATTTCCTAATCGATGTTTCTTCTTGCAATAGGTGGCGAATGGGGAAGAAAAAGTTTCAGATTGGAAAGAACTATTCACTAGACTGATGGAGAAAACAGAGCAGTAGCTACCATAATTTATGCCTAAGTTGAGCATGTATATGTATACTTACCATCAAATTATTTTTTATTGGTGTTTCGAATAAATTGGTCCAGAAAAGAAAGCATAGTGTGCTTATTTGTTTGCTCGATACAGGAAAAACCTGTATCTTACAACAATTTGTCATTTTTCCAAATTGCCTGCCTGCCAGGTATTTTCATTAAAAATGCTACCTAGTAACGTGCCTTTGATGATTCTATTTCCGAACACATCCTTAATTCCATTCTTTTTTTCTTTATCTAAAATCCGAATAAATCTATAATACACAATTCGGCCCTTAGTTTTCTCTAATTTAGGAAATTATGACCTGTAAAGTTCGGTTTTGACTCTTAAGGGGAAGAAAATGACAAATAGTAGGTTGAGAAAACGGAATACAAGATTTTAGTCCCAAGGCGTATATCCTTGAGGAATTTTTGTGGCTATAACAAGTTTAGTAGTCTTTTCTTCATATGGGAACATGTTGCCTTTGTCTGGAAGCACTCTGTCTCTCTCTTTCTTGTGGAGGGAAAATGAGTTAGAATATCAAACACTACTTTGATTGATATAAATAAATCAAGAAAACAAAAAAAGAAAAACAAAGTAAGATATTGGAGTACAGACACAAACTCACATTCTTTAATATTTGTTGTCTGATTCCTCCACTTCATGTGGAGAGCGTGCTGCATGCCTTAGATTTTTTTAAAACCAGAAATCTTTCTCCCCATTCAATCCCTCATCAAAAGTCTTTAGATTCCCCCCCACCCCACGACAACAATGTAAAAAACTAAAAATTTGAAAGAAAAAAAAAATTATGGTATATTGAGTAGATCATAAAAAGCACACAATGCTTTCATCTTTCCCTTTATTCTTAATCACCTTTAAATCACATGGATTGATCATAAAAATGCTATCGACAGATAGATAATCAAGTCTTTAGAGGATCTTGGACTCAAAATTCTCGTAAAGGAAAGGAAGCAAAGTATTTCTTATCAAACAGAATCAGAATAAAAATTAGTGTTTAACCAAACACTTTAGCTGTTGTGTTTTATATCACATAAGCACAACAGTGATGTATTAACGTTTTTTTTAAAAAAAATCTGTTTCAGATTCAATACATGTAGCAAATTAGTAAATAAATCATTGCAAATAATGAGCATAATGTCAACAGCAAATCTGGAAGTATAGATAGCAATAACCTTGAGATTGTAGATCTTATGATATGTTTTAAGTTTGAAAGCAACATAATATAATTAAGCATAGTCTCAGCATCTTTAATCTACTGTAAAATAATGATTAAATTAATCAAGAAGGAGATCTTGTTGGCTATTGCTATGCAAATCCATATGCAGAAAGTGAAAGCTGCAAATAAAAAAAGGGAGATTATCGCTCTGTTCACATGTTTCCAAACTCTTACTTGTCCTGGCTTGTTAAAAAGCCTGACAAATTATATCTTCTTGACTTCAAAATCACTTTAAACAAAGTAATTTCTATATTAAATTAATCAGAGACAATCAGTCGTAGATCGGCAGCATTAGCTAAACTGCAGGAAAACTAACACTTGATTTTGCACCATTTGATCAATCCCGAAGAAAAGGATAAAAGAGTTATGGAATAATTCAAGTCTTTATGTAGAAAAATTCTCTAAACTCACCTTTTAATATGCAAGAATTCTTCCACTTGAGTTACATCAATAATTGGAGTGATGTAGATCACTAATGCTCAAAATATAAGCCAAAAACCAGCTATTCACTGCAATCATTCACATGGGTCCTCTACTTCAAATCTAAAAACTAATAAGTGGTTCAAAGAAAATACACACATGGAACTAATTTCACTGGGTCCACTAGAAAAAGCACTTGTTCAATCAACTTGTTGGTTTGTGCCTATCTGAGTGTATGAAGTAAAGAGAGAGTAAGTTCTAGACACATAATATGTAGCCATCTCTATTAGAGCTTAATACTATTGTTCGGACCCTTATCTTCCGGTTTAAGTTTTTTGAGTCTGAGTCATGCGTTAACTTGAAATCGTATCAAAGCCAAGGTCATGTATTTGACTCCCCTCAAGTGATTTGCATTAGTATTTGTTTCTGTCTTCTTTTGTCTTTGTTTGAGCTTCTTTCTCTTTTCTATCCATGTTTGGCTTGGTCCTCTTGATAAGCCTATTTTGCATCCGTCTTGTATGTTATTTTGGCTTCTTCTGTATTTGTTTGGGCTTCTTTCTCTTCTAGCCATGTTTTGCTCGGGCCGTGTGCACGCCTATTTGATATCGGTCTTGTACATTGTTTGGCTTGATTCACATGACAAGCTCGTTTGGTATGGTCTTGCATGTGAGGGGGTCTATTAGAACTTACCAACTGTTTTGAATTCTGGGGTTAAGTGATAACTTAAAAATCTCAGGGTTAAAAGAATAGTATATACCAGCTCACCAATATAACCTCAACTAGGTAACTGCAGGCACTAGAAGAGGAATCACTTTTTGACAAACATTGGAAAGGAATAAAGTGGGGTTGTTGAAAGTTCCCATCAAAAGTAGATCATGGGATTTGATAAGAAAATGGACGATGAGATTGAAAAGAATGATTAATGATGAGCATATTAGACTTAAAACCTCTCTAACAACCTAAAAGATAACTAAAATTAATATAATCCAACTTTGTTTGATGACAGTTCAGCAATCAAGCTTAAGTCTATTGAACAATAATTAAAGATTAGATAAAAGTACAAATGACAGAACCTATCAAAGTCATCTCCATTAAAAAGCTTAGGACATTAGGAGATGAAGGACCATAGCATCTACCAAACTCTAAAAAGGGAAAAAAAAAAAAAAAAGGAAAAGCATTCTTGATTTCAATAAGACAACAGAGTTGCATAGAATTACAATGATGAATTTGTGAAAAATGATTTTTGAATTGAGATGGTGAGATTTATAATGAAGCTCAAAACCTCATAATACATACAATTCGTAGAATGACTTATGTGATCTCATCAAATGCTTTCCCTCTTTTAACACAACAACATTCCTATCACACACCAAGAAACAACATATATATATAAAAAACTAAATAAGAAAGATGAACAGTTTGGTAACTACCCGGATCTAATTCTCTTCTGAGAGGCTTTTCCATCAGATCTAAATGTTGCAGCCGATTCCCCTTCTGATGAAGCTTCCATTGATCTAGTGATATTGGACGAGAGATCAGTATAGAGATGAACCACTCTTTTGATGTTGTTATTAAGCTCCTTGATCAAACCAACATTTCGCGTCAAGTTAACGGGGACTTTCGATTCATGGTTTTGGTTAATCTCATCAATCAGCAACCTGTTTTGGTCTAAAATGTCTTGAACTTGCCCAAAACTCCTTTGGAATGTTTGTATCACCCTTCCATTGAATTGCGTACTGTTTCCAATGCCTGGAAATATATCACCTTCCATTTCAACTATTACTTTTCTTCAATTGGTCCTATTCCTGTAACAAATACTTGTTAGTATGCGCAAGTCAAGCAAGAAAAGAATAGAAAAAGAAACTGGTTTCTATAGATTTGATTTTTGATGGGTACCCAACAAAACTATTCAATTTTTCACAACTTAATTCAGCATAAGTAGGGGACAATTGTGATTGAAAGCCTTTAACAGTCTTAATCCCATTTTCTTTGTTTTTCCTGCCTTTTCTTAGCAACCAAACAGAGAATCAGCAGAAGTGCATAAGAGACGCTGAATGAAGTAGAAAAACAAAAACTTGGGACTGTTTTATGTCATAAAAGCAGACACTTTTCCCACTTAAAAAAACCTTTTTTTCCTTTTTGAGTTCTAAAAAAAAAAGCTCCGAATTCCCAGTTGAGTTTTTGGGAAACAGCGAAAGTGATTAGAGGAGACCGAAAACAAGTGAAAGGAAAACACTTTTTTTATTGCAGAAAACAATGTGTTCTGAATTTGCTGAATCAATGAAAGAGATCTATGCTTGCTATCTCTCAAAACGGAAAAGCAAAAGCAAGTATTTTTCGAAAGCATCATAGATTTTCCAGGAAAACAACTATAAAAAGCCAAACAAAACCGCCCAAAAACTAAAACATAACATAAACCAAAAAAGGAAACCCAATTCATTAAACTCAGCATATAACAAACCCAAAATGGGTTTCTTCCTCTTTTCTTGATCACTTACCTAGAATTGGCAGCGGCAAAAAAGGATGAACTAGAAAAAAAGAAGAGGATTTTCTCGAGAAAATATGGGACTTTCTTAAGAAAACAAGATGGAATTACCAAGGTTGAGAGATTTCAAATGAAAGAAACGAACTTGTGGAGAGAAACAGTGTAACGTCTGTTTGTTTGTATGTTCTTTAAACTGAGTTTGGTGGGTGGGGGAAGAAACAAGAGGGGGAGGAAGTAGAATAAGATAAAAAGAGAGGAAACAAGAGTGAATTCATGTTTTGTCGTCCGTTAGTTTTTAGTTAGCAATAAAAAAATGGAGAGAGAGAGAGAGAGAGAGAGAGTGAAGAGAAAAAACTAATTTTTTTTTTATTATTCAATATTTTAATAATAGGACCTGTCGTAAAAATTGACTTGAATATGATAATTTATACAAATTTTCAGATATTAATTATAAAAACTTGTAGAGGGATACTTTAGTCATTTTATATTTTTCAACAACTATTTATATTGAAAATTGTAAAATTTTTGTTACGAAATTTAATAATATTTTATTTCAATCACTCGTCATGTCTCGTAAACAAAACTTATGATTAAAGAAAAAAACTTTAATAGTTTATTAAGAGAAATAATTTAGTTGACCACTTTGTTCACATTACATGTTATAGTGATAGATATTGTTACGTAACACTAGGCCGATTAGTGGAGTTATTAGTGAGACTTTTTGATTTTAAAGTTTGAGTTATTAGATAAGAATTTAGTGTTACTACTAGAGGCAATTTTGACATACTTCGTGAAATTGAGGATGAGTTTAGCAGTACTAATAAGCGATTATTTGATTAACAAAAATTTGGTGATATCTCACATTAACATTTTGAGTGCTTAAAACGGTAGTACTTGTACAGTTAATGAAATTTTTATTAAAGAAGAGTTAGCATAAAACTTAGTATTTAGAAAAAAATATATGAAAATCGCACGTAATTGAGAGAGGGATGTTAACTGAAAAAGAAAATATTAACAAATAGGTACCTAATGTTTAAGAAAATACTAAATAGATTAATATTTAATTATTTATAACAAATAAATTCCTAACTCCGTAGGCCGCAACCATAGAAAAGCAAAAGTCCGATAAAGTTACTAAGTTAGGGACCTATTTGTTAACATTACCAAAGTATATCAATTTGTTTTGATAAAAATTAGGGATCTATTTGTTGTTATGCTGAATCTAATGATCTAAAAGCACCCATCCTTCTTCTAAATATACCATCCAGGAAAATGGGTGTAATCGAACTTGATTGAAGTGTACTAAGCAATACCCAAAACTGCTAATTGGACATGTGGATAATTAACTTATATGCATAAAGAGATAAGAGGGGTGGGAAATTAAGAAATAAGTCCCCAATGTTTAGAAAAATAATAGATAAGATATAACTTTAATTAAGGGGTAGAGGCAGTTTTCTAATTAAGTAGAGTCAAATAGTATATAATGAAAATTTGCAAGAACAAAATTGTACAAAATATATATTATATTGGCTAAACAGTAAAATATTACTTATTTTTCAAATGAGGTTTTCGTAGTTGGGGTTAGAGATACTCCCTCATGTAGTCACATCCTTAACTTCAATTACTTATAAGAAATAAGTATTTAAGTGTTTGTTTAGTATAATATTTTAAATAGAGTTTTTTAAAGTAAATATTTTATTCGTAGAATTTTTAATAAAAAATTACTAATTATTTGATTGTCACAAATATTTTTAAAAAAATTTGAGTAATTATTTTAATAGATAAAATTTTAATATCATATTTTAAAAAAATATATAAATTTTTTTAAATAAATAAAAATATTTTAGATAATTTTATTTTTAAAAAAAATTAAAATAACTTTTTTACTAAAAGTTTAAAATCTAAATTTGGGGATTTTTTTAATAAAAAAATATTTTTAATTAATAAAAAAATTAAATCAAATAGACATTAATTATAGTAAGCATATAAAAACTGAAATATGTTAAGAGTGACTAATGGAGGGACCTATTTACTAATATTTCCAAATTCTGTTCATATTTGTTGTTTTGATAAAAGCTAGGCATCTATTTGTTATTATCTCCAATCTAAATGCACCCATCCTGCTTTTATACCAACTTAATCAAGGCGTCATTAGAAAACCCAAAAAACTAATTAGATTTTGTATTATGTATACAACAAAATTAGGTGCTTTTAAAAAGAATAGGGGTGTATTCAGTATACACTCAAATGCTAGTGATTTTTTTTTAAATTATAATCACTCTTTACTTTTTAATTTTAAAAATAATTATGATTTAAAATATTATTAAAAAATAATTATTTTAAATAAAAATATTTTTATTTAAAAATATATTTGTATTTAAAGGTGAGATATATTTATTTATAATAATTATTTTTACATAATATTTTGAAGAAATATTATTACATTTCTTCCATAAGGTTTGGAATTGTATCACTTACATGAAAACTATGGAGAATATATTACTTACCTCCCTTATAGTTATATTTGACTGTTAGTTAACCGTTAGAAGGATAAATACGTAAAATATTATTATTTGATATTTATTATTTTGTCTAAAGAAAAAAATTTCATTTTACTAAATTTTTACTTAATGAAAGAGAAACTAAAAAGAATTTATTTTTTTTAATCAATTTTATTAATTATATGTATCTCTATTAGAGAATATTTATTGAAAAAAATTATATTTTAAATCAAATTTTTAATTTTCTTCTCTTTTATTCTATTTTATTTATTTTATATATTTGAATTAATTAACACATACTAAATAAAAAATAAATATTAAAAAATATATTTTAATAAAAATAAATAATTAAAAATATTTGAATAAATTTATTATTTAAAATTAGTTGATTAATATTATAAATAAAGTATATAATATAATATATTTTTTTAAATAATACAAATTTAAATTTTAAAGAAAGAATATGATAATATCTCGTATTTTAAATGGTGATTATTTTTAAAGCTGTAAAGTGAACGGTGGCTACGGAATATAGTTTTTCAATTCGGGTTGAATTGTGGATAGTTTTTTAATTCGGGTTGAATTGTGGACAGGTGGGCCATATAACCCGACTAAAGCTAACCTATAAATAAAATGCCGACTCCGAATCCCCGACTCCACTTATTTTGCCGGGAAATCAAGGCAGTCTCTTCCTGCTTTCCAAACACCCCCGATTCCCTCCCAATGCGAAACAATGGACGCCATTATCTCCTCCGCTCTGGAAGAAATCTGTTCGCAGGGGCAGAACGGTCTTTCTCTCTCGTATCTCTGGACCAGACTCAACATTGATAACTCTCCCTATCTCCAAGCCTCAGTTTACTCGAATCTCTTGAAAGTTCCTTCTCTCCACTTCCAGTCTCCCAAAAACGGTGCGTTTGACGCAAACGACGCTCAGATTCAGCGAATTGAGGAAGCAGAGAAGCTCGGGTTGAAGATCGTGGCGTGTTCGCAGCTTAGAGATAACTTCGTTGGATTATACGATAAGTCTAGCAACTCTGGCATTTCGGCTCCTCAACGTCGAGCTCTTGAGCGGCTCGCCATTGCTAGGTGTGGAAGAAATTGAAAATTTATTACTGTTAACATAAAATTCTTGGGGTTTATTAGTAAACTTTGCAATAAATTGGCGTTTAGTTTCGGAATTGTGCTTTCATCCATGAGTTTCATGTGGGTTTGTAATTTTTTTGCTTGTTAGATTTGTGGGCTTGATTATAACTTAGTGTGAGAGCAGTGTGTTTAAATACAGTAGTGTTTTTTCATATTCGGTTAATTTTTACTTGACTGGAATTGTATGTTAAATTAATAAATTTTTTATTAGAGTGATTAGGGTTGTTTTCAGTAATTTTCTGATTACATGGATACTAGGAATGGTAAATATAAAAGAATGTATGGTTTTGACAGTCTAATTCGATTATGAATATATTATCTGAATAAGAAACATGCCCATGATTAGAGTAGAACTTGAGAATTATCAGTTCACTATAACTTTTTTTTTTCACGCCACAAAGAGAAGATAGGTTCCTGGGTAAATCATGTTTGAATATTTGCTGGGAATGAGATTTGATAAAAAAATAGATTTGGTTATATTGAAAAGATAAAACAGTTATACTGGGTAAGTAGGTATTCTAAAAGAAAAATTGTAAACTTTTTCAAAAGCTAACAATATTGTTATGACTATTAACATTTTGGGTAATTGCAGATCAGATGGAATAACACAAAATCAACTTGCTAAGGAATTTGGCATTGAAGGGAATAACTTTTTTTATGTTGTGAAGAACCTTGAATGCAAAGGGTTGATTGTGAAGCAACCAGCAGTCTTGAGGACAAAGGAAGCTGGCAGTCAAGGGGAGTCAAAAAACAGCTCATGTGTGATTACAAATTTAATATACTTATATCGCTATGCAAAGCATCTGGGCTCTCAACAAAGATTTGAGATTAGCAAAGAAGGACCAATTGTGGAGAGTGTTAGGGATGAAAATGAGAAGTCTGTGAGTGGTGATGGTTTTCCCAAGGAAAGTGCTAAAGATGATGTCCACATAAAGGATTTTCTACCAGCAATGAAAGCTGTTTGTGATAAGCTTGAAGAGGCAAATGGCAAGGTTAGTAATATGCAGAAAGTTTTTGGTTGTGTATTATCTTTTGTGCCATTGTGCTGATATTTCTTTTATTGAAGGTTCTTGTTGTCACAGATATTAAGCAGGACTTAGGTTATTGTGGATCATCATCAGGACACAAGGCTTGGAGAAATGTAAGATTTTCATTTCAATTTTTTTGTTCACTTTACGAGGGAAAGTTATATGTAGAAAAGAGGTATTTTTCTTTTGAGAGGGTGGTGGGTGAGTTACAGACTGTTCCCGTTGTCATACTTTGTGAACAATATGCCCCCAGATTTGTCAGCGGTTAAAAGATGCTGGTATCGTTGAGGAGTTTGAAGCACAAGTGAATGAGAGGGTGAGTTTAAATTTACCTGATGAGTACGTTTCCTGCTTGACTTCCAATTTTTTCGATCCTGAATGTAACATGAGTAATTGCTTTTTTACTTTGGCCTTCAAAATTGGTTTATTTATTCTTTGCCTATGACTACGTGTAAACAAGCGAAGAAGAACACTTATGGTTCTCCATCATGGGGAAATGATTTTGAATTTCAAAGTTTCCCTCTACTCTTTTGTTATATCTTCGATCATTTATCCTTCATCAATAAGTTTGAACAGGCAAATAGCCAAAGAGATTTTTGTTTTTTTGAAGTCTCCAGAGACATCTTCTTTCTCTAGAATTCACGCATTGACATCTTCTTTCTCTAGAATTCACGCATTATGTAAGAGCTTGGAGGATAAGTCAAAATGATGTTGCCTTCTTATGTGATATAATGCCATTTGATTCATGATTGTGTAAGTTTACTCATTTTTTTTATTATTTCTCTCTCTAGATTAGTTATTATGCTATTGGTCATGGCCGTTATAAGGTCATTTTCCTTGGATAGATGTTGCCAATGCAAGGCACTGTCCTGTGTCACTCCTAGATTTTTTTCTTATTCTGTATTTGATGAATGATGTTCTGTGCAGCTTCTGGACAAAGAGTCTCTATATCTAGTTTGTTGCTTGATGTGTTTTCACATTTGACAGGTTGAGCGTTGCCTACGTTTGTTGAAACAATTTTCTTCAAAACTATTTGAGCCACAGTGTCTCAGATGTGGAGATAATTCTGAGAAAGATGAACTGAAATTTGGAAGGAGATTTCCAAAAACTGAACAACTCGTAGAGCTTCCCATTGAGCATCAAATTTATGATATGGTTGATGCTGAAGGATCTGAGGGGTTGGCTGTTATGGAGGTGTGCTAATTCTTTCTGTGATTGATTTTGTTTTACAGATTCCATTTTTGATATTTCCCTGAAAGTTTTTATAGTATTTTGGAAGTTCCTTCCCACTGAACTACCAAAAGGAATTTTTTTTATCTCATTCCTTAATTTCAAACTATTAGCACTTTTTAGCATTTAATTTGTGCACTCTATTATTATGGACAAGCATTCAAAATTAACATGTGTGCCAGGTTGATCAATTTAGGCTATATCAGCCAGAATCTCTTCAGTAATTACTAGTTATTACCAATTTGAGTTATATTATTCTTTCCAATATTAATATTTTTCATATTGACATTTGCTTGAGCAGGTGTGTGAAAGGCTTGGAATTGATAAGAAGAAGAACTACAGTCGGTTTTGTAACATGTTCTCTAGGTTTAGAATGCATCTACAGGCAGAGAACCATAAAAAAACTGTGGCATTTCGAGTTTGGACATCTGGAAATTCTAATCCTAGATCATCTAATGCATTTCTAAGTAAATTAAACCTTGACGTTAGCAATCTAGATGATGATTCTTGTGGACCAGCTCAAACTTTTCTTGAGAATAATCCTTCTGCTGCTGGAGGTGATTTTGCTAATCCTGGAGATAAGAATGATGTGGAAACCAATACTGAAATTTCACATGAGCAAGAGTTGCTTTATGAACCAAGTGGTATGGCTGCTGAGGGAGAACTTGTTTTATCAAGTATGGCAGTGGAAGCAAATGAATCTCCAGCCGAAACAAAACTTGTTGCTCTCCCAAAGCCAGTAATGAATCCATCCCCATCCTTGACTCCTAATTATTTGCGAAGGGAGCAGAGGATACTAGAACGCTTACAGGTCTTTTATGTCATTCCCTTCACTGTATGCTCACACAAGGGGAATAGCTCTTGTTTCTTCTTTCTTCTGAACAGTTTTTTCAATTCTTAACCATTGTTCCATTGTTCTTCAGGATGACAAAATTATTTTGAGAGCTGAGCTGCAAAGGTGGCTGATGAGTCTTGAGGATACGTGTACATCAATTGACCGCAAGGGTATCGCACGAATATTACTAAGGCTTCAGCAGCAGGGGCACTGCAAATGCTTAAACATTAATGTCCCAGCTATCACCAATTGTGGTCGTACCCGCAGCACTCAGGTGGTTCTGCACCCATCTCTCGATAGTTTGACTCCAGACCTACTCAGCGAAATTCATGATAGAATAAGGCGTTTTGAAGTAGAAATTCGTGGCCGGAGCTCCTCTAAATTGAAGAAGAATGAATCAGTTCCTGTATTGGATGGTGTCCAGAGAACTCAGAGACGTGTAGATTCAGATGAAAAAGCCTTTAGCTCAGAAGCTATGCGTGCTAATGGGTTTGTGCTGGCAAAAATGGTTCGTGCAAAGCTGCTGCATAGCTTTCTATGGGACTATCTGAGTAGTTCATCTGGTTGGAATGATGCTGTGCCATCTGGAAAACATCTGTGTGGCTTAAATAATCCCCATAGCTCTTGCTATTTGTTTTCACTAGAAGCAGCCATTAAGAACATTCCACTTGAACTCTTCTTACAAGTTGTAGGATCTACTAAAAAATTTGATGATATGATTGAGAATTGTAAGAGGGGTATATGTCTTTCTGATCTTTCCATCCAAGAGTACAGACACATGATGAATACACAAGCAACTGGGAGGCTGTCAGTGATTATTGACATTCTACGCCGGTTGAAGGTATTATTACTTGGTCTCATTTGAAATAGTATATTTCAATTTTGTTGCCATTAATTGCATTTCACTCTTCTGTTTCTACTCTTTTTCTTATAATCCTTCAAACACCTAATTTACTGCTATGTTAGATTTAATGTATGTTTGAGATTAAAGTGCAATAACTTTTAATCTGTACTTGTTTTGGATCAGAATCATTAGTTTTTCAGTGAACTGATTAAGTGGTTGTTATTTGCCTAGCAAAATGGGTGTTTACCAACACTTAAGTTGTTGTACACTCAAAATTAAGTAAAAGCGCAACAGTTACAAACATACCCTTAATGTGGTCACTTCCACACGTTTTTTTCCCCCTTAAATCTTGTGAAATCTCTAGCTACTGTATCAATTCAGGGAAGTGGCTTGTCATCTTCATGTCTGTGGATTCTTTCATCTTTAAGAAATAGGATTTCCATTCACTTCTGCATCTTAATCAACAAATTTGTACTTGTGCCCTTGGGGCTTGTCCTTGTGCAGGGGATTCTTTCATCTATGAGAAATAGGATTGCCATTCACTTTTAAAAGTCAGATAGTTTTGTATATGTTATAGATCAATATTTTGTCATGAAGAGCAGCTGATTTTTATGTTGTAGTTGATTCGGCTAGTAAGTAATGGACATTCAGATGATGGAGTCAAAATATCACATGCCAATTTGACCCATGCAATGGAACTTAGACCTTACATTGAGGAACCACCAATAACAGCCACGACATCCAGTTTTACTTCTCTCGATCTTCGCCCACGAATCAGACATGATTTTATCCTGTCAAATAGAGAAGTTGTTAATGAATATTGGCAAACTTTAGAGTATTGTTATGCTGCTGCTGATCCGACAGCTGCCTTACATGCATTTCCTGGTTCTGCCGTTCATGAGGTATGTACTTAAGAGTTCATTTTTTCTTTTTGGTCTATAATAAACAAGTTCAGGAATCATGTTATTACAGATTTAATGTCCATGCTATCTTTTGTAACTTAGAATCCAAGGTCACTGACCGTATGGTCTGATATGGTGATTAAATCATTCATTATGTGCACTCTGTTTTTCAATAGAATGAATCCAAGAGGTTGCCTTATATGAAGTTGTTCCTACAGGTTTTTCATTACCGGTCATGGGCCTCAGTCTCCGCTATGACAGCTGTTCAGCGTGCCGAGCTCCTGAAGCGTATAGGGAGGGACAATGTTCATGAAAAGATTCCATTCAAAGAGTGTCAGAAGATTGTCAAGGATCTTGATCTGACCTTAGAGCAGGTTAGGTTCAGTTAGCTTAGCATACATTTTTAGTGGTCCGTGGTGTTGTTTAATTCATGTTCTTAACTGTGCTTATCACATGAATTTCTTAAGAGGTATACCTAACTATTTGTCTAACACTTCTTCGGTATATATTTTTTCTTCTCTGTGGTTGAATTGATACAAGTTTGCTTCTGTGAATGCTACTTTCAGGTGCTGCGTGTTTATTATAATAAGCGCCAACGTCTTAATAGATCCCAGAAAAGAAAGAAATCTTTAGAAGAAAGACCAGTGAAGCGTAAAAGAGTTGATGCTGTGACTAGACTGTTGGGTGGGTTCACTGGTACTGCAAACGAGTTTATGAAAGAACGAAATCCTTGCATAACTTATTCAGGAGAACATGACTTTCACCAGAAGGATAATCATCTAGAAACTGTTGAAGAGCTTGAACTGAATGAAGGAGATGAAGATTCCTTAGTTAGTCAAGGCGCCTCTTCAAAGATGAGGCCATCACGCCGAACAAGATTTTCATGGACAGATGAAGCTGATAGGTAAAGAAAAAGAAATATCATTTCTAGATTATAAATCCACCGAAAGCATATTGCTCTACTTAATCACTTAAAAAGCATGGGGTATTTTGGACATGTTTGGCTCGTTTCAGATGTTTACCAATCAGATGTTGTCTATCTGTATGACTTCTTGACGCTGTGGAGAAGTTACAAGAATTTGATGATAATATAAAATGATTTGGGGAAACTACTTCACTAGGGAGTTCTGGGACTCTTTTACCTCATTTTATGTTTGTGTATGATATTTAGTTTTATGCACTCAGTGGATTGTCTATCTGTTCTATTTTAGGATGCATATGTCATTCTCTTAATAAAGAAAAGGAAAAGCATTAGTTTTTTCTTTTTTACTTATGAAATTTTTTTGAAGTTCCTTTGGTTTCACTAAATTTATTATTCTCTTCTCAGGCAATTGGTGATCCAATATGTAAGACACCGTGCAGCTCTTGGGGCAAAATTTCATCGTGTGGATTGGCCTTCTCTTGCAAACCTTCCAGCGTCTGCTCGTGCTTGTGCAAGAAGAATGTCAACACTTAAAGGAAATGCAAAATGTAGAAAAGCTATTATGAAGCTCTGTAATATGCTTAGTCAAAGATATGCAAAGCACCTGGAAAAAAGTGAGAACATGTCACTGGACGATAACAATTGCAGGGTACTTAAGCGGAGCTCCTTCAAGGAATGTCCTAACCTGGATAGCTCCAAACAGTGGGATGATTTTGATGACAAAAATATTCAGAGAGCCCTAGAGGATATCCTTCGGTTGAAGCAAATGGCTAAATGGGAGGCTTCTGAAAAGGTCGGATCAATCTCTGAGGAGTGTTCAAATGTAAAACATCTTGAAATCATATATATGTTTTTTATGAAACCTTTCATTGCATCTGGAGTTCGAAAGTAACAAAGTTATTAAGTTAGGGATGATTGAGAAATTTTACATCTTTGCATTGGAAAATAAAATGTCTCACCTTCTTATGTATATGTATGTCTCTCCTCTATACCTTCCATTTAGTGCCTCACTTCGGCCAGGTGTATCTATATCCTCCACCACCTTTGTTGCCAATGATTTGCACAGAATGCATGTTTAGATGCTTTTGTTTTATAATTTTAGTATTCGCAGAAGGGTCTATTTTCCTCTTCGTTTTGGCCAAAGTTATTTGCCAATATTTGTCAGATCTTAAGTTATCACCCCATTGAGTACTTCTCCCAGCAGATGCTGAAACAGTTAACTTTTTCTTGCAGAATCTTGAAGAATCTGGTTTGGCTTCTCCACTTTGTGAACAGAACCTTGGTATGGAACAACAAAAAGATCCTGCTCAAAGAACAAAATTTTATCCTCTTCATCAAAATGTTATCAATGGAAGAATAAATGCAAGCAAACGAGTATCTTTGGCTGTTTCCAGTGCCATAGAACTATTTAAGGTTGTCTTTTTGAGTGCCTCAACAGCTCCAGAATTGCCAAATTTGCTGGCAGAAACTTTACGGCGCTATTCGGAACATGATCTTTTTGCTGCCTTTAGCCATCTCAGAGAACGAAAATTTATGGTAAATGTTGTTTTATTGTCGGGTTATAGAATAGATTTTGTTCCAATTGTGATACTGGTTTGAGTTATTCTTGTGGTATTAGGGATTGAGGATGTTACAATATTCATGGCTGCAGTGGTGATGCAGTTTCTTTATGACCTGATACCATCCTCATTTTGGGTCTTATATGCGAGTTCTTTGATGTGATCGATTATTGGGCATTGGTCTGGGCTAGTGAACACTTTTGTATCACTTCCATATTCTATGAAATAGCATCCCCTCATTTTATGCACCTTTTCTTTTATTTGTGTTTATAGATATGAAATTTTTTCTAATACAAAACTTTCTTCACTGTATGGCAGATTGGGGGAGATGGAAATCCATTTGTCCTTTCTCAACTGTTCTTACAGAGTGTTTCTAAATCCCCCTTCCCATCTAACACTGGAAAGAGAGCTGCTAAATTTTCTGGTTGGCTGAATGAAAAGAAAAAAGATCTTGAGGAAGGGGGTGTCAATCTTAGTGCAGATTTACAGTGTGGGGACATTTTCCATTTGTTTTCTCTGGTTTCTTCTGGTGAACTGTCTGTTTCTGCATGTTTACCAGATGAAGGTGTTGGAGAAGCTGAAGACTTGAGGTGCTTAAAACGTAAAAGTGAGGATAGTGAATTACATGGCAGTGATAAGGGTAAAAAATTAAAGTACTTAACAGAAGGTGAACTTATTTCTCGCCGGGAAAAGGGTTTTCCGGGTATTATGGTATCTGTACATCGAGCAACAATTTCAGTGGCTGATGCAGTAGATTTGTTCAAGGATGGGGAAATTTGCATTGGCGAACTTTGTGGTAATGCTGAATTCAAAACTACTTTGGAGAAAAATGATGGTGGTATTACTTGTCAGTCTGACTATATGAAGGAAATCCTCAACTTTGGTCATGCTGTTCCCATAGCTGGAAGTTCTAATGAGTCACCTTGGGATTTGATGACAGCCTATGCCGAGTATCTGTCAAGCCCTGACCAAAAACAAATTAGTTTTTTCAGTCCTCAAGTTTTCAAGGCTGTTTATTCTGCCATTCAGAAGGCTGGTGATCAGGGGTTGGGCATCAAGGAAGTTTCCTGTGCTGTGGATATGCCGGGTATATTTGCTGTATTTCTTTTTCTCCATTGACATTTTCGTGCGCATGCCATGTACTTCAAGTTGCAGGAAGATGAGATTTATATGCAAGTTCCACTGTATTTCTCATTTCTGTTTGTTCCTTTTCAGGAGAAAAGTTCCTTGAACTAGTCATTGATGTGCTCGAAGCATTTGGACGAGTATTGAAGGTTAGTTTGATTTTCGATTCTGTTCATTAATTTTTTAGAGGACTGATCCCTGGGCCTCAACACTGGTGGTTAAGGAAAGGCATAGGTTTAGGGCTGCTCTTACTGTTGCTTTGAGTGGACTAATTCTTTTTGTACAGGTCAATGCTTATGACTCTGTTCGTGTCGTTGATGCTTTGTATCGTTCCAAGTACTTTTTGACCTCCACCTCTGGTTTCAGTCAAGATTGCAGTACACCCTCATTGACAAAGATTTTAAGTAGAAACTATGATAGCCAAGTCCAGCCAGAAAACCATGATATCGATGATGCCAATTCAGGAGGGGATATAAGGATGAATGGCAATAATGTACACAAAGTCACCATTCTTAATCTTCCTGAAGATGTTTCTGAGCCCTTGGATGAAACTCAAACTGGTGATTTGCACGAAGTCTGTATGCAAGGTGATGATATGGCTAGAAGGAATAATGAGGATGAAAGCTACATATGTTCTTCCACTGAATTATGTACTCCAATATTGCCATGGATAAATGGAGATGGAACTGTCAACAGTTTTGTCTACAATGGACTTTTACGACGTGTTTTTGGCACAGTCATGCAAAATCCTGGGATATTAGAGGTACATGCTTTTCCTAATGCTTTTGGTTCATTTATTGTCTCACTAAATATTGCATTTTGAAATGCTTACACTCGTGAACAAATAGTGGATGTTTTTGTCAAAGTAATTGCATTTAGAGTTTCTGATTTCAAAGTTACTTATAGTCACAGCTAAGTTGCAAATTGTTTACAATCAAAATCTTGTATTGTGCTTATGTAAAAATCGCATCAAATTGTGAGATTCTGGATATCCCATTGGTTTCCCCTCTTGTATAGTCATGACCGTCTTTGGTCCATTCAGTCCGTTTCCATGTTAAAGTGGTTAAGATAAATTATGCTTTGGGATATTTGTTTAGGCTTCTTTTTAGTAGAGGGATTTGACATCAGTCTGTGTTGCTGTAATGCTGGAGAGCATCTCACGTGCATACAAGTGTTCTGTATACCACTAGTTCTGTGGCTTTTGTGAATGTCTATTTTGTTTTTTTTTCCACAAGCAGGTTCGATATATTTATCACATTCTTTTCTTCAAAATTATTTTTCAGGATGAAATTATTCGCCGCACAGATGTAATCAATCCCCAGGTAAGATAATGTCCTTTCAGATTTGTAGAATTTGAGGTTGAAGCATGTATTTAGCTTGAAAAATAATAAACTTGAATGTTCCAAACCAGCAACCGGATGAATGTCAACAGCTACAGTCAGATAATAATTTTTGAGCTATGGCCAGATCTTAAGAAACCACATTGTTAAGGGTAAATTTGTTAAAGAAAAAAATGAACTTTATTTGTGCCTCCATAATACTTAATGATTAGGGAAGCGCATTGCAAGGGACAAGTTCTCATTGTAGCATTGTTAGTGTTTTAAGAGAAGGGAAATGCTTGCTTTAGAATTTTTTATTAATTAAAAATAAAAAGAAAAATGGTATTTGTCTGTGGCAGTTGTATTGTTCATTCAAAATTTTGATGTTTATTTTATATTTTATCTTTTCATCTTGGTTATGTGAATTGCTGTTAATGCATGTTTTGATACTTCATCCAGAGCTGCAAAAAATTACTGGAACTAATGATTCTAGACGGACACTTGATCACAAGGAAGATGCATCAACAAAGTACATATGGCAAGCCTCCAGCCATTCTCAACACCCTCTTTGGGAGCAGCTTCAGAAATTCCGAGATGGTATACCCTGAACATTTCTTTGCCAATCCTAAGAGTACATCTATATTGTAGATAAATTTCAGCTAGTGTTCATGTTTCCCGGAAGCAACGATAACATTTGCTGAGAGAAATAGCAAGAACAATATGCGGAAGATGTGATCCACTCTTTTAGTTTGGCTATTTATGTACAGTAGTTAGCTTAGTTTTCAATGTCGTCGGAAACCATGTAATGCGTACGGAACGGTACATAAATGTAAGCTGGTTCCATAATCCATACTGAATATTTCTTCCTTTGAATAGGCTTCTTGTTTGTTTTAATAATTGATTGTGTGAAGCTTTATGTTGAGGACTTTGGTGTATCAATCTCCATTTAATTTTTATATAATAATTTTTAAAATAATTAATTAATTATTTATTTAAAATATGAACTTTGTCGAATTTGTTATTTATTAAACTCTCCTACTTAAAATATGTCTCATAGTATTTATTGTCGTAATAGTATGTATGAAGGTATATTGAACTCTTATACTTGTATATGTGAGGTACCATCAAATTTATGTCTTCAATTTGATATAATGTAAGCCTCTCCTAATTATTTTTGTGTCACATTCTTTTTTTGTGGTAGTATGATCCATTCTTGTATTAATATATATGTGTCAATTATTTTTCAATTTAGTGCTAATTATTAGTACACTGATAGATTTGTATCTCAATCTCAAATTCCTTCCTAGTATTATTTTTTTTTTCTATTTAAAGGTAATATTGTACAATTATACAGAATAACAACATGAACCAAATATAATCTCATTAGAAAAAAAAAAAAGAAAAAAAAATCATTAAACCAAACAGCCCCGGTCCCAATTTACAGGTTTTCCTGTTAAAACTCGGTTTACTCTTATATTACTACTACACATCGATTAGCAACTTAGACTTCAAACCCACACGTGTACGACCCAGATCCTCTCTGTTTCTCCTCCCACTCTCTCCTTCCTTCAACCTTTCTCCTCTTAAAAAAAAAAAAAAAAAAAAGAGACGAGGAACAAGCGAAATTCCCACCATGAATTAACACACAAGAAGAAAAAAAAAAACAGAAGTAAAATAGAAAAATCCATGGCAGAAAATCTGTCAACAACAGGAACGACGTTAACATCACCATTGACGACGACAACATCACCGCCGAAAATTCTCCAATCTCCAAACCCTATGTCGGACCCAGCTCCACCACCGGCAACACCAGCAGCTCAAACTAACCCTGCCAATACAATGACACAAGCAACGCAAAACAACGCAACACCCAGTACGAGTTCGTTGCTTGTACAACAAAACCCTTCTCCTTCTCTTGATCCCCAACAACAACAGCAGCAACAAATTCCGCAACTTGTACATCAACAGAACGTTAACGTTGCCGCCATGTCGAATTATCAAATCCCACATACGTTACAGCGATCTCCGTCGATTTCGCGGCTAAACCAAATGCAGCAGCAGCAGCAGCAGCAACAACAGAATTCTCAATATGGCAACGTCTTGAGGCAGCAAGCGTTATATGGGCAAGTGAATTTTGTGCAGCAGAATCAGCAGCAGAATAATCAGCAACAGGGTAGTTCTAATTTGTCCCGGTCCGGGCTTATCGGGCAGACTGGACACCTGCCCCCCATGCTTTCGGGACAAGCTGCTGCTGCGGCCGCTGCTCAGTTCAATTTACAGTCTCAATTGTTGGCTTCGGTATAGATTATATTGTTATCTTCTTCTTATTTTGTTATTGTAGTTTGTGTTTCTGAAATCCAACTTCAAAATGCTTGTTTGATTTGTGTTGTTGTAGTTGGTGTTTGTGAATTATCTGCTGCGGAATTTGCTATATTGTGTGTTATGATGATACATGCTTGAGAAGGAGATATTATTTGTTGTTTTCTGGGTGCTTGTGAAGCACTTTCTTTTTTCTTTTGGGTTGAAAGCAAAATTTGAGTTGATATGACATTTTGAGAGTGGTAGGTGGTAGAGTAATTTTAGCTAATTGATGGCCTGTTTCGATACGAAGGCAGTGTGAATCTGTTCTGGATTTGGATACTAATGAATGTAATGTTGGGTTAGTACAGTCTGTGATTGATTTCTGCATATTTGGTTTTGCTCAATTGTGGACTATTTGCCGCCATCTTTTAATGTCATAATGATATCATGCATTGAACTGTTTGGATTCTAGAAAGATTTCATGCCCTACATGTGTCTGATCATGGTGGTGAGGAGAAGTGAATTGAAGATTTGTTTTACTATACTAATTTTCTTACAGGTAGTAATCTTCTTGTTGTCAAAAGAAGAAAAAGGAAAAAAAAAAGTTATTGGCAGTCTTCTTAATTTGTATGCTTGGTAATTGGATGGGATAGATAGAAGTTTTTTAATTGGTAGATAATGTAATGAACCAGTATGGTAATTTCCTTTCTGAAAGCAGTCATGTTTTGCGTGCAGCCGAGGCAGAAAACTGGTTTGGTCCAGGGATCCCAATTTCATCCTGGTAATTCTTCTGGACAGCCTTTGCAAGGTATGCAAGCGATGGGGATGATAGGATCTCTCAATTTAAGCTCACAACTGAGGGCGAATGGGGCCCTTGCTTATGCTCCCCAAAGAGTAAACCAGGGGCAGATGCGGCAGCAACTGTCGCAACAAAATCCTCTCAACTCTCAGGCATATTTTTCCTTTAATGCTGCGTTGCTCTGTTCTCCATCTGTGGACTTTGTGAAACTTTGATGTCTATATACAGATTGCTACAATTGTGACCTTTAATTGCATTATTCTATTCTAATAAATTCACGCAATTGAATGTGCCTTGCTAATGCCACCTTTGATGAAGATGTTTCCAACAGAGCAAAGTCATGTGCAATTTTTATTTTGTTTTTAATATTCTTTCTTTTCTGAACATCCAAGCCATCTTCAAAATCTGCAGGTCCAAAACTTACCCAGGACATCATCGCTTGCATTTATGAACCCTCAGTTATCCGGTTTGGCTCAGAATGGACAGCCTGGCATGATGCAAAATTCTTTGTCACAGCAACAGTGGTTGAAGCAGATGCCAGCAATATCTGCTCCTGGTTCTCCTTCATTCCGTCTCCAACAACATCAGAGACAGCCCCAAGTCCTCTTACAGCAGCAACTCGCTTCATCTCCGCAATTGCACCAGAATTCTATGGCCTTGAATCCACAACAGTTGTCACAACTGGTACAGCAACAGCCACAAATGGGACATCCACAAATGCATCAGTCACAGCAACAACCACAGCTGCAACAGCAGCAGCAGCAACAACAATTACAACAATTGCAACAATCACAACCACAGTCACAACAACAACCAACCATCCACCAACAACAGCAGCAGCAGTCTCCAAGGATTCCAGGCCCTGCAGGCCAAAAGTCTCTTAGTTTGACTGGTTCTCAACCGGATGCAACTGCCTCCGGTACAACTACACCTGGGGGCAGCTCAAGTCAAGGAACAGAAGCAACAAATCAACTCCTTGGCAAGAGAAAGATTCAGGACTTAGTTTCCCAGGTATTTGCTGTGTTTTATCTTGTGTTCAAGTCTCTTATTTATGATTTTTTGA
Organism: Melia azedarach; assembly: GCA_028052125.1. NCBI lineage: Eukaryota > Viridiplantae > Streptophyta > Magnoliopsida > Sapindales > Meliaceae > Melia > Melia azedarach. The sequence continues at coordinate 571,648 of CM051398.1, read as the reverse complement.
TATCTTGCTTTTCATTTCTTTCACAAAAAATTTTCATTGTCTTCAATTTTTGGCTGCTCAGGTGGACTCACGGGGAAAGCTGGATCCAGAAGTTGAAGATATTCTTTTGGAGATTGCTGATGACTTCATTGACTCTGTGAGCCCTGCCAAGCTAGACAACTATTTTACTTTAATACACATATGCTTATGGGCTTCCCTCCTCCTTCTCTCCCTCTGTACATGTTTGTTTTCTCTTTGAGTGGTTGTACTACTCCTGATGTGTCCTTTCTAGCTTGTACTGCTTAAAAAATTCCTTAGAAATAGAGACTTGGCTATGTTACATCCAACATACTGTTATATGCACAACACAGAACTTGAAATTTTTTACACAAATGTTGAAATCTCTAACACAAAGGTTCAAATTCTGACTTAAAACCTTTTAACAGAAAACTTGAAATGTTTAAAATGAAACTTGAAATGTCTAGCACAAAACTTGAAATAGTAGTGAATCCCTAGAAATAGAAGTTTTGGATGAGTTATTTATAAAGAATTTTGTTTTAATTTTGAGAGAAATTATGTTTTCTGCTTCATGAACAACACATCCAGATCTAAAACTCATAGTGTTAGAAGATTACTTGGAGTATCTAGTTGGATGTCTTCAGTGGAAAGCTGTTTACATTGGTTCATCAGATCATCACTTTTCTGCAAGTTGTGATGTCATCCTGTTAGCATGTTACATATGTTTACCCTATGTACCAATGTATCATGCTCATATAATTGGATGATGAATTTTTGTTAAAATAATAATAATAATGATGATGATGATGATGATGATGATAAAAGCAGAATTGTTGATGGTCTTTATAGAAAATTCTTATCTTCGTTTACCATTTGCAGGTTACTTCATTTGCTTGTAGTTTGGCAAAGCATCGAAAATCATCGACTTTAGAATCCAAAGATGTATTACTACACTTAGGTTTGTGCTTCTCTGGAACATATTCACCTGACTATTTTTCTTGTTTAACTTAAGCATATTGTTAGGTGTTACTTCTGATTGATTACTGTGTTTTACTAGTTAATATTTTGGTTGAAATCTGGGAATTAGGACATCTGATTATTTATGACATGAAAAAAGTAGAGAAAGAAAGAGGTTAGAAAAACATGCTTTCTTAAATAATCTGCTTATTTAGTTTGATCTGCATTCAGCAAGGGAGTGTATTCTGATTGCCTGGTGTATTCTTTCTTTCTGATTGCTACTGTTCTCTAGTTATAAATATGAAAGATATTTCTGCTTATATGAATGGGAGGAAGCACTGTTGTTTTTGCAAACTGTTTGCAGAAATATCTGCATATGTAGCATATTGAGGGTGATTGGATACCATTATCTTCCCCAGGCCCCTGCTTTGGGCTTGTTTTATGATGTTGATATAATCGGTGCAGAAAGCACTGTCAATTATTTTTATGGGTGGTGGGCCTCATGGGCAGCCAGGCAGAGGTTTTCTTAGGCAGAACCTGCTAGTGTTAATTGTTCAGCTAAGATTGTGAGCGCCCCTTTTGGTTTGGCCTTCAACTTCACAGTGCTTTCTGCCCCTCTATTCAATTGGAAGAACCATAGCTTGACGCCTACTAACTTTGTTCCTTTTATTCTTGCATCTCTCTCTATTTCATTCTTGCATGTGTGCAATTTTTAAGTGCTAACTGGGAAGAAATCTCTAAGTCAACACTTGTTTACTGGTATATATTGCTTCATATGTTTGTTCAGATTCATGATGTCTTAATTAAAGATTAATTGTATGGACACAATGTTGTAGAAGTAACATTGGGGGTGGTGTTGACCACATTCTGTGGCAAAGCTTATAAGGTTGCTCATTGTTGTGATATCCCGAGTTATTGTCTAGGTTATAAGAACTCTCTTCTACCTACTAACTTTTTCTGTGCTGTTGCTTCTCTCTCTTCGTTTCATGCTTCATGTGTTTGGTTTTAAAGTGCTAGCATAATAGAACTTATGCCAACACTGCTCTAAACATACATGGCATAGAATCTTGAGAAAGTAAATAACTTGTAAGAGCATTGCAGATTCAGTCATTTTTCTTATTTTTATTTTTAGAAAAATCAGAACCGTAATGACTCTGATACATGGAATTTGATTGCAGAGAAGAACTGGCATTTGACAATTCCCGGATTTTCAAGTGAAGAGCGGAATCACCAAAGGAAACCTGTAAATATTTAATTTTTATATTTCCTGAATTTAGTTTGCAATTTGATGATTCAAGATCTCTCTCTCCACTTCCTATTTTTTGCTTTGATTCATAATGGCAACAGTCCTGTAGACAAAAATTGTTGCCTTCTTTTTAGAAAAAAAGAAAATTAATGTACCATCTAGTTGATGAATTTTGATTATCATGTTTATTTAAATGGTGCAGTTATCAGGTGACCTCCATAGTAAGCGTCTTGATATGGTAAGTTGAATGATTCGGTCACTTGTTTAATCTAAAATCCTTACCTTAGGAGCACTAAAAATATTCCCAAATTCTGTCAGATACGTGCATTGATGGAACCCTCTCAGCCTGAAACAAACACAAATAACCCTAGAGAGATGATAAGACAAGGGTTTGGCAACCCAGTTAGTATCCACAGTCGTATAAAATCTTCACCAAGTTCAGAGCAGCTACTTTTGCAAGCATCCGGTTCTCAAATGCTGCAGCAAATAACACGTTATTGATAATATGTGTTCTGATTCATAATCTGGTCGAATGCTGGACGGCTTTGATCATATATAGGCTTAGTGGTAAGCATTATGAACTGCAAGAAATCCACTTATTCAAATGATAATATGCTATGTACACTGTCCGTTTCTCAATTTCTTTTAACTTCCATTTGCCAGGTTGAATTTATGAAGGTACAAAGTTATGTTTGGATTGCCGAAAGCACAAGCTGTAATTACGAAGCAAGTTGCCAGACGTCACCCATCTAATTTTTCAGTTTTCCATTGTTGATTTTGTGTTTCAATTGTTTTGTTGAAGATGAGTATAATAGAATTTTATAGGTCCGGTCCGTAAGGTAAGTTTCCATCCCATTTGATGATTTAGTGTTAGCTGCCGCAGCATAAACAACTCTTGGCTCGGGTGGGTAATATTGTATTTTCATATATTATTTATATACATGTTCAGTTCACTAGTCCCATTGTCAATTGTCATGTCATGCTTAAAAAATTTCGATATAAATTGTATATTGTTCGAGAAATTGTTAGTGCAGGAGTTGAGTAATGAGTAGCTTGCTCAGAAAATCAACTACATTTTTGTTAAACTGTTATTTTCTTTCTGATCTGTTCCTCACTCGATTGTTTTATGGATGAATGGATGGAGAAAATGTCGAAGGTAATTCCTTTTGAAAGAGGCCTGTAGATTTTCTGCCTTTCTTATTGCAAGATCATTAAATCTTTTTGGGTCAGTCCTGATATATAGAATAATATTTTACCCCTTTCTTTCTATTTCTAATCTCGGAGCAACATGTATATGATTATTTATGTGGGCTAGGATCTGCAGCACTATTCTTTTTATAATTAAGTAAAGATTTAAAAAAGTGAAATTTTATTTTTTATATAAAATAACAAATATCAAGCATTTTACATATTTATCTTTATATTTAACGGTCAACTAACAATTAAATATAATTATAAGAGAAGTAAGTGATACAATCTCTATTTTTTCTTTTTGATCTCTTCCTCACTCGATTGTTTTATGGAAATGGATGGAGAAAATGTCGAAGGTAATTCCTTTTGAAAGAGGCCTGTAGATTTTCTGCCTTTCTTATTGCAAGATCATTAAATCTTTTTGGGTCAGTCCTAATATATAGAATAATATTTTACCCCTTTCTTTCTATTTCTAATCTCGGAGCAACAACATGTATATGATTATTTATGTCGGGTAGGATCTGCACCACTATTCTTTTTATAATTAAGTAAAGATTTAAAAAAGTGAAATTTTATTTTTTATACAAAATAACAAATATCAAGCATTTTACATATTTATTCTTATACTTAACGGTCAACTAACAGTTAAATATAGCTATAAGAAAGGTAAGTGATACAATCTCTATTTTTTTTTTCTAAGTAATATAAATTCAATCCTTAAGAGAAGAATGTGATAATATTCCTAAAATTTAATTTAATGTATAAGACAAGATAATACAATTCAATCAATGTATATAGATCAATTTAATGTTGTACAAACATAACAAGAATTTGTTCAAAGCATTAAGGGCTGCAGTCTTTATCTTTATCTTCTTATATTTTGTTGAAAGTTTTAAGTATTCTTTTATTTTTAAATCTTAACAAAATAAAATTATATATATATATATACATATATAATAATATTTATAGATCAAGAAAATAAGAGAACGATGTTGCAAAACAAAAGGGGCTCTTCTATCTCTCAAAATCTCTAGTTTGCATTTTGCTTGGGCTAATTTACTCGTGTATGCTATTTAGCGTTTGAGCTCACCAAAATAAAGAAGAAAAAAAGTGCCCTAATTGTTACACTGTATATTTCATGTGACACTACTACGAGTGACACAGACCACAAAAATACATCAATCCCTACATTTTATGAGTTAATATCAAACATAAATAAATATTTAAATGGTACACAATCACATTTTCATTTATATGTATAATCTATCGATATTTAAATTACATGTACAATCCATTGTAAATTTATTGAGAGTTGAGGTTATTATAGGTTAGTGTTATTCACAAAAATTTACATCTAATTTAAGTAAAATTTATCTTTAATTTAATAGTGGATGACTTAAATAAACATTACTTAATACTATTTAACAAGCATGATTCAAGAAAAAAAATCATAATTATTATCTGTTGAGATATATGATTGCTATAAATTTTTAGGAGTTGTTGAAAGATTTATAAAATTTAAGACAATTTTAATTTCAAATAATTAAAAGATATTTTGCTTATTAGTTAATATTCATTAATTATTTCTATTTATGGGATTGAATTTATTTTAGAAGTCCAACAAAGCTTTAATTCAAAAATATAGTCTAACCAATATATTGGAATGATTGAACTTCTTTACTCGAGGTTCAAACAGAAACAGACACTATAGTGGGTACTAGAAATACAGTGGGGCGGTTCTCATTAAAAGGAACAGAAATTGCATGTGATTGAGAGATAATTAATAAGGCCATGAAAACTAGAAGACGAAGAAGACAGCTGCAGCAGAACTCAGTACACAGTTAAAGACATCGACCTACGGGAATGAGAGACAGCTTATAGCCACTATTGGTTATGATTTCTAGCCTTCAGGTTAGTGGATCCCAAAATCAGAACATCAAACTAAAAACAGTGATGCAAATTAACCAGACGTGAAAAACATTTTTCAATAGTACACACGGATTTCTATATGTAGGGTCATAACACAAGGGAATTTTGTCATGTATAGTTATTCTTTTCGTCACTCATCACCCATTTAAAACTTTATATTAATAGTATATTCTAATCACCCATTTAAAACTGTATATTAATACTATATTCTAACGAAATTTTCAGAAAATATCAATCACCTAACAGTCTCATGCCTGCAGTTAAATATATATGCTAGCTGGTCTTGCTCTTTTTCTGTCATGAAGTTTAATTAATGCTAGCTGCAGCAACTCTCAGCTTCTCTCCGAAAATCGCTTAAAATAAAGCACTTTCTGAGTCGTCGAGAAACATATGCCCTCTGTGCATGTTTGAAGTGTTTAATTTCCATACAGTTACGTAAATAGAAAGAGAGAGAGAGGTAGGAGAAAGATAGGATTTGAAAACATGGGTAGAAGAGGAGGTAATTAGATTCAAATCCCTTATATTTTTCTTTACTAATTAAACTAACCGATTGAAAATAAAAACAAACAAAATTTGTTTAATCCCTGTCGATTGATCGATAAAGACTGGAACAACTTTTTATCGTAAAAGATAACACGATATTCATTACTCACGTGTTAATATATGTAATTATTTTTAATATATAAATTGAATATAAAAAAAATAATTGTTTAGACTACACCCGTATGAAACAATCCAACTAAGAGATGAATGGCATAAATTAAAGCTTATATCCCAGCTTCTAAATCTTTAAAGATTAATTACGTGAAAATTAATCAAAAGGAGACAGAAAAGGTTTTAATTCTGGCGCACTTTGTTTGTTGTTGAAGTACCTACCAATGGAGAGAGTTCGGGGTACATGATGTGATGATGATGATGATGATGATGACGTAGTGTGAAACAACTAACAATAAGAGGCTTTTGCTTTTATATATATATATGCCTCGTGACAATCTAACATGTCTGGTGGAGCCTCAAGATTTGACATCTCGTTGCCTATTCCACGTGAATTGAAATTCATTGTATGCATATCTAATACTCTTGCTCCATACATATACATAGACATAGACATATACACATATATATTAATTGATTAATTAATATTGTATGTTTTCGGAATTGGCATTCTTATATGTAATGGGTTAATCATATGGTTCAAACAAATTATAATACCTAATTAATTAAAGATTAAAATAATGTATTCGAAAAGAAGTTATGGTGAAGTTAATTTTTTGCTATACTGGAACGTAAAGGTGTAATACATATATACACTTTAGAATATGGTTTAAATGCTTAAGAAAGACAGAGTAAAGAGTACGTATTTCAACTTGTACAGAGCGTTTTTTTTAAATGACCTTTTCTTCAAAAGATCATGCAAACAAAGTAAGAAACATTCATCCAAACATTGAAGGAAATCTTCTAGTTATTGTCGTGGTCGTCGTCGTTATTATTATTATTATTATTATCAGCTGAAGGCTATTATAATAACTTCAATTATTTCTCGAACACCAAAAAACTCCAAATCAAAGTTAAAAAAAAATGACAATTGAGAAAACTTCAACTCCCCTAATTTGTATCTGACGAAGCAAAAACGTGGAGATAAGACGAAACCAAAATTTCAAAAGTCGATGCTGGACCACCAACACAACACAAAAGTAAAAACGAGAAATCCCAGTTTTTTGGATTTTGCTTTTGTTTCTGCTGCGAGTTAAGCCTTAGACACCAAAAAATTTTAATACGCACGCACACTAATTTCAGCACAATCAATAATATGAACTAGAAGGCCATTTATTCCACAACATTAAATTTTTGTGATTTCTCTTAATCTTCGCAGTATATCTGCAGTTTCTGTTCCTTCGTAGTCGTACGTATAACACAAACCATGACTACAAAACAACCCAAAAATTTATATTTTATAACAGATACATAGATGTATGTTTACAACAGTATCGTTAACAATATAGATTCTTCTACAAATTTTATTCAAACAACAATATCAAAATAATTACTTTCCTCTTTCTCTTTTTTCACAATTGAAATTTGAAAGTTAGCTGAGTAGTACTGTGAATTTGTATAGTACGTACGTCATAAATAATTTGTATTTGTAAGTCATGCAAGAGATTGACCAGACTACTGAGAATTTTCTTATTGGCCAGAAATATGTTAAGAAGGGTTCTACTTTAATCACTGTTTCTTCTTTTACCAAATGAAGTATTTTGACATTAATTTTTTGGTCCATCAAAGGAAATTCCTAACTAGTGTAACCTGACCTTCGACATGCATGTAAAAGCGTTCGGTTTCGACGATGATGGTGAAGAAGAAGAAGAAGAAGAAAGCAGCACGTGGGTACACATGAATGTGTCTGGGACTTTTCTGAAAAGAAGCTGACACGTTCGTGGTCCATCCTCCAATTAGGGAATATGACCATTTCCCCCCTGTAGTTTTGATCAATTAACTAAATCACCCTTTAGTTTTAAAAAATTATCTATTACGTCCTACCGTCAGCAAAAATAACGGAATATTCTAAATTTTAAATACAATTACTAAAATAACCTTATAGTATATGGGTCCCATAAACAGTAATTTAAATATAATAAATTTTTTATTAATTATTATATAATAATATTTTTTTACTAATATTATTTTATAAAATAATATATCATTTTACTAATATTATTTATTTATTTTTTACTTTCTCTCTCAACCCAACCGATGGTGCTCTAGTTTTACTGGTTTTGTGATTTAGGCAGTGTTAATATTTCTTCCCCATTCAATAATAAAGCAAAAGCAAAGATCAAGGAGTAGTCCCTGTGGGGCAACTAGCCAACAAAAGATAGGGATAACGGTTCGAAAAAACCACCAGATTGGTGGGATTGGCTGTGTTTCTTGATGCATGGGGTTGGGAATGGATGGGGGGAGTGGGGGTGGGTGGCAGCGACGAGTTGAGAGGGTCTGGAAGAGTATAATTAAGGTGGTAGTACTGGCGCTAGCAAATGAGGGTGCGATTAAGCTGGTAGTGGTGGGGTCGACGAAGGAGTATGGGTTGTGAATAAGGCAGTGGTGGTGCGGCGATAGTGATGAAGCACAGGAGGATGATAGGATTGGTGGTGCCTAGCGGCGATGTAATGAAGGTTGGGATTTTGGATACCCATGGTCGAGAGTTTTGAAGTTTTTGGTGTGTAATTGGAGTTGAAGCTTTCATTCGTAAGTGAAATAAAGGTTTTGAAACTTTTGATTTGTAATTGGAGTTGTGATTTTTTTTTTCTTTGGTATGAAGAGTTTATTGTTGAAAGAAGAAGATTTGTTGTCTGTGTATTATGTATTATGAATGTACTGAATTATGAATTGCAGCCACCGTCAGGAAGAAGAAGAAGGCCACATTTTAAGGGAAGAAGAAGAAGAAATTTTTCTGTTTGCACATAATGGATAAGGGATAAAGGATTTGATTAGCGATAGGGATTTTTGGGAAGATTGGGAGATGAGATTAGGACGAGGGATTTGGGATTTAGTAGAGGATATCTTAAATTTTTTAATTTTTATTTATAAAATATTAAAATATAAACTTTATCTATAAATTTTTAATAATATTAATAATTTTTAAAAAAAATTTACTATTTAAATATTATAATTTTTTATTTTATAATAAAATTTATTTAAATATTATATTTTTTAATATAACTTTTTATTTTATAATCTTAAAAGTCGAATTTACCCTTAAAAATATCATTTGACCGTTAGTCAAAGTAACGGTTGGATGTAACGGATAATATTTTAAAATATAAGGGGATTATAATCAATTAGACAAAAACCAAAGGGGGTATCGGTCATTATCCCTCCAATTAGTAATAGACGTCAAAATTAAATGGCCCACCTTATTTCATCACGTGGGAGAAAACCCTGTTCTTGTATAATAATCATCGTACGTACGCTAATTTTTGTGGTTCAAATGAGGTGAGATGAGAGAGATAAAGCAAAGAATCTGGCGTTTCCGCAGAGCATCTTTACGTCCGTTATCATAATAGACCCACATGCAACTGCAGCCCTCGACTGTATGTATGCGAATTAGCTATTACCAGCTACATTATGCTATATATTGCCAGCTTCCTTTTTTAAATTTGTCAAAAGATCGTCAGAGGTTTCGTTTAAAGTAAATTTCTTTGGAGTGGCAGGAGTTTTTTCAATAATACGTGGGGTTGTTTTCAGAGAATTTTAGGTAATACTTTTGCTATGACGTAGACAGAATATTTAGCGTATTATAATTATAAATTATTTTTTTAGTTAAATTTTAATAAATTTTTAGTTGTATATATTAATAGAAATTTAATTTGTATAGTAATTTATAATATGTAATCTTTTTAAAAAAAATTAATTTTCTTAATAAAATTAAAAAAGAAAAACAACTTTTTGATTATTTTTTAGATTTTAAGAAAGATTAGGCGTTATCAAATTATTTTAAGTAATTAATAACATAAGGCAATGGTTTATAAGAATAATGATTTAGAAAAATGAATAATTATTTTTTTATTCTGACAGATTTTGGAAAATCATTCACAAATAAATATGAAAAAAAGAAAAAACCTTTCTGATATAGTTTCTGGAAGTTCAACCGAAACTGAGGAGAGTGAACAAATTAAAGAAGACCAGAATTAACTAGTAACAGGGAAAGCAATGTGACATATGTTATTTGAAGATTATAAGATAAATTATATTGTTACAGTAACTTAAATAAGTAATTATTGCTGGTATTATTATATATTGGCGTCTCTATTGATGGGACTTGACGTTCTGTTTAACTTTATTTATCTTAGTACCTTAAAATAACGAATATAACTATTAATTGGGTTGAGCGACATTGACATTAAATTCAGGGTGGTCCAGCTGCCTCTACTTGTAACCAACTCGTTGTTTCCTTAATTAATTTCCAACGAGACATATATATGTAGCTTTATATATATATATGTATGTATATATGTGCAATAATTATATATATATATATATATAGCTTTATATGCATGTATACGTGTAACAATTAATACTGATGTAGCCGGCCCTATCTTAATGATTGTTTCTATAATTGAATGATGCATTAATTCACCTATGCATAAGTTTCTTTCATGCATGCTTCTTCAACTTAGGTATTATTGGAATCAATCTTTCCTATGTACATTAATCTTTTATAAATTTTATATATTTTTAAATTGACAATAGTATGATGCCAATTATATAGGGTTAACAAATTCTTTTATATATAAAACAAAACAAAATCTTAATATATATGTTCAATTATATATAACATCTTTATTTAAAATTATACTCTCCTTTTCTTATAAATAAATGTATATAGGTTCTCTATTGTTAAATAATTTCTTTTTCATTTAAATGCAATGAGAATACGATCGATTGAATTAATATAATAAATAAAGAGAAGAATATTCTATAAATTATTAATTCCCTAAGCGGTTGGGAATATAAAAGTCAGTGTCGGTAGTCAATTTTTGTCATTGCTTATGAGAGCCCTATTGTTGAATTTTGCGACTACTACAGACTCAAGTCTATTCTTGTTATTAATTGATTCTGATATATAAACATATAAATTAGATAAAAGTCAAATTAATTCAAAACAAAAATTATAAATTAAACATTATTTTATGTAGGTAATCCAATTAAAGTGAATCACGTTAATTATTTTTTTCCAAGATTTATTCTATTATCTATATGAATTCTGAAAGCATATTAAGATTGATAGAAAATAATATATGAATTTTGAAGCAATGGATTTTTGTTTCCCCTCAAAGGTCATGTCTGTCGAACCTTCTAGGCAATTTTGAGAGCACTGATTTGCTTGACTTACCTTTGGCATCTAATCTTTAGAGGAGAGGTATCCAACAACAATAATTTTTCCTTTTTTTTTTTAAAAAAAGAGACTTGATAAGATATTTATAAGAGATCAATATTAAAAAGAAATTTGATAAGCTGCTTTCTAGAATGTTAGCGAATCTTTTTTTTTCAACTCTTAGATTTGATTTTGAAATTAAAAGAAAAAACTGGAAGAAGAAACAAAGAGACAGTAACATTAGGACGTAATGAAGTAATTTTGAAACACTAATAGGGTATCGGGTAATTAAACCAAAGGTTAGGGGCCATCGGACATTTTTTTACCAAGTTTGAGTTTTTTGTCGGTAAGCTTTCATATTTATATATAATTAGACCCACAAGTAAAACCCATTCTTTCCTACCCGCGTCAAACTGAAAATTTTATTTTTTGATTTTCACCAAATTAAATATATCACATTTGCTTCCTTTCCGGATTCGTCGTTTTTCTTTTTCCTTTTATTTTTAATCGGTTTTATTAAAAAAAATTAGTTAATATTGGGTGTGTGTGAATATATATATATATATATATATATATATATATATATATATGAATTTTTCTTTGAATTATATATATACACACACACACGAGAATCAGGGTTGAATGATCAGCATAAACTAAAAGAAGACCTTGAGTTGAATCCACTCAATTACTTCAATTAATCAATTTTATTTGAAGAGTAATTCATAGGAATTGGTAGAAGTTACATGAATCTAACTAATGATTATAATATGAACGGAGAAAATAATAAAATGGAATGTGGCTTGTGCGTGTAATTGAGAGTTCTTTTGCCATTGTATATAAACTGATAATTATAATCATTTTCACAAAGGTTAATTACCTTCAATAACTAATTAATTAGCTTCTATCATTAGCATAGACACGCGTGAATTCATTGATTTTTTTCTCCAAAAACTATATTATAATGAAACTAAATTGAGAACATAACGAGAGACTAACTTTTTGAAAATTAAGACCAACGAGACTAAAACAATAATAATGATAAAAATAAAATAAATATAAAAATGCTCAACTTAGATATATAAATTTAATTTGGACGGGTGTGTTACAATTAAAGTCACATACACCCCACTTAGGGACTTAACGTCCTCGTTGGAGTATCGCTCAAGAACACACGCAAAATGATTTTAATACCAATTGTAATCATCCAGTTCGCTTTGAGCACATAGCCCGTCATGATTTTGTTTTCGAGCTTTTCAACTCAAAACGCATCTATTAAGAGTTGGAGTTTACTATTTTATAACTCAGCTTTCTCGTTAGGACATGCGAAATGACTTTGATATCAATTGTAACAGCCCAGTTCATCAGAGATATTAATCGCTTTGGGTACACAACAAGTCATAGTTTTGTTTTCAAGCTTTTAAACTCAAAGCGCGTTTATTAGATATTGGAGCTTACTATTTTATATACCCAACATCTTTTTCGTGCTTTGTGAATGTGAAATTCGCCCAAGTGTTATAAAATATGGTTGATTAATTTATTATTATATAATTTTAAAATAAATAATTAAAAATATAAAAAGTAAGACTATCTATTTAAATTAAAATATAATAATAGGACCACTTAATTATAAATAACATTTTAACCTAAAAATGTAAAATCTTTAAAAGAAGTGTGGGGTCAAAATAAACATTTTATCCAAAACTCTCATCATCTTAATAATTTATGTGGAGATTTTGCCAGGATTTGGGGGGGCCATAACGCTCTTGAAAAGTTCCGCCACTGCCCAGCAACGGTATTATAAGAATTTTTATTCTTATTATAGTCCTAGAACTATTCATAATTAACCAATTAAAAGAAAATTAAGCGCTTAAAAAATATTGAAAGCCGTATATCAAGTCAAGTCATTTTCTAGTAGTGCCAACTTTTAAATGTTATAACAACATTTTTTAACTTGATGGGAGAATTAACTGAAAATAATTATGTATATAAAATATTTAGGCAATAAAGCCTATGAAATTGGTATGATCACTAAATCTTCATAGACACTAAAGCCTATAGAATTGTTGCTATTAGTAAAATCTCCATTAGCATTAAAGTTTATGATTAAACTCTCATAATCAATAAATGGGTGGTCCATTGTATTGTGTATAGTCTTTAATTAATAATTTAAAAAAAATAAAATTTAAAAGGCAATTCAAACCAAATTAGTCTGCTTCCGATATGGAAGCAAGTTGGTGTTTTTAATTGACTGCTAGCCGTAGAAAGCAAGGTTGGTGAAAGCCTACGTCTCATTATCTTCTTCTTCTTAAATTGCTTGACTTAATTAATTCTTGCATAATAATTAAGAAGGGTAATTAATAAATAACTATTTTTAAGTTTGGGAGATCTACATTTAGATGTTAGGATTGGAGAAATTTATATATATTTTCTCTAAATCGTTAGTTGACCGATAGAGGACCATTAAAATCAAAGGTATTTTCGAATATTCTATCAATTTCACGATTTAATTTTGTGCAAGTAAATGAATAGAATTTAAAATAACATAATAATATTTAATATTATCAATTCATCTACACTTTTTAACAATATTTAATTGAAAATTCTAAAATTAATTTTCATAAAGTAGACTAATATATATTTTTTAGTGTTATAAAATTATAATATTAAGTTTTTTAATTTTTATATCTTCAATTAGATAATATTTTTTTTATTTTTTAAAAAAAATTATTGTGTCATTTCACTATACAATAGATCAATAATATATTTATATAAAATAGTAAAACTCAAATAACTTAGAAATCATATTACACATATATAAACATGTGAAATAATAAAAATATTTTATTTTGGTCAAAGAATTAAGAAAATATTTGAGACATTTTGATTTTTCATAAAATTATATTGTTAAGTAACAGTTTATGGAAGGTAAGTATAAGTTTTTTTAAACTTACTATCTAAGTGTAGGTTTTCAAAATTTCAGGAGAAGTATGTGTTAATTATGCTAATTAAAAATGTTTGATTTTCTTCATTGGATGATAAATTGATTTAATTAGATATTATTATTATTATTTGGGTTTTTACAGATCAATTTTAATTTTTAAATTTAATAATAATTTGACATGATATCAGAAATGAATATAATTAAAATTAATATAGTTTTCTGTTCGAATCCGCTTTCTTAAATGTTAAAAATCGGAACTTATATGTACAGGGGAATGGTAAATTTGGTAATAAGTTAAGTGTACATGAAAAATTAGCCCACCTTGGATTCCAGAAATTAATAAAAGTATAATATATGTAAATTTAATTTAAGTCCAAAAAATCTTAATTAAGAAAAAGAAAGAAAAGAAAAGAAATATTGTGTAAAAAGTACTTTCATAAAAATTAGTCAATAAGTGGTGGATGCCACCATTGATACTGATAAAAAAAGTGTCAAAATCACGTCATTCGAAGCAAACTGTAAGGCATACATTGATGCAAGCATATATATCACATGCTAAAATAAATGGGAATATGCTGCAGACTTGAGAGTTGCAATTTCACCGATCATCTGCAGGATGGACAAAATAAATGGGACCAGATATTAATAGTAACTAAGTGAATAAATAAATGCATAACTAATTAATTACCAATATGTGTTTGGCTTTCATGGTTGAATGGTAGCGGGCGTCACATTTTTATAAAGAGTAGATTGGAGAAGATTAGTTGTAGTCTAGATCCTTTGACCTTATTCAAGTAGTTTTAGACACGTTTGACACTTCTAAATTATTTCAAATTTGAGTAACAACCAATAATAAATGTTCGATATTTTATAAGTGAAATTTTCCATTCTCATATGAAATTTGATTGAATAATATATAACAGTTTTGTTACACGAAAATTATATATATATATATATATATATATGTATGTATGTATGTAACATAAGAGTTGAGCTGGAGGTATTGTAATTTCACAAATCTGAAATTATATACACGAAGGGAGTCATATAGGTCTTGATTCAATCTCTTTTATGTGTTCCTAACTTTTGCTGCTTGCTTTATTGGAATTGTGAATTATTGTATGAACCCAAATAAAATTTTTTGTGTGTACTGGTACTTTGATCTTTTGAAAATACAAGGTACTCTTGCCAGTAAATCTATTTGTGAAGTTGAATTGCTCTACTGAGAGTCAGGGAAATACTTTTTTTGGTTGGGTTGAATTTTAGTTGAGAGTTTGACTATATATTATTTAAATTTTGATATTAAAACGAGTACGTTTAAGAGTTTTAAGAGTGGGTAACATACACCATTGTCTCCCGTACATATTAATATGCATGTCCTGAAATCTGGGTAACTCTCTGATATTTAGACAACCTTTTTAGACTTCAACAAACTTTCAAGAACCTGTAGGAAAGTTAGCTTGGGAAAAAAATTACGGAGCCGCCGCTGCATATCAATGGAAGGGCAGGTTAACGTATTTATGGTGTTGGTGAATTCATGGTGTGTGGAGCTATCATCGTCCGTCATAAAATATATATTTTATTCAAATAGCGGTATTTTCACATAATTCCCCTAAAGTTTGTGAAAATCACACCTAAATAAAAACTTTGTGAAAATTTACAGGTACCTCCCCTGATACAATGTTTCCATTTCATTGACTGTGATTAGGGTTAGTAATTTGGGGAGAAGATACTAATATTTAGTAGTTTTACTAAAATACTCAAATATTTACGGTCAACACACGGTCAATGAAACGAAAATATTGTAGCAAAAGAGATATCTGTAAATTTTCACAAATTTTCTATTTATGTGTGGTTTCTACAAACCTCAAGAGAGATATGTGAAAATATCCCTATTCAAATAATACATTGTATTTGATTATAATTTGTCAATAGTTTTATTTTATTTTTTCGAGGATTTTGTAATCATTATTTGTAGGGGGAATTAACATATATCTCCTCTGAGATTTAAAAAATTTACACTTAGATAAAAGGTTTAAAAAAATCTACACTTACTTCCCCAGAATCATTAGTTGACCGTTAGGATTAAAGATATTTTAGATATTTTATCAATTTAATCATTTTTCAACTTACTAGATAATTAGTTCCTACAAAATATTGTATTATTGTTCATTAATCATTCAAGATTTCAAGTTATAAGGGTGAAATTTTAAAATAAATTATATGAAAAATCATATAAGATATATGTAAATAAAATACTATTATTACATTAATTTATAAATAGAATTTACATGTTTAATATTATTATTTATCACAATCATAAATTTTTTTAAGTTAACAACAATTTTAAAATTATATTTATTTCATGTGTATGTACACCCAGTTAACAAAAAAATATAAAATATAATTTAATTAAATGAGTATATGGATATACTAGATTTGTCTTATAAAGATTCTAAATATCAATTCTAAATTTAGAATTTTTTTAAAATTATAGAAAATAAGACTAATTTATATTATGTAAAATTGTATTGTTATATGAACAATAATGCAATATTTTATGAGAATTAATTATGTAATAAGTTAAAAATAATAATGTTTAAAAATATCCTTAGTTTTAACTGTCTTCTAATAGTTAACTAACGGTCTAGGGGAGGTAAGTGTAAAGTTTTTTAAACTTTTTATTTAAGTGTAGATTTTTTAAATTTTAGGGGAGGTATGTGTTAATTTTCCATATTTGTAGAAACTGTTCTGGCAGACAAAAGGATGGTCCCCCCTTTGGCATATGCAGCCAAAAATGTCTCGAAGAGTTCTATTTTTTTTTTTTTTTTTTTGTGTTAAGTTTATTTAAATTTGCAAGATAATAAATTCAAAGAGTTTTAAGTGATCAGTATTAAGTGTGGATTAAATAAGAGAATTCATGAACTTGAATTGTTTTAATATAAATATACATGTGAATACACTACCGTGCATGCTGTGAGACCACTGAAATTTTACTGTCTTCCCCCACGCTTAATATTTCCTGCATAGTATCCCAAACACTTGGGAGCTTAACAAAAACGACTGAACCACTAACGCTGGAAGAGCGACCAAATCGGGTTTTTCTCGACGAGATTGTAACTTAAATGGGCAGAAGTCCTTGCTGTGCAAAAGGAAGGATTAAATAGAGGAGCATGGACAGCAGGAGAGGACAAGATACTCATAGACTACATTAAAACCCATGGAGAAGGAAAATGGAGAAACCTGCCGAAAAAAGCTGGTGCGATTTCCCGAGAAGAAATCTGGTTTAGTTATTGGAAATAATTTTACTTGTAATTTTATGGTTTTTAATTGGTTATTTTCAGGTTTGAAAAGATGTGGGAAGAGTTGCAGGCTAAGGTGGCTAAATTATCTGAGACCTGACATAAAGAGAGGAAATATTAGTCATGATGAAGAAGAACTCATTATCAGGCTTCACAGGCTCCTAGGAAACAGGTTTTTATTTTTTATTTTTTATTTTTTTGGGGGGTCATTTTCTGGAATCTGTAATTTAATAAATTTATTGATTGATGGAGAACTTTTGCAGATGGTCTTTGATTGCTGGCCGGCTCCCGGGGCGAACAGACAATGAAATCAAGAATTATTGGAACACTAACATTGGAAAAAAATTGCAGCAGAAGCAACAGCAGTATCCTTCTTCATCAAGTCGAAAGCCAGCATACCAGTGTCCGGAAAATCCGAAATTTGCCGTCAAGAAACCGGTATCCCAGCCTGGAAAAACCGCAAGAGAATCTTACCCCATTAGGACAAAAGCTACAAAATGCACTAAAGTGTTCGTGACAAATCCAGAAGCACCAAAATTTGTTCAGGTTGTTCAGAAAAAGCAAATGATGATGGAAACATCAATGGCTAATCGGTCTGATGACCAGAATGTGAATAAGGAGACGTCGGAATCACTGCCGGAGTTCAACTTGGAGGAAAATGATCCGTCTGATTTTATGATTGATTTTGAGATGGATGAACATTTTTTATCTTTTCTGAATACAGATTTCGCAGAGCTGCCAAATTTTGAGGATACCAGTGGAGGTGGTGATAGACGTAGCACAAGGAACACAAATTCTGAAGAGATCAATCTTCTGATTTCGGAAGACAAGCAGAAACTGCGGGAAATGGATTTTCCAACGATGGATTCGATAATAGGGTCGGAATTTGAGTGGTTTAATTAATTAGAGATAAATAAATAATTAATTTAATTTTAATTTAAGAATTAACTTTTTTTCAGTATGTAAATAATGATGTTGTGTATGGGAATCTAGTAGTGAAACCAAGGCTGTCTTAGAATAATAATGCCGCTGCTCAAAACAAGAAAAATTCTACTTGTAAGAAATAATTGATTTCTCCGTTTGTCTTTCTCTTCTTGCTTGTCTCTTTGCCCTTGCACATCACACTGATAATATAACGTGATTAAAATATTTAAATTCAATGATTTTTTATCAGTTCTAAGTGATAATATTTCACTGTAATAAATTTAATTATTCTAAATTTGATGACCACATATAAGAGTTTTAGTAATTAATTTATTATTTTTGTATAAATTTGATAGGGGAAATTCATTTTAAAAAAAAAGAGAGATATATGTTACAATATACGAAATGTCTATATTAACGAATTAGAACAAAAACTAGTAATATGACAAAACAGGGAATATAAGATGATAATATATTTTTTAAAATTATAATTAAACAAAACATTATTTTACTTAGCATTAAGTCAAAAAATTAATTTAATTTATTCAAATATAATTGCTAAGTTTTCAATGTTAACTTTAAAATAAACCTACTCGAATGATTGAGGCTGAATATATAATCAATATAATTTCGTGTTGACTCAAAAGAAATACAAATTGACATTTCGAAGTTTGCATTAAATGTGGTCTAGAAATTTTGGTTTCCAAAATTAATAATTTATTTGATAAGTACATGAATTAAAGAAATATATGTTACACCTAATTTGGCCATGTTTATTATTAGTAATGGAATACTGTTGTTCGGTGAGACTTATTAGAGTGAAGAATGAAAAGGGGGAAGAAAATTTGGTGTTCTTTTTTGAAATTATGTGCACAATAATTATTCATACATTATTTTTAATTTTTGATGTTGACTATATATGGATACAAGCATTTGATATGCCTGCTTGCATACGCATAGAATTCAAGGGGTATAAAATAATCATTTAAATATATATTTTGAAATTTTAATTTTGACTTTAATTAATAAACGTTTATTGTGCTTCTACGAAATCTATTTTATATTTAGAGAGAAACTTACTTTAATTTTCATTTCTAAACCTTTTGAGAAAGATATATGTTCTCTAAATTAATCGCAATTTTTTTTTTTGAAAATCTATAATTATTTTATTTATTTTCTAAAACAATACTAAACACTTTCTCACTAGTTTTCATTATATGCATTACCGAACATACTTTTTATTCTTAAAAAAATTATTTATTTTATAAAATCTTCAAAACAAATATTGTTTTGAAAATGTTGCCAAATGCACCCCCTTAACGTTGTTTAAGTTTTAAAAAATCATTTTTAATTTAACAGGACTAATTAAAAGTAAAAGCTAAAGCAAAAGGACAAGAAAGAAATTAATCGATTTGTATAATTGCCTTTCCTCTTCAAAGAATCCAGAGTATTCTTTGCATCTTAATCAACACATAAAATAATAATAATAATAATCATCTGTCTCCAATTAATTATTTTATTTTATTTTTTGAAATTAAGAAAAAAAAATAAAACAAAATTTGTCCATTGAGGTTGTCGTTTTGGCGAAGGGCACATGCTCAAGGCTTCGAGTTCGAGGTAGCTTGGTTTGAACAATGGCTCCGAACGATGTCGTCACGATATGTTGACTTACGACTCTCTAAATTAATTATCTTATTTTTTAAATAATGTCTTTTGTGCTTTATGGGATTTTATTTTCAAACTAAAATAATTATTTAAATAATGTACGAGAAACACGCGTATCCAACATTATTATTTATTAAAAGGATTCCCGATAATATTGTTAATTAATCTATAGCCCTAGCCTATGGGCATAGACTAAATCTTTTTATTTTGTTCTTTTAACTATTCACATATTATTAAAGTATTTATATAATTATTCTAACGTTATTAAACTCTGTAGTGGAAGCCAACTAATAATATGATTTAATTTTTTAATAATTAATTTATATATAATACAACAACAAGTCATAACGTCCTTTGCTATAATGCAAGCATTGTTAAATTTTTTATAGTATGAGATGAGATTATTATTACTATATTTTTATTATTTGCCTTTTGGCCCCAGAGATTTACCTTAAAAGTAGCAAGTACGATGATTGTTAATAGAGTGTTATAGTGAAAATATGCCTATTAGTAATAAGATCAGATTCTTAATGATAATTAATTAAAATTATTATAAAGAAAAATGTTTAATATCTTTAATTTTTTATTAATGTCCCATCATTTCTATATTTTTTTTAATATTTTATTATTTTCAAATTTTATTATTTTATTTTATTTTTTAATTTAATTAGTTTATATTTAAATTATAAATAATAAAATTAAAAATATTTAAATTATTAAAAAATAAAATAAAATATTTAAAAAATAATAAAATATTTATAAAAATATAAGAGATGACAGGATATTGACAAAACAGTAGGTATTGGTGGTTCTCCTAATTATATAACAAGTGACGTGATCGCGAGCCCAAGGTTAAGTTAGTATTTTCTCCTCAACGACTGGAACCGGCAAAATTGCTCTGGAAATAGCAATTCTTCTGGTGATCTACGAAACTCGTTTCAACTCGGGGTTTGAATTCGATTAACAAAGATGGCGACCGAGTCACCCAGTTCTGCTCGAAAAGGTGAGTGCTTTATCGCGGATGAGGAATCCCATCTACAGTTTTTGCCTAGCAATTATTTGATTTAATCAATTTTTTTCTAAATTTCATCATTGATTGGATTTTTTAGTTTTGTTAATTAACTGCTCCATTGGGTGTTCTTCCTTGATCCAGTTGTTGTTCATTTTAGAGCCACCGGCGGTGCTCCTATACTCAAGCAAGCTAAGTTCAAGGTGTCTTTTTAATCACTGGATTTGTTGTTTTGATAAAATTGTGAACTTCTTTATGAATCATAGGGTAAAATATTGGTGGATTTTGTACTTGATGGGAGTCTGCATATTTGATTGTTATGCAAAGATCGAGTTTTTAAAACCCTTGGCGGGATCTGCATTTGGGTGTATTTTTGAGGGTGCTACTGAGAAAAGATTATATTTTGAAGCCTATCAGAATTTTGATGTTTATAGTTGTTGCTCTTGTAAACTCTGGGAGTAAGTGTTGATACGTTGAATATTGATAAAAATTATTAATTTTTTTAACACCGTATTGGAAATTGGAAATTGGAAATTTGTTCTTTCATGAAGTTAGGTTTATAAAATATCAGGAAGTATGGTTATAGTTTGCTTCAGCTAATTACATGGAAAATGTTATGTTGGTTTACTTCTTTTACAGCACTTGTACCATGGTGCATTAGAGACTGCATAAATGTATGCCCTTTCTATGTTTCCAATAATATTTAACTGCCAAAGGAGAAATAAGTTGTAAGTCTTTATGGAATAATTCAATGTTAATAGATGAAATATAATTGAAGGTACTTAAACTATAAGCTAGTTCTGAAAGTGCATTGAGAAAAATGGGGTAATTAGAAGTTCAATATTTTGTGGTTTTATATGATTTCATCTGGTCTGACTTTCATCTAAAAGCCTGAATTTTTTCCATTCAAAAGAATAAAATCTTGGTTTGCATGTTACTGTTTTATGTTGATATTTATATGCTCCATACTTTGGACAGATATCTGGAACTGATAAGTTTGCAAAAGTGATTGAGTTTCTATGCCGACATCTCGGGCGGGAGACATTGGTATCTGATTATTAAAGTTATGCCTGGTACTTTGTAATCTATGAGGTTCAGAGGATTTAAGCTTTTTTTTATCTTTTTGTAGTTTGTGTATGTCAACAGTGCATTCTCACCAAATCCTGATGAATTAGTAATCGATCTGTACAATGTATGTTCCTTATAATCTTTTCTCCCTTTTCTCTTTCTGGATGGTAGATATTTGTAATGTAGTTATATGTCCAAGGAATTGATTGAATTAAATATTTTATTGTTTATTGTGTTTTTACCCGTGATGATTGCACCAATATGCATTATGAAGTTATGGTAAATTGTGTTCTGTATCTTTTATCTGGCAGTAAAATTTTCACATGGACACCAAGCAATGGATCATGCAGTCTTTTCTGTATACATCTTCGAAAGGATTTGTGGTTCTCAGTTAATTTTTTGACTTTGTTATAAGGAAAATCCTTATTAAGTGTACTGTACCAACCTTAAGCTTGTTATTTTGCATTGTTAGGACATTTAGACAGAGGAGAGGAAACTGTGAAGTAGTGATGTGCATGCAATTGTTTTTCGTAAATATCATGCTGAAAGTGCCCATGTTGTAACTATATATATCACTGGTATAATTCTGCAAGGGGAAGTTGGGTAAGCTGGGAAATGGCTTTTTCTTCTGTTGAAGATGATAACTGTGCAATACATAACTCTACTGCATCCTTATGAAGACATTCTGTTTCAAGAGTTAGTTTGCATTTCAAATATGATAAGTAGGAAAAAGATGGAGTTAGTATTATCTGTCAGGGATAGAGGTTGTGGAAGCTTTTAATTAATGTTTTGTTAGTTTTTCCTGATGGGATCAACGGGGATATGATCCTTCTTGCTTCTGTGGACATATTCCATACCTTCTGTGGCTATGATTCATAAAACTGTTTTGAATTGAGCCAGTTTTCTCTTTGTTAAGATGCTCCCACCTGACTGAAGTTGGTTTTGAATTTCTGCTATATCTACTGAATTTCATTGCTAACTTATCTTGTTTGACTTTTACTTATCTATAGCTATTCTGACTCTGCAGAATTTTGGATTTGATGGTAAATTAATTGTGAATTATGCTTGTTCCATGGCATGGGGCTAGCTTTCTCCGACTGATCTGCTGATGGAAACTTGTTCATAATGTAAGTACATATTTTGAGTGTATTCATTATTATTTTGTCTAATTTCTGTTTTTTCTGACCTGTGAAGAAATTGAAGTATATCACACACCTATTCTCTAAATTCTCACTATTTTTGCTTTCTTCCATCACTGATCTCTATCATTGCTGCTGCTGTAGAAATCTCAACTTTTCACTTCTATACAAGCAATGGAACATCATTTCAGACATACTAAAGATTCTGATTGAGCAGACACATACCAAGCAGATCATTCCAATGCTTTTGATATTCCTGTGTTTTTTTTTTTTTAATTTTAAATGTTCAATTTATGGCATTGACGTTATTACATTTACTGGATATAGTTTGATGTAAAGGTGAAATGGTAGTACTAGCTCAACTGCTTCAGTTTTTCTGGTGGGAACACTGAACTCTTAACGACCCGTCTATCAGCATAACACATACATACATTTTAACCTACAAAATAAATGACTTTACGAGTGTGTGTTGAGAATATTCAAAGAAGCTATAAGTTTAATGTATTCACTATAATGTTTCCATGGGAGAACGGTTGATAACAGTAGAATTCAAGTTCTCCCATGTATGAGAACGCAGGTTGTCCCAATTTTTTAGCCAGCTATTCCTGGAGCTATTCATGTAAGATGAGCTGTTGTTCTGTGAGGCTTGTCCTCAAGCCAAACAAACAAACTGGTAAAAGGAATTAAGTTCAGCATAGAAGATGAATTACAAAAACAGAGCAATGCAAATTGTTCAGTTTCTCTAGCTAATCTCTTAGGACCTAAATTCATGTAAAATTAACTAAAATTCTTCACTGGAAATCTGTCAGCTCTGACCCACCTTCTGTTCATAAGCTTCTTCTTCTTGTCCATTAGATGACTTTAATGTGTTTCTGTCACCTCTGCATTATCTTGGTTGGCTTTCAGAAATCCGGGGATAATAATTCCAGTTGGCTTCAAAACTGTTTCTGCAACGTGTTACTTTTTCCATTGAGTTGGAATCTGCTACTAATCACATATGGGAAGAAAAAGGGGACACATTTTGGAATAGAATTCTAGCAATAGCATTGGATTCCAAGTTTTAAGTTTGTAAGTCATTTATAGCCTTTTGTCCTCAATCGTGGTATAAGACGAATATTCTGTCTGCAATGATGCAGACAAAAACCTTTTTCCCTTCTATTGTCAATTTTCACATTCCCCTCTCCACTACGAGATAATCTTGATAGCCATTTGAGAACTAAGCCAAAAATTTCCCTGCTTAAAAATTAAAATGCTTCCGTTCAATTTCCTTATGCTAGTTTGCATAATTATTTCCTTTTCTTTCCTGTATTTTCACTTTCCTTTTGGTCACTCCAGTAGTACCAACGATTGCTGCAATCATGGGATAGTGAGTGATGTACAGTCTTGGCACATGATCAAGAACTGCGCATAGATAATAGATTTTATTTATTGTGGAAATTTTCACAGATTCTGTTATTTGCAAGAACTGCATCATCATCATCAGATCGGTACAGAGAAAACAAAGTTTACAACTTCACGAAGTTATAACTTAAAGCTTTCATCGGGATCGAGAAATCTGCCAATCCACTCCAAGTTCATTGGATCTTCATCGGAGAAATCAAAGAATTCGTCAACGTTAAAGCCAATAATATTGTTTGATTCTTCTCCTCCACTGTTGGATGCTGAACTGTTTTCTTCTCTGGGAGTTTCTGCATTTATTTTTTCCACTACTGCACTCCTTTTTTCATCTCTGGTTTTGGCTTGTTGTCTTGCTCCAGCTCCGCTTCGTTTCTCTTTCTGATTTATTTTCTTGCTCAAATGAGAATTCCAGTAATTCTTTATCTCGTTATCTGTTCTACCTGGTAATCTTCCAGCTATTAGAGACCACCTAAGAAAGAACATCAGATGAATTTCAACCATAAACTAAACTAGATTAAAACCATATATGAAAAAAAAGTTACCTGTTTCCTAAGAGTTTATGAAGCCTAAGTATCAAATCCTCTTCTTGATCAGATATGTTCCCTCTTTTAATATTTGGTCTTAGATAATTCATCCATCTTAGCCTGCAACTCTTCCCACTTCGATTGAGACCTTCCAAAACCAAAGACTGGTCAATCTTTTTTGGGTCAAATATCAGTAATTTCAGCTGCAGATCATGATCATTTCAATGGAGGAGTACAGGATGAACATGTACCTGCTTTAACCGCAACAGCTTTCCACCTTTTAGCACCATGAATGGCAATAAACTCAGCCAATTTTCTATCCTCTTCTGTTGTCCAAGCTCCCTTGTTGACTTCCGTCTTGCTACTACTACTAGTCAAATCCCTGTTGGTTTCCACCCGCTCCTCTTCCGTTTTGATAGACTCTTCTCTCACAGCAGCCATATTAGCTTTCCGTGAGCTAATTGCAGAGAAAGAGGGCGAGATTCTTGTGGGAGATTTGCTGGTTCTCTAGAGAAAACTGTTTCGAATTTCCTGTGTTATCTACCCTTCTTGTTGGGAGAAAATAAATTCTCAACTACCACTTATATATAAATGGGAGAAATGAAATAAGCTATAGTTTTGGTCTTCATCATCAGAAAAAGACATTGAGCATGGGCATGCTGATTGAGTAATGAAAGAGCTATAAAGTTTTTACAAGCAAGCCTACATGCAGCATGTTACTACTATTACTACAAAGGCTGCTAAAGAAAGAAATAAATAAACGAACAAAAATAAATTTTCAATCTAGTCCGTAATCGTTGGGTACAATTACACTTTTAGCTATAAGTTTGACACTATGTTGCAAACATCCCCAACATAGTAACATAACATTCCATACATTGTCTCATTTTAGCAATTTAGTTTATGGAACCAAATTTGGTTAAATTCACCTACAGCAGAAAGTTAACCAAATAATCTCATATAACCACCTATTAAACAACTCATTTAGTCCAAATTATTTTAAACCATGGCTATTTCTACAATTATTATTCATCATTAGCATCATTGATCTCTAAATTTTTTAATGTACCCATTATTACAGGTTATTTTCAACGATAGAGCACTAGAGAAGATGATCAAAACATTTTGGTAAAAGAATTAAAATGAAGTAGACCTAATAATAAGGACTATAATGAGATAAAGATAAAATATTAAGAGAATATGTACTAATTTTACTAAAAGGTTAGGGGCTAAAGTAAAATTCTGCTAAGAAAATGATTTTGTAACTTATTAAGAAATTATAAGTGCTCACATACCTGATTTTGGCTCTATATGAAAAGAGAAAAAGGTCATGTAGCCGTTGGGGTATAAAAAATTGTGTAGCAGATCAGATTGGCTGCGATGAAATTGTCATTTATGGCTTGGTAAATTTCCTTTTCTACAGTAAAAGTCTCTTCTTGCATGTGAAATTGTCTGATTGCCCAAGGTTTCTGAAGATGATGAAAGGTATGCACTACTGTGGATATTATAGACAAATAGATCGATACAATAATTAAGTTGCTGCTTCGTAATTCAAAAGAATATATGCTTTTCACAGAAAATGAAAAGTTTAGAAAGAAAAAGAAAAATTGATAGTAAAGTATAGAGGAATTAGGGTTTCATTTGATATATATATATATATATATATATATAAACGTGTTGTGATTTTGATTAAGGAATTCCTATTTTTCTTGTGAAAGATGGGGTCCTATAATATTTAATTGAGATTGCAATAGTAGTAAATGTTAGTGTTAAACGGAACATCAAGTAAATATTGACAAAATTAAAGGCTGTTTTCTTATTTAAAAGTCGAAGATAATTGCTTTGCTGCTTATGAGAAAAGCACTTCCGAATGCCTTCAAATCATTGCATAAGCAAATTACCCGAGATTACATTTTCTTTTCTTGTAATAGTATTGTCGGCAAAGCAGCGTGTTTTTTCTTAATCAATTAACCAAACAGTATACCAAATAGAGAAATTAGCTAGATTTAATGCATTGGTTTTAAATTTAAAGGATACGATTAGGTGAAAACAAAGAATGTCATTACAAATAAATTATACAGTTAATGCATTGAATTAGTATGTATGAAATTCAAATCCTTGGATTGACTTACATTGCACTCAATCAAACCATATCCATAATTTTATGTTATTATATATTTTTAATTAGCAAATTTTTAAAGATATCGAATGTGAGGAAGTTCACATGAAATACAGAATGATTTTTTTATAATTAAGTGGGTACAATAAATAATGAACGTTATGAGAATATTGAAGGACGTGGATCATTAATAAACTAATTAATTAATCAAGTCAACAGTAAAAAAAATGCTAACATTCATCGACGACAATGAACAATGAGTAGTTGCTATAAATGGGAAGTATATAGATACAGATAATTATAATAGCAAGAGGCAATGTTCTTTATTTTTTCTTTTTAACTTGAAAAAAAAAAAAAACTTTTCATAATCGTGAAAGTCAAGAAGAAAACAAGAGATGAAGAAAAAGATCTGTATCGAGTACCGAAATTTAAACAAAAACGTATCTAAAGGATATATTTATTCACCGACACACAAACTATTTAATTTAGAAAATACTTTTAATTGATTAATGGTCAAGAAAGCATGTGATTATGTAAAATTCAACAGTGAAAAGGGGTTAACAGGAGATTAAATTAGGTTAACTTCTTGTTTTAATAAAAGATTAGGAGGAATATGAACATTAACAAAATTAATTAATAGGCAATTTGCATGAGATTCCTTAACCTGCATCTCCTAGTATCCTACCAGTTTTGAATTATATGGCATTTATATATGTTGTTGTTCATCAAATTCTTCAAACCTTAATTTGAATTAAGAAGTAATGACGTGCATTTCAATTTTGTTGACTCTTTATAATGGGAAAATTTGAAACAAAATTAAAGAATACAGTATTTTTTATTTATTTACATGCAGCGATCGGTAATTAATGTGATCCTTCCCGAGAGAAAAAGAATGATGGATTGTTATGAAGTGGGGAAAATGATTAGTGAAAGTTATGTGATTTAAAAACTAATTAATGACAGATAATTAGTCTGCATAATTCCAAGCAATAAGGATTTATATACATAAAATAACGAGTGATTACGATGGAGATATGGGGGGGACCTCTTCTACTTTCTACTGTGTCAGCTTTTTGCTGAAGAAGAGAACAAATCGAAAAATAAAATTATTAAAAATAAAATATATATTTATATTCACCAAACCTAACCCTAGAGAAATTAGCTCGTATAGGGTCCATGAGGGGATTATAAATCTTTGTTAATTAAATTACAACTTGATGATCTGTGGCCTAAGGTGGTAAAGAAACAATATATGTGGTATAAAGCAGGATTTAAAACAAATAAAATTAATTTTTTCTTAATATATATATATATATATCTAATTATTAATATTATATTAGGGCCTGTTGAGAATCTAAACATATACTATTATATATACCTCACCCTAAAGGTCTATGCAGACGATAAAGAATATTACGACTTGATTTTGGAGGTTTTTTTCTTTTTTATTTTCTCATCATTGATATTAATAGTTAAGATTTACTAAAACTAATTGAAATTAACTTCAACGTTAATTTAAATAATTGTCCACACGTTTAACATTTTTAAATCATTTTAATTTTGAATAACTATAGTAAGTCTAAATTTTGCTAATCATCGATAAAAATAATTGAAACAACTTAGAAACTAATCTAATAGATCATAGAAACACGTCAATGTGAAAAAAAAGTGGCAAGCACATTGGGTTATAACAGGCTTGAGGTCTTGTCAACAGGCCTAAAGTGTATCATAGAGCCCAATAATGTTTGGGCTCTTCCTGAATTTTGATCTACAGAATCAACGGCTTTCGGTTTGGCCCAATTTACGTATAACAAACAAGCCCATAAAGAACTAAAGTAAACAAATGTTCTGTTCTTGTCTTCTCGAGGAGCAATAAACAATTACACCGATTTTAACAATAAACGAACATAATAGGACCGCAGTGAAAATATGCGAATAACACAAGGGAATGGATGGCCACATCTGCAAAATCTGAGAAGGGAAGGCACGAAAACCGATGCATAATTTAGGGCAGCTGCGAATATAAGACGAGAGAACTTTGTAATTATATTTTGAAGTTTGAGCTCTAAAACCAAAGACCCGAGTCCCAGCAGAAGAGTTTGCAAACATCATAAATTTAAAGATAGAAGACAGCAGATGTACATTTATTTTTATATGTAGATAGATAGAACAACTACACCAGAGAAAGAGAGGAATTATAAAAGCACTGTGGCTTGTGTTTCCTTCCTTTGTCTAGAGAAAGGTGATTAGATAATATGAGTAATTGGCTGGGATTTTCTCTGTCTCCTCACCTGAGAATCGATGAAGGTTTTGCTGCTGCTGCTGCCGCTGGCGCTGGTAGAGAAGAACAAGAACAAAATTGTTTTCCTACTCAACCTCATCATGAATCTCCTTTATCTGTTATGCCTTTGCGTTCTGATGGCTCTCTTTGTGTTGTTGATCCCTTCAGACGCTCCTCTCAAGGTTTTCATTTCCTTTTTCTCTCTCTCTTTAAAGTTTCATGTAGCTAAAATTTGTTGCGTGTAGTAAAAATTTTATTGCATGTTGCCGAAGTTTTGAAATTTGTTTTTGTAGATTGGAGATATGATAATGGTGCATCTGAGGAAGGTCCAAAGCTGGAAGATTTCTTGGGATGTTGTTACTCAAACTCTCCATCTACTGCTGTCGCTGATGATACTACAAAAGTTTATTGCCAAACCCAAGAAAATGAAAACCAACACGACGCTTGCCCTAGAATCAATGTCAACATAGTACCGAGTTTCAACATTAATGGAGATCTGGAAACTACTCAAAACCTCACAAACCCATCTGCAATAATCCAATCTCATCATCATCATCACTACAATGATAACCTGCAAACCCTAATCTCTGCTGAGAATCATCATCATCATCATCTTCCACACACTGATCCATCCCATACTCATAATCATAACAATGGATTGCATCATCATCACCAGCATGTTCCTTTTGAGAGTGCAACTTCAGTTTCTGGGTTCAAGTCTTGGTTAAGGCAAACTACGTTTTCTTCTGGTGAGAAATATGCAGCTACTGATAATCATCAAACAAACAACTGTGGTTTTCAGTCACTTTCTCTGGCCATGAATCCTAGCTCATCAGAACAAAATGGAGGGAATATGGCAGCAATTTCTCCATCTCAAGGAGCTGTTGATAGCCGCAAAAGGCATGGGGGAAAAGCTCCTGCTAGAGAATCGGCTCCTCGCAAATCTATTGATACATTTGGGCAAAGAACTTCACAATATCGAGGTGTAACAAGGTAATACACTAAAACCCTTTGTCAAATATTCATAATTTTTTTTGTTCCTTTTATGAACTTCAATCTTTTTTTCCCCTTTGTTTAAAAGACTTTGTCTTTTGCTTTATCTTTGCCGGGCATTTGATTTGCTATCTTCTTATTTTTTGTGTGTTTGTTTACGTATTTTAATAGGCATAGATGGACCGGAAGATATGAAGCCCATTTGTGGGACAACAGTTGCAGAAAAGAAGGACAAACAAGAAAAGGAAGACAAGGTGAGAGTGTGAATGTAATTAAATTTTTTTTCATTTTGTAATTATTTTTTAAAATTTTTGCCTTGGAAAGAATAATACTAACGGTTGTTTCTCTTGCACTTTTGGGGTTTTCCTTTTACTGCTTCAATTCTTCTTCAGTTTACCTTGGTAAGTGGAACTCTCACAGCCCCTTTTTGCATACATGTTCTTTATTAATTTTGTGGTCCTAAGACAATGAAATGAAAATCAGAACTACATATTTTTATATGGATTCATTATTTAACTATATAGTAACTAACATAGGGTTTTGTGCATGTATTTTTTTTCTCTTTTATTTTCTGTTTTGCAAAAATGCTCATCAGGTGGTTATGATAAGGAAGAAAAAGCAGCTAGGGCTTATGATTTAGCTGCCTTGAAATATTGGGGTCCAACAACTCATATAAATTTTCCTGTAAGTTTTCGATGACTACATCTAATTTCCCATTTACTTAATGACTAGTTCTTTTAAATATATACTGTTTTTTGAATGCTTAGTTGAGTACTTATGAGAAGGAGGTTGAAGAGATGAAGCACATGACCAGGCAAGAATTTGTCGCCAATTTGAGAAGGTAATTTCATTTATGCTACATTTTTATTCAAAAATTTGCTATTAATATTGCGAGTAATTAAGTGTTAGAAATAGTAAAAAAAAATGAATAAAGTTGATCAATTTCTTTACATTTTACAGGAAAAGTAGTGGGTTCTCGAGAGGAGCTTCGGTTTACAGAGGGGTGACAAGGTAATAGCAGAAAGGGACTTGAATGATAAAGTTTTCCATTATTTACTGGACTTTGCAGCCTTTGCAATTATCATAGACAATAATGGGCACACATTATTATATATACATGTGAATATTTTGCTGCGAAATTTGTATACTTAGTACATTATTAAAGGCCATCTATTAATAAATCTATCCATCTTTCTTTTTTTATTTTTTGCTGGTAAGCTTTTCTTTTAATATCTTTGCAGACATCATCAGCATGGAAGGTGGCAGGCTAGAATAGGAAGAGTTGCAGGGAACAAGGACTTGTACCTTGGAACATTTAGTAAGCTTCATCTTCCTTTCTTCTCTCGGTTTTGGATCCATGCGGAAGCAAATACTACTTAGAAATTGCCCCTTTAGCGTACTATTCATTGCTTTTCCACCACGTGTTAACTTCACTTCTGAAAAGGCTGACATTGGTGTAGAAATCATTTATTAATTTAATTTGATTGAATAATTAGTATATGTCTTAAGTTTGATGAGATTATTGTCTCCCTCATTAAATTTTTGGTAGTTTGGAACTACTCCAATAGGGTTTGTTGCGTGTATAGTATTGTTTCATTAAATGCATAAGGTTAGTACTTGGACCTTAAATTAAATGATTTTAAAATATGCGGTACATTGTTTGCTTTGCTTTGAATGCATATTTACTATTTCACGTTTTTTAATGCTACTGCTTTTCCTACAAAAGTTGTATATTTCGTAAAATGGCATTGCAATGAACCGATTCCTATGATTGATGAAACTAATGGCTAATTTGTTACGTAGGCACGCAAGAAGAGGCTGCAGAAGCTTATGATATTGCTGCAATCAAATTTAGAGGGACAGGTGCGGTGACAAATTTTGATATAAGTCGGTATGACGTGAAGAGAATATGCTCAAGCTCCACGCTCATTGCCAGCGACCTTGCCAAACGCTCACCAAAAGACTCTGCTTCACTTGGTCCCGAGGAGTATAATTCTTGTGCGTCATCCACATCTCCTCAACCACTTCTTGCCATATCTAGTGGTGAAGCTTCTGATGAATTGGTTGACATGATGTGGAGTGGAAACTCTGATGATCATCAGCATCAAGACGGTAACACCAACAATGAATTAGTAGCTCCTAGCAGCAGCAGGAATTCATCTAATCCGCAAAGCCCAAAATGCTCGGTTGGATTAGCTAGCGAGTTTGGGATCGGTGGAAGTGACTATTCTCAAGGTTATTACTCATTGCAGGGTCAAAAGTATGAAGATGGTGATGACAGAAGCGATCATGGAAATGCAAGTAACAATAGGCTTGTGAATTTGGGTTTGGTTCATCAAGTACCCATGTTTGCGTTGTGGAATGACTGAGAAGCTTACATTTCAAATTAGGCACACAAATTGGTAGCTAGAAGTAGTTCTAGTGTTCACAGCATGGAAATTAAGCTAAGATTCAGATGGTAGCATATATAGGGTTATAACACAGTAAAAACTCGGGGTTCAGTGGTTTAATTATCTTTTGGTTTTGGCTTTTGATCAACTGATAAATTTTGACTATTATCAACTTCACATGTCAAAGTTTAGTGGGGAAAAGTGAAGCTTTTTGCTCTTTCGTATTTCTATATGGCATTTTGCCACTGATGATGGCTATAATGTTAATTAAGGTTAATTAAGTTGAAATGGGACATGATTGATTTTATTTAATGGATTACTCAAGTATTTAGCTTACGTATATTATTCTTTATGTTGCCGCTGATAAAGAAAACAAGAGCTTTGATGGAGTGGTGTGCGCGCGCTAACTGCATGCAATTGGCCTTTTGAAATGACTGACTTGTAAAGAAAACACCTTTAATGCATGGGAAAAAGTAACTGCGAATAATCACATTCTTCGAGTTACAGATTTACAGTATAAAAAAATTAGGCACTAAATTCAACCCAAATCAAACTCGATTCCAAGTTGATTCTTCTTTAAAGGCTTTTCAATTAATCAACCCGTGATATGACTGGATCGATCGATCGGTCCATCGCATCCATTTAAAGTCCGAATACAGCTCGGAGAAGATGAAAATCTGAAACAGTACTACTAGGATCTAGCAAACAACTCAGAAACTTGTAGCTTTGAGAGCCAAAAGCTCACGGTATTGGCTTCGATTCTTCAAAATCTTCGTGTCCCAGTGGGTCTATTCGATAGAGACAGCAAATATGCTAACATACGCTCAATGCATAATATGCACCTCAAAGAAGAAGTCGTACAACTGAGTTTACATCTCCTCTTTGACTCTAATACAGACAGAGAAAGAGAGAGAATCCAATCTCTGTTCTAATCAAGACATGATGCCTTAAATTGCGTGCCCCCTCAGTTGCTTTTCTATTTTATGCCTCTTTCTATGCAGCCATTCAATGTAAAAGATTTGCCAACCCCACGCCCCTTCGTGGTTAGTGAGAACACCTGCCTCTTCAAAAAGCCAAGCAAGTTGCAAATTCTGTTAATGGGTAAACCACGGAACACATAGGAATCACCATCCATTTTGTCCCACATGGCTCAAAATCTATGAATGGTACACTTTGGGAGAATTTCACTTTAGTCCTAATCTTCTATGAAATGTACGTTAGTTAATCCGTTTGATACTATATCACGAAAATGTCAAATATCTTTATTTTTCTCACTTGAACTTCTAAAACCAAATTATATTAAATTCATTTAACGAAAAAAGGGTAATAAAGTAACTTGATAAAATTCACTAAACTATGAAGATTTCAAAAAATATCTCTGATCACAACTATAGTCGACATGGAATCAATTTATCGTTAATATCATTGAACTCTAATAATCTTCTAATCAATGACATTACAAAATTATTTTTATAATAAAAGACTACATAAGGGCTAAATGGGATAATTTTGGTTAAATTTTTTTATATAATTTAATAAATTTAGTGAAAGAATACCAATAAAATTTTAGTCAAAAGATTAAAATAAAGTTAATCAAATAATAAAAATTAAAGTGAAATCAAGAATAAATTATTATTAATAGAGACGGCAATGGAGCGAGTTCAGGATGAGTTTGCCATCCTCAAACCTATTCCGTTTAAGGCGAGTTTATTTTTGAACCTCTCTCATTCATAAAGAAACAAGGTCGAGGTCAACCTATCTTTATTTCTAATTTACTCAATCCGATCTCATTTAACCAAGTTACAGTATAGTATAAGTTGTAATTTATGAGTTTGTTATAGTAACATAACTCAAATTTTAAGTCTGATATAATAAATTATAATATAATATAGTATGTTTACAATTTTTTTCAAAAATAGATAAAACATGGTGGGTAAATCCTATAATCTCCAAACTCATTTAAATTTTTAAACTCTAAACTCACCTCAAATAGGGTAGGACAGAGCGGAGACCCACGAATTCTTAAATTTTTGGCATTCTTAATTACTAGAGATTGTTTGTGACATAATATGAAATTTGCATACTACAATATAATTTCTAAAAGCTTAGGAATTAAAGTGAAAATTTTGTAGGGCAACAGAGTTGTCTTGGTGTATTATTTTACTCTTTAATTGTTAACATAATTGACATATAAAAGGTTATCTTTATTAGGATACCCTCAAGATAATTACGCTTTATTACGATTAGCGAAAACTCATAATAAAATAAAATATGTCTTTCTTTATTTAATATTTAATATTTTCACTTGTGTAATTTACCATTGGAGTTTATCTTCTTTCTACCAATTTAACATATATTTTTATTGTTTAGTTTATTCCCAATAATATGAATGCAATGCAAGAGAAGAGAAGAATACTAGACTGGTTGAATATTTATATTTGCAGGGAGAAAATATAGAGATAGATTCGATGCAGAAACTATAAATATTAAATAATGTAGTAGCAGAAGAAAACCACCTGTCAACCCTGCAGAAACTTACTTTAAAAGCCTTCTTTCTCTCAACACAAATAAATGTAAATTATAATAATAATAATTTCGATTACCTCGAAGGAGACAAAATTTACAGAACAAAATACTTCATTGCAGTCGAAATATCTCCATCAAAGCTACTCTCTGTCGAATTAAATCTATCATCTATGTAGATTTGTAGAGTGAGCATGCAAAAGTCTTGCCAGGGTTCAGGGCTATTATTTACGGGCTATCTAGGGCTTTTGCTTTTCTGTTGATAGCTTTTTGCATGGATTTGGGTTCTGTTCTCTTCTGGTTTAGCCATTACGGTTTTAGCAGCTTTGGCTATTGCTTTTGCTTTGCTTTGCTTTGCTTGGTTGTATGTGTTGAACTATTGTCAATGTTGAGAACAGTTCACAGCTGGCTTTCGTAAAGCTATCTGGCTATCTATTTCCTAGTCCTGTGCCCTAAAAGTTGCGTGCACTGAGGGATTCAACTTACGATGATTAAATACAAAAGATTTTTTTTAGATAAACTAATCGAAAATTACACTAGTCTTGTTCTTGCATGATTTCTGTCTGGCACTTTAATTACCTTCTGCAATCAAACTTTTTACAGGTCCAAATTATCAACATTCACGATTATGGCGTAAAAGCAGAACGATAGTAATTAATTGAAAAATCTGTTGGATGGATAGAAAGTGGGCAAACTACATCTAATTAACAGAATCATTAACATGGATTTCTTGACACAGAAGAGAGAATTCTGTATTTAACATGAGTTAATATTGAGAAGGTATGAAGTCTAATACTGTAATTATTAACATTCTTATATTACTTATTGAATCTCAACAAATAAAAAAAATTACTATTGGGTTTTTGATCTAATAGCTAGTGAAATAAATATTGGACGAATATTATTCGTGTCTTCAAAATTCAAGTAACATCACACAAATTAATGTGGTTGATGAAGTTAAATTAATTAAGATGATGGCGATAAATCAGTAAAGAACACATGCTAATAGAAATTAGTTCCATTGATATCAATACTTCCACAAAGCAAAAGAACCATCAAGTAAAAAAAATCATGATTGAAAAGAAAAAGTAATGAGAAAGCAATGTCCATAATGAGTTTTAGGGCAAGGATTCCTTCCCAAGGACATCTCGCGTGCCTCGAAGAACTTTAGCTTCTAATAGAAACAAACAGCATCAAGTTCCAAGAAATTTGCATTATTAAGCAACTTATATAATTTGGAATCCTTCATAATTTGAGAAACCCCACCGTGCCCCATTTCTCAATTGATTTTCCCATTTCTGTCTCTGCAATTCCAACATCTATACATTAGTAATTGAACCGGGGTAATGAATTTTCTTATTTATTACTATATCGTCATCGACATCACTTTCCTATTTTTTATTATGCTATTCACTAATGAAAAATAAATAAATAGGTCCCTAATTTTTAACAAAATAATAAATAAAAACACAATTATTTTTTAATAATAAATTTATGACCTTTTTAAACATATAACAAAAATTTTATCACTAAAAATTTCGAATAAAATCCACCATGAACGATCGTTTTCACATTAAAAAAAGCAAAAAAACTGTGCAGGTCAATTCTACGCCCATAAAATAGACATGAACTCTATTTTTTTTTCTTCATTGCTTTTTTGTGCAAGACAAAAGCTTACTATTTCAATTTTGGTTTTATTGAAATCTCATAGGTTTTAAAGTTTGAACGGTAATAACGTGTAACAACGTTAGAGATCTTACTATTGTTTTGCATAAACTCAAGAGCTTATATGTTAGTATCCCATTTTTTAATATTCTATAATTTTTATTTTTATTTCAAATTAAACTTTAATTTTATTTACGTGAAAGGAGATGTCACTTGATGGGACAAGAGAAAGCAGCAAATTAACAAGCAAAGTTTATTTCTTTTGTTTGCATTTGGGTCCTTTTAAATATGAAGGTAAAGGACAGCTTGTGCCGACAAATTTTGGACTGCGATATGAATAAGAATCCAGCCAAACATGCTTCTTGCTTGTTTTGCTTTGCTTTGCTTCCTCTCTCTCTCTCTCTCTCTCTCTCCCATGTGAACTTGCTCCTTTTCCTGTCTAGGGTTTCCAATGCTCATTTCTTGCAGAACAAAGAGTCAAAAAATTGTGTTAAAACTTTTCCATGCATTATGTACGGTGAAAAAAAGATGAAAAACCTTTTTCACCCAGTTAGTCAAAAGTGCTTTTGTTTCTGTGAAAAACCCTTTTTTATTATTATTAGTTGCATCCGAATTACGAGAGATATCCAAACTTTGTGGTTGGGCTCATGTTTCAACATAGAACGGGCTGCAATCCCAAACATGTTTTATGTAAACCAAGGCTCTGCATACAAAAAACTACCAGCCCAATTCTCCATGCCAATCCATTTCTATTACGACTACGAATGCCAGACTTGCAAAATTTGAGAAACACCCGCTTCAATCGAAAACATTATGTATACACACACACAAATACACATGTAGAACCTCGTTAAAACGTCATGTGTGTTATTTGTTCTCGCATGATTGACAATCAGTTATTGACCCATCCATATGCCGGAATCACACGAGATTTCTAATCTTTGAAAATTTCTTTGAACTCGAAAAAACTTCACGATAGAAGATTTCGTATGGAGTTAGACTTGCTTAAACCTAAATGATCTGTCCTCACAACAAACTAAGAGCTGGGCTTGCTTTAACTATTAGAGTTGTTGATAGTGCCACTGGCATAGACACTGTGACGATCAAATTAAGATTTGTTAAAAAAAAAAAGATAAATATAAATATGCTACGAGAGAAAAAGATTTCAAAAGCTTTTTACTTTTGTTATCTCACTATTTATAATGACGATGAATGAAGTCATTCCATAAAACTACACGGGTTTCTTGATCATTAGTTTTTTCTTTCCTGAGATCATTGCCGCGCAACATTACCAAAATGAAGAAGAATATTTTATTTTGTATCATTAGTCCTTCCCTGAGATGT
This sequence comes from Melia azedarach, assembly GCA_028052125.1. Taxonomy (NCBI): domain Eukaryota; kingdom Viridiplantae; phylum Streptophyta; class Magnoliopsida; order Sapindales; family Meliaceae; genus Melia; species Melia azedarach. The sequence continues at coordinate 533,168 of CM051398.1, read as the reverse complement.
TGTTCCTTGCCAAAATAAAAAATTTGTTGACATCTTTCTTTTTCTTAACCAATGAGCATTATCTTTCTTTTTTCTTTTTGTTCCTTTTTGTCGTAATTCAGAGAAATTTTTAGGAGTCTTATGTGATACTCACAAAAATCACTCTTTATTTACCCTCGATTAAATAATGGTTTCCATTAGAGTCACCTTTTTACCGAAGTGAACTTCCTCCAAGAACTTTATGGGTTGTATTGCTTTCTTGTGTCATGATGAATCTTAACATATGGAACGTTTAATTGAAATTTAATCTAAATATTTATTCTAAAAACGAGAGAGAGAGAGAGAGAGAGAGAGAGAGAGATCTATTATAAATTTTTTTGAGAAACCAACTCCTATAAACAAGCTAAGAGATTAGGACCCCATGTTCAAAGTTAATGTATGAGAGGTGAGCACCATCAGACTATCTGATGAAACTTATAAACATCTTATGTTTCAAAAGGTATAAGATAGATTTGTCAAGCCAGTTCACGAGCTTTTTCAATAATAATAATGATAAATAATAATAAAAATGAGAGTTTTTTTTAGCCAGGTATATTTGCGCAAAATTTTGTTCAAAAGAAAGAAGGAGAATGCTCAATACCCCCCTCATTTTAGACTTAATATCCTAACACCTTCTAATATTTTTTTAATATCTTATCACATCTTTTCGTTAAAATTGAAAGTTATTTTTTAAGGATAATTTTGTATTTTAACATTATATATTACAGTATATTAATTGTAATGATCCCACTATTAATAATTAATTTTAAATAATAATATTTTAAATTAATTACATTTAATAAAAAAATTTAAATATAAAAAGAGTAAAAGTTATTTTACTAACCTTAATTTTGAAATCAAACCCACCCACCCTTGCATAGCTGTCCCTCTACCCCTATCCATCCCCTTAATCTCCCGCCACCTCATCGACGGCAATAGTCGTCGGCTCTACTATCAACTCTAACGCTGCCTCATCGATGACAGTAGCTGTTGCCTCGACATCCATCTTCATCACTTCAACCTCGGCAATTATCCACTTCGTCGCTTCCCCTCGTTCTCTCATCTTCACTAACAACAACATTGTGGGTTTACTTTTTTGTTTGTAAGTTATGTTGTTAGAGTTTTAGTTCTTAATTAAAAAATTGGGAATTAGAGTTTGAACATCTAAGTTGAATTTTTTCTAAGAAGTATGTTTGGGGTTTTTGATTTTGAGGCTGTGTGATGAGTTTTTGTTTTCTCACAATTTTGAGGCTGTGTGAATCTTAATTAAGAAATTGGGAGATTAGGGTTTAGAAATAGAAGTTGAATTTTTAATGAGTTTTTGTTATCTATTTGAGGTATTAATTTGTGGTTTTTGGCCATGTTCTTAAATTTGAAGACCAATCTCAATCTGCATGTGTATAATTTTTTGGGCATGTTGTAAAATTTGAAGCAAAATCAATTGTGTGGTTTCTAGCATTATATTTAGTCAATTTAGTTTTTCTATGCAGCAAACTTAAAAGTGAATATTAATGGTCTTTTTAAAAACAATCATGGCCTTGCAACGTGTAGGAGTGTATTTTAGGATAATCTTGTCTGTTTTTTGTTTGCTTTTACAATCTTTATTTCGGATATAATTCTCATTCTTTACAGAGAATGTATGTTGGATAGAATATTTGTTGGATATGGAAGAAAGAAAAAAGGCAACTGAGAAATGAAAGAAAAAGGACAAGAAAAAAAATAAAAAAAATATTACAAATAAGAAATTAAAAATGCAGAAAAAATAATTCTATTTTTTTAAACCGTTTTTAATATTTTATTCTTTTATTTTATTAATTTTTTATTATGTATTATAAGTTAATTAATTTATTTATTTTTTACAAAATTAGCACAAAAGACAGCTCAGTTTTTTTGCAGTTTTTTGAATAATAATAAGGGTAAAAATATTAAAAAATAATATAAATAAATAATAAAAATAATCGTAGAGAGATGATGCGGTATTGATAAAAGATTAGGAAGGAAAGAAAATATTAGATCTAAAATGAGGGAAATCCGGTATTTTTCCAAGAAAGAATGCCATCTCATAGTAGACTTTTCTACTGTACCAACACCTCAAAAGTATGAATAGTATGACATGGATCATGTGATCAAGTATGTGGGGGTTTATTAAGGATCAAGGAGGGGCCCAAATCATACAGGAGTCTTAGACTTAATCCATGATGTCCCAATTTCTAGGGCCCACAAAAAAATCCATCAAATGGTGATGTATACTTCTAACATTTTCAATTAATTATTGACAAATTCCAATCTCATGCTCTAAGAATAAGATTCTCCTTCTATGCAAATTCAATCAATCTAACGACAACAACATATTGCCCCAATTTGACCCAACAGTTAAAGCCCGCGTAGCCACTTTTCTTTCTCCTCTCTTTTTCTCGGAGACATAAAAACAAACACATTGTCTACATCTTGTGCATTTTCTAAGTGGGTGAAAATGATACATGCTAGAAACTAAGAAAAAGCTCGGTCTAATAATATTAACATTTTCATTTTCTTAACAACTCATTTGACCCTTACTTTCTAAATTTGCCCAAATCCAAAAAAGAAAAAAATTCTCAAAAGGAGAGAGATTCAAGTTTTTTGTTCTCAAATTTTTGACAGAACCACATTGTTTACATTTTTGAGAAATCAAGGAATTTCGGACAAAACCCATGTGACCCATGTCCTTGATTCTTCACAAAAACAAGGAATCTCGAGTACCCAGATTCAAAAGTTCAATCTTTTCGCCCTAGCCCTAATCCTTTTCTGGAACGAATCTTTGAATTGCCCTAAAGGAGAGGAAATTAGGAATTTTGGGGCTAAATCCGTTTGACCCGCATTTTGATTGTTCAAGGAAACGAGAATCCAGAAATACCCAGATGCAGGGACCTACCTTAATGGCCAAATTCTTGTTTTCTTGAACATCTCTTTGAAGAAACCCTAGATTTTGAATTTGTCTGGGAAGAAATCAAGAATTTGGACACAAAAGGAAATCTTGATTTCTCTTGAAAAAGTTGTTTTTTTAAGCCGTTTGGTGATTATTTAATGGAACCATCATTATCACCAATCTTGGTAATTCTCGGCCTTGTTTTCTCCATTTTTGGTATCATTTCTGATTCAGATGCACAAAATGCGGTAAATTCAACCCCACCCCCGCCTCCTCCCCCGCCGCCGCCGCCGCCTCCTCCTCCTCCACCACCACCTCCTCCCCCGCAGTCACCAACACCTCCTGCATCACCACCGCCACGAGAATCGCCACGGCCGCCGGCATCACCTCCACCTTCACCTCCCCAGGTGCCAAGGTCGCCGCCACCGATGCCTGATACTTTGCGAAATAAACCATCAGATGGAGCCTCTAGTCGGAGACCGCCACCACAACCAAGGCCAGAACAGGAGCATAAGCTCAATACAGGGAAGAAGATTGGATTGTTGTTTGCTGGCATTGCGGCAATTTTGCAGATTGGTGTAGTGGGATTCTTGGTTTTCAAAAGAAGGCAACTTCTAAAGATCAACGAAAGATACGAATCTTACTCTTGAACTTATTTGTTTATAGGTTTATTGAACTTTATTATATAAATTCTTTTGTACTGGAGAGGCAAATTACAATATTAGGGGTGAGAGCATTGTAAGTGTTGAGAGTTTTATCGAATATGAGTTGTTTAAGGGGAGAGGCATTATGAATTGATGGGTACATATTGCGGATTGATTGTGGAGTAGAGGTCTTCATTTGGGTCATCGCAGTTTCTCTGTAAATGGGTAATTATTGATTGAATTTCTTCTTGATCTTGTTGGTATATTGTTCATTTGGGTTATGTAGTTCTGTTTTACATGGCTTTTAATTCAAAGCAGGAGAAACCCTTTACCTTTAGTGTTGCGGGTTCATGAATTTTGTCTTCAAACTGCAAAGTTATGTATCATTGAAGGATTACAATGACAATGTTTAGTCACTTGCTCTTAAATACTTGCGAGAAACAATTATTTTGATTCATATCTTCTTGTAATTGTGTAGTTTACTTTATTAACATGAAAGGAACAGTGCTTGATTAAATGAAAGCTTCAAGGTGATCATTGTGATTTGGAGGTGATGGGTATAGGAATTACTCTGGTCCACCATTAAAATGGTTGAGGTGCAGGAGTATAGGTTTTCCAGCATAGTTGTTTAACTTGTTTCAGTTGCTGCATTTGCAATAGGAATTAGAACTTCTACTATTCTCTTCAGCTTCTTGTTTATGTTATGCTCTGATATATTGATTCTAGTCTCTGTACATGCCATTGCTATTCGAAGGATTAGTTCTTGAATTAGTTAATATTTAAAGTCGTGCTTGTTTAGTCTTTGTTTATATCATCTTTCCTGTTCTGTTAATTTGGTTCTTTACTTTCTCTTTGCTTCTCTCACATAGTAAATGTCTTTGAGATTGTTTTTGGTGATCTTCGTTGGATTATAGTTATATAAAAAATGTTAAGCTCAGGGAGAAAGATTTTGCCTGATGGGTGATTGTTTTATCTGGTTAACAATTTAATATTTTGCTTTTTGATTGTTTTATCTAGTTAACAATTTAATATTTTGCTTTACCTGTGATGTATCCTACCGATGAAAAAATCTTTTCCTTGGGATGTTAAATCTACCCTTTTGGAAATTTGATGCCTTGCTCCTGCATTGTCTTGTTAATCAATGAAATTAATAGAGCATGGATTGATTCGTTGGTGATTGCATTCAGAATTTCCTTTGCACATTTCATCCAAGAAAAAGTGTCATAATTAGTCATTTGCCAGTTTTCTTGGTTGTAGTTTTTGATAATGAAGTATTGTTCTCAAAATTATGAATTTTCAGGTTTGGGAATACGCTAGTTGTAGGCTGCATTCCCTTTGTAATATACTTTGTACATCCCTTTGGTAATTTACTTTGTATTTTATGCAAAAATATGGTATGTACTGTATTATTCATTCTGTGTTCACTACAGAGTGTAAACTGTTATTGAAAATCCAATAACCCATTTATTATGCTTAAACTAGCTACCAGTAACCTATTTATTATGCTTAAACTAGCTATGTGACAAAAAATGTAACTGTTTATGATATGCATAGTCCTTTGTTCTTTTTTGTTAAATGCTATTGATCCATGGATAACGGTTGCATTCTTGATCATAACATGTTCGAAAATCCTGCACATTGACTTTGCAGTGAGTGATAGAGACATCGGACATGCATTTCGGTTGTGCCTCATTTGGTGTTTAGTTTGGTTCCCTGTTAGATGGGATTGCACATTTTTCCTTTTCAGCTTAATAGTTGTTCAAGTTAATATCCCTGTAATGGAATTATTCTGATTGAATTTTTATATATCGGAGTCTGTCAAAATTTGAGTTGGAAAGAGAGACGAGAGGAGCATCATGCTGCCCATTTGTTATTGTCTGGCACTGATCTGGACTGGATTTTAGATTTGAATGTATCTACCTTCAGGTTGTATGCAAATCTGTGGAGAAAATCTAGCTGCTGATGTGATTTGCTTGATCAAGAGAATGTAATTTTATACCAAGCAAATTGCTGGAGTTTGTTAAAAAAACTATTTTTAGCACAAACCAGCCCTGAATTAGCTTTAATGACCTGTGAATAACTCTCTAATTATTTTCAAAGCGTGGTGCAAATGTCTGTTAAATGCAGTGACTTCTTCGTAATTTGATAGATTTCAAAATCAATAACAACGTATGGCTCCTTCAAGTTCGGCGAAATAACAAATATGGATATACTCGGGAACTTTTAACCGATAGGTCTCTGACTTTAGTGACTTAGGTTTATGTTGTTATTTTTTACTCATGACTTATGGGGAGTCGATTTGTTACAGATAATCATTTTCAATTCTCAGAATCCAAAACAAGCTCCCATGCACGAAGTTAAATTAAAAAAATATTCTTGCTTTGAAACTAATTGACGAAAAATTGACACATAATCTTCTATTAATTAAAGCACGAGAGAAAAAACAGTTTTTTATTTCTTTATTTCTTTATTTTTGTGGGTTTATTATGATTTTGTAGCAAGAGATGGAAGTGTAAATTAATAGAAAAGAAAAGAAAATTTGGTAGTTTAGAACAGAGCTTGCGATTGAACATTAAGTTGGCCGGGTAGAAGAAGAAGAAGAAGAAGAAGAAGAAGAAGAAGGACATGCTACAGTACAGTAGTCAGTGCAGGCATATTCACCTGAGGTGCCAGACACAGCAGTTATGATAGGTCTGCTGCGGGTGTCTGCCTGTCTGGGCCTGGGGGGTTTATCGTTCATGTTCATCTTTCTGCTGTATCATAATGTCATATTAGCCGTACGATGGGCTTAGCTGCTGTTAAGTATGTGTACATAAAGCAGTTTGATCCCAGCCCCAGGTTGAGGGAAGCTTGGAGTTGTGTCACTCTCAAGTCTTGAATAATGTTGCCTAGCCTGCTTTCTAAACAATTTTGGATTACATTTTGGTATCATGCTTTCAAAATTAAAGCTTAATAGTAAAACTGTTTGATAATCATCCATTTTTAATAAAAAGATGATTTATATTTATATTTATATTTAGTAGCAAATGTTACACAAGTAAAAAAATCATTTTGCACATTTGTATTCACAGGTGAACATACAATTATTGAACAAGCTACAACATCAATATATATTCATTGAATGAATATGTACATCATACATTTGATGTAAGAATTAAAGATCTTATTTTTTCTTTAGGATATGTTTGATCTTGTTGATTTTCATTTAGTATTGAAAATAGAATTAAAAATTTATGAAAAACATTAAATAGTGCGTTGAATGCCAAACAGGAGATGTGTTTTATTAATTATAACTAATCTCGAGAAAAATATAATCTATGAGATATTCAATATGGGGATTGAGTCCCAGATTTTCCTGAAATGTTTCCTGTTGGGTCCCCCCATGAAATGTTGAGAAGAAAACAAGAATTAAAAAATAAAATAAAATAAGCTTATTAATTGTCAAACTATCAATTATAGTGTTTTAGAGATATTAAAGCATATAAAAGATGCTTCCACTCAAACAAGCAAAAGTTGTACAAATCCCAAACATGTTTCTTTGAAAGGGAATAAGAGAAAATTTTTAGGTATCGAGAAAGCAAAAGCTAGCCAGTAGATATAAGTGCTTCTGGCCCCTCCATTATCATTCAAAGTTTCAAGCAACATAAAGCTTTTTCCCAGCCACAACTTCAACAAATGCAATGTCCCACCAGCTGCGACTCTTTTGGACATAAGTTTAATGGTCCATTATTAAGAGTACTTCACATTCAACTATCTGCAACATCAAAAAAATCGTCAAGTTGAAGAAGACAAAAAATTGGAACAGTAAAATGAGATCATTGCATTGATTAATTAATTAATTACCGGGATGGATTCTGGAATTGGAAGAAAGATCAAGCCAAGAGTCTGTGTTCTTCGGTGGCCATTCTTCAAAGAAATGATGCAGTGGTTTTTGTGTGTCATCTTCTTTTTCAACCTTCATTGATCTTGCTGATTTGAAATCAGTGCCTAAAACAAAGCAATGCTGCTGATCTTCAGGGTCCTGTTGTTTTGATGTGTCAGAGAAGGTTTGAAATTGCTGATGATGATGATGAGGAGAATATTTGTAGGTATCTTCCATTGTCATTAATGGTTGACATGAATCTTGGAAACTTCTACTTCCTGAAGCTTCAGGAAAGAAAGCTCTCTCATCAACACTTCCTCTTATTCCATGAAAATACCTGCTTGCAGAAATTCTCAGGTTATGTTACCATATTCAAAGGGAAGAAACAACATAAATAACAAAAACAAAAACATGCTGCTTGTTTTGTTTATTTTTAACACAAACCTGTAATCTTTGTCAGGCTGAGAACAGGATCCAGAGTCCAGAAAAAGATGATGGGTCGTCAGGTTATCATGAGTTGACAAACCTGAACAATTACCAGGAGGTCTTGACGAAGAGGAGGAAGAGTGAGAATAAAGAAAAGGGTTAACATGGGAACTCTTCTGAGTTGGATCTTGATGGGCATAGAATTCAGGAGAAATAGAAGAAGAAAGTGGAGAGAAAGAGTAAGAACAAGAGGAAGAAGTTGGTGTGTTCATGGAGATATTTCTGGTGAAAGCAGGAACAGATGGAGAAGTGTTTGTTGCTGTAGGGATTGCTGTAGTTGTTGATGATGAAGAAGAAGGAATTACTTCCACATGCTTTCTTGAACGGTTTCTGCCTCTATGCATGTGTCTTTCACAATACTTTGATTCAGGGTATGCTTCTTTTGAGCATCTCCATTTTTTCCCATCTGTTCTTCTGCATCTACCGGGCTCCGGGTCTGCTTTCCTGCCAAAACCAACCTGAAAACAACCCCACCCAACTGCACCAACCAGAGTCACAACAACAAAAGCAAAAACAACCCGAGTTTTATTTTCATTTGACCTAGAAATCCAAGAAAAAAAATATGATTTTGAACTATAGCTAGTAACAAACACAAAGGGCTAACTATAAATTTCTTAAAAAGATTATTCAATTAACTTTGGAAACAAAGGAGAATATCGAACTCACTAGGTTGAGGAGGGAAGAGTCTTGAGGCCAAAGAAGAATCCAAGCTTCTCTTGACTGAGTGGATGAGTTCAGCAGGAATAGGAACTCCCGAAACCATGTATTTGAAGATGAGAGCCTGATGTTCTAGTTCTTGCCATTGTGTAGCGCTAAAAGGAGAAGACCTATGATCTCTTGCACCACAGCCAGTTGCACCAGCAGTCATCATATTTGAAGAAAAAAATTTAAAAAAATGGAATATGTAAAAGAAGAGCAAAAATTGGATGAAATAACAGAAGAGGAAGACGGAAGATTTTGTGATTACAAATTACAAGGGGATAGGTTGAGAGAGAGAGAGAGAGAGAGAGAGAGAGAGAGGGGCTTGTAAATCTTGTTTGGTTGCTGATAGTTTTGGTTTTGAAGGGTATTTTTGCAGAGTCCATTGGTTGCAGAATCTTCTTCTGTGCATGGATAAAAACTAATGGCCCTGATGATACTACAGCTGCCACCTCCTCCTTTTTTTTTTTTTAAATAATTTCAATTAATTACTCAATTTTAAATTGTATCTAATTATAATACAATAAATATTCTTACATTATATTATAATTTTAAAAAAATAAATATCTCAACGAGTTATATATTCGTAACGTTTATCTAAAAAAATTTAATAATGAGAGATAAATAATCATTATGTCTTTAATCTTGTCATGTAATATAAATTTATAAAAATATCTTTAATATATTTTATCATATAATTCGTTGAGATATTTGTTATATTTATAAATTTTAATGTAACGTTACGATAGATATTGTATCACAATGAGATCTCGCCAAAAGTTAAACGATTATTTAAAATTATTCTCAAAAAATTAAAAATTTTTAAATAAATTAAAATTTCTAACCCTAATTTTTTAATGGGATTCAAAATCTTAATTTTTAATTCTTTTGTGATTTTAGCAATCTTATCACTAGAAACAATTACCTTTTAACATTGTTAATTATCAGTGATTTCAGAGTGACAAAGAAAATTTGGCGAGAAGAGTAAAAGAAATAATATTGATTAATAGTAAGTTCGACGATAATTTTAAAAAGAGTATAAAAAGTTAAGTGGTAGATGATTTAGGATTCAAGGGAAAGAAAAAAAGAGAGGAGTGAGAGAATGCTTTGTAAAAGAGAATGAAGAAGAAGAAGAAAAAAATTGGACTTTTCTTTTATGTATACGGAAAAAAGATAATAGATAAAAGTGTTTCTAAATTAAAGTAGTGGATAAATTTTAAAATAAATTCAATTTTAAGTTAAATTAAAATAACTATATTTTTGTCCTTAAATTTTTAATTTACATCTCTAAATTTTTTGAAAAAATTAAAAAATAATTTTTTTAATTTTATCAAAAAGATAATTTTACTCTATTATTATTAAATTTTTTTAAATATACGTTATAAATTTATAATTTTTTGATATATTTATTATTTTTTATAAATTATAGTGTAATATATAAATATTTGTTATATTATAATGAGATATTATTTAAAATTAAATAATTAGATAAAATTATATTTTTATTTATTAAAAAAATAATTTTATTTTTTTATCGTTTAATTTTTTAAATAAATGTTACGAATTTATAATTAGTGGAGATATTTATTATTTTTTTAAATTATATTATAATATTATAATATTTATTATATTTTAATGTAATATAATTTGAAGTTAAGTGGTTAGTAAAAATTATCATTATTTTTTATTTTATTTTTTTCTCTCTCTTTTATGTACTGAGTGAGTCTGCTCTTATTATGACTGCACCTCTGTTTGCCTCTGCTCTGTTGCTGCTGTTGTCTCTGACATCTTTACAGAAATCCATAAACAAATGTACAGTAAAACAAGCGAAATTTAATTACAACAACATATATAGCCTATATATATAGAGTCTTGTACAGCGCATCTTTAGCATAACAGAACAGAACAGAACACTACTCTTTTTCTAACATTAAAAATATCACACTTCTGATTCAAAACAGTAACTTACATGTATGTATGTATGTATGTATGTATCCATCTATACACATATATATATATATATATTCTAATTTTTATTTTAACATCATTTAATATTGGTTAATGCTTTAATTTTAGGATGTTAAATGCAATCAGAATGGTATTTTATTTCATCAACACTATTAATTGTTACATGTTACCCAAAATTAAAAATGAATAAAAAAATGGTATAAAAAAGCTTTTAGCTAATGTTATCTCCATCCACATCGTATTCCTAAAAATGAGTGCCATTGCCATTATTTGTAGCTGCATAAATTCACAGCATATTTAACCATCTTTAAATAATAATAGAATATATAAAAAAAGGGGAGAAAGGAATGAATGCAAAGAAGATAGTTTTAGATGATATTTTCTTCTCATTCAAAAATATATATCTTGTTTTTATCAAAATTATATTATTGTTAATGTAACAGTTGTAATTAACCTTTGCAATCATAATTTTTATATTATCATATAAATTAGAATTTGCGAAACTTAACTTTGGGGATGATAAGAATACAAAGTACAAGTGATGTATAATATCTTTGCTCTATACACATTATTAAAAGGAAATAATACATCAGAAATATAGACGACAACATGATACAAGTAGTCTTATCTAAACTTTCTCTCCAAAGAGAGATAAAAGAGAGAGATGTGAAGAGGGAGGCTCATCGAACGAGGCCTGCTTTATGGTACGGATTAGGGGTTGCTTTTTCTTTTTAACCTTTGTGGTTTTTCCCACGCCTACTCAACTTTTTCACTGTAAAAATAATTTTGATTGTTAAATTCTTGGTTTATTTTCTTCTTGTCGCCTCTCTCTCTCTCTCTCTCTCTCTCTCTCTCTCTCTTTTTCTTCTGCGTTTTCTTTCACTGGTTCATGCTCATATTTCCATTCACTCTTTTTTCTCCGATACTTCCATTTAATTTGTTGCAGGAAATTAATATTGGTAAGACGTTTGAATGTTGATTAATTTCGTAAAACATTTTCACCATGTTTATTGTCTGATTTTCATTTTGAGATATATTCTAATGTTATCTAGTGCATTATTATTGTTGGACCAGTTAATATGATATTCGAGTTAAAAGTTTTGTCTAGTCAATTTCATATCTACTGCCACCTGCTTGGTACTTGCAGATAAGAAAGAAGTCATTGTCGACATGTACACAATATAATGCAATACAATAAAAGCAGGAAACATTTTCAACAATACAGAATCCATGTTGCAATTTGTTGGCATATTGAAATAAAGAGAAAACACAGGTCTGAAAAGAATTAATGCATACTCATTAATTACATGAAATTTTTTATGAGTCATTTAATTATACAACGAGCACTCGTCTGTATCAAATATCAATGTTATTGTTGTTATCCCATTGTGAATGCTTTCCTCTTGGGTTGTTGATAGGTTGAGTGAGGAGGTTGTACCAGTGCAAGTGAGAGTCCATTGGTTAAAGGGAGGTTTCCGTTTGTTTGCTTGCAATTAAAAGCACTTTTTTTTATTTTTTTCTTACTTACTTTGTTGAAAGTTGGCAGAAGAAAAAAAGTAGTGAGTGTCAGCCGCAGGGAAGTGCACACAGAGTCTGAAGCTTCAGGAGGACTATTCACTCTCTGTTATCTCTGCTCCAAAACACATGCTTATCTTCTTCTCCTTCTTCCTTTATTACATTGCCTCAACTAACTCGGCCCTTTTTTTTTTCTTAATTACGAAACCCAATAATATTTAATTTTTGTTTTTCTCTCTATTTGCAGCTTCCTTTGAACATTATCTTTTTCTTTTTTTCCCTGTTAGTCTCAGTCATATTTTCTTGTGAAGCATTTGCTGGCAGAGATTTTGCAGCACTTTCACAGTCTAATAAAAGCTCACCTGGGATATTTTATGTGTTTTGACTGGGAAACAGACTTTGTGAGTCAGTGAAAACCTGCTGCATCCTCTGCATAACTCCAAGGGTTTGGTTCCAAACTGATATATCGCACTGTATATTGTACAGAAAAACAAAACGAGAAAAAAAAAAAATCTCAAAGAACTATCTACACAGTCGGCTAGCCTGGCTAATGTTCAACTTATAACAAGAGAAAATTTGTAACATTTTAAGTTGACTCATCGTAATCTTTCAATGTTAATTTCACAGGTAATAAAAAGACTTAATTGGATGCGAAATAATTTTAGGCGATTAAACTAATTAGCAAGTATAAACTAAACAAAAAATGATGATTTTTTATGGCCACACATCTTGGTGCAAGATCCATAGCCCAAAATATGGGGTGTACCGCCTACATTGGGAGGTAGATACCGTTATGATACCAATTGTAATGAGCTGCTCCTAGCTACACAATAAGATGTCTTAATCTGTGCTAGGTTCTTGTCATTTAAGGCTCCATTCTTCATGTCTTTATCTTTATATGATCAATGAAATTTCCTAAGGCTAAATATGCACCTAGAAGAGAAAAAAGGGAGCCCTAATAGTCTAGCTTCTTATTCATCGCCAGTGTAGATATATATGCTTTTTCTTTATTTAATTTCTTTCAATTCTTGTCTCTTTCGCCGAGTTCCCTATTTTAATTATACAATATTTTGTGGTTCAAAATCAAATCCTAACTTAAATCTAGTTTAAAAATCTACTTTTACAAAGAGAGATTAATAGAAATTGTTTGAGATCTAATATAACTACAATTCGGTCTGAAAATTTTATGCCCACATAAGAAAAAAGACATCCGTTTAAGATTAAATTCAATTAAAACTCAATTTTAAAAAATATAATATCATATAAGTAGATTAACAGAGACCATCCAAAATCAATCTCTCATAAGTTTACTATGAAATTCTACTTTTAGATAAGGAGTGTCAACTTCAAATATATAGAAAATTTATTTTTTGCAAATACAGAAGAAAAAATATCTCAAAGATGAGGTGAGAAGGTGAATATTGTCAAATTAAATTAAATCGGGATTATTGATTGTGTAATAGCTTTATAATTAAAGAAAAAAAATATAAGTCTTTCTTCTACTAATTGAGATATAATACTTGTACTTAGAAGATGAACAGAACTCACAACGTAATTACTCTGATAGCTAGCGTTATTTAGGTATATGTAATTGGGGATATGTTATGGTTAGAAAGCTTAGCAAGAAGGGAATTGTTATAGGCCACACAATGTTTCCATGGTCCCAAATTTGATTGACAGCAAGATTTTTAAATATCCCTTTAGGCTTTTAGCTGTCATATTGTCTTCTTTTGAACTTCTCTTCTCTCTTCCCATGTGCTAGCTGCGAATATCGGACAACCATCCATAATTTTCCATTATCGTCTACTCGATCCTACTCATCATCATTTTTACACTTCATCAATCAATAAATATGTTTAAAATTTAAGTAGAGTAAAATTAGTAGATATTTATGAGTTGCCAAATAGAAACGAGTATTTATGGAATATTTTAAATGTTATGTTTTTAAAATTAAACAAAAGTGTATCAATTACGAATGTAATATAAATTTTGTGCTTGTGGAATTTTATGAGGAAATTAATGCTCCTCCTTTTTCATCGTAGCTAGTCATCGTTTGATGTTAAGCGTGCTAAAAAATAATTGCATTTTTCAAGTCATTAAAGTATTTAATTAATTACATAGAAAAGGGGATTCCTGTTTTCTTGTTTGTCTGTATGAGCTCACCAAAGGGCGAAATTCCTTTAGAATAAAATTTTGTTTCTTTTTGACCCTGTGAAAATCCTGCTGCATGCCCATCTCTGCAAATTGCACTAAGCCTCGTCTATGCACAAGCTCTATATAAACCTAGCAAATCCATAAAAAATAACACATTCATCAAAGCAAAGCATTACTAAAAATGCTTCACATTCTCTTCCTCTTTGCTCTCCTCCTCTCCTCCTCCGCCAATGCGGGTGACTTCTGCGTTGCAAACCTGAAAGGGGAAGAAGGTCCTGCGGGCTTCCCTTGCAAACCTGCAGCTAAGGTCACTGCTGAAGACTTTGCCTTTTCAGGCCTACGCATGGCTGGAAACACCTCTAACATCATCAAAGCGGCTGTAACTCCTTCATTTGTGGCTCAATTCCCTGGAGTCAACGGGCTAGGACTCTCCCTGGCAAGGCTAGACTTAGCACCAGGTGGTGTTATCCCAATGCACACTCACCCGGCCGCATCCGAAATTATTTTCGTATTGAAGGGAAAAATCACTGCTGGATTCATTTCTTCAGCTAATAATGTTTACTTTAAGACACTTAAGAAAGGAGAAGTCATGGTTTTCCCACAAGGATTGTTGCATTTTCAAATCAATGCTGGTAAGTACGGATCTCTTGCCGTTGTTAGCTTCAACAGTCCGGACCCTGGCCTGCAAATCCTTGATTTTGCGTTGTTTGGCAACAATTTGCCTTCTGAATTGGTGGAGCAGACTACTTTCCTCGACGATGCTCAAGTGAAGAAGCTCAAGGGTGTTCTTGGCGGTACCGGCTAGGCTTTTGTTGAGAAATTAAAAATTAATTAGAATGAATTGTTTCATTTACTGTCATCCACGTTCTTCATGTACTTAATTTTCAGTTCTTTGAGCTATCAATATTTTCTTATCGATGGAATTTATGAATTTGCACTTTCTTTTTAATGCCAGACTCCACACATTATGTTTTCATAACTTTATATTGTCATCGTGTTAATTACTAGTTAACCAAGTGCAACACCAGCAAAAAAAATCAGATACAACTAATTTAAACTATATATAGAAACCTCAATTAATAGTATTAGGTTTAAATCTAGCTCAGGAAACAAGATTTAAATAATTATAAATACACTCATATTGACCTTAAAGATTTATATTTTTATGCAAATTGGTGAATGATCTCAAAATCAGGAAGAAATAATGTCCCTATATACATATATATAATTAAAAGAAAAAAAAAGAGACAAATCAATGCAGCAAGCAAGAGATAGGGCTGCATCTTGAAAATCTTATCGGTACGTTCTCCTATATATGGTTAAGCCAAGTTTGCATGTCGAACTCTTGCCTTCTCTTTCAAGTTGTCCCTACAGTGCTTTATGGAAATGGAATACTCGAGTGCTCAATCACCGCTACTAATTAATTAAATTTAAATGTACGTACGTGTGGAAGAATATGTCCTCGTTTTTGTCTTCTTGCTTAGTTTTTCCAAAACTTCCTCAATCTTAATCCAAGTGTATATATGTTTCCAATCTAAATTTAATTTCACTAACTGAATATTAAATCAATACGCAAAATGTTAATTGCATTTTGCATTTTCCTCGTAAATTTATTATAATTAATTGAACAAAAATACGATAGAAATCACAATAAAATATGTCACAATTTACAATTATAAATTTATATATAAAAAAATGTACATATCTCCATAATTATGTAATATTTATTTTTTTAACATAAATAATGGGACATACTCTAAATATATATATATATTTTATTTATTTTAGACTTGAATTCAAACAAGACGTTTAGGAGATGACTTAATTTATCATTGGGGTAAGCTCGACGAGATGATTCTCCATTGATTTTGTGTACTAATTAATTGTCAATTCTCTTCTTAATTTGGGTCAATTCATTTCTTCTGTAACAATCAAAGTTGGGTTTCACTTTCCAAAAATCTAAAGAGAATATAGCTACAGTAAGCAGTGCTATGGTATCCTAATTCATGAGTAAAGATGTGTACAAATCAGTCAGCTGTCACCACAATTCAAGGTTGGTAAGGTGAGCAGTTATCACCACACAACTAATGAGTGCTCTAATCACATCTTACTTTACTTCTTGTACAATGCTAGGCCTGTAAGTGGATAAGAACAATTCAACCAAAAGAGGAAACTGTAACCTTGCCAATAAGGTGACTGGTAGACAACCAAGTAGAGCCACTGCAATAATAACCCACTTCGATGGATGAGATAAAACAATATAAATTGTTGCAGCAAAAGCTATCATCATGCTTGCAATAGAAAGGAACAACGTAATTAATGGGGCCCATAATCAATTTCTTTGGCAAGGATTCGAGAAAATCTTCTTCAGAGTAACGTGAAGTGAGGATGCTCAAGAACGTCAGCAACGAAGTAGTTGAAGAAAAGAGTGCGAGCGCATATGGTACAGCAAATATTAGGAAAGTTTGTTCGTGCAAGAAATTGGGTATTCCTCCATTGTTGTTGCCACCAGGTACAGTGAAAGCTGCGGCAAAAACTACTGTGATGACGACTGTAGTTACAACTGAGCATGATGAAGCTGTTTTCTTCATCCATTTTTCACCTTCTTCGACTAACTTCTTGTGTTCTTCAGTGAACATTTCTCTAGGAGTTTTCTCGAGATGGTTTTGTTGTTCTTGAAGGGATGGGTAAAGTTTTTCTAAAGCCTGAAGAAAATATACATGTTAGGATTAAGGCATATTGAAAATTCATAAATATTATAATTCTAGATGGAACAAAATTTGAAGATACCAAAAGGACATCATTTTAGCTTCTTTCAGTTAAAGGAACAACGACATTCAAAAAAGAAAGAAAAATCATTGCGCTCCTGTGAGGGCTAATTGAATAAAGATCAATCTCAATTCTACCAAAGATATATACTTTTATTTATTTTTATCAGAATTTAATTAAGAAAACCTAAGAGATGTTTCTAACATATTGTGGGGGAAAATACGGATTAATGTGTATTAATTTAGAACTAGGATTCTTTTCTAATATGAGTTTTTACGTGAGCAAATTGACACACTGTTTACTATTGATGGTTAATAAATCATAATATAATAAAAATAGATCTCAATCTTACATAGATAAAGATATATATAAGTTTATCAATTTTTTAAATAAAAAATTAAGTCATTCATAAATATTAAAATAGAATCCTATAATTCATTCATGATTGTTAATCCGATCACGTATCTCACCTTGAACCATTGCAGCTCCCCCTGCATTTGCAATGCTGGCCCTGGGACTTGTCTTGAAGGTACCAACTTTGCAGCCAAATGCAAAATGTTATTCCCAGATTTATCATTAAAGTCAGCCACTCTGTTGGAATTTAATTAATGCGCATGAAAAAACTAGATTTAATATCTGTTCTCTGGAGTCACTTGAGAAAAGCTATAATAATTAATGTTATAATTCTTTCTAAGGAGTCACGTCGAGAAAAACTAATATTTTTTTTCTTTGGAATTATTGAATTTGGTCTGTTGCAATTGTTGGTTGGATTATCAGATTGGTACTGCTCATGAACTTTGACCACAGTTGTAGATATTTAAATTAGCAAATTCCGAAAGTTTTAGGTTTTCTCTCTAGCGATGCAAATAGTTTTCCTAATTATCGTTTTTAATTGCATTTTCCTTTGTGTTTTTCTTATACATTTGCTTATTTTCTTTTCTAGCTCTAGGTGTGCATATCTCGAGGGGTAAGTTTCGTTACGTCTTGTTATTTTATACCTTAGTCAATACATTTCTCTCGTCTATTTAAATGCATCCAAAAAGAAAAAAAGAAAGAAAAAGAAAAGAAAAGTACCAATGGTACCTACTCTGTAGTCCTTGTTTTATAGCTCTGAGGTAGCAACTCTTTTTGGTTTGTCCAACAAACCCAGTCTTTGAGGCCAATCCTTTGATATAAGAGATTGAAAACCTTTTCTTGGCGATGTAGAACTGCAACTTTAAATATACTATGTCCATCTTCATCAAAGAAAATAAATGAATAAAAATAGGCTTTCATAATTTCCTCGACAATCTCGTGAATCCCCAATTTTGCAGCTGTAAGGACTGGCATCTTCAATGACTCTGAGGCTTCTTCAAAGCTCCAAAACCTTTCACCACATATTGCTCTCACAATTTCAAGTGCTTGCGTATGTGTTAACTTTTTATTATGGATGTGTTAACTTCCGCAATTGAACCCAAGTCAATCAATGAAAAAAGCAAAAAGAAAAAAAAAATCAGTCTAAGACAGTAGTGTGGAAGCTTAATTACCCAGGTGCACGAGGGCATTCCAGAGCACAGTATGCAATTTTTTGCGCAATTCTGTAATACAAGCAAATAGCTTCAACATCACAAGTTGCTAAGTAAAATTATTGTAATCAATCCAGAGAGGATAACAAACGTAGAAAGAAAAAAAATTGTTTATCAATTAATTTAAATGAGAAATTTACATACTTAACTTCCGGAGAAATCCAAGAACTTTAGAAGTAGTGGAACTTGTAGAGTACTTTTTTGATCTTTCAATTTGGTTCTCTAGATCTGGATTCTCTTCTTTAATGAGAGGGAAATCATTTCCTTTGGTTTGAAGGGAAAGAATATGTTCCACATTCACGGGAATGCCTACAAATATAGATTACATATAAGAAAAGTGAGAATTGGTTAAGTATATATTGCATGTGAATATATGTATTAAAGGTTGAAATATAATTAATGACACCAATTACAAGAGTAGATTACACTTTGCCAGTATCCAAGCCGATTTCCACTAGCAAACTCCAAAGGCTTTTTAGCCAGTATTTCTAAAACAATTTTCCTATTGTTTCGATCGTCAGCTAATTCTGGGTATTTGTTCAATAACTCAAGAGCTATACCTGCAAGTGGATGGAGGAAGGATAAAACTCACAGAGAACACAGTAGATTCATTGTTAATGCAAAGAAAAGTATTGCACAAACCAAATAGATCATTAGAGCTGATTAGAAATTTAAGCAACAGAAGGTGATCATCGCGAACATATGGTTTCCTAACCACCTCAGTAACTGATAGCAGATAATTAACTGTTTTCTTATAGCCCAACCATGCTGCGAGATGAATTGGAAGAAAACCACTGTAGTTCCTTGTGCTTGTCAATTCCTTGTTTCGACTTGCAAAGATTTCCGCAGCTTTTGTATTGCCAAATATAGTTGCATAGGATAGAGCGGTGTCCTTATTAGGATCTCCTAGCTCCAATGTTTTTGAAGGGACCTTTGATACAAGTTTCTTCAGGACCCAAATGGCTTTTTCATCACCGAAGCAAACGATTTGGTGGAAAATCGTCTCTGAAAATTCTCTAACTTGGGCTGTCAAGGCCTTAGGATTTCTGCTACCGAAATTTTCTACGGCTTTCCAATCATTTTTTTGTATAGCCCTGCATAGAGGCCAAAAGTGAGGAGCTGCTTCAGGGTACTCTAGCTCTTGCTGTTCTTGTGCTCGCTTCTTCAATATAGCCTTTATTTCCTGCTCTGTAGGTATTCATATGAGAAAATAAAAGAAGTAATTAAGCACTCTCGGCTATTAGAAAATTGCATTATATCAAGAATATCAAATATTCTCTTTCAAAAAAAGTAAAAAGAGTAGTATAAAGGATGATTATGCATATCACGTGATAATAACATGATCAGCTTGTATTTTCTTCTAATAGGCTGCAGATTAAAGTTTTGCTTAGAATTCTTAATAAATTCAGAGAATGATTTAATTAATCATAGTGAGATGTTAAATCAAGGCGCGAAGGCCTTAGGTTGATTTGTCTTACCTTTATCTCCTCCATTTCTTCATCGGAAGGGTGAACAGAATCCATCTAATTTAGAGGAAAAAAATGCCTTGAGTTTTTAACTAGTATGGTTTTTATGATTTGTTATTTTGTTTGATCAGTTATTGGAGAAGGAATATATAACTTCCTTCTGCCTGCAGAAATTAAGTTACAGAATTTATATATGTTACAGCTAGCTAATCAAAGTGCTTTTTATTTGTTATAATTGACCATATATAATTCAGTCAAATCTATATGAAAATATATATCCATAATCAGGTACTAATGTATTTCTTTCTAATATGTTTTCTTTTTACCATAATTGATTGCAAAACAATTGGAGGAAAGAGTGATAATTAATTTAATTCTAGTAAGCTAGGAAATTAACAAATAACAAGTACAAGAAAAAGTTCATTTATTTACTTTCTCAAGGCTTAGGCAAGGAATAATTAATCGTGTCCACAAGAGAACAACCAAAAGGTTACATAAACGGAGAGCTGGGAACTCCTCAAGCATTTAATATAACCATAGATAACTTGATTATTTATTCAAAGTAAGCCATGATATATATGATAGGAGTTAAAATTAATTCGTATAGACCATTTTTATCATTTGAATATGTGAGATAGCTATCAAACATAGTATTAAAACATAAATGGACGTTGGTGGCCAGAAAAATAAAAAATTTGTTTATACCAAGTAAGCGATGGGATCATGGGAATTAATTGAAAAGCTTTAAGACGTCTCAACTACTAATTAAAACGACAACTAAACATATTTTAAGATTTATTAATTAATTCTCTATGCTAATATATATATATATATATATATATATATATATATATATATATATGTATGTATGTATATGCACGACGACTTGTTGAACCATATTTAAGACTTTACTAAGTAAATGGTCTAATATTTAATGTTGAATTAATTTACTTGGTAAGTTCATTAAACGAAGAATTAATTAAAAAAAATTATTGCAGATCTAATATCTAATGTGGAGTGTTTTTTCTCTTAATTGATTTGTGATGTCGGTTTCATCATTTTTAATTATATCCTATTTACATATCATCTTAAAGAATAAAATAACTTTCTGTATATTTATTTCATTACATATCAGTCTGGTAAATATGGTAAATATATAATATAAGTTATATAACTAAGATTAAAAATTAAGATAATATCAATATAATTAATCATACAAATCAAGGATATAAATATCAATGGTGATTTGCTTGATCAAATACACTAATACTATTAGTTACATTCCAAATTAAGATTTACCATAGAAATAGAAAGAGGAAGACAAGTCTGAAACATATATAGTAGCAAACGACTGCCAAATAGCTAACTTTGTTCCTACCGAATAATCATATTCATATGTCCTTCGGTGTTTGAAAAATGCTGCGCCGGTAAGTGGATGAGTACATTTGAAACAAAAGAGGAAATTGCAATAAGTGCAAACAAGGCCACTGGAAGACAACCAAGTAAGGCAATTGGAATAATATTTGCGTGGAACAGAAAGAACTAGGTAATTAAATTGTTGCACCAAATGCTACCAATTAGCTTCCTTGGTATTGTCGTTGTCGTTAATTGCTATATAAAAGAACAAAATAATGAGGCCGATAATTAGCTTCCTTGGTAAGGACACCGGAAATTCTTCTTCCGACTAACGTAAGCGAAGTAAGGATGCCCAACAACCTACAGCAAAGACTAAGAAAGAATTCTCATGTAAGAAACTGGGTATTGTCGTTGCCCTCTGGTACAGTGAAGGCAGCGGCAAAAACTATTGTTATTATAAGTGCAATTGCAACCGCGCACGGTGAAGCAGTGTCCTTCATCCATTTTTCACATTCTTTGACAAATGCCTTGTGTTCTTCTGTAAACACCTCTCTAGGAGTTTTCAAGCAAGCATTCAGCTGTTCTTGAAAGGATGGATGCAGAACATTTTCCACAGCCTGAAGACATATGGAAGTTAGAATAATGCACGAACAATCATAAATCCAACTCTTCGAAAATTAATTCAAAACCAGAAAAAATTAACCTTTATTAATTATATATATTTAATATAAACTTGTTTTGGATGAAATTCACCTTGAACCCCTTCGAACTCCCTCTGCATCTGCAATGCTGGACCAGCGACTTGTTTTGAAGCTTCCAACTTTCCAGCTACATGCAACATGTTGTCACAGTTCACATCAGGACGTGCGGTACTTGCATTCCACTTATTTACTTTATATGTGAGATTAAAAACTTATTCCTGGCAGTTCAATTAGAACTGCAAAATGAAATATGTTACGTTCATCTTTTTCGACAACATAAATTGATCAGGAAAATTAATACGGCTTAGTAAATTCCGGCCGTAATTAAGCATTGTCATTGACAATATATTCGAAGTTTCCTCATGGGTACTCCAAACAGCTCCCACGCCAATCATTTACCACGATTGTATCTTAATTTTGAGTTTTTGATGATTATCGAATTATGTATGTGTTCCCATTAATTACCACTTCATTATTTAACTAACCAAGAAAACACAATATAAACAATTAATAAGTTCAAAGCACCACACCCTAAAGTCACATTAATTATGCAAGAAAAAAAATATATATAAAAGGTGATTTATTTGAAAAATTATACCCAGACCACCTTTAATTTTAATGTCTGTTTCATTTGATTTTTTACCGACCAAAAAGATTTTTTTTAATAATAAGTTTTTTTATTGTCGTTTAATTGAATATTAAAAATGAAAATATATATAATTATTTTTAAAAGTCTAAGATGCCGACAAAACCAACCGCCGCACAGCAATCAGTCTTGGCAATCGACAATGCTATCTGCCTTGTCCACCAATCAACACAAAAGTTAATTATCACTTATCGGCAGCCGCCTGCCATACCTCGACACCTAATATACAATTAATAATTAGCACACAAAATCTCAAATATTTTGTCGCAAGTCCAGTGAATCTAATGAATACATAATTGAGAGAATATTGGTGAATATAAAGAGATAAGATGTGTTCATGAGATAAAAATATATATATAATATGGATGTAATCAATAATTTAACGTTCAACATGAATTTACTCGGAAAGCATATTAAATGAACAATTAATAAATCAATCATTCTGAGAGTTTAATATATAATATAGAGTTTTTTTTACCAAAAAGAAATTCTTACTTCTTGATGTTCGTTTGATGATTTATCTTGGTTTGCTTCCTTGGGTTGTACAATCTAATAAAAAATTAACACAAGGGAATAAAAAACTAAAGCATATGGCCTACTAATAGCACAAATAATCATTTGTTTATCTATAATTGCCATCATACATTTAAATATATACCTGCAAGACTCGGGAATTAAAGAAAGACTTAATGTTACTACTAGGACAAATAATTAATCAATATTTGTTTATATACAATTCCCCTATCATACATTTAAATATATACATGTAAGACTTGAGGAATTAAAGAAAGATCCTTAATTTTACAAAGAAGTAATTACATGCTCGTATAATTACTTCGTTGATCCAAAAATACTAGGACCGTCGGTGGATAAGAACATGTCAAGAAGAAGAGGAAATTGCAACAATGCAAACAACGTCACTGGGACGCAACCAAGTAAGGCAATTGGAATGATAACCCATTTCCATGGTTGAGAAAGAACTATGTGAATTGTTGCACCAAATGCCACCATCATGCTTGCAATAGAAATGAACAAGGTTATAAGGCCGATAATTAATTTTTTTGGTAAGAACACCAGAAAATCTTCTTCAGCATAACGTGAAGTTAGGATCCCCAAGAACATCAACAAGGAAGTAGTTGAAGAAAATAGTGCAAGCGCATCTGATATGGCAAATATTAAAAAAGATGACTCCTGCAAAAAATTGGGTATTCCTTCATTGTTGTTACCACCTGGCACAGTGAAAGCTGCGGCAAATACTACTGTGATTATAAGTGTAACTGCGACTGTGCATGACGAAGCAGTTTCCTTCATCCATCTTTCTCCTTCTTTGGCTAATTTCTTGTGTTCCTCAGTGAACACCTCTCTAGCAGATTTTCTGGAAAAATTTTCGTCTTCATGAATGGATGGAGGCACAACATTTTCTACAGCCTGCAGAAAACATTTGCTCAAGACATGATATAACTAAATTAAGAAAATTAATTTAGAAAAGAATCCTGAGACATATTTTAAATACATATGACGGTTAAATCATTGTCACCTTGAACCATTGCAACTCCCGCTGCATCTGCAATGCTGCACCAGCAATTTCACTTGAAGGTACTAACATTCCCGCTAAATGCAATATGCTGTTGCCGTTGATGTCTGTTGAAGTGATCCAGTTTTTATACAAACCCATACCATATATGAGATTAAAAACCTTTTCGCGTCGATTCAAAACTGCGAGCATAAATACATTGCAATCATTTTCGTCAACCCAACGCACCGAAAGGCTATACGCCATTAGAATTTCATTCACAATCTCAGATATTCCCAATCTTGCAGCTGTATAAAAGAATGAAGGCCGTAGTGTTCGATCGACTTCAGGGTCGGTCCAAATCACGCCTTCGCAGATCATTTTGACTATTTCAACCACTAGCATATGCTGTGACTTCTTTTCATGCATAACTTTGATGCTGGGGACTGCAATTGAACTCTTGTGATCAGTAAAAATGTTTCATTCAAACTACTCAATTTAATTTAAGAGAACAGCATCGACGCGTAATTAATTACCTATATTCATGAGGGCATTCCGGACCATCATAGGCAATTTATGGGACACTATGGTACCTGCGATATTAACAATTACCTTTTGTAATCAAAAGATTTTATTTAATGAATATATCTATCACAAACAAGATATTTACAGACCAAATGTCGAGTAGTTCTGTGATCTGAGGATGAGATTCTCCACGTCTTCAAGAACGCTTTGATTCTCGTTGATCTGATCAATGCAAGGATTATTTTCCCTTTCAAACACAGGAATGCCTGCAAATTAAAATATACGGGGCTGGGACAATTAACAATGTATTTATGTTGTAAATTTAATGTAATTGGAATATACAAAGGGATTGTTAGACACCAACGGTTATAAATAAAGCGTTGGAAACGTCCAAGGCGACTCCCACTAGCAAATGCAAGAGGCTTTCCAGCCAACGCTCTTAAAACTCTTTCGCGGGAGCTGATGCTATCTCGGCCTATTGCTGGATAGCGCTTCAATAAATCTAAAGCAACATCTGAATATGCACAAAGAAATGACAAAAAGTCAGAGCACTACACTTCAAATAAGGATTTGTTCTAATCATAATGCGAGTCCTTCTTTAAAGAACATGTTAATGAAAATAGAATTCTTTGTTATATTTTAATATATGATGAGATGTAGTACATATATAGATCTAAAATATAGTCGTTAGGCTTAATAAAGAAAGAACAAAGAGTTCCAAAAAGGACAATGATATAATGTATTTTCTAATGAAAGCATGCATGGTTAAGATAATTGTTAAGGATCTAAATAGGGAAGTCGTATTTTTGAGAGATTATCGCTGATTATCACTATTTCACTACGGATAATTGACATGACTAATTGCAAGAAAAACACTAGACAATCCGACTTGGTTACTTGAAATTCAATCAAGCTAGCTAGTTGAACGGTACACACATACTCATAATTGGAAACCAAAATACCAATTAAAGGAAAAAGGATTGGATTTGTTTGGTGCTAGCTAACGCGTCATGTTATCAGAGGGTTGAGAATTACATGAAATTAATACTAACCATATAAATTAGATTTGATAAGAGATGAAAGCAGCCTGGAACCAGCTTCGCCATTGAGTTTATCTTCTGCTGTAATTGATACTAGATAATTAACCATATCCTTGTGACCACAGTCTGCTGCATACTTAACCGGAAGATAGCCCAGGTTGTCCGGTATGTTTGGCAATTCAGGATAACATCTCACGATAATTTTGGACGCGTTTATGAGGCCAACCATTGCACATGTCATTAGAACTGTCCGACCAAAAAAATCTTTTTGTGCTATTGATGAATTTGGTTTGACCATTGGAGCCAGCTTCTCTACTAGGGAAGTGATGCCTTTTACGTCATCACGAACTAACCAAAATATAAGGTGGAATAATGTCCTAGAATAATCTGCAATCTTGGCCGTCAAAGCATCGGGATGATCATTTACGAAATCTTCTACACCTTTCCAATCATTCTTTTGTATCATTTTGTATAGCGGCCAGTAATCACCAGACCAAGTGTCTGCAGCAGCAAGGTTGAATTTATTAACAGGATCAGTACTGAAAACATTTTAAAATATTAACGATCAATAACATTACATTCCCTTACATGCATGCATGCATTTTCACTTAATAATATCTATTCGGCCAATTTCTTTATGTTACCATTTAAAATCTCCTCTTCTTCAGATTTTTCATATTTGTCAATGGCGATTGGCTCCATCTCAGGAAATTCGTCCTCCTTTCCTCTAAACAATGGACTAGATGGTTGCACTGTAACGTACACTAGATTTTAGTTAGTGTACAAGATAAATGATATATATATACATTTAATATCAGTCGGAAATTTATTCTGTATCTTATTACCTTCCGACCTTTGTACTCGAGCATTTTCTTCTTCACTGAAATCACCTAAGTGGATGGCGTTTGGTTCCATCTCAGTGAATTCGTCTTCGTTTCTGATGCCCAAGTGACTGCAAGGTTCAACAGCGATCCACTATTATTAATATTAATAGATTATCATTTGGAGAGATTGTTAATTTTCAACTATATATATATATATATATATATATATATTTAATTAAGAATGATATGCTCAAAAGACCGACTTAATAAGTTTCAACTATGTACAGAAGGAACTGTAATCTTTATAATCTGAGGTACCAGAAAGCAATAACCCACGAGTTCTAAATGCGGATCGAACAAAATTTCTCCGATAAAAGATTAAAGTCGAAAACATAGCTTCAAAACCAAAATTTCAACAATACAGTTCTAATCATTTACGTGGAATATAATATGCGTTTTCTCTTACTTTGAGATGGTGGTTCCATCATTCGTATCTCGGTTGGCTTCATCCATTTTAGTCCAGGGGGCAGGAATATTGAACTTAATTTCTTAATTTCTTCTTTGCTCCCTCTGTACCAGAAACAACAGTCGACAGATTTACAAAAAATATAAAATTTATAAGATGATTTTTTTTTTTTAAAATCATCCCTCTAAGCAAAAGCTTGGATCAATATTATTATAATAAAAATTTAAAGATGATTAACTATGAGAAAGCGAAATCCAAAATTTACTGTATGCTGGAAAAAAAAAGAAGAAGAGTAAATTAAATCTTACAATAAAGTAGAAATCGGGAGAAATGAAGCAAAATTAAGATGTCAAACCCAGGCAAGTAATTTCCGTGTTCTTTGCAATTGTTGCAGGAAGAACTGAGAGAGAACTTGATTCTTGCAAATTGATAGACAATATTTTGAGAACCCAACTTAGATCCAAAAACCATGTGGCAAATTAATGCAGTATTTCATTTCTGATCGAGTTTCGGCTCTTGGAAAAACAATTTAAAGGGAGCTAGTGGGATAAATAAAAAATTGATTTATTCCAGGAAAATAGTATACAAATCACTTTATAAAGTTTTTGTATTTTCATCAAAATGTAATATTTAAATATATTTTGAAAATGAATCAATTCGTTGTTTTGGAATAGGCCATTATTTTATTTAACAACCAACCCCCATTTGTCCTTTTGTTTTCATTTTTTATCTTTATTGTTTTGTCTCACTGTGCCTATGCTAGTAATTGTGTTGAACAACTGAAGATGAAGGAGAAGGCGCCGCTTGCCTAGCTGGCATCAAAATAATGGTGGATCAGACAAAAAGACTCCAATAATAATTTGGGTTTTACAGTTCGGACTTCGGGTGCTCTGTGCAGTGATAGGCAATACAAAAAGCCTCAAAATTTTTTACTCAATTTTAACCCCGATTTGTCAAACTTATGGAGCAACCAGCCTGATTATATTTTAAATTTTTAATTTAATATTTAAGTAAATTTTAAAACCCGAAAATTTTATATTTTCGTAATAAATTAAATATTTATTTTTCTTTATTTTATTTCATTTCTAATACATAATTAATATTATATTTGTAATATAATGTAAGATAGATAAATTTAATTATAATATATTTATAAATATTTTATTGTCAATAGGTTATAATCAATACCTGTTATTATTACTACTATTATATTTAATTTTATTTAGAAGTTTATAAATAATTTTTTTTAGTTAAATAGAAGTATAATGGTTATGTTTTAATAAATAAGAATTTAAGTTCTTTTTGAGACTATGGGAACTAAATAATTCAATAGACTAAACCTTAAGAATATTTATTAGTACTTTTTACTTTAGTAACTCATAAATTGTGGATCATTGAGAAAAGATTTAGTCCCTAACGGCTAATCTTTGGATTACCACTGCCTGGGGAGGAGCGTCCTCGGGCCCTAACTCCAAGGCTCTACAAATTTTTTTATATTAAAATAATGTAATTTATTCTTTAAATTTATAAAAAAAAAATACTCCTAACTTTTTAACTAATTCTACCTATTTTTTTTTACTTTTTAAAAAATTTGAGATACTCTATAAAATATTATTCTCATCATTATTTAAGATACAAATTAACTATTTTACTTCTCACTGTTAAAAAATATATAAAATTATTTAATTATCCTTATTTTTATTTTATAATAATTAAATAATATTATTATAATAATTAATTTATAAATAATAATAATATTTTAATTGTTAATTTTTTAAGTTTATTAAATTTTTAACAATATTAAATATATATAATTTTAAAATTAATTATTTTATTAAAATAATCTATTTAAAAAATTATGTATAATTAATATTATTAAAATTTACTATCAATTTTCTACAATATATAGTAAAATAATTATTGTAAAATTTTTACAATTAATTTTTTACGACTAAAAAATTTCATATTATAAATTTTTTAATAATTACTTATAGTAAATTTTATATTGTAAAAATTTTTACAATTGATATTGTTAAAATTTATTTGCAATTAATATTATAAAAGTTGACAATTAGAAATTTTTTTAATAATATTAATTATATATAATTTTTAATAGATTATTTTAATAAAAAGATAATTAAATAATTTTATATATTTTCTAATAGTTAATTTATATTTAGAATAGTGTTGAAAATAATATCTTAAGGGTATCTCAAATTTTTTTAAAAATAAAATATATCTAAAATTAGTTAAAAAGTAGGGGTATCTCCTTTTTCCCAAAATCTAGGGATAAATCATATTATCTTTTTTAAATTTTTTTATCATTATATTTATATTTTAGACCCATTTTTTGATTTATATACAATTCTATCTCTATACTTTGAAACGTTATCAATTCATGCCTTAATTTGTTTATTATTTTTATAATCTTAACTGATTAACTTTATCTTTTAATCATTTTGGCCCCAAAAATTAGTTTTGGGTGTGCCCCTGACCGCTGCATGCTTTGTTTCTTATTCGATTTGGGGTGCAAAGGAACTGTTCGCGCTTTGACAATGTGCTGCCATCTTTGAGATATATATACAATCATACATTCTAGCCCATATTTGTTATTTTGCCAGTTTCTGTCCAGGTGATACCTTGGTTGCGTTAGCGGTCCTTGGCAACTCAGCAAGGCTCCCAAATGTATGATTCTTGTTTGGCATCCTCCTCTTGAGGGCTGGATTAAGGTCAACAAGGACGGCCTGGCTAAGGAAAATCTCGGCTCAGCAGCTTGTGATGGAGTGTTTCGTAGTTGCCTTGGCTTTGGGGCAGCAAACTGCTTATTACTTTGAGATCATGGCGGTCATCTCGGCCATTGAATCTGCATCTGCTAGCGGTTGGGTCAAGCTTTGGCAAGAAAGTGATTCTTTTTTGGTTATTCACCTCTTGCTGAATGACTCTCTTCGTCTTCCCTGGCCTTTGCAAAATTGTTGGTTGAATTGTAAAAACTTAATTTCGAAGATGAATTTTAGGTGCTCGCATACCTTTCAATAAACAAATGTTGTTGCTAATGCTCTGGCCAAAAAGGGTTGCACACATTTTAACGACGCTCATTAAACACTTTTCAGACTGAACCCTTACAATTAGGTTTGGGTTGACTTGTCTTGTGAGCGAAAGAAACTCTTATAATCACTTGTTAACTTATTTTATAATTGCTTCTATATATAAACATTTTAAGAGTTTTATAACTAGTTAATGTGAAATAATTGTATTTTGAAATATCTTATACAAAAATACAACAAATGAATCTAAAGCTTCTTCAAAGTTCCAATCATATCCATCACACATCATTCTGACTATTTCAACTGTTTGCATGTGCATTAACTTCATTTCATGTATGCGTCGGATGCTTGGAGCTGTTGTTAATTCAAGTACATCAATTTTTTTTTTATAAATAAGAACTTACAGCAATAGCATTAAAGAAAAAATAGTGAAGTACAACTGCAAAGAAGGCTCAAAAGGCTTAACGAAACAATGCCAAAAAGAAGAAAAGAGAAAAATGAGAACATGCAACAAAAAACTATGTGAAAGTGACAGCAAAACCATCCTTGCGGACTTTGGCATTCGCAGCAAAAACCGACTACACCTAGCTTGGCTCCCAGAACCGTAAGCCTTCTTAGAAAGACTAACAAAAGCGATATCTCGGAAACAAGTCAAGTACATCAATACAACAGGATTTTCTTGGAAAAAACTCAATAGTTAATTAGAGGGTATTATCAAAAAGCTTACCTAGATGAATGAGGATATTCCGCAGCATAATATGCAATTTCCGATTCCATGCACCTGTGATTTTAATAAAAAAAAACTTTCAAAATCGTGAGAGTTACTAGGTGATGATCATTTGAAGTTGAAAGCAAAGCAACAGATTCTATTTAGTATTTATTTTTAAATGAGAAACAAACCAAAAGTGGTAGCCAATTTACGAAGAAATGTAAAAGATAAGGATTTTGTCACCGAGTTTTGTGATCTCCGAATGGGATGCTCCGTGTCTCCATCGACAACTTCAGGGAGAGAAAAATCATTCTTTTGAGTTTGCGGGCAATCGTGAATACGTTCTTCTTTCACAGGTATGCCTGCAAAGACAAAAATCAACTATCATCCAAAATCAATTTGATGAGGGAAATTAATCAGATACTATTGAGGAATATATCTAGCTATATATATAGCAGATGACATAGCAGAAAATGTAACAGATAATGTACATCAGAATGCATGATGCGTATCAGTTGTGCTACATATGTGCTGGCCTGTATAAAAGGCCAAGTTATATATATGATAAATAGTAAAAGGAATATAGATAATATTGTTGGTGCGAACAGTGATAGATGAAGCGTTGCCAATATCCAAGCCGACTCCTACTTGCAAACCCCTTAGACTTTTTAGCCAGCTTTTCTAAAATGAAGCTCTTGCAGACACGATTATCACGAGCTAACATTGGATGGCGTTTCAATAAATCAAAAGCCATATCTGTGCATGAAGAAATGCAGCTCTGGCAGACACGATTATCACGAGCTAACATTGAATGGCGTTTCAATAAATCAAAAGCCATATCTGTGCATGAAGCAGTGACAAACTTCAGGATAATGTATTTATTTTATCCATGTTAATTTACATGTATTCAAGTTGAAGTAACCAGATAAATTTACTAGTACTTCATCCAGGTTGTTAGGGGAAAAAAAATTAAGAAAAGCAATTAGCTAACTATAAAAACCAAATTCGAGCAGGAATTGCACCAGCCGTAAACAATTCAGGCCTGCAAAAGGATATGAATCGTCGTTTGGATCCTCCACTGGAGTCACAGATAGAAGATATTTAACTGTTTCCTTGTGGCCACTGATTGCTGCTTGTAGAAGAGAAATAAAATCGTCGCCGGCCTTTATTTTTAGCAAATTTGTTTAAATTTCACCAAGAGTTTTACCGCTTTTGTTTTGCCAATTGTTGCTGCGGCGGTAGAGCCGTGGCCCCTGTAAGGTGTTTTTTCCTTATATAGTGAGGCTATGGAGAGCGCATTCGCTCCTAGTGTAGTAACTTTAACGCTCTTTTTAATGGGTATTGTAAGAAAAAGAAGCCAATGAAAGGTATTTACATGTTAAAGCTTATGAAAAAGAGCAATTGTAAGCCTAATGATATTACAGCACATTGTTGAATGGGTCGTTGAAATGGGAGAAAAAATAAGGCTAGCTTTGAGAACTTCTGATGAAATGGTGAAGTTTGGTTTTGAGGTGGATCAGAGTGATGAATTCTCTGTTAAGAGGGTTATACATGAAGTCATGGGAAGAGAAAGATTTGTCTTAAAATGCCTATTAACTGTTTGAGAAAATGTCTAAGAAAGTTTCTTATTGTCAAGCATATGAACACCTGCCAATCTCATTTCTTTTTCCCGTTAGCTACCTTGGCTTAAATTGAGGCATTATAGTAATTTTATTAAGTTGATCAACAGTTCAAAGGAGGTAAGTGATACATTATCAATTCTTTTCATCCAAATGATACATTCCAAACCTCAGGGGTAAAATGTGATAATATCCCTATAATTGTGAAATAAATTTTGTATGTTGACATATTTTTGGAATTTTTCTACTTTGAAGCCAATCTTCTGCAATTTCCTCTGTTAAGACACCCTTAGTCACTGTCTTCCTCATCTCTGGCTGGCTTGCTTTGATGATTTCTCCCTATCCTAGCAAGCTAGGTAGCTAATCCATGGATGCTGATGCTTTTGTCTCCCTCTTGATTCAGAAATTAGAGAATCTGCTCCTTGAAGAAGTAAGAACTAGTGATGACAGGTTTAAAAACCAAATCCAGACAGCACTTAGATATCTCAAAGGTTTGAATAACTCCTTGAAAATAGCACATGAAAACCATGAAGCCTCAATCAATGAGCAGAGAGTTGTCCAGCTTCTGCGAGCACTTTACTCTGCCCAGGATGTCACCAACGCCGTGCTTATCATCAAAGAACTTTCGAATCGCAGCAAGGGAGAGAAGAAAAATGGTTTCAAGAAGATATTCCAGCGGCCTCTCGTGTACATCAAGTCTTTGCAAAGCCAGATTCTTTTCAGAAAGGAGATGAAGAAATTCAAGAATGAGATCAGGCCATTGTCCTCCGCCCCCGTTCACTCTGTAGAGACGAAAGAAGCTGTGAGTAATAATGAGGATGTTGTTAGTGTCGCTATTAACGACACATTCACTAGCTACCAAAATAAGAAAGACTATCACCAGCGCCAGGAGCGTTGGGAAAGAATTTCCGGCTTTTGTTTGGAGGAGGAAAAAATTTGTGGCCTTGAGCAAGAAATAAAGGATCTGGTAGCTCAATTAGTTCCCGAGCAGTATCGTATTGATTATCAATCTAATAAAATGATTAACATGGTCCCTGTTGAGCAGTATCATGAACAATCTACTCAAGTCATTGTAGTAGTTGGCGATCAAGGTTCGGGCAAAACAACTCTGGTAAGAACAGTATATTGTAGGGAGGATGTGATGCGCCATTTTGATGAACGGGCTTGGGTTGATGTTTCTTCTAAGTCCAGTACTAGAAGTGTGTTGATTGACATACTGGGACAAATTACTAATCAAGGTCATTTGGTGATGGAAACACTTTCAGAAGACGAATCACTCTTGGAAGAAGAACTGAAATGGAAGATATCAAAACTATTGGAAGAGACCAGGTATCTTATTGTACTGGATGATGTTGAAACACCAAAGGTTTGGGAAGCTCTTCAAGAAGTCCTTTGTTCCTCGACCCCTTATGGTAGCAGAATTATTATCACTACCCGCAATAAAGATGTCAAGCATGGTGATGATTCGGCTCTACCAGTGCCCCGATTAAACGATGAGGATAGCTGGAAACTATTCTCACTTATGGTACAAGTCCCAAAAGATGCATTGAATAGTTCAGAATTTATCAAACTCAAGAAACAAATCCTCAAAATAGGTGGTGGTTCACCTTATCAAATTCTACTGCTCACAAGTTTGTTGTCTGAAAGACGAAGCCTTGGGGAGTGGTCAAGAACGATTAAGCGTGCCTATAAACAGGTAACTCAAATTTCTTTACTTGCAGCTATGAGCATTTTATATTCCTGTCAGAAGGTTAATATTAATGGTTGGGATTATTATTTTGGGAGGAATGGTAGAACCGAGAGATTTTCCCTTTTATCTGCTAAGAAGAATATATAAATCTTGTCAATGAGGCTTCCAGTGAATTTTAGGTAATTATCATAGCATACATTTCTCTTAATATAAAAATAAACTCAGTTCATTTTCAAGAGCAGTGATTTATTTTGAACAGACAGATTTCAAATCACTTAGTTATTGATACAGAGATAGTAATGCAATAAATTTATGATACTTCACTTACTTTCTTCCTTATTTCTAGCTTGCTCTTTCTCTGTTCAAATTACTGGATGCTAAAACTTCTATCTTCCTTTTGATTTAGGAATTTGACAGTCTGCTTCTTGACAAATCAACAAATAGCAATCCCAGTTCTGAAGAAGAAATCCAGACAGCTATTAGCAGTATGCAGTTTTCAAATCAGTGTTGGAAAGATGCAGAAGACCATGAAGGTTCATCTAATCATTCAAAGGAAGAAGCTCTGAGTACTAATGACTCAACAATGAGCTTTCAGAATGAGAAAGGACAACACAGCCACCAGCAGTGTCCAGAAAGAATTTTTGGTTTTAAAGAACAAATCACTAAGTTGGTAGCTAGATTAATCCCTGAAGACAATCGTGACGATAGTCAGTCCACTCAAGTCATTGCAGTAGTTGGTGAAGGAGGGTTGGGAAAGACAACTCTGGTAAGAACTGTATATGGTAACGCTGATGTGAAGCGGCATTTCATCAAAAGTGCCTGGATAAACGTTCCTAGTGAGTTCAAAGCTAGAGATGTTTTCATCAACATATTAAAACAGATTAATCAGGACAAGTTAGTGGACGTAACAGCATCAGAAGGAGAATTGAGGTCGAGTCTTAGTGCACTCTTGAAAGAAACCAGGTATCTTATTGTCCTGGAAGATGTGAAGACATCTCAAGTTTGGGAAGCTCTGCGAGATGCCATTTTTTCCTCATTGCGTGGTGGCAAAGTAATTGTAACTACTCGGAATGCAGAGAATGTACCAAAAGAGGCTTGTTCAACTGTTCATGTTCAACCATTGAATAAAGAGGATAGCTGGAAACTGTTTTTAAAGAAGGTACAAAGAGCAGATGTGTCCAATAATTTAGAGCAGATAACTATAAAGGAGGATATTCTTAAAAAATGTGATGGTTTACCTTTACGAATACTTTTGCTTGGAGGCTTGCTGTACACCAAAGTAAACTATAGAGAATGGTCAGCTGTAATTGAGTGTGTAAACAACAGTGGGGGAAATATTTTGGATTTAAGCTACAGCGAGCTAGATCCAAAGCTAAAGCCATGTTTTCTTTACATGGGGCTTTTTCCCAGAGCATTTGAGATCCCTGTGAGAAGATTGATACATCTTTGGTGCGCTGAGGGATTTGTGAAAGCCTTTGATCCTAATCAGGAAATAGACCACGAGGATCTGGCAGAAATCTACTTTGAAGAATTGGTAGGTAGAAACATGATCCAAGTAACAACGTGGAAATTAGACGGAAGTCCTAAAACATGTCGTATGCCTACTTATCTGTATGATGTCTTTTCCCCAGAGGCAGAGAATGCTACATTGTATTACCATGAATTAAGGTCTACAAAACAACCACAATTTGCAGTTCGACAAATGGAAGCCTACTTGGGCATCGTCAAGGACTTCCCTCCAATTCTTGAAGGTAGGAACATACGCTCTTATGTAGCTTTTGATACCCGAGTACAAGGTTCACCAGATAGAGAGATATTTATGTTTCTAAAGAGGATTATCAATAACAGAGGCTTTGGGTTGCTGACGGTTCTTGATCTTGAGGGAGTGTATAAACCAATGTTATCTGATGATACAATAGGAAAATTGCTACTTTTGAGTTACCTGGGTTTGAGATCGACTTTTGTAGATTCTCTTCCAAGTTCTGTGGGCAATCTGCCATACTTAGAGACCTTGGATGTGAATCACACTAAAATAGAGTACTTGCCTTCTTCCATATGGAAAGCCAAGAAGCTGCGACATCTCTACCTGAATTGGATTCATTCTGATATAACCGTAGACCAGGACATTTCAAACTCACTAAGCAGCCTCCACACATTACAGGGATTATCCATCAAAGACGGTGGAGCATACATCCAAAACTTGAGAAAACTCAGAATGCTGGGGCTAACATGCCATTCAGAATCCACAATGGAGGGCATAGCTAAGTCGCTTGATCAACTGAGGAAACTCCAATCCTTGAAGTTAATGTATGTAGATAGAATCGGTGACATTACTTACCTTAACTTGCAGAAGTTGAAAGGGCTCGACAAGCTCCAGCAACTTTATTTGCTGGGAATACGGCTGGAAAGTTCAGCTCTTCATTCTTTACCCTGTAGCCTTAAGATCCTAACTCTGTCGCATTCAGAACTAGAGTACGACCCAATGCCATTGCTAGGACAGTTGCCTTGCTTGAAGATCCTCAGGCTTTTCGGAAAATCCTACAGAGGGAAAAGAATAGAATGTCTCAAGGGAGGATTTCCAGAACTCCGAGTCCTGAAGTTGTGGAAGCTAACACTGAAAGACTGGACAGTGCAAGCAAAAGCTATGCCTTGCCTTAGAGAATTAGAAATCAGAAGCTGTCAATATCTCGAGCTTCCTACAGGGTTGCAAAATGTTACCACTTTGAAAGAATTAGTATTAACAAATATGCCATCGAGTTTTAGAGCGGCTGTTGAAGGAAGCCTGAGTAAAAATGTATCTATAAAAATTATTACTCGGCGTTCTTCTCCATTGCCTGTGAGTCCTCTTCCTTGCATTAATCCTTATTATATATCCTATAGTGAATTCATAATGGTATTCTGAAAATCTTAAAGCGTACAAATATATGATGAAATGTCCAATGCAGGAATAAAAATTCTGATGGAAGCGTGAAATAGGAAAGTGATGCAGTCTCCAGAGCAAAGACCTGTATGCTAGCCAGCTGGAATTGCCGTTGGAATTCAACGGAGAAAAGCTTTTCTATGTCTTGATTTTTTTTTCTCCACTTTTTCCTCCTTGTTAGAACGAATAGATTTCTCTACTTTCTTGTATTTAAGTACTTATCATAGAGGGAGGACTCCATTTGCATGATTATTTGGAAGACAAAAGAAGGATATTTGAGCGTAAAGATCTACCTATTATCTGAATTAATGGAACAAGATATGACAAAAATCAAAATAAGGTCAGTCATAATAAACTCTAAAGAGCCAAATCCTTTTATAAAATAATCACTTCAGTCTGATCATTTTGATATTATACCAAGGTGGAGCCAAAATTGCACAAGTAGAGGATTATAATGAACAAATTACACAAAGGTAACCTTGCCTAAAATTGTGTAACTTTAACGGAAGATTTTCAGCAGAGAGCCAGTTTGTTTTAATCTGCGTTGCTTTAACAGAATCTTTTTTTTTTTTTTTTTTAGAAAAAGAACGAATTTATGTGGGTCAAAATACAAAAAAATTTATATTATAGGATTAGGCTACAAATACCAAAATTTTATTTTTCACCGGAATGTTGTTAACCTTATATCTGGCAGATATTTTGCCTGCAAGTTTACTGTTCTGCAACATCCTCTTCCGCGGCTTGCTTCCCAGTTCTCATCATGCTATTATAACTGAGGCTTTACCTGACAGCAAGCAACATCGCCCAATGATACTCCCAAGTAAGTATTTACTCCTTCCTTTTTGTTTTGTTGTGATCAAGTAACTTGATCTTTGATTTCCATTTTTATATTTGTGAAGCTTATTTTTAAAATATTTTCAACTTTATAACGTGATATATATTATGGTAGAAAATCTGGGATTAAATGTTTATATCTCTTATCTTTGATCACAATGGGAATAAGTTCTATATGATATTTCACCTTCCTTGTCTAAGTATTTTCTGCGTAAAACTTTATTTATAATTCTAATGTGTAACAATTAAATTCAGTTGTAAGCAGCATGATCTATTCGAAGAAAATGATGAGGAAATTAACTGCGGTAATTCCTCCAAGCTTTCGGAAACTGTGGAAAGAATGGGATCTCCGACTGGCGGTTCTAGTTAGCCTCACTCTCCAAATAATACTAATTATTCTAGGTCATCGCAGAAAGTACGATCCCAAGCATTGGATCATATTTGTTGCGTGGTCTGTTTACTTGGCTGCAGACGCTGTGGCAACTTTTGCCCTCGGCGCACTCTCAAATAACCTCACAGACATGTATGATGAGAAGGAACCTCTTGGTGCAAACGCTGAATTGACTGCATTCTGGGCTCCATTTCTTCTTTTGCACTTGGGTGGCCCTGACACCATTACTGCTTATGCGCTAGAAGATAATGAGCTCTGGTTGAGGCACTTGCTTGGACTAGTTGTGCAGACAACAATTGCATTTTATGTCTTTCTCATGGCTTGGACAGGTTCTCGCCTTTCATTTCTATCCATTCTGATGTTTTTTGTAGGGCTTGTCAAGTATGGAGAACGTACGTGGGTTCTCAGATCAGCAAGTAATGATAAACTTAGAGAGTCCATGTTCACTTGCCGTCGATCTAATTCCAGAGACAATGACTTGTTTCGTGCAGAAAACAGAGTTAAGATTGAGGGGGGATATATTGTCAGGCCAGAACTTGTTCCTGAGGTTCAGCTACCCATAGATCTATCAATCTTTTTGCATAATGATACCATATCTTATGAAGATAAATTACTCACAGCCTTTGGATTGCTAGAAACGACTAAGGGTCTTTTCTTAGATGGTATACTCAGCTCCAGGGACGGAGACAGCAGCAAATCTGCTCTCAGGAATCTGTCTTCCGAGAATGCTT
This sequence comes from Melia azedarach, assembly GCA_028052125.1. Taxonomy (NCBI): domain Eukaryota; kingdom Viridiplantae; phylum Streptophyta; class Magnoliopsida; order Sapindales; family Meliaceae; genus Melia; species Melia azedarach. The sequence goes on along the minus strand of CM051398.1, from coordinate 494,108 downwards.
TTGAAGTTATTGAAATGGAGCTTGGATTAATGTACGATTTGCTATATACCAAGTCACCGCTACTCTATACTGTTTGTGGTCTGTCCTTACGCCTTCTGACTTTCTCTGTTACCTGTTCCGTATTTGGCATATTCACTTCTTTCAATTTCAAAGACAAGTATTCGAAAGTTGATCGTTACATAACATTTGTGTTGCTAGTTGTGGCTATTATTCTAGAGATGTGGTCGGCAATTTTACAGGTTTCCTCTGATAGGTTTGTTATTTGGTTAATTAGGCACAAAAAAACATCCACCTTCCAAGAACGCCCTTCTTTTCCATTAATACCTAAGAGTCCTAGGTGGTCACATAAAATCTCACAGATCAGTCTGATAAGTTTCTTCAAACCCCTGCCTGGCTACAAAATCCTGAAGCCTTTAAGTATTGATAAACTGCTAGAAGAGTGGTGGTATCTAGCTTATGAGGAAGCTTCTAAAGATCTTAAAAAAGTGATCTTCCAGTACTTCAAGGAAAAAGCTGCGGAAACGACGCCTGACAAACGAAAATTAAAGCCATGGGAAAAGGATTCTGCTCCGCAAAAAAGCAAACCTTCCTTCCTCTTTGTGCCTATTGCTGGACGAGAAGCAGATGTCAAATTAATTTATGAAGCTCCAAACTTTGAGGAAGACGTTGGCAAAAGCATTCTCTACTGGCACATTGTTACAGAAGTTTCATATTACTTAGATCAAGCGACCCAGAACACTAAGCAGCAATTTGACACCATTGATAAACATTGTAAGTTAATCATACAAATTTCCAGATATATGTTCTATATTTTACTGCTGCACCCTGCCATGTTATCAGTTGGAGTGGATAAGATTAGCCTTCAAGAAACAGTTTATCGGGCAGCCAATAATTTACGAAAAGATTGCTACCGGAGTGAATACGAGGCATGTACAAGTTTCATTCATTCCTACTCAGATTTTCGCAGCTCAGACACATTGTTATATGATGCTTTGGATGGTGTTTCAAGACTAAAAAGGAAATATGAAGAAAGGGTATATCTAATTTTTATGGCAATCACTAAAATGCATTTTTTTTCTTCTAATAAACAACTAATTTCTTTTATCTGTTGTTATTATGACAGCCCATAGCAGAGAAATGGAATAAATTGGGTTGCACTTGGTTGGAAATTGTGGCATATACAGCAAGTAAGTGCAAAGGAAGTCAGCACGGTCAACAATTGAGACATGGCGGAGAATTTCTGACTCATGTATGGCTTCTCATGGCTCATTTTGGTTTAACCGATCACTTCCAGATATCAGAACCACATATAACTAGACTGATCTTTGAATAGGAGAAAAGAAAGGTGTCTGAATTGCTATGTAACGTTTGTTTCTTCAATTAGTAAACTGTGCTGTCGACTCTCATGGAATCTCATTTTTCAATTTGTCTTCGTGTTGTTTAGGAAAGTTTTATATTAGTTATTTTAGTGTACATTTATATAAAATTAATGCAAATGGTAGGTGGAAATCAATTTGGCCTTCAATAATACATGACTAGCTATCATATAATACTCAAAATATTTAGTGAGAATAGTAAGTTCAAACGCATCTTCCTTTCCCAGTGCCTACTGAAACCACAACCATTGTTTCTAAACAACAATGTCGCATTGAAGACAAGATAAATGAGGATGAGAGCAGAACAAGAGGTGGTCATTTGTCAACGTAGAAAAACTAGTCATTCTTGATAATGCTGTTTCGAAGGTTGGCCAGAATCCTCTGTACAACTCCGGACGTTCTGCAATCATAGAGCACATAATACTGAAATTTAGTTAATGTTAACAAAAAAGAGGAGATGCCTAGGATAGTATTTTTACAAATAAAAATTAACTGTTATTTATTAAATAAAAGTATACAATATTAACATAAAAATGTTTTTATGGTTTGGGTTAGGTTGTACAAGCTGGAGAAACTCAACTCAATACATGTATGAGGAATTTCAATCAAACCTAACCTAAACAATTAACCCAACCCAAGCCAAATCACAGTTTGATTTTGGTCACATTCTTTTTTTCTTCTTCTTATCCTTATGTACGGCAGGGTTAAGGTGAAATTTGATTTATATTAAAGAGAAAGAAGGGAAAGGAGTGAATGGAAAAACATATTAAACAAAAACAAATGGTTTAATGAATGAATACATACCCTTCCGCCCTCCCAACACTGTTCATTGAATAATCTTGTGAGACTTTCAATTCGTTGGAAACAATTTCGTCTTTTGCCACATCTCCCTCATCCGCCACTGTTTCTGAAGTCACATTGCAACCAGTTATATATACTCATTTTTCTCTTTGCAACCAGTTAATAATTTCTATAATCAAATATAGCTTCAACACCTTCATATTAACAACAAAACCTTAATTAATTTGAATTTGTGACTATTATTAAGTTGTTACAGTAATTTGAAAACTCTAAATGCCCGTTTTAGAGGGTGCAGCAGGTGTAGCTACCTTCATCACTATTATATCATCATCATCATAATGGAGACGAGAAGGGAAATAAGACTTGTACCTTGAAAAAAAACTTGTCAAATTTGGCAGGTCACATAGTGCGAGGGAGGCTACCCTTGGAAAGACTAACCTATGGTTTGGTTTATAACCTTCCTCAGCAACAAAAACAATCGCCATCACCCCACAACTGCTTACGTTAAGGCTTTCCAGTTGTGAAATACTACAAGCAATGGACGCTGGAAAAACATGTTTCAGCCTATTGCACTTAACAATGCTCACCATGTTCAGTTTCTGAAAGGAGAAAATTTGTTTGGGGTCCTTATTCCATATATGCTTCAGTCCTGGTAAACCACAGATATCCAATTCACTCAACTGTGATACTGCTCTAGGTGTCTTCTCAAACTTTGGCCCCTCCAGATCAAATATCACTTCTAATGAACCACAATAATTAACAGATAGAGACTCTAACCTCAAGAATTTTCTAAAGTTCTGAGGAAAAAGAGTCCGTAGCTTATCACAGTATTCAATTTTCATTGATTTTAGTTTGCAAAATGAAACCTCAGTGAGTTGGTTGTGCCATATCATCTCCAAGTTATCCATATGGGAAATTTCAATCTGCTCTAAGCTGGGAAAAACAGTCTGCAATATTCGTGAAATGTAAGTTACGAACTCTAATGCAGTAGTCAGAACATTTTTAACCAAAACTTAAAATAATAGCAAAGAATACATAATTAAAGATAAAATCAAATCAAGCCAAAGTCTTTGCGTGTGTACCTTTTTATTAAAGAAAGGTGATGGAGTCTCTATCAAATCTGTACTGATATTTTTCACCATGAATTCCTTCAATTCAGGACATCCAATTATCTTCAATTCTTTCAAGGATGAAAATTCAATATAATCACCCAAGAAGAATTTTCTGAGACTTTCAAGATTTTCCATCTTTAGAAATTCTACCTGAGGAAACACTAAATCCTTCCTTTCATTGACCACTACTATCTCTTCTAAGAGCGGGCATTCACATATCTCTAGGTGTTGGAGTTGAACAAAGCCGCTAGCAATGGAAGATGAGCATAGAAATCTTAGATTACCACAGCCTCTTATGATCAACCGTGTTAAATTTTGATAGCCAGAAGACAAAGCTGCATCATGATCTTGCCAAATCCTTTCAACATTGATTTCACACAGTTCCAAGTTCTCCAAGTTGGGCAACACAAGCTGCTGACAAATAAATTCTTGCTATATTTCAGATTATTTTTCTTTTTTCTGAGAGTTTGATTCTAGCTTGTTAACAAATAAGAATAATAGAAAAGAACAAAAATTATAAAGAATAAGATTACCGGGTCATCGATAACTGACCTTCTCATTGAAAAGAATACCCGGAACATCAATGTTGTCTTCCAAAATGATTTCATTCCGCCTCATATCAGCCATTGACTCATCTTGTCTCTGTTGTGACAACGAAGGTGTCTTCAGAATAGAGCAGTAGAAGGTTCTGAGCTGCGGAAGTGAATTAATTGTAAGTGAACGTAATTGACTAAGTTCAATAATATCAATCACTTCACTACTCTTGTTGGTTTCATCTTCTCTTTCAACTGAAAAAATCTCTTCCATAGTCTTGCAACTTGTCACCTGAATAGTTTGAAGTTGTTGAAGGCCTTTAGCAACGGAGAATGATAGTATATTTCTTAATATATCACACTTGTCCACATTTATCTTCCTTAGATTGCAAAAAGATTCTGCTGTGAGTTGACCATGGCATATTTTCTCAAGATTAATTAAATCTTTGAGAAATAATGACTCCAAAAGGGGGAATGCCTTACGAGTGACAGAGTCCACTGAGTCAACAATGCACAGGAGGTTGGGATTGGTTTCAATCCGGAGATATTTCAACTGTGGAAAACCTTCTCTGTCTAATCCAAATAGAATAGTCTTCATGTCCTGCAATCCTTCTAAACATAGGTCTTCAATTCCCTTCAGTTGCATGATATGACCGTCATTAAAGCAAATGTCAGCATTGCTGAACTTGAGTTGGAACTTTCTAGAAATCTCCGCCGACGTAACCTTCCACTCCCACCAATTTCCTATCATTATTTTGTACCTTTCCAGGTTTCTGAATAACAAGTCTCTTGGTAGAGTATTGGCATCTTTGATGCATATTTCCAAAGATGTCAAGTTGGACAAATTCTTCAACTCATCAAGGCTGGCATTTCTTCTTTCATTATTGAGCCCTTCCATCTCCCATTCAGCAAATATACCCAAATATAATTCTTCTAAATGGGATAAATGTGATATTAAATTTGGTGGAATAATTGCTAGTTCCATACAATTTCGCAAATCAAGCAACTTTAGCTGAGTCAATAGACCAACTTCTTCAGGCAAGTGCTTAATATCAGAACCTCGCAAACAAAGGATTTCCAGTTTCTTCAAGGCTCCAATAACAGCTATTTTGTCCAGTTTGCAGAAGTACAAACACAATGTCCGAAGATTTGTTAGAAAGCGAAGGGATGAAGGCAGTGAAGACAAATGCATATCAGTCAATCTTAAAACTCTGAGCTTCGCCATCGACCTGAAAAAATTGTCTGGAATTTGTAATGAAAGATCCTGAGGGCGTACAGAAAAAAGATGCAGTTGCGGACATTCCAACACTTCAGGGAGCTCACCAATCTTAACATTGTCTAAGACAATAGAGGAGTGACTTTTCAGTAGATTCTCATCTGGCCATTCCCATTGATCATTTGCTACATTGCTCGCGGCAAACACTTGGTATTTTCTATGGGTAATTGACATGGAAACTTTCCGGATGACATCATTCATAGAAAAGTCTCCATCATCGGTATTATTGTCAAGCAACAGATGGGAATCCTTGAGTTTACTGGACCAAAGTACGTGCTAGAACTTGTGCTTCTTCCATCTTATTGACGCCTTGAAATAAACCTAAACCAACTCCATACATTAACAAGAAATCAATGGATTTCATATAGGTGTATCCTATAAGCAAAAAGGTTTCCTTGAGTTGGTCACTTCCTAAAAAATTGTAACTCAACTCTATTGATATATCTTGATCGGTGTCTAAAGAACGTCTTCTTAGTTGTCGCAAAGCCTCCTTCCATTCAAACAATCCCTTATTTCTTAACACATTAGCTACGGCTACAATGGAAATTGGCAAACCCACACATTCCTTTACTATTTTTGTAGCTATAGGTTTGAATTCAGTACCTTCAATATGATAACCTGCCATCTTCGCAAACATAAACCAAGCCTCTTCATCATCTAAAATGCCAACACAAAAGTTCATTTGAGAATTCATGTCTGACAATACATCAACAGTTTTTCCTGTCAATAATACTTTACATCTCCCGTGATAATCTCCACGAAAAATTCCTACTTCCTGCAAATCAAGAGGAGCCCAAATATTGTCTAAAATTACAAGGATCTGCTTTCCTTTCTGCAATCGTGCATATAGCCTCGCTGCCCTCCCTGACACAGTCTCTTCAGAGAATTTCAAACCTAATTGATCCGCAATTTCTTCTTGAATCTTCTTTGTATCTGGACTTTTTGACAACACGGCAAAAACCACCAGATCGGAAAGCCTTCTTCTCTCCACTTGCCTAGCAACATCCTTCGCTAGCTCTGTCTTGCCAACTCCACTCATTCCATAAATCCCAATGATGCTGACGTTGGGATCATTTATTGCGGCAAGTATATCATTCAGAATGGATATTCGCGATTTGAAGGGAATGAAGTCTTGGTTATATAGCCGTGGATCATTTATAATGATGGGGTAGGAAATTGCATCCAACATCCGACCTTCTTCCCGGAGTTCAGCAACAGCCTGCAGCTGCATCACAGCTTTCTTGCTGAGGTGATAGCGTGTCTTCAAATCAGGACATGACCCTTTGAAACATTGCTTCTTTGCTGCTGCCTCTTCATATACCAAAAATGTCTCTGCTTCCTCATCAATGATCTCGTTCGCTCTGCTCAGCCACCTCTTAACAACTTCTTCAATCACTTCCCCTTTTCTGATAGCTTCATGAACGCTGCGCTGAATATTTGTACGTACATCCTCCAGCATTATGACTTGTCCCTTCAGATTCTCAAAGTTGGTTTTGTAGTTACGCACATAACTGATTGGGCGTCCTATGGGTGAAACCAAATGCCGGGCAAGTTCTATAGCAATAGTAACAGCGATCTCCGCCATATTCAAAAAGTGAGTGGATGTAGATCAAAAGATGAAGTAGAAATAGAACAGGGATAACAAAACAGTAGAAAAAACAAAACTAAAGACTAATCAGCTAGGAAGTGAGGAAAGAGAACAATAAGATAGAGCAGCGATTACAGTGTGTTGTTCAGATCAGAAGACGAAATAACAAACGGGTTTCTAATCAACCTGTAAGTGAGGAGTGAGGCCAAAGGAAAGTAAAACAAACAGACAACAAGAGGACGACTAGACAATCAAATAGCAAATAATAGTGTGTACAAAGTGTTTCTTCAGATCAGAAGATGAAAACTAGGAACGGGTTTCTTTAACCAGATTGAATGCAGGGAGTGGCTATCTTGTTAATTCCATTGCGAGATGGAAGCGGTAAAATGTGGCAGATAGCGAATAGTAGGTTTTTTTTATTTTAGTCCCTAATTTTTTACAAAACCCTTTATGTCACTTAATAATTATGAGAATGTCTCATAAAATCCCTAATGTTAATGTAATGTTTCATAATGCTTTTGTTAACCTCAAGCCCCGTCAACCCCCTTTCCATCAAATCTATTGAAGGTAGCTCTATTAAATATCCCTTTAATATAACTTTTCTAGTAACACATAAAAGAACTTTTACAAATAACAATTTTGTGAGTTTTTAACAAAAAAATTTTGATTGTTTGATTGTTAATTTTAGACTCCATTAATGAGTGTGTTTTTTCTAGTAATGATAAATGTTTTAAACTTTTTTCTCGAATTTCCATCTTACATTACTTGGTTTTCATTGAGTGAACAATGAAATATTGTGATCAATGAATCTTCAAAATTGTATATGTACGTACGTCACCCACTTATAAATGCTCACATCATTTAGGATAAAAATTTATAATGTCCAACATTACTCGCTATTATAAATTTGATTTAGTAAATCCTTAATTATAAAAGATCACATATTGCAAAAGAAAAAAGAAAAGAAAAGGTAAGATATTAGTAAATCTTGCTGGAATTCCTGAAGCACACTTGATATACATAAACGATCAACACTTTGACTGAAAGTATATGATAGAACAAAGTTCTGTTCAATCTTACAAGGAATTTTTGAATTCTTAGCTATGACATGCTTAATTTTCCCCAAAATAAATTTTGAAGCACCAATGACTATAAGATTGCTCATCATGCAAGACCAAGTATAATATTATATGCATCAACTATTTGTGTATGTTCCACAACTCTGCAGTGTCAGGCGGGGTTGGGTTTGGGCATAACATAACTGCCATATGTAGTGTCAAGCATATACATTTCACCAATAGACAATGATGCCAGGCCCAAGCCATATAAAAACATTAAATTTTATAACAAAATAATAATGCTTATGCCACTCTAAGAAACAGTATATTTGGAGAACTTCAAAATTAAGCAGACACGTATATATGAAACTGAAATGGTCCATTCACGAATGCAAACCTCATGGCATATGCAGAAGATAAGTGCCAAAGAACTAATAAGTTGCTACCAGTTACCCGAAGATTGTGCCATCTCCCACGATTTTTCTTCTACTCATACTTGAAATATTTACTTGTGTTACATTTTCTGATTGAAATTAACCATAAAGCTAATATTTATCATCAGCCTGCCACAACTATTCATGATGTTGGACTTCCTCATATCAAACAATGCATTCATGCACTATCTCATCTTGTAAGACATTTTCCTTTCCCTTCCAGAACATTGTTTCAGTTGAAATTGCATAATTTTCAAATAAGCAGCAGAGCAAATAGTAAAACCACATTGTGACAGAATTTGAGCATACAATATTCGCAAACATATCTACATAACTACAAATAAAGACATGTCTATGTTCCAATTTAATTCATTTAACAATCTAAGACTCAGTTTAATAATTTATGCAAATAACAAATAGCAAATTTGGAGATAAAACAGAGACAATCACATGATGAAATCAATTTAAATATTTTGATCAAGCAAATTTCTTTCCGAAGCAGTAAAGATCTACAAGAGCAAATTAATATGTCATTTACAATTTACCTGTCTTCAAGAATATATATAAACCAAAAATGGAATTTTATCCTTCCACTCTTCGCCAGCTAATTAAATCCTGCTATACTCTCCCTTGCAGGCTACAGACCCATACAACCACCAGCACAGGAGTTTGTATGTCTCTTGAAATTAAATAGATATGAGCTCCCTGTAATATTAGATTGTGATGATTAGCAAACCTAGTTGAAAAGAATAAAAAGTGAACAGAAGATTAAATGACATGCCTATGGGCAATGACCTAGTTCATATTTCATCAAAGTTAGAATTGAATTAATCAAGAAAAATATAGTATGACAGTAACGAGTTGTGAACAAGGTCTCTACTTTGAGTAGGTTGACAAGAACAGACCTGGAACAATTTTGATTTTTGTAGTATATGTTTTTTCATATGCCTGAAAAAAATTGAACAAGTTAATTTAGCACATGAAGATACATACAGTGGTAGCAAGTATAAAACATTTTACCAGATAAAATTTTTGGAACAAAACTAGTTATAAAGGAGAAGAAATTACCTGTTCATTGATTCCAGTTGTAACCGTCTAAAGAATGCACATATTAAGTAATTGTGATCCTGGGGAGGCAACGGATGCCATGCCAGTTCTGCTCTGTCCACCTATTGAAATGCTCTTCCAGAATAGGGCAGCACTTGATATTCAATTCATCCAGATTTACTGTTTGAAAAATTCCGCCTGGCAGTGCATTTAATTTGGGACAGTGTACAAGCAACAAGGAACGAAGAGAAGGCATGATTGCAATCCCAAAATACCAGTCTTCACATTCTCTCCATTCTTCCATGTCAATGAATCTGAGAGATTTCAATCTGGGGAAGGGAGTAACTGATGAAGATGATGATGCGCCATCACTTTCGATGCCAAAAAATTCCTTACCCACTCTTTTCACACTCCCCATACTACATATGGAGAGCGATTCAAGGGATGGAAGTTTTCCAAAAGGAGGCAAATGCTTAATGTTTGGGCAATTGTGGAAATTTAACATCCTCAGCCTACTTAATGACATTATCCAATTAGGAAACAGCGTGTTGCCTTTGTAGCCTCTGATCTCTAAGAACTCCAAATTTGGAGGTGGTTGTAAGGCTTCAAGAACTAATTCATCCGTATTCATCCTCCCTGCTTCTACAACACTTCCAAATTTTAGACACAAACGAATGAGTCCTTTTTTATTCATCATTTCTGCTTCCTTTACTTTACTGACATCTGTTACAGATCCCAATATTTTTATAGTAAGAGGCCCTTGAAGCTGGTTCAAGTCTTTCAGATATTCAATGGTAGATGCTTTGATATCATCATTGCCACCACCCATAACAAATTCGCTTAATGTCCGAAGGGAAGTTAAACTTCCTATTCCTTTTGGCATGTAGCTTAGTAAAGTCTTGTCATTCACTATATGCCTCAGGTTGACTAACTCTCCAATCCCTTCAGGTAACTCTTTAAGATCAATACAATGACTGAGCACTAAAGTCTCTAAATTATATAATTCACATAATTGCTCAGGCAATAATTCTATCTTCAATGAGGAAAAATTAAGGTATCTCAAATTTTTCATATTCCCTATCTCTTTTGGAATATGAATAATTGAATTATCATACCATAAGTTTCCTCTCAAACCAAATGCCCTTAACGATATCAATTCATCAGATAACTTTGACAGTACCTCACTAATTGATGAATGATTTGCATCTCTGTATTCAATCAACAGAGTACGCAAAGTTTTGACACCTAAGATGAAGTCAGGAAATGAATCCCTTTTATTGAGCATTAACATTGAATGACGAAGCTTCTTATGAGAAGAACCTACTGCCGGTGGTTCAAGATCACCATCAACTTCTATGGTAAGACATTCATTCTCAGCAAGAGATCGGACAAAATCATGCACTAAATGATGCATCTTGCCCCTTACAATATTACCATCATCATCTTTTTCAATCTCTTGGAACAAAGATTGTGTTGCTAATATGTTAAAATACGCTTCACCAACTTTCTCCATCTCCATATCGTCTTCTATCTCAAGATAACCTTGAGACATCCACAATTGAATCAAACTATTTTTATCTAAATAGCAGTCCTTTGGAAAGATGGCACAATATGAGAAGCACTGTTTTACTAGGGAAGGCAAATTTTTATAACTCAACCACAAAGAAGAGAAAAGACCACTCTCAAGCTCTACTGGTCTGTGCATCATATCATCTAAGATACTTTCCCACTGTGCTATAGTTCTTTTAGAGCGCAAAACACTAGCAACAATCTTTATAGCAAGAGGCAAGCCATCACACTTGCTTACAATTTTCTTGGCATTTTCTTCACACTTCTTAAAGGACTTGTCAAAAAGAGCAATATGCGAAAACAAAGACCAAGACTGCTCTTCAGACAATTCCCTAAGTAAAATGACATCAACTGATTCCATCATACTTGCAACTGACACTTTCCCCGTGGTAATCAAAATTTTACTTCCATGAAGACCATTCTTTAGACTACGAAAAAGTACGTTTAATTTATTGTAATCTTCTATCCGCACATCATCTAAGACAAGCAAAAATTTTTTTCCCACAATAGATTGGCTAATATATTGCAGAGAATATTCAAGTTCATGAAAATAAGTGGCTATACCTTTCAGAGATTCCAGGATAAATTTGGCAATCTTCAACTCATCGCAATGATGAGACACACGCACCCATACTCTGTTGTCAAAATGGGTCATCACTTCCTCATCATTGTAGGCAAATTGAGCGAGAGTTGTCTTCCCAATGCCCGGAATCCCTACAATGGAAATGATATGGGGACCTCTTCGTTCTTCACTACCCTCCGACAACAGCTTGCCTATCAGAGTATTCTTCTCATGTTCTCGACCTAAGCATCTCAATTTTATTAACAAAGGAGGCATCTGGGTATTTTTCTGGTTGCTCAACACTCAACTTTGAACGAAAATCGTACTTATCTTTCTGTCTAGCAATATGGTCTAGACATTCATTTAAATCTTTTAAGTTGAGAGCAAGACTATCCTGTGCTCTGAAGGGCAGTGAAAAACGAAGCTTCTTGTTAGTATCAAGAGCACTTCCATCTCCTTCCATCCTCAATTTCTGCTTCCACTCATCCAAGACATCTTCAATGTCGTAGCATAAGTCTTTTATCTCAGCGAGCCATCGTTTCAGCTCTGGCTCCGTTGCTTGTCTCTGCTCTGCATCATCAAGCACGGTTTGAATGGCTTGAAGATTGCTGACAAGTGTTTCTACTTCATTCTTGATTCCCAGTAGAAGATTCAACTCTTGTTGGATGTGTTGATCAACGATTGAACGCAACCTTGCCAAGATAGTGGAAACAATTGCAGCAGCCATACTCGGAGATAGAAAGTCAATGACAAAATCCGCAACACAAGGAATGTTTTATTCAATACGCGAAAGTGAAACCTCTTCCAAGTTATTCACAATAATTTTTTCTTGCTTTTTTGGTTTTGATTTTTCAGTTCTGTTTTTTATCTGCAACACTCTTATTTTGTAGGTAATACAAAAGAATAATTATGAACACTATTTTCGAGCCAGCATGAAGTACAATTTTAGGCAGGCCCATGCCATGAGATCCATGAACAAGTAAATATAAGCGTTGTTTCGTATGAAGAAGATTTAGCTCAGAACTGAATTGAAATTGAAGCCCAAGCCCATTTCTATGAAGAACAATAAATATGAGAATTGAGAATGAGATCCACTTGAGTCCAAATGTAGCGGAGTACTCCTCTCCTCCCATAATTCTTTTTTGTCCCGACAGGGACAAAGCAGAAACGAACAGAGACTTATAATTTTTTAATAGCAGGAAGAGTTTGCCGTCTCTTGACAACTCAAATTCAACCCATATGAACTTTCAAACAAAAGTTTGATCTATCTCAATTCTCAACTACTATGACATACAAATGAATAAGTTAATAGCCAAAACAAAGAAGATACAAAATTCCTACATTTCTTAATAAATTATTAATTCCTCAATTAAAACATCGCAATCTTCCAAACAAACAAACTTACAATATTCCCCTCATTGGCCCATTCTTCAATAAACAACTCTACAACAATGGGTATGTATGCAGCATTCTCTTTTAGTCAAATCATCAAACTCTTTCAAACAATTCAACTCTCTCTGCTTTTTGCCTCTTTCAAACACTCTTCTCCGTTTTCTCTCAACCACCATCATGACTATTGAAGAACCAGAACCCAATCCCACCACAGATCATCTATTGGATTGGTTGGAAGATTCGGTATCCTTCCTTCCATCGTTCTTGGATGATCCTTATAACGCAAATGAGATCGACGCGTATCAGTGGTGGAATCAAGGTCAAGATTTAGCCCAAGAGCACCTCATCAACACTGCTGCTACTCCTTTGAACAACACTAACAGTACTGTAAATATAAGTACTACCACTAGCCTAATACCTGCTGCTGATTCTACTGCTCCTAGTCATCCAACGCCATCCGATTCAACCAGAAAACGGAGAAACACTGATGACTCTATTCAAAGATCGTCTCAAAATCATCAGCAGCGGAGGAATCAGGGACGTCGGATCGGTGAAACTGATGAAGGTAATGAAGAAGGGGTGACAGTTAAGAAGTCAGCTGGTAACAAGAAAAACACAAACAAGAATACAGGAAGCAACAGTAATAACGGTAATAACAAGGAAGGAAGATGGGCAGAACAGTTGCTTAACCCTTGCGCTGCAGCCATCACAGCTGGCAACCTGACACGCGTGCAACACCTACTGTATGTCCTCCATGAGCTTGCCTCACCAACTGGCGATGCCAATCACCGCCTGGCAGCTCATGGCCTCCGAGCTCTGACTCATCATTTATCCTCTTTATCATCTTCATCGTCCACCTCTACCTCAATAGGGCCCGTCACTTTTGCTTCTACAGAACCAAGATTTTTTCAGAAGTCTTTGCTCAATTTCTATGACAAGAGCCCTTGGTTTGCATTCCCTAACAACATTGCAAACTCTTCTATCCTCCAAATTCTTGCTCAAGATCAAGAAGATCATGCGCGGAACCTTCACATTCTTGATATTGGTGTCTCTCATGGTGTGCAATGGCCTACACTTCTGGAGGCCTTGACACGAAGAGCGGGCGGGCCTCCTCCTCTAGTTCGCCTGACAATCATTGCTCCGACTGCTGTAAAATAATCAAAACACGGAGACCCCATTTTCAGTTGGCCCACAAGGTGACAATTATTCCTTGCAACTTCTTGCTTTTGCCAAATCTATGAACATAAACTTGCAAATCGACAGACTGGATAACCACCCATTACAGCATCTAAATGGGCAAATCATCGGCACCGCCTCTGAGGAAACCTTAATAGTTTGCGCACAATTTAGACTGCATCACTTGAATCACAACACTCCGGATGAAAGAACTGAGTTCTTGCGAGTGCTTAGAAGTTTGGAGCCAAAAGGACTGATACTCAGCGAAAACAACATGGATTGCAGCTGCAGCAACTGTGGGGACTTTGCAACAGGTTTTGCACTGCGAGTGGAGTACTTGTGGAGGTTTTTGGACTCAACAAGCGCAGCATTCAAAGGCCGGGAGAGTGAAGAAAGAAGGGTAATGGAAGGAGAAGCAGCCAAGGCGTTGACAAACAAGGGAGAGATGAATGAAGGGAAAGAGAAATGGCGTGAGAGAATGAGAGGGATCGGGTTTGTTGGGGAAATTTTTGGGGAGGACGCCATTGATGGAGGTAGAGCTTTGTTGAGGAAGTATGACAGTAACTGGGAGATGAGAGTTGAGGAGAAAGATGGGTGCATTGGGTTATGGTGGAAAGGGCAGCCTGTTTCCTTCTGTTCATTGTGGAAATTGAATGTGAAACTAGAAGATAGTTAGAATGCTCTTGTTTTCTGCTTATAAATTTCTCAGTAAATTCTATATTTTCCATCGCTTTCTAGTTTTCAAATGAAATCATGTACAAAAATATTTACAATAAATATTCACAATTTCAGACGCTAATCCATGTATGTGCTATATTTGATGAAGAAGATTTACCCAATGATGAAAAACTAAAACCACCAATCTTAAAACTCAGAATGATCAGGATAAATATATCCGCATTGAATTCCGGATGGGCATGCGGCAAATAGGACACTTCGGTGTTATTTCCCGTTCTACAGATATCGCACATCGATTACAGCAAACTAGATGGCCACAAGGGTTAAATGCAGACGTCCTCCTCCTCATCAAGCAGACAACACACAGCTGTCCGTCTGGAATATCCCCAGCCACTTCTTCATCTGCACCAACCTGAGAGTCGGCATCATTGCTAGGAGCTTGGCTTGGTTGCCGTGAGCGTCTTTGTTGCCTACATTCCTTCCATCTATTCCAATTCCTGAGACAATTATTAATTTCAAAACTGGATTAGCAAGAATCAACATAAGCTCCCTACAGTATATTTTGTTCCAACTAATCAATGGGATGTATTTTCAAGACATGATCACAAAATACAATCTAAAATTTAGAACAATGTACCTGACAATAGCATAGCTTAGGATACCAATTGACAGTGAACCAAGAACAATACCACTCCAGAAGAGTATTTTTGTCCTGTAGGCAAGATCTACCACCATCTGATCCTTAGTCAGCTCGGTCCTGAAAAAAAAGGCCAAAACACGAGTTGGTTGAAGGCAAGACCCTCCACAAAAGGACATAACAGTATGCATGAACTTGTAAGGAAGATGCATGCATGGAAGGAGTCATAAAGGTCTACAGCCTGATATGTTCAGCAGACCTGGAAGGCCATGGAGGTATAGGACTTCCGTGGATAAGAGCAGTACATATAACTTTTCTCGACAAGAATTGGGAAAAGAAAAATAATTATATCATACAGAAGTATACAAATAGGTGAACAAGGTTTTCAGAGTATGGCTATACATTGATAAGTCAAGACAGCTGAAAATAATCAAAAATTCAAATTCAAGAGATCTGGACATGTAGAAGAGTCCCAAAGTTGTCCAAAGGAATGACAAAAACCACCCGCATTAAATTGAGTCACCCCCTAATCGTTATAAATAAAAAAGTGCGTGCTCCAATTTAGTATACTGCAACCACATCCTAAAACAGAAATTGCCGCCACATGGAACACATGCATGAAAGAAAATTGAGTCAAAACCATTGGAAACTTTTCAACTGCCTCTAAAATGAACAGCAGCAATACATAATTCAATTTGCATCAGAATAAAGCAAGGAAGAAAAATTTGCATCACACAAATGCATGGTTTTTTGCATTTCCAACTATAAAACAAAACAGAAATTGTTCTTGAATAAATCCCCTTACAGAAAATAGGGTAGATCCTTGCATGATTTGATCTCGGGAATTCCATTTTTGAAACTGCAAGAGCCAATGGCACTTATATTCTTCCCCAATGGAAGAATTTTTTCCTCATCAAGAACACCGACCTTCAAAATGATCAAATCAGGGGACCAAAAAAATGCAACAGCGGAGCTAAAGAATTTTAGATTTCAAAATTCTTTTAGATTTATAGAATGCATTCATAAGACTTCAGAATTTGCAATTTTTTAACTTACAGGGCACTCATGACCAAAAATTGCCTGAATAAATGTGTAGGGAGAAACATCAATGGGTTGCAGCCGATGAAAAACTGTAATAAGAGGTAAGGGCTGTCTAGAGCCATCCATGTCCACAATAACATAATCTGACTGTGGCCACCAACCACCTTCAACAAGAATAAAAGGAACCTGTGAAAACAAAATAAACAAAGACGTTAGCAGGAATACCTATTAAACTTAATAGCAAACTGCTTTATGAATGCCAATACTGAAAACAAGTACTATTAAATTCTATCTCAGGCTAAAATTAATTTAAACAACAAAAATATCCATTTAAAATTACTTGAGATGATTTATTGTCTTACCGTTCTCAAGGAGGTTGACTCTCTTTTTTTCCAAGATCTTCCAAAGATAGAACGTATGTCAGGTGTCCATCCAAAAAAGCCTCTCCATTCATTGTATATACACTTCAAAGCATCAGAAGCACAAAATCAACACAAAGCTCTCAAAAAATTAACTAAATGATCATGCAAAATTCAGAGAGAAAGCAAAAACAATCCCAGTTCTACCCCTTCAACAATCAACAACATTGTTTTACCATGGCATATTGATAAGTCTATTCTTCTCCATATAAATCTAAGGAAATCTGCTTTTCAAGATTTGATCAAAAACCAACACTACAAGGACCCAGAAGTAGCAAGCAAGTTATCCATCGACCCTCCTAATATACACAGAAATTCTTAAAGAGATATTAGACACAAAGAACTTTGGAAGATCCCATTTCAATCAAAACTTTAAGCAACAGAGCACATACACATTATCTATACATTAGAAACTTGCCACAAACTCCCATTTCAAGCAACAAACCAACTCCATTGATGTTTGTTTACAAGCATACACATAAATATTTGCACATACAAAATAACACACAAAACCAAAATTTTTAAATTCAATTGCTTCCCTACCACCATGGTTTCTTATAATCCAAGCACACATAGTTAAATACAGAGAAAAAGTACAGTCCACAAAATTCACAGCTTTCCGACCAAAGATGCAAAAACATTCTGTAAATTGCATGAAATTGTTATTGTACAGAGTTCTGTTCTCTTCAGTTATAGACAAGTGCAACTATATTTCAAGATTCAATTTTATTCCCAATTCTCACCATTTCTCACGAACTACACAACATAAAATAAAAGAATTAATTAAAGAATCGTAGAAATGAAAACACGTACAGTTTGCGTTCGTTGAATAATAACAGCTTTATCTCCACTCTCATGCGACACCAAAACACCGCTATGCGTCAAGTTCTTCCAGTTCTTTCCATCGACGACTGATTTCGGTTCCACTTGGCCCCGCAAGATGACGAGCGGGCCTATTTTGCTCTAGATCAGGCGACTGCGTTCGGTTTTCGTCGAGAAGAGCGCGAAGATCGGAGACTTTGAGCGGCGGAGCGCTCCGGACTTTGCACAGAGCGTTGGAGGTGTATCGGAAGTCTAGAAACGTACGGACGGCTGTATAAGCGAGAGCTACGCCTAAAACGGCGCCATCGAAAGACAGCGCCAGCTGATAGAGGAGCGAGGCTAGGTCGAGTTCGTGCGAGGACATTTTGGTGGCTTTTTCTTCACATCGGTCTCGTAAGCGGCGTGTTGCCTGACAAATAACTGCCGCTGCCGGTGACGGTGACGGTGGTGAGAGGTTTTTAAGAGTGTCGGAGACACGTGATATCCACGTGGGGCAGTCGTGCTGGCGGTGGTAACTGTTAACAGTGTTGAGAGTGTTTTATGGCGTAAGAGAAGAAAAGGTGTGAATTTTATTGTGACACAGATATTAACAAGAACGGGTTATTGGACGACTTGTCGGGAGTTTGAACTACAAAAGTTTTTTGTGACTGAGGTGTCGTATATTCATTTGAGCATTATATCGTTTATATATATATATATAAATATGAATTGCCGTCGGTATATATTTCTACTTTTACATAGCACGACATACCGTCCACACGGTATTAATTTAAATGAATTGTCTTTTGTTTTGTCTTGATGCAAACGACCTGTCATGCATTATCTTCTGAAGGTAATTTTTGTTGATATGACTGCTATTGCAGTAAATGATCCAAATATAAACCATACCCATTTTTATATTGTTTTCATATAAAAAATTTCAAATGAAACAACTTATTGTAGTTCTAAAATGAAAGATTGAAGAAGAAAAGGCTGTTTATAAATCTAAACACTACATTTTGGAATTGTTGTTTGAACCAGCATATGATTGAATCATGCATGGTTAATTAACCCAATTTTTTTTATATTTAAAGATAATTAATTTATGAAAATAATAGCACGATTACATTATAAATTATACTTTGACCGAGAAACTAGATGTCATGGAGTAATTTGGGTTTGACCCAAAACAAATGATTTTATCAAAGTATTAAGTTGATGAGGTGCTTCAACATTTGCAGCATGGCCTGTGTTCTTGATAATTTCCAATCTTGATTTTGGTCCCAAATTCCTGAAAAGTTCATGAAAATTGTAAATTGATAAGAAATTTTAAGATCAGAATTGAAAAGCATTAATTCTAGCTAGCTCTACCTGTGAAGCTGATGGGCAAAGTCTAGAGGAAAGATATTGTCTTGATCACCCCAGATAATCAGCGACTCCTTCACTCCAAATGAAAGCTTAACTGTTAGTGAGATTCAGAAGTGCTTTTGAAAGGTCAAACAGTGTACAGATGCTCGAGTTGTCTGTAATGTTTGGCTAAATAGGCAAATGGACTTTCTAAGTTTTGAAAAGTACGTAGTTTGGACTGTTGGGAGTGATTCATGAAGAAAATTCAACAATAGTCAGCTACGAAGCACTTTTGTTCCAAAGATGTTATCTACTGAAAAGTGCTTTTTACAGAAACAAAAAGGTCACCTGAGTTAAGCTAGGAATGTCCGGATTTGTGTCCTTATTTAGTAAGTACTCCACCATTTCCAACTGCTCCTTCCTGTGAGTTGTATGCATCACCTAAAATAACAACTCAATGTTCTCGATCACTAGTACTAGTACTCGTACTTAAGTGTAACTAAGCTGAATTTAAAAATTGAACACAATACATAATACTGAAAACCTACCTGTAAGTAGTAATTAAAATCGGAAAATTAATAAACTCACCTCAATGAATTGGTGGAGCATGAAATCAGGAGCCCACCGAATGAAATCAGAATTGGACAATGATAAACACACTAGAAACCGTAGATCTTGCGGACTTTCAGGAACCAAAAATCCTGAAATCCTTCTTCCAACTCTCTTCAGGTGCCATTCTTTCTGCTTCTCACTCCAGCTGATCCCACTGTTGACGATCACAACCTTCTCGACTGCCTCAGGATTCATCTGAGCCATCTGATACGCCACGAACCCACCGTAGCTGATACCGAATACCGTAAACCTGTCCACACCCAATCTCCTCATCCCTTCTGCTACACAGTTCCCTTGGAAAACATCAGTCCTCTCCGCCCTGGAAGAATAAGATTTTCCGAAAAACAATAAATCCGGCACGTAGAGATTAAACCTGTCGGACAACGCGCGGACCTGGTGAACGAATTGCCATCGGGAATTCCCTCCGTAGCCGTGAATTATAACCAGATCAGGCTTGTTGATCTTTCTGTGATTCGGGGTCCAGAAATGCATGGTGGTCTGATCATCCAAATCAACGGTGCATGGGGAGAGATTACAGAGACGGAAATACAGGGAAAGCATTGTGTCGATGAATGGGATGAGTATCGGAGCATGGAAGAAATCGGAGATCGATTTGCGGATGAAAGTGGAAGTAAATGAGACGGGAAATCGGAGTAAAGACTGAAGGAAGAAAAGAAAGCATCGGAATGTTATAATGATAATGGAGAAGTAGAAGGAGAAGAAGTAATTAAGCTTTTTGGATGAATTCATGGAGAAATTTGGATGGATATTCAGCATGATTTAGATTTAGATTTTGATTTCGATCAGAAATAATCTGATGCAATTATTTGTAGAATAATGTTAAAAACAGAAGAAAGATAAGAAGCTATATATGGATTTGATTATATCAGGAAATATATATTTAATATATATTTTATATTGGTTTCTTGAATTATGTAACATATTGAAAAAAGAAGAATAATTGAGCAAAGATTTTGATGTTCATTAATTAAGAGGTTAGACCCAATTAATGAAAGTTTTGTAAAGAAATGATATTAGAGTTAGAGGTAATTTAGATTAAGATAAGTAAGACTCTGACTTAAAGCAAAAGTTTGCATAAATTAAGTTTGCCCAATCGTGTACGTTGTTGAATCAAAGAAAATTGGAACAAGTATAAATAAATAAGTCATGAGAGAGTAATAACATTTTTAATAATTATTTTAAGTTACTTGATATTCATTAACCGGATATATTAAACGTTTGTACTAATTTTGAAATAATGTATTACGCTATATCACCCTTAATTTAAAATGTTCGCATCACTTAAGAATTGTTGAAATATGTTTTCTGTAGTTATAATTTTTTAAAATAAAAATGGTGCTTCATATTGTTTTAGACAATAAATAAAGTAGTTGTTTTGAGAAAAAAAAACTAAAAAATATAAAATAACCAAAACTTATTGTTAATTTTGATTTTTAGTTAAATCTTAAAAAAATTATTATTTTTTAATTAAATTTTTGTAAAACAAGTAATAATAATCAGCAGTAGGTAAGTAAGCTAGTCCAAGCCAAGCAACAATGGCGGCCAAGGAACTTTTGGTTTATCTATAGATTGTGACAACGTGGGTCTGATAATGACTCCTACATTAAATTAAATAAAAACACAATATTTAGAAATATCTATTCTTTAGAACTGAGCACCAAAATAAATTAGTAGAAAATTAAGACAAATTAACCTTTTTCTCTTTAATATTCTTCCCACAAATTGTGACCGGCAGCCATTTGCTTTGATACATATATATGTTGTACGTATACAGATGTATAAGAACATATATATATGTATGTATGTATGTATGTACGTATGTATTAGCTAGCTTACATACATACCGAAACTTGTGTACATGTACAAAAAGAGCCAACTACTTCTGATATGTTTAACATACGTATGTATGTACCAAAGAGGTAACTTATAACTATGTACGTTCAACCAACGAGTACCTCGGGGCACAAGAAGAGAAAAGAATTAAACATGCAACTTTGGGACAATATCTAAATCTAATATATACATGTTTGGGGTTGGATGTTCAAGAACTAAAAAAGTGATTCCAGCTACCTAGCAATATATATTATTGCTTCCAGGCATGTATGAACACACTTGGAATTAAAGATTAAAGATACCTTACTTGCAAAGAATTCCAATCTTCTTTCACCTTTCTCTTAACATTTTTGCCAATAATATAACTCCCTCGGACCCTCTTTTTACTTTTTGGACGGCCTGTCTGTTACTTTTTTCCACCTCGATTCCTTCACTTGCTTAATTTCCTTCTTCTTCCTTCTCCTATATATCCACTCAGTTTAATTCTCACATTGACATCATTGCAAGCTTAATTTCTTCCATATTCTCCCATGGCTGCAGCTCCTTCATACACTTACACAGGCCAAAGTTCTTCTTCTTCTTCTTCGTCTTCTTCACAGAGAGCAGTAGCCATGGGATTGGCTCTGGTATCGGCTGTAGTGTTATCTCCATTGTATGTGACAAGAAAAAATGATCAGCATCAGACAAGATTTTATGAGACAAGACATTGGAACTCTGGTTTTGTTCTTCCCATGGTTCTTGGTGGGCTTATAATTGCTATTAGAACAACTTCTTCTTCCGGGATTTCTAGGGCTTCTGTTATTCCGTCTCCTGATCCTGCTTGGGTGCTGAGAATTGGGAGTTCTTCATGGGGACTTGCTGGGGTTTTGGTGATGCTCATGCTTGTGCTTTCGTGGCAAGATTCTGTTCAAGATTTCTTTTGGAGATAAGAGGAAGTCCCAAGTATTATAATGTTATATTGTATTTGATTGTATAAGTTAGTATCCAATAATAATTAAATGTAAGCATTATTACTTTTATAGTAATTCAAGTTCATTAATTTTCTCTATTTCATTCCATACTTTCTCTGTTCATATATTTACAGAATTGATTAGCATGTAAATTTACCTAATTTTTTAAACATTTTTGTCATTTATATATATATATATATATTTATATATTTATATATATATTTATAATTATACAAATTTACGACTAACTAATATTTAACTCATGTATAAAAATTAGTCAAATCAGTAATGCTCTTGAGAACTCTAATTTAAAAATCTTATGAAGATTGAAAATTTTAACATAAAGACTAAAACTCTAATTTAAAATGTTTAAAACAAAATTTAATATCTTAAATACATTTTAGGAAATTCCTAAATATATATGTTATTTCTCACTTAATTTTTGGCTATTTATAAAGTTCATGGAATCAAGATTTGAAAGGACAATTTTAAGAGAACTCTAATCTCATAGGCCCGTCCATATTTCTTTTAGACTGACGGCCGATTGGGCTCCGCTTTGTGGCCCATATGCCATTATTTAAAAGACGCTGATAAAAAACGACAGAGAGGAACAAGAACAGAAAAAAGAGAAGCCGGTCGAGAAAGACAGAGAAGAAGGAGAATCCGACGCCGTTTAACACAACGATTGTTTCCTGCAAATAGGTTAGTCCCGATTTTCGTTTGCTTTCCCCTATGCTTACTGTTTCAGTCAAGTCTTTCTGTTCTTGGCTGCTTTCTTTGTTGCTGTCATCTATTTCTTCAGTGGTGGATAATAATTCATTTTCTGTTTGGTTTCCGAGAAAAAAAAATCAGAACTTTTGGATTTTTAACCAAAAACTTTGCTTCTCGTTTCCATTATGTTTATCTTAGTGCACACGCTATTTATCTTGTATATGTTAGTGAATTTTGTGTTTTTGATTGAGATCAATTATGATTAAGTCTCTGTTCTATTGTTCATAGGTGAAAAAATAGTTAAAAAAAATTAGGAATTAGTAAATGCGAGTGGACTTTCGTATCATGTTCTTGAGTGTCAGAGACATTATTTTTCCCATAGAAGATTGATATAAATCGTTAGTTTTTGTATTCTATGTGGGCAAAGAATTCTAACGATGGGTTCTGATATGGGTGAAGGATCTAGTCAAGGAAATGGCAGAGGGAGACGAGGATTTGCCAAGGGATGCAAAAATTGTGAAGTCCCTGCTGAAGTCCATGGGTGTGGAAGACTATGAACCTCGAGTTATACACCAGTTTCTGGAGTTGTGGTACCGTTATGTTGTTGATGTACTGTCCGATGCACAGGTCTACTCGGAGCATGCTGGCAAATCTACAATTGATTGTGATGATGTCAAGCTTGCCATTCAGTCGAAAGTCAATTTCAGCTTCTCACAACCCCCGCCAAGAGAGGTATGTTAGTTTTTAGTATGCCTAACCTTATTCTGCATGATGTTGGACATGTTTTGAGAGTCCCAGATACATATTGAAATTAAATTGACTCAGGGTTCAAGGTAAATTTTATTTATCTTGCAGTTGCTGTGGTTTACCTTTGATTTTGTTTTCTAAAGGGATTGAATTGATCAATGGTTTGTAGCACTGGTTTTCACAAAGCATGTCTAAAGTAGTTTGCCTACTGACTACTGTAGGATTTTAATCACTGCTGTGGCAGATAATGAATTTTGATTAACACTTTTTCCTTTGTCCATCTATTATGTTTACACAACATATGTAGCATTCTTAATTTTACCATCTATCAGGTACTACTAGACTTGGCTCGAAGCAGGAACAAAATCCCATTGCCAAAGTCAATATCAGGGCCTGGCGTCCCACTTCCACCTGATCAGGACATATTAATTAGCCCTAACTACCAACTCCCTATTCCAAAGAAGCAATCTGCTCAGGCAGCAGAAGAAATGGAAGAAGACGAAGAAAGTGCTGATCCCAACACATCCCAGGAACAGAGGACGGACATGCCACAGCATACCCCTCAAAGGGTATCATTTCCTCTTGGTAGACGCCCGAAGTGAGAAAATTTCATTGACAACCTGTTGTTTGAGGCCCTAAGGGGAAAGGTGAACCGTCAATCAAGAAATAGAAGGAAGAAGCAAGAGGTTGACAATTTATGTACTATGATATGTGTAGTATCATTGTAATCATCAGGAAGTTCTGTTTTGGGGTCAGTTAACTTACATTCAGTACTTGTTTACATTATCCATTCAGGCATTCAATGCTTTGCTTCTATCGTGTAAAAGATTTTAGCTGCATTTGATTTCAGTTCATCCTTTGACACTTTATTCTACTTAGTTTTAGAAAAAACCTGATCTAGGAAGGATCTATGACGCATCCATAAATTTAAGCCTTTTTTCCAAATTTGATGGAAACCAATTGTAGTCACCATTATTCCACACACAAATATAAAATTCTAACTGAATTGAGTGCACAAAGGGGATATCATAAAATGTGGTTTCATTCATTGGGAAGTTTGGGAATTCAATCATTTAGCACTATGTTGAATCCAGTTAGACATTGTTTCTTCATAACAGAACCATATTGTTCTGTACAGACATTCATCATGTATATACAAGAGTTAACCAATTTCAACTAAATGGTATACTGTAAAAGCAACAATGAAACAATGGTCAACTTCTGGTGCCAACCATGCTAGTTGCAGCAGGACCTGTACTTGATACACCCAGGCCTCGCTCATACATCCGCTGGATCTCTTCTCTGTATTCTGTCAAAGACTTGTCAGGTATAGCTGGAGTGAGCTCCACCACATCCCCCATTTTCAACTTGCATCTGGGATCACCCACTGGCTCGTGGTTCAGCCTTGGCCTCAACTCTTCCTTCAGAGGGAACCCATATGGAGACCATCTCGAGCTTCCCCGTCCAGTCCTTTCCAGCAAATCCATCATCGTGGAGTCTGCAGGAAACTCCTGAACTGACATCTGCAGGATTCCAACAATCAAACATTTTCAGGCCACACTGCAAATTTCTCTACTGAATTGATACTCACCCAGTCAGCATAATATACTCCTATCTCGTGGATGCATAGAAATGAGAACCAAGATTTAAACTGACCTTATCATTCTCAATCATGATGACAAAGACAGGTCCATCGTGAGTGCACTGAGGCTTATAAGAATACGGACAATCATCGGCATGTGAGGGGAATTTGCAAGGTGGTTTGATGGAATCAGCATAGTCAATGCAAGATCTATCTTTGCTCATTGTCTCACACTGCCAGGTAAGAACCCATCTTGCCCACTCAACCATCTGAAGCACAAAAGAAGAGTGCTTGCAGTCACCTTCCTTGTATCTCCAATGAGCTGCAAATCCAAACTCAGCTTGCAAATGCATCTCCTTTGTTCGGATTTGAACTTCAAGTGGAACTGTACCCTCTCCCATCACTACCGTGTGAAGTGACTGATACCTATAAAGTGAACCCAGAGACAGGAGAAAACTAGAACTCAGATTAAAAAAGCATAATATGTTGCATTCAGAAGAAAACATTGTGAGAGAGAACATACCCATTGAATTTGGGGCGGGTTATGTAGTCCTTCGTCTTTCCAGATACTTCAGCCCACAATTGGTGAACGACTCTTAACGCTTGGTAACAGTCTTCCTCCTTTTCAACAATCAGACGCAGCCCATGAATGTCATGGATTTCATCCATTGTCAGCTTCTTTCTACACAAGGTCAATGATTAATAAATTTTCAGGCAGGTCAGAACACATCATTACATTGTTTCTATTAAGTTATTAAAGTTGCCGCACTCCATCCTAGATTGTGACAGTATCACAAGATCTCACAAATGAATTCCAAGATAAGACACAACCAATAAGATGATCATGATCTTGCTCCTATTTAACTACATGAAACAATTGTTCATAAAATCTGCTATTTCATTACCTTGATAGAAACAGAATAATTTCAGATCCACACTTAAATTGGTTATAGTTGAATAATCACACTTTGTTAATTTGCACGCACCCAATGTACTTGATTCAGGAATTGTGGAAGGATTAAATCTTTGTGTGAACAAACATGAGAGTAAGGGTACTCAAGTGCAAACTTTCGTGAACAAACATGAGAAAGAGAGCATACTTCATCATTTTGCAGTGAATGCTGTACAAGCTTTTATGCCGTCCATATAGAACATGGTAAGAGATGGCTTTGTCCTTAAGAGCTTGCTCCAATTTCCCTATTGCAGAAGTGATCATTGCCTCATCAAAAGATTCTACAAGCTTAGATGACAATTCTTTGTGCTGATCTGGGTTAAGATGCTTAAAGCATAGATTTTCTAGTTGCTCCTTCCATGTAGAGATTCCCAAACGGTTTGCCAAGGGGACAAATATCTCCAATGTCTCCTTAGCAAACCTCTGTTGTTTGCACAAAGGCAATGCATCAAGAGTCATCATGTTGTGCAATCGATCAGCTAATTTGATGAGAACAGCCCTAGCATCTGCCATAGCAAGGAACATGGTGTGTAGACGATCTGCTTCAACAGTTTTGCTAGCTGTATTGTTCTCACGTGCAAGCTTACTCAATTGACTAAGCTTAGAAACCTAGAAAATGGCATAAAGACTTAAATCAGAATCTCTTAATGATAGAGCCTTCTACTAAATTAATTATCTATCCTGCAATATGAGAACCAATATAAGAGTGTAACATTGTCAAAATTTAATACTTTCCTTTATTCAACATTATCAACAATTTCCTCCCTAACTAATTATCGCATAAACAATATCATGCCTATATATGTTTCAATGCAGAAAATCAAATATGCAAGTCATAAAAGCATTGCTTACAGCTTCTTTGTTGACGCAAACGATATAACATTAAAAAGTGATAACTCAACTTTGTCGTCTAATAACTGACTGATCCAAGCCAAAACTTTATGCACATACAACAAACATGCCAATAACATTTAATGACAAGATCTTTGTCCAGAGATTCCTTGTCGTTTTAAGCTAACAAAAAAATTTCTCTTACCCCTTCAACCAAATCAGCAACACCAGCGCCAAATGTTCTAAAGATATGGTCATAGCTCAAAAAAGCATCATCAAGTGTATCGTGCAAAAGCCCTGCAGCAACCACAGTGGAATTAGCACCAATGGTGGCTAACGACACTGCAGTTTCCACGCAGTGTTGCAAATATGGATCACCACTCGCACGCATCTACAACAGAACAAAACAACACAAAAGGTTTTGAATCTACATCACCAAAAGTTCCAATCAACAAAATTTGACCAAAATTTAAACCAATTTCCATCTTTTTTTTTCCTTTACCTGCCCTCTATGTGCCTTTGCAGCCTCATAAAAGGCCTTGATGACGAAGTCTTCACGAAAGATTTTATGCTTCAATTGTGCATTAACAAGGATTTCCTTGGCATAAGACTCTAAATTAGCCTCTACAAAGTTCTCCTCCATATTAAACGTCAATTCATCCACCAAAACCGAAGATGAACCCACATTTAAACCACCATTATCAACCCGAAAAGTTGGAGAATCATAATCAACACACGACCCTAATGCATTCCTTACAAACCCATTAAATAAAACTGAAGATTTCCATGAAGTTTGAAAATTTACATTTACATCACATTTTTCTCGACCAGCTCTTAATGGAGGACTACTTCTTGAGTAAGAATGTGAACCATTACCACTACACGAAACCGGACCTTGAAAAACCGAAACTGGACTTTGATCCCTCTTCAAAGAAGAAGATGAACTGCAGAACTTGCTCGGCGAATAAGAGTACCCAAATGAACTGCTCAGCTCTTTCAAATCTTCACTTCTGTAAGAACCCATTTCCGAAGTCGACGAGAACAGACACGAGAGGCCGCCGATTGTCTGTTTCTGGGAAGAAGGCGCCGTAGCCGCCTGTTGATGACGTGGAGGACGAAGGTCTTGAATTCAGATCGAAGTCATACGTTGTATGCCCGTTGATCTGGTGCGACGCCGAACATACACTGCTCGGCGGGCTCGCATACAGCGCTATTGTCGGAACCGCCATGCCGGTCATTATTGAAAATTAAAAAAAAAAATTTACGAATTTTCTATCTCAATTTGATAAAAAAAAATATTGCTAAATACCCACTATATTTTTTCCAATCAGAGAGACTTTATTGGATTTGAGATCCAGAAGAGCCACGGACTTGAGGTGACGTGCAGAAGAAATGTAAGAATTCAGAAAGGGCTATTTCCTAAACTGCTTTATGTACAAATTTATGGACAATCTAAAAGACGGAAATAAAATCACAGAGAATTTACAGAATCTAACCCTAAATTTGTTAAAAAGAGAAAGTCAAAGAATGGTTGAAATTTGTAGAAGAGAGATTCCTTCTTCTTTCTTCTGTGAATTTTCTCGCAAAATTTCCATTTTTTTGCCCTGATTTTTATTTGGTTAGTGGCCGTGGGAAGCAACAGTGGATTTACAATAATATCCTTCTGTAGTACCGGAAATAACGGTAATGTACAAGTACAAGTACAAGTTGCAATTGTGGGAGAAAGGGATAGGTTATAATTAGAGGAGAAACTGTTTTTTCAAATCATCTTTTAGAAATTTAGAAATTAATTTAAAACTATACACTCGTTTCCAGCTATATATTTATATATTTTCTAAGTTGTTTGGTTATGAAATTATAAATTATTTTCTAAATTAAATTTAGACATTAAAAAAATTAGTAACATTTCAGTGTTTCCAGTTTTATTAAATAGAAAAAAACGTATTCATAAATTAAAACGAAATAAAATTATATTTTTTATACACGCATTATTTGTATACTACTAACAATTCTGATCTGTCTTCGCTTCTTTGTACTTGAGATATTTATTAATGATTAATCGTACATCTGTCAAAATACATCACAAATAAATAGCGATAAAATAGATAAAAAGAAAAGCACCAATGAAGTGTGTTCTAATTGACCAAATGGATTAATTATTTTTTTTTAATTTACTAAGTTCATGGTAACATGTGCCTAACTTTATCTTGGCACTGAAAGCTTTTCATTTAAATATTCTGTTTATGTTGAGCTTATCCTCTTAATCTCTATTTTATAATCATTTAATTGGTCTGTTGTTGGAAAGACCATAGCATTGGAACTCGAATATATAACTTGTATTAATTCTTTGCTTTTCATGTAAGGAACATTTTCAATTAGTGCCTAATTAAATGATGTAATCACCTACTTTTAGTGCATGGCAACTTGGCTAGGGTCCACCACTTGATATTTTGTTTGATTTGATGAATCATAAATCCTTTTAAGATGAGGATTCCAACATAATCTTTTTCGAAGAACCTTTTATTTTACAAAAATTCGTGATTTTTTTATTTATTTATTTGTATGGTTGTGATGTTGTCATACAACTAATCATTGATTTATGCACTAAATTCAAACCAACTTGCGTTTTAGTGGATTATGATAGAATAAAAACATATATACTCAAGATTGGATGAGGATGTAAATAAATTTATTTAGTAAATAAGATAATCAACATGTGTGTAATATTATTCTAAGATATTATTTTTATCCTTAATATATTTTATTTTAATACGACATGATTTTGATAATATAATTTTCAAACTTAATCTTGAAATATATGTGAAATGTAAAAGTACACAAATAAAAAATAATGCTAATGATGACGATAAAATAAATAAATTAAACTAATTATTACTATAAATGAATAAATAAATAATACAATTACCTTGATTATTACGTTATAATTAAAACGTTAGAAATAATATGATAAAATAGCGTGGACAAATTCAAATATTAAAAATGGAAAAACTGGAGGGGCATTTTGGACAATTGATACGGGAAGTCAAGCGATAATTCCACGTCAGCATCCTCATGAGCCTCTAGAACGTGCAAGTCCACGATCAGTACGCACGCAAAATTCTCTGATTCCTGCGCTGTTTTTTTATGCTAAATTCATTCACAGTTTGTTTCGTGAACGCTGCTAGGAGCACGTGTCGTGTTCCGAGAGACGACCACCGCCACATGGTCAGCGCGTGCATCGTACACGTGTTCCGTTGTGACGGCTAGTAGGTGAGCGCGTTTTTGTTTCGGTGCGCTCAGTCACGGCCAAAACTGTCACGCTCCGAGCACGTGTTGGCCATCTTTTGTACTGTTGCCGACCCGGTCAGATCGGGTTCCGCAATTTCAGGCGGCGTCGTTTTGTGGGTAAGTCCGCAGTAGTTGGTACTAAAAAAATATTAATGTTTTTTTTTTCCTAAATTTCTCTTGAAATATATTTGACAAAGTCTCGTCCACATCTTAGATTGTAAAAATATTACTTATTATTAGCTATTAAAAAAAAAATCAATAGCCGTACTATATATATTAGAATTTGTTTAATGTCTTCTTATTCTTATTAAATGGCAAAATATATGTGTAGTTTTGATAATTAAAAAAATTATAGATTGATATGTAAAATTTTTAATAATTCATAAAAATGATGTATAAATTTAAAATCTTTTGTTAAATTTAAGAACTTTGAACATTTTATAATTTAAATACACGTTATAAATTTTAATACAGTCGTGAATTTCTATACATAAACATATTTTGATAAGCCTTAAAAAAGTAATTTCAAATGCAGTCCACCTAGTTGTCTTAAGGAAAATCTATTTTGGCTTTAGGTTAGGCATTTGGAATTTGAAGATGAAGGTGTTGCCAGTGGCAATAATGTTGCATGGAAACACTTTCATTCTCATAATGGACGTGTTTTGTGAGCAGAGCGAAATTTTTTGCGAGATCACATCCAAGAAGTGTTTTAAAAGCGTGCAAGCCAAGTCTTATGCATGAGTTGAAATGTGGTGTTTTTGTTTCTTTGCTTACACGTTCCCATAACTATATATATATATATATGTATCACACTCGACTTATTTTTATCGAGCAGAGATAGCATTTTTCCTTGTAAGTAGTTAGAATTTTGTTACCATAATGTAAGATAAAAATTTTATAATATGATATTTTATTTATAAATTTTAGTTGTCTAATGTTGCCAGAAAGAGAGATTATTTTTATCCAATCATTGAATGAGATTTCCAAGAGAAATGGAAATAGTTGCTTTTATTGGTTTGACGAATTTAATATAATTAAAATACTAACTAGAATAAATAAACGTATATACATATATATACATATATAAAGCGAAATGAATAATATTTAAAATAAAAAATAACTTTTATATGATTAATTAAACCCAAATAAAAAACCTATATCAATGTTATAAAATATTTAATTCCTAAATTTTACACAAATAACAAGATATTTAATTTTTTGTTCAAATTTTACCAAATTATCTTTTACCCTTGACAGGATTGAAAAAATGGAGAAGATATCAATATCTGGTTGAAAAATTAGTTATTAATTGTCCTTGATTAAATATGTTGTAGGAAATAAATTCCAAAATTAATTCAAAATAATGTCATATTTTATTGAAAAAACTTCCAATTTTTTTTATGAGTAATAAACACGTAAATTAGCTTAAATATTACATTTTATCTGATCTGGGCTTCCTTGAAGGACAGAGACTCTGTCGTCGTTGCCTCGACTGTGGTGTGCTACTAGAAACGCTGGGCTGGGGGGGTCGAAATAGTAGAGCAGTCAGCCTGGGATAGACTCGCTGCTTTATTGACTTGGACAAAAACTTAGATTGAACCGGAAAACTAAGCTATTGATTTGGGCTTCAGGCTCCATTCTTCCCTTCAGCTGAATTGGGCTTGGGCTTGATATCGGGCGACATATTACTTAATGGTAGTACGATAATACCCTTTTTAATATCTTAATTTCACCTACGATTAGTGGCTGCACAATGGCCACTGGCGGTTTTCAAAAACACTCTCTCGTCCTATGATTCGGTGACAAAAACTAGGCCCCACTCAATGACACGTTGACATCACATGATTACGACTAGTCAAAGGATAAGATCCAGCCACCTGGATGCATCTACTTTATCTTTTCATGGAATCTATAGCATCGAATCATCGCCAATTTTCGTCAATTTTCAGAATCAGAAGGGCATGTAGGTAGTTTTACACACCATATAAAATCTACTCTTTCAACTCCTCTTCTTCACTGCTTTCATGTAATTTTTCCTCCTCTGATCTGGAAAAAAAAAAAGAAAAGAAAACTAAACCTATAAATTTAAATTCAATCCAAGCATGGACTAGGGTTTCTCTATAACTCAAAAACCCTGGCTTTTAAGCCCACACAATTACAGATAAAATACATTATAAAAGATCTCTCAATTTCATCTGATCATAATATAAGGTAAGCCCTCAAAAACCCTTCTCTTAGTTGTGCTCGAAAGTATCCGAAAAACCCAGAATAAGTTGGATAAAAATCAAGTTAATAATCGAAATCTTATCAGAGATTTCGGTACCAAGTGAAGAAAAATTTGGTGGGTATTTGGATTTTATTGGAGATTTCAGGAGAAAGTGAGAAAAACTTATTGGGTAGTGAGTCTCAAGGGTTTTTGTGCAGTTTAAAGCAATGGATGATATGGAAAAAGCAATAGTTTTTAGCTTTGATCAATCGGGTGCTATTGATTCAATGTTGAAATCACGGGCAGTGAACTTTTGTCAACAGATCAAAGAAACCCCGTCAATATGTAGTACTTGTATTGAGAAGCTTTGGTTTTGCAAGATTGTTCAGGTTCAGTTTTGGTGTTTACAGACTTTACATGAAGTTGTTAGAGTTAAATATCCATCGATGAGCACAGAAGAGAAAATTTTCGTTAGAAAATCTGTGTTTTCGATGGCTTGCTATGAGTTGATAGATGATAAAAATGCTGTGAGGGTCTTGGAAAGTCCTGCATTTATAAGGAACAAGCTTGCACAAGTTTTGGTTACTTTGATTTATTTTGAGTACCCGTTAATTTGGTCTTCTGTGTTTGTTGATTATTTGCCTCATTTAAGTAAAGGCTCTATAGTGATTGATATCTTCTGTCGTGTTTTGAATGCATTGGATGATGAATTGATTAGTCTAGATTACCCTAGAACTGCAGAGGAAATAACTGTAGCTGCGAGAGTTAAGGATGCAATGAGGCAGCAATGTGTGGAGCAGATTGTTAGGGCGTGGTATGACATTGTGACAATGTATAGGAATTCAGATTTTGAAGTTTGTACTAGTGTGTTGGATTGCATGAGGAGATATATTTCTTGGATTGATATTAATTTGATTGCCAATGATGCATTTATTCCTTTACTGTTTGAGTTGATTTTGGCAAAGGGGTTGTCCGAACAATTCCGTGGTGCAGCTGCAGGGTGTGTTCTTGCAGTAGTTTCTAAAAGGATGGAACCACAATCGAAGCTAGCTCTTTTGCAGAGTCTCCATGTAAGTCGGGTTTTTGGATTGGTCTCTGAAGATGGTGAATCAGAGTTGGTTTCAAAAGTAGCTGAATTGCTTACTGGGTATGCAGTGGAGGCCCTAGAGTGTGTTAAGCGGCTGAATTCAGAAAATGCTAATGAGGTTTCAATGAAGCTTTTGAATGAGGTTTTGCCATCCGTGTTTTATGTGATACAGAATTGCGAGGTGGATACTACATTCAGTATCGTGCAATTCCTTTCAGGTTATGTTGCCACCATGAAGAGCCTTTCTCCTTTGAGAGAGGAACAACTTTTGCATGTGGGTCAGATACTGGAAGTTATTCGTACACAGATTCGTTATGATCCTATGTACAGAGATAATCTCCATGTATTGGATAAAATTGGAATAGAGGAGGAGGACAGAATGGCTGAATATAGAAAGGATTTGCTTGTTTTACTGCGTAGTGTAGGTCGTGTAGCACCTGAGGTTACTCAGATATTCATCAGAAATTCATTAGCTACTGCTGTCACATTGTCTGCTGACAGAAACGTTGAAGAGGTTGAAGCTGCACTTACCCTTTTGTATGCACTAGGTGAGGCAATGAGTGACGAAGCGGTGAGAACTGGATCCAGACTCTTGAGTGAGTTGGTGCCAATGCTTTTGCAAACAAAACTTCCTTGCCATTCTAATCGGCTAGTTGCACTTGTGTATTTGGAGGCGGTGACAAGATATATGAAGTTCATTCAGGAGAATACCCAGTACATTCCAGTGGTACTCGCTGCCTTTCTTGACGAGAGGGGTATACACCATCGAAACATTCATGTGAGCCGTAGGGCAAGTTATTTGTTCATGAGGGTTGTGAAGTTGCTAAAAGCAAAGCTCGTGCCTTTCATAGAGAATATTTTGCAGGTATCATTTGCTTGTTTCTACCTTCAATCAATTGTTTACATCAATTTGTATTCTGATTTTTTCCCCTTTTTTGGATCATTAGAGCCTACAAGATACAATTGCTCGGTTTACAAGTATGAACTATACATCAAAAGAACTTTCTGCATCTGAAGATGGTAGTCACATCTTTGAGGTATTTAATCCCCTCTTTTTTTATGCTTATGCATCTATATACACATGCATATATATATATATATATATATTTGAAGAAGATACGTAAGAGAAGTAGAGAACATTTTTCGGCGAATCTGGGGTTGCTTTCTTTTGTTCTAATTGTTGTGCTAACTTTTGCAGGCAATTGGCTTATTAATTGGGATGGAAGATGTACCACAGGAAAAGCAATCTGATTATCTATCTTCATTGCTCACTCCTCTTTGCCAACAGGTTACTTTTTTTTTTAAATCTATATTTTTGTTTGGAATCCTGCATCCTTTTGTATGTAATCATGTTGTTGAACTTAATTATTTATGTTTGATGTCTTTTTTCTGAAGTATTTTATTCATTATATTTCATGTACTTGATTCCATACATCTGTTAGATCCTAATGTTTTCAGCAGTCAATTAAGATACATTCTTACTGGGGTGGAGTTGTTTATATTCAGGTTCAGGCGTTGCTTCTGAATGCTAAAGCTTTAAATCCAGAAGAATCTTCTGCCAAAGTTGCAAATATACAGCAAATAATTATGGCCATCAATTCTCTTAGCAAGGTGCTTTTCTCCTTCTTTGACTTTCTATTATGATACTTGCTGTATTTTCTTGGTGGTCTTAATACTCCAGATATCTCAAAATGTTGTGTTCTCAATCTTTAGAGGACAGTCTATATGGCTAAGATAGAGCCCCACTGTATTTCTAATACAGCTATTTACTAATATTAGTTGCAATTTTCTTATTATTATTCTTATATATGAAAGACATCATGTTTTTTTCTTCTCCTTTTTATTATTGATTTCTCAGATTTGATTTACTTGTTAATTGCCTTGTTGACTTGTCCTCACAATGTCTGCTTTGTGATCCAGGGCTTCAGTGAGCGTCTTGTTACCTCCAGTCGCCCAGCAATTGGTCTCATGTTTAAGCAGGTTGGCATTTGAGACTTGTTTATGTTTCTCATACCTAATTTTTATTTTATTAATTAATCTCTTTTGTTGTTTCTGGTAGTGAGTTATTGTATTATATAATACTATCTTCAGATGTTTCTCTCTCCGTCTCTCCGTCTTTTGGCAATGATAAACAGGATATTCTATATGATGTGTGTTGTTGCACTCTGGAAGATTGTGATATCTCTCTTTTGGCTCAATATGTTGTATATGGATGAAGCAGCTATAACAGTGAAATTGCTTACTGAAAATCTATCGCATTTTTCAATCTCTTCTTATTTATGTTTTATTTGCTTTCTCTTGATCCAGACATTGGATGTCCTGCTTGAAATTCTTCTTGTGTTTCCAAAGGCAGAGCCTTTGCGGTGCAAGGTAAGAATTAGAAATGAGATCATGTGAATGTACATTATTTTTTTTCTCCTTTTGACTCTGCTTGTTGTCTAAAGCTAGTACTTTGGTACTCACAGGTTACATCATTCATACACCGAATGGTGGACACATTGGGAGCATCAGTATTTCCTTATCTCCCCAAGGCACTGGGGCAATTACTTGCTGAAAGTGAGGTATGGTGAAAACAGTATTTAGCATAATCCATTCTTTAGGGTATTATTTTCAAAGCACAAATCTTTGGCATGATACAGTATCTGTACTTGGTTTTTAAGTTTACACACCCCATTTTTTTCCTTTTGGGTTTTTGTTACTTGTGTCCAACTGCTAAGAATAAGAGGGAAATTGAACCAAATTATTTTGTAGGTAGGATGGATGTGATAATATATATATCTGCCATTTTCTCCTTCTCGCTTTCCTCTTTTCTTATTCTTATTCTTAACTTTACTTTGAACCTTAATGGGAAAACTTTGTTCGTTCTTAATTAAATTATTATTTGTCTTATGATCGTTTGTCTGTTAGGAAGACTTATGCTTTCCGTAGTAGCTGTGGGTAATTACAATAGAATTAGTTTTTCATTGACATGGTTTAGGATTATGTTAATTGTGTTGTTTCTGTGGCTGTTAATGTTTTTCTGTGATATTGGCTTCTGACAATCAGTTGTGTCCTGCTGCAGCCAAAGGAAATGGTTGGATTTCTTGTATTGCTTAATCAGCTTATTTGTAAATTCAGCACCTTGGTGCATGACATATTGGATGAAGTATTTCCTGCTATTGCTAGTAGGATATTCAATATTATCCCAAGGGATACATTTCCTTCTGGACCTGGAACCAACACTGAGGTAAGGAAATATTGATTTATATTCTCAATAATATGTCTTGGTTGCAAGATTGGTCCTAGCTTAAGCAGTATAGCAAGTTGCTCACATATGCCATATTTTAGTTTTTAGCTGTGAACCGATGCTGGACCTACCTGTATGACTTTGATTAGCTATAGCCTATACTAAAATTTTGGTTTGTAATTCCATACTGCTGTGTTAAAGTTGCTGAATTTTCTTCTCTCTCTTAGGAAATTCGTGAAGTGCAAGAGCTTCAAAGGACATTGTATACGTTTCTTCATGTGATAGCCACACACGATCTATCTTCAGTGTTCCTTTCCCCCAAAAGTAGGGGCTACTTGGATCCAATAATGCAATTATTACTCTCCACATCTTGTAACCATAAGGATTATCTTGTGAGAAAGGTGCGTGTAATACTTGCAAACATTTTCTTACTCTGCATTTGGGTTTTTCTTAATCTTGATCTCTCAGGCTGGGACTATCTGAAATGCTAGAAAGATACAGAGTGAACTTAAAATTTTTCCCCTCTGTGTAGGCATGTGTGCAGATATTTATCAGATTAATTAAAGATTGGTGTGCCAGGCCTTATGGGGAAGAAAAAGTATGCTCTCAACTGAATTTTTGTGTCTTTTCTATGTTGGGAACATTTGTCTTACCATAATGGTATTAACTTCTATTTCTCTTTAGGTACCTGGTTTCCAAAGTTTTATGATCGAGACTTTTGCAATGAACTGTTGTTTGTACAGTGTACTTGACAAATCCTTCGAGTTTGGTGATGCCAATACGGTAGGAATAATCTGTTTCTGAGTTTCTTTTCCATCTTCTTTCTGTACGATTTGACTATTAGTAGTTGATTTTGGTCTGTACTATTTAGTGTTTATTATGTTGTTAAAAACTATATCAAGCCTATTCTTGACATTTCCCATTAATTTATCAATCGTTGCTCTAAATCTGTATGGCAGCTTATTTTGTTTGGGGAAATTGTTTTGGCTCAAAAGGTCATGTACGAGAAGTTTGGCAATGATTTTCTTGTTCACTTTGTAACAAAAGGTTTTCCATCGGCACGTTGCCCTCAAGATTTGGCAGAGCAATATTGTCAAAAGTTGCAGGTAAATGTTGTGTTTCTGAGACGTAAGCTGATACATATAACCTTAAATGGAAGGAACATCCCGTCCCTAACTATTCTGGTGCTTTGAACATTTTCTTTTCCTCAGGGTAATGATATGAAGGCATTGAAATCATTCTATCAGTCATTGATTGAAAAACTAAGAGTCCAACAGAATGGAAGCCTCGTCTTCAGATAGCAGAGCATCGAGAAAACATTCCAATCTGATTTTGGTTATCCTTTGTGCAACCCAATTATGTTAGCCAAACGTTCATACCATCTTGCTGTCAGAAATGCATCTGTTGCACTTATTTCTATGTATACTGCTGGGTTTCTTTTTGTATATAGGGAAGTGTGTCCATTTCATGGACAATGAGGTATGTAAAATCTTTGGTTTGCAAGAATCTTGATAAATCACGTTTCCACCTAATTTTCGTTTGACTGAGTGGCTGTTTCTTTACTTTGATTCTGCAGTTTGTAGATTTTCGGAATACGAGTTTTTTTGATCGCGAAGAAGTCGGAGAGTTTGTGCAATAATTTTCTTTTTCTTTCCTCTTCGAAGCTTAAATTTTTTTGAATCACCGTGTGTAATTTGATCAGTTTCATGTTGTAAAATGGTTACAGTTTTGCTTGGTCATATTCATCTGGATTACTTGTTTTCTCATTTTCCTTTTCTAGCTCGATCAATTTTTGCGTGTAAAAGTGCTTTATTTATTACTTAATAAATTTATTGTCACAATTTTTGTTTGAGGTATTTAGCAGAGCTAAGATAAAGAAATGCTGACGACTATTTTATCTACTTATTTATTGGACGAATTGTGATTTTGTCTTACAACAGTTGTGAATGAATTAAAAGTCAATTGCAGGAGATGAACATATTGTATCCAAACTAAAAATCGAATTTAAATAACTTTTAGATTCTTCAAATCCCAAAATAAGAAAACGATCCTCAACAGCATCTAAATTTATTGGTATCATTGAATAATTTTATATTACTAAAAAATGGTCCAATTTGGATGACAGTATTTTGATGGAAACAAAGGGATGATTTCATATGAAACGGGCAACAAAATCTTGAAGCATTAATTGGGTTTATATTATTGTTTATTACCGTGAATATAAGTCATGCTGTGATTTGTTTTTGAAAAGCAATTTTGATATTGTCAAAATCAAAATCCTCATCATTAATTATGAAATCTTTTTGATTTAGTAATTTGGTAGTGCGTTCTGGCTGTGGCTGGCTGCTTTTTCATTTCAATTTCAATCCAATCCAATCCAATCCAATCCAATCCTTTAATTTTTGATTATCTCATCAATTCAACCTTCTCAAAATAAGACCAACATATAATCATTTAATTTTTTTTTATCTCAAATCTTCTCAAAGCAGATCTTATGATATTTCGTAGATTGTGTCATCTATTTCATGTGCTATTATTTAATTATTGATGGATTATTACATCATTATTTAATTATTACTCCCAATTCTCCAACTTCCCGTTGCAATCTCTAATTTTTTTCTGTTATAATTTCCAATTCACGGATTATATTTTTAAATAAAGTTAAAAAATGTCAATTTAGAAATTCACAATCTTTTTCAAAAAATTATTTTAATATTACGATAAATAAGTCATTTTTTTTTTGTTTAAATTTTAAAGTGAACAAAATTCGAACCTCAAATCTTTTATGAATTAAATCAACTAATGCCTACATAAATTAAAAATGATATTACTTTAATAACACATTAAAAAAGATGTCATAATTTATTTTCATACAATTTTAGTTACATCAAAAGAAGAGTTTGATTGGAATAATCATCATTGAAAGAAAGAAAGAAAGAAACTCATTTTACTTGGAAATCGTCAAGCAATGAATATTTGAATTTTGTTTGCATAATTAGACATGAGTTTGACTATAAATTAATGCCCCATTCCACATCCATTTTTTCTTGATTCCGGTGTCCACTCTTTTGGAAACTAAACAAAATATACTTATTTATTTATTATGGGGTTAATTTTGTTTTGCTTTTGGAATGTGAA
Organism: Melia azedarach; assembly: GCA_028052125.1. Classification (NCBI taxonomy): domain Eukaryota; kingdom Viridiplantae; phylum Streptophyta; class Magnoliopsida; order Sapindales; family Meliaceae; genus Melia; species Melia azedarach. The sequence continues at coordinate 454,077 of CM051398.1, read as the reverse complement.
TTCGTTAATTAACTATTCCTTTGTTTGCTAGCCAATATTCTTGCAGAATTTCCACATGAGGTAGCTTCCTTTGATCACTTCTTAGTACAAGCAACCCTAACACGTCTAAGAAGAATCTTCAATCGTGATGTTTGCCAATGAAATAAAGTGACCTCATGCATGCGTACGTACGACGGTCGATCAAATTATTCATTTCTTTTTAACAAAAAGAAATTGAAAATTAAGTAATTATAGACGTGATTAGGGGAAGGAAATGGGAGATGTATTAAGCCTGAAAGAGATGCATGGAGGAGGAGGAGGAGGAGGAGCCCACCATTAAATACGTAATTATGTAATTGTTTAATTTAAGTATATAATTTTTCCAATATTTTGTCGTTGCCTTCTTGTTAAGGTATTGAATTTAATTGCAAAGATGATGCAATTGAATTGATTGTGACTTCTAATTAACAAAATTTACTTCCAACATTCTCTTAATTCTGTTCAAAGAAACTTTGTCACATCACATACGACATTATATTTGCCGAGTTTACTACGTTAATAACAATACATATTATATTAATTACACTACCAATTTCTACAATTCTAACGTATGCAATATTTTATATAAAGAGTTGTTCATCGAATTTGCGTTATTGGTGATAATAATTTAAAAATTATATGATATGATATAACAAATGAACGGTTAATAAAAGGCAGATAGCATTTTTGGGGAATACATGATTATCCAAAGTATGAAATTGAAATCTCTTGTTACAAGCAGTCTCCAAAAGTCCAGCACATGAAAGTTACATGAGTTTACAATTTGAAATATTGTGTCCGGCTCGTGTGAGGAAGATTCTACAAGCAAAAAGCCAAAAACCGCTCAAAGAAAATTAGTGAGAAAATCAAAGTTTAAGCATATGGTAGATTAGAATCCAAAGTTTGAAGGCAATAATTCAAAGTCAATTTATTAATTAGATGGGGGCCGTTCTCATTTTTATTCTCAGAAACTAGTAATTATAGAGACTTAATTATGACTCTAATTAATCAAAAATTACACACAAAACATCATTAGTTATTGTTGTATTAACATATTTTCAACTTGTTTTATCCTCAAAAAAAAAAAAAAAAAGAGGAGGAAGAAAAAGGAAGGTGGTCGGTTTATTCATCGAAGTCAATAGACTTATTATTTTTCAGTCTCTAAACCAGCAGTTCACATCCTTGTTTTCTCATTAATTTTGAGAAAATTTTCAAGTTCCTGAAATGACAGAAAACTTCTATATATATTCGAACCAAATGGTACTGGAAGCATTGAAACCTGGAACGTAAAAGCAAACAGGGAAATGGATCTGATGAAAGCCTTCACCTGGAAAATTATTCTTCCTGCTTGTGTAAAGCCAAAGACCAATAGGCTGAAGCCATCTTCAATGTCTAAAGTTCATGTTTCCAAGCAAAATTCTCTGCAGAGATTAGCACTCTCTGATGTAAGTAATCCTGGCTCGCCGATTTCGCTCCATGACTTATCAAGCTCTCTCGTTGGATTAAACCTGCATATTTTTACACTCAAGGAGCTGGAAGTGATCACACACAATTTTTCCAGGAGTGATGTTGTTGGAGAAGGTGGGTTTGGAAAAGTTTATAAAGGTTTCATTAAGGAAAATCTCAGGCCCGGCTTGAAATCTCAACCTGTTGCTGTTAAAGTCTTGGATTTAAATGGCTCTCAAGGCCACCGAGAATGGCTGGTAATTGATTTGTAAACTTATTTGTTCTTTTTCTTTTTGAAATTTTACACAAGACGATGAAAAATGATGAATTTTTTTTTTTTTGATTTTCCAGGCCGAAGTGATTTTTCTTGGACAATTGAAGCATCCTCATCTGGTGAATTTGATTGGATACTGCTATGAAGATGAACACAGGCTTCTGGTTTACGAATACATGACATTAGGCAACTTGGATAATAAACTTTTTAAAAGTATATACAGCTTTTCTCTCAATAATTAAAGCTACTTTTTCCTTTGTCGAGTTATTATTAATTAATCTTATTTATTTATTTATTGGCATAATTAATGCAGATTATGCTTCAATATTACCTTGGTTAACAAGAATAAAAATTGCCATAGGAGCTGCACGATGTCTTGCTTTCCTTCATGAAGAAGAAAAACCAGTCATTTACAGGGATTTCAAAGCTTCAAACATTTTATTAGACTCGGTAATTAAGCTAATACTTTTTTGAATTTTTTTTCAAAAGATTAAATTCTATGATAATTAGTTAAGCTATCTTTTGTGTTCTCTTTCAGGATTACAATGCTAAGCTCTCAGATTTTGGATTAGCAACAGATGGTCCACAAGGTGATGATTCTCACATCACAACTTGTGTTATGGGCACAGAAGGCTACGCAGCTCCTGAATACGTCAACACTGGTAAGACATGCACTAAGAAAGATTTTTATATATCGACAAATCTTTTAAATTCTAAAAGTTTTTCTAGGCCTGAATGAATGAAACTAAACAATTATTATTGCATGTGGACAGGTCATTTGACAAAGATGTGCGATGTGTATAGCTTTGGAGTAGTGTTATTAGAGCTGCTAACAGGAAGGAGATCAGTGGATAAAAATCGTTCCAAGAGAGAGCAGGATTTGGTGGAATGGGCGAGGCCAATGCTGAGAGACTTCAATAAGCTTGACCAAATAATAGACTCAAGACTTGAAGGACAGTACTCCACAGAAGGAGCCAAGAAGTTGGCTGCACTGGCTCACCAATGCCTGAGCCATAACCCAAAGTCTCGACCAACAATGAGCTCAGTGGTCAAGACCCTGGAACCACTCCTGGAATTGAATGATATTCCAATGGGACCGTTTGTGTACACTGTTGGAAATGATGATGTCAAAAGAGTTTGTGGGGAAAAGAATAGAATATTAGGAAGTGATGAGAATGAGAACAATAGGGGAAATAAAGGCGAAGAAAAGGAAGAGAAGGGAAGACGCCGGCGAAGAAAAGGCCGGCGACAGAGACGTCGGATTAGGGTTTTCAGGTCTAGAGCTGTATATTCTGATACTGATTTGTATAAAGCTCTTGGAACAAGTTTGTACTCTCCCAGGTACTAAGAGTTCATGGCGCAAAAGGGCATAGCATACCTTAATTAGCATTTGCAAATACAGAAGACATAAGTTTTTTATTTTTCTATTTTTTTTCCATTTTCAGGTTTCATTTTAATATGTGATTATTCTATCAGTTTTTCTAAAGTTTTGGCTATTAAAATGGTTTCATTACCCAGAATTTTGGACTTTAATTCTAGAAAATCAATGAATCAGCTGTGCAGTTATTCATTTCTAGTAATAATTATCTTACCGTTTGTCTTCAATTCTCTATTTTTCTTATACAAACAAAATTCTCTTCTAATCTAAACTCATTTGTTAGCTTTGAGATTTATTATTTATTTAATGATTTGTTTATTTAATTTTTGTTAATAATCAATCACCCACTTCAATTGGTTGTTAATGTTGAAGAGGACAAAGCTAGTTAATTCCAACTAATTAAACATCATCCTGAAATTTCATTTAAGGAGAAATTGACAAGTGAGAAATGACAAACAATCATGTTGGACTATTTTTTGTATAGTGCAAATCTACCTAAACATTCTGGAAAATATATGTCTAAGAAGATATATTAGTTTCATACTTTCGTCTCTTCTTCTTCTTATTCCAAGTTTCCATTTGTTTAATTTCTTCATTTCAAGAGTCAATATTCTATGATCAGGTAAACTCTTGTGGCCCATTCAAAGTTTGATCCAACAACTAAAAAGAGATATAAGACTTCATTTTTATAAGGTCTTTTCTACAGATTCAAAAAAAACTGTGCAACGAATTCTATACAAGGAAGTAGAATGTATACTTTTACAGGCAAGTCTTTCTACATTTTTTTCATTCCTTCACCAACCCATAATCCAAAACCTCGGCCAAATACATGAACTAATTCTCTTCATTGGTTTTATTTTCTCCATTGTTGAACCCGATAACTTTTCCCATTTGAAGTCACCCGGTCCATTTGGTAGACCCAAAAACCTTAGTCATTGTTAACTTTTAACAACAAAGTAAATCCACAGAAGAACTTTGATTCCACAAGCACAAACATACATTAGCCAAGGACTGAGTGGAACCACGTGTCGTAATGGTAGATTAGTTAGCTGATTAATGCTTAGTTTGAAAGTGTTGTATTTTTGCATTATTTTTTTAATTGTTTAGTAAAAATTCTACCTTTCTTAGATGTTTACTTGAAATGAGGGTGAGGATTTTGCCCACATATTGTGGGACTTGAACCCTTACCCTCCAATTGAACGATAAGGGTTATTATCACCCAAACTATGACTTGGATACAATACTTACGAATTTATCAAAAACGTATATTCTTTGGATAATGATCAACAAGAGAATTTATCTTGACAAATGAAAGGTTATATTATTATTATAACTATCAACTTGCTTAAGAAGTTCTAATATAAAACATATATTTTATAGAAATCTACTAAATTATTGTATATATTAATAGCGTAATACAACAAATATCTACTTTTTGTGAAAGAAGATGTTGTTCCAAAGCCAATCCATTATTGCTGTTTGAACAAATGTTTGTCAGGTGTAAAAGGCTAGATAATAATTCAGGTGAAACCTGCAACCTAATACAAATAATTTATTTGGGAAAGTTGCGCGAGTCTTTATCTGAGATTTTTTTTTTCTTCTTTAGTTTATTATTTTGAAAGATTTGGCATCAGATTTTCTGCACTTGTCTCAGTAATTTAATGTGAAAATGATCAAGATTAAAAGTCTTTTAACCCCACTTGCCAAAATTGAAGGCAGCACTGAAATCATGACAGAGAGATGATGCAAGTATGGAATGATTTTTGCTGCAGGCAGCATGACATATTCAACGACTTTGAGAAATGCAATATCTACCGGATTCACTCTCTTAGCTCATCTACTAATTTTCTGGAGAAGAGAGAGAATCCAGCATAGACAAATGTTTGAGCTCCAAAAAATGCCACTTCAAAACATCAACGGTGGTAATTAACAATGGTTTTTTACATGGGGTCAAGCAGGTCAAAAATTCATCAAGATTTAGATTGGATATCGTTGTTGAAAGGCGGCAAACTTCAGTGTGTGATCTTCCATGGAAAAGTTGAAATTCGGCAGCACGCAGTGAGTTAGATGTAATTTTTCTTTCGTTTTCTCCTGGCTTTCCTTGAGTAGGGTGAGCTCTGACATTCATCACCACATTGGTCCCAAGTCCAGTCTTTATGATACTTGTCATCATATGAGACAACCTCCCCATCTACAAATGGCTCTCCTTCGACAAAATAGGAGCAGATTTAAAATAAATTAATGAACAAGAAATAATCTACTCATTAAATAAACCCATATGATGTGATGCATTATGTTGCAATGATATCTAAAAGCTGGATTTGCAGCTTTACTTCCAATATTTACATCAAAAGAAACAAGGATCTTTTCCTCCCATCATATATCAAGGTGTGAACAAAATTTACTATTCCCTGGAAAATCACCACAGTAGGAAACTTGAGAATCCAGGAAATTTCATCTAAAACCATCATCATGGACATTCAAGAAAACAAAACTCTGTACATAAAAAAAAAAATTTATTCTACTCTTCTATTTATAGATACATAGTCACTATATTGGTAAACATGTTTAGAACCACTAAAACCACAGAGTTAAATTACTGAACGACAGAGCACTCTTTTTTTCAGTGCTGGAGCCTTCATATTGAACAAATGGAGAGGAAAAGCATACACTCTCCCCCAGGTTTCTCCTGACAACAGAGTAATGGGAAATGCAAATCAGATCACAACCCTCATGGATGAAAACTGACTAATCACCAGCATAAGATCGTACTCATAGTTATTCTGTACACACCTACAATCGCTCCTCCTTTCCAACAGGGGAAAAAGAGTGAAAACATATAATGCCTTTTCCTTCTTGTACACTAAATCAACCGAAATACCATTACAAGCCCAAACTTTTGTTTCCTATGACTATGAAAATATTCATTTTCCACCTCCTTTTGCACAAGTCTATTCCGTTACTTTTCACGCATTATCTTTCCCGAATCACATGTTGATTTCAAGTAATGATATTGATGATTTACAGAGATCCTGCAATATTTCATTTTTATATCATGGATTATTGGAATGGACAGTTTTTGTTTTGGGCAGGAATCATCCTAAACCAACAGACCAACAACACCAAACTAAGGAGATGACATCCTAATACCATTACTGTGGCATAAAGATTATTCAATTTTATCCTCTCTTATGGCTTCCAATTTTCATCCCACGAGTTACCATCTCCATTACAACAAACAAAATATAATGCACTCCATCAAATTCATGCATCAGCCATCAGCAGGATGTGAAATTTAAAACTCAAATCATACATATAAATGATGCCAGTAATGGACGATGGCTGTAAAACAAGCAATAGTACCTCCGTAGCCACTTTCACCATGACACAAATATGAATCTGGTAGAACCCATTTCACATTTGGTAAAGCTGCAAACATTGGCAATTTTATCAATCTCTGAAAAAGAGGCAAGAAAAAAAAATGTTGAAGGAGAAAACAAAATATCAAAGCAAGAAAAAAAAATTACATCTAATCTTATAAGCCAAGTCTTCTTCAACTTTGCAACCGAATGCATAGTAGTATTTAGTTGAAACCGAATATATTGATTTCTTTGCTTCCTCCTCACTGCATATACCACATTAAAAAGCTCAAATCAAATAAACAAACACAGGGTACAACAAAGCCATTGAGTCTGAGTGGTGAACTCTCGACTATGTCGAGGACTGTTCTACTTCTACATCTTCATGTTTATCTTATCTGGTTTTCCAAAAAGCCGAGATTTTTACCTGTCCAGAACCAAGGCCAGGGTTTTCACATATCCATTAACAATCTCATCTCGAAGTGGGTATCCTTTCGGAGCTTCCACAACCACGAGCCAGTGCAGATAGTCACACCCCTCGACCAAACTCGGTAACCGAGTCAACTGAGTTACCACCGAGTCGGAACAGAAAAAACTAGAAGGAGAAGAAGATGATGAGAAAAAGCGACGTCGGCACAGAGCCGCCGTTAGATTTAACGGGTTGCTTACGATGTTTCGAAACATTGCCGTTTTGATTGTAAAGTATATTCGTTTTTAGTTTGCGGAAGATGAATGATGATTGATGATGACGACGAAGACAAAGGAGGGAGGATTCGGTGAAGTGGATGTCCACGAAAGATGACGTGCTGCTTCACTTCATACAATGGCTTATTGTAATTACTATGTTGGGCTACATGATATTTTGAGCCCAATACTTTGAGGCCCTTCTTTTCTCAAAAAATTTCTTCCAAAATTTGGTTAATTAGACTGTTGATTCCTAATGTGCAAGTCAAGTAATTACATGATTACAAGTGATTAAATAATTCAGTGTTTCACGTTAGTTTGAAATATTATTGTATCGATAAAACATTAGTTATAAATTTATAACATTATTTTAATACAATACAATATTATTTTGTTATAAATAATATAATGTTATTTTCGTGTAATTTCAGTTTTAAGTTCCCATCTTTTACTATAACGAAGTTCACACTCATCAAATGTTATGCTTTGCTTACTTTGGATAATTACGTTGCCAGTCGCCACTGAAGAGAAAAATACAAAAACCCAAAAAGAACTACATAATAACAAATATAGGGATTACTCTCATTCCAAGTTCAAATTCATAACCAAATTACAAGCAAATCCCACATAAAAACACTTTTCAACAGAAAGCTCTTATTCAAAACATTACAACGAAAAAAGCGAGGTAATTATTAATTATTATATATAAAACCACCATGATTAATGAATCAGGGTCACAGATTGTAAAGATGTGGTGGAAGCCTAGGCTGAACCACGGCCTCAAGTGGGAATTTTTTCGGAGTAGAAAGCCCAAAGATTTCCTCCATATTTAGCTCTTCTTTGCTCATGTTTCCGGGCAATTTCCATGCAAACCCATGCAAAAGATTGGCCAAGCTCCCCTGAATCACCTTCAACCCTAAACTGTACCCGGGACACATTCTCCTCCCTGCCCCAAACGGCAGTAACTCAAAATCATGCCCCTTAACATCAATAGATTTTCCGAGAAATCTCTCGGGAAAAAATTCATCAGGATTTTCCCACAGCTCAGGATCTCTTCCTATCGTCCACACGTTTACCAGGACTCGAGTGCCCTTAACAATGTCGTAGCCGGCAATTTTGCAGTCCTCTCGAGACATTCTTGGCACCAGCATTGGAGCTACAGGATGCAGACGCATTGTTTCCTTTGCAATGGCGTCGATGAAGGGAAGATTAACAATGTCTTTCTCTTGTACCCATCTTTCTCTTCCGATCACTCTGTCTAATTCTTCTGTTGCCTTCTTGAAGATTTCGGGTTTTTTTAGGATCTCGGAAATTGCCCATTCTACTGTCACTGCTGAGCTCTCGGTTCCACCAGCTATTAGGTCCTGTACATATTTTACAAAATTAAATCTATTTTAGTACTGCTGATTAATTAATTAATTAATTTCTTTGATATAACTCTATCCCAAATTAATAATTCAAAAAAGCAAACGAATTAATGAACATGGTTAATCATGGTCCCACACAGAAGGAAGTGGATGCATATGGGTATGGAGCCCAGCGACCAGCCCACATATATACCTAATGGAGGACAAATGTTTTGTCGTTTCTACAGTCACAGCCACAATTATTTCCTTCCTTTTTTTTTTAATTTATTTATATTATCTATAATTTGTGTATGGACACGGCAATATTAAACAAACACTATATAAGAAATTTGAAGTATCAAAGAGGTATAAATGCAAGGAAAATGTTGAGAAATTAAACGTATTTATGGTACATCTGTATGCAGTTTGACAAAATCGTCTTAAATTCTTTAATATAAAAAAAAAATTGACTTGACTTTTCTTTTTCTTTTAAATGTAGACACTCTAGCTTGTACATAAAAATTAAAATCTTGTACATAAGTTTTACCATGGAATTGCGAAGAAACAAACAGGAAAAAGAGTTGAAACCGACCTGAGTAAAAGCTTTGACTCCATGTCTTTCAAGCTTAACTTCGAGAGTGGGATCATCAGCAAGCTGCAAAAGTACATCCACCATATCTTTAGCAACATAATTTTCGACCCCTTTTCTTCTGACGTTGTGTTCATCCAAAACATGCTCCAAAAACCTGTCAAATTTCTTGGCCAAAACCTTCATTCTCTTTATATATCCCTGCAAATCCAAAAACCCCAACCAGGGAATCGAATCCCCGATATCGAAAACCCCGTTGAGCAAGAACAACTCATCGAGCATTTCCTTGAATTCCTCGGGCGTAACAATCTCGTTCTCATGCTTTTCTGTGTATTTCTTCCCCAAAACCATCCGACTGATGACATTTAAACTCACATCGGACAGATAATTCTTTAAGAAAATAGGCTTGCCTGATGATTCATACAAGTTTTTCACAAGCAATTTCATTTCTTCTACTCTTATATACTCGTAAGATTCCAGGCGTTTAGCACTAAACAATTCCATTAAGCACATTTTACGTGCCTGACGCCAGTACGGGCCATAAGGAGACCAAGTAATATCCGAATAATTGTAAGTTGTGTACTTGCCTGCGGCTGTTTTGGGCCGGCAAGCAAACACAACATCGTTGGTTCTCAAAAAGGTTTTAGCCATTTCGACTGAGGAGCCCACGACGACCGGAAAAGACCCGAATTTGAGCTGCATAATGGGCCCATGTTTTTGTGATAGAGCATGGATGGACCGGTGGGGAAGCGTACCGATGAGGTTGAGGTTTCCGATGATCGGCCATGGTCTAGGGCCCGGGGGGAAGTTGAGCTTCTGGCGCCGGAGACGAAGGGAGAGGAGGAGGAGAGCTAGGGTTGCAACCCATGCTGCCAAGTATGGTGCCCAGGAAGATTGAATGAGCTCCATTATTGTTGTATAATTTTGCCAGTTGTGTTGTGTTGTGTCCTGGTGTTGGTGTGGAAGTTGCAAGCGTTTTGGGGGGGAATTTATAGTGGAGTGGAGCGGACAATGACCACACGTAAAGAAGCCTTATGTTATGGGATATTATTTTTTATTTTTGGGTAAACCCATTCCCAACTGGCGTTATTCATGCTTTGTTTGGTGGGTGATATGAAGTGACCTTTTCTTTTTTAATACGAGAAATTAACATATACCTATGAAGTATAGAGAAACGATAGATACCTTCAAAATATTAGAAATGACAGATATCTTCTCAACTTTATTGATAAGTGACACTTACCTTCTAGTGTTAGTTCACTTCTGGTGTTAGTTTACTATTTATTGACCGATTAGTTTATTATCACTTGTATCCCTAAATATTTATAAAATAATAATATAATATATATTTTATTTAACTATAATAATTTAATCTATATTTTAATATTTTTTATAATAAAATTTTTTAATCTTAACAATTTAGTCCCTATTTAATATTTTTTACAATATACTCAAAACTAAATAATTTTTTAATTTATTATTTTAATAAAAAAATCAAATATACAATTATTAAAAAAATTCAAATAATGAGTTAAATCACACTCATATATTAAAATATTTTTAACTTTCTCTTTTATTTTTATAGTAATAATTTGATATTTAATTATTAAAAAAATTTAATTGAAATATTTTTTAATATTTTATTTTTACATGTAACATATTTATCTAAAAAAATTAAACTCATTATATATATTTTAAAATATATAAAGATTTAAATCAAAAAATATAAATAATAAATACATGTTATAATATATTTATCTACTATAGATAAAAATAATCAAATTTTATTTTTAAACATTTATTCATATTTTCAAAATATTTAGTATCATTTGTCAATATAATTAATAATTAAATAGATTTTATATTCTTACTAACCAATACAATCTATTTAATTATTAATAATATTGACAAATGATACTAAATATTTTGAAAATATGAATAAAGGTTTAAAAACAAAACTTAATTATTTTTATCTATAGTATATAAATATATTATAACATGTATTTATTATTTATATTTTTTATTTAAATCTTCATATATTTTAAAATATATATAATGAGTTTAAATGTTTTTAGATAAATATGTTACATGTAAAAATAAAATATTAAAAAAAAATTTCAAATAAATTTTTTAATAATTAAATATCAAATTATTACTATAAAAATAAAAGAGAAAATTAAAAATATTTTAATATATGAGTATGATTTAACTCATTATTTAAATTTTTTTAATAATTATATATTTGATTTTATTATTAAAACAATAAATTAAAAAAAATATTTAGTCTTGAGTATATTGTAAAAAATATTAAATAGAGACTAAATTGTTAAAATTAAAAAATTTTATTATAAAAATATTAAAATATAGACTAAATTATTATAGTTAAATAAAAGATATATTATATTGTTATTTTATAAACGTTTAAGGATACAAGTAATAATAAACTAACCGATCAATAAACAATCATCTAATATTAAGGGGTAAGTGTCACTTATTAATAGAGTCAGGAGGTATCTGTCATTTTCATATCTCTAAGGAGGCATCTATTCTTTCCCCATACTTCAGGGGTATATATCAATTTACTTTTTAATATTACAATTAATTTATGCAGAAAGTGGGACTCGAAATTATTACCATCATGTCCTTAGGCTTGATGGCAAGAACATGAAATGTTTGAAAGTGAAAACTAATAAATTTGTCGAATTTGTCAAAAAAAAAAAATTATCGAGAAGTTAACATGGCTAACATGTCTTCTCACTCGAAGTTAGTCAAATATATATATATATATATTATCACTTTTCCTTTTATGTGATTTCTGCGTATATAGTCTGGAAGTTGCATGTTTAATTTCCTGAGAGACTCGTGGGAGACAAGCTAGGGTGTGTTATCTTCTCCCTCTGAAATTTCCAGGTAGAGAAGAGGTCAGAGGGGGAATAATCAATATTGAATGCATTTTCTTGGTAAGTGGGAGTGAGATGACTTTACAAAACGCAATTGACTCACTTGATTAGAATTCCCCTTCACTTTCCCTAGAAAATTTGATTAATAAATTATTAATTTGAATTGACTTGAGTCAATGCAGCCGGTGGCTCTATGCCTTATTGCCTTATTGGTTGTGAGTGAAATTCTATCCTTTACTTTGAAGACATATGATTCGTGAAATGTAAATGAAAATAATTATACTTATCTTAGTGGAGTTTACTAGAAAAAAATAAAGTAACAAATTAATATATATATATATATATAATTAATTACGGTGTACATGGATTAATATAGTTTTTGGGTTGTTAAAACTTTGCTTTCGGGGATTTAGGTAGAACAGTGTAAAACATCTCTTATTTATATCTTTGGCCGAAATAAATTTCAAAACAACAAGGATACAAGAGAGTAGAAACAAAAACTTCGAAATATATTTATGGCAAATTAACAAGTAACGTTTTCAAAGTATGAAAACTTTCCATATAAAGTTTGAAAAAATGTATATATACTTTTCATTAATTATTAATTGACTATTTATTTTTTTTTAAAAAATTTAGATATTCTTAAAATTTAACTTTACATAATAACACAAACCGAGTAATTAAATAATTAAATGATAACAAATTTTAAATATTAAAATTTTGAATTCTTTATTCAAATCTTTACAATATTTTGAATTATTTGTTCAAACTTGTAAAATATTTAAAATATTTTGACTTATGTACATGCATTTAAAATATAAGTAAAATAATAAAAATAAAATATTTGTAAAAATAAAAAATTATAATATATTAATAAATATTCATATTATTAATATGTTATAAAATAAAAATATGTTTTTATTAATTTAATGTATTTCACAAAAATATATTATATTTTTAAAATTTTAGAGATTTATCATTTATTTTTATTAATTAATTATTATTGTATACGGTATATAATTATTATTTTTTCATAAATTAAAATTTATAGGAATATTTTTAAAATTATTATAATTAATTTATACAGTAGACTAAATTTTTTAGATCAAAAGAGATTTTTTAAAAAAACAATTATCATGTGTCTTGAAAAAAATATTATTTTATCAAAATGTACATAAATTAAACAATCAACTAATATCAATTAAGGTTAACGAGAAATAGATGTAAATTTTCTCAAATATTTTATCTATACATAAAATTCTCAAATTGCTCTCTAGTTAAAAGAAATTGTCATAATCTTTGCTTTAATTGACGTTACATAAAATATCATTTAAAAGGGCCCATAAAACGTGTGAAGCTTAATTTTCCACTATTAAAATAAATAATAAAAAAATAAGTCAATAAGACTCCTTTTTCCCTCCAATTGCTTTTAAGAAAAAAAAAATCAAAAGTGGTTTGAATATGTCAACACATGCATCACGCACTACACGGCTACACTGTATTAGATTCTATTAAATTAGATTATTTTAGATGGTAATAAATTATGTAAGGATAAAATTTAAAATTAAATTATATTTAATTTTTTATTATATTATAAAGTATTAATTATATAAAATTTATTTTTATTAATTAATTATATTTTATTAAAAATAAACTAATTTAAAATTATCAATTTAATAAAATTAAATATTTATAGTAATGATATTATTGAGCAAAATTTTTGATAATAATTCTAATAATACTTATGACGATTCAAACGGCAGTTGAAAACGATGATCAATGATAATCACGGTGGCCGGAAATCACATAAATAATAAAGATTAAGTGTAAGAAAGTTTGAAAAATGATTTGAAATTTTTTTGAATACAAGTACAGATCATGGTTGGGTGTGGGTCAAGTTTGGTCTCATTCTTTTGAACAATTTTTATTTGATTATCCCATTACAGTACATGTCAAAAAAAATTGTCATTATGATGTCATCAAATGTACATATATACAATAACAATATTAAATTCGTGGCTTTGTTTCTTAATATATGTGATTCACAGAAAGTTGTTGGCTTGTGGAATCTGAATTTTAAAATGAATCACAACTTCACCTAACTTTCTCGTACATTACAGCCTAAAGTTCTTCTTTAATTTTGGTGCAATGTGTTTGAATCCCCCTTGATACATATATTAACTTAAATAATTATTGTTCATAGTTGATAAATTATTGTTTAAAAAAAAAAAAGAAAAATATTTGCACAAGTTGCACCCAAAATTTGTCAGCAGCTTGGACGGTCCATAGTTGAAATTGCACTACCCATTCCATGCTATTGAGGTCCATAAATGATGAAGAATTGGCATAGTAAAGGCTTTTGAACAGGCAAGCAAGTTCGGAAGGCCCAATATTGTGAACTGCCCACTATTATATAATATGCTACAACTTTATTCTTAGTTTTTCTATCCTCTTTTACAAACTCAATTAAATATCAAATGCGGAGTAATTTTCTATAATTGGGAAATGTTACCCACACACGTGAGGCTCACTATAGGAAAAGACATCGTCTAATTTGAATAATTTGAATTAAGATATCCGAATAATACTGTATGCAATTTTATCAAAAATTTGGACCAATTTTTAATATAATATTAATTTATTTGTAAATATAATATTAAAAAAAATATATCATATACAGTTCTAAGTTTCACGTGCATTCAATATTTGCACTTACCCGAGAATCTAGCTAGATACAAAATATTTGAGAAAATGCCAATTTCTAGCATCTCCAACATATCCCATTAATAACTTTAATTATTTACCCGAGTTTCTATCAAACATATGATATGAGCATATGAATGATTTTATTTCTCTTTAGCCTCATATTGACACACTATTTGGAACACCTCTACATGTTACACCAGGATCTGAACTAGGTGCTAGTAACTCGTACGGTAAAACCCCGGCGCCGCACCGATTTCTCCTGCTCGGATCATCGTTCCTTTTGTCAATCTCCTTTTCTATTTGTCTGATTTCCGCAGAAAACTCGTAAAATGCCTCGGTTATTTCGCTATCGCCAGACCAAATCCCTGGTTGTTGCCGTTCCCCAAGGTATTCCTCGTCCGGTGAATGTGTAGACAATGTGTCTACCACAGCCATGTATTTCGTAGCTTGTAGTAAACTTGGCAACGCTGATAGGAAATATTTTTGTGGGTCAGACAAGAAATTTTCATATTCAGGGTCGTTTTCTTCTGGGATTAATCTTCTCATTAGAGGTGGGCGATTTGGGACGTATCCTCCGTATGGGTATTGTCCGAAATTTAGTGCTGCATGTTGTGCGGATGCAAGCCAGATGATGGTGGTCAGGACGTGGACTAGATCATCACCGTTGGTTAACTTGGGCCACCAGTTTTCTTGGCGAAGATCAGCATGACCCACGTTGACGGACTCTGAGTACCATGATTGCAACTCTATGTCATTACGAATTTGGCTTGGATTTGGGTAGTAATGGTTTACATACGTGCGCACCCAATTCTCAATTGCCGACCAAATTAGTAGCCCATCTGTTGCATATGGGTAGTCCTCAATTAGCAGCTTCAATCCATGTGGTTGTGTTGGGTCAGGAATTGCTATGCCCCTGCATAATAGAAAAAGACAATTTTCTCAATATCTTCATACACCAATCTGAGCAAACGTGAGAACATGTCGATGAAAGAATAAGAAATCCCATTACGAGTTTGGCCATTTTCTATTCCTAGAAAGTTTTCCACTCATTGGAAGAAACTAGTAAAGTTCAGATCAATACAGAATCTTGGTCTAAGTATGTACCTGCGAATGAGATCGGCGGGGAGGCTTTCCTTGTCGAAACGCCAGAAGTTTTTGTAGGCGGCGGCACTGATCTCCATGCAGTAGCGGCCGGGAGTGAAGCAAGACTCGATTACAGCATCGGCGTTGATCAAATTTTGCCTGGCTTGGGCATTGATTTCCAATGTGTATCTCATGTGTGGATCCAATAGCTTGTAAATTGGATGCATTGCACTCAATTGTCTATGTGCTGCTAGAATAAATGGCTCTATGCATGCATGTGTACGTAACCTGTAAAATCACGCCATCATTTCAATAATCTATCCAACATAAGACAAACTAAACTGAAAAAAAAAAAAATGATTGATTTAATTTTGCTCACCAATGGTTAACAAGTTGGTGCACCCCGGCATCGTTAGAGCACACATGAGCCTTTGCGAGCTGCCAGACCCAATTGCTGGTGGCGTCGGCCGGGGATGTTACCACGCGCTTCGACCGGGAACTCGGTCCGGACTGCGGGAGGCTGAGCTCAATGGCGATCGGCTTGAGAGTGCCAACAGGTGTCAAGAAAAATATGGTACGAGTAGCATATGCTTTTCTACCATCAAGTGCATTTATTTTGTCAAGAAATGGTAAGTAAATGTCATGATAATCCACTATGTACAACTTGTTTTCCTCCAAGGCCTGAAAAACAAAATTCTCTTGTTAGAAATTAATGTAAAACATCCCTAAAATAAAAATACAATAAAAGTTGAGATAAAGAGAAAATTCTAATTCTATACGAAAGACTGTATTTAATTACCTGTCGAACAGTCATGCCGTTAAGTTGGCCAATGATGTGTTCCTCTTTCAAAGCAGATTCCTGTGGACCATAGATTTCAGGATCAAGTTTGCTAACAGGAGGAAAAACCTGAAGCTTTTCGATGGTCACAGGATTAACTCCAGCTAAAGCTTGACGGGCAAATT
This sequence comes from Melia azedarach, assembly GCA_028052125.1. Lineage (NCBI taxonomy): Eukaryota > Viridiplantae > Streptophyta > Magnoliopsida > Sapindales > Meliaceae > Melia > Melia azedarach. The sequence goes on along the minus strand of CM051398.1, from coordinate 437,331 downwards.
CGTCATCTCGCAACCAGGCAAATCTATCCTCTGAAATATGAATCACATGTTGGAATATCGATTAGCAAAGTATAATCTTAGCTTTTGATTTAAATAACAATTTCTAATTCCACCACCTGAAAAAGAGAAATTAAAAAAAAATGAAAAATTGTACCATACCCACATGTTAAATGAGGAAAATCAGAAAGCACTGTAAAACAACAATGAAAGTGATTGGCAACGTTGGAAACTAGCTACTAGCTAGCAATTGGAGGAGACAAAAAATACAGAAGTGGGTCATTTTTTTTTTTCAATTTTTCTGTGGCTTTCATAAGCTTTAGGAATAAATAATAAGGAATATCTTCTACTTTTCAGAAGCCACTACAGGTCTGGCACATAGAATTACTTGCTTATATAATTATATATGTACATTCTTCTGAAAATTCATGAATGTGACATATTGTCCCCCACTAGCAACATGGGGCTTCATGCTCCGCACTAAAATTTCTATAATTATGACAAGCAAATTGGGCTCTGAGAAAAGAACTTTTTATATTTAACACGAGTTAATATTCTTGGTGAGATTTATCATAGCCTACTAGATTAATCCTTACTACAATGATTTAATATGCTTGGTGAATTCTATTATTTTCTTGTTGAAATGCTACAATCTCCAAAGTGGGGTAGGTGAACACTTACTTGTCACAATCTTACATTTTTAAAAATTTGTATCATCGATAGAAGTTATTAACTATTTAAAGGGTGATTAGATAGAGCAGAGCACTCACTTGAAAGAATCTTGGGTATGTCATATCTGAGGAGACCTTGGCTAGATTCCTGAATTCTGCTAACAACTCTAGGCAATGGGAGCTTCTTTAGGATTCCATCTTGCAGCCCTAAATTGAGCAGAAGTCCTTCGCTGTAGAGACTGTCAATGTCTGAGAAGCCATTGAAATCATGATTTACAGCAGAAATGGTAGCTTTCAACGATGGGATTAAGTTGTGAAGCAACCCTCTAAGCCTCCCAGCTGAAAATGCATCCATCTTTGACTCCTCAAATTGTTCATCTCTTGGCACGTACATGGGTAATGGCTTCTCTACACGGCTCTCTGCATGCATATCTGCAAGCCACGTATAAAGAGAGAAATAAAATATATGTAAAACAAACACTACTATATATATATATATATACACTATATGTTAAGACAGATTTTATTAAATGAGGTCTCGGTACGTGTGTATTTAATTAAAAATTGAATATTGTACCTGTATCAGTAGGAGAGCGACCAGTACGACACCGTCTAGGATAAGGTCTTTGTTGACCTCCAAGAGTCGGTCTAGCGAATTCACTTCCTTTGTCTGGGTTTCCCAGATCATTATACACATCAAAGTCATAAATTCTGTCTGATAATTTTCTTTCTCCTTTCCCATCACCTCTCAGGTCTTTGAGCTCTTTCTCCCTCAGTGCTCTAAGCCCAGCGGGAGTCTCACTCGGTAAATATGGCTGCTCATCATCATCAAATTCAGAAGTTAATATATATTAAATAACACCTTTTTTATATCGGTTATTGGTTAATGGTTGTCAAGTTTCATTTATTATTGCGTTGCCATCATGTCTTCAAAAACAAACAAAATGAATGATTGATGAATTTTAATGCACAGATGTCTTAATTATTAAATAGATGAACTAGATACTATATATTTTCTTCTTTTTATTTTGATTTTGGTGAAATTCTAGGAAATTCAAGAGGAGCTCTCTTCTGAATGGTTCAACTACTTCGACAAAATTCAAAAGCTAAAATGAGGCTTTGACTTTTACTTCAACCTATGTCATTGAAAAAGAAAATGGAAAAAATCTAACTGGCAACCAGATACGGTCCAAAAAAGTAATAACAGCCAAATAATCAACCAAAAAAAACACAGAGAGAATCATTGATGATGATTACCTGATTAGTGAAGAAAATCCTTTTTCCAGGATGATCTTTGTTGGATTGAACCCATGAATTGCAATGAAAATGAACAGGACCAGAGGCAAAACCTTCAATCGTAATAGTCTCCAAAAAGAACTCTTTCTGGTGCTTATTGGTTACTGTGATTGCACCAGGAACACCAAAATTTGAATCCACTGTAAAATCTGCGGTGTAATGAACTCTTTCTTCTTTAACATTTGATTTCTTCGACCAATCTTTCAGCACGGCTTCTTTGCTCTTCTTTGGCCCTTTTGTTCCTAATTCAATATTAATAAAAGTCAGAAAACAAACATTAATAACCCAAAAGAGGAACAGACGCTGGGATCGGAAACGAGAAAATTAAAGAAATTAATTAAAAGCACTACTTACTGGGATCAACTTCTGTGCTGATAAGTTCTAAAACAACATTTCTGCCAATTTTGTCAGTAATAGCATCTAAGCGATTAACAATTTTTTCTTTGAAATCCTCCTTGATGTTCTTCCTCACAGTTAACACAGCTCTCACCTTAAACTTAACTGCTTTTTCGGCTGATAAAGCAGAAGCAGCAGCTGCTTTTACCAAATCTTCACTTATAGCTGCAACAGGAATTCCCCTCACAGCTCCCGCTTTTCTAATCAAATGCACTCTTCTACGTTGCAAAGGTAGCGAAATTGGGTTAACAAAAAGCTGGTTGCTTCTCAGCTTGTTTCCAGCAAAAGCACTTTGGTTTAAAAGCACTTTTGATGATGACGATCGCTCAAATATAGAACCACCCATGATTTCTTTAGTCAGTGCCATCTCTTCTCTTACTCTCTCTTCCTTGAAAATGAACACAAGTTCAAGAAGCAGGAGCAGGAAGCAGAAGCTGAAGAGACGAAAGTTGTCTGTGCTGATTTTTTCTGATTTGTTGCAATAACTACACGAGCTTACACCTATTTATATCCGCAGAAGAAAAAAAAGGAGTGCTGTATTTTGTTCCTCACCGTCCACACGTTTTTCAAATTTTGTGTTGTGAATCATTTGTTTTTAATATGTTTTTTACTTTTCAGTTTCGCGTTTGATGATTTCTCGAAAAATCTGCCCTTTTCATTTGTTTTTATTATTTTATTATATTTTTATTTTCTCTGCTGAGAAATCAAAAGAGTTGCCGAGTCAAAACGAGTTTTTCAGGCCGGGTTTTCAATTCCGAGTAAATTAAGAACGCGGTTACAAGGAATAGGAAGGAAGACAGAAAGTGGGGATTTCATTTTTTTTTTTGGGTCAAAAGACATATTTACCCTTTCACTGTACAGTAATACCAATCATGTCCCCTTTGCTTTTGCACGATTGATTTTGGATTTATTTGCGGTCGTCATAGGTAATAGAATAGTGATATTTCAATTTCATTTCACATCCTTATCTACTTTTGGGATAAAATCATAGAAAAAACATTAATTTTTTTAATATCACACAATCTTATTAAATATTCAAATTCCTTTGACATTAATTTTATAAAAAATATAAATATATAAAATTACTGTTATAACACATCTAAAAATCTACTTTCAACATAAAAAGAGTTTATCTAAATTTATTTTAAATACTTACTATGAATATGTTTTTCTTCTTTTCCTTTCAACATATAAAAATATTTAGTCGCCTTGATCAAGAGGTCATCAATGCCACTAATTTTTTTTAAAAAAGAAAATCTTAGAATTAATTTAAAAACTTTGATAGTTAAGTATTATTAATCTTTTTATCACTTATTAATTATCTCGATGATAATTATCACGAAAAGAAAGAGAAATACAAATTTTAGTTTATAAATAAATGAATAAATAGATATATGTATATTAGCAAGTAAAGATGAATGGATAGAATTAAGGAAGAAGAAAAGGCAAGTGGGAATGTAATGGACCACAAAAGCAAATAAATATAATTGATTGATTCATGTGTTAAATTAACCAAGGTGATGAGTCAAATTTAACTTTCATGTGGACCTCTACTAATAATCTCAAATAAAGAAACAATTTTTCTCTTTTTTTTTTTCTTTTATATCATCAACTTTAAGTCACATTTTGGTGTTTGTCCCCCTTCCTTTCTTAAATGCAATCTATATATATAGAGCATGCATGGTCACCCATCACAATTACTAACCCTATTTCTTTCTTTTTCTAAAATGAAAATTAGATTTTTTTTGGGCACTTATCATTTTTTAAGGCTCTAGAAAATTGGCAAGACATAAATTAATTAACTTGCTAGCTTCTACAAGATCTATATACATGATTGATGATGCAAATTGCTGTGAATTAATTGAAGAAGCGTATATAAGAGATCTCTATTTTCGCTGTCGGTTGATATAATAAATTATTGAATATTTATTCTTTGTAAGAAATATCTCTTAATTTAAAAATTAAAAAATACGAAAATAATATGCATTATGTTGCACATATCTTGTAAAATATATATATATATATATATTTTAAATACTACATGTACAAATAATCGATATTACACTCTAATATCCGATGAAAGTTTACTCTTAAATGTAATACTGTTTACAATAAGTGAGAAGAGACCCGTATAAGAGACTCAAGCCACTCGGCTGCTGGCAGCGGTGGCCTTTGTAAAACAAGTTTAAACTTTTCATTAAATGATTTTACTAATAATATATAATATTAGCTGGACCTAATTAACCATCTCCCATTTAAACTTTCACATCCTATTAATTATCTTTACTTTAGTCTTGCTAGATTCACATTGAAAATCTATAAAAGCACCTTTTAAATTTGATTATCTTCACATGGTAACTTTATTTCAATCAAATCTATAAATTTAACAGTCACATGTGTATATATCTTATCTTATCTTATCCTCATGGGAAGAAAAAAAAAAAAGGTGCATTAATTCCCGTCCCCCAAACAAGCAAAAGACGATTAATTAACTTGATTAAACAGATATCAGACTCAATAATTTAGTGGACGTATTTTCCAATGCAAGTAAAGTTTTAGGGCAACAAAATCTTGAAGAAAAGTAGATAAATAAATATTAAAGCAAAATTGATAACAATGTTAATGTCGTGCTGAAATTGTTCTAAATTTTCTGCATGTATCGATATAAATCTCACTTGGCCTTTGCCGCCAGTTTGGCAGCTTTTTATTTATACAAGTTTACGTATACATATTTCCTACTGTGCTTCCTTAATTTAAAGAGGAATAATTAATGACCAATTTCTAATTCTGAGAGCAGCATAGGGAAGTAAGTTTAATTTTATTCAAAAGAGGCTTCTCTTTTGAATTTTCAAGAAAATTTAGAAGTCAAGCAACAGCACTGCAGCCATAAACTTGCCTATCAGGTTTGGCAATCTTCATGAATTTAATTTACTATATATAAAAAACCCAAAACGAAACAAATGGTCCTATGGGATTCCTTGCCCTAGGGGACCATATTTTTATAAATATTTAATCGTTGATGTTGATATAAAGTTTAATGGGATATTTGATTGATAACGTTAGATATTTTTGAAGAGGATTACTATCTTTTATAATATTGTAAATCTATTCGTATGAATTGTACCAAATTAAATTGTATTTTATAATACAAGATACAAATACTTAACTTGTGAGAACTTCTATTATCTTAAATATTAATCCTTGTAGCTTTATTTTATGACTTGAATTTTTATGTCAAATACTCACTTAATATGGTATAAAGGTTACGCACTTATGATCATATCAAATACAATAGTAGTTAATATAAATTATACATACCATAAATTAGAGAATAACTGACTATTAAAATTAGCTAGGAAACCAACATTGACTAGTTCATATATCAAAAGAGTCATATATAAATTTTATATATATAAACACTAGTGAAGAACGTAAAGAGGTACATGAGAAGTAGTAGTTCAATTTATATGGTCGTAGAAAAAAAAACATACAATCAAATTAGGAAATCACCAGCCATTTTCATTAATTAATATATTAGTCCCTCAGAATTAATGAAGAAAATTCAACTACGCTTATGATATCCACCAACTTAATTGCTTCGATCCCTTCAACGAGACCAAAGAAACAGGTTGACAAAATGCCAGCAGACTTCTCTAAAAATCAAATTATATATTAGTAATTAATTAACTTCCTTGTGTTCTCTCCTGCTGCAATTAATACAATACAATGATTGTATGATATATTACTTTCAATTCTTAAGTTTATTTAAATACATACGAGATTACTGTTTGTATTGTAACTTAGTTTTAATATATATTATTTATGCTTATGTACACATTAGATTTGAGTTTGCTGACTAGCTAGCAATTGACCAAGTTCAAATTAATATAGTCGCACTAAAAATTAGACAAAATTTTCTCTCTAGTCAAATTAATATGTAAACCATGACTTGATTATATATATCTATATATATATATCTATATATTCTGTGTGCTTGTCAACTCACAATTAAATATTTAATTAGGTACATTAATTTTTTTGGTCGTCGCGTGTTACACAACACAACAACTTTGTATTCGTACGTCGATTGCGTTTCAACATTTAGTTTATCATTATTCTATACATCACATCTAATTATTAGTCAATATCTACATATATATATATATATATATATTATTTTTAATTTTCCATGTTAATTATGACTATATATGTTGATAATTTAATTAAAGATTGGAAATGTATACGAAGCCGTCTCTAATATTCCTCCGGTACATATCTAGTATTTTATTTATATAGGTAAGGGATTACATATATATATATGGATAATACTTTTTACTTTAAATTACGTTTTTAAAAATGTAAAGCATTGTTTTTTTTTCTCTTTTCTACAACTAACAACAAGAACATTGCTTTATTTAAGTGTATTTGTTATTAACTTAGAAATTTAGTGGAATGTGTTGTCCGTCGATTATGAAGTTTTATTTTTTGAATTAATAAAGCATGAATGTTTGTTTATTAGATATATTTTGTCCCTTCTCTTTATTTGTAGGGTTTTATTTTAACGTGACATTGTTATTGCCACGTGTAACGCATGTACGTAAATCCTCATAAATTCATTCCACCCACATGAATAACTCTTGAAAATATGATCGAATATCGTTGGCTTAAGATTTTCGTCTTGCTCCTTAATAATACCGATTGACTTTTGGTTAGAATCACAAAGTCTGATCCGGCTATCAATATTTCAAAATTCGAAGAACAAATTAAAGAATTTAGACATGTTACACAATCTCGATCACATGAAACTCTAGGTTGATATTTAAGATTAAGACCGTCTATCAAATTCGTTGACCATAAATTCAAACAATACCAAACTAAATTGCACCGTCCATCAAAAACCCTCCACGTACGTAAGTCCTAGATGAATTGCCTCTCGGACCAATAGGCAGTTAGTGGTATATAATGTGGGAAGATCCAGCAAGTCTTATTGTAGGACGAACAACCGCCTACGAGTGGGTCCCCACGATGATTGATTTGATCGTCATCAACCCATCGAATGTGGTAGCATAATAACATCCGAATCCCTATTTTTTAATATTTCTGCAAAAAAAATCATAGTTTATTCATATATATCAAATAGATCCCATAACTATTAACTAAAGTAATTCCTGCCAAAATATCCTTACTTGTTAACATATATATATCTTTTATAAGGAATTGCTTGTTTAATTGAAATCTAAATGAATTTAAAATATAAATAAATTTCAACCATTCTAAATAATATATTTATTATTTTTATTTATTACGTCTAAATATAAATATATGAAAACTATTAATTTTATTTATCAAATCGTTATCAACAATTAAAATAAATTCTATATATTAAAAAATAAATTTTAAACTTTAGTGTTAATTTAAAATTTTAAACTTGTTTTATTTAGATATAATTACTAAATTTTTTAGTGTCAAGTTAGAAAACAAAAAATTTAAATCATTTAATAACTGAAACTGAACTATAGTCAAATTTTAAATTGAAAAAAAAAACATGCACTAAATATTTTGAGAAATAAGCTAAATTTGTTTGCAGGACAAAATCCCTCTTTGAATCTAAGAGTCTTGTGCTATTTAATTACTAGTTGAACCAAATAAAACTACAGACTCTTGCATCATGGTGGTTAAAATTCAAGATCAAAAGGGTAATTTTGTCATTTTAGAATAGAGGATATGAGGACCTGTGTGATATGAAAAGTAAAGTATGCTGTCGGTTGTGAAAACATAAAAAAAAAATGGGGGACCCCCATGATTCATGGTGTTGCCTGTTGGAGATTGAAACTATTGAAATGGGAGGCGTACGATTCCTAATTCCGAGTTCACACTTCCATTCCATATCGCTGGAATTCAACGCAAATATTTTTCTTGATTTCAACTTTCCATGTTCTTTCCATTGAATCACAATTTAAGGTTGTGAATTTTTTCGATAAAGTTTTTCTAAAAAAATAATTATTTATTGAATGAAAGTAAAATCACGGGGGAATTCCGATTTTTATTAACCATTCAAATATAAAATCATATTTTTTAAATGTATTTTTTTAACTATTACAAATTTATTAATATTTTTAAATTAGATACTTAATAGTATTTATAATAAAAAATTTATTAAAATTTAACTAAAAAGATATTACACAGTTATAAAATATTCGACATTTAAAAAATAATCTAAATATTTTTAAAAAAAATTTCATAATTTATGATAAAAATCTTACTTTTTGGCAAGATTCGAAAAATTATTTTTCCAATTGAGAGGGGCAGACCTTTTGGCCACTGACACAAAATTTCAGTGGTTATATTTCCCAAATGTTAGAAATGGAATAATTTGTTAAAATGTTTTTGAGAATCAGAATTTGGAAAACATCAACATCATTTTCCACTTTCTAATATGGACTTGCAAAGAGATGATAACTGTCTTTTAAAATACTGATAAAAGCATTCAAATCCAAACCAGTGAAAAGACATTTCATTTTCCAAATTTTAAAAATTTTATAATTCAAATTTAAAGTTGAGATGCTATAAATAAATAAATATTAACTATTATAATTTTGTTAATAAAATCATCCGGCCCATATCTTTCAGCCCAACCAGTGGCCTAAGTGAAAATAAATAATAAAAAATTTTACGATTCAATTAAAGGCTAACATTAAGTTCATTTCATTTGTTTGGTGGCTAATTACAATTACTGCTATTATTTTTTTTCCATTATTTTTATATTAATATTTTATTATAATTTCCATTTTTTTTATAGTACACTTTAGCTAAAATGTTCTACAATCTTCATTTCAGAAAATAATAATAATAATAATTGACGTTATAACATCGAACGTGGTCGTATTGTATGAGATCTTGTATTTTCTTTTAAAAAAAATTAATGTACTCGGTCACGAGTCCAATTAAATTATTAATAATATTGTTTAATTAAAGAAGTATCGTGATATCATGTGTCAGCAAACTTTATTTTATAAAATATTATGATAATATATGTATATATATGTATATACATACATCAATCTAAATCAGCAATATTTGTCTTATATGATTGCAGTGAACTGTGAAGCCCACAGCCATCTAATTAAAATTGAACTTATTGGCATCATTCAATCAATTCCAAGATTTTTCAAATATTGTTCATATGTCACATGATCTGCAAGGTTTTATAATTAATTAGAGCATTATCACATCTTTATTTTTATTTCCACTTTTTTTTCAATTTTTTGTTGTTTTATTATTGCATTAGACTTAATTTGGCAATAATTTAGTCATAAAATCCATAATATTTTAGCTCAATCTATAAATATTACATGTCTCATATGTACTAATGTGATTTTTGAATAAAAAGTATAAAATAATATTAACATGTAATTTAACTAAAATATAATAGTAAAAATGTATGAATAAAATTTATTATATTAAATTTTTTCTTTTATTATCGTAATTACTTTTATAATCAATCAATATGATATGTTTAAATTTATCATTTTTCTAACAGATTGAATAAATTAAAGCACGACATTAAATCATAATAGTTTTAATTATTTTTAATTATATATACTAGCTCCATTTTACGATTATGAAATTTTTTATTATTAATCATATAAATAAGATTATTATAACAATGTTTATTTTCTCAATTTTTTATACCACATTTATCTCACAATTTATACATGATATTGATAGATAATTATCTAATAATAAATAAATAAATATTGACTATGCATAATAAAGATATATGTGACATGTAATTGTTCAATAATTAATAAATAAATTCATATAAAAAAATTATAATTACGCCACTTTCTATGACTTAAAATCTGTATCTTTGTAACTTAAAAATAAAAAATATACAATTTATTTTACATAAAATTTTACAATTATATATATATCAATCAATGTACATGTACTACATATATATACTAGATTCATTTTGTAAAAATTTACTTAGAAGTTATTAAACAATGAGATTAATCACTTTATAAGTTATATGTAAAATTAACATGTGGGGTAGGATTAAGCGCCTTCTTTTTATTACACAAAATTTTATATCAAATATAAGTCGTTAGATTTAAATACATTCAGCGGTTGAGATTACATATGATATGTGCATTAGTTATGGATGTATTAATTATATGGTCATATGCAATTTCAATCCTTAGATATGCTTAGATTCATCAATTTATATTTGATGTAAAATTTTGTATAAAAAAAAAATCATCAAATTTGCCCTTAACATATAATTTGAGTGATGAAGTTCTTAACAAATTACTCTTACATTTGTTTACTCAGTAAACAAGATTAAAATAAGCATATTAATTTAATTTAATTTAATTTAATTTAATTTATTATTTACATAAAACAAACAAATAAATAAATTCAAATAACATAGAAGTCAGAAGGCAAAGTAAATGCTGTTCAAAGTTAGCACACAATATATAATTCAGTAAATAATGGTGTATTTAAGTGTGATTTTGACATAATATATTTAAATATATATACATTTCAAAATATGAGACCAAATTTAAATTATTTTACTTACATTGTTGCCTAAATTTCTAATTTTAACTGAATTATTTATATTTTCTATTTTATTAAAAGACATGTATTTTCATAAATAAAAATTACAACACGTCTTAAGAAACAGTTGTTTTCATAAATAAAAATCGTCTTAAAAGACAGTTGTTGTTTTCATGAATGAAAATCGGGACACGACTCTCTCATTATGAATGAAAGAGACAAGACGTTTTAATTCTTTCAACTTAAATTTGTTACTACTTGATTTGAAATTCGTAAGATCATATTGTGAGATTAGAAATGTATTTTTAGATAAGCCGTTGATAGTAGCAATTACAATATAGGTTGGTATGTTATATTTGTATTTTTAGATCATATGTTATAATAATATTTATATGGATATATAGTGGGTACAAATGCATAACATAATTAGTTAATGACATGAGCTTAATTAATTCAATCTAAACTTAATTACTAAATGTGTATGAAATTAATATATTTCATCAATCAAATTAAATTCAGAATTACAGTAGTGATCATAAAACGCTTTCTTATTAAAAAAGCACTTCCAAAGGCAAATAAAGCTTATATTATAATTAATTAAGCGATCGAAGTAATTGAGACACCGACTCCTCCTCATATTTACTTGTGCTTAATTACCTTAAAACAATTCATTGTCAGGTTAATTATAAAATCTTATTCCTGAACCTGAAACTTGAAACCGGCCGATTCTTATTTTGTAAAAAATCTCACCTCGATTTCATAATTTTTTGCAGAAAACAAATCTAATAAATGATGAACGTGGCCTGTTTAATTAATTACTTCCATTAATTTGATGCAATAAAATACCCCAACAAATTGAAATTACATTATACAATTTCTTTTTCATTTTCTTGCAGCAATTATACATTCTAAAACAAAACTCGAAAAGTAAATCTAACACAGATAGCTTAATTAAAAATTCACTGTTTCACTAAAACAAAACAAAGATACAAATGAAAACAATACAAACTGTGAGAAATTATTACGAACTTTTGATTTTGGATTATTACATGAACAGATGTGATCGAGGGCGATCCGATCCAGGAACAGAAGGGAAAGTAGATAAGGAAACGCCCATAACAGGAACAGCAAAAGTAGATTCCATGAAAATCCTTTGCTGAAAGCTTTCCAAAGTTGCACTTGCATCCCTGATATCTTTAATCACTTCGCTGTAATATTTCTTCAGCTTCTGCAACATGCAAGCGTAGTGTAACTTTAGCCACCTCAGTCTGAATCTCCTCAGAATCCTGAATAGGAAGAGCCTCCGCCGAGGTTTTTTGCTGCCGAGACGGACAACGGGGAGTTTCCGTCGTCGTAGGTGGAGTCTCCGGTGGATCGGCCGCCTAATAACTGTGGCTGAAAGGGTTTGCTTTGGGGTTTGGGACTCTTGTTCCATTGTTGTGAGCATGTGATGATCAAGCGGGAGAAATGTGAGTGAGGATTATGGAGATGGGAGAGAAGAATTGTATTAAAAAGAGGTGAGATTTAATTATAAATATATAAAATATAGATGGAGAAATACCATTCGGAGCTCTGAGGTTTTAGGTTCTTATAACAAAAATATGATTTGTTTATTTTGTATCAAATAGATCTCTGCCTCTGCCTCGATTGAATCCAACAAATTATTCTTGTAATATTACATCCTGAAAAGCAATTTCATAGTTATTTTCTACGCTTATTAAAATTTGAATTGCAATTGTAAACGTTAGGATTTTAAAAAGAAAAAGTAAAAGAAGTGAGGACTCTTATTATATAAGTAGATAAACTATGTTTTTATTTGTGAAAATATAAACGATGAGGGCGTCCGATGTTATTATCCCAAAATGTAAAATATAAGAGAGTGAGGGAATTCAAGAGTTGACCAAATATAGACAAAGGCATCTTTCGATTTGCGCGCCTTTTGATTGTGACTTCCAAAAATACTTTAATTTTATTTTATAAGAATATTATCACATTTCTTTTCTAAAATTTGAGACTATATCACTTAAATAAAAATTATAAAAAATATATTACTTATTTTTTTATAATTATATTTAATTATTAGTTAATCGTTAGGTACGAAAATAAATACGTAAAATATTATTATTTAATATTTATTATTTTTTTTAAAAAGAAATTATTTTTTTAAATTCTTACTTAATGAAAGAAAAGTTAGAAAGAATTTGTTTTTTTTATTTTTTAATCAATTTTATTAATTACATATATCTTCATATTTTATTTTAAAAAAAATTATTAAAAAAATTATATTTTAAATCAAATTCCTATTTTTTCATCTTCTATTTTATTTTATAGTTATTTTATTTATTTTATACATTTGAATTAATTAGCACACAAAATAAGTTAAAAATAAATATTAAAAATTAAATAATTGAGAGTATTTGAGTAAATTCACCATTTGAAGTTAGTTGACTAATCTTGTAAGGGAGGTATATGATACATTATCCATAATTTTTATTTATGTGATATAATATCCTATTTTTTATATTTCGCATGTAAGTATTTAGATCTAAGGCACAAATATTAATCACTTTCTGTTAATTTTGAAGAATAACTTTTTAGTATAAAATAATTATAATGTTAGTAAAAAGATAAACTTATTATTCGATAAGAATAAAATTCAAAATTTTAATTTTTTCTAGTAATGTATATAATTTTTAATGCTAGAGATTTACTATAATTAGCTACATAATCCATTCAATTTTATGCAATTTATATACTTTTGATAAATTAGATGATAAAATCCATCGAATTAATAAAACGATTCATTATATATCTTATTAAAAAAAAATCGATCCTTATTTATCAACAATAATCGTCCATATGTTCTTGAAAAAAAACTAGGTTACATTAGATTCTACTCTCCACTAAGAAAGATCCAAAACTTTTCTAATTAAACGTAGAAAAATAATTAAAAACAAATTCTGATATAATGATTGAGATCACAAATATATATATAAAAAATATTATAACCCATGATTTATTAATTACAATTCAATATTGGGTTACGCATATGGTGACCGCAACTAATTAGGCTAGAATGCGAGATTGATGTACCATTTTATGTTTAATTAATTAAAAGTTAGTTAATATTTAATATTGATTTTAAAGTAAATTATTGTACTTGGATTACAAATTAGGACAACCTAGCCATGTGCGAATTTTTTGTAATGCACAAATTGTTGAGCTTTTTTTTAATTAAATTGAATTTAATATTATAAGGGTTAGTGTAGAGTACAAGTATATATGAAACATAAAATTTTATTTTAAAATTATAGCCTTATTATTATGTTAAATATTAATTCGTAATTAGTTTACATTATAAAATGTATAAGGTAAAAATTATGTAAAATATGCACTTATTATTTAACTTAATATTACAAGACTGAGTCCATTTAAAATTATTGTAAAAAGAGATAAAATTGATTTTGTTTAGTATAATTTTTTTAAAATTACCATTCTACAACAGATTTTAAGAGTTGAAAAAGTTCAAAATTTAATGATGAAAAATATTTTTATTTAAAAGTATAATATCAAATATATTCATTTAAAATTAGTCATACAAATAATTTTTAAATTTTAATTTTAATTTAAAAATAAATTTGTTAAAATTAAAATTTCAAAATACATAATAATTTCAAACTGACCCTTAATTACAAAATACACACACTTATTATCAGTAAAATTTTCGTTTATTTTTTAAAGTTTTTATATAATAAAAAATTTGGTAATTTCAAGGATGTTATATGGATAATAAATACTAGTGGGGAAAATACAGAAAATGTGGTCATAAAACCACAAAATGTTGTCATAAAATATAAAAAATGTTGTCATTTTATGGAGGCATTGACTGCTTTCTATATATGCTTTAAAAGTAAAATCCTAGTATGCTTAGAAGATCATACTCCACTAGGATTACTTTCTAAATTCTTACATTGAGAATTTTCCGAATCCTAAACGATGAAGAAAAATAAACACACACACAAAACACTTTAAATAACACACGATCGATCACAACACGCAACTCCTAATTAATTATTCTTTCTCCTTGAAACGTACTCCAGCTTAGCTAGTTTTGTGTCGTCTCCTGGAACCAGCCGCAGACACCACCATGTCCACCGACGTGACCATGGTCCCAGCCACCAGCGAGTCACCTGGCTGCTGCTCTTCAACCAAGAAACCAAAACGTTTTGAAATCAAAAAGTGGAATGCTGTTGCTCTTTGGCAATGGGGTACGTTAATATGATAGGAACAGCTATTTTGGTTCGTTTTGAACGTTAATTAACAGTGATGTGATTAATAATTAATTAATTAATTAATTTGGTCATGTGCAGATATTGTAGTAGACAACTGTGCTATTTGTAGGAACCATATCATGGAACTATGTAAGTATTCTCTTTATGTTTCTGTTTTGTGTAATTTTGTTTAATAATATAATGATGAATATTAATGTTTTTCTTGTACGTTTTTGGTGTAGGCATAGAGTGTCAAGCGAATCAAGCAAGTGCCACAAGCGCGGAGTGCACAATTGCTTGGGGTAAATACTATATCTATCTAAAAACCAAATCCCTAATTACTTGAGCTTAATTAATTTTAAGAAATTTGTTAATGTTTTTACAGAGATATAGATAATGATAATTATGTATTTTGATTAGGGGTGTGCAATCACGCTTTCCATTTCCACTGCATTAGCAGATGGCTGAAGAGTCGACAAGTTTGCCCTCTAGGTTTGTGCTATAAAACATGTCATCTGCGTAGTCTGTAGAGTTGATCATATGCATTAGTACACTTATAATTCAATCTCTTGCTAGCTTACTGGGTTTAATATCTTCTTCTTCTTCTTCTTCTTCTTTCTTGCAGATAATAGTGAGTGGGAATTCCAGAAATATGGCCACTAGAAAAGTAGACGTGTCTGAATCTGAATCTGCATCTACAACATCAGCAGCATCCAATTTCGTAGTGTTTTTCTGTACGTTTAGCATTCATTATAATAGAATTATCAACCAAACCATATATCAAGTTTCAACTAGTTCAAAATCAAAGCCTCTTGTAGTTTTGTTAAATTTTGAAAATAAATAAAAAGATCCGACGCCTGAGAGATTCGAACTGTCGCGGGGAAACCCCATGTACTTAGCAGGCACACGCCTTAACCACTCGGCCAAAGCGTCGTCATTGTTTTCGTCAGCTCGTGCTCCTTACATATCTATTTAACTGCAACCTTTTTCGATTTAATTGAGCCTAATTCTAAAGTAATCTCACAAAATAATTTATAAGCTGACGGAACAGAATTTTTTAAAAGAAGGTTGAACTATAAATTAAAAACAAAAATACATTTTATTGCTTTGAAGTATATTATCATGACATGAAGTGCCAAACTTTAAATGTTGGGTAAGTGAAAAAGCCAACATAAAAGACATTCTACTCTGTACAAAGAGGCCAGTAGGTTACACATTTCATACAAATCAACCCCAACACCAACAACTCCTCTCAATTCTGCATTTGAGCAAACCGTTCCCATTTGCAGTTTACATCGAACTCACGTATTCCTGATTCCATCTAACAGCAACAGCACTCCTCACGACATGATCTCCATCACTCCATTCGATGGCCCCGAATTCCTGAGTGCTAACACCAAGGCTTGAGAATGTAATCTCATACGCCAATGTCTTCTTCTCAGCACTGAACACAAGCTTACTAGGCTTAACACTGATTGCAACATTTCTTGGAGCATTCACTTTCACTTCATAAACAGCATCAGCTGAACTCCCAACATTCTTCACCACTCTCTTATATGTCACAACATCAGTGCTCGATTCAAACACAACAGATAATGATGGGTAGTTGAGATTTCCCGGAGTGGACAATGTTTTACTACATATGTCTGAGCTAGCAGGCTTGCGAACAAATACCGATATCCTCTTGGCATCATAACCGATTGAGCAGAGAAACGAAATGTATTCACTAGAATCAATGTCATACACCAATCCAGGATTTAGAGCTTTATTAGGATCGACATGTCCTGCACCGTGAATGAATGGCGTTGATTCTTTACCACTAGCAAGATCCTTAATGTTCTTCCCTGAATTGTCCAGATTGTAAGCTGTAGTCATCAATGCAGATTTGATTGTAGCAGGGGACCAATCTGGATATGCATTTCGAAGCAGAGCAGCCAATCCGCTAACATGTGGGCAAGACATGGAAGTACCTGAAATTATGTTGAAATCAACTCTTCTAGGATCAATGTCTAGATCTGTTGGTCCAATGGAACCAGTCCAAGCAGCAAGGATATTGACACCAGGAGCAATGACATCGGGTTTGAGAATCTCCGGCGTCAAATGGTTTGGTCCCCTGCTGGAAAATGCTGCAACTTTAGGAGCAGGCGGTGAGGGACTAATCACAGTGCCGCGGAAAGCAATTGTAGCTGTTGGATATTGACTTAATTTGATATACTGTTTAACCTTATTCCCTGCAATTTCGCCCACCATAGTTGCCGGTATAAGATGGGAATCCGCAATCAATTCTTCACCGCTTTCTTCTGTATTAGCCAAAATCATGCCTAACCCACCGGCTGATTTCACAGCACTACCTTTCTCAACTCTAGCATTCCCCCCTCTATCACACACAACAATTTTCCCCTGAACTTTTGAGGATACTAAACTTCCTGAATAGCAATATCTACCACCAGCATCTGCAGCATAAACCAAAGGAAGCTTGAAATTAGGCAAATCCTCACCAGAATACAACGAAACTCCACCTAAAACTCTTCCATCTCCAAGGACTACATCGGCAGGAAACTCTCGATCAATCGTTGAAGCACCAACAGTTAAAATCCAGGGCGCAATGTTGACAGCAGTGTACGGACCAGGGCCGGAATTCCCAGCTGAACATGAAACAACAACTCCATTTTCAGCCGCACCAAATGCTCCAATCGCAATAGAATCCTGATCATACTGTGGAGCATAACCAGTAGCACCAACAGATAAAGAAATCACATCAACGCCGTCAGCAATAGCTTGATCCATAGCAGCAAGAATGTCAGAATCAAAACAACCGAATTTCCAACATATCTTGTACGCAGCAATTCGAGCTTTTATAGCAATACCACGGGCTTCGCCTTTAGCATACTGGTAAAAGCTCGCATTAGAAACTAAAGATCCAGCTGCAGTTGAAGCTGTATGACTTCCATGCCCTTCAGTATCCCGCGGTGATTTCGATTCCTCGGTTTCATCAATCGGCCTTCGCAGATAAGATTCATACCCTTTGTAAAACGCTCTCGCGCCAATAATCTTTTTGTTACAAGCAGAAGATGGGAAGTCATTTGTTGTCTCGCAGATACCTTTCCATCTTGCAGGAACAGCAGACAGGCCAGAATCTGAAAAACTTAATCTCTCCGGCCATATTCCGGTGTCGAGAACTCCGACTATCGCGTCGTCAGCGTAGCCGGAGTTCGGCCAGAGGCCGAATTCATCAGACAGGCCTAGGAACTGGGGTGTGTGTGTGGTGTGAAGCTGACGAGCCTGATCAGGAATGACAGAGAGTATTCCGTGGAGTTCACGTAGCTTTGCAGCCTGGAATGGCGTGAGCTGAGCGGAGAAGCCATGAATGGCGCGATGGTAGGTGTAGAGGAGCTTGGAAGGATGGACGACAGAGGTGTACCAATGGTGGTAGGAGGAGAAGACCGCGGGCTTGTGGGATTTTGACACGTGGATGATGAAGGTTTGGGGAGCGTCCGACGAGAGGATTGGTGGGGTGAAAGAGAGGAGGAGGAAGAAGAAGAAGAGGAAGGAAGAGATTGGAGAGGAATTGGCCATGAGAGATTTTCTCTCTTGCTTGGTTCCTGTGGAATTGGAGAAACAATGGATTGGCTTTACCTTCTGTGAAGGATAAAGAGAAGGGATTTTATCATACACATCCCTGTTTTTTCATTTTTTTAATTAATGGATGTACTTTATGTAGTTTCTTTAAGTAGATTTTTACGTTAATTGTTATTGATAGAGGGGGGAAAATGAAGTGTCAACAGCTTAGATTCAATTTAAAATAGTCATTAACAAGAAAATTTTAACCAAAAAATAAACAAGTTATTTCAATTCACAAGAAAATATATTTTTTATAAAAATATTTTATAAAGAGAAAATGAAGTGATAGTGTATGTAGGTCTACATAATAAAAAGACCAAAAAAATTGATTAATTCACAATTAACTAGGTTAGAAATATTATAGATTAACGTCACGAAACTTAAATTACAAGTAAATTTATATCATTTAAAAAAATTATATAAAATGTCATATTATTACGTTATATGTTTGCAGATCAATATCATCTATAATTAAATCTCGTAATAAGTCAATATCAGTAATTTACTAGTAATTAATGGTATATTATTGGCACCACTTCATATTCAAGGTTTATTGTCTGTACAAATGTGAAGCAGAATGTATTTTCTTTGAATTCCTGAAAGATTCGTGGTATCGATATTGATGGTGAGCTTGATTTTTTTCCTCTTTTGATAATTACTTGCCGGAAATTTGGCATCTTTAAGCCCATGATGAATGAGACTTTTGAGCTTCGAGCGTGATGGCGGGCCCACTAAACAAAAAGACGCGGGCGTGTGGGGCCTCAATAATTGGAGTAATAACATCTAGGTCCCTAGGTTTGTATATATTTTCAAATAAAATATACCATACTCATTTATATCAAATAAGCTTCTTGATCTCTTTCCAGTAGTAATATAGGCTCGCTCCGTCTATTAGATTCATATGCGATTATCTTGAACTATTATGAGGAATTACTGATATTTTGGTAAGAAAGGTAGGCGGAAAAAGATCATGTGGTCCATGGTTGGATCAGACTGTGGGGTCCAGATTATATTTGTTTTTAGAAAAACATAGCATTTATTAATAGAAAAAAAAAAAAAGCATAGCAAGGTACAATAATCAATAATAATTCATCTAACATTTTTAATGCCAACAGAGCTGCAACTACTACCACTGGAAAAAGTTTTAAATAGTTATTGGATTCAAGAGACAAGAAAGTTTTTTCTTATGAACAACTCACTCCATCTTACTTTTGGATCTTCTTCTCATTAATTATGAAAGAAATTCATCTCATGTGCAGCAATAATGCATATAATAATAATCACACAGCAGCATTATTATACTCTTTCCTTGTTAATGATGTGAAGTTTTCAACAAAATATTCCCACTTGACATTAATATATGATTAAATGGGCACATTATTCAACCATATTATATACTATTCCTTTCACTGGATCTGTTTCCGTAAGAGAAAATTGAGCTCAACGTGTTTTAGCTAAACCTTTGACCAAATAATGGAGGGCATGTATGTAATTGCAACACTTCCTCTTGATTTTGAAAATACAACAGCTAAACTATTCCATAAACACTCAGCTTATACTTAATAGTGCTAGTGATTCTATTCTATAGCATCTCAATTCAACTCGAAACATACCCATAAATAGAATCATTTCCATTCCATCCTGATTTTCTAACCCCTTTTACTTCCCATAGTTTTGTTAATACGTAGAACTCATGGAGACTCTGTGTATTGCGAGGAAATTTCTTACAAATGAAGCACACTCTATTTTGACAGTATCCACATATTACTGTATGCATCTTCACTGACAAGATCTGAATCTAGCATGTGCAGGAATCTGATTTACAGTAGCCTAACTCATGCAGGTCTAAGACAAGCCAAGGTTACACATCGAACAAACTTTTTTCATCAAACAAAATAATATAACAAAGCTAAGTAATGAAAAAGTTTTCGTGATCTTGGTCAAGGTGTATTATTAAATAATCACAAAAGAAAATCTGTTTTACACAATCTATTGTTAACTACAATTTGATAATATAAAAGACTGATGAAGGCTGGATGGAGCAAGTTCAGATAATTATCGACAATAAGTACTAGCACAGCTTCTAGAAAACTTAGAACAAAGATTCACCTTTTTACAGCTGGGGACAACAGACTTGAAGCAGCAGCAACAAGTGCTCAGGCATGAAAGTCTGGGGCATTTGCCAAAGTCTTGACAAGGGATCTTTCCGGAACAGATGCAGCTAGGACATTGTGAGTCAAATGAGATGTAGCATGTACAGCAGTTTGGCGCTTGTAGATGATGCAAGCAACGGTTAGAGCAACACACCCACAGAAGATTGGAGCAGAAACTTCGCCTGCTCAAATTAAAACATCTTAGCGATTTACACATTATACAAATTGAAAATTAAACACATACCTAAGACTAGATTTTGATCCTAGATGATCACAAATTCTTCATGGAAGTGTGCAATACAGATAAAGCATCAGAAAGAGAGGAACATGGAGTAGATCTTATGTGATTACGAAGCTCACTATTTGGTACTACCAGAACATGATTGAGGTTTATGATTGTTCAACAAATGCAGGAAAAATGTGTATCAAAATCAGACATTTTGCTCTAAATTCAAGGGTTATAACTTAAACCAAAAGAGCAGCAAAATGAAGTACCAGAGTTTCTTCCAGAAGGGTCTCCGTTTACAACTCTCCTGATTTCTGCTTGAAAGAAAATGATCAGTCAGCATTACTAAATGGAACATAACATTAAAAACTACATTCTAAAGGAACAGATAGAAATAAAAGTGTAATAGTCATACATTACGATAAAGGGATCTGATTTAGCTCCTAGAAACTCATCAAGCCTGCAAACACAAGTTTATTTGTTGAATGGGCCCGTAGAAGAACATAATCATCAAAAATGACGAAAGACAGACAGAGAGCAATATTACAGTAATTGAACAACTATATGTTAAACAAGGCAGTAAAGCAGCAACACATACTCTTTGCAGCATTTAGAAGCTGGTTGAAGGTCTTCAACAGATTTCAACTCTTCCTGCTTGGACAAATATACTATGAGCATTTATAGTGATTGTTTCATGATAACGATTGCATTTTAATATAAAAATGGCAAAAAAGAAGCTAATTGGGAATTTGATATCCTCTTTCCTACTCTAGACTCCAATCTCAATTGATTTACATAGCAAAACGTGGTGCCAAGCGCAAGGCATTTCTCAATAGATTCATGCTACCTAAAAGTACTACAATAAACACTGATAGAATCATGCCTACATAATAATTAAACAATCTTTCGGCTTACTAGTAACCTGAATGGCACAATAATTGATAAATTTGGAGTCATTTAGCCGAGGAGTTCCACAGAAGAAATTAGATGATCCTGCTGTTAGATTGGAAGAAATACAACATCTAAGCATATCAATTCTGATACATGTCCACATCGTTTTACACCATTCCTTGAGCATTTGTTACTCTTTGCATCCTTAAAACTAATTAATTATCAGATATTAGACAATTTCCCACATGGATGAAAATATGAAATATAAAAAATAACTTTCAACTTGTTTATCAGGAAAAGCAGAACAGATAAAAGAAATATGTGTGTGTGTATATACACATATATACATACATATATAAATATACATACATATATATATATATACATACATATAAGATTTGTAATTCTATTATTGGTAATGAAAGGAGAAAAATAAATTTCACTAAATAAAATTATAAGAAGTGAACGCAGACCTGCAGCAAACCGATCTCTCTTTCTAAAGCCTGAACTTTGACCATTTTCCGCCGCTTGCCATACAAATCAAGAGCCACCGGCGGCGACCTCGGGCTCATTGGAGGCTCCACCAATGAAAACCCACAAGCAGAATCCATGACCTGAAGCTAAAAACAAAGTTGTTTCTACATACGAAAGCTCATGCAAATGCAAGGGCTTATGTTTGTTCTGCTGCTATTGTGTTCCATTGAGGAAGAAGGAGAAGAAAAGGTGGTGTGTTTTTTTTTTGGATAGTACGTGATGAAAATGAAAAGACGAAGGAGAGAAATGAATGAAAGTAAAGTACATTAATATATAAAGAAAAACAAAAATGGGGGAATAGTTGTTGAAAGATGAGTGAGTTTGTGTGGAAGTGAGAACTGAAATGGTGGTGGTTTCTGGGGTTGGCAGAAAAAGCCAGAGAAGCTGAAAAGTACGAACACTGCAACATTTGCAGAGACCACACGTGCCTGTCAAGTTCCCCCTTTTTTATTTTTAAAAATGTTATATAAATATAACATCCATTATTAAATTTAATTAAGATATTTGTAGTTTGTAAAAATTAATTTAATATCTTGAACTCTTATTTTCTTTAAAATAGATCTAGACTGTTTCAGTAATATTTTCAAAATTAAAAAATTTTCCTTTTCCTAGAAGATGACAAACAATACAAGCGATATATGCGCTTGTACTATACTTACTCTGTTAAGAGCATGTTAGCAAATTACAGACACAAATAAGTAAACGTGCGCAGATGATGTCATGGATGGAAATGACTCTTATTAATCTAAAATCTCCGGCCCAGGGACAAAGCCCACAAGGAATACAAAATGAACCTGTCAAGCTGTTTGTATCTAAATGACAATCAATAAAAAGAAAAGAAACCAAATCAACAATCCACAACAGATAAATGCAAAAGCAAGAGAAATTTCATGTATGTTCTAAATAAGAGTCAAAAAATTTACAGCATAAGTAGTTCAATATAATCACTTTCTGAAAAAAAAAATAGATAATCAACCTGTTCTAATGACATTACTATGTACGCGTGCAATTATGTCTACAAATACAATAATTTCTCCTGCTGCTGATACGCCTCATTAAATCTGTATGCAGTATATGATGATCGGAAATGACAAGGGAAACCCTTTGCATATACATCTTATGGTTTTCCAACATCAACTGAAATTGCTCCATGATATCAATCCCACAGCAGTGCTTACCCGGAGAGTGAGAAATATTAGATAAAGGGAAATGAGGCCGACTCCTAACAATTTATTTGGACGCATGTCGTTGCGAGGTAAAACGACAAGGGCAAAGATTAATCCTGTCATGAGAAATCCCATGGTGTAGAATAAGGTATTGTCCTGTGGAACCAGATATGAAGCTGGTCTTGTTGACCATGCTCCGAGCAACAGTGAAATTCCCAAACCAACAAGTGTATTGAACATGGGACCTGCGTAGCATCCAGACAAGGCAATCTGCACACTGTCTCCACCATTCATTGCGAGTGCAACATTTGACACCAAATCACCCATTGAGTTACCCCATGCTAGTACAGTTAACCCAAGGATGGAGGGATTAATCCCGAAGATCACACCAAAAGCCACCAGCAAAGCTACAAGTTCATTGGCGATCATGTAAAACCATATGATACTCATAAAAAATCCACCTAAAACCCAGAGAATTAAGAACTTCCGAGGTGGATGATCAGCTGTAGTGAAGCGATAAGCAAGAAAACCAAGTGTACAACCAAGAGTAAAACCAGAAAAATATGCAATCAGTATACTTGCAGAACTTACATCATCTTGGCTACTCCACAAAAATGCCAGGAGAATGGGCGCTAATATAGCACTGGCTACAGCATATGGCTTTGACCACATGTCCTCCTCAACTGATGGAATCGTTAACCGTCTCGGCACTGTCAATGGAAACTCTAACAGTGAAATTAATTTAGAACTCGAAGAAGATGAATCTTGATTTCGAGTAGTCTCGTCAGTCCAGCCCCATGGAGGCCTTTCATAATCTGACTCACTCACTTTAGAGAAATGATTCGAATATATTGCCACATTTGAAGCCCACATCCACTGAGGCAAGGAAGGATGGAGTTTTGGCGGATCATCCTCAGTTTCGAGGTCAAGCAGAGAACTATACACTGAAACATCCTCATCATTTCCTTGAGAAAAAACACTTCCTCGCACGGGAAGCAATGGTGTAACGACATCCAATTTCAACCTCCTCGCATGTTTCCTCAAGATCTCATTTGCAGCCACAGAAAATGCATACACCAAATAGAGTGACACAAATGCAATGGCCACCCCAACGCCCACCTTCCCAATTGCCAAAATCATCAACAGGCACACAAGTGTAAAAAGGAAGAAGCTAACATCCCGAATAAAGCATTTCCTATCAATCTGAACTCCCTTCTCCGCAATACACAAAGAAACAGTCCCAACAACAATACAAGTTACAAATACTGCACCACCCAACACACTATTAAGTCCAACTTCACCAGTGTTATTCCCAACAAAAGCTGCTATACTAGCAAACACGTCCGGGGCTCCATTCCCTAGCGGAAGGAGTGTAACACCAGCAACAGTTGGAGGCAGTCTCAGCAGACTGGAGAGCTTCTCCAATGAACAACAAAAGTAATCTGCGGCAGTGTTACCCAATAGATAGAATAATGCAACCAACCAAATAACCAATACCGCATAACCTAATAGACTAAATCCCGCACAAGAACAATAGAAAAACTTAATGTAATCAAAGAACCCACTTGACGAACATTCTGGGTTAGCTTTCAAGTACTCACATTGGTTAGCATAACCCTTATGATGAAACAATCCACTACATAAATCAGGATTCCCTGCTGTCAAATTATTAGCTAAATCCGACGAATTGCCATCAATTTCAACCATTTTTCGATGAATTACCATAAATTGAGTTGCTCCATTATTCAAAATGTTATCTTGAATCAAAGCATGATCACCAAACAATGAAGATTCCCTTAAAATTGGGTTTCTCATAATATCCACCCGATTATAAAACAAGAAAAATAGGATCACGCTACAACACCCAGTAAAAAGCCCGCGAAAATTGGGGTTTCTTGAACTATAGAATCCATCTAACACATTCATTTCTAAAGATATTAATCAATATAACTCTCAATAACAAAAACAACCCAGAACTTAAATAAGCCTAGGATTTCATTTTCAGCACAAAAAACAAAACCCTAGACACTACTGTAAACAGAACACGAAAACCTCAATAATTCGATGACTTACCGATGAAATCTGAAAGTGACTAACGGTTTTGCAGAACGAGATTTAGGGTTTTCAGAATTGAGGAAAAAAATAATCGGACTCGTAATGGAATTCGATGATTAGATTGTCTATTTGGTGAAGCAGTTTCCTGGTTACTTCTCGTGGTCGGATCGTTTGTCTGTCTTTGGTGCACACGTGTGTGATATTAGGGACTGTTTGGGAAATTGATTAACGTGTTCCAATTTTTAACTAATTTTCATGTTCCGAAAAGTTTGTAGCTTGTCCAGTTGTCCATGTGTAAATACTATTTAAAGAAAAATTAAAAAATCATATTATGCATATAAAATAAATATATTTTTCTTAATCTAAACGATTTATCATTTAAATTTGAATACATTAATCCGTACAAGATTAATGTATTCAAAATATATAGTTAAAAATTTTATAAAAAAACTTTAGAAATTCACGATATTAACAATTCAAATTTGTTATCCTAACTTTGATGCACACATTAGTAGAACTTTATCCCAAAATAATATATATATGAACGAAAAAAAGAAAAAAAAATTAAGAATTTTTCTCCTCTCCTACACGAATTTTGAGGTGATACATACACGTATACATACACTATGTGCTGTGCTGTAAGAAGCTGCGAAAATCATCAGTCATCATCGTCCAATCAAAATCCTTAATCTCTGATAACACTTAGCTTACTGTTAACTACACGCCTCTGCATCTCCCTTTCGCTCTTCCATAAACGATAAATCTATTAAACCAAAACAAACGAAACTCTTTACTTGCTTCTCTTTTCTTGTCTCGTTCTCTTGCATAAAGTTTCTTCCTTTTGCTTCGCTCTCTATATCCTTATCTACATTTTGAATCCAGGTACGTGAATTAACCTGTTCATAATATTATTTATTTCAGTGTTTTTTTTTATATAATTCTGGTTAATTTTTTTTTTCTGGTTTCTGTCTGTCATCCGAGATAATTTTGGAAAGAAAGTGAACTGCTGGAAGTATGGATCGTATCTTTTGATTGAGTCTGAAAATTTTTTTGAGCAGCCTGGTCAGTTGTTAGATATTTTGTTAATGGGTTTGATTTGATTTTGTTTATCTCAATATCAGATAATTTGCAGAGATGGGTTTTGAAAAAAGGGAGTACGAGTTTCTGAGTGATATCGGATTAAGTACTGAGAATCCAGGGTGTTTTGTGAATGGCACGTGGAAGGCACGTGGCTCTGTGGTCTCCTCTGTGAATCCTGCTAACAATCAGGTTTAATGTTCATCTACGAAATCTATCTATTGAGATGATCTTGAATTTGATAGATTTTTCTATGGTTTTGCTTTCGGAAATTAGAAAATTGTATCCTTTCTGATGATGTGTTCATGTTGTTGATACAGACAATTGCTAATGTTACGGAGGGTTCACTTGAAGATTATGAGGAAGGATTGAAAGCTTGCAGTGAAGCATCAAAGATATGGATGCAAGTGAGATAATTTATTTTCCAGTTTAGAAAGTGCGGAATATTATTCAAGCTGTTTGATTTTGTTGGATGCTATAATTTGCTACCTGTAAACATGGATTTTCATTTTGGGATAACGTTGGATGAGAATGCACTTTTCTCTTTCTTTACTGATATGTTGGTCTGTTTTTGCAGGTTCCGGCACCAAAGAGAGGGGAGGTTGTTCGACAAATGGGTGAAGCTTTGAGAGAAAAACTCCATCAACTTGGTCGTCTTGTCTCACTCGAGATGGGAAAAATCGTTCCAGAAGGAATTGGTGAAGTTCAAGTATGTTAACTAAACACATTTAGCTACTGTTTGTGAATTAACATTGTTGATTTGCTTCAACATTGCTGTTTTTTGTTGTTAGAATGCAGATTGATTCTTGTGAGTTAATACTTGCAGGAAGTTATTGACATGTGTGATTTTGCTGTGGGTTTAAGCCGGCAACTTAATGGATCAATAATACCTTCAGAACGTATGTTCAGATAGTTCTGTTGGATTTCCCACAATTTTGTTTTCTTTCACAGTTTGATGATATTTAGTACTGAACTAACAGTGACTACTTTCTTTGTCAACAGGTCCCAATCATATGATGTTAGAGGTTTGCTGCATTTTTGTGCTTTTGAACTTTGATTTATGAGATTTTTTTCCATGATTAATGCATTTTTCCATTTACTTGGTATACAGACCTGGAATCCTCTGGGAATTGTTGGCGTGATTACAGCGTTTAACTTCCCATGTGCTGTTCTTGGTAAATTCTACATCTTATTCTCATATCTAAATGTCCATTTAGTTTAAAAATGCTAGGACAGATACTTTATAACGTTTTCCTGAAAGCATAGTGCAACTCAAATACTACTTGAACTTGCTTTTGGAATAACATACATTATAAATTCTCAATGCTGTTATATTTCCACATACCAGAATAATGTACTTGGCTTTCTTGCATGATTTTATGCAATAAATTTACGTGCAATATGGTTCTGTAGGATGGAATGCATGCATTGCACTAGTCTGCGGCAACTGCGTTGTTTGGTAAGTTTGATGCCAACCTGGAAGGGAGAATAGAAGATTTTATGATATGACTGACTACTATTTGTTGCAAAAACTATTTTCAACCAAGTGTTACTTACTCTGGGATACCTTGAATTTACTTTTGGTTCTTGAATTCTATGTTATAAAAAAAGGAAAGGTGCTCCAACAACTCCTTTGATCACCATAGCAATAACAAAGCTCGTGGCTGAGGTCCTAGAGAGGAACAACTTACCTCATGCAATTTTTACCTCCTTTTGTGGCGGGGCTGACATAGGTCAAGCAATAGCAAATGATTCACGTATTCCTCTCGTTTCATTTACTGGAAGTTCAAAGGTACTTTATCTTGTTCCTGCCTACAAAAACTCTCCATGCTGATCGTTTTTTGCACAACATACAATTTTTCAGATTACTTCTTCAAATTTTCATATAGCTCCAATGCATAATTTCCTGAGAATTTTTATTAAGCTATCTTGTGCATGCCCAATTTCAGGTAGGTTTAATGGTGCAACGGACAGTGAATCAGAGGTTTGGTAAATGTTTGCTTGAATTAAGTGGAAACAATTGTATTATTGTGATGGACGATGCTGACATCCCGCTAGCTGTTCGTTCTATTCTATTTGCAGCTGTTGGTACAGCTGGTCAACGCTGCACAACTTGCCGTAGGCTGGTATTTTAAAATTGTGATTTTCTGTTGAAAATTTTGATATAGTGATTAGTGCCAACATTTTGATGACTCAACTTTCTTTGCTGGTGTTGAAGCTTATTCACGAAAGCATATACCAGACAGTACTTGATCAACTAGTTGTTGTATACAAACAAGTTAAGATAGGAGATCCGTTGGAAAAAGGCACTTTGCTTGGACCATTGCATACTCCACAATCAAAGAAGAACTTCGAGAAAGGAATTGAGGCCATCAAATCTCAGGTATGTTCTTTTCACTCTTGTACTCGATGAATATTTCTATTATAAGTTACAAGTTTATTTAAATAAGAGTACTATCTCCCAGGGAGGAAAGATTGTTACTGGCGGTTCTGTTATAGAGTCTGAGGGGAACTTTGTGGAGCCGACAATAATTGAGATTTCTCCAAATGCTGATGTTGTTAAGGAAGAGTTATTTGCTCCTGTCCTTTATGTTATGAAATTTAAGGTAAATTCCTTCTTACAAGGTGTATTTCTTTGGCAAGCTCCATTTTTTAGTTACAAATGTATAAGCTTACTTTAAAATAACTCTTTCTACAGACTTTCGAAGAAGCTGTTCAGATAAATAACTCAGTACCCCAAGGATTAAGTAGTTCTATTTTCACCCGCAAGCCTGAAAATATTTTCAAGTGGATTGGGTAAGTGCTCCTGCAATTTATCACACTGCTTTCTTCATGGTCAAATGTCTTGCATGTAATGTTAAAATCGAGAATTTTCCTGCATCACGCCTTCATTTTTCTTATTTTCATTGCCCGTACCCTGAACAATCTCCCTCAACTTTCTGACTGCATGTTAAATGTAATTCAGGCCACAAGGAAGTGACTGCGGGATTGTGAACGTAAATATACCCACAAACGGGGCTGAAATTGGTGGTGCTTTTGGTGGTGAAAAGGCTACAGGTGGTGGTCGTGAAGCGGGAAGTGACTCCTGGAAGCAGTACATGCGGCGCTCAACTTGGTACACCTTATCAGCACAATCAACTTCAATTATCCCATCATTCGTTACAAAAATCTAAAATATTTCTCTTAACTTTGTTAACATTTCCTCTGATCAATCAACTCAACATCTTGCAGTACAATCAACTATGGAAATGAACTACCTCTAGCTCAAGGAATCAATTTCGGCTAAGTAAAGAGGCTGGTTTCATCAAGTGTGTTAACTTTTTTCTAGTCTCACAAACCTTTCTAATCATTTTTGTTTCTTTTTTCAAATTAATCGTGATTCAATCAATGTCTGCTTGATTACAGGGTCCAGAGCCATCCTGGATTCTCAGCAGAGTAAGCTATGCTTTGGCCAGAAAATGTTTTCCTACAGCACAAATAAGAACACAGGAAGAGAATGATGTGAATTCTCATATTCCTCTTATCACTTACAAGGAAGTTTTTATCCTTCAGCTGCCTTATGTAATAAACTTTGCTCTAATGTAAAGTTCTGCACTCCAAACTCTCCTTTGTATGAAGAAACCTTTAATTGAAATCACTATGATTCATTTCCCTCTCTTCTTTTTTTTTTTTTAAATATTTAAAAAAATTATGAAAATCGCATCAAATAACTTGGAAAACAATTAACAATCATTATTAAGAAAAATATATACTCTTTTTGAACATAAAATCTCCTTGTATACTAATAAATCTCAATACGTGTTAGTTACAGGACATCCAGGAATTTTTTTTCTCGAAGATTGAGCAGATCCATTAAAATATATCGATGATTGAAGAAAAATTCCAGCAAGGATACTTTTTTGTTTTTTTTTTTTATTTTTTCATATTTTCTCAACCATTTACTTCTTAAGTTTCATCTTTTATAGTCAATAGGGTAATACATAATGAAGAAAAAAAAATACATGTTTATTTTTTTAATAACTTTTCTTTACCTTAATTTTAAAGTACTTTATCAATTAAGAATCATATAATACAAATGTTTATATACTTTTAAAACGCATATTTATAAAAGATTTTAATTATGCAGTTTCATCTTTAACATTTTAATTACGCAATTTTTAACCTAAGAAGTTGGAAATTTTTTACATAAAGAATTATGTTTTTTTTTAAAAAAAAAAACCACAATGTGATTATTGGTATGAAAATTACTCATTTATTAATAATAATATTTTGAGATAACTTAAGAAGAAGTTTCATCTAATAATTGCATAGCCCCAGTTGGTTTTCATAACCAGAATTATCTAGTATAAAAAAAAATTGACATCAATAAAAGGACAAACAAGAATGAATCATGGGGGCTTGAAAATCCAAATTAATTAAATTAATTAATAGACAAATGTGTAAGACGTATAAAATATGAAGATTAGGTAAACAACTTACCAAGTAGGGCAAGAAAAACAAGCCAAATTATTGGTGGAATTGTGTACAATAATCAGATGCTGTTTTTTTGGGGGAGCTTACAGCCATTTTCCTGGAAAATGACAGTTAATTTTCTCAGGATTATATTTTCCATCATCCAAGCTGGTGATTATATCTACTTTCATGTTAAATTTCTTCTACAAGGAGATCACTAAAAAGATAAAAATATCATGGAGAAGTCGTCACATCCCATCTCCATAATAAAGAGGATTAAGTTCGGGTAACGTATGCTCTAAGAATACAGATAAAACAGTCCGACTCTTGTTGATAAAGTTAATTTCTTAAGATACAAGTTAACATAATTTTTTAAAATTATGGAAGTAATTAAGAAAGAAGACCCCAAAAAAATCTAAATCAGAATCAAAATGATCTGTCTCTGATTGAGAGAAGCAGGCAGTCCCAGCTGTTTGCAGATCTCTCCATTAATTCTCCGGAATCAGGTAGCAGTGCTGTAATGGTGTCTGGATGTTGCTTTCTTAGTTGTCAATCTTTCTCTCTCAGTCCAATGTCTGCCTCCTTTCCCATTCAGATTTCAGATCTTGATCCCTTAAGTTCACATAGGACACTCTCCAAATCTTACTTCTCTCCAATTATTGAGCATCATCGGTCTTCTTTTTATGATTTCTAGTAGATCATACGTCATAGTAAATTCATTTAGATTGTACAATTCCTCTCTTCTTTCTTTGTAATTCTGTAATCTTTGAGTTTGATGTATGTATATTTGCTTTTATCATCAGTTCATGATAATTGACTGGCTATTTCGTCTGGTCTGAATCTTTTCCCTCATTTTGTGGCTAAAAATTCTTTTTCCGAAAGAAGAAAAAAAATGTCAGACAGTGAAATACTATACTTGATTGATTACCTTTTAAAAATCGCTTACCAAATATTATAATAATTGATTTTGATTTCTAATGCATTATTCTTGTTAAACTATCAAGAGAAGTTTATAATACACCAAAAGTGTAAATGCAGCACCTGCAAAGATCTGAAAGAAAAATGCCATTATTATTAAAATTTAAATATATTTTTCATATTTAATTTGGCAATAAAAATAATTTCTTTTCACAATTCTGTACCCCTGGCATACCCTCCCTCCCTTTGAAGAATCTCATGATAAAGAAAATTCCATTAATTCCAGCATCTCAGCCAACCAAAGATCACACAAAAAGAATCAAAATTTTCAGAGAAAGATAAAAAGAGTTTGAGACCAGAAAATTTCAGAAATGAAACTGACAAGATATTAGTTATATTTCTAACAACATAAAACAAGAGTTATGTATTTCATATTCATTACTACATTTGATCAACATATCTAAACTTAACTTTCTTCCTTTTACTTTTATTTCTTTTTTCCCACTTTTTGGCATCAATTCAATTGTAA
Source organism: Melia azedarach (assembly GCA_028052125.1). Taxonomy (NCBI): domain Eukaryota; kingdom Viridiplantae; phylum Streptophyta; class Magnoliopsida; order Sapindales; family Meliaceae; genus Melia; species Melia azedarach. The sequence continues at coordinate 404,516 of CM051398.1, read as the reverse complement.
TCTATCTTCTCATATGTCCACTTCCATTTTATTCAACTTCCACCATCAAAATAAATCTCCATTCATCAACCAGACAAAGTGGGGAAGCAACTTTCAGACCTTTGCAACCCTGGACCGCGAATAATTTCCCCTGTAGGACTACTTGGAGTCGATCTTAAAGCTCTAGGAGAATCCAAACTTTTTCTAAGAATATGTTTCATTGCAGATATTAAATGTATTGCAGCATCTGGAGGTGGCCCTGAGGACTTAATTTTCTTGCAATAGTTCATATGTTTAGCCATTGCTTCTTCTGTGCTGATAAGTCTTTCAGTTCTTATGATCTCATCTTTAATCACTTCCGCACATAGACCACAAATCCATTTTCCTTGATACCTTTCGCGGATTGTTTCGATGTATGCTGGTGTGCACTCTTCAGTTAGGCCACAGCAATCACACTTTGCAGACTCAATTTCAGTTTGCGTTATGAGTTTGTTAGCAGCTGCTGGTGGTGTTGTTTCTGGAGATGCTACCACCATTGGATCACTTACAATTGTTGCAGACATTGCCAATAATCCTGCAGAATTCATCAACAATACAAAAATTATGAATCATCAATCTTCAAAACACACAAGACATATTTTTAATTTCCTTAAAAAGTTTTCGGCCTTGTGTTTGGTTCTCAGGAAAATTGAGAGGATTCATATTCTGGACTCTATGGTCTGCATAGAGAATGTTTGGTTCTGTTCTCTGAAAGCAGATTTCATTTCTGTTGCAGGTAATACACATAAAATCGAAGTACACGGAAATCCATGATATGTGCAGAAAGGTTAAATTGAAAATTAAAAAAAAAGGTACAAAAATGAACCTTTTCTAGGAAAAACAGGAAACATTCTGGGAAAAACCAAACGCAGCAAGAAATTTTTTGAAAATCTATGATTTGAGTAAGAGAACTAATTAATTAAAATCAATAAAAATCAAATCTTTGACACAAAAATAAAAGCTTTTACACACTTAAAGATTAAAAAAAAAAAACGATAGCAATACACATGAAAATTTACCAGCAAAAGCAGATCAAACAAAAAAACTCGAGTCCTCCTTTCTGTTCTCCTCCTCTTCTCTCCACTTCTGCAGTATTTTTGGCTTTCCTATATATCTTCTTATTATCTCTCCTTTTCCCACTCTCCTTCTTCAGTCTTCTCTTCTTCTGCAAACTTAATCTCACACATGAAAACCATTATAAAAACCTCCTTTTTTCTTCAGCTTTTCTCCTTCGAAGAACTGAAAAAATCAAAAACCCTTCTTTCAATTACCCAAATCTTTATATGAACAGAAGAGAAGAAAAAACAAGAGATTTGCTTTTTGTTTTTGTTGTTTGTCTCCGAAATCCTTCCACCCAGAGCAGTTGTATTATATGATTGATTGTGTGTACAATCAATACTAGTAGTAGAAGCTTTTAAGACAGAGAAAGCGCTTTATAGTAAGCAAAAGGCCAATCATTGAAGGCTTTAAGGAGTGGAGTAATAGTAAATTCCATGTCAGCAAAAATTATCACCGGTGAATTCTGACCGTTGATCTATGGATTGCCAGCTTAGCATTATCAAGTAGTGAAACTAAACTTAGCCAAGCTGTTATGTAAGTTTCTCCACAAATGGATTTTTGCCACGTGTTCGATAGAGACGTGTAAGGTACAGCCTTTGAAGATTTCGTTTCTTCGATTTTCTTCTTTTCTCCTTCGCTGTTCGTACACACAACTAGAAACAAACTATTTTCTTTTCTTTTCTTTGCTCTTTTGTTCTGTCTGTGATTATTTTCTGAAAACGATTTTAGAAATTAGATTTCTATTGTCTTTCCCTTGCTCGCAGTTTGGACATTTCATAGTTTAATCTTGCTTTATGTATTATTAAATTTAATAAAAAAAAATTAAAATTTTAATTTTCACTCATATATACCGTCATAACTTAATACAAAATCTTTAAAATATTAAATTAATTTTTTTAATAACATACAACATCACATATATAATACATAAATTAAATAAAAAGTATTATTATATTTGTCACGTGTTTATTATAATTATTATAAGAAAATAATTTCAATAATTATTATTTTAATTATTATAATTAGTTTACTAAAGATAGAATAATTGAATATTTTGACTTTTCTTGGTTTTAATAAAATTTAGACTAACAGTATAAAAAAATTATTTATGTAAATGTTAAAAAATTGAGGGCAGGGCATACAATACAAGAGAGAATATTACAATTCGTGGAAAATTAGTTCCACTAAGAAAACTAGAAAATGATGGGGGGGTGGGTCGGGTAGGTTTTCATATTTAATGAAAAATCTGATACAAACCCGATTGAATTTGTTTTTGGTCGAGCTCGTGACCTAATTAATTAATTAAGCACGTGATGGGATTAATTTTAGGTTGAGAAGATATTATTAACCAAGTAGCAGACTGCGAATAATTGTTATTTAACTTGTAAGTGTTTTGCTTATTACAGCAACATCGATCTTAAACATTGTTCTGTTAACATATACTCTCTATCGTTTTGACCAAGTTTATATGACAATGTTGTTATCGTTCTTGTTCGGCGATCTTTGAGCGGGCCCCACTGAGAGACGAATAGATGATAGATCGATCATCAATTATTAAGATTAAGAGGAGGAGATCAGATCGGGTTTCGATATATTGGAGGATATACCACCTTCGCCTGTTGGCGATTCCTCTTCATCCATCCCCAAATCCCCAGTCAATTATCGTAATAATCAAACAAGCAGTCGTCCTTACTCATAGACATAAATAGTCAAATCAATCAAGTTTATTTTATTTTATTTTATTTTATTTTATTTTGTCAAATTAATGAATACATGGACCAAACGTTGCCAAGTTAAAAAGCCAACTAAAGAGATTTATCTACCTGTCTCTATATGATATCATGAAGTGGAAATATAAATATATTATTTAATTGGCATCAACTGAGAAAATGACTAGGACTATGTTTTATTTGGGGAACATTGCTAGCTAAGCTAGATGATTAGATAAAGGACAACCCACCAATAATCCTTTGTTCCTATCTTAATCTTTTCTCCTGTGTGTGTGTGTATATATATGGGCAAAAGGGTGTTTTTCTTTAATTTATTATTATTATTATTATTATTATTTGTGGACATTATCAATGGAAGTTTGTAGGAATTGAACAATATGTACGAGTAGTAGGCACAGGGCAAAGAAGCTCATATTTCACACTCATGCATGTGAAAAATACATTAGGTCATTCATTTATTATCAATGTTGTGTTGTTGCAGTATTTTGAGGACATAAGTTTTTGGTATTTCTATATGCGATTGATTACTAGGGAAACATACTTGTTGCCCTTAGTTTCCATTTCACCTTGCAACTGTGGCTCCTATTATTTACATTATAACCCAGTCTACACAAAAGTAAGGTTTCGTAATTTTTAACTATCACCCAATTCCTACATATTAAATTTCGTTCTTTGACGGATTAGCAACTCTATAAGATTATATATTTTTTTATACCGTCTGTTAATCACCTTCAACGTTTGAAATTAAATCTGATTCATATTAAATTTAATTTTAATCATTAGTGATACTTAAATACAACAGTTTATAAAATAATGTATGAATATATGTAATACTCTTGTGAAATTTTCAAATAATACTTCTAACTATACGAGTCGTATCAATATTTAAAATTATGTATCAATTTCATTTCATTCATATCTAAAACCTATTTATTTTTTAATGTTTTAGTATAAAAGGAGAACGTGTACAAATATTTATCTAGGTAATTGGATCCTTTAATTTAAGTAAGAAAATATTAAAAATTTAGATCAGCATATATGAATACATTTAATGCTATGCTTTTGTTTTTATTTTTTAAAGTGTTCTCGTATACATACATTATACATACATATATATACACACACATACATACAAACGTAAAGGCCAATCAAAGCCACCTAAGTATGTTAAATTATTATTTAATAATATGTAACATGGTATATAGTCAAAACCGACGTGGCACACACTAATCACACAAAATAATTAAAATAATTTATTGCATGATTTGGTATATGCTCCCTTTGATTGCATACCCAATTATACGAATATTAATTAAACAAATAAAGTAAAGTTCTTTCTTCTTATTTTATGTTCCAATAGTTTTGATATATAGATCATGGATCATATGGTGGATTGAAAGGAATAACTTTAAAAACTCTAGAAAAAGAAAAAGAAAAAGAAAAGTGTGATTGGTATTTGGTAGCTAGTGAAGGGAAATTGGAGAGATGACAACTAGCAAAAAGCGTTTTTGTTTGTTTGTTAAAATTTTCTCGAGAAAGTTCTTGAGAAAACTTTGCTTAATTATAGCCACAAAGAGACATGGTGATCCTTTTTATAAAGGGTCAATATCTTTGTGTTATACACTTAACAATTTCCCATCTTGCTATTGTTACAAGTCTACATAATTAACTGATCAAAAAATAAATAAATTAAACCTCAAAATTTTCAAAATTGGGAAACATAGAGACCAAGCAAAACATGCTCTTTTATCAACTTATGATTAAAAAATTAGGGTCAATTTTTGAAAACTTATAAATTAAAAAAGTGAATATATTTTATGTTAAAATATATATTAATTTTCTAGATTATGGTGTCTAAAATGTGAGAGATCACTATCAACACAAGCTCATTTGACCTATACATCAAGTTTCATTGTAAATTGTTATACTTATTTACACTTTCATTAAATAAAAGTAAAAATATATAGTTACATATAAAACAAAGATTATACTGTATAGTAATTTATTATAATATTACTATTTTTTTTTTTCCACATTGAAATCTTTGTAATTGATCCACAAAAAAATTAACCCAAGTTGTTGGAAGTTACTGTCAACAAGTCCAAATCATGAATATAGGAAATGTCCATATAATTATTTAAAAAATTAATTAGTTGGATGGATGGATGGATTTTTGATAACAACTCTTTTCAATTCATACATTGTATTGGGCTTTGGCAGACCTGTTATAATCAGACATATGTATAAATTAAATAAATATTAAATAGTACACCATATATTTTGTGATGTGAACTTGACATAACATTACTATTTCTATGGCTCACACTAACTTGGATTTTATTTGAAAATTGGAACCCCATTATCCATTTTCTACCCAAATCATGCTTCTACATGTGCTGAATTTGATCAAGTTCTACTTTGCTTTGTTCCTTTTTTTTTTAAATAAAAAAATGAGGACATAGAAAATTAATTAATCATTATACTTAGCATACAATTCTAGTTTGCAATTGTTTTCGTTGTTTGAAATGAGGAAATTTTTTCTTTTTTTCTTTCATTTAACACGCTCTATATCAGACTTCTGGATTGTTCCAAAGGTTATTAATTCCTCAAAAAGTGTAAGCCTTCACACTAAGTAAGAAGAAAGAAAAGGATAATATTAATTATATTGTTGCTTGATACTCGCATTTAGCTTGACTTATTTCTATGACTTTAATTTGTTGTTGTTGACAGATTGAGAAATGGAAGGATTTTGATTTTCTCACTTTAATATATTATCATATAGCTTGATCCATTTAAAATCACTTGCAAAATCCTTATTTTATAAGTTACTTTCTCATTCTATTTGAAAATAATGTGAGTTATGATTGGTTTAATAAATAAATAATCTCTTAATATGATACTAATCAACTTCCTCCCTTAATTTAAATTTTTTACTTCAATAAATATAAATTAATGTTTGGTTATTAATAAAATACGGCAAAAAATGGATAGATCGTAATCATATATAAATAATAATATCACCATATTGCATTGAATCGAATTCTAAAAATGATGTATAATTAACTTGGAAGGTATACTAGTGTTGTTTAGGTTTAACTAGTTATAGGATGTGAACTTCTATTTTGAGTTGTTACAATTGCAAAAGGTATTGTAATGGGACTATATGATAAATATACAATATACGAAATATATTTATGATTAATAAGGTGGACCAATTAATTTCACGCCGCATATTTGTTGATGTTATCCCAAATAAATCTTTTTTGTTTTGATAAGATCAAGGTTGATGAGATTTGTTTCATCTGATTATAGCAAAACAGGAAATGGAAAATTATTTCATTTTCATTCCTCAACCTTGTTTCTGTGCTTAAAAAAACAGCATACAATACATGGAAGCAACAGCAGTTTAGTAATTAACTGATGAGTAAATTTATTAGACTGATAAGAGTTTATTGAAAGAGCAAATTGACATTCATACAAATATGAAAGAATCATGTAGAAAAACCAAAATACTAATTTACACAATATATAGTTTCTGAAACTGTGTTGTGAGTGAAAACCTACCCATGTTTTTTCTAAAAACAAAACGATTTCCGGATCGGCCAAAAACTTGTATCCTCTGATATCCCAGAATGAATATTGAACTCCAGTAGCTGCAGATGACGATGTATGCTAACATTGCAGCAAAGGCAGGGCAAAAATGGAGTTTGTCGGAAAGACTTGTAACTGCTTTTCTATGATGATATTTCACAAATTATTGGTTAAATCATCAGTTCCACTATAAAACTACGTCTTCAGCATGCTCGCTCTGGTTATGGTCATCTGTAGCTTGTTCTTTCTCGAGCTCTTTTATTAGCTTTTCGATCTGCCTTCTATAAATTGGCATGAAATGATCATTTACCATTGTCTGCGACAGCCTCAGTTTACTATACAGTGATCGTGGCGTAAGGAAAACTCCAACCTTAGTCTCTGCTGGCTGCTGATTACTGTCAGAGTTGCTCAAGGTGGTGCTAGCATTTTCAATACTTTCAGAATCATCATCCATGTGAAAGGTAACGATATGCATTATCTTTCCTGGAGGGAAAAACCTGTGCGCTTCCTTCATTTCAGGAGCAGGCCTTGCTGCCTGGGTCTCGCCTACCTCTGCAATGGCTGCTGCTTCTTCTTCCCTTATTTCCTTCACAACATCACCACCCCCACCTTCTGTATTCTCATAAAGCTCGTGTTCAAGTTGTTGCCACAACTCAACTTCAGTCATGCGGTCTTCATGTGAGTTATGGCCCATGAGGTCCTCACCGTCATCAGGATCAACAACCTCATCCGAGCGAGGATATACTTCGTCTGAACATGATTCAATTTCTGAAGACCATTCCATTCCTGCCGAAGATACGGGAAGCTGAATGTTTTCAATTAAAGTTGTTGTGCCTTTCTTTGGCGATGTAATAAGAGGTTCACATGTTTCTGTGTTGGAGGAAGATTCTAAGGAAACTCCATCCTCCTTTGAGCTTGAACGACGATGACGAGGTCCCATGCACGACCATGAGGTCAAAAGTGTAGGACGTGTCCATGCTGCCTGAGCCATGCTCTGGGCTCTTCTCATCACAACCTGTGGACAATCAAATGGCTCAATAAAACCAAAGCATAGTCACTAGCAACTTTCGCCCTAGCACTTATACAGCATAAATAAGTCTACCTGTGTACCATTCGAAACAGGGCGCAAAATTGCACCAGCACCGGCCACTTTTGCTCTAGCACTAGCAATGGATGGAAGATGGGAACCCAATGCTGATGCAGAACGATAGACAGTACTGAGAATTCTTGTACGCTCAATCTGATTCCTCAGATCATTCAGCCAAGCAGATGCTGTCACCTGAAATAAGTTCCTCTTTTTGAGAAAAATATAGTTTATAAGCTAAAATCCAAGCCTTACTGCGATAGGAATGAAACTAAGGAAAAGAATAGAGAAAGAATTTTTAAGTGAGATTCAATGACAACAAATGGCTTCAAACTCATAAGAGAAAAAGAACAAGAGCAATTTAACAAGGGATCTTCAGATCTTCATATTTTTTGAAACAAAACAGTAACTGTATCCTAAATTACAGTCAGGAACATAACCTCAGCACGCAAATCATCCACTGAAGCAGCGGAAAATGTAGGCACTAAGTCAGCTCCATTTATGACAGAGGTAATGAAATCAGTCCCTGATTCTGCCAATTCCCAAGTCATACAGGCACCTGCACAATATACATATATCCAGTTTTACAATTATGTGCGACAAACAACAAACTCATCAAGCAGACCAAACTAAACATAAACAAATTTGATATATGAAACGAGAGGATCATCTCATAGTGACTTGAAATGGAAGCAGTCTTAAAAATACAATTAACAAGAACATGATCATGCTCGTGAAAAAAATGACAAACCTGGAGCAAATGTAACACAGCTTGCGGTTGACAATTCCTTCCGCTCCCTCAATACATATGTTAAAAGTGCTGCAGTGCCTCCACCCAAAGAGTGTCCAACAATCTATTAAAGCCCACAAATTTTTATCAAAATTTATTCCGCATAATAACAACAATTGCCAGCAAATAACATCAAATTTTAAATCAAGAAGTGTCAAAGCATTATTGTTGCCTATTTCTATTGCTTCTAAGTTTATGGTGAAGTTCCAAAAGCAAAACCACATTTGAACTTAAATCAATTAAAAAGGTCTTACAAACATGTTGCAGCATAACAATCACACAAATCACAAATGATAGGGAAAAAGAACAAAAAGACAGTGGGTAAGGGCTAATGACTGACAAGTATATGCACAGAAAAGATTTTCACGTTACATCTTTACCTTAAGTTTATAATCAGGATATTCCTTGAGTGCTTTAATAAGACTAGCAGTGGCAAGTTTTGCAATCCATCTTGCAGCTGCAACCATCCCACAATGAGCATAACCTAAAACACAATTGCTGATTCCTCCCTCATGCACAACAGTATGATGGAATGGTACCACAGCTCCAGTAGCAGCTGTCAGAGTATCCTTGATACTATGTGTTCCCCGAATCAATAGGAGAAAACACTTTGTTTTGTGGTCAACTAAAATTGTAAACGCTGGCTTCAATATCTGCATAGGTTAAAAAAGGTCCAATCCAGCTATAATCAGAGAATGTAACAGATAAATCAACACAAAGATGGTGACATTTGAGTTAAAAAAAACACCATACTCCTGCTTTAGGCTCCTGAAGAAGAACATTTTCTTGGGAATAGCCAGTCTCCTCCAAAAATAAAGGGAATGGTTTTTTTGAAAAGTGCCAACACAGAGTCAACAAATTTAACAGATACTTAAACTCAGCAATAATCTCTGGTCCTTGAAGCCGTACACTGTCTTCACCACCAAATATGCTGTCAACAAGTAAGTTCCCCTGAAAATCACAGTTATATGGTCAGAAATCAGAATTATACCCAACAAAAAAATAAACATCATTGACAACAATTAATTAGAAGTTCAATCCAGCACATTAACTTTTGTTGCTTCTAACTAGGAGATAGAAGATTCCAACAAAAGTATCTCATCTCTAAATATCAGCGTATTATTACATACGATCGTACATTATTCCACAAGCATCATATTCTTCTGATATCAGGTATGCTTACCTGCCTCTTCAGTAGAAAATTAATCCCAAATGCCAAATCACCAATTGGCCACTTCCCTAGCGTCTCAGAATAAGTGAATCGAAGAGTCTCAGACAAAGTAGATATCGTCTCTAACCAAGTAGCTGGCGCTTGAATTAGCCTATGTGAAACACGATCAATTCCTAAAGGAGTATGGCTGGTAGATGCACCGCCGTTTTCGTCATCACCATCCCCATTTGATGCACTAGTCTGTAATTTACGGTTCAATGTATAGTACAGCAGAGCAGCTGCCCCCGCTGCAGTAGCCATTGTCGCAGTCGCCATGAGTTTATCCCTAATTAGAAGAAAGTAATCATAAAGTTCAGAACAAAATGATGATTTAATACAAGTTTTTCAAGTTCGACAAACTAAAACTAATTCATTATATGTAATACTTTGTATTCAATAGATCGTTACAGAAATTAATACCAGAACCCCATAAATTTTAAGTGAATCTGAGAAACGTTTAAAATTTCAAGGAAATTACAATACAACTCTTAGCTTAACCGTAATCAAACTAAATAACAGTCAAACAACAATCTTCACAGACATAACAAACCAAATGTTTCAAGAGAATTGTCGCCAAAATAATAAATAAATAAATAAGCAGGGATTCTTCAACTTAATCAAATTCAAAAAAAGTTTTAAAATAGAATTATGATCAATAACTATTCAATCTTCCAACAATTACCGAAGCTAAAAAAAATCCAATTTTTTGTAATCAACATTCAACAACAAAGGAATTTAATCACTACCCTTAACAAAGCGAATTAAAATCAAACAACAAAGAATACGAACATGAACTCTTTGTTGGCAGCTAAAAAAAAAAAAACCGAAATTTCATATTTCAAATAACTTTCCTTCCTTTTCCTAGACTTTCCCAGCAATCAAATCGAAAGCATCAAAAATTAACATTCAACATCATAAAAGTAAAAAATTTATCAAAAGCAAACACATAATTCAACCAAATGAATCGAAAAGAGAGAGAAGAAGAATCGTAACCTAAAAACCATCGAAGAAAAAAAAACCTAAAAAATGGCGAGAAATCTGCTAAGGATAATTGTCCTAACCTGAAGAGTAACAGCTCGATTTTACAACTCAAAATTCGTAAATAACGTAGCTTTTAAGGAATCAAGGAGACTTGTGCATTTAGTCGAAGCATTTTCTGTAAAAAATAAAAAAAAAATTATTTCGTTTTTATTATTTTCTTAATTAAAAGATTTAATTTGTTATTACATACAGAAAAACCTGATTAAATGAATTAATTAAACTAAGAAATGTGGCCTTTTTCAAACGTGGAGCCACGTGGCGGGAGAATATTGGGCCCCGGATTCTGCGAACTGGAGAAAGTATTTGAAAACCGACCTGAACTGACGAGTTTTGTAGTTACGACGCGTTGATCTGACATGTGGCGCTTTGATTTCTTAGCCGTCCTTTGGAACTCATAAAACTTTTTCATTTCTCAGCGGTTCGCGAAATTATGGAATTTATTTTTCATTTTTAACAAATAAGCAATAATATAAAATTAAGAAAAATTATGCAAGGAATTTGATATCTAAAAAACAGAAATAAAAGGCTCACTAATATTTAATAACTTTTTACTATTAATTTTGATTTGATTGCCAATTTATTACTTGCAAAACATAGAGATGACCATGATAATAACTCACCTGAAATATGTATTCAGTTAGGAAAGTATATCATAAATTGGATCTCTTATAACAATTTTTATGAAAGACCTCAAACATGGATATTGATGCTCGAATAGAACAAAGCAAAAGTCGTCGAGCCAAAAGGGTAACAACTACAGGCTACTAAACACAAAGCACTTTCTAGCAACGTTACGAGATTTTTTCCCCTTGCTCGGTACTTCATCCAAACTGTTTTTGAACACCTTCTTTGCTGCGGAGGACAATGGCCATCCATCATTTGTCCAACTGAAATTATAAATTTGAAACAGAAGGGAAAATGCATTTGGGTTTTTCAGTTTCAGAGTAGAGATGCTCTTAATCTCGTTCACTTATAGCAGTCAAGTGCTCATCAACCTCCTCAATGGACAATACTCTGAAGACTGGATTCTCTTTGCTCACTACTCCAACCTGTGAAAGACAGATGTTAAAAAAAAGGATCAGCATTATTGATTTATTATACACTCGAGAAGTCCTTGCTGCGTCATATTGTTCTGAAAAGGACTAAAATACAATATGAGAGTGAGCTCATCATTGCAATAGACCTATAGGAAGTAACCAAATTAAATACAGGAAACTTTAAGTACCTCAATCTCACTAGCCTTAAAATCCTCTTGCAGAACTGATTGCAATGCAGAGATTGCAGTCTAAAAATTAACGAGAAATAGAAACATAAGTATGGCAAGAAGTTAGAGACCAACATTTTGTGATTAAAAACACACAATTCTTACAAAGACAAAGCAATCTACCTGAACAGTTTCCTCATAGGTAAATGTGGGATCATTCTTCATTTTCTTCTCCAAGAAATTAATAGCCTCCTGCTCTTTCAATCCAGCACTCGTTGCCTAAACCATATTAAAATGAATTCCCAGGCATAAATTCAACTCATTTATCTGTACCATATAAACAACAGCATAGTATATTATCGGATAGAATGTTTAAGAAGAAAAAGTACAAACCTTGTGGCCAAAGAAATGGCCAGCTGGGTCACACTTATAGAGGCAAGGTCCATATTCTTCGTCAATACCCAAAACTATGGCAACTGCAAAAGAAAATATAAATGAACATGGGAAGAGCAATCAGTAAGATTAATATGGCCTAGTATTAATATAGCATCTTTCACAACACTGAATGACTAGAAAACATACCGACACCAAGCGGTCTCATATAAGCATGTTGAGTATAGACTTGTGATTTGTCTGCAATCCTATACATAAGTAAATTAATTTAATATTTAATAAATTCAAGCGATAACAATGATGAAAATGAACAAGCCAAAAGAAAATGTTCTATCAGCATTTTAGAAAGCATTCAATGCTAAAGAAGTGGCAATAGAATTGAACCTCAGTGAGCAGCATGATTTTTTAAGCAACTGATAAGAATTTTAAAAGAATGAAGGATACAAAAAATATACCATTTAGCTAATACATCCACAGGCATTTCATATCCGTATCTGAAGCGAAACTCAGCAGCTTCATTTCTTGCCTGCTGAACCAATGTCCTCGCATCAGCTGGAAAATGGCAAGGCAAAGACATCTAAGCTCTACATATTATAACGAGCACTTGTTAAAGAACTGCAATTTCTATATATATTAACCTAGCTTAGATTGACTTGGCATCTTTCTACGTGAATCTTTCTTTGTTCTGCAAATAAGTCATCAATTTTTCTTACATGACTGCACATTCTTTAAACATGCTCTAACAAATATGTACTCTGCCATTTACTATAGATTGCAACATATATCATTAGAATCCTCATCACAACTAAATTGAGAATAATATCACATAAAAGTGATTTACTCAAACATCAAACCCAACTGAGTTTGCAGTTTCAAAAGATAAAGTCACACATGTAAAATCTAAGATTCCTGAACTCTATAGCTTTTATATAGATATTTCTGGCAGCATATTTTTCATAAAATTTTTCTATCTTCAAAAGCTAAAAATAGCATAGAAAAGAAACCTGTCATGCCAGTGGCTAGCAATCCAAGGTATTTTGTGATGGGGAAAAGATGTGTGACACTTGTATGATCCAATAGCTTGTCCTGCATTAATTTTAGAAATATGAAACTTATATAAAATTTCAGCTAGAAAGTAAAACAAGAATTAACTACAATCAACCAATAATACTCACCGGGACCTTCTTCTGAGTCACAACACAGACTGAATCCTTTCCTCGAACACCGATTGAGGTAACCCCAGCAGCCTTGACAGCCTTGAAAGCATACTCTAGTCAATCATTCAAAGCACGTTAGATTATGATCAATTCAGTACTAAACCACCAAGCTAAAGCAATTCTTGAAAGGCTACAATGTAGATCTAATGCTCCATCAGTTAGCATGGAAACATAAACAAATAGTATAACAAGCTAAGCTGTGTTATTTGCTTCAATCAAGTAGTTATCACCAAGAGGTTTGAGTGATACACGTGGCACAGGATATGACTAACTACAGCTCATGTGGTACAATGAATCCAAACAGTAAGGACATATTTCCTTGCTTTTTCTACTTAGAGAAATGAAAACTTCAAACGGATTGATAAGCAACAAGACTATATTTGCCTGTCTTCTTTCCAATTTTCTGAAAAACTAAACAACAGGTCGACTAAAAGACCAAAAAAGGTTCTAAAGATCAAAGCTCATTAGTCACTAAAATGCCTCAATATTTATACCAATGAGTTGGTGATTAAAATTTCCAAACTAATGCAGAAAATAATACTACAAAGGACCAATCCTAACATTGCTCAAATCATCAAAATTCTAAAGCTTTCAACTTTTATTTCCCTAACATTTTAAAGTAACCAGTATCAACTAATAAATCAACAACTAGATGACATCAAATGCCATTAACTTTAGCTCTGGTAAATAAAACAAAAGCTCCACTTTTTCCACATAATATAACAAGATATCATAAAAATATCGAATATGTCATCTAATAATTTCACAGATTAATGAGAATCAAAAACCTAGTTTTCTCTCTTTCTCCCAATTTTCTCGGCAACCAACAGCAGGTCAACCTAAATCCCCATATTGGTTTTAAGAATAAAGTTCAAATCTTCTTTAAAACGACATATCTTTATATCACTTTGTAGCATCGCAACTAAAATAAAATTTACTACTGTTAGCTCAGCATTACTCAAATCAATCATCGACCTAAGTTCTAAAGTTTCCGACTTTTGATTCCTTCAAACACTTAAATTAAACTAAAAAATCAACAAATTCATAAACAGTAGTTAAATTAAAGTAAAAAACAAACAAATTCATAAACAGTAGCAGATCAAATCACATAGCCCACAACTTTAATTCCTCCAAAAAATGCAAAAGATGGAATTTTTAAGCTAACATAACAGAAGATGGAAAATATTTGTACATACCCACTTGAAAGAGACGACCTTCGGGCGAAAAAATTGTGATATGGCGATCGTACCCTCCTCCGCTTCCTCTACTCATCGTTGCACGCTACTCTGCTACTGCGATTTTCTTCGATTTACGGAGTTCTTAGGAGCAACTTGTAAAACAATTAATACGAAATATTAAAAAATATATATATATATATATTGACAATAGTACACCTACATGTAAATCTTTTCCAAAATTATACCTGACAAAATGAAATGACTTTAATACCCATAAAGTAGGTAGAATATAACAGAAGCGCCACTTGCAGTCTAAATAATGGCAACATAATGTAGTCTTTTGCTCATCTATAATAACAGTTGTAGTTTTTGTCTTGAAGGATAAAATAACATGATTAAAAAATTTATCTATAATATTAATAATTTCTTTTTTGGTTAAAATATGTGTTAGGACAATTAAACAACCAATAATTTTTTGTTAAAATCATTTTATATGAAAAAAAATTATAAAAAAAAAATTAGAGGTCTTAAGAAAAATGGTCTCTATTTTGTATTAGGAGAAATTGAACTTCATTTAAAGGATATATATACCAACTACCAGTTATTTAACATAAATTTTTGAGTTCAAACATTTAAGAAATGTCAATAGTCATAAGATGTTCAAGTTGATTCAATAAATTGATAATTCTTATTTATTTTTATAATGATGAAGACATGTTTTGAGTTTTCTCGCGGGACTATGGCATAATTTAGAAGACAAAATATCGTCTTTGATCTCAATTTAAATTTTAGACTTAACACTTTGATTTTATATGAAAAATTATTTATCAACATAATTATCTTCAAAAATCATTATCAAAGGGTTTAAAGTTTTTTTATATTTCTGAAAATAATTTCTCTACACATTCGGAGTTAATTGTTATTTGGAAATATATCTTAGTCATGAAGTAATTCTCATAAATATATCACTTGATTAACACTTTTATAATTTAACATAATTATTGAAAAAAAAAGAGTACAAACATAATTATATGCATGCAATTATTAGAACACTAAAGGAGTGGTTAGTGAACTTATTATATAATTTGATAAAACTTTGTACTTTTCTCATTAAACTTAATAATTTTTCATGTCCTTTATTCTTTGTTTAGATGATAAGCTAAGTTTTGCTAATTAGAGTAAGCAAAACCAAGTTTAATGCTTGTCTTTACTTTAGATTCCTTTTATCCATTGTTTATACATGCAAGATTAGTGATATTTTTAAACTTATATTAATCATTATTAATTTTCCTTTAGGCTACAATTGTGGTTAATCCCCACTTCATTAATTAATATATGTATAGAAATGCTTTTCAATGTGCAAATAATTTTTAAATATTATGTATTTATTTATAGGTGCTTGTAGAAGCATTTTAACTCTTTAAATATTTTACATACTTTATTATCTTTAATTAAAAATATATTTATAACTGTTATATTTTTATTTAATTTTAAAAATATAAAGATAAAAATATCTGGATATTCTGTAAAAAATTAATTTTATTTAAAAAATAAATATCTAACAATAATTTATTTACTATACTTAATGATTACTAGTATAATTTTTACCCAAAAAAAAAAGTACCTTTTTATTAAAATTTATCTTAAAGATTGAAATTAATTGCTTTCAAAAACAATTATTTTCGTGATGATATGCAATTTCATGCTATAATTGGTGGTAGATTTGTGGACCAAACTTAGTTTAATGGTCACATTTTACACATTTTGATTCTTCAAAAGCAAAACAATTAAAGCACTTGTAAAATTTGAGACAACACAAATTTAGGACATATGAGAGCTGTGTGTTTGAATTGAAGGGTTACCCACCCTTATATGAGAACAAAAAGTCTGCCCAAGTAAAGGTCTTGCTTCTCTGAAGTGATAGGTTGTACATTTTCTTTGGTTTCTACATCATGTGGCCCTCAAAAGTACCATCAAAGAATCCCGAGCCGAATCGATGGTGATATTATTGTGGGTCCACTCTTGGCGTCTTTTGTTAATTCTTGACCACTTGTTTGGAGAACCACCCGACCATCGTGGGACCACTATCGTGGTCTGGTTTGTACTAGAACTTTTTGGGATAATTACATTTGCATCCCTATATTTTTTATTTTCACAAAATAATAATAAATTAGTCATTTATATCAAGTAAGTCCCAAAATGATTTAAAAACAAATCTTTTAGATTACTAGTTTATTAATTATAGTTTTGTGTGAATTTATATAGGGGATTGAATACATACACACCCACGTACGTACTGCTACATACAATTTTTTTTAAAAGAATTATTTAATATCGACGGGATTAAAGACTTATTTGCTATAAATAAAGAAAAATATTTTTTTTTGTAATAAAATAAAAGTAGGGACTCGAAATTATTGTCCCAAAATCATTTGTAATTATTTATTTATTTACTATTAATTACGAAAAGCGTGGCAGACAGTGATGAGCTGGTTTACATTAATGCTAATTATGCTACTTACATGTTACATCAATCACCATTAATTGTAGCGGCCAATTTCGCTTTGTTGGAGTAAGATGCATAGGTACCCAATCAACCATCTAATATTCATCTTCTTTTTAAAAGATATTTTGAAAGCAATAAGCATTATAAACTCAACGTGTCCAAAGGAAAACACCTAATTTACTTGTAAAATTAATTAAAATAAATATATAATAAAAATATCCACGAGAAACATGCAGGTCAACTGTAATAATTGATTTGGACTCATGTTTAACTTTAAGGTCAAATCAAATTTTACAAATATCTCAGTATATATTTGTTCAATATTAATAAAAAAATAAATAATTGTGAACAGTGTTTCCACTTTTTATAAGAACAAATTTCCTTTTAAAACAATCAAAACAAAAGTAAAATTAAATAGGTTGATACGATGCTCACGATCACCGGCGTCCAATCCGCAATGCCCTTCATCATTTCTTCCAATCGTTGATGTGGCACTAAGTGATTGGCCAGTTCATAAAATAATCCACTACTTCAATACAGGCAAGCGGCACCCATAAAGTAAATACATGATCTTTCACTTTAATTGTCCTACCCATCCTCAAACACCACGCGGCAGTCTTCCATTGGCTACAGTATTTTGAAATGATTTCCACGTAACTACTGCACTGTTCGTCTTCGTCTTCGCTCTCTCCAACTGCTTTTCGACCAAAGCTTTACATTTCTTTAATTTTTACACGAAATTTATATTTTTTAAAAACCGCAAACCCTTGCAGCACTAATTAAATGTATATAATTGATAACAATTAAACGTTACATTATTATTGCTGATTTATAATTCATCGTAAAATTAGATACAAATATATGACAATCACTGATCGGTTTTTAATTTCCACCGTTCGTATTTTGAGATAAGATATGATTTAATCTGTGCTTAATCTTGAAGTAGTTATGAATGCTATAATTGACTTAACGTCACGATGGCTAAATAAATTAGAAGGGAATAAAATGTACAAACATGCACACATCAGTGACAAGTGGAGATTATATTTGTATATACACTATTTTCTCACATCATTTAGGAGATTTTGACTTATCATTTCTGACTTTCAAGTTTTTTTTACTTTTGAAACCTATTTTCTCAATCAATTTTATTCGTAATATTATTTTTAATTACATGTATATTTATTCACATATACGTATACAAATACTTACATGTCTTCGGTCCCTGTCTTCACCGGCCAACTCTCTCTCCCCCTAACATATTTTAGTTTAATTTTATCACATAAACCTTTACACACAAGAGTCTTCTGTCTCTGTCTTCTCTCTGTTCTTTTTTCTTCCTTTCTCCTTTTCCAACCACAGCTTGATGCATTTATGTTATCATATATTTCAGTTATACATATTTACATTTGTTAATATTTAGTGTTGTTCAACTTCTCTTCAAGTTCAACGTCAATCCTGACGCTCAACCATATAGCCCTTTTTTTTTTCTACTAGCGAGATGGCGAGTGAGTTTGCGAGCTGTGTAGACTACGGACTGAGGCTGTCAAAGCGGATATACTACGGGAAAGAAGCTGGTTCAGGTCGGGTGGTGGTGCCGCCGGGCATGACGAGGGAGCCGGAGAGTTACTTGCCGGAGTCGGTGATGGTGTATGCGGTGGTGGATGAGCCGGCGATTGTGGATAATCCTGACGTTCCTAGTTATCAGCCGTACGTGCATGGGAAATGCGTGCCGCCGGCGTTGATTCCGCTGCATATGCATGGCGTTGAAATGAAAGTTGATTGTTGTTTTGATTCTGCGTTTGTCGCAGTTAAAGGAACTTGGCGTTTGCACTGTATTATGGCTAGCACAAAGTGCGATTGCAGAATTGCAGTTCCTATGGGAGAGCAGGTAGTGAAATTGGATGATAATTTTTTGTTTTTGATTACTGATTTTGTTTGCGGAAAGTGTTTTTTGAGTAATTTGAATTAAATTCTCAAGAAAAACATGATTTGGCTAACAGGGTTCACTTCTAGGTGTTGAGGTCGACATTTCTGGGAGATCATATCAGTCCAAATTGATCACAGCAGAAGATGAAGAATTCAAAGAAAATGTGGGCAAAACCAAATTTGATGGTAGATTTTTGAAGGGTCAAATATATAGTTTGAAAATTCCCCGGGTAATTAATTTAATGCTTATACTATCAGCAGTTTTAATCTTAATTATGCTCTTTAATTAGTGTTAATATTTGGATTTGATTAGGTTGATGGAGGTTCAATTCTGTCAATTAAGGTTAATTGGTCTCAGAAACTGACCTATGAAGAGGGTCAGTTTTGTCTTAGCGTCCCATTTACCTTCCCGGAATATGTTATTCCGACGGGGAAGAAAGTTCCGAAGACGGAAAAGATAGAGTTGAATGTTAACTCTGGCATTAGTGCGGAAATTGCATGCAAATATGTTAGCCATTCTTTAAAGGTATGTCATTTTTTTATGATTCATGAGTTCCAATCAAGATTGCATTGAATTCAATGCATTATGCAACTTGATTACTATGATTTTTCAGGAGGTAAGTCGTGAGGGAGGAAAATTTAGCTTCTCATATGAAGCAGATGTTCAAAGATGGTCAAATGCGGACTTCCAATTTGCATATAGTGTAAGTGTGAATTATTTGTTCCTGGTTGAGAAGAGATTTATCTTGTGAGGCATGGTGTTGCTGCAAGTTTCCGTATTCCGATTGAGTTGTGTGTTTGCAGGTTTCTTCAAGTGATTTATTCGGTGGTGTTCTTTTACAATCTCCATCATTGCACGATTTAGATCAAAGACAAATGTTCTGCCTCTATCTCTTTCCTGGAAATAACCCAATTAGGAAGGTTTGTTTCCTTTAATTTCAATGTATGACTTGTTATGGGAGTAGTTTCCTGGTTCATGTTGCAAATTTGTCGGCAAATTGTGGAAAATGCGTTATAGTTACTATTCGATTTGTTGAATTTGATAGGTTTTCAGGAAGGATGTTGTATTTCTAGTTGATATAAGTGGAAGTATGCAAGGAGATACTCTCGGGCAGACGAAAAATGCATTATTGGCGTCTCTCGCTAAGCTCAACCCACAGGATTCCTTTAACATTATTGCTTTCAATGGGGAGACTCACTTATTCTCATCATCAATGGAGCCTGCTTCTCCTGGAGCAACAGTAAATGCTACTAAGTGGCTTAGTAGTTTAGCTGCTGAAGGTGGAACAAACATTTTGCTTCCCCTTAAACAGGTTTGTATAATATATTAAAATTCTTTTAAAACACGTACGTTTTCTTGGATGCTGAAGATTTGATCTTTTGATATGTTTAGGCAATGAAGTTCTTGGCAGACAGTAGTGAACCGATTCCTCTAATGTTCCTCATTACTGACGGTGCTGTCAAAGATGAACGAGAGGTTTGCAATGAAGTGAAAAATTATCTTGGAAGCACAAGATCAATTTCTCCTCGCATATATACTTTTGGCATCGGTAAGATTTTGGTTTCAGTGTTTTTTCTAGTTCAAGGAACTTTCTGATTATGTACTGCATTCGTAGAAATGTTCTGACGACTTAAACTGGTTTCATTGATTTACTGTCGAAAATTCTTCTCAGGCTTACATTGCAATCACTACTTCTTGCAAACGCTGGCACAAATTGGGAGGGGTCACTATGATAGTGCCTACTATCCAGGTAAACTCTTTTTCCCCTCCTTTTCTATTGTCTAATAACAGTAACACCCAGTTACCTACTTTTACAGTTTTACTGTTTTGTTGCTTTGGTTTTCCCAGATTCCATCGAGTATCGATTACAAAGATTATTTACAGCTGCTTCATCCATCAGTTTAACCGATATAACCTTGGAGACTCACAAACATCTTGATTCACTTGAGGTATATAGTTGTTCACTTTATACATAGAATTCGTCTTTGGTTTGATCTCTCTGCTTATATCTCTTGACATGTTGTATTTTCTACGTTCCTTGCAGATGTTCCCAATGCATATTCCAGACCTCTCTTTTGAAAATCCATTGATTGTGTCAGGCAGATACAGAGGAAAGTTTCCTGACTCTGTTAAAATTGGTGGCCAAATGGCAGACATGAGCAAATTTGTTATAGACTTGAAAGCACAAAATGCTAAAGATATACAGCTGGACAGTGTAATGTCTCGAAACTTAATGTCACTTGAAATTTGGGCTTAATGCATATTTTCTTCTCTCATTATTATGTTATGTGGCAGCTACTTGCTAGGAGACAAATAGATATACTCACCGCTCAAGCGTGGTTGTCAGAAAGTAAAGAGCTCGAGGACAAGGTATGCTATCTTGGATTTACAACTTAACTAACCAAAAGATGTTTAGTAAAACGATAATGAGTCATTGTCACCAATGAGTAATGAAATTGATGAAAGATATCACATTAATGCTTGAAAACATGAATGGTATACCCATTCTGTATTAGTTATAACAACCTCATACGTTGACATTGTGTTGTAGGTTGCGAAGATGAGCATACAAGCTGGGGTACCATCCGAGTACACGTACATGATTTTGCTTCAAAGTGGCGAGAAAGCATCTGAATCAATTTTATTGAAGGAGGTATGCGTGATTTCCTTTGTGATCTGCAGAAATGTAGCAAGTTTTATACTTATTCACTCATATCTTTGAACTCCATCAAAACTAGGTACTAAACAAAATTGACTTCCTAAAGAAGGTGGACTCTGTCAGCCAAAAGTACATTTTCCTGGGAAGTCTAGGTGTTGGATTTGGGAACTGGAAAGCAACAGATGAGAATATTGCTCCAGGAAATGACGAAAAGTCATCGGAAGCCACTGATATCTTGGTTAAGGTTGCTTCGAACTGTTGTGGCAGGCTTCTTGATCGCGTCTGTTGCATGTGCTTCATCCAGGCTTGTTCATCCATGAATAACCAATGCTCAATCGTTTTATCACAACTTTGCGCTGCTCTTGCTTGCTTTGAGTGCATCAGTTGCTGCTACGAGCTTTTCGGTTGATTGTAATCAAAGTAGTAGAAAACTAACTGGAAACAGATTATACTACAGTCATGTATGTATGTGTATATGTATATGCTGTGTGCAAATGCATAATGCTTTTGCTTCTTGCCATCTACTTGTCTAACCCAATTTTCTCTTCTTAGATTCTGCGTGAAGAGATTAGCCTTACAGTTTTCAAGTAAAAGTTCTGTCATATATATATATATATATAGGGTAGGATTAATATTCTTTTTTTCCACGCAAAATCTTACATTAAACATAGGACGTTAGATCTAAACACATCCAACGATTGAGATTGCATCTGACATATGCATTAATTAAGGATTACATTACACAATTGTCTCCAAGCCTTTTTAAAGCTTTGTTTATTGTTAATTATGTGATATATGAGTCAACTAGAAGAATGTCGACTGCAATGTTGCTCTTTAAAGACATGGAAGACATGTCATCTGGAAATGATATAAAATAACGACGATTCATTTGCCTTTTTCAGACCAAAATCCAAATTCCACCTGTCGCTGCGTTAAAATAAAATTGGAAAATTAATACATACCTTTCCTAAGGTTTGAGAAACTTACACTTAGATGAAAGGTTTGAAAAAATCTACACTTACTCCCCTGGATCGTTAGTTGACCGTTAGGATTAAGGGTATTTTTGGACATTATCATTTTTAACTTATTACATAATTAATTCCCATAAAATATTATATTATTATTCATATAACAATACAATTTTGCAAATCATGAATTAGTCTCATTTTTAATAATTTTAAAAAAATTCTGAATTTAGAATTGATATTTAGAATCTTTGTAAAATAAATCTGGTATATATATGTACTCATTTAATTAAATTATATTTCATATGATTTTTTGTTAACTGGGTGCACATACATATAAAATAAATATAATTTTAAAATTGTTATTAATTTAAAAATATTTATGATTATGATAAATAATAATATTAAACATGTAAATTCTACTTATAAATTAATGTAATGGTATTATTTTGTTTATATATATCTTATATATTTTTTTATATAATTTATTTTAAAATTTTACTCTTATAACTTGAAATCTTGAATGATTAATGAACAATAATACAATATTTTGTAGGAATTAGTTATCTAACAAGTTGAAAAATAATTAAATTAATAAAATATCTAAAATATCTTTAATTTTAACGGTCAACTAATAGTCTAAGGGAGGTAAATGTAAGTTTATTTAAATTTTTCATTTAAGTGTAGGTTTTTCAAACCTCAGAGGAGGTACGTATGAATTCCCAAATAAAATTTACGACTTGCAGTGCATTTGCTCCATTAAAATAAACGACGTGTCAAACTGTATTTGAACGCATACGGCTTGTCGTCGTATGATTTGAAATTTCAACGACGCATCATCTATATTTAGCGAAACATCTCGTCTAATGTTAGGCACTGCATCTGACGCCAACTTGATTTTCCAATTACCTCACATTTGACAGATTGAATGAAAAATTGCGACAGTTTGAAGGATTTTATAGAATGATTCTTCGTATAGTTGGGTTCTTCATTTTGGTCTGTATCTCTTCTTCCAGCAGGTAATTCATTTTTTCTTTGGATTGTGAGAATATGCAGGAGAATAAAAGTGAAAGAAGTTTAAATTGAAACTTTAACGATTTCATCATATGGATATCTAAGACCAGACTTGAGTGTTTTTTAATTTTCTGGTGTATCTGCTATCAAGTTTGTAATTTTTTATGCTAATTTTGCGTTCTGCTGTAATTTCTGATGTTTGGAAGTGGAACTATGAATTGTTTTACCAGTCTTATTAATTTTCTCAGTGATGCATAACATGAACATCGAATTATCTATGTGGGAAATTGTCATTGCAATTCCAGGAAGCTGTTTTACACGTTTTATATTGTAGTAATATCTAGTCTTAAGTGATTTGATGGTTGATGAACGTAGGTGTTTGAGCAATGGAATTGCGGAAAGGGAGAAAACACTAGCTATGATAAAGCCTGATGGATTGTCTGGTAACTACACTGATGGAATCAAGAAGGTGATTCTTGAATCTGGTTTCAGAATCTTGAGGGAAAGAGTGGTTCAACTAGATGAGAATGGGGCGGCGACTTTTTATGCGGAGCATTCTTCAAGGAGCTTTTTTTCTAGTCTTATCAAGTACATGACGAGGTATCTCTGACTATGTTGTAGTTACTATGTCTAATATTTCCTTTATGTCTATGCTTGGATTATATTAATTATTTCCTTGCTATTTCCATTTATGTGCATCAATTAATACGAACTTGTCCAATATCCAATTAAGCCACAACGATGATTGGCTTGTAAATTAGCAGAAATTGTTCGTCCTTACTGGTCTGCCGAATCAATCTAAATTCACTAGGTTTATAAGCACTTCAGATACTAGAGGTATCTGAAGCTTGTTCTACTAAGCGTAGTTTAGACGGTTTGCAGTTGATTTATGTTGTAACATGGAAGAGTTTAATAAGCCTTATCACCTAAATTTTCATGTAGCTGTGATGATTCAAAGTTCTGACTAATTTTTTGCAAAGGTTATGTATGCTGTCCCAGTTAATTGAATGGCATATATCATTGAGCTTCTCTCTCTCTCTTTTGACTTTGATTTTGTCAGTGGTCCAGCGTTAGCTATGGTTTTGGAGAAGGAAAATGCTATTGCTGATTGGCGCACTTTGATCGGACCAACTGATGCACGCAAGGCTAAAATTACTCATCCCCACAGGTTATCCATAATCACATTTTGATTTCTTTGTGCTTTGTTCTTATATCTATTGCTTGTGACATTTGACTCACCTTGTCACTTTAGAATTCCTTTTCAGATCTGATTCATAGTTGATTTTTTTTTTCCCTTAAATATTTCCAGCATCAGGGCAATGTGTGGCCTGGATTCAGAAAAGAATTGTATTCATGGTTCAGACTCTCCTCAATCAGCCCAAAGAGAGATGTCATTTTTCTTTAAAGAAATGTCTTCAGGTGAATTACTATTCTCTTTTCAGTTGATGTTGCAAGTAATATTAATCCATGTGCAAAATCTGCTCACTCCTATGATTTACAAAATTGACAATCACTCTGATACCTGTGTATACAAATAAAGTTGGCACCAATATTTATGAGATGTACAATTATTCTTGCAAACTCTGACTCCAGTGCATTGAAAATAATCTTTCTCATAAATCTTCACAAAGAAAAGACAAGAGAATGTTTTTTCCTCTCTTTTATTAGTAGCCTGCTATAGTATGCTTCTGTTTTGGACTCCTCTGCTATGCTTTCTTAATTATAAATTTTTTCCATCTACAGTCCACCTACTCTGTCAGCAACTGTATGTTCAATTTTCCATTTTGGTGGGTTTGGTTGAGTGACAATATTGTCTGTTGCACTTTTCTTCTCAAACTGTGAAGATGAAAGACTGTTGGCATATTTTGGTAAATCAAGGAGAAGTTTTCTTGAGTGTTTTAACATGGGAGAATTTGATTGAGGTGTTGACTACATACTCGCATAATACTGAGACCAAGTCACAATATCTGTTACACTTATACGTGCTGTTTTATATATCAAATATACTTCTCCTTTTGAACTAAAATAAGTGGAACCATGTACTTTGATTTTACTTATTCTATGCCCCTTTCATTTCTTTAGTAACTCATAACTTTTACTTTCCATTCCGTTTTGGAATCTTAAATTCACATTCTAAAGCCAAATAGTAAAATTCTAGTTGAACTTCAACATAGTTGAACAGAGCATTAGGCCCTGATATTCCAAACCATAATTATCCACAGATAAATTTCAAGCATTATAATACAAGCAGTTGTAGCCACATAAGTGTATTTTTTCCATAAACGAAATTTTTCCACCAGTAATGGAGGTAGGAAATGAAGCCCGTTTTGCAAAATGTGGTGGACATATATACAACGCTTAACCTCCCATCACTGATTCAAGATTAACTTGTAACAGAGTGGGGAGTTGAAATGAGAAATCTTGACCAGGACTTCCATATTGCTTATATGTCCGCAAAACCACATTTTTCTTGCAGCTTTTTATATTCCTTAGAATGCATGTGAGATGTCACTAGTTTTACAAATATCAATATTAACATTATTCGTTTTTTGTGCTTTTGATGACAGATGAGACAATTACAACACACGATGAACTGTAGTTTAAACACCTAAGAAGCAGAGCTACACGGTTTCTACAATTTCTTCCCCCAGTTTCACTAACACCAGCCTATACCATGGAATAAAAAAAAAAATGCAAGATCCATTCATCTATGGCACTCGCACCAAACCTGTCAGAGATTTTGATATCTAGTTTTGCACTTTCAACAAATCACCATTTTCTTTGATTTCTACAGTGAATGACAAGTTGGCACAGTATTAGTATTCTGCCAAGAGTTGTTTACGAGTAAGTAGAAGAGTTACCATTACGAACCCGGATTATCGTTATTTGTCTGTCCAAATATTCATGCCTTTGTTCATGCATCTGGCTATATTCTTCATACACAATGTGGTGTTTTTCCATCTATACACAGCTTTCAATGTTCCTAGATCTCACCTCACAGCTTTACAACTTGTTAGAATATCAATTTTGGAGATGTGGCATTCATTCTACCACCCTTATTTAAAGGCTTAGACTTGCACTAAGCATTCCCAAAAGGGAAATGAAAACAAATGGGACCTATTTTTGGAATCATCTTGTTTTGCATAGTCTAGACAATGTATCTTTATATTATATGGTTTCCAATTTGTCTATTAGCTTTCACAAGCTTCATAGCTCCACCTTTCATATTACATTATAAACTCAACTTCAATGCATTATTTTATTTTCCTCCTCCATTTTCATGCTAAATTCTATAAGGTTTTGTTTGAAACCAAAGTGCTAAACCGAAAAGTCGCATCAAATTGCTCCTAAATGTCGACAATTTACTCTAAACTTTTATCCTATGTAGAATGGTAATGCAACATGAACCATAAAAATTTGTACTTGATTCTTAATCTTCGACGAAAGAGTTAATCCACTTCTCAAAAATGGACGTCAAGTTGTTTGGTTCTTCTAGCTGTAAACGACGGGTCATTTTGAGAAGCGAATGACTTGTCGTCCAGTGATAGCAGGAGCAAGGCATGCGAGTATTTTACAAGAAGGTATTTTTGGGAATGTGTTGCTTTTGGTTACAGCAAACTCACGTGACTGTTATATTAGAAAAGTAATAAATAAATAAAACTCATGTGACTGTTAGCTCAATGCCTTTTTATTAATTACTTAAAAATGGGATAAGAATTTTGCTCCCACTAAAATAATGGAAATGAGAAGCTTATATAGAGTGAGTAGCTAATTTCTTGCGAGATTGCATGTATATGTACAAAACATTTGCTTGATCTTAATGCAAAACAAAGCTTAAATATATTAATGAAAATGATGAATTAAAGATCCAATAGGGGGGGGGGGGGGGGGGGGGGGGGGGGGGGTTTAGTCAAAAAACAATGATGGCCTCCACCTTCTTCCACATCATACAAAGTTTGATGACATTCCATATTTAGTAAGCTTGCAAATTTTAGGTTATTTTACCAAACCCCTAGATATCTAGTAGATGCGATAACCCACATGCCGTTTCTTTTCTATTCATTTTTTCTTGGTTTTTGTGTTTGAATTTTTTTATTTTTATATATTCTTCTCTCCCCTTTTCTCTTTTTCTTTTTTGTTCCACATCCATCTCGAGGATTTATTTTTCTAAAACAAAACCAAAAAAAAAAAAAACCAACGATAACTTAAATAATATATCCTTCCAAAAAGTTGTAGATTTATTGTTATGACGAATTCGGTGACGATTGATTTGAGATATTTCTGAATAAGATATTATTGAGTTTTTCTTCTAATTTCTTTTAATTTTTGTATAGAATAAGATATTATTGTGATTTTTTTTTTGTTAAAGCAATTTAATTAATCTTGTTAAATTAAAAAAAATATATCGTGCAAGACGAACGATGAGACAAAATTATAGTAATTTGTTTTAAAGGAAGAATTAAAGTTTGAGAGATTTTTCATTCTACCTGGTTGATTATTTTATTATCGGATGATCTGAGAAAATGTTATTGGTTTTCGTTAATTATATGTTTAATTAATTAATTAATTTTTGTGCAATATGTACCAAAGAACATCCTAGTTCCTTACCTATGTTCTCAACACGTATGCTTAATCACAGCAATTAAGCGTATAATTATTAAATTAATCTAGCATGCATGGAGGACCGCAGCATGCAGCACCTCTTACACGTCGGTTCACGGTGGTCCAAGCCGCAGTCGCCGGCAGTGTCGGCCAATCAAATTGCTTGGATTAACCAAAACCCTATTTTTAAATTTAATTATTCATCATCTCAAGAGATTAAAAGACACTTTTTATTATTAAATTCGTGTGGTGCAATCTGAGAGTGACAAAGAGCTCTTATTACCCAAGTAAACCGTGCTTAAATAACTAATTAATTAATTAAAATATAACTTAAAATTTGATTAATTAATTTATGTTGAGAGATAATATAATTAATGTAATCATGTTTAATTAAGGAAGAGAGGGGAGGATAGGGAGATCTTGAAATTAGCAAGAGAAATATATATATTATAAAAGAAAATTGGGGATTATTAATTAATCAACACACACATATATGATTAATTAACTTTACATTTTTAATTATTATTAGTAGTATATGGGACTATAGAAGAAGCAGGAAGTCAACCCGACCCCTTTGAGACACGTGTTGGACCGACATCAGAGGATGGGATCTACTTTGTCTTGACACGTACGTAGACAATTGCCTTTGATCATATATATATATATATATAGTCATTTTATGGTGTGAATATCTAAGATTGTAGTTAATTAGTATGATCAAACTCATGATTTAATTAATTAAAGTATTATATTTGAGGACTGTATAAAAATTTGATTATGAAAATAATTAACTAATAGCTAAAATGAACAGATGACCTCAACAAAGGGGATTTGCAGTTGGATGAATTTACTGTTTATATAGCCAATAGAGATTTGTTTTGTTTTGTTTTGTTTTGCGGCTACATATATTTCTATTTTCCAACACGATTTAATTTAATTTCGGATCTAAAATAAATATTTGATTTTGGCGTGTGGTGCAGTGCTTATAACTATCTAGCTAAGAGACAATTATCTATAAATCTCTTGGAACGTGATCCCAAATCTTCCCCTATCAAAAAATCAAAACAATAATTATAAACAACATTTCTTTTCTATGCCATAAGATAAGATACCTAATGTTATGTATAGATATCACACCATGTTCATCATTTTGTTTTCTCAAATACCCTCCCCTCTACAATATTTTCTAGCTTTAGAAGAATGTTAACATTTAAAATTATTGGGTATTAATTTTATGTTACAATTTTTTTAATATTATAATACATCAATGAAATAATGTTACATTATTATTATTACATATTTTACATTTTCATACAAATTGATTAACTATATACAATTATAAAAAAATTAAAATTGGTTAATTTTGATAACTCTTGGACTGAAAATATCGACTTTAAAAGAGAAAAAGGAAATAATAATTGAAGGGTAGTGTTGGACCTACAAATTGGGGGCAGGTGAGGTTGAGCCGATATGGTCGGTGAAATGAATTAATGGGACATTCCCACGGGAACCCTAGCTAGCCTATCCATCTGCTATTTTCATTTCTTTAACTCTTCACTCCATACTTCCTACTCATTTTTTTGTCTATTTCCTCTTGTTCCCCCCTACTTTCCTCAAATTCCAAACACCAGCTCTTAACTTTTATACCATTCACATCATATAAAGATAGAATATTCTAATACTAGTATTTAAGTTTACGATCTGATCAATTAATAAATAAGGACGGCTGTGTGACGACAAAGTTCGTAAGAGAATAAATCCTAAATTTAATGCGTGTGTGAAGTATATATTATGACACACGATAATTTTGGATAGTACAAATTTTGATATCTCTATTTAAATTTATAACTTGATTACATGCATTTCGTAGAATAATGTATTTTATACTGAATGCGCATGTGAAATGTATATATATATATATATATTATAGTACAAGATAATCTTAAACAGTACAAATTAGGTAAAAGACTAATATCAATATTTAAATTTACGATTTGATCTAGTTATAATTATAGAAGTTAGCTAAAGTTAATTAATATATATATAAACTAGTAGAAGTTAGAGAATCCTAGATAGTACGAAATTGATTATGCTAATTAAGAAACATATAAGAAGATTGAAGAATTTGCTTGAAAAAAAAATATGTAGGAAAAATGATGAGTAGCAAGCACAAGGAGACATTAAATCACAAGTGGGAGACCAAGATGTCTATAAGACAATAGATGTGTCAACTCTATGACCATTCGATATCACATAACGGTGTATAGAGATTGATCGTTAACTTTCTTTAATTAATTTTGTACTTCAAATTTTTAAAAATGAAAAGAAAAATATTGTCTTGATTCCAGCATAATTTGTATTCAAAGATCTAGCAGTGCCACGAGGGAGGGCAATGGATGTTCCAGAAAATCAACCCCGGAGAATTCTCAAACCCATGTGTTATTTTTATAGACATAGAGACATTGTTTCATTATTAAATTTGTAGAGAATGTCTTTTTGCTTGGTGGGTATAAATGTAATTTACGTACAAATGCACCTATGCGTACAAAACTGTGGTTTTTTTTTTTTTTTATAGGCCGTGTTTGGGAACTTGAACCGGCTAGCTAGTAGAAAAACTGGTTATGAGAAGCCTTTTTGGGCATGAAATTCATCAAAGCTGACTGATAATTCCACTTAGTTTTATAACTTCGAAGAGCTAACCTTCACTTTTCATTTGCTATTAAGCTTAGCTTTTTGTCATCCCTCCCTTTTCCAAGCAAATTCTTACGCCACTCTTAAACTACTTCTTCTAGTTGTTTGCTATTTTATCATCTAAAAAGCTGCTTCCCACTTCAGAGAACTAATCTCGCGATCTCTGAAAATGAAGGTAAGTGGAAAAATGAGAGAGAGCTCTCATTTATCCATGCATTTTCTGGCTTTGTTGTTAGAGATTTTGATGAATAATAACTTGTTCGGCGTGGCATGCAGCTCTTTGGTTGGATGCAGAATAAGCTTCATGGAAAGCAGGAAAGCAGAAAGCCAAATTCAGTTCCAGCTGCTTCTTGTAAGCTTTATTATTTAATTTCTTCCTCTCTGTTTATATATGTGTCTCTGCGTCTTTCAATCTGTGCTCTCTCCTCTTTTAACTCTTCAAAAACGAGCTTCTGGGTGGGTTGAATTTTTCAATATTTTTTCTAATTCCCAATTATGAAGTGATCATCAAGCAGTTAATGCTGCATTTTTCAGAAGTGCTAGCGTATTTTAGCAGACTTTATCATTCACATGTTTACTGATTATCAGGGCTTGGCTGGGTGGAATTAATTTTGATTGAATTCATGTTGGCCGGTTAAAAAGATTTTGTTTTTGAGAATGATAAATAATACTATAAAGTTAATAAGTCAATGTATTGTATCAAAATCAAATCTAAATAACGAGTCAACTTTATTAGACTACCTTTAAATCAGTATATAATTTAATTTTCTTTTATGTATTTTTAATTAAGATTAAAGAAATATTAATGAGTCAACGAGTCGATTATCACATAAAAAAATTAAATTTATGCATGTTTTTTTTTTCGTTGGAAGGTTTACAAAAACCATAATTTAAGGATGATTGTGTATGCAAATTGCAAAATTTTTAAATCTTTTCAATTAAGCAAAATTGATTGTTATCTAATTAAAATTGATTTTTGTGCTATGTAAATATATATGTAATGTAGATCCTAAAAAGCAAGAGCCTCGGGAAGAATTCAATGATTGGCCTCATGGGTTGCTAGCGATAGGAACTTTTGGCAACAATCCTGAAATAAACAAAGAAAACACTTCCGAAATCCAAAACATTCAAGAGGAACCACCATCTTCATCAATGGATTTACAAGATTTCACACCAGAAGAAATTGGAAAATTCGAAAAGGAGTTGACAAAACTCCTGAGGAGAAAACCAACGGATCAAAATTACAGAGACAAAGAAAAAGAAAAAGAAAAAGAAATCATCAATGCAAACCTTCCACTGGATAGATTTCTCAACTGCCCTTCGAGCTTGGAAGTTGACAGGAGAATTAGCAATGCCATCTGCAGCGATCAATCAGATGATCAAGCTGATATCAAAGACGAAGATATTGATCGAACGATCAGTGTTATTCTTGGTAGATGCAAAGATATTCGAGCTGATTGCATCAAGAAATCCATCGGGAAAAAATCCATTTCCTTCCTTCTCAAGAAAGTGTTTGTTTGCAGAAGTGGCTTCGCACCACAACCTAGTTTGAGAGATACACTTCAAGAATCAAGAATGGAGAGAGTAAGTATATATATATTTATTTTTTTATTAATTAAATTTTATCCTTGTTAACGAACAAATCCAAATATTTATTTATTTATTTATTTTGTGTATTAATTAACTGATCAGTTCTTGAGGATAATGTTGCACAAGAAGATCAGCTCTCAGAACAATACTTCTCGAGCACAATCAATGAAGAAATATATCGAGGACAGGCAAGTTTGTAATAAGAAGCTGGAAAGTGAAGATCATGAAAAGGAAAAATACGAGAAAACTAATAATTATAATAATAATCTTGATGGAGGTAAATGGGTCAAGACGGATTCAGAATGTAAGTTCAATTTTCGACCCGACCCGATCCTTCCAATAATTCTCATTGAATTTCCATGCATGTATAATGTATTATTGGGTAAAGTTTCAAATGTTTTGATCAACTTTTTCATAATTGCAGATATTGTCCTCGAGATTTAAATCTACTCATTTCAACCCTTCCGGATCGTTTCATTTACAAAAGGTGAGACGAATCAAAGTTAATTATACTGTTTGAATCTTTGTTTATAATTATTTTTTATATTTAATTTTCTCTATAACTTATGTTTAAATAATTTTGCAGATAAAGAAAATATTCAAAATCATTCCATTGCTAAGAGTTTCTATGTAAAGCTGAAGATCAGAAAAGTTCGACCATGGAAAGCAAGAAGAAACAAGAATCTGCTCTATTTTCTTTGACGATATTTTCTCTTTTTTTTCATGGTTGTATCTGTGAATATTGCGCAGAGCAATACATGTTTTAAAATATCGTCAAAATATTTATTGTTATATGATATAAATATAAATATATAGCTAGACATTTTCTCTCTTTTTTTTTTATTATATAGTTTTAATTAGCACACCTTTTTGCTAAACTTCACTCTTTTGTAAGATGGTTTCGGGTGAATAAATTAATACTTTCGATATTATTAGCCTTTAAAAATTGTGAATTGCATTTTATTTTTCACATAATATTGTATAAATAGAAATTTATGAAGCATTATCTACATAAAATTTTCATATTTCCTTTTGGTGACTGCTAGTATAAAGTCATAAATCAATGTTTATTTTTATTCTTTATTTTATGGGTCACAATTATCATACGTATAATACCAGGGAAAGTGTTATATTAATTTATATAATTTTATTTAAATAATTATTAAAATTTTCTAATATTTAAAATTAAATTTTTTAACATATAAATATAATTAATTATAAAATTAACACATAATCAATCATAATTTTGTTTGACAATCAAATTAGGACTTTCATTTTGTTTAAGTCACTTTTTAAACGTTGTATCTAATTCGAAATTAGATAAATAAAAAATAAAAATTATATATTTTAAATTTTATTTATTTTTAAAATTTTAAAAAATAAAAATAATAATGACAAATTAAAGTTGATTACCATAATTTTTTGAGGTATATTATTTTAATGTGTATTACAATTTATTAGTTAATTAATACTTTAAAAATTATATTTTAATAAAAATTATATGTTTTGAATTTTGTCCACTCTCTAAATTTTAAAAAATAAAAATAATAATGAAGAATTAAAGTTGATTAGTATGATTTCTTGAGGCATTTTATTTTAATTAATTAAAAAATATATTTTATTTTAATGTGTATCATAATTAATTAGTTAATTAATGCTCATAATTAACTTTTTTTGATTATCATAATGAAACAGATCATACTTCTTTTTTCTCCAACTCCAAGCCCCAAAGTAAAAAAAAAAAAAACGAAAATACTACCAGCAAAACGGAGAATTCCTTCAAATTCCTACTTTACCCCTAGAAGATTTTCCCTCACTTTCTCTCACTTACCCTCACTATTTTCTCTCCCCATCTCTCTTTTCCCTTGTCTTCCGTTCTGATTAGATCTAAGTTTCATATTATCTCTCACTTAGCTCATTCAGTCTGGAAGAGATTAAAAAGGTTAAAAAAAAAAAATCCGATTTTAGGGTTTTGGGTTGCCTGAAGTTCGAAGATTTCTTGATCAAGTAGGCTTCTTTCGAGTATTTGGCGATCTGGGTTCGTCTTAATTTGGGCCTGTGTAAATTATCATTTTACTTCTTAAATTGTGGGTGGGGAAGCTTATTCTGGTTGAATATTTAAGGGAGTGAGGGAGGTGGTAAAAGAAACAGAGAATTTTCGAGCGGCCAATGCAATTTTTGGATTGGTGGTTTGGAAGAGTTTCGGTGTTTTTGAGATACCGAATATAAAGTTCCAGCTCAAAAAAGAAAATAATGTCTTGGGCAGGCCCAGATGATGTCTACCTCTCTACTTCTCTTGCCAGCTATTTAGACAGTAAGCGCTCATTTTTCTGATAGATGTGCAAACAAATTCGAATTGCTGAAAAGTCTCAATTTCTGAGGCTGGTTATTGATTATGGATGCATATAATGCTATTGGATTATGGAAATTTTAGTTTTTATGCATAGTGTATTCTAGCTTTGTTTCAATTTTTCTTTATGTCGCAAATTTGGGAACCATTGTTTTAAGTTCATGCCTTTCGCCACATTTATATAGATATATGTTTGCATGCATGTATGGATTCCCTACTTGTGAAATTTGTGGGTTTCATGTTTGTAATTCTTTGTGAACATCCCATAGTTTGATGTTGAATTTTTTCTTTTTATGAATGTGTTTGGAGGAAAAAGAAGGAAAGTACGGTATTTCTTCACAGATCCACTGTTGTGCACTTAAATGTTATCAGGGCACCCTCTGATTTTGTTATAATATGTGACATGCATCTATTCTTGCTAATAATTGTTCACAGTTCAACCTGTTTATCGATCATGCTCTCAAACTAATATATTGGTTGGCCAATCTTTCAGTTGGCATTGAAAAACTTGTGGGAGCTGTGTAAATTTGTTTGTAATTGCTATTTGTGTTAGCTTATATATCTAGTTGTGCTCTATAATTGTGGGTTGGAGCGATTTTGTGTTTTTTCTTACATGTTTATGCTGCAGAGAAGCTTCTTGTATTGCTACGTGATGGTCGAAAGCTCATGGGGACTCTCTGTTCCTTTGATCAATTTGGTACAGTTTTTTTTTTCCCTCTAACTCGTCACATTTTTTAGATTTGACAACTAATATTGTTCTGTGACTGAAAATGTTATGTTCATTATATGCAGCTAATGCTGTTCTTGAGGGTGCATGTGAGAGAGTTATTGTTGGGGACCTTTATTGTGACATCCCTTTAGGTTTATATGTAATTCGTGGAGAGAATGTTGTTTTAATTGGTGAACTGGTATGGCTTCAATTTGTTTGTTTGATTTCTATTAATCTCTTCTTTAATACAAACTCCTGTATAATCCTCTTAAGATTTTCATTTTATACTTTAGGACTTGGAGAGGGAGGAGCTTCCTTCACATATGACTCGGGTTTCAACTGCAGAAATTAGAAGGGTAAGTTTGTTTTGTTCTTTCATTGCATAAATTAGGTGCTGAGATACATGATCTTGGCTCGCTTAATGATCTATCAATTCTTCTGGTTTGCAAAGTTTGCAATAGTTGAGCATTTTTAAATGGTAATTAGACTAGATCACATTCCATGATTTGTAGATAAAGCAATATTTGTGTTTGACATTTTTGACATGGAAATGGATATGTGTACGGTAACTGATTAACTCCACATAAGTAGACAACGGGATATTGCTCTATGCATGTGATTATGCAAAGCACGCGTAGCTGTAGAACAAAATGTTGATGACACTTGTACTTGGTTATAGCTGGTTATATAATACTTGGACTCTTGAAACTTTAATCTCGTCATATGCTTCTATTAATTGCTGGTGTCTTAACATTTTCAGGCACAGAAAGCAGAGAGGGAGGCAACGGATCTTAAAGGATCGATGAGGAAAAGAATGGAGTTCTTGGATTTAGACTAGTATGTTCCCTGCACCCATAGTTCCGCAACTATTAGGCGGCTGGTGGTGCAGGGGAATCAATTAGCAGTATTGTATCTTCACTATGTGAAATCTATGTAACATTTGTTAAGAAATTATTGTTCTGTGATTTGTCATTTGCTCTTAGTACCGATCCATTGGTTGATATTGTCAAATTATCTGTTACACTTTCTGTTATAATGGTTTCTTTCCTTCCAAAGGATTCTTTTGCTGCTTTTCTGAATTTTGAGATTGTAAAAGCTGTCAGAAATGCCAAATGATGAAGCACAGATCCCTCCTTACTAATCATATTCTCAGCAAGATCCAAACCCAAAACTTTTGGTTTAGCCTTTTTAGAAATTTAGTCAGTTGAATATAATTCTCAGCCCTTGCATCTCAAGTATTTTTTCAATGGTTGCGTCTGAAAATTTCATATTAGGAATCAAACATTTCCAATGCTCTCTTAGACTTTTCTTCATAGTTTCTTGGAAACTATAAAGGTTGAATCGAAGTATGTGAAGTGAAGTAGGAAATTAAGTGCTCCAATAAGCAAAAATTCCTTCAAATTTTTTGACAATTGACAAGAAATTTAAGATTATAAGCGAACATCATATCGCATTTTCTACCTTGTGCGAAACTTGGGCGCTAAAGCAAATTCGGCCCAGGAGGCTACAGCATGGACAATTTTTCTCAATCTCACCCAATCATTTTACATTAGAAGAGTGTGCGCGGACTACAGCTGTTGCTGTTGTTTTCTGCAAACACACAAACGTATCTCCCGTGGTCGTACATTATTAAACTAAACAAAGTCTATCGTCTTACTTGAAACTTACCTCTTAGTCTCTTACCTCACTCTCAAAACAAGATCTTAACTCTTCTCTCTCTTGCACTGTTCACAGCAGCAGATCCAGCACAACACACACTCAAGAAACTGAATCTTTCTTTTTTTGTTAATCTCACACTTCCCTTTTTTAACAATGGTGTTTGTTAGGATTAGTAATTCACTGTCTGTGATGTTTTTAGTTTTAAGTGTGTGTTTGCTGGTGGGTATTTGTGAAGCTTCAGTGCATGAGTATAAAGGAGAAAATTTTGTGAACAAAGGGAATGCTTTTGTGGTGCATGGAGGCAGTGAAGGGATCTACTCTTCTTTCTCTGATGCTACTCTCAATGAGACTGCTGCTAACAATGGAGATTCTTTTATTCGGTAACTTTTCTACCTCGTTTTGTCGGAATCTTGATGTTTGAGTGTTTTCCTGAGTTTTTAGGGAAGAAGTTGCAATTTTCTTGTTGAATTTTGTGTTTTGTGAGTGGCTTTTGACGGGCTTGTGGTGCCAGATTTGGGTCTAACAATAATGTGGAATTGCTTCAAAAAGAAACTGTTCACTGAAAAGAGAGTAAATCAGTTGAAATTGATTGAATTCTTGCTTCAATTTCATTGTCGGTTAATGGAAGTATTTTGGGGAGTCAAAATGTGTAGGAAAATAAGGTTATCGAGTGCTCAAATTTTGACATAAAGACTTCTAAGAACATTGTATGCTTTGTAAATGCGGCTTTCTTTGTTATTTTGTCTTAACTTTGGGGTAGAGAGTATTACATGTGACTTTTTCTTTTCTTAATTTTTTTTTGTTCTTTTATTTGGCTGTAAATACTGATTTTGATTTGTTCAGTTGTTAGTATTGACTCTCTCATATGGTACATCTAAAATCAGTTTTGAAAAGATTACATTTCGAAGATCCAAGGAAAATGCAAACTTAACCAAAGGGTTTGTTCAAGTCCTTGTTTTTGAGGTGGAAGATAGAGAGGCGATTGGGGGTTCGGCCTATGGGGGTCAAAGAGCTATATGTTGCACGTCAGATCTCGCGAAGCTGGGTGTATGCTCTCGAGGTGAAGTCATTTACCGGCCTTCATCAAAGGATCCTAGCTGGCCACAAGTGTTTGGTGTCTCATTCGATGTAGACGAGTTTGAGGCAACATTGCCATCAAAGTCAATACCAATTACTAAAACTGGGATGTATAATTTGTACTTTATTCACTGTAATTTTGATATCAAGGATTTGGTAGTAGAGGGGAAAACTATATGGAAAAATCCTACTGGCTACTTGCCTGGTAGGATGGCACCACTAATGAATTTCTATGGGTTCATGTCCCTTGCTTTCGTGATACTCGGAATATTCTGGTTCTCGCAATATGCAAGATTTTGGAGAGAAGTTCTTCCCTTGCAGAACTGCATAACATTGGTTATAACACTTGGCATGTTTGAGATGGCTCTTTGGTATTTTGAGTATGCTGAATTTAATGAGACTGGAGTCAGGCCAGTGGGAATCACAGCATGGGCTGTCACCTTTGGTGCTGTTAAACGTACAGTTGCACGTATTATAATTCTTATGGTTTCCATGGGCTATGGTGTTGTGAGACCTACTTTAGGCGGTTTTACATCAAAGGTGATCATGCTTGGAGTTACCTTCTTTTTGGCATCTGAAGTGCTTGAATTGGTCGAAAATGTTGGAGCAGTGAGTGATCTATCCGGAAAGGCAAGACTGTTTCTGGTTCTTCCAGTGGGAATCTTGGATGCTTTCTTCATACTTTGGATATTTACCTCCCTCTCTTCAACATTAAATAAACTTCAGGTATCTGGTTACTTTCTTGTTAATGGTGATATCGTTTAAGTTGAATTAGGTTTTCTCACTTAACTCTTAATGTGATGTGACAGGCTAGAAGAATGATGACTAAGTTGGATATTTACCGCAAGTTCACAAATGCTTTGGGAGTAGCAGTTATCGTGTCTGTTGGTTGGACATGCTATGAGGTAATTAATATGGATAAACTGTTGATCATGTTACCTCAGATTTCAAGGCTAACTTATTTCTACTATCATCTCTCTACTTTACTAGTAAACAAGTTCCACCAAACAAGCTGTAAAAGAAATGTAACTTGTTTAGATCTATTGTTTCTTACTGTGCTCTGTAGTGAACTACAAGTTTTTACTTGATACAAATTTCTTAACTCTCTGATTGCAGCTCTATTTCAAGTCAAAAGATGTTTACAATGAGCACTGGCAGAACGCTTGGGTCATCCCTGCTTTTTGGCAAGTCCTATCGTTCTCTCTCTTATGTGTCATCTGTGCTCTTTGGGCACCTTCTCAGAACTCAACACGGTATGAAACCTGACTCTTTGTGCAACCCTTATTTCTCTATTTTCCTTTTTCCTTCAGCTTTTAATTCAGTTCTTCTACAATTTTACAGGTACGCGTACTCTGAAGACACAAACGAAGAGTTTGACAAGGACGAATCTTCATTGACACTCATAAAACCATCCCCAATTGCCTCAAAGGATGTAAGAACTGCACCAGAATCTAGAGCAGTGCCAAGCAACAACGGAACATCAAATGGGGATCTAGAAGAAGATAAGACACAGTAAAATTTTGAATGTGATTGAAATCATTTGATTCATAAAACTGAAGATGATTACAAGAAGATAAAGTCCACTTCAGGATGCATGAATTATGACAGGAGTGAATCTTTCTTTCTTCTCTTCATCACCTTATAAATTCATTTTGTTTGTACTGTGTTTAGTTTTTGCCTATAGTTGTTACTTGCTATGAACTTGGAAGGATACTATCAGGAATTGTTCTCTCTTGTTTGATACAAATACAGATTGTTAACTGTCATCGTTTAATCTCTGTTATCTACAAAAATTTTGCTACATATTAGTTTCAGATGAATCGTCTGAATGGTGATGAAAGGCAAGCACTTTGGATAATTCCGCTGGTTAATTGTTACAAGGGTCCGTCCATTTATTCAATCGTAGTATTCATGCAAATAAAACTGAATACACAGGACATCCATGTGTACCAGGGGGTTGCCAACAAATAAAATTTGATAAATTGTACAGATGCAGTTCAGGGACTGAAAAAATTTGATATTTATAATATATAATTTTATTGGAAGTCGGATCTAATTAAAGTTGTCCGGTTCAATACTTCTTCATGCTTTATGTATACCGTTGCGGTGATTTTGGCAATTCAATGCTGTTGTGCAACAAGCAAAAAGTAAGCC
Source organism: Melia azedarach (assembly GCA_028052125.1). NCBI lineage: Eukaryota > Viridiplantae > Streptophyta > Magnoliopsida > Sapindales > Meliaceae > Melia > Melia azedarach. The sequence continues at coordinate 364,095 of CM051398.1, read as the reverse complement.
AATTGTAGTTTTACCTTTTTTGACTCTCTAGGCTTTTTCATGTGCACAGGCATTAAGAGAAAGTACCAAGAAAATAATTAGCTCTCCAGCCAATGACTATGATGACTTGGTTTCAGAAGCTACTCTGCCCCAGATTTTCCCATAATTGGGATTACCACACTCAAGCAGCTTGGTTGACTTGGGACTCTCGGATTTTCTGTCTAAAACCAAACAAGATTGGCCTATACATGTTTCCCCATATGCAGTCACCCAATTCTCAGGTGTTTGAGCCTAATTTTAGGCCTGTAATGCCTGGTTTTTTCAGCACCAAGAATCTCTTCACATATAGAAAGTGAAACCATTAATAGTATGTAACTGATAATTTAGAAACTTGAGAATCTATCCCAAATTAAGAGTACTTTTTGTATCCCGGTAAGCATATTGCTATAAGCACAACAATTAAAGAGTATCATAAACTCTAATTTTTAAGGAGGATCACACAGTTTTTCACCAATATTTGACAGCTGTAATTTTAACTGATGGGAGAAAAAATGGACTGCGTTGAATTGTGAATTGAAAATTAAGTGAATTGAAACCTTATTGAAAACAGATAAAAAAATCCCAAAGCAAGTCTGTTACATAAACAAACCTGAGCATCATATGCAAGACATAGTAATAAATTTTCTTCTGCCTTGAATTGTGACTTCTCTCTCGCTTCCTGAACCGCACTCCTGTAAGTTTCCAATCTGCAAAACTACGCCTCCATGAACTCCACCAAGCTGTCAATCACCTCTTCAGTCCTAAAAGCACAACCTCCACAGGATCTTGGGTAAGGTGCTGCATCCTCGGAGAAATCAACCAAAGAGAAATGGAAATTTGAAACATAATTATAAGTTTGTCAAGAAATCATTGAATTAACTTCAGTCTCAACCATGCGTTTGTCGATTTGATTCTCAGTTGGATGACCCCTAATACTCTTGATATTACCGACGACAAGCTAGTCACTACGGCCTCAAAATGATCAGATTCCTTTATCATAGTTTCAGTTGTAGGTTTCACTTTATGAAAAACTGAATCAATACAAGTTTCAACAGAAGAAGTATGTAAATATAATAATTCTGTAAAATTGAATCAAATATTCTCAAAATCATGCATGATCAGCAATAACAATCTCAATAATCCAATCAAGCAAAAATTCAGTCAATAGTATGGATAGAGAAATAGTGTTAAGTGACTTGGAAACAGAAAACTCACCTTGCTTTCAATCTTCACAAGGGTGAATTGTGTCTCTGTTTCAGCTAGATTCCTGCAAGTATCCGGGGCGAAAGGAAGCTTTGGTGCGCAAAATTTGCCCTCTCGTCTTGCCTAGTAAATGTTATCTTGTACTTAAATGATGGGTATTTTTAGAAATTTCACATTCCAATTGTCATAGGTCTGTAACATTTTTTCCGGTCGGTGTGCTGCTGTCAATATTTTATTTGTAAAAAAATGTATCATCAGGGCTTGACATAGTGAGGGACACTGTCACGTACTTCTGTCTTATTAATTCATCTCGAGATACTACATAATTGGGTTATGTGTGCAAGTGTGTTTCATTAGACGACCGACGTACACAGAACATTTCTAGATGCATACTTAAGCTTTGTTCATAAACTGCAAGAATACCTGCCTCACTGAGATTATCAAAACTTATTTCATATACATTTGATCAAGGACATAAACATAAACTAGTTTGAAGATCTGGGCTTTAAAAAAGAAAAAAATTCGTCCTGATATCATAAATAGTTGTAGAATACAAGAGTACACACTTCCAAATTCAACAATAACCACATGAACAAATAGAACAAAATCTAAAATGTGTAACAAAAACAAATCATAATGCTTACAATACAGAAGCATTCAGGCAGAAGGATCTGGCTATACTGGAGAGCTACACTTTTTTCTTCTTCCAAGGAATTTGATCCTTTTCTAATCTGTAAAAAAAATGGCCATTTTTGCTTTAAAAGAATTGGAGAACACATGTTAGCCCAGATTTACCAGCACTACATCACCCAAACGCTTCAGAAAAAAATTTAAAGAATGTGTTGTCCTAGTTTCTAACTTGGCAAAACTCACTTCATTCCACTTTCTTTTACTGAGATCTCCTCCTCAAGTGCTGGGATACAGGGTACCCCTCGAAGAAATCCAAGACTGCAGTCTCCAAATCCTCAACCGAGTACTTGATGTAATTCTCTGGATGCTTTCCGCTCTCTATATGGCTTCTGAATCTCCCGAGGAATGACCTATAAGCAGGAATCAACTTCTCTGATATTGATATCCTTAGCTCCTCCCTAAGCTGAGAATCTGGTATCAACCATGTCGCTTGAGTCCTATGAACTTCTTCAAACATTGCATTGAAGGACTTGAATCTCTCCCTCAATGCACTTTTTGACACCCCAGAAGAAAACCCCCCACTTACATGTAACCCCTCATCTCTCAAGCAATACAGCACTCTCACCCAAGTTGCTCTCTGATAATTTGTCGCTGCCTGTCTAAACTTTCCAGTCATTTTCCTCAAATAATTATCTCCAATCATTTCTCTCAACTCGGGTGAACCTTTCACTTTTTGAACAATATAGTGAACATTGTTCATCATAAACAAATGTGCTATAGATGTATCGCTGTAATGCTTGGATTTCCCTTCCAAATTGAATTGCAAAATCACAATTATCCATATCAAATGAAGTGCTAACGGAGTTTTCCCTTCTAATTCAGCAAAATCCATATCCGGGGTCGTTGGATCACCCGAATATCTAGACCCAGTTGATGGTTTTGACATTATAAGCTCAATCAAAGTCTGCTTATAATCAGAAATCAAACTGATATAATTCATCACATACCTAGTCAATGGATGAATTGTCCCTCCAGGTACTGGAACTCTAGATGGCTCCCTCAAAACAGCATTTTCGAACTCTGATAAAATGCCTCTTGCAGCTTCTGCCAATCTTGATAGAATCTCAGCAGCTTGTACTCGAATCGACTCTGATGATTTCGAATCAAAAACAACCTCAATATCAGGCATCAACTCCACTAAAGCATCATGTAAATCCAGTATCTTGAACAACTTCTCCGGCGATCTCCTGCTAATACTAATTGCCTCAGCAAAATTAAACAACTGAATTGCTGGCCCTTTCACTGTCTCCATAAAACAAGCATCATCAATAGCTGTACCAACCCCATCAAAGATTTTCTCACATAATCTTTTCTCACTTGCAAACAACATCCTCACACAAACTTTTGCTGCTCTAATCCATCTTCTAATCTTAGTCTCGAGTGCATCCCACTCCAGCCTTTGAATATCTCCAATACTCAACTTTTCAACCCCAAGTCTCTTAAAACTTGCATCCACAGCAGATTTCCTCACGCTTCCATACACTTGAATACACTCCCGCAAATACCCAGATGCAATCATCCTCTGAGCTATAGACTTAAGATCCTCAATTGTTTCTTCGGGTATCAGATCGATCTCTCGAATACTACTAGTAGACCTGTAACTTGAAGCAACACTTGTGTCAGATTCACAGTGCTTCAGAAAATCATTACTTCTTGGAGTATTTGTTGAGCCATCCTGATCTTCTCCTAGCTGGTGTTGGTGTTGGTGATCATCTTCAAGAAAGTGCTCACCGCTTTCAGTTCTGGAGCAAGAAGATGAACTGGGATCGGCTGTAAGTGAGTCGACATCAAGTGCATGAATGTGTACGAGCAAAATATTTCTAAACTCATCTTCAAGTCTAGCCATAGCGATCTGGATAGCAGAGTTGACTTTTGTCTGGCTATCATCAGAAATATTTGTAGATGACATTGAACGTTGGATTTCATCCACAGCTTGCAAATATCGATCAACGTCACATCGATCACCTTCAAAGATCATTTTTTCCCTTGCTTCTTCCGATGCTGTCGAATCCCACCTCAGTATTATCTTTTCTGCTGACTCAAAGCTCCTTTCTAGAACAGAATTTTCTGGTGGTTCCATGACCGTAGATCAACTGAAAAACCAGTTAAATTCAAAACACCAAAAAAAGAAAAGAAAAAAGAAAACTAATCTTTCTGCTGCTTTTGCAAGTGTTGATGAAGAAATTTTCTCTCTTCTTCTTTTCTGAGTAAAGGGTAGTATTGGATCAATACAGGAAAAGCAAGAACTTTCTGTATATATTCAAGAGGTAGTGGGATTTTATTTTGGATTTGTTGCAGGTTGTGATGAGGGAGGAGATATTTTTGAAGCAAGAAGCTTGATGATTTATTCATTAACTGGGAGTTTCCATTTTTCTTTTTTTTGTTATCTTTTTCGGTCTGGTCTAGTCTAGTAAGGCAGCTGTGGAAATATTTTTGTCTGTATGTAAAATTTGACAAAATATCAAGATCGTGTTAACTGTTCATGTGGAAGAGAAAGAAATGACAAGGAAATGGACTCGACATTTTAACATTTTTGACTTCCGTTACTTTCAGCAAAAAAGAAAAAATAATTCCTGATTACAGCGGGTATCTTTTGTGGGATATTCTGGTAAAATTTAGCAAACTGCTGCAATGTTTCTGAACATATGTTTTCGCTTTTTAATCATTTTGCGATGATTTAGGGCATAGATTTCAGTAGGACTTTCAGGCCCAAATTTTCTTGAGGGGGCATAAGTGTTGCTCAGCCCATGCACAGGCACTGTAATTAATTGGGTTAGGCATGTTCTTACAGTACATGATCTTGAAAAACAAATAAAAGTAGAAATTAGAGGTTTTGTTTGATTTAAGAAAGGTAAAACTTTATCAACATCTGTAGCTTTTGAATTGATGATGATCTTAAGACAAGCATTTAAGGCAAACTAGTGGTAATGCTATTGAAGCTTGATCAGGACACCATGGATTAATTTGAAAAGCAAACAACAGAAGCAAGTAAGATTCTTTACTTGTAAAACACATCCAGCCAAGCCAAGCCAAGCAACAGCAGCTTAATGTGCTTTAGCTTTTTATTGTAATTAACTTTTCTCATTACTGATTAGCGAATAATTATAATTAGCATATATTCCAGTTTACCTCTGCTGCCTCGGCTACATACATATTATTATTATTATTAATAAAATTAAAATTAAAATTTAATTATAATTAATTGAATCAATTAATGAAGTCAACTAATCTTCTGATATATCAGGATGACATGCACGTGCATGCATGCTAGCTAGCACAGTCATACACAGACAATAATTATGCATTATCATATTACTCAAAAAAAAACTTTAAATTTAATTATGGAATAATAACATTTGGATCCCTGAATTGTTACACTTTCACAAACAAATTAACACTTTTTCATTTGGGAAAAATAAGTTCTCAATCCCTAATATTTTATTAATGACCTATTGATCAATATTCTACAAAGAAACTCAATTTAATAGTCGTGTTGTTCACAATCTTACATTTAAATTCAACACCAAAGTACCTTTAGGATATAGTAAACTCTATCCTCATTAAAATTATTGAAATATCTTTAGTATTTAATTACATACTCTAATAATGTGACAATAAAATTTTAATATATATATATGTATGTATATATAAGGGCAAATTTAGCATTTTAGGATGGTTAGGAGTGCTGGAGTAAGTACTAAGTAGGGCCTTTTATTACAAATGAAAAGTAAGTGTACGTTATTTATAAATATATAAAAGGTTAGGGACTCGGATGTTATTTTGCATACAATAATAAGCGAGCTATCCAGAAATAATAAAATTATAAATATAATGGTGTACAGGCTGCAGAATTCCTTTGTTTTTTAAAAAGTTTTTTTTTTTTTTTTGTTGAGATTTTCAGGAATCTTTTGTTTGAGGGTGGTGGGTTGTGCTTAGTGATGATTAATTAATAATTAATTAATTAATTAACAACAATCTAGAGGAATTGAAATTATTTTTTAATTAGGAGTTGCACGAGTGTTGTAAGGGTTGTGATTTAGAAAGAGAAAACCGAAGATTTTGTCATTTTTCTTGATGAGTTTAAATTTGGCCTTAGGGTTCTTAGTTTTCTAAAAATGATTAATTTTACTTAATCGCATTGATTTTGATTAAGTAATGATTTAAACTCTTATTAATAATTAAACTTGCACATAACACACTTATAAATAAATTGTATTAAATCCTATTCGAGTTTTAGAATGCCCTTGGTAATTATAAAAATTAATATTTTTAAATAGAAAAAAGGATTTATAATTTTAGAAATAAGATTTCACCATTTAAAAAATCATTTGAAATACTAATGTGTTTTTATTTTTACATGGGGCTCAAGATCCTGCAGCGCCGAAATCACTGTCCTAGTCCAATGTGACGCATGGGATTCTGGGATTATTTTATTTTTTAAAAATAAATAAATAAATAAAACATTTGATTGCTTGTTATTCATTTATTTATTGTCTGCAATTAATTTTTCATTTTTAATAAAATTAAGTTTGCAGATCGATGGCAGGTTAGAAGATTCAAAGATGAATTTTTTTGGCTATTTTTATATTCATTCTATGAAATCTCCAGCTGTATTGAGCTTTCAAGTACACCAAAAAGTTGACTTATCTTATTGGTTTTATTCTGTCAATGAGTTGGAAACTTGCAAGTTTCAAAATCTCATCAATTTTCAATCTCATTGTATTTAAATAAGCTGAGTTATTTAGATAATAAATTTCACATTAGATTCTATTAATATTGCTAATTAAATACATAGTACCAGTTTAGTAGAAAATGTCTCCTCTTCTATCTTGATCATAAATTCTCTGTTTAACTTAAAAGAGAGAAATTAATTACATCAGAAATTTTTCGATTAAATTTAATTAATATTTTCATTCATAAAATAACACTTTCAGATTTTTTTAATATTTTATTTAAAATTTAGTATCATTTAAGATATTTTATCAATTGATTCAATTAATACTTATATATTCACGAGATCACAAATATTTTTTTTAAATCCTTCTTAAATTTTAATATGAGCAAAATTTGAACTCTTTAACTTATTTCATTCAAGAAATTTGTGTAAATAACCACAAAGTTTTTTAACTTTAGAATTTGAATTTTAGTATTACCTGAAAAAAACTCACCAGTACCCATGAAATCTTTCTTCAACTATGCATAGATTTTCTCACACAAATCTTTCTTCTTCTGCTTACATAGCTTTATGCAGCAGTTTACTGTCTTTTTTATTTTTCTTTTTGAAGCAATATCTCACTACAGAAATTAAATCATGTACAACACATTGTTTTAAGAGTAATAATTAAATGGCCACCCCTATTTAAGTTATAAAAAAGAAAAAGGTGAAGAAAGAAAATCAATCAGCTAAAATTACATTTTATACATACATGTACTCTATTATCTTTCCTCCTTGTCCTTATTGCCTTTGTGCAAAACTTCTAATATTAGCCACAATGCAACTGCAACTCTTCCTCCTTGCCTCCCTCAATCCTCCTCCATGTATACAGCTTTTTCTATTCTATCAATACAATTTCTTCAGGATCACGGCATGTCATTTAGTTAGAATATGGAAATTAAAAGGTGAAATTTATGTCATCTCAACGCCCTGATATTCTGTGATCAAAGTTGTCTACTATTGATCCATGTCTTCTCCCAGATTTATCACCTTCTCCATATCCACGTTGTAGTGTTGGCGATGTTCTGACTTCTACATTTCCATCTGACCGTATCTCCTCTATCCGTCTAACCGCTTCTCTCATTTCTAATCGCTGCTCGGGATTACTTTCGGTGCAAGCCCTTCCAATTTGTAGAAGTTGTTCCATTTCACCGATTGAATTTCTCGAGCTTGCAATCTCAGGATCAAGCAATTCTGTCACTTTTCCTTCAGAAAACGCTGATGCCACCCATTGAACTAGATCAGTCCCGCCTTTACCACTGTTTAGATACTGATTAGGAAATTTTCCTGTCAGGATTTCTAGAATGATAACTCCTAGACAATATACATCACATTTTTGCGACACATTCCCGGATTGTACAACTTCGGGGGCCCTATAGGCAAATAATGCTTGTGCGACATTGGCAGTATTGATCAATGGACCGAATCCATATTCTGAAATCAATGGCTCGTTTTCGGGACTCAGCATAATGTTGCTTGATTTGAGATTTCCATGAGGCAAATCAAGATGAGCAAGCTCTGTATGCAGATAGCCTATCCCTCTTGCAATTCCTTGAACAATCTTTAACCTTGCAGGCCAATTGAATTCATCGTGTGATGGTCCACGATCACCTGCAGAAATCACAATATTTTCCATCATAATTGAACAATGATACACACAAAGGTGTTTGATATAGAATTAGCTAAATGTCATAACAAACGGGGGATTTCATACCATGCAATAGATAAAGCAAGCTGCCTTTGGGAATGAATTCATAAACCAAAAGTTTCTCGTCTTTCCTGTAATGGTAAGCCAAAGGTGTTAAAATATTGCTATGCCTCAACCTTCCAAGCTTTCTAATTTCTGCATCAAACTCATCTTTTCCCACTGTATTCATCTCCCTCATTCTCTTCACCACCACGATTACCCCATCAGCCATCACAGCCTTGTAGGAAGACCCTAATCCCCCGTTTCCAAGCACTTCCGCAGCTGCTTTCATCAAATCAGGCAACCCGAAAACACCCTTTTTGTCATTCACCACAACTAACTCCCCCACCCCACTTCCCTTTGCAGAATGAGACCCCCTTCTGCTTGAGCTTGGCTTTCTGCTCATATTATCCACTTCCTTTTTATTTGATACCGAAACCTGAACCTCAACTGCCTGAACACTTTCCTTCTCCTGCTCAAGTACATCAAATGTCTTCCTTTTTCGCCTTAGCTTAACTATCAACACAACTGCAATTGAAAGTAGCATCACACTTAATGTTATTACCGCAGCCACAATCTTTTTCGAGTCATCCTTTTTGATAACAGGGGGAGGGGGAATGTGGTTGGGTTTTGTTACTGATGCTTTCTGAGCGACCTTTTTACATTCAACGCCTATGCTCTTTCCACAAAGGCCAGGGTTTCCAGAAAATGAACTCGCATTGAATCTGGACAAAGTACCCGGAATTTCTCCTTCCAATTTATTGTTTGACAGATTCAGATCCATCAATGTCGGTTGATTAAAAGATGGAATTGGCCCGGTAAATCGATTTTTCTCAAGATGTAACTCATTCAAATGAGTCAACTGAAACAATGATGAAGGTATTAGTCCCGTAAACTTATTACCCCCCATCCAAAGTCTCCTCAATGCATCCATTTTCTCAAAAAATTCCGGGGGAATCTCTCCGGAAAACTGATTCCCTGTCAAGTAAACAGCTCTCAGTCCGCCTACACGATGCAAATCCGGTAACATACCCGTAAAAGAATTGTTAGAAAGACTCATTGTACGCAAACCAGTAAGTTTTCCCAACGCATCAACATCGATCTTTCCAGACAATCCCATATTTTCGAGACGTAAACCCGTTACAATGCCATTGAAACATATTACCCCACCCCATTGTTCTACTGATCCTTTACAAGGACCCGTACCAGGGACCCAAGAATCAAGTCCTTTCGCATTCGTAAGCGAGCTTTTCAGCTTCAACAAGGCCTCGGATTCAGACATCGAAGATGTCAAAGGAAATGTGATAAAAAAGACGGTCGAAAACAGAAAGACTGGCCGGAGAAGCCAAAGCCATGCTACGGCCATCACCTAACCGGAATCTTGAGGCCAAAAGGCAGGTTTTAGACAATGTAATTTTCACTAAAAATTTGTGGGAATTTGTTGTTTTGCTACATTTTAGGTTGGTTTTTTTGGATTGATTTGTTGAGCTTCTTTTGTTGTTCATGTGTGTGCATTAATTTTTGGCGAGTGGAAGAGAGCCTTAGAATTAGAGAGTGATTGTTACATCGCTTTTGAAATGGTCAACTTAAAAAAAAACCGTTAAAAACGGTTAGTGATTCTTAACAGTTTTGCCCTTTCGGGAGCTAGGGGTCGTCCGTGTAGTGGAGGCGGGAACAGATGGGATTTCAGGGGTAGTTTTGGCCAAGTGAAAATATTGTCCGGGTGTAAGGTTCGGTAGTTTTACATAGAATTGTTTTGCTTCATCTACCCAATCTGGCAAATCAAACGGTTGAAGCTGAACCGTTTGGTTCTAACAATATTTGTTTTTTGGAGAAACAAAAGCTTGAATTATATTTGATAATGAAAAAAGTATATGTAATAGACCAAAATATCTTGAATTGATACTATTATTTTTGCTACTGATATGAACAGTACAAAATTGTATGAAATTAATCTACTGCCTTAATATGATTATGAATCCGAATAATCTTAATTAAAAAGGAAACTTCTCTGTTCTTTTCTTTTTTTTAATCATATGTCCATAATCTTATTAATGTGTTTTAATGTAATTTAAAAATTAAACTAAAATTGCGTTTGAGCGAAGTTAGAGGTTGTCCATTAATAAATTAATCTAAGTTCATATATATTCCATCAATACAAAAATTTCAAACTTAATTGATAGAAATGTCAAAAGTAATGATTTGATTAATTTTCCAATTGTGAAAATGAAAGGAAACTGTCTAGGAAGACTTTATTATAGCCTAATTATTTTGACAAAATTATAAATATCAACAGAGCAACCTACTAAAAATATATGAAAATTAATTAAATTATGAACAAGACCAAGTCTTCGATTAAGAAAATTCTCTGCAGTGAAGTGTCTTGATATGCCCCCTTAATTAAGGTAATCGCTAATCTTTTAAAGATGTAAAATCATTTTAGTGATAAATTTATATTTATTTTTAGCACCTTTTATAATAAAGCTGACCCCAATTTTCAAAATTTGGTTTGGTCTATGACTCGAAAGAATTAATATATTTCTAAAATGAAATTAACCAACATATTCGTCTTACGCAAGTGTAATTAATATTTACCATTGGTCAAACTCCCAACATAGACCGAACTTACAAGGAAACAATACGACTTGTAGTACGTACCACGATATGTTACTATTATAAATTAAATAAAATGATAATCTAAAAAATCACTATAAAAGACTAAAAGTTAAGAAGACAAGACAAGTGATGCCTATTGCCTAATACCTGGACTAGTCATCTTACTTTATTTATTCAAATATGTATATGTGCTGTGAAGACTAGTCGACTACATGATGTTGCTTGTTGATTAGGTACCATGTGAAATTTCTTTACCAACATTTTTGACACATATAAAATAACATCATTCATTATCATGACTACCAACTGCTAGTGCCTTGCAATTAATTAATGGTCAATGAAATCAAATTTTAATTAATATATATTATCATCATGTCAGATATAAGCCTTTTATATTTGACATTTTCTCCGGAGCTTGATTTTCTAGAATCAAAAGCAATTATGTCTTCTCCCACCATATCATATATAAATAAATAAAAGGACACCCACGTTTTATAAATGATCACTTTCTTGTGAAAATAAATAAATTTCGTAAAAGTCAAGACGGTCATAGGAAAATGAATAATAATATCTTATAAATATAAATGTGTACGACGAAATTTAATTTTAAAATATAAGATTTTGTAGATTTGCTCTTTTACGATTGCTCGTACTTTTATATCTAAAAAATGAATTTAGTGATTATTTATAAAAAAAAACAATTAATAAATTATGTATACAATCCTTTTAACGGTAATTTTGTTCAATGAAGTAGTATATATTCGATGAATTAGTACAAATATTTGAGGGTGTATGTATGTATGTATGTATGTAAATCATGAGACATTTGAAAAGTGGAGGGTGAAGAAACGAAGCAATGTAAAAATAGTCATGTGGGTTGTTGAAATGTTGCATTCAATCTAATCTTAGGCCAATGGGATTTGTCTCCTAATAATAATGTTTTTAATGTCACATGGTGTTTATGTAGAACAAACATAAGAAGTTATTAATATTTTTGACACAATCACTAATTAATTAATATCTTTAATTGGTCCAATCATGTGCCGCGAATAATTCGGATTTGGCTTAATCAAAATTTTTAAGTAAAATTGATAGGAGATCATGATCTTAATTTGGTATGGGTTTTTTTTTTTTTAATTCTTAATAGAGAAACTCAAGATATAAATCTTGATTTTTTTTTATCTAATATGACGTGAATAACGCGACGTACTAAATAATTATTACATCAATTTAGTTATATGTTATATAAAATATCTTTATAATTACAACATAATACTTTAAATATTTAGAAAAAAATAAAAAAAATCTCGTATAAAACTTAAAAGCAAAACTTGATATCTTACATGTATATTAGCAATTATTCCACACACACACATACATATAGATATATTTGTTTACATATAAGTTACGTACATGTCTTGTTATTTTATATTGTCATGTAATAAATTATTTTTTTATACCAAATTAACAAAATAACGTTATACGATAGTATGCTTATTATAATAGATCTTTTGTCAGTTACTAAATTATTTTTTGGCACACTCTTATTTACAATATAATTAAGTATTTAAATATTTTATAATAGAGGATGAATTAATAGTTTTTTAATTTTATACTATTTATAAATTATTAAATATAAATATTGTTAATGATTAGAATTAAATTTAATGTATATAATTAATATATTTATATAAATATATTATAATTAATTTATATAAGATATAATTTTAATTATTAAAAGTATTTAAATTTAAAAATTTATGTTGAAAAATGTTGAACCCTTCCTTTTACAGTACAAGCAAGTGTGATAATTAACTGTTATAACAAATATATTATTCATTTTATTTATTGAATGACACGTTTTTTTTTCCTTTTAATCGTACGGCGATATAGATTTTTTTAACCTTTGTACATGTATATATAAAATTCAACATCAACGTATACGTACAGGTAAGTGCAAGATATCTAGAATAGTGTTCAAACATGAAGCACGTGAATTGTAGGAACAAGTTTACATGTCCAATCCAATCACCAACTTGGTGCCGATCAGGCCCGTAAGATTCCGCCACGTTTCGTATTCTCCCTGGTTGTAGCTAGGAAATGACCAAACTGCCCACTCAATCCTTCCACATTTGCTTAACATGTGCTCGATTAAATTCTAAATTCAAGTCAAGCGAATATTTAGAGGAAACGTGATTCAGACGTTTTGCTTTTAAATTTTTTCCTACCATTTTTCCTTTTATTTTAAAAAGGAAAGTGGGGTCCCACGCTCTGTATCGGTCCATGTCGGCACGTAAAGCGGAGAGGTGACACTCATAGACCTCACCTAACCTGACGGTAACGGCGCCGAGAGCCTAACTCCGTCAGTTATACCTCAAATGACCGAAATACCCGCGCCTAATTCTTGTTATAACTGAAATAGCCACAAAATTAGTCTAAGATCTTTTTTAAGATCATCCTTTAATTAGATTATTCTTTCAAATTTACCCTACTCAAAATATTAAAAATCAAGCTCTCTAAAAATTGAAAATTTAATTATATAATTTCGAAAAATATGAAAAATATTCTGAGTGTGTGAATTTCGTTTATTTGATAGGATAATTTTTTAGAAAAATTGTACTTTTTGTTGAAAGGTAAAAACACTTTGAAATTTCATTTTGTTATAAAATGATGTCACTCTCATGGTAATTAATGACTTGGTCCACCCATGAAAGGGCAGACTAAAAATTTCAAAGAAAAACGCTCATCACTTTCCTCGACCTTGACTTCTTTTCATTACCACCACACCATTAAATTAATTTAAAGCAATCCATTTTTTTTTCATTTGCTCCCAATTGATTCCCAATACAAACAATTAAAACGTGCTTGAAAATATTTTTTCAAAGTATTTTTTATTTATAAAGAAAGCAAGTAACAAGACAACTCAGGCCTAATCAGGTTCAAGGAACAGGCATTCAAACCCAGATTCCTTATATTTCTTCTATATCCAAGAAGTGAAAATTACTACAAGGAAGAAATTTTATTCAGAGTTCGTCGAGATTTGTAATAATAAGTTTTGTGTTGTGGGTTGGATTCTTACTGAAAGTTGGAAGCTATGTCTAATTCAGGACATAAATCGAGTGTTGCTCAAACATGCAATCTTTTGAGCCAATACTTGAAGGAAAATGGAAGATTTGCTGATATTTCCGGCCTTGGAATGACTGTAAAACCTGAAGCTAACAAAGGTATGCAAATTCTCAACAAGATGTGTTTATTTTTTGATGAAATTCATGGGAAAATGATTATGTTTTCTGATCTTGTTTTTCGTGTTGCAGGTGTTGAAACAGGCAGGATGCAACCAGGGACAACGATGAATTTGTTGCCAAGCCTGGAAAATTCTTCTGAGAATTCCAGGCAGAATAATAATATTAAAACCACAAATTTTTTTCCTGATATTCCAAGTTTTGGTTCTCCAAATACCATATCGGAGCATGGAAGTTCTCAGATGACAATATTCTACGCAGGAAAAGTGTTGGTTTTCAACGATTTTCCTGCGGAGAAGGCAAAGGAAATCATGGCGATAGCCACCAAAGGAAGCTCTAACACATCTAATGGAGGATTTCTTCCTCCTCCACCTCCGGCAGAGAAAGCTAGTTCTAGCAGAGCTGTAACACCAGATTTAAATATGGCAACAACTTCTGGCAGCGATAATAACAATGCTATGGCAACCCCAGAAGCTTTTCATCAACGATCTCAAGCTGTGCCGATTGCCAGAAGAGCTTCTCTTCATAGATTCTTTGAGAAAAGAAAAGACAGGTAAACAAGTTGGTATCTATAAAAAACTGAAATCTTATCCTTTTCGTTGAATAATCTTCTGATATTTTTTGGATTGAATAAAATTTCTTAGATGCATGGATTTGTTTTTCCAGGGCTACAGCAAGAGCACCATACGAAGTAAACAATCCTTCTTCTTCTTCCATGGCTCCTGCTCCTCCTCAGAAGCCAGAAGATCAAAGCAAGTTTTCATGGTTGGAGATTGAAGGACAATCATCAAAACAGCTTGATCTGAAGTTATAGTTACGTTGATGTTCACTATAAGATTTAATTGAAATTCCTGACTATTCTCGTTAGATCTCTTCTGTATTTCTAATTCATACAGATTCTGTAATCATATTATTATTATTATTTTTTATCAATTAGTTTATTTATGCCAGACATAGAAGCTTTTGAACAACAGATGTGAAGTTTACAAACTTGATATTAGTTCTTCTCAGATCAGCCATTCATGTTCTTCCAAGACCAGGAGTCAAAAGTTAATCAATGGTGCGATTGATTTTTCTTTTTCTTTTTTTCTCTCAGAATATGCATATTTTAATGAACTGGGGAATTTCCTCAGAAAACCGTGTTGGACTCGGTGTATTCTGATTTGAAAATTGTCCTACAGCAAACAAAATTCTGATGGCATACAACGTAAGAGATTGTGTTCTCAAAATAAGATATATCAAAACAAAATACAGGAGAAAATTTCAGTCACCAAAAAGAAGAGATTATATATATATATATATATATATATATATATATATATATATATAATCATTACAATGAGATTGCAGGATTCTAATTGTTTCATGTCAACAGGAAACAAATGTATTCTATATGTAGAACAACATATGCAAACACTGAGTACCAACTCCAACTTCTCGATCATATTTGATCTTGTATCACTTCACAAGACTTGTTGAACATAAGGACACTGAATATTCTTCAGTCTTCATGATTGGAGAAGATAAAATGCAAACAGAATCTACGCTATTCCTCTAACTTTGCACTAAAAAGCAAAAGATAAAAGGAATGTAAGACGTATTGTTGACAGACTGAATATAGATGCATAAATGTATAACTAGTAGCATAAGTCAGCAAGAGATTTCGTGGAAGGAAGAGGAAATCAAGTTATTGGTCTGGTGAAAATCACTTATGATGGATGCTGAAAAAAAGACTGTAAAAAGAAGAGGCTAGAAAACAAATTTCACTAATTATAAGAACAAAGCATGAAAAATATCAAATTGGGAGCACGAAAGCTAAGTACTTTTAGCTTAATACGCACCTGTTGGTAGGTTATGGCACATCAATCAGCAAACATTTCCCTTTTCTGAACCCATAAGTAATGCTGTACCACTGACAAAAGATGAGTGAAGTAACTGCAGCTCTAGTATATGCACCAAACAGATAACCATGAATAAATACGCAGAAAGCGAATCCATTCAGAAATTCAATGATCAGATTCAGAGCTATATGAAGTGATCAGCAAATTACCCAGCACAATATACTACTCTTAAAGCTAGTAGCAAGTGGATTTTACTCCCTTTTTCGAGAATTGCAGTAGAGCTGAACAAGTTTACTTGACTTGCACTTGAGCTTGAAGCCTTTTTTCAATTTTTAATCCTGAAGTAGCATAAAGACATCCCCAAAGCTACAAGAAAGCAAAGACTATAACCGCTGTTTGCCCAACAGTACAGTGCCTTCCTTGCTAACTTTACTTTCCAAGCTACCAGGCCCCTCCAACTGCTGGAGATCCCAACCATCCTTGCCTTGAGTAGTGGATCAGTATCCTTCTTGTCTTCTCTTCTTTTTGTTAAAGCACACTATAAATCAATTGCAAAATAATGCCTATACTTCACTGATAAAGTTTAACAATCAGGGTCTAATTGTCTGATAACTTGGTGACAAAAATTGAATCGCTGATGAAACCAGGTGAATTTGATTACAACATTAGACCAGCAAGTTTAGAAGATGGTTAATACCTTATTATGTTTATTTATAAGTCAACCATCTATGCAACTTTAAAGGGTATTGGACAGATGTTCAAGTAAGGAAAACAAGATATTCAGTATATAACTAGTCAGGAACTTGCAAAGATTGACTGATTAAGGCTATATAGTTACAAATCAAAAGATAACTCATTATCTATTTGATGAGGCAGAAAAGAAGCTCTTGGAAGAGTTCTCTGCATGGAAGGTTCTTGCCCTGTCTGTCCTTGTCAAATTAAACAACTGTTCCCCTCAAAATGGTATATAATTCTAGTTATTCAATACACAACTAATTAGGAACTTGCAAAGATTAAATGATTGAGGCCATATAGTCAAAAAACAAAAGATACCTTATCGTCTACTCTATCAAACTGGAAATTAAGTCTTCGAAGAGTGTTCTGCATGGAATGTTCTTGCCCCTTCCATCCTCCTGGAGTCGAACAACTGTTTCCCTCATAATGCCAAAACTCCAAAATGACCTTCTAGATCTAATCGATGCAGTTAGCAGACAATCCACCGGGCTTTGTCATAGCCAGTTATTTCTTATTTTCCACACTTTCACGGCCCAAAAACCTGCACTGGACAAAACAATTAAGGCTACGATTTACTATGACGCAGAACAGCTTCCTGGAATTGAATAACCATTTCCCACATCCAATCAAGAATCAGATTGCGAAATCCAATTCTATGCTCCTGTTATACATCGTTACCTTCCATTTTCTTTCATAAAATCATCGCACTTCTCAATTTGACTTGGGATGGATCATGGATCACATATTTGATCCATGCAGTCCATGAAAAATAAATCTTAAAGGAATCACATTTCTCCAGTTCCATCTAACACAACTAACAATGTCAAGGGAACAATTTACCAATTCCACTTCTAAACATAACGAATTGCGGAAAAATAAAACAAAATCAATATTTAAAAATGGAAAATTGATCATATTACAAACTCAGATGCCCATATGATGAAATCTTCCAAGTCTCAGAAACATAAACAATTAGCTCTCTTGTTTTCCTGCATTTTCTCAGCAACTAAACAAAACTTAACCAATTACCTGATAAAGAAAGCTGATCAAAGTGAAGATCCCACTAACAGGAAGAGTTGTTCCACCCAATTACAGTGAAGAAATAAATAAAAAAAAGAATCAGTTGTTCATAGGAAAAACAAAAGAAATGAAGAAATAATTATGAAGATACCACAAACTTTGAATAACAATCTCCTCAATAAAGAAAATTCTGTTCAATGCTGAGAATTCACCGCATTGCAGAGCAAAAATGAAACTTAAGAATGTGTCTAAAGCTAGTTTCCCTTGCATTTGCCCCTGGCTTTCATTTTATCCAAGAAAAATATGCGCACGTTGGTTGAAGTATTAAATCATAAGACGACATGTCGTTTCCTATGTAAAAGTATGGTAAATGTTTCCCCGGCAAGTCGTATAGTTATCTTTTATACGAACGACGAATGGTTTTTGAAATTTCTCATTGCATCACCTGGTCTACCCATACTCTTTCATATGACCGACCAATCAATCATTCCCACGCTAATAATACAATGACGTGTCACGTTTATATTAGCCGTTACAGTACGAAGACCACAGACCCTGTAATTTTATCATTCCCTATCTCTACAAAAATCCATCTATAAATATTTGCTCGCTCGTCCACTCGTCTGCTTTCTGTCTCTCTCTCACTCTTGTTTTTCTCCCTCATTTTCTCGAGAAACCCTAAACGAAATTTTCTCGGGAACCAAACAGATAACACACCTTCCGATTCTCGCGGAAAATGCAGCACCAGAGGCTGAAGCAGCAACAGCAGCAGCAGCAACAGGCCCTGATGCAGCAAGCGCTTCTTCAACAGCAGTCTCTCTACCATCCCGGCCTCTTAGCCGCTCCTCAGGTCCAATTTCTCTTTTTTTCAATTGTTCCCCTATTTTCTATTTTTCGTTGTGTTTGTTTGAATGATCGACGCCGTGTTTTCGATTATGATTTCGATTCTGTATTTTTGTTCCAAGCTTTGATTTGTTAGAGCTAGTTAGGGTTAGCTTAAAAATTGTTTCTTTGCCGTATTCAATTCCTCCTTTTTCTGTCTTGCTGACGGATTTGATTTTGATGCTGTTGTACGTTTTGGTTTTCATATGTTACAGCTAGATAGGTTCAGGTTTTAATTGTTTGTATATCCTAAAATTTTGGTTTTTTGTTTCTTTTGAGTTCGTTTAAATTTTCTTCAGCTACGGTGTGGTATGGGTAATGATGGGGTTTTATCTTTTCTTGTTTGTAAGCTTAATAAACGAGAAAGCTGAGGAAATGACGGGAAAATGAAATTTCTAATATGCTATTAATCTTTTCTCTTCTAAGCGTGCTGTTGAATTAAGCTTGTGTTTCAAGGTTTTTTTTTCCTTCTATTATTTTTGTCATTTTGAATTTTGGAACAGAGAAATGGAGCATGTCTGGGTTGTTGATGGCAGTTCATTCTCCTCCTTTTAGTAACTTTTTCTAGGAACATGTTCTATTAGGAAGTTTTAGTTAGTGCCTGCTGAAATGGATCTTAGCTTTTGTGTTCTCTGACCTTTGATTGCTTTTGTAGTAAAAACGTTTTGTTAGTTTTTGGGTATTATAAATTTCTGATTGTTTAAGCGGACGACTGATTGGGTGCACTTGCACATTGCTTGGAGCATCTCGTCTCCCTTTGTGAGCGTTCGCATGTAGAAAAATTTAAGAGTGGCCTATTTTGTTCACCTGAGCGAGTAATATGGAGAATATGAAATGAGTTTTTGAAGTGTTCAGATAACATTATTGTAAGATGGCCCAGAATTTTGTTTGTGCTGGTTTCTGACTATGATGGACATATTTTGTGTTAAAGAAATTGGTTGATTAAGTTTGGCATCTGATGAAGTATAAGATCCTGTGTTGGCATAAGGAATATAATTCTGGCAAAGAACAACTGACTGAATTGTAGTGATTCATGGACGCTTTTAAAGTTTATACAGAATGCTTAATAGAAAAGTCCAAACAAGATGAAAATTTAGGCAGGAATGACACATATTAGTTGGCCTGTTTAATGCCAGAACTCACATCAAGTGCTGTCTATCTCTTATTTGACCTTGAAAATTATAATTCCCTTCCTCTTGAGTTTGGTCTGAGTTTCCCTACAGTTGTGGAAGTGTTGGCCTCTTGTTCGGATACTTTTTTTTTCCCTCTCTCTGTGGGTTGGAGTTATTTAGATATTGAAAGTTTAAGAAAGGGTTATTCTTTTATTTAGTCTTTTTTTTTCCTTTTATTTTCTTTTCGTTTTCACTTTTTTATTTTGCAGATTGAACCAATCCCAAGTGGAAATCTGCCTCCTGGTTTTGATCCAAGTACTTGCCGCAGTGTGTGAGTGTTTGCCTAGACATTTTTCCTTGTTATTTTTGTTTCTTTTGTTTTGTTTTTGTTTGTTGTTTCTTGTTCAGGCTTGTGCAACTATTGCCCTTAGCTCCATATAGTTGTGGCTTTTTATTTTCAGACTAAAATCATTAAAAATGCTGAATGTCTTGAGTTGTAGAAATTGCTATTATTTCTTGTCTGTGATGCTTTCTTTGTCTTCATTGAAAACTGAGGAAGTTACTTATAGTTTTATTTATTTTTTTGTTTCTTTTTTAAAATTTCTAGTTTCTTTATTTTTGAGAAAATGCAGGTATGTGGGAAATATCCATACTCAGGTGACAGAACCTCTTCTCCAGGAGGTCTTTGCAAGTACTGGTCCTGTGGAAGGCTGCAAACTTATTAGGAAGGAAAAGGTAAAGTCTTCTATTTTCTATCTGGTTTTGTCGTTTCTTTTATTGCATTTTCTTTTGGTCCGCCAATAGATATAGATGTCATGTGTATGTATCTAATTACTGTCATATCTATGACATTTGTATTGGGTTGTTTATGCAGTCATCATATGGATTTATTCACTACTTTGATAGGAGATCGGCTGCTATGGCTATACTGTCCCTTAATGGAAGGCATCTGTAAGTGGAACTCTTGATTAGTCTGTTACTATCCTTTGCACATGTTCTTACATAATCTTATGTAATTTGCAGATTTGGGCAGCCCATCAAAGTTAATTGGGCATATGCCAGTGGTCAGAGGGAAGATACATCAGGTTGGTTTAAGTTAGTATTTGTGATGCTGTGCTTGAAATTTTTGTGCACTGGAAATTAGTAACTTGTTTGATACCATGGTTTATGATGTGCAGGTCACTACAACATTTTTGTTGGTGATCTGAGCCCCGAGGTTACTGATGCTACGTTGTATGCTTGCTTTTCTGTTTATCCCAGTTGTTCGTAAGCTCTTTCCCTTTTCTTGTTATATAGATCAGCATCTCTATACTTTTATATTTATTTATATACAAATTGAAGCATGTTTTCTTTATCTGCATGTATATTTGAACACAAACCTTGATTACTCTTTGCATGATGGTTAGCAGTTCAATATTATATTGTTTTATCTTTGGATGGTTTCAGGGATGCAAGGGTTATGTGGGATCAGAAGACTGGGCGTTCAAGAGGTTTTGGCTTTGTTTCTTTCCGGAACCAGCAGGTACTGTTATCATTTTATTATCTGCTGTTGTTTCTTCTTCTAAAATAGTTTCTTATCATTATTATGACATTTTTCCCCTGTTTGTAGGATGCGCAAAGTGCAATAAATGACCTTACTGGTAAGAATAATGATGCATTTTGCTTCATTCTCACTATATCTACCTGCTTGTTTTGGACTTTTTCTTCATTCCTAATTTATCCAATTTATCTCCAGTTCTGCCAACATGAGATTTCAATAATAATAAGTTATAGAATCCCCCCCATGTGATTATATTTGGATAATGTTTCTTTTTTCTTGAATCTCTCTTTTATAAATAAATCCATATGCAGTTTGCTATCTCTATGGACTCCATGGGACTTTCTGATTGTTCACTATTTTTAAGGGGTCCCTGGTGATGAACTTTAACCGGTTGAACCAGAAATTTTGGTTGATTTCTGAATTGTATGTTATTATTCTAGATAATGGTGGATACAAAGATATGTATTGTGGTTTAGCTTGCCAATTTACTACCATAAATGATTGGCTATGTATTTCTCTTATATGTAATAATTTTGTTTGATAATTATATTCACAATTCTGCTGCAGTACAATTCATTTGAATTTTTGCTTAACTTTATCTTTAGGAAAGTGGCTTGGCAGTAGACAGATACGATGTAATTGGGCGACAAAAGGTGCCGGAACCAATGAGGACAAGCAGAGCTCTGATGCTAAAAGTGTGGTGGAACTAACGAATGGCTCATCAGGTGTGTCAATTGGATTGTGGGTTACTTTTATCCTTTTGAAATCATTGATACTTCTGTTTTATGATAAATATTGTTATTTCTGGGTGGTTATTATGGTGTGTTGTTCTGAAATTGTGGCCTGTCTGGCTGACTGGAGGGCAAGGGAAAGGAAAGAGAGATCGGTTTGCTAAGCCTCCTAAACATTACCCCTTTCATGCAGTTTCTGTCTTGTTGACAAATAGATGAGGTTTTCTTAACTTGGAAAAATAAATTAATATTTGATACTTGTGTGCAGAAGATGGTAAAGAGACCACAAATAATGAGGCTCCTGAGAACAATCCTCAATATACTACCGTATATGTAGGCAATCTGGCCTCAGAGGCAAGTAATTGTACCTTTTTTACCTCCGTATCTTTTTATTAGTTCTTTTGTGTGGACGTGCTTGCATGCAGAGACACTCTTATGGATGTATGTCCTCAAATATGCATGTATTTTTGCAAACTGTTATCTATGTATGTACTGGAGTTGATTTTAGAAACTTTAGTGCAAGTTCAAGGTAACGGTTGAGAAGTTGGTTTTTCTGCTTACCCACTTGAGCCTTCACAAATTGTCATCACTTTGCTCTGAGAATGGGTGAGGTGATTCAAGTTTGCTGTTGTCTTTATTCCCAGTTGCATTTCTAAGAAATGATAAGATACTTGTGCTATATCTAGGGTGTTTGGATATGGGCCGATTTACTTTAGTAATGGTTATGGATATTTTTAGGAACTCTTTATGTTCTTTCTATTTGCAGGTCACTCAGCTTGATCTCCATCGCCAGTTCCATAGTTTTGGTGCTGGAGTGATTGAAGAGGTCCGAGTCCAGCGAGATAAAGGGTTTGGTTTTGTTAGATACAGTACACATGCTGAGGCAGCCCTGGCTATCCAGATGGGGAACACCACCCAGTCATCATATCTCTTTGGCAAGCAGATGAAGGTACGGTTTTTTGCTTCTTTTGCGCATTTTCACTCACCATAACAAGCTTACCATGTGCAAAGAATGCTTAACTTTGTTGTCACTCTTTTGTGAGGAAATTTTATAAATTGTTTGCATGTTTATATTCCCGGCTAATGCATGAATGTGACTCTTTAGTAAAGTAATTTGTATCATGTACACTAATTGAAAGTTGGTTGCTTAATCTTATTTTTTTTATGTAGTGTTCTTGGGGCAGCAAGCCCACACCACCGGGAACAAGTTCAAACCCACTTCCCCCACCTGCAGCTGCACCTATAGCTGGCCTTTCAGCTGCTGACCTCTTAGCCTATGAGAGACAACTAGCTATGAGCAAGATGGGTGGTGTCCATGCCCTGATGCACCCTCAGGGACAACATCCACTTAAGCAGGCAGCAATGGGAGTGGGTTCGGCTGGAGCAAGCCAGGCAATATATGATGGTGGTTTCCAGAACGTTGCAGCTGCCCAACAGCTCATGTATTATCAGTAATGATTAGAGTTTTTATGTGGTAATAGCCTTATTTCCTGCCTTTGCAGGTTTTATTTGAGTTCTCAATCCCTAGGAAGCTTTGTATGGCTTTTTTCATTTTCCCTTTTTAATCTTTTATTGAGTGGTGAAGTTGTTACCCACCTTTTTTATACCATATGCTTTGTCAGTTGTATGGAGTTAAGGCATCATGTATGTTTTTTTTTTTTCCTTTTTTCACTTGTTTTCTGCTGTCGAGGGATGAGTGGTTATGATTATTAGAGCAAATTGGGTTTAGTATTTGGCAGTAGTATCCTTTTAAGGTTTGAATATTCTAACAGTTGTAATGTGAGTATTTTATCAAGATTTATTTGGGGTTATGTAGTTTTTGGGGTTGTTGAATGTACCTTTTTTTTATTCCTTTTCTGTTTTTTTCCTTATTAAAATTTCTTGAAATTTTGGTAATTAGATGAGGAATTTCGGAACTATGAATCATCGGAGCTTATTTAAGTTCAATCCAATGTTGACTTCTTCTCTTCAATATTGTGCAAGCATTCTATTTACCATATTGCTTTCAGGACATGGTTGAGAAGTTAAATGTAGTGGTACCAAGTATGATTCAAATTGATATTCTACGATGGAATGGGTGATTTTTTGCATAAATACCACAAAACGAAATGTTTTGCAAGAAACCTAAATCCTCTACTGGTATGTCAGCCGCACTATCTTATTTTGATAAATAACAATTTAATACCGGAATACATCAGTCTCTTTCCAACCTCGCAATATACTTATCATAGAATCTTCCAGCTCGTTCAAGATCTCCGATCTCGGTATAGCAATCAGCTATTGCCCCGTAAGCTTCAGTGTTCCCAGAGTCTTCTCCTTCTCGATCAGAGATTTGCAGAACCAAAGAGTGGTACTTAATGGC
Source organism: Melia azedarach (assembly GCA_028052125.1). Lineage (NCBI taxonomy): Eukaryota > Viridiplantae > Streptophyta > Magnoliopsida > Sapindales > Meliaceae > Melia > Melia azedarach. The sequence continues at coordinate 339,702 of CM051398.1, read as the reverse complement.
TTCCCAATACTTGCCCTGCCTTTGCAGTGATGCTCCTAAAATTAAGGAAAATGAAATCTCAGTGTCTTGATTTCGTGTTAACAACAATATTTACCGGATGAAGTGATAGAAGGATAAGAACTAACCTAAGCCTCTTGCAGCCTTCTTCTCTTCGGTAGGATCCATTAGACTTTGAGCAAGTTCAAGAGCTGTCTTGAACTCCGCAAATGCTTTTTCTGGGTCTTGATTCCTCAAGTAATTTTTCCCGGTTTTTAATCGAGAAAGCAACTCTTCCTTTCTTGGATCAACAATTACTTCACTCTCGGGTATTCTACTACCAACAGGAGCATAACTCAAGCTGGGAGCATACGACTCTATCTTTGCCTGCCTTCTAAGGGCTGCATTAATCTGGCGCAGCTGTTCATTCACTCGCTGCAATTCCCCTCTCCTTTGACGTGCAAGCAACCCTGCAAAACGAACACTCATTATCATGGTAAAATGAGCCGAAATGCCTGACTTTCATCAATTCTTCATGCAGCTATAAGCAACATCTTTCCAATGTGACATAAGAGAGTCAACAGAGTAAGGAAAGACAAACATGGAAGCTTCTTCTCCCCTATTTTATGTATCCACTCAGACTTGGCAATTGGTAGAGGAAAGTTTTAACATTACGCATGAGATACACTATTATAACCAAGCTTGTGGGCTCCCACTCATGCTTCTGCATGTCAGTTACATACTTTGAAGGTGTCAAACTCCTTCATGGATAAGTAAGTTGCTTAAGACTCATCGTACTTAGGAGTACTATAACTGCATTTGATTATAATGCACAACTACTGACTTCAAAGAAGTAGATAAAGATCAGCAAAGTTTGTGCCCAAAGCTTTCAAATGTTGCCAAAGAATATACAAAAGCATTTGGAAGTAATTATAAGGACAATAATAACTTACCTCCAACAGTGGCCCCTATAAGTGCCACAAACAGCAACACAGGCATCTTGAAAAAAGAGTTATCAGCCTCACAAGTCCCAGCTAAAGCTTTAAAAGGTGTAGCCAGCATAAAGGCGTTTGTGACAAGAAATGCCATTGCCTTTGATCTCAATTGCACCTTTCCCTGCTCCAGCAATAATAATATCAATCAGATGGAAAAATGTAATGAAAATTACAGAAAGGAGATATTCTGTAATTAGTAATCCCCTGTCCACTGGATGTTTTGAGAACAATGTACAGATTTTTGAAGCAAACGAGTCCACAATCAAATTCCATCTTCTACAATAGCCGATATAATCTTTCCTCTATCGTATTTTTTAAAATTTTAAACATTGAGCAAGTATAATTTACATTTGACATCAAGGAGTTGTTAATTATTTATTTTACAAAGCAAACATGCAACAAGAAAATGAAGTCCGCATTGAAGAAACAAGACAATTACTTAGCAGCTACTCTGGAAACTCACCATCATACCTGATGTGCAGATAACTCGTCCAAAAGAATGCCATAAAGTGGTTTCATTTCACTGATAAACTGACTTCCTTCTGACTTGTGGCAATTGCTGAACCTTAGAGGAGTACCTCCACTACAACTGGAAGCATTTGCGACAGATGATGGAAACTTTTCCGCACTACATAGAAGAGAAGCCAACTTCCCTGATTTCATAAAAATGATTAACTTTAATTTGTTATGAGGATGTTTCTCACCTAAATCCATATACATATTTCTTTGCACCTTCTGATACACTTATATACGCCTTTCAGTTACACATAGCATTCTCATATTTTCCAAAAACGAGTTGTATTAGGATTGCAAGCTAAATGCCTCCATAATCAAGTCAGATCGAAAATTTTGAACATGATATGTGGGTCTGACATAAATTTTGACATATGACAAAATCGCAATGATCAGGGAGAGTACTGAAACTTACCAACATTTATAAATCAAATTTATTAGTACAATTAAACCAATGTTTCAAAGCTATACCCCTAGTTAGGCAAAAAGCACAAGTTTTGAAACTGAATCAACTATATTCTCTATCCCATTTTCAACCTCAACGTCTGCTACTCAATTTCAAAACACCTACCAATTTTTTTTTTGTTTTTTGGGAAAATACCCAATTGAACTTTACACGAGCAATCCGATTTAATTTTTTATTTTCAGTTCATTTTAAGTTAAAATCTACACGTCCAAAAGGGGAAAAAAGGAAAAGGAAAAAGAAAGTACAAGTATTCATTTAAGCTGGTAAAAATCGAAAGGAAAGATGAACATTACAAACAATTCAAGTTAATAAGAAAAAGTTCGAAGCTTTTTAGTAACTAGCAAGTTACAATTATGAAATAAAAGCCGCAAACTTTAAGAAGTGAAAACGCGAAGCTTGTAAGCAGAGGAGTTTACTAACCGGTGACGTGAGTTTTGTCGGAAAAATGAACGGAAGGGGCAGATCGAAGGGAATTTGGGCGGGTGAAGATGCAAGAGCAACGTAACACCACCGCCATTGGCTTGTTGGATAAAACGTCGCGGGGACTGTGGTGTGGTCTGAAATTTTTATATGGACAACGTTTCAGTTTGTAATTAACATTGGCTTCTCAGAAATTTACACTCATGCCATTATCTTTATTTTTAAAAATATATATATACACAAATTGAAAGTAAATTCTAACTAAACTAATTCTGAATTGGGATAGTATATATTAATATGTAAAATATAGTATATTCCCAAGTTCTAAGTGCATCTACTACTCTTGGAGAATTATTAAGTGCGGATCGGTACCTATTACTATTAGTATCAATCCCAATCTCAGAGTTAACCACTATTTACTGAATAGTTGCACGAATTACATGAGCGGGAAAAAGGAAGGCAAAGACAAGCAGAGAAAAATGGGGGGGCTGGTGATAAGTAGTAACAGTTTTACGGCCGTTCCCATTCTACTACTGGCTGTGGACGCAGCCGCAGTCATGGGTAAACTTATGGGAAAAGGACGAGACCCATCGAAGATGATGGCTTACCTTTCTCGTCATTTCTTGAAGCTTCTGCAGTTCATATCTCCTTAATTATTTAGTTTCTTCTCTTGTTTGGCCTCCTCCTGAATTTCTACTTCTACCCACTTTTTGCCGTTCGCCAGTTCGTCAACCTCGGGGCATAAGGACTACTTGGTGAATCGGGTACTTACTATGGAGTACGCTCTGGAAAAAAACATTCTCTGGGGAACACAGCATTCCCATTTGTATTCATAAAGGATCCTCAATGTGTAGGAAGCATTTTGACTTAACATGTCTATTCTCCCCTATTAATTTGTTCACGATAAATTAATAACAAAACTAATTCTAAGAATATCCAAGCTGGCTTTAGCTCAGCAAACTAATTTTCAGTTTCTCAACTTGGCACCAGAATAACTAACTTCCAGCTTGGCACCTAAATATCTTCTCAAAGATAACTGTGGAAGCAATGGGAGCTGAGAGCGATGATTCTTCTCAGTCTCGTGTCAAATACTGCTAATCATTTTCGGCAATCGTAGGACGTGTAATCCCAATACTTGGCTCAAGTGTGTAGTCTGGTCTGCCTACTTGCTTGCAGATTCTGTAGCAACCATGGCCCTCGGCATACTCTTAAATGACCTTGGAGAAATCTATGAACATAATGGTCTTGTTGATTCCAACATTGAAATAACGGCCTTCTGGGCGCCGTTTCTTCTTTTGCGTTTGGGTGGCCCTGATACTATCACAGCTTACGCTTTAGAAGACAATGAATTGTACTTACGACATGCTTTTCAACTGGTTGTTCAGACACTTGCAACACTGTTGATCTTCTTCACGGCATGGAATGGATCTCGGCCTTCAGCTCTTGCAATACCAATGATTGCTGTTGGATGCATCAAATATGTAGAGAGAACATGAACTCTTTGGTAGGTAAGCAGCGATCGAATTAGAGATTCCATGCTCACTCATGCTGACGCTGGTCCGAACTATGTGAAATTCATGGATGAGTACTGTTTGAAACACGCAGAAGGGTATTTCCTGGATGCCAAAGAAATGACAGTGCTCCTGCGGATAGAACAAATATATCTGCTTTTGGAGATAAAATCACTGGTAATGAAGATGAAAGGCACATATTTCAAGCCTATGCGTTGTTTCGTAAATTCAGGTGTCTGTTTGCAGATCTCATCCTGGGCCCACGAGAACACGAAATCAGTAGATGTTTATTCAAAGAAATGTCTGCTGCTGATGTTTTTGATGTCATAGCAATCGAGTTAGAATTCATGTATGATCTCCTATACACCAAGGCGACAGTTATTTATACTCCATGGGGTCTGGTTCGCCGTGTTATAACAATTCTTCTCACCGGCATCGTGTTGGGGCTTTTCTCATTTTCAGGCAAGCAGAAATATTCAGCCATTAACATTTACATAACTTTCGGTTTGCTGATTGTAGATATTCTTTTGGAGATATATGCAGCTCTTATTTTACTTTTGTCAGACCAGTCGAGAAATTGGTTGATCAGGCATGGTAAAACTAAAACGGTCATCTTAAAACCTATTCAATGGCTTGAACCATTAATCAAGGAAAAAGGGTGGTTGAATTCCAAATTCCTTGGGACAATACAGTTTTACAAGCTTTTGCCTTGAAGAAGAACCTGGCTGGAGAATTATAAGTTTCTTATGCTTGGATAAAATGGGGGAGAGGCATCGTTATAAAAGCTATATACATCTGCCTGAAGAACATTTGAGACGGCCAATTTTGGATCATGTGAAGAGTAAGCATCAGTTCAAGGCTAACAAGGAGAAACAGGGAAGCGACATTCAACTTGGAGACTTGTACACCAGGGGAATCCATGCTCTTGAGATCAATAAGCTTCAGCTTCTTGAATGAACTGTAAAGGATGTTGAGTTTGATCAAAGCATCCTTATCTGGCACATCGCAACTGAGCTTTGGTATAATTTTGACACTCAGGACGATAATGCTGGTGGAATCAAGTCAAAATCTAAAACGAGTGCTCAGGACAACATTACAATAGACATCAAATCAAATCCTGACACGGGTGTTCAGGACAACAATGCCGATAAAATCAAATCAAATCCTGAAAGGAGCACTCAGAATAAAAACAATGCAGGTGAAGCAAAATAAAAAGCAAAAACGTGCACTCATCAGGATAACAAGAGTGCAGGTGAAATCAAATCAAATCGGGAAATGGACAAGGTTCTGTCGCAAAACATGTTGTATATACTGGTTATGTATCCTTTCTTGTTGCCAGTTGGAATAGGGCTGATCAGGTTTCGGGACACAATTCGTGAAGCCAGGAAGTTCCTGGAGGAACGAAAATCCATTTATTGTGTAAACCAAACTAATGATGACACCCAAGACGGAGACAAGAAAATGAAGAAACGAGTTCAAGCTTCGACGATGTTTCTCCAAGTGAAAACTTACGTGCTACCCATGAAAGTGAGAGGAGACAGAAGCAAGTCCGTGTTATTTGATGCTTGCAGAGTTGCATCAGCACTAAATGAAATTTCGGACAAGAAGAAGAAACGGGAGATTATTGGAGATGTGTGGATAGAGATGTTGAGTTATGCTGCAAGTCAAAGTAGAGGAAGTCAGCCTGAGAGATCATTCTCTGGTGGATGAAAATTGAACGTGTGGTTGTCAAATTCCTGCCTTCTAAAAACAATCCATTTTTGCTTGATCTAGCAGGATAAAACTGTTCAAAAGGCCTTTTTTTTCCCCGTTTATTAAGCGGGAAAGGAGACCAACGAACTAGGGGCATTTCTGTCACGAAAAAAGCTTTCTGGTATAGAATTACAATAATTATACAGCACTGACAAAATTCTGAAATTTTGTGGCAATCGACAAAACTGACATTTTGAAAAAGAAAATCCAAAATTAAAACCCCGCCATGCTCTGTAATTCCTTGAGCTTTTACTACTCTAGGGTTTAAGCTGAAATTACAGTGGTTTTCCAAACTCAGAACGGTGTGATTTGCGATCGCGAAAATGGAAGCTGAAATGGAAAATTCGTCCAGCTTCCTTGACCCAGAAGATCTCTCCATCAGAGAACAATATCGTCGTTACGGGTAATATTTTTTTATCGCCCAATTTTGTTTTTATTTTGTCCATAATTAGATGATAGAGTAATGTGTATTAGCTATAAACGTACAGAGCATTTTTTGATTTTTCTTAACATTTTATTTGGTCGCTTTAAGGAGCTGAACTGTACTTGGTTAGTTTGGTCATTGGGTGCTTACGTTTATACTGTTTCATTTTTTTGTTCTTTTTTTGTGGTAATGAGGATGTAAATTTTGCGAGGTGAATGTATGAAATTCATTTAGTTTAACAGAACTCATTTCATGAAATATGTGACAAAGAGAATTTGTGTAAAGGTGAAGAGTTATTTAGAACAAAGATGAAGTTTATTGGTTAGGGTTTTAGGTAAATATGATTTTTTTCCAAAGGGGTGTCTAGTTTTATGTCTGTGACAAGATTTTGATTGGTAGGAGAGTTAGTTTGATATATGGGGGAGATCATTTCACAAGTATTTTGTTTCGTATTCACGAATTTGGTTGTTCCTTCTTTTTTGCATATTCCAATTTCTGGAGGGTCTCTGTCACTTTATTATTCTTAATTCGGTGGGTCTCTTGAGGTTTAGGACTCAAAACTCCTGTTTTAAACTCAACATACTAGCTCTCAAGCATGCAACATGTGCAGGAAAAGGCACTCAACCTCAAGCTTATACCCCCATCAAGATAGTTCAGCTTCAAAGTTAAATGAGCCCCGTCTGTTTTATGATGGATCGAATATCCACAGCCCAACTAACGCTGCATTGATTCTTGAAAATATCAAACAAGAGGTTGGGGGCATTGACTTTGAAGGAACACCAGATAAAATGGAATCTGCTTCTAAAAGAAGGTCATTAGCTGATAAGCGTGGGATCTTGGACCCTGATGTTGGTGTCAATTCAATCCATCAATTTAGAAGTCAGTCGCTAAAAGCTTGCAAGATTGAAGATGACTTATTGGTGGATAGTGGAGAGACGACCTTTTCTTTGTTTGCATCTCTACTTGATTCTGCGCTTCAAGGTATGTGAAGCAAATTTTTTGGTGTATAGAGCTATATACTTGAGATATATGTTTTTTATTTTATAAATTAATTTGAAATAGTGGCATATTTGAGCTGGTTTACACAGGAAGTTTTGGAGCTAATTAGTGTAGATAGTTTGCCAGTGTTACAATAAGTGTATAGTGAGTCTTATAAAATGCAAGCTTTTCAGTCTGATGCTACTATTTCAAGATCATTTTGCTGGCACAAATCTTAAAGTTGTTAGTCAGAGAAAAAGCCCTTTTTCCCTTTTCTTTTATTTTTTTCTTTCCTTATTTAGTCATGGTTTATTCATTTCTGTTAAGGAAGGGGACAGTATTACTGATACCCAGCTCAAGAAACTATGAGCCAACTTCCCCAATGAATAATTTTATATTAAGCTTATAAGATCCTGTCCTAGTATTTGTGCCATTGATTTGATGGTTCCATGTTAGATGGGGTGTAAAGCAGCTATTGGTACAGAGGCGCTTTCTTAACTCGATTTTCCAAGAAACATATATGTTCTTAAATTTCTTACTGTTACGATATTAAAAATGTATCATCCTCCTCAATATCTAAAGTAGCATTCTGAACAACTCATGTTGTTTATTTATTGTAATTGTGCTCTGCAGGGTTAATGTCTATACCTGATCTGATCCTAAGATTTGAGCGGTCATGTCGAAATGTTTCCGAGTCAATTAGGTATGTGTTCTTTTAAGTTGTTGTAAACACCAGTAGATGTGGTAAGCAATGCTCAGGTCATTCACCCTTTCTATTTTGGGTAACATAATTCTCCTTGCAGGCTATTTGACTTCATTATTGTTTGATATTTCTGCAGGTATAGCTCTAACATGCGGCTTCGAGTTGTTGAGGACAAATTAATGAGGCAGAAAGCTCAGCTCCTGCTTGATGAGGCAGCTACCTGGTCGCTGCTGTGGTACCTTTATGGGAAAGGAAATAAATCTTTAACCACTAAAATTTTTTCTGCTAAAGTTGATGTGTTAGAACACAAGGATTTTCTTCTTCTATTTTTGGATGAACTATTAATATGTTAAGAAAGAGTAGTAGGGGATGCGATCGTTTAAGTTTATATAATCTTTAATTATGGTAGTTGCTTCATAGATATGCTCTGTGGCTCTACCATTATGCAAATGTAGTATTGTTTCTGCTTTTCCGTTTTCTTCTTGGTACTATGTACTTTTATTTTTCACTCATGTTTCTAAATATTTCTTCTTCCCTGGGGGTCAGCAACATGATTTTTTTTTTTTTATTCTTGCATTTAGGTATTAATTGTTGGGTCATTTCCCTCACCTTGAGGTTTCCAGTGTTGTTCAGATCTTGTGTCACTGAGCTTTGGGTCTTAAGTTTGAAAATCATTTTTCTTCTTGCAGGGACTGAAGAACCCCCAGAAGAACTTATCCTGGTAATGTATTTGTTTCCTTTACTGTATCACTTATCTAAAATCATTTGTTTGATTCTGGAGATTATGTTTCCTTCAATCATTTTAACTTTCAAGAAATTTTTGAAGAATTTACCCTGATTTATGTCTGTGCAATTACCATAGTCCCCCTCAACATCACATATAGAGGCTTGCCAGTTTGTTGTGAATGATCATACAGCACAATTATGCCTTCGGATTGTTCAATGGCTGGAAGGATTAGCTTCCAAAGCTCTTGATTTGGAAAGCAAGGTGATACTTTTGTCAGATTCTTTACTTTTGACCTGTCATACCTTTGCAATGGCATGCTATGTCCTATATGATTATTGCCCTATGAAATTTAACATCTATTTTTACTGAAAATTTTTAGCTCTCATTTTGTCTTTGGTTCAACATTTCTGCTTGGATAGATTACACTTTCACTTATATCTCTTTTGTTATTGAGTAAGTATAGCTGTTGTTTAGTGGTTGATAAGTGGTTTATGATACCCAAGAATTTATATTTCTGGCTTTAATCTGCTTAACATTCAATTTGTTGGTCAGTATCAATGGATTATGGCTTTGTAGTTTTTATTCTTCCCTGGCAAACAAACTTTGCCCCTGAAATATTCTGAACTGAATTTGTTTGACTTCTAGATTAATTAATATTTTCAGGTGCGAGGATCTCATGTTGGTACTTATCTTCCCAATTCTGGAGTTTGGCACCATACTCAACGGTTACTCAAGAAAGGTGCCTCCAACAGAAACACCGTTCACCACTTGGATTTTGATGCTCCAACACGTGAACATGCACATCAGCTACCTGATGACAAAGTACTACAGAACTGTCTTGCAAGTTCAATTAAGCTTGTTTTGATTATGATATTACATACCATTCTATTCAAAAGCAATGTCCATCTTAAAGCAAGGTTAACTATTTTACATCAATAGAAACAAGATGAATCTCTACTGGAAGATGTGTGGACTCTATTAAGGGCTGGAAGACTGGAAGAGGCTTGTAACCTTTGCCGATCTGCTGGACAGGTAGTTCAAAGTTAGGAAAGTTTTAGTTACAGTTCTTACTTTCCCTCCTGGTTTCATATGTACTTCCATTTTGGCAGCCGTGGAGAGCTGCAACTTTATGCCCATTTGGAGGAATAGACCTATCTCCTTCTATTGAAGCACTGATGAAGAATGGAAAAAATAGAACTCTTCAGGCCATTGAACTGGAAAGTGGCATTGGTCACCAATGGCGTCTTTGGAAATGGGCTTCCTATTGTGCATCAGAGGTAATTTTAATACTTCTGATCATGTGCCATCCTCTTTTTATCATTATAGTGTTCTTCATGGTTCAACACCTTCTACTTTCTTGCATAGGCAACATATTTTATTCTTCTTTAAGAGTTTTGGAATTAATTTTATACACTTTGCTCTTGAAGCCCACAAGGACCTGTAGCATCTTTGTTCTGTACTAGCAGCCTTTCCATTTAAATGATTCTTATGGTTGAACTAATTGAATTTCTCTGAATTTGTTTTGAAGAAAATTGCTGAACAGGGTGGTAGTAAATATGAAGCAGCTGTATATGCAACCCAATGCAGCCACTTAAAGCATGTGCTTCCAATCTGTACGGACTGGGAGGTATATTTTCTAAAATTGATTCAAATTTCTTGAGAAGGTGTTTTATATAGTTGTATGCTGTTATATCCATGAAAAAAATCGCTTGTATGCTACACTTGATCGAAACAAGATGCTCTTATTACTTTGCTTAAGCAATTATAACCTTTACCCTACAACATTCATTAATTATAATTTTTTTATCTTTTTATTGATTTGTTTTCTAAGGCTTATAATTCTAAAGGTAGAGTTAATGTCTAGATACTAGGTGATTCACTTGTTTTTGCTTGCTTACGTGCACAATAGTGTTGTCACTCTTTCTCTTTTGTTTATTTGTTTATTCAGTTCAATAGTTAGGAGCATCAGAATATAAGATGACTAGCATAACTGACTCTTTGGCATTCTTACACTGTGAAACTTAATCTAATCCTGTATAGTTCTTTATCATTCCTAATGACTACTTTGAGATCTTATGCCTCTGTATCTCCAGTCCGCATGCTGGGCAATGGCAAAATCATGGCTTGATGTTCAGGTGGATCTAGAACTGGCTCATTCACAACCAGGGAGGATGGAACTGTTAAAAAGTTATGGAGATGAGATAGAAGCAACTCTAGGACAAATGAACAGCACCTCTCAGCCCTCTGTTGGACCGGAAGGTTGGCCGGTGCAAGTTCTGAACCAGCAACCGAGAGACCTTTCTGCTTTTCTTCAGAAACTCCATTCAGGGTAGGTTTACGATGTCTTTTGAATTTAAATATTGTGTCTTCTGTCTTGTACTGTTAAAAAATGATATATTTATCTTTTCTGCTTGATTTAGAGAAATGGTACATGAAGCTGTTGCTCGAGGGTGCAAGGAGCAGCAACGGCAAATTGAGGTTTCTTGTTTATGGCTTTCATTTTTCTTTTGCTAAGAAGCACTTTCCAGTGACGATTATGTTCAAATGCTCAAATAATGCTGCTGTGTCAGTTTCAATGAAAATGAGTCTTTTGGTCAGCTGCACAACCTGGAAAGCATTTTAGAAATTTAGAGGAAAGTGCTGTAACTAAATGATTTCCTTAATTTAGAGGAATCTCACCCTTCTGGTTTTCCCTGGTCAAGCTTGGATCACATTAAGAATTCTCATGTTTCAGGGGAACTAATTAGGTGAATTAGAAAAGGAATACCAACTGAGAAACACTGCAAAGTGGAAGGTTCACCTTGTAGCATTTGGTTCAAACTTTAGAGTGATTGACTTCTTGTTGACAGCATGCAAGTTGAAGTAGAAAAAGAAAGAATAACGTTTCATTAGAAATTTTTTCCTTTACATTATACATGAAACATAGAACCAACTCATTTTAACTCTAGGACTTTTTAATGAAGCTAATTTGTATATGGTATTCAGCATATATATTTTATGCCTTTCTTTCAAACTTTTCTAAAATTGTGAACATTATGCTAGGATTTCTAGATATTATGTTTTATTTGAATAAGATGAATCTTTTCGCACTCAACTAAAACTTGTCAGCTGCTCCTCTCTAACTGCATAATTCTTGACAGATGAAGCTTATGTTAGGAAATATACCACATCTTCTTCAACTTATATGGTCATGGATAGCACCTTCAGAAGATGACCAAAATGTCTTCAGGTGATTTGCAGTTATTTATCTATAAGACTTGAATTTCATATCCAATGATAAGCCACATTTTGTACTATTTAATTTTGCACCTATTTTTTATTATGTTTTATATTTAAATGGAGACCTTCACAGCAATTTGGTAATTTTTACATGCTACATACAGGTAAGCATATGGATTGATTTGTTACTATCACTCAAAAGCTATATCCTCCTTTTGTTGCAGAGATTCAGACCTAATACCTTATCCCAAAATCAACCTGCCCATTCTGCTCCTTAACATCTACGATTGGATATAAAAATGCGTAGTTCTTGTGAAATTTGGTGAATGACAAACTACTCTAATGGAGAGTAGTTACTAACTTAGAGAAGCTTAGGTTATCGATATAATTATAGTTGTAAAATTATGTTCTTTTTTCTTTTGGCTGGTTTAGAAGAATCATTTTGTTGACCAGATGAGTTGCGGTTTCTCACAGGCCTCATGGTGATCCTCAGATGATTCGATTTGGTGCACATCTAGTGCTTGTGCTGAGATATTTACTTACTGATGAAATGAAGGATCCTTTTAGGGAGGAGCTTATGGTTGTTGGTGATCTCATTATACACATGTAAGTAATCACGAGCTGAGCAGTGGTAGATGGATGTGCCTTTTTTTGTCCAAACGGTGTTTATAACTTATGAAACTTTCTTTTACTTTTGGAAAGGCATAGACTGTGTCTATAATATCTAGGACTGTGTGAATGTCCAACATTTGGAGCTGTCTGAACTGTCACTCCTCTAGGGAGTTGACTGCAGTGTTTGTAACCTCTATATGGTTTCACCTTTGTGTATTTTCTGTGTAATTTGGGAGGGCTGATGACAGGTATGCGATGTTCCTTTTTTCAAAGCAACATGAGGAATTGGTTGGTGTTTATGCTTCACAGCTTGCACACCACCGTTGTATCGACCTCTTTGTGCACATGATGGAACTAAGGCTTAATAGCGGGTACGATTTACGTTTAGAGTTCTTTCCTTTTTTTCTTTTTTTTTTTTCTTTTTTAGCATAGTATTGATATTATAGTTTGCAATCAGTAACTTAAGACAAAAGCTGAAGAAAGTTATCTGAATAGGGATATTCAATAAAGATTGTTAGCTTTCCAGGAGATTGTCTATATAGACAGTTTTGTGCCAACTACAAATAGATTTCAGTGATTTACCTTTCTCTAATTGTAATGTTAATAAAATTGCATGTGAAATTTGTATCTGGAAAGCTACTGTGCACATTTATGCAAATTGATGTAAGACCACGACTGCTGGAACCACAGTCTTTTATTTCTAATTGTTTATCTTTTTGATTTATTTCTCCCATCCAAAAAGAGCAACAATACTGTTACTTCTGAATATCCGAATGCTTTAGCATTATGAGAATGCATATAAAAGTTCTTTGTTTCCATTTGCCTCTTTTCTTTTATGTATATATTATGCATGTTTCACATATGTGTGATGTTTACTCTAGGATACCGTGGCATTCCTTCATTGTACTGTAATGATCTTAGATGGAGTAAAATGCGTGTCAGATTGAAAAGGAAATTACCGAATATCAACTCATGATATCATAAAATAGAAAGCAACTAGGAGTGATATCACAAAATAGAGAGCAACAAGGAGGTTATAGACAATTAGTCTGTGATCCTTTAAATGTTCAGATTTTAATTCAGAACCTGCAATGATTTTTCTTTTTGTTGACTTGCTTCATTATTTTATACGTTGACTGTATTGTTACTTTTTCTTTATAATAGTGTGCATGTGAAATATAAAATCTTCCTTTCTGCCATGGAGTACCTGCCATTTTCTGCAGGAGATGATTCGAAAGGCAGTTTTGAAGAAATTATTGAGAGGTAGTTCTATGTTTTCTCAATCATATTTGCAATGCCAGTTATAAGAGGTTTGATATAATGTTATGATCTACTCTAACAGGGTTCTATCAAGATCCCGAGAAATCAAACTCGGAAAATATGATAAGTCAACAGATGTTGCAGAGCAGCACCGGCTGCAAAGTCTTCAAAAGGCTATGGTAATACAATGGCTATGCTTTACACCTCCATCTACAATTGCCGATGTTAAAGAGATTAGTGCCAAACTTCTGCTGAGAGCATTGATGCACAGGTAATTAAAATTCATTATACAGGATTTACATAAATGAATAAAAATCTGAAAACTTCTAAAAGTTACAATCATCTAATTTTGATGGCCAAGAAATAGATTGTTACAGAGCCTACTGTTTTAGGAAAAATTAACTGATGTGCTATCCAATTTTATGCTGCCCACATTCTCTCTCTCTGATCTGCATTTTGGTAATGGATAATTATCCCTAATTACAAATAATTGCTTGATGCATCTATCTTCCTTTTCATGACGATTTTTGTGCTTATTTTCTTCACTGGTAGATAATTAACTTTTTCTTTCTTCTGCAGCAACATATTATTCAGGGAGTTTGCTCTGATTTCTATGTGGAGAGTACCAGCAATGCCCATAGGTGCACATACATTACTTAGTTTCCTTGCTGAACCTTTGAAGCAGCTATCAGAAAATCCCAATACCCTCGAGGACTATGTTGCTGAGAATCTAAAAGAGTTCCAGGACTGGGTATGCTTTTTTTGTCTCTTATTTATCTTTCTATTTTTGGTTAGTAATTGTGCTTGATAATTATACTTCCGAGTACTAATATTTATTATCAACTTAAATAGAGTGAATACTATTCCTGTGATGCAACTTACCGCAAATGGCTCAAAATTGAATTAGAGAATGCGGATGTCCCTCCCCTTGAACTTTCATTCGAGGAAAAACAGAAAGCCATTGTAGCAGCCCAAGAGACGCTGAATATGTCTTTGATATTGCTTCAAAGTAAGTAGATTGATCATCTCATTTCATGTATGCTCAATAATCACACACTCAAATGGAGGAAGATAATAAAATTGGTATGTGCAGCAATAATATTGATTTCATGAGGTTGGTGAATTTATGGCCTTCGTGTGTTATTTTTTCTTGATCTTTTTGGGTGTTTTATTAATGCTTTTGCATTTAATATTTTTAATGCTTGATATAGAAAAAGAAAATCCTTGGTTGGTTTCCCTCGAAGATCCTATATATGATTCAGCCGAGCCTTTATATCTTGAATTGCATGCCACCGCAATTCTGTGCCTGCCTTCAGGTGAATGTCTGTCTCCAGATGCCACCATGTGTGCTGCATTGATGAGCGCTCTTTATTCTACTGTGAATGAGGAAGTTGTATTAAGTCGCCAATTAATGGTATGTCTGTTCATTTCACTGTGCATAAAAATTAAAAAAAAAGGAAAAAGAGAAAGTATATAGATGTATGGTATATTGATTGCTACAGATGTTTCCTTGTTCTACTAAATGATTAGATCTTGTTTAGTATAACTGCGTCATTTTTAAGTGACCGAGGGACAAGAATACAAAGAATATCTATCTTCTGTCAAATTAATTTAATGATAAAACTGACAGGAATGTAGAATATTTGATTTTTCTTGCACAGCAAATTTTCCAGTAGTCTTCTCTCTGTTATATTTTGCTTTTGATATTTTGGTTGGCAGGTTAATGTCTCCATTTCATCAAGCAACAATTACTGCATTGAAGTTGTGCTACGCTGTTTGGCAGTAGAGGGTGATGGACTTGGGTCGCATGATCTTAATGACGGTGGTGTTCTTGGTACTGTAATGGCAGCTGGCTTTAAAGGTAAAAGAATTCTGTTAAGCCCCAACTTCTGCATGCTTTCAGATGGCTGCATTGCAAGTATGCTTGGGAAGAAAATTATGATTAAATGAAATAAATTGTTAGCGAATGGCTGAAGTACCAGCTCTGAGAGGAAGTGGGAATATTCTCTTTTCTGTCAGTGCATAAAATAATTGAAGAGCTATCCATGATAGTGTTATTTCAGCAACTGATTAAAAGCTTGTAATAATTTTATGCAGGTGAGCTTACTCGATTTCAACCAGGGGTCACAATGGAGATATGCCGATTAGATGCTTGGTATTCTAGTAAAGAAGGTTCTTTGGAAGACCCAGCAACATACATTGTGCGGGGACTTTGTCATAGGTGCTGTCTTCCTGAACTCATTCTTCGGTGTATGCAGGTAGGTTTTTTCACTGCAAGAAGCCTCTTGTTCACAAATGCATTCAAGTCATTTGACTATAATATAATATTTGAAACTATTCTCTCCTTAATTCTCTTGCAGGTTTCCATTTCACTTGCGGAGTTGGGTAATCAAACTGAAAACCATGATGAGTTGATTGAACTAGTTGCTTGCTCTGAAACCGGGTTCTTGCATTTGTTCAGTCAGCAGCAATTACAGGTAAGCAAATAGCCCAACTTAAGATAAAATTAAAGTATATTAACGCTTCCTATCCGGAATTTTCACCACTTTAACACGTCTTTCCTTTTCTAAACTAATTTGCTTTCATAAAAATTTACCATTTTTAGTAAACTTTTTGGCATACAACTCTGAATCTGGTACCAGATTTGACAATCAGATTCAGCTGACATGATTTTCTGACTCATTCTCAGGAATTTTTACTGTTTGAGAGAGAATATTCAATATGCAAAATGGAGCTCCAGGAAGAACCCTCCGGTTGATCTCTGGTGCTTGGTGCTGGCCCCAGTTGTTAAAATCAATGAAGGGTTGCAAATCTTGCTTTTCATTTTTCCCTCCTTTTTCTGTGGTGTTCTTGTTTAAAAGTTGTAAATGAATAATGACAAAATTTTATTTTCTTTTTCTTTATTAATGTATTTCTCTCTCTCTCTCTCTCTCTCTCTCTCATTCTTCATCACTAATATTTTTTAAAATATCTTTGTAAAAAATATATTCATACTTTGAATTTGATTAAGGGATTGTTCTAATTTTGTAAGAAAAATTGTAAAAAATGCTACAAATTGATGTAACAATATTGTTACATATTTTATATTTTAAAAAAAAGAACTAAATCATGATCAATATGATGACAATATGATAATATATTTCTATTTCTCGTATGATTGTGAGATGGGTTTTTAAACCTTGATTTATTAGGATTATATGTTAAAAAAGACCATTAAAAAATAAAAATTTACATATCAAATACTTAAAATAGAAAAAGCAACTTCTCATTTCCTAACTATTGATTTATAATCAATAGCAGCACATTGCATTTTGGTTAGAATTGACAAACAAAAGTAAGAGATTAAATTTATATTTTTATATACAGAAAATAATTTTGGTTAAAAAATGATTTTATTTTTACTTTTTTTAATAGAAAACGATACAACACGGAAGTACTTATTTCAAAGCCCACGTTTCCAAAAGTATTTAGGAAATTCGCAGGTGACAACCGCCAATAATTTAATAACATAATTAAGAGAAAATCGCACAGCCAAACAGAGCGCTTAAGCACAAAAACCAGACATAAATCACACAGATTAGTGCTAAACTGCGAAGTTTCTGTCTTCTGTTTTATGTATCAACAATAACAGCTTTTCTTACAGGTCCCCGCGCGTCTCAATCTTATTATTTTTCTGTTAATACCTCTTTGATTCAATTCAACTACCAACTGTTTTTTTCTCCCTAGGGTTTTTCACTTTCTTAGCTGCTTTCCTTTACTTTCTCTCTATCCAAACATCCCTTTTATGTCTCCTCAGTTTTTACGCTGAACGCTCGTCTGGGTATTCTGATTTCAGCCTTTGTCAAAACCAAATTCACATTCTTTGATTCTTTTTTTTTTTCCTTTTTCTTCTGTTTTTTCTTTATCAGTTCTCATATTTTCCTTGTTTTTCTCAATCTGACTCTCCGACCGCCATTCCAGAACCTTAATTGCTGTAAAAAAAAAATAAAAGCAAAAGAAAAAAAAAGCCATCTGGGTCAACTCATTGGAGCTGAGAAAACCCCAATTGACTGACTTTCATTGCGTCTTTTTTTTCTATAAACTTTCTCTCTAATTTCCTTCGTTTTCTCACCGTCCAAACGCTAATAAATCTCAAATTCTGAAAATTTGGGTTCTGGAAAAGTCAAATAACTGCAAACTTCAAGTGGGTGCTGAGTTTACCAGTCTCAAAAAACTGGCCGACTTTTAGATTCCTTCCGTGTTTTCCATTAGAGCTTGCGTACTTTCTCATGATCCGTGCAACATAAGAATTTTTAAGTTCTTCGAAGGATTATATGGGTGTTTCATTTAAGGTTTCCAAGTCTGGTACAAGATTTCGTCCAAAGCCTTCCCTTCAATCAGAGATTTCTACAGATGAAGCATCAGAAAATTCAAAGGAAAACTCTCGAACAAAAAAGCAGGAGGTAAGCTTTTTGAAACCGAATCAGTCTGTCTGATTTCTGTAATGAGAATAAAAAATATAATATAAGAAAATAAATTGACAAGGAAAGAAACGATGAGTGTCAATTTTTTTTCCTTTTTCATTTTTGTTGGATTCAGCGACTGGAGAATTTTTCACTCATTACTATGTGCATGCATGTGTATGTACTTGAAGCCATAAAAGATTCAGTGATTTCTTCAATTTTTTTACCTTTTGGTTTTCCTGTTCATTTTGCTGCTTGAAGACATTGAATTTTTTTTAGATCTTTTGGCATATGGCTTTGTGAAATGTAAGACCATTTTCACTTAACTAAAACTAATTGGCTTAATTGATTATTTTGAGTTTTTGGTTTTGAAACTTAATTGCTTGTATAATGGTTGCAGAATGCTGTATTTGGATTTTCTTTCTGGTAGTTCAATTCATGGTGTATTTCTAGATTGTTTCCATTACTTTATTCTTTTGGCGTTGAGACTGACGATTTATGGTTATTTGGTTTTACAACAATTTGCAATGCTCTATCAAGATACTTAAATAAATGACATTTGAGCATGCTGCTTAAAACATTTATTTCATTTAATTAGCATATGTTCTTATGCTTCAATTGATTTATAAGAAAATGGGAGAATTAGGTCAGGAAAACTCTTGCAATTTGCATTCTTTGGTATTCAAGGAACTAGTTTACTCTAGTTTCCTTTTTTCAGGGAAATAGAGTGAGAGTGCAAATTGAGAAGCTCAATATTAATATATTTTCTTTTCTTCTTAGAATTTATTATGGATTGCTTGTCTCTTCTGCTGCTTAAGGAACAATTTGAACATCACTATTGCTGTAATTCAGTATTTCACACTGTTTATATTTTCACCTATCATAATATGCAACTTTGATATAGGGTGAGGATGCCGCTAAGGTCTCCCCTTCTGATGAACGACTCAGCATACCTGCAGGTTAGAGTCATGATTAGTTTGATTTGATATCTCTTTTTATGTTTTTATCTTGAGTGCCTTGCTTCTTCTTGGACAGATCATGAAGTTTCCTTCATATTGAACCTCTACCCGGATGGATATTCCATTGGAAAACCTTTGGAGGTTTGTTGAAAGCAACATTAATTTTGTAGCAACATTCAATAAAATAAATAGATAGCAACAGACTATATCTTATGCATTGGTTTTAAAGCCCTTGTAACTTTTGAATTTTGTTAGAAAGAGGCTGCACATCAGGGTACACTTCAAGACGTTCCAAAGTTGTTACATCCATATGATCGGGCTTCTGAAACTCTATTCTCGGTAAAAAATTCTTGTTTCCCTTATTTATTTGCTCCTACTGTTTTATTGATATTCAGTTGTTGCATTTGTGTATCAGAATATCATGTAACATTCTTGTTTGGTGGCAATTTACCGTGTATGCATGTGGTAGAACTTACCTAATAGGGTAGCAGAGAAATACTTTATGCAACTCAGTTTGTTCAATTAGTAGAAGGAGATGAAATCTGTCCACTAGCTTGCAGGTTGTTAGATAGATTACATCACTTGTTGATGAACTTCTCAACTAAACAAGAAAAGTGATTATAGGAAAAGAAGATAGTTATTAATGAACTTCATAATTTTGGTGTGTTTATGGCTGAATCTGATCAGGGTACTTTTTATGGCTGAATTTGATCAATTTGCATGCTTATCTCATAATAAGGTAGTTGGTTTATTTCAGTTACTGTGAGTTGTCATCCGTATCATAGTAATTGTCTATATATTCTTACCAGTCTCTCTCTCTCTCTCTCTCTCTCTCTCTCTCTCTCTCTCTCTCTCTTTTTCTAATAAAAAGAACTCTTTCTTGTGTTTGTAGGCTATTGAATCTGGGCGATTGCCTGGAGATCTTCTGGATGATATTCCTTGCAAATTTGTTGACGGAACACTTGTGTGTGAGGTATCTCTCAAAAGAATTTTACCTCTACCAGTTAACATTATCAACAATAAGACTAATTTTGATATATAAAATATTATGAATTCTTGAATAGTAGTAAACCATTTTGTAAGCAACCATTCACATATGCATGCATTCATCTATTTATGGAGCTAGTGATTGTTGAAGCTAGCCCAAAATAGATGTATCCCTATCGAATACTTATGCTAGAAGATGGCTTTTTACTTTTCAGTTTCGGTAGACAGATTACTTTTTTCTCTATATTTTCTGAGATGAGCTATGATTTCATAATATGTGTGTGTGTGTATAAATTTCATAATATGTGTGTGTGCATGTGCGTGCGTGTGTGTGTATATATATGTATATGACAGCTTGTCCCCTTTGTATACTTTCTGTTTTTAACACAGTGTTTATGTTTCTTAGCAAAAAAGCAAATTTTTAGGCAACAAATATGTGTATTATGTCATTTATATTGTGAATTTTGGGGATTGCCAATATATTTCGCAGGTGCGAGATTATAGAAACTGTGGTTCTGAACAAGGATCTATTCCTCCACCGATGGATGGATCCCCCACTGTCAATAAAGTGCACCTTAGGATGTCTTTGGAGAATGTAGTGAAGGATATTCCCTTGATCTCAGATAATTCTTGGACTTATGGTGATCTGATGGTAAGTGTTATCTAACTCCTATCATCCTTTCATGTAATCTCTTTATAATAATAAATTTGCTTTCAACCGTAGGAAGTGGAGTCTCGGATATTAAAAGCCTTGAAACCACAACTTTGCCTAGATCCTAGTCCAAAATTGGATAGACTCTCTACTAGTCCGGTTCCTGTAAAGGTAATTAATCAGGAGAATGACCTCATAGTTATTGGGAGTACCAACTTTCTATAATCTTAACCTTGTAAACTCACTTGCAGCTTAATTTGTCTCTGAGCTATCTGCGAAGGAAGAGATTGAGGCAGATGCTGGAAGTAACTGTCACATCAAACAATAAGATCAATGGGAAGAAGGTTTGCATAGATAGAGTTCCAGAAACCTCTAACGGCAGGTTTGGAGACTCAGGAATCCTTTCAGGCAATGTGATGCCTCAGCATGTCAACGAGAATTTGACTACTCAAAATCTAGCACCAAACCAAATGTTGGCCTTAAGACCTAAAAGTTTTGTGCCAGATGCCTCTGTCCCATCGGTACCTTTATCTCAACAAGCTAGGTATCAGATGGGGGTTGGGATTTCAAGAAGCATGCAGGATCATGGGTCTCCTGCCGCACAGGAGATGATGATCTCATACACTGACAATTTGAACTCCACTTTCCATCCGAAAAGGGAGAGTCAAGATGGACCACTGTCTCCTTTATCTGGCCTTAATAAGAGAGCCAGACTTACCCCAATGGGTTCTGATGGAATTCAACAGCAGCAAATAGGACCGTCTATTGACAGCCTCCATGGAGCAGATTTGAGCTGGAAAAATACATTGTTGCAACAACAGGCGATGGCAAGGGGAATGCAGTATGCAAATACTGGCATTCATAAGTATACCCAGCAGGCTTTTGATGGGGTTCCAAATCAAGAGCCTGGTACAGTGCCACTCACTGCAGGGCATCAGAATATGAGAATTGTTCCCAAGCAAGAGCCGTTTGACTCGGATAGACTGGATGGATCTGAGCTTAAAAATGATATGCATGTGGTGGGAATAGATGCAAACCATATGGAAGCACAGCAATCACGGATTCAACAAAGATTACCACATCATGCATTTATGAGACCTGGTTTTCCTCAGTCACCCTGGAATAATATGGGTCAGCATATTGAGAAAGACGCAAGAAAGGATGAACAGTTCCAAAAAAGGAAACCAGCACAAAGTCCACGATTATCTGCTGGGGCTTTGCCTCAATCTCCATTATCATCAAAATCTGGAGAATTTTCTAGCGGTTCGGTTGGACCACACTTTGGAGCAATCACTGCTTCTACTGCACTTGGAGCATTGCAGAAGGAGAAGTCAGCAGTCACCTCAGTTCCTGCTGTCGGTGGGGCCCAATCTTTGACGTCTAGTGCTAATGATTCCATGCAACGGCAGCACCAGGCTCAGGTTGCAGGAAAGAGGAAGTCAAGTTCCCTCCCAAGGCCAGCAATGAGCGGAGTTGGGTCTCCTGCTAGTGTTAGTAATATAAGTGCCCCACTGAATGCAAGCAGTCCTTCTGTTGGAACCCCGCCTTTGACTGATCAATCCATTCTTGAAAGATTCTCAAAGATTGAAATGGTGACCATGAGGTATAATTCTGATAAACTTTGTGTGTGTGTATGTTGATATATATTTGGCAATCCTTTTGAATCTATGTAATTCTATTCTGAATGCAATGGATTACTATCCATCAGAGACTAGATCTTTTCAGTCATAGTAGTGTTCATTCTGTCAATTGACAACATTGCAGAAATTATGTTTTGTTTCCTTGCCCTACATGAGACACTAAAGGTTTGATACACTGGAACAAATACAGTTGATAGTTTGGGGAGTGAATATTGGCATGAATTAGTCATATTCATGTCTCATCAATTCGATAATTTTTTATATGCGTGACAATATTCACCAATTTGATAATTTTTTGTGTGACAATGTAATTAATTTTTCTTGGCTCTTTTGGCATCTCCATTGTCATTTCAGGTATCAACGGAATTCAAAAAAGAATAAGGCTGATGACTACCTGGTGAGAAAGCCTGGTGCATATTCATCTCAGAATCTAAAGCTATATTTCTCCAACGTTTCAAATGATGTTGACTTTAAAGATGATAAAAGGCCATTATCAAAATCAATTGTTGACGGTAGCATGAATAATTGCAAGATGAGATTCTTAAATTTTGCACACCCAGAGCGAATTGTTCAAGGTCTGGTTGTTTGATTGTCAGTTGGATTTCTGTCCCTTCCTAGTATCCATAAAGTCTAAGCTCCACTTTTGCTTCCACAGGAAATGTTGTATCTATTGTTCATCGGTTGCGAAGTAGAATGATTATGTTGGAAAAGCCAAATGATGGCACTGTAGCTATCTATTATGGAGATGATGATGGGGATATTCTGTCTGTAGAGGATTATCTTCCCACATTGCCTAATTCTGTAAGTTTGCCACCTTAATTCTTTGTTTGCAGAGCTACAACTCTTTTTTATTCTTTTTTCTTTTTTTTTTTTCGGTTGAACTGATTAGATATGTTCTGTACTGTATCCTGTCAACTGCCTTGTTATTTGGTTTGCTGAATTATGGAATCTTGCACATACAAAACAATGTTTGGATTCTCTTCCATGATTATACCTTAAAACTTACATCGTTGTATATGTGGGAATTGCCTCTTCTGGTCCCTTTTCAAACCTTTTCTTGACAAGATCTTGCTTTACATTGTCGACTGAATTGTTTGCAACTTCCCTGAGAATCATCATGGCCTACTTACTGCATAAGGAATTGCTGCAGAAAATAGTGAAATGAGGTTCCTGTTTTGTGCATAGTTACGGTGAAGGGATGCGTAGGCTAAAAGTTTTCGCATCAGCAACATTCTCTTTTTTGGTTTCAAGAATTTCTGTGATTCGATTCTCTTATTTTAAGTCTAGTTATCCTCCAGTTAGCTACTCTAATATCATGACTTACAAATTTGACACAACTTTTTGTAACAGAACTGGGCAGATTTGCTTGCAGAACAGTTTTGTACGCTGGTATGTTCCGAAACGTGTCCTATATCATAGAAATGAGGTTTAGATTACAGGTTATCTTTGCTGTTTATCTAAGTAATGTTGCTTGCTTATGCACAGATGATACGTGAAGGATGTCTTCTTGAAGATCACGTTCGACTAAAACCAACGCGCATGAATATTGGCCCAAGCAATCAGCCAAATGCCGCTGGAACTCCCTCAAATAATTTGGGAATTGAGATGCAGCAATATGCAGAAGCAGTTTCTGGTCAGACATCGAGTGATGGTGCAAAACCAACCAATAGCAATAATGCAACTTTAAACTCACCACAGAATCTACTAGCAGGGGCAAGGATGCTTCCCCCTGGAAACCCTCAGGCCATACAACAGATGTCTCAAGGACTCCTGTCTGGAGTTTCAATGCCTGCTAGGGCACAACAGCTTGATCCACAACCATCACTCCAGGCCCAGCAGCAACAGCCACAACAACCTCAACAACAGCAGCAGCCACAAAATCAACACTCCTTGATTCAGCAGCAGCAGCAGCAGCAATTCCAAAGATCGCCAATGATGCTTGGCCCAAATCCTCTCTCACACTTGAATGCAATGAGCCAGAATTCAAACATGCAGTTGGGTAACCACATGATCAATAAACCTTCCCCTCTTCAACTTCAGATGTTGCAGCCACAGCAGCAGCAGCAGCAGCAACAGCAGCCACAGCAGCAGACACAAATGCAAAGAAAAATGATGATGGGACTTGGAACTGCAGTTGGTATGGGAAATATGGGAAATAACATGGTCGGCCTTGGAGGCCTAGGAAATGCCATGGGCATGGGAGGCGCTCGAGGAATAGGAGCAGGAATGTCAGCTCCAATGGCACCAATATCTAGTATGGGTAATGTGGGTCAAAACTCTATTAATTTGAGCCAGGCTTCAAATCTCAGCAATCAATTAAGCCAGCAACTCCGGTCTGGAAAATTAACTCCAGCACAAGCTGCTTTAGTTGCATCCAAACTTAAGATGCGAGCTGGCATGTTAGGAGGTCCTCAGTCTGGCATAGCTGGGATGTCTGGGGCAAGACAGATGCTTCCAGGTTCAGCTGGTCTTTCATCAATGCTGGGCCAAAATCTAAACCGAGCTAACATGAATCCCATGCAAAGGACAGCAATGGGGCCAATGGGCCCTATGGGTCCGCCAAAGATGATGCCAGGGATGAATCTTTATATGAACCAACAGCAACCGCAGCAGCAACAGCAGCAGCAACAGATGCAGTTTCAACAGCAACAGCAACTGCAGCAGCATCAGCAACTACAGCAGCAGCTGCAGCAACAACAAATACAACAGCAACAGCAGCAATTACAGCCACCACAACAGCAGCAGCAGCAGCAGCAAGAAACAACCTCCCCACTACAAGTTGTCGTTTCCCCTTCACAGGTAGGCTCACCATCAACCATGGCAATTGCACAATTGAACCAACAACCTCAGACGCAGCAGCAACCTCAACAGCAGCTGAGCCCACAACAATTGAGTCAACGAAACCCAATGAGCCCACAACAATTGAGTCAACGACCGCCAATGAGCCCACAACAATTGAGTCAAAGAACACCAATGAGCCCACAGATAAGTTCAGGGGCAATCCATGCCATGAGTGCTGGTGGTAATCCAGACGCATGTCCAGCTAGTCCACAGTTGAGCTCTCAAACCCTTGGTTCAGTTGGTAGCATCACTAATTCTCCTATGGAACTACAAGGTGTCAACAAAAGTAATTCTGTTGGCAATTCTTAATCAAATTCAGAGTCATCCGTCAGTTTCGAGAAAGAGAGAATGATGCAAGCTTGCAGCCAAGAAATGCCATTGAATTCCACAGCACGTATGTAGTTTGAAGTGTTTATATGATTGTTTTTCCAAGAACGTAATAAGGTCAAGCACAGTGAGGCATAAGTTATAAATACTTGACCATTTGCCTTCTGGGCAAAGGTTTCTCTTTGTGATCAAGATATGCTAGAACCTGCTAAGTGGATTTTTGAGATCTCTTATTTTCTAGGATCCAGTGTAAAAAGTTTGGAAATTTGTAGCAAAATCTCTCGTGTTTGGTTTAAATATTGTTAGATTTTCATGAAACATTTGGGGATCTAACTGTATTTAAATTAAATGCAAGGGATCTTACAGTAAGTTTCCTATGATTTTTTATTTTTTAGATGATCTCTTTAATGTTAATTTCGTCACAAACATTCATCACTGACTATCGAGATTATTTTTCTATTTATATATGCTTAAAAGGTTTGACTAATTCTTTACGTCCACCTTGCACTCCTTAATAGTTCTATTAAGCCCAGGAAAATTTTGAAATCTACATTTTTCAAAAATTGATGGGTAGCTTAAAACAGAATAAATTATGAAATGAGAAGTGAAAAATTTGGTGTCCCAAAGGGTTAAAAAAAGTGAGTTAAAAAAAATATTTTTCGACTATCCCCGTCCTAATCTTACCTTTTAAAGAAAAAAAATGGTGAAATTTTTTACAAAATTGGTCTCTGAACTTAAAGTTGCAATATAATTGACAGCAATAAATCGACATCATATTTTTTCTTAGTTCTTTTCATCCTTTCTGCTGCATGAAAATAACCAATTAGCTTTTGCTTTTATAAATCAAATTGGGGAATATGATTTTCTCTCTTCTTCGTTTACTTGCTTTCCAAACAACTGGAATGCTAAATATTTCTTGGCTTTCCTTCTCACCTTTGTGTCTGTTTTTATTCTCCATCATCAATCAGCCACTTAAAAATCTGAAAGTTGAACATATTAATCCAAACTTGGCTCCTCACTTTTATAAGTATGTCTAAAAACTAAATCAAGTTTACGAAGATTTGAAAGATAAAGAAAGTAATGCCTTGAATGCTGAATTTCTGCAAGCTGTTACCTTGCAGAGGACAGCACAGACATCTTCCACAATGAAAGTATAAAAGAGTTTTACCAACAGAAGGCATGGATTAAACTCATCCCAGCTGCTTTCCGATTCAAGTCTGTTTATATTCAAGCTCGTTTCAGCAATAAGATGCAGAAATTAGTTGGTGATATTGGAGATAAGTTTAAAAAGACGTCTGGCTCCGCATTAAAGAGCAATGCTACCGAAAATGATGATTCTGATCAGAGAACTGGTACGTTGAGGTTGATGATGTAAAGGAGTTGGTGAAGCTAATAGTAATAATCAATGGTTACTCGTTAGCTTTCTACACTTGGGTGATGGATTTTGCTAGCTCCGCTAGGACAACCCAGCTGCATGCGGAAGACGTACGAAGTGTGAAGAGTCAAGAAACATTTTGAATGCGGTTCTTGCCTGCTTGGGTTAAGGTTTCTCAAGATCTTGAAAACGGAAAACCTGGGAAGAAGACAAATCTGCTTGATTTGCATCTAGGTTTCAAAAGGGAAAGGAAGAATGAAGATGATGAAATGCTACTGAAGATAACTAGAGATTAGAGATATCCCTGCTGAGAATACAACCATTAACGAAGTTGAGGTTGATTTCATTAGACCGTTGCTTGAACTTAAAGCAATTGCCTCGTTTGGGAGAACTGCCATTTCTTGAATCATTCAGCATTCGGAATATAAGGAGATTGGAAAGAGTGGGGAATGAATTTTTGGGAACGAATCAAAGGACTGCTTTTCACAAAATGGAATCACTAGAATTTCAGAAAATGGAAAAAGTGGGAGTGTCTTTATTTTTGGACCCATAGTGCAAGTAACAAATTAAATGCGGTGTCTTCGTTACTTGACAATTGGATTCTGCCACAGATCAGAGACATACTGCCGCATGCGCACCTTTCTCGACGTTGGAGGAGTCGAGGATTATTTCATGTCCAAAGCTGGATGATTGTTATAAAGAGGGAACATCAGAGAGGCAAAACATATCTCACATCAAAGTTTCTTTGATTAATCTTCTACATGTCCAAGGAGGAGGGAACATCGGAGAGGCAAAAGATATCTCACATCGAAGTTTCTTTTGATTAATCTTCAACATGTCCGAGGAGGCAGCAGCTGAACTGCAGCAGATGCACGGGTAATCTTTTCACCTTCTCCTTTTTATATAGTTTCATTTATTGAATTCATTTCAGATTCTGTATGTTGATCACTGTATAACATCTGTTGATGTATTGAGAATTTGTTTTGGTACTTTTTTGTAATATGTTAAGATTAAGTTAAGTTAAATTAGAATGCTTAAATCTTAGTTAGTTTGGTTGGAAAAGGAGTGGCAATTCAGGTTTTAAGGACTGTGTTTCCTTAGTTGTATAAGTCAAGTTATTAAGTGT
Organism: Melia azedarach; assembly: GCA_028052125.1. Classification (NCBI taxonomy): domain Eukaryota; kingdom Viridiplantae; phylum Streptophyta; class Magnoliopsida; order Sapindales; family Meliaceae; genus Melia; species Melia azedarach. The sequence goes on along the minus strand of CM051398.1, from coordinate 311,797 downwards.
GGTTCATGTTGACTTAAAGAGATTTTTTTGTCTTTGAAAGATCATGCTTATATATTTTCTGATTTAATGAAAGTAGATAGCTATTTTTTCAGCTTCAACAGATGGTATCAGAGCCATCTAAAATGTTTTTCACGGGATTGTGAGGTGCAAGAGAAGCAGGGTGCTAAGAGATTGAACCAAGACAATGCTTGAGAGTTACAGACAACATACAGAAAGAGCTATTGCTTTAGGGAGCACTTCCTACCAGATTTGGGTGGTCAAGATGAGGTTATACTTGAAGTCTTTAAGCTTGTAGGATGCTGTTGAGACAGGCAGAGATCCTCCTCCTCCCAGAGCAAACCCAACTATTACACAAATGAAGTAATATGAGGAAGAGTTGCTCAAGAAAAACAAAGCTGTCACTGTGTTACATTTTGCATTGATAAGCCATGTTTTCACTGGAATCATGGCCTTTGAGACAACAAGGGAAGTGTAGGATCAGCTGAAGGAACAAAATGAAGGTAGTGATAGGGTAAAGGCAGTCAGGTTGCTCACTCTCAAAAGAGAGTTTGAGAATCTGAAGATGAAAGAGGCAGAAACAATCAAAGATTACTCTTCCAAAGTAATGGATCTTGTAAACCAGATGAGACTATTTGGAGAGGTGATTGAGCAGCACAAGATAGTAGAAAAGATGCTGATAAGTCTCCCAGAAAAGTTTGAGGCCAAATTATTAGCTATTGAGGAGTTTCATGACCTCAAAAGCCTTACTGTTACTGAGTTAATCAGCAAGCTACAAGTTTAAGAACAAAGAACCTCTGTCAGGTTAGCAAGCCAAACTGATGGGGCATTTTAAGCCAAGCACACAAGTCATTTAGCTCCAAGGATGACAAGAAATGATCTGGTGATAAAAGTCATAGAGGTAAGGCTATTAAAACTGAACAAAAGGAGTCAGGGAAATGAAGATTTTCTCTTTGCAGTCACTGCAAAAGGACTAACCATCATGAAACAAGCAGTTGGATAAAGGCTCAGTGTAGAGTTTGCAAGAAACTTGGACATATTGCCAAGTATTACAAACTGAAACGGCAGCAAAATCAGCATTTTCCACCACAACATATACAACAAAAACAACAAGCAAATGTAATGGAGGAAAAGTAACCTAAAGATCACTTGTTCATGGTTGTTCAGTCAAGTAAAGTTCCAGATAAACATTCATGGTTGCTAGATAATGGGTGTACAAATCACATAGCTTCAAATTCATAATTTTTCAACACTTTAGACATCTTAATCAGAATTTCAGTCGGGTTAGGAAATGGTGAAGTTATTAAATCTGCTAGAAAAGGTACAATTTTTATTCCAACCTTAAAAGGAATCAAGTTTATAAATGATGTGTTGTTGGTTCCTAATTTAGATAAGAACTTACTTAGTGTTGGACAAATGATGCATAAAAGATATTCTTTGTTTTTCAAAGATAAGTCATGTGTTATATCTGATTCTTCTAGAGATAAGATAGCTATTGTGCCTATGATTGATAAAAGTTTAATTGTTCATTGGCATTTAAATACTTCTCTTGCATGCAAAATTGTTGTTGATGAGTATTGGTTATGGCATAAGAGATTTGGTCATGCAAACTTCAAATCCTTGAAGTTTTTGCAAGAAAAATGCTTGGTAGATGATATGTCTCCTGTAAACATATGTAATGGAGTTTGTGAAAGTTTTCAAATGGGAAAACTCCAGAGGTTTCCCTTCTCATCTCAAGCTAAGTGGAGAACCACTGAGAAGCTAGAACTAGTGCATTCAGATGTATGTGGGCCTATGCAAACTCTATTCTTGAATTAGAACAAGTACTTCATCTTGTTTGTTGATGACTTGACCAAGATGACATGAATTTATTTCATGAATATCAAGTCTCAAGCATTTTCTTGCTTCAAGAAATTTAAGTCTTTGGCTAAAACACAAACTGGTTTCAAGGTGAAAAAGCTGATAAGTGATAATGGAAAGGAATATACCTCAAGTGAATTTGTCAAATTTTGTGAAGATGTTGGAATTCAGCATTAATTAACAGTGCCTTACTCACCACAATAGAATGAAGTGTGTGAGAGGATGAATATAACTCTTCTCGAGATGGCAAGGAGCATGCTACATGAGAAGAACTTACCTAAGAAGTTCTAAGCAGAAGCCGTATCCACTTCAGTATACTTACAAAACAAGTTGCCAACTCATGTCATAGATGGGAAAATACCTATTGAAGCTTGAAGTAGTCCAAAACCTTATGTTGAGCATCTAAAGGTTTTCGGATCAGTATGTTATGTCCATGTACTTGATGTCAAGAGAGATAAGCTCTTTGAAAAGGCAAGAAAGGGTATTTTCCTTGGTTACAATAATCAAGCAAAAGGGCATAAAATTTTTGATTCGGAGAATAGAAAAATTGTTATTAGTAGAGATGTAAAGGTAAATGAAAGCTCAAAAAGGCATTGGTAAGAATCAAATGCAGAAATTGTTCCATTCTCTTTAAGTCAAGTAAGAAGCTTAGATTTGCATAGAGATATTACTTAAGAGATAAATAGAGAGGAGGAAGTGATGTTTAAAGCACAACGGATTCACCGGTGTTAAGAACATCTAGTCTGTCAGATGTGTATACAAGGTGTAATGTTGTTGCGGTTGACCCTTCGAACTTTTTAGAAGCATCCAATCATGAGAAGTGCAATACTGCCATTAGACATAAAATTGCTATAATAAAAAAGAACAAAACTTGGGAATTGGTTGGTAGAACTTTGCATAAACAAGTTGTTAGTGTAAAGTGGGTATATAGAACTAAATTTAATACAAATGGCTCTATACAGAAGTATAAAGCAAGGCTTGTTGTGAAAGGGTATGCTCAACAGCCAGATATTGATTATAGAGATACTTTTGCGCATGTTGCCAGGCTTGATACAATTAAGTTGCTTATTGCTTTAACTGCCTAAAACAAATGGAAAATCTTCCATCTTGATATCAAGTCTACATTCCTTAATGGTTATTCAAAAGAAGAGATTTTTATTGAGCAACCAGAAGGTTTCAAAATTAGTGGAAAAGAAGACAAAGTTTATAAGCTACACAAGGCACTCTACGGCTTGAAGCAAGCATCAAGAGCATGGTATAACATGATTGATGAATTTCTTTGTGATTCTGGTTTCAGGAAGAGCTGCGATGATGCTACTCTTTACATTAAAGCATATTCTTCTACTAATACGCTAATTAAATCAATATATGTTGATGATTTGTTAATTGTTGGCAGCAGAATTGATGATGTGAATGACTTCAAGCAACAGTTGTATCAGAAGTTTGAAATGATAGATTTAAGTGAGATGAAATTTTTCCTTGGCTTTAAAGTTCATTAAACCACTGAAGAAGTTATTTTTTTTCACAGCAAGCATATATCATTAATCTGCTAAAGAAATTCAAAATGCACCATTGCAAACCTATAAGCACACCATTTACAGTAAACCAGAAGTTGAGTAAGTTTGATGAAGATGCGAAAGCTAATGCATTCAGTTATAGAAGTCTTGTGGGAAGTTTACTATATTTGACTGCAATAAGATTTGACATTATGTTTGCAGCTAGTTTTCTTTCAAGATTCATGCAAAACCCAAAATAAGTGTATTTCAGAGTTGGTCGAAGGTGTTAAGGTACTTGAAAGGCACATATGACTTTGGCATTTGGTTCAGACTTGAGAAGAAGCTGAATTTGTTTGGTTATTTAGACAGTGATTGGGCTGGTTATGTTGATGATGGAAAAAGCACCTCAAGTTATATGTTTTCAATTGACTCTGGAATGTTTTCATGGGGTTTTAAGAAACAAGATGTTATGACACAGTCAACAGATGAAGCAAAGTTCATTGTAGCTGTAGTAGGTATAAATCAATGCATTTGGTTAAGAAAATTTCTTACTAATTTAGGTTTCGAACAGGTTAATGCAAGTCCAATTTTTTTTTATAGCAAATCAACTATTTGTATTGTAAAGAATCTAGTGCAGTATGAGAAAACTAAGCACATGAAGATCAAGTTTCATTTTTTGAGAGAAGCATAAAGGGATCAAATAGTTTGCCTTATCCACTGCAAGTTTTAAGAGCACGTGGCAAATATTTTGATTAAAGCTTTTGACGCAGTGCGGAAGCGATACTAGATATCGTTCTAGCGTACGTCTTGAATAATCAAGAATAAAACTCTCGAAGAGAAATAAATAACCCACACAGGATTAACTGAAGAAAATATTATTGAATAAGTTGATTAATTCCTACTAATGAATAACAAGGCCTATTTATACTAGCATATATCATAATCTTAAAAAGACAAAGGATTCCTCGAGAACAAGCAATTTAAATAAGACTAAAATAATAAACTAGGTTCCTACTTAAACAATAAAATTAAATAAGAATCTTAATTAAAATAACAAATTATAATAATACTAAAATTAAACTTTTTAATTTATTTTGTCCCTACTTTTTCTCCTGCATCAGTTCTCCTTCCCTTTGAAATAAACTTGTCCTCGAGTTTTGCAACAACCAATAGATTATTTAGAGGATAAAACTTGTAATAAAAGGACTCTTCAATCAATGTATGAAACTTGAAATAAATTTCTTGTAACTTGTTTGTAGTCTTTAATCCTCGTTGTAACTTGAAAAGAATTAAATTTCTTTTTCTTCTTTTTGTTCTTGTTTGAGAATCTATGAGAAGTTTGATTTTAACATGAAAGAACCATCATAAAATTTCTTTGGTTAGTCTTCAGATCTTGCTCAATTTGAATTCCATTTGTTTCCATTTTCTCAACTTGACTATCTGCAAAAATAACTTTATCTTCCTTCACTTGAATAGGTAAAACCATGTCAATCATCTTGTCTTCAAAAATAACTTGTTTAACTTCAACTTTAAGTAGCAATACATCTTCAGGAACAGATTGTTCAATATTGGTATCATCTTCAATAACAGATTTTTCAATATTAGTGTCTTCTTTAATTTCTTGAAATCTTCTTGTACAATACTTATCTCATCAATGGAAGTAAGTTTTCCTTCTAGAATAGCGTTATGTTCTTAACGTAACGGATGACTCCTTTTTGTAGCTTGACATCGACTTTGGTAATTTCTTCTTTTAATCATTGACTCAACTTGTGAAGTCATCTTAACTCCAGTATGAAAATCATGGATGGATTCAAAAGAAACTTGTTTCCTTATATCTAATCGCAACCCCTTTAAAAATCTTTCAAACAACCATTCATCTGATTTGGGGTAGTTAAGACGAATAAAAAGTTCTTGAATTTCACAAGCATATTCTTTAATCGATCTTTGACCTTGTTGACAATTCTCAAATTGATCCAATAACATTTCAGCATAATATTAAGGAATAAAGAATTTTTGTAATTTTTTCTTCTTGTAATACCAAATACGATGTTTACCTTTTTCTTGTTGAAGTCGTTCTGCTTGTAATTGTCTCCACCATGTAGATGCAAATCCCTTTAGCTTATAGAATGCATAACAAACATGATCTTCTTCTTCTTCAAGAATATTATCAAATAGAAAATCTTCGATCGTAAAAATCCAATGGAAGACATCTTCAGGATCATAAACAATTCCACCGAAGTATGGAAGACTATTGAAATGCTGTTCAATATTCATTCAAAACTTTTAAATTTCCAGTTAAGGTGATCGAAAAAACTCGAAATTAGTCGGATCAAGATGGCGGCGCGCGGCGGTAGGAGACGGTGGATGGCTATTTTGGGCGTTTGGTTTTCTATAAGTTTTTTTTTCTTATGGTTCGATTTTGTTACGGTTCGATTTTTGTGCGGTTCAGTTTTATTGTGGTTCGATTTTATTGCGATTCGGTTTTGTTACAGTTCGGCCTTTTTTTTTTGTTTTTTTTAGTACGGTTTTCTGAGGTTTTTTTCTTGGATTTTTTTTTTTTGGATAAAAAGAAGTTTTTATGGAAATGGCTAAGGTTGCGGCTACGATTGGTGGATGGTTGTAGGTGATGGGTTAGATTTATAGAATTTGAGTGGTTATGGGTAATAGATTTGGATCACAAGATCGACTCGTCTGATACAAAGGTAGGCTCTGATACCACTTAACGCAGTGCGGAAGCGATACTAGATATCGTTCTAATGTACGTCTTGAATAATCAAGAATAAAACTCTCAAAGAGAGGTAAATAACCCACATAGAATTAACGGAAGAAAATATTATTAAATAAGTTGATTAATTCCTACTAATGAATAATAAGGCCTATTTATACTAGCATATATCATAATCCTAAAAGGACAAAGAATTCCTCGAGAACAAGCAATTTAAATAAAACTAAAATAATAAACTAGATTCCTACTTAAACAATAAAATTAAATAAAAATCCTAATTAAAATAACAAATTGCAATAATATTAAAACTAAACTTTCTAATTTATTTTGCCCCTACTTTTTCTCCTGCATCAGCTTTGCCTAAAATCAGATTTAAAAAGCTTAGAGAGAAGCTTGGAGTCTCAAAACAAAATCTCAAGGAGTATTGATGCAATGAAAATTTGTTTTGATACTTTTTTTAAATATGTTAAGATCAAGCTAAGTTAAATTATAATACTTAAATCTTAGTTAGTTTGGTTAGAAAAGGAGTGACAATCAAGGTTTTAAGGATTGTGTTTTCTTAATTATAAAAATTAAGTTATTAGATGTGGTTGATGTTGACTTAAAGGAGATTTTTTAATCTTTGAAAGGTCATGATTGTATGTGTGTGTGTATATATATATGTATATATTTTATTTAATGAAAATAGATAGTTATTTTGGCTGCTTCAACAACATCATCAGTTAGTAATCTTCTATCATAAAATTATCTCATGCCAAATATTTTATTTTCTGACGAAGACAAACTGTTCATGTGCTTGCAAAGAAATGTTTTCCATAAGAAAACATTAAGGTTCGACAACTTCCGTTAACTAGCAGTACATGGTTTTTCTTAGGCAGCTGTTGTCCTATTTTGATGTGCATAATGCATTTTATTGAATCTTGGATACTGGAAACTGGATTTAATAGCTATCATGCAGAGCTTGGATAATCTTCTGATTGGATTTCTATTATCTGATTTTATGTTGAAGTTTTCGTTAATTTTATTGTCTAAACTATGAGCATTTCCTGTAACAGTTTCTATCAAAAAATTATAAATCTATTAATCGTCTTACATCGCCATTGTATCATACTGCTGTCTTCTTATATATGGATCGGACAGCTTTATCTCTTAAATTAGTTTTTGAGTTGAGTTTTATTTAAGCTCATTTTTATCATGGTATTAAAGTTGGACACTCCAATGATAGTAAGATTCCCTAATGCATCCGATCCAAGCAGTACCCTTATTTCTTGAGTTAGTTTTTAGGTTGAGTTCTACTCAAATCAATTTCTTAACAAAATCAATTAACCCATATGGCTTCTGCTGTCTTAGCATTGGCTCGCATTGGCTCTGGTACGCTCAATGCATTTCTTACAAAAGATTAAGATAGTTTTTGCGGCATGCATGTAAGTAAAACATTTATGCAACTTGATCAACTTGTTTATAAGCTGTAAATTTGCAGGGATGGATAGGTCCAAGCTACGCAATCAATACACTCTACAACAAGCGACTACTGTATACTTAACGCAGCAGACTGCGTGATTGTTCATGTTCTTTTTGTTTTTTGGTAATGTGGAATTTCTATCTCGGAGTAGAGCAATTAATTTGAAGCCTTCAAAGATGGGCTGTGGCAGAATCTTCCTTGTTGAAAGAGAGAAGAATGTGCTCTGGTGAAAAGAGTTTGGGCTGAGCTCTCTTCTTGGGCTTAAAAGGTGTTACAAGGTTTTCATCGGTGGATACTTCGGTAGAATACCTCAAAAATAAGAAGTTTCAGAAATATTTCTCCCTTGAATTTTTGCTCTGTATTTTCTATCCCCTAGATATTTGATTTTTTTTCCCCCTTAAATGGTTGATGAAATTTGATTGTTGGACATATATTTATCCCTAAACCTCACGTTATTGTTTGATGATTACCTAATTGGGTTTGAATCTGCTCATTATCATTCCTCGTAGTACTCATACAATACACATTAAAATATAACTTTTTTTACCACGTGCAAAGGAAAAAAAATTCCACATTCATGAATCAATGTGATGATGGAAAAGGATGTAAACTCGGATGAAATCTGAAAAACTTGAACCATCTTCGAGGGTCTCTTAGTGTAAAAATGCTGGGAAATGTAAATAGGAATGAGATTAATGATGCAGAGCTTATGAAAAAGGAAAATTTTCTTTCATTTGTTTCTAAGTTTCGAGAAGGATGAGGAAAAGGGGAGGAAGAATGAAGATGATGAAAATGCTTTTGAAGACTTGCAACTACCTCCTAATCTAGGGAGATTAGAGATATTTTACTATAGAGGTATCAGAGTATCACTCATGAGAATAATTTCATTAACTCATTTATCGTTAATGTCATTACATCGTTGCTTGAGCCTAGAGTAACTGCCTCGTTTGGGAGAATTGGCATCTCTTGAATCTCTCGCTATTCGGAATATGAGGAGGTTGAAAGAAGTGGGTAATGAATTTTTGGGAATAGATCAAAGTAGTGGAACTGGCAAAGCATTTGTTGCTTTTCCCAAATTGAAATCACTTGAATTTCAGAAAATGGAAGTATGGAAAGAGTGGAAGTCTAGTGTTTCAAGAGGGGTAGGATAAGATATAAAAATTAGAGACAGTGCCGGATGACTATCTTCCGCAGACGCTGGGAGTTGAAGATCATTTCATGTCCTATCCTGAAAGAACATTATAAAGAGGGAACAGCAGAGAGGCAAAAGAAATCTCACATTAAAGTTTCTTTTGATTGATCTTCAACATTTGCAAAGAGGCAGCAGTTGGACTGCAACAGTTGCAAAGGTAAGCTCTTCTCCTTCTCCTTTTAATGTAGTTTCATTTATAGAGTTCAAATATTTGCTCATGCCCATGGATCAAGTACTTAATCTTACTGGTTTTGTTTCCAGGAGAATGGTGTGAGAAGCTTACAACAGAGGACTCAAATGCATATCTATGCTCCCAACAATCAAATATTTGGTAACTCATTCTCTGCAACTTCTATCTATATGTTCTCAGATCTTGATTTCTAAACTAGAAAGCAGAAACATTTTTGTGTGATTGTTCATGTTTTTATTTTCAGAATGAAGAATTATATCTTCAAGTAGAGCAATTACATCGAAGTCTTCGAAGATTAGCCTGTGGCAGAATCATCCGTTTTGGAACAGAGAAAATGCTCTAGTAAAAGTGTTCGTCCCCTGGTTTAATTTTTTACCTTTTTTTTTTGTTTGTTCACTGATTTTTTGCTATTACAAACAATTGTGATCGTTTTCCCTAAATACAAAACTATAGATTATTAATATTTATATGTTCTCTTGCCTCTGCAGTTTTCAACTCTACCATATCATTCTTTAATCTTGGGTTTTAATCAGACAGTAATTCAAATTTCAAACAGAAAATGGAGATTGCTGGGATATCAGAGACTGGGCAGAAGGAATAAGAAGGTCTTGCGGAGGAATTAAAGCTAATGGGATGCTTTGCATGAGTGTTATCAAATCTGGAACAGAAAATGGAGTTGGCACATCTGTGGTTCGGTTAGATTCTGCTTTCTAATAGTATGATATTGTCCGCTTTTAAAGTAACGTCGGAAATTCTTTGTTCTTGAATTCTTCAAAAGACATCATGGTGTTTCTGAAATTAATTTGTGTATATAATCTAATGATCCAGTCAAACCTGGCAATGCAGGGTCTTGAGACACCAGTTCTCACCTTCACAATCGTGATATATCCCAAGTCTTGAATCTTGGCTTTTACAATCAATATCGAGGAAAATGAAAATGGATCAATGTAAGTTACAATTCTAGGATGAGTGCAGAGTGGATTGAAGCCATCGGGGAGAAATTGTAGGAAGTCTTCTTGCTGAATCTAAATGATTTTTTGTCACTCTTTGTTCTGTAACTCGGCTTCAAGAGTGGGGAATTTTTTAGTTTGCCCTTTTACATTTGCCTTTCATGGTGAAAGTAGAAGGTTGAAGCAAAATGGTTTACTGATTTGCTTTCGACACCTTTTACGGCTGTAAATTTTACCCAATTGATAAGTACTTTCGGTCTCATCTTCGTCAGTAATCAATGTTGTGCGCACTGTTGTCTCTTTTGTATTCCATAGAATGTATATACTCAAATTCATTAAAAGTTTCCATTAAACTTCAAATTGCTTGCACATGATTTGGAATATGGGAAAATTTGAATTAGCTAGTCCAAATTTTTATTAGCTGATGGGATTGCTCAGGCCTGATCCATTTATCTGCTTAATATAACATTTCCCTACCAGAAAATACTATTAGAGCATAGAATGGAGTCTCTCCCTCTCAGTTCTCACATGGTTCCTGGTAATATGCTTCACACTGGGGCAGCCAGAAAGTGCCATGGTGAGCTCAAACTCATCTTTCAGCATTTCGAAGACACGTTTCACTCCATATTCCCCCTTTGCTGCCAGGCCATAGATTACAGGCCTTCCAATCTGCAAAATATATTTTACATTTATCAGTCCCCATATAAAGTAGCAGCAGCAGCAGATAATTTCCTTGTTAATTAAATTGAGATCCTACAAGCACAGCTTGTGCACCAAGGGCCATTGCCTTGAAAACATCTGTTCCTCGCCGCACTCCTCCATCCATCAGAATGGGAACTCTCCCTTTAACAGCATGAACCACCTGCAAGCTCGGGGTACAAAAGCATATACTGATTTATAATTCTCTTTCTGATGTATAGTCCGAAGTTACATTAAAAAGTTTTTTCAGTGTGCATTTTGCTAATCCACACTAATCACTAACTTGTTTCTCCTATCGTTACAATTTCACAATTCTTTACATGCTAACATTAGTGTTGTTAAAGAAAATAAAACGCAACATACTTATACTGAGTCGAACTTGAATAATTAGATTAAGTACATGCAAGTGTTTTCTATAAGCTAAAATAAAAGCAATATAAATTAGGAATCCTCGTAAACTAGAAATCTTAAACAAATTAGAATATACTAATAATACTTGAACTAGAAATATATAACTTAGTGAAACTAAATAAGTTTAATTTCAATTCTATCAAGCGTGAAACTTATTATCACCTCTTCTAGAACAGAAATGGTGGCAGGACTGTAATCTAACTGCCGAGCTCCGTGATTTGAGACAATAATCCCAGCAACCCCTACTTCCACAGCTTTTATTGCTGAAAAAAAAAATCGGAACTGGCAGCAATAAATCATTCTGTTTTTATATTTGGGTTGCATAGGAAACAAAAATAAAGTGATACAAATTCATCAGGTGAGAATTGGTCTTACCATCTTCACGAGTGAGTACTCCCTTGATCAGAATTGGCAAGTTTGTAATAGATTTTAACCATTCTACATCCTGCAGAAACCATATTTCTTTTTCTTGCTATGTTTTACAAGGAAACGAAACAACACGACTAAATTTTATACAGAAAGATATCACAGAAACATAGGTAAAAGGAATACTTCACTGGCTTTTACCTTCCAACTTAAAGAAGCATCCATGGTCTGATTGGCGAAAGCTTCTAATATTGAACCTGTATCCTGCAAAAGTCAAATCCATTATATTATTGTAAAGAATTATAGTCTATGAGTTTGATTGAGAGAAGAATTCCACTCACAGAGCTGACTTTGGTTGAGAAAAGGCCTTCCAAATTCTTCAGCTGCGGTGCAATCATTCTGCAGAAGTTCTCACATGAGAAATGCAATCAAATGCAAAGTATTTAGACAGAATGAAAGAAAAAGATACAATAAATTAACTTGTTCTTTATGTCTGCTTCTCTTCGACCAAGTCTTGGAGTATCAGCAGTTAGGACAAGAGCCTTAAAACCATTTCTTTCAGCTCTCTGCACTAGCGTAGCTGCAATGTGTCGTTGCTTGTATACCTATTAACAGTAAGGGTACAAATGTGTATTAATGATGTCAGAAGAAATAAAGCAAAACTATTGCTGCTAAAAGAAGCATCAGTTTACTAGCTAGAATCAGAAGAGCTCAAGAAAGCTTAAATACATATAATTGATAGAAGCGAATAGCGTTGCAGCTTGCAGCAACCTCCTCAATAGTGCAGCTAGATGAGAAGGATAAAACCATTATGGTGTTACACGAAGCTGCTGCTCTGGCTGTCGCAACCTCGCCTGGAATATATACAAACAGCTCATTGTATTAGAATTTGGACTAGATCTTAATGAAGAAATCTTGAAAACGGAAAAAGACCATCTGGGTTTGCAAGCTTATGCATAGCTGTTGGAGCAATGATAATTGGGGCCGAGATTTTGTAACCAAGAACAGTTGTTGATAAGTCTATTCTGCTGACATCCAAAAGAACTCTAGGCCGAAACCTGAGAAAATGTAGAAAGTGATTTGCTAAGGTAGTGTATTTACTTCCTAAATCACCCACCGATACTAATTAGACATACGTGATTCTACGAAATGCTTCGACATTCTCTTTCAGCGTGTGTTGGTCTTCAGCGCCACCAGAGTAGAAATCATAATACATTTTCGGTAGAGCTAGCCTAGCCAATTCTTGAAACTCGTTCACATTAACAGGTTCAGATGCCATCGGATCTGGAAACATGGAAACTTATTCAAAGTTTCAAGTACTTCAATCCTAGATGCTACTTATGTAAATTTGAGCAATCATTTTCAAGAAAATTAAATCAATAGTCGGATGTGAATAGCAAGAATTCCCTATATTATGTGATCCTTTGTTACAGGAATATAAATTTTTCATCTCTATCATGATTGTATATTGTGTCTCTGAATTCGTGATAGACCAAATCAATATCTTATGATGTAGTGAATTTACTTACATATATACATGCATGCATACATACATACGCATGATTTACAGAGTATAGCAGAACTAATAGCTTAAAAATTGTTCTGGAAAAGCAGGATAACAGCTAAGTGATGTTTCTCAGCCATCAAAACCAGTAAGAACATGATAATTTCATCATAAATTCATGATCAAAACATACCCATGAAATCAAAAACCAAAACAAAAAGAAAATAATCTTTAAAGAAGGTAGAATAAATATACTCATTTGACTAATTTCTAACATAGTTTATACAATAGAATTGTGGAAAGTATTGTACCTGAATGACTAAAGAAATCAAATGAAGCTTCTAAAGCAAATTACAGTTAGACCGGCAACACTGAAACTTGTTAAGTTATACAGCCATGGAGGGCATATAAATTAAGGAAAGAATTAGTTTTGCTGTTTTCTGACGTGTATACCCACCATTTGGACTTTTCTTTATCACACAATCTTATCAACTTTAACAAGGTTTTTGTTGTCGTGTTCCTGTACTATGGGTTCATATAATACTAATTCTCTACGCATTTCTTTTTTTTCTTTTCTTTGGATTGATTATACTAATACTGTACTTGTGATGGAAAATAAAAGATGAAATGAGATCAACGAGTAATTCTAATTATCATATATTTTTCACAATTTTTTAAAAAATGATATTTTAGGAATTTTTGGAGTTCTTTTACAAAATTTGAGACATTAAAAGAAAATTTTAATAAACTATAAAAATTTCTAAATATGTCTGCTTTTGGTATTAATTCTTTTTGTTCTTTTAGGAGCAATAATACTATTTAAATATACAAATAAGATAGATTACGAAAAATTTAACAATTTTATCATAGAACTTTGAAATTTATGGGTAATAATAAAAGTGGATTCCCGGATACAGATATTTGGGGCCTGCTAAAGGTGGCCCAAAAACAGAACAGAGAGCATGAAAGGCGCGCAAAAATTTCAATTCATAAAAATTGCATTGAACGTATCTTCATAATGTAGATCAAGCATGAATACTACATAATCTCAATGTTTTTGCATATTCGGTATGCCTGCCTGCCCGATGATGCCACCTGACTGATCTGCTATCACATTTTTCCTCTCTCAGTTACGTTCATGCAACAATTTGCATTTGTCTCCAAAATAGCATCTTCCTTGTGGAAAATATCGGCATAGCTGTTGTTTCATGCAGCTTTGTCTCAGTGATGGACTCTTAGGAAAGTGAGTGTTAAGGCTCTTTAAGGGTTGTCTATTGATAGATGATGCCTTAGCAGGATTCTGAGGAACGTGTGCCGGGAAATTATTCTGAATTACTGATGACTTCTTTTCTTGAGATTGTAAGGGTAGCTTTCCGGGATCAGAAGATAGTTGAGGTACATTTACTGCTTTCCTGGAATCAACATAGAACTGAGGTTGAGCAACCAGTTTCCTGGAATCAACCGATAAGGTTGGTTGTTGAAGTTGAATTGATTCCTGCTGTGGTTGAGCTACAAGTTTCCTGGAATCGACCAATAAGCTTGGTTGTTGAAGTTGAATAGTTTGCCGCTGCACTTGAGCCACCGGTTTCTGAGAATCAACCAATAAGCTTGGATGTGGAAGTTGAATAGGTTGTTGCTGAGGTTGAGCTACCAGTTTCCTGGAATCAACCAATAAGCTTGGTTGCTGAGGTTGAATTGGTAGTAGCTGCTGAGGTCCACTCTTCATTTTATTTGAGTCCACAGATAAGGCTTGCTGTTTTCGAGACAGAATCTCCACTTTTTCAGTTCTTATTACATTCAACTTAAAGTGGTGTTCTTTTGGATCCTCATTGATGGACATCCTGAAGAACAAACACCATTAGCATAGCATGTTAATGCAAAACAACTTATTTTTTATTATGTAAAGTTTTATTGACTTGCCACTTATTTGCTTTGATCATTTTCCGATTTCCCTTCTCCTGAACCCGTGTTTTTCTATTAGACCTTGCGAGAAAACCCCTTGAGTGCTTTTCCATCAAAACCTTGTGTCTCTCTCCTTCATCTTCCCATCTCTGAAGTGAAATGACAGTATCAAAACTAGTATGAGATTGAAGGATCAACGGACAATAGTTAAAACAAACTTCAGCCTAGTACAAACCTGCCTCAAGGTCTTCAGTCGATAAAGATTTCGGCCCTTAATTAGAAGGGGATGAAGTGGAGGGAGTGGCTTCTCCCCTTTGCTCCAAAGGACCTCTATCTGGAACATTAGCAAAAACCACCACTGTAATACTCATTATGACAAGTTTAAGATAAATCATCTGCTTGTTCATAATTAATATCTAGACTAAGACGATTATCTCAATTGTTGGTAAAGCAGAAAGAAACAGAAGAAATATGCCAAAACCATAAACTAAGAGAGCTAGAGAAAATCGTCATAACACTATCACAAAAATCCAGGTTTATGGAAAGTTTTGAAGGCATAACAAGATATGTATGGTCAAAGATCTGCAGTGACTGATGTCTTTCCACTTATCCCATTGTCTAAATTGTATATGGCTTCTAACTCACTGTAAATGTATGTTGCTGTTTGGCTGCCCCATAGCTTTCTTTCACAACACGACCTGCAACAATCCTTTTACCACATGGAGGACCAATTGCACTACGGGATGCTATGTTGAACCTGATTAATCGATATATCAAAAGAAATCGTGAACAATCAGCAGTCTAGAACAACTTTGACAAAGCTTACATGCTGGTATGATTGCTTTAGTTCATCAAACTTATATCAATGGCTACTTTGACCGTATACAATATTTTCAGCGCATAAACAAGGCCAAAAGCTTACATGTCATAAACATTCTGCTCAAACATAACAACATCGCCTGTGCATGCATCACCTGCATTAAATTCATAATGCGGTGCAAACGATTAAGGAAAAACATCGTTCTGATCCGACAAATTGACACAACACAAGTACAACTGGCTTAATGACTAATATAGCACTATATTCACACCACTAAAATTGAACGAATCTACCAGTAAAATTTGCACCTTTACAGTTCAAAACAAAGCTGGAGACAGGGTACTTTTTCTCCCCTTCACCATTTGAAATCCTGAAACACGTTATAGAATTTAAGGAGCAAAATTGAGTGTATAATTCTAAGTAAAGCCATTAATACCACAAAAGAAGATGAAATTACTCTAGATGCTCCTTTATCCGCTGAATAAGCTTGGATTTAATGCCAGTCAATCTCAATCCATGCTTCCTCAAATAAACCTTACATTGCTCCACTTTCAGTTTCTCTAGCTGCCCAGCTGCCATCACAATTTGACAGCACAAACACTCACATCCAAAGCATACACCAGAAGAACCACTAAGTTATCATCAAAGTTTGCATCTTTATAATTTATAAACAATGGAAACCCATCTAACTGATCATGTACTTTTTCTTCTCTATTTAGAACTTGTCCAAATTAGCATTATCCTAACCCTGACACAAAATTTTAATTTTTGCTGGAAATGATTAAAAGAAAAAAAAAATTCCCACAAGCATCTTGCTTTCATTTTATTCTACCAGTAACCAAAAAAGTGAGAAAAAAAGAAACACTGACCTTCAACAATGTTCTGAACGAATTTTTCTTCATTATCATCAGCACTATCCAAATCTCTGCTAAGGCTGGACACAGAAAAAAATAAAAGAAAAATATAATCTAATAGTATGTACAAAGAATACCAAGATAAAAAATTGCTTATTACTAATAATTCAATATCAAAAGTTTGATTTTTATATTTAGGAATCAGCGGCTAACCGTGACTTGGCCTTTTTCCCAATAGAGAGGGTTGAAAACTTGTGATGAGTGTCTTCAAGAATGCTGTAACTCGGGTCTAAATCAGAATCATAACCCGGATCAGATCTTCCACTTTCGCTGCTGCTTCCATGTACTTCTTCTTGGTATTCGCTACATATTACTTGCTCAGAAGCTGCCATTGATGGGTTGGTCTTGCTTTCATCTGGGTTTATATTTATCGAGCAGAAGATTATAAAGGTAAGAACCTTTCTCTAGATTTTGAAATCGAATGCCGACATGGAAAGAGAATTTTGACCTAAAAATGAAAAGCTGACCGTTGAGGATTTGACATTTTGAAATTTGTGCTGGATGAATCATTTTTTGTGAATGATTTCGATTAATTAGAATATGTAATTGATGAAAGATTAATGTAATCCTAGTAGTGAATAAAGTTTTAGCAAATATAATTTAAAATAATTCTTTAGTGCGGTAAATAATTTGCTGTTTATTCACAAAAATAAAAATGCAGATATGAGTAACTTTTATTTATTTATCATATAGAAAAATATAATTTAATATGCCATGTTATGTTATGTATATAAAAGTCTATATATATAACTTTGCTATGTAAGTGGGTCTATACAGTTGTCTTAAAAATTTTGATATTTTTAATTAAAAATTTTAAAATAAGTAAACCCAAAACCTAGTAGGAATTTAATGAGTTTACCGGTCGTGTGAAACTAACCTTTTAAAATATTATATAAAATATAAAACATAAAACATGCCTCTTATTTCTAATATATATTACCATTTCTTCATCCAATATATTTCTAAATCTTTTCTATTATCACGTTTTTTCTTATATTTTGTGGAGTCCTTAAATTTGTATATTAAATGATGTGCAATGAGTTAGTATTAAAATATATCATCCACTCTATGTATGAATGGATAAAGCAAAGAAATTCTTAAAGAAGCTAGACCGTGCATGCATTTTTAATTAACTAAATGAGTGATTAATCTTGTTTATTAGCTGCACATCATTTGTTGGTAATTGATGATTGATTAGTTAATTAATTAATTGTATAATTACGTTTCCAGCGTATATATATCTTGATTTTGTCAAGGTAAATAGTAAAAATGTCTGTCGTCAAAGGAATATTGTTAATACTGGTTAAACCTGAATTTTTGCCAACTTTTTTGGCTCGCCGGTTTCATTTGTTGCAGCTCTCCTTCTTGCTGTTAATCATCTTCTGCTTTCTCTTACTATGGCGACTTCTTCTCTTTGTGCACTGCTTGTTGCTTCTCCAAAAGCAGCTCTCATAAATCCGGATTCTCACTCAGCTAGTATATATGCTTCAATAGTATTGGCGCTATTGCTTTGTATTTTCAGAGCATAAGTTGTTGGAGTTTATATAATCCATACAAATTATGGTGATTAATGCTTTTAATTTTTATGGGATTAATTTCCTTTTATATGTTTTCAGGAAAAATTATATCTCTGGAAAGAAACAAATGGCAAAGAAGAAAGAAGACTTGTTGTGACAGGATCCGGTGCAGTAACTTCAATTGGTGATGATGCACATTTTTGTTTTATACCAGTCTTCGTGAAGGTGTTAATGGCATTACTGAAATCGGAGGCTTTGATTTTTCAGATATTCCCGCGGTATCTATATCATCAAAATTGGCTCTATTTGTCTACAGAGATTGGCTGACAACTAGAACATAATTCTGACAGAGAGTTGCTGGAGAAATCGAGTCTCTGTCAACAGAAGGTTGGATTTCACCAAAAACTTCAAAAAGAAAGCAGACAAGTACATGCTTTATGCTTTTGTTGCGGGCAAGAAAGCCTTGGGAAATGATGGAATTACAGAAGAATTATTGGTGCGGAATTGATGCTATTTTTGGGTCTGCCATGTGTCACGGGCCGCCGAGGCGTTGCAGCATCCCCGCTTGCAGAATCGCCACGTGACACATGGGAGGCTTGGAGGAAAATATGAGATTGAGGTGTTGTTTAATCTGCAGTTGCACGAGTAGAAGCACAACAGTTACAAATATGTTTACTAATCGCTTGTTTGTCTCACATGTTGTGATAACTTTCTGGCTTTTTGACAGAATCTTAATGATTGGATTCGAAGCAACAAAGATTTCTTATGAGAAGATGAGAGTCTCTTCTACATGCTGGCCGGTGCTGTCTTGGCATTGGATCTGGTAATCTCAATGAGTTTTTTTACCTGGAATTAAGATCAAGACATCTGTATAGTCTGGTGGCATGTAGTTAAAGAAAACTATTTTTGCAAATATGCGGGGATGGATGGGTCCAAACCAAACTACGCGATCAATGCAGCTTGTGCAACAAGCAACGCAACTACTGTATAATTAATCACTTGGGAAAAGCTAATATGAGGTAGTTTCCTTGGACCAAATGATCATTTCTCAGCTGGGTTTTCTTCTTTCATGCAGCTGGCAATACAAACTGCAGGAGCCAGGATGGATACATCCAAACCTAAATCTTGAAAATCCTGACAAAGAATTGGTATGCTTCCATCATATCTGAACTCAAATATAGGATATTTATTGAAGCTGTAAATTAATGTTGTAATGTTTCTGCAGGATCCAGAAGTGCTTGTTGGCACCAAGAAGGAACGTTTTCCATCTTATTCGCTCCTTACAAATGAATTTCATGTATAAAGATGAAAGCGCTTTTATGTAATTAAGTACGTTTCATAGTTACTTTCTGACAGACAATGCTTGGAGAATGTTGTAATGATTCAGTACTGTTCAGAAGTGCTTTTTAATTATTATAAGCATATTCATATATAAAAGTAAAACATTAATCGTACTCAAAATTTTATTTAATATATACAAACATTGTGACCGGCCGAATAAAATATCAATGACTTTGTTAATTAGTCAAATAAAATGTTTTATTCATTATAAAATTCAGCAACAAACTTCCCTTTGAGCTAAGTTTTAATGGCTAATTGGTGAATAATCGATCGAGCTAGCGAAAACTTCAAGAAAACAATTAAAACAAAAATAATTAGAGTTCATTAGGGTTGGGATCCCCTGTGTTTAATTAGTAACTTAATTAATCTGTCGTTGCTACACATCATCGTGAGTTTTGTAAACCAAGAGAATAAAATGGGGAACTTAAGAAATTAATTAACAAAAAAAAAACTGTCCATATTTGTGGACTACACAAGTCATGAATGCAGGAGAATTTTCCCCCGAGAGAATCAGATGCTAAAACATGAAAGAATATTTCATGGATATATCATTTTTAAAACAAATAAAATATAATAATATTTGGGATTTCTTCTTCCTTACAAAAAAACCCTTCCATTTTTATTGATCAAATGTTGTACAAGAAGAAAATTAAAACCAAATTACTTTTGCAAAAACTTCTTTCACTTGATCATCTTCTTCTCCTCTTTGGATTGCAGTTCGTCAATTTCAATACTACTTATATAAGAACCAATCCGAGCCCAAATGTGAGTCTCTCTCTTCCTCTTTAGCTTTCATTTATTTTCTTAATTTGAAGTTAATTAATCAATGATAGACATTTAAAAATTATGATTTTATTAAGATTAGAGAAAAGTGTAAAGTATATTAACATAATATTAAAAAGGGAAAAGAGAAGCTTTAGCTTTAGTGGAATTGAAGAACATATAGAGGTTAAACTATTGTTAATGCTTTTTCTTTTTTTCAGTTGATTTGGTGGTTATAAAACTTGTTTAATTAACGTTCATGTATACTTCTCCAATTTGATACATACATATATATATAGAGAGAGAGAGACACACACACACACACAACAATGCGAAGAGAAATTATATTGCACTGGGATTAACGGGGGAAAGAGTAAATTAGAGCCAGGTAGCTCCCTTTTTCTGTCAAGTTTTGGTAGATGTTTAAGCACTTTCAATGTAAATGTAAGCACTTTTATCTTAATCATTAATTATACATGTATATGTATACCACAACTTAATTAGTTAGCCTTTTTTTATGTTTGTTTCTGCAAGCCATTTCTGTGCTTCAATTACTTGTTTGACTGGAGTATTATTATCAAATTCATCCTAATTTATTAAACAAAAAGAAAGTTAATCCATAAATAATCACTTTTCTAATATATATTAGTCCCTACTATTCATAAGGACAAAAACTATAACTTTTATCACACCCTTTAGTACACTAAATAAAAAATATACATCAAATTATTTTATTATAATTTAAAATCTACTTTCTTTATATTAAAATATAGATATATATAGTGATAAAAACTTAATTGGATGACAGAAAAGAAGAAGGATTAGCTTGTGACAAATATTGGTTGATTGATAAGTAATCAATTACTTTCTAAGATTATATATATAAATCAATTTGACACTAACTCTTTATTCTTTTTGTGAAGTCTATAATTCTTTGATTAATTGTTAACTTTAATATGTAAACGAAACTCGTACGTTACTTAGTTGTACTCTAAGAGTGAATTAAAACTTTGTGCTAATTAAATAAATTTTCATTAAATAGATTTTAATGAATTTGAATCAAAAATTAAACTTTTGCCCCACATATATGCAGTATTTTTATAATTAATCCGAGTGGCCCAGTGCACTAATTTTTTTTTATTAATTCGATTTAATATTCCAATATATATTAATTTGGACCCCAATTCTATAACCAAACTCTTATAAAGGTTGTCTTTGTAGGATAAGGCTTAGGGTGGGCTATTTTATTGAAGCATTAAATTCTCATGCTTAATTAGCCTACCTAATACCTATAACTAAAATCTTATAATTTACTTTACTTTTGAGAATATACATATATATGTGTGTGTAGTTTTAATATTATCAGCACAGAAATAAATCTAGGAACTAATTAAATTAAAGAGGATACACATATATATATATGGTTTTCAATTCGTATAAAACAATATGTTCTCTTTGCTAGCTAGCAGCTGTGTCTAAGCTCAAATATGATGATGATCAGTTGTGTTCGTTTCAGTCTCTTTCACTTGCACGGACATGCAAACTTCGTTTTCTGGCATCTCTTTGATCTGATCTCCTATATGTCCCCTTCATAAATACTACCTCAAAAGTACTTTCTGATAATCATATATACTTAAGTTATTCTCTTAATTGTATTGTTATTATTATTATTATTATTATTAATGGCGGTTTCTTCTTCTTCTCTGATCTCTCCTCTTTGTTCATGGCTTGGTTCTTCTTCTTCTTCTTCTTCTTCTTCTTCTTCCATGTCTGTGGGTTCTGAGAATAAAGAGCATGCTTTGAAGCCCTCTATGTTGCACTCTCCGAACAGAAGCAAGAACCTTGAACTTTCCTGCAACACTACTTTTGGTATTCGTAACGGTTTATCATTCCTAAAGCCAAAGCAAGCTGCACCTCGTCCCTCTTCAGCTAGGATTAGGAATGGTACTACTCTTCCTTTTTCACTTGATTGATCTTCTGCATACGGCATACTGCTATTTTTCTTTTTGATTATTATTAATTATTACATGAATATATATGCATATATAAGTTGAATCTATCTGTGTCTTGAATGAATTATTATATTGCAAACTTAAATTAAGAACATCAGTTTCTATTATTTTATAAGGTTTTAACAATTGAATCAACTATAAGCATATGGCCACCATACTTATATGCTTATATTTAATTTAATTAGAGTCTACTAAAGTATATATATATATATATATATAGTTTATGATTGTGAATTTTTTTTTTTAGATATAGCCAAAAGTTTTAGGAGCATTTTTTTTATTATAACAAATTTATAAGTTTCATTTTTTTAGCCAAATATGTTTCATTTTAACAAAAATAACCCTAATAATATGTATGTTTGACTAAAAGAATATGGAAGTTGAAAGTTTATTAAAATTATTAAAAAAGAGAGAGAGAGAGAGAGTAGATCAATTTATATTTATAAACCATATTCTAAATACTCAACAATATAGTATAATTACCTACCTTTGGATAAGAATTTTGATTATCATAATTTACTATTAAGAACAGTCTAATAAATAAATGTAATAGTACTATACTTGACACCAGTGTAATACATCCATTTATTATCCATCATTTGCTGATTTTAAATATTCCCAGGCCCATGTAGGACTCTAATCTTTTATTACGCTTTCAGGCCGAACTAAGGCTGTGTTTGCTCAATCTGAAAAGGAACTTATTCCAGAGAAGAAAGATCATCATGAAAAGCAAAGGAGAGTTGTTGTGACAGGATTAGGTGCAGTAACACCAATTGGTGATGATGCACATTCATTTTACAGTAACCTTCTTCAAGGCATTAGTGGCGTAACTGAGATTGAAGGTTTTGATTGTTCAGATTTTCCCACGGTACATTCATCATTCCTCTTTCCATGTATTATATAATGAAACTTCTTTCAGATGTGAGCAATAAGTTCAGTATCATAACCGTTGTAACAGAGAATTGCTGCAGAAATCAAGTCTCTTTCGACAGAGGGTTGGGTGTCTCCAAAACTTGCTAGAAGGTTAGATAAATTCATGATTTTTGCTCTCATTGCTGGCAAGAAAGCCCTGCTAGATGGTGGAATTACAGATGAAGTTATGAGAGAGTTAGATAAAGCTAGATGTGGGATTTTAGTTGGCTCTGGATTAGGAGGCTTGCGTGTAAGTGAAACATTGATCATATGCAACCTCAATTAACAGCATAGCCTTTTGTTGATATTCTTTCTTTTCAACAGGTTCTTCAAGAAGGGCTTGAAGCAGTGAGGATTTCGTATAGGAAAATGAATCCCTTCAGCGTACCTTATTCAATAACCAATATGGCTTCAGCTCTCCTAGCAATTGAGCTCGTAAGTTCTAACTCATTATCAGAAAGTGGGCGTTTACAAGCACATGTACTGTTGTAAAGATAGTCTAATGACATGCCAGAAAACTACTAAATTTGCAGGGATGGATGGGTCCAAGCTATTCAATTGCTGCAGCTTGTGCAACAGGCAACTATTGTATACTTAATGCCGCAAATCACATAATCAAAGGTGACATAGTAAGCAGCTCACTTTCATCTAAAACTTTTCGATTAAGGTTTCACACTGAGGCTATCTAGTTTGACTTTGATGCAACACTTTTCCCACATTCCTAAAAATTTCAGGACATTATGTTATGTGGTGGTACTGAAGGGAGCATTACTTCAGCAGGTATCATATAGATTTTGCATTGCGGTTTAGTTCATACATTATGATTGTCTTTCTAGGCCATGAACTTGGGATTTTGTATTTTTGCTTCCTGGAATTGCAGGAGTAGCAGGCTTTATGGCATCCTATGCTCTTTCACAGAGAAACAGTGAACCAACCAAAGCTTCTCGCCCCTGGGATTCTGTAATGCATCCAATTCTTCATTCTCTGCTTGTCACATACAATTAGCAATCCTAGTATTTCAATCATATATCTGATTTTGCTATTGAGCAGGATGGCGATGGATTTGTTATGGGAGAAGGATGTGGAGTTTTGGTTTTAGAAGAGCTGGAACATGCTAAGGTTATTCACTCAGATTCATGATTTCTTTTTTTTTTTCAGTTTTAGTATAAGGATTTTTAAGATCAATCTCATACGCTCATGTATTTACACTCAACAATTTGACAGAGAAGAGGCGCAAATATTTATGCAGAGTTTCTGGGCGGAAGCTTAAATAGTGATGCTTATCACATTACTGAGCCTCATCCTGAAGGTAAATTAGTAACCAGCTTTCTTGAAACTCCCCACTAGAGCTTTTAATTTGTATTAAAGAAAAAGATATGAAATCAGGGGTGGGTGTAATTTCTTGCATTGAGAAGGCCTTAGATCGATGCGGTGTTGCAAGGGAAGATGTGAATTATATAAATGCACATGCTACATCAACACCAGTTGGTGATATGAGAGAATATCAAGCCATAATGCATTGTTTCAGCAAGAATCCTGAGGTAAAATGAGAGCACATAACCGTTTATCTTAAAAGCTATGATGGTTAGTTTCCGGCAATGCTTCATTTGATTCCTACTTTTTTTTCAGCTTAAAATGAACTCTACGAAATCCATGATTGGTCATCTATTAGGAGCTGCGGGAGCTGTGGAAGCTGTTGCTGCAGTTAAGGTAAATAGGCTCTGCTTTCTTACCTGCATAACTGGTTAAAGTTACTTCTGATCTGAACCAACAGAAAAGCCAATACTTATTCAACAAGTGCTTCCAGTAGTAAGGCGAAGCCTGATGCTTCTTACTGAATTTGAGTAGTGTTCATTCGTGCAGGCAATACAGACTGGATGGATACATCCAAACATAAATCTTGAAAATCCTGACAAAGAAGTGGTATGTTACTTTCAACTTTCAACTTAAATTAGGATTTTGGTCTATGCTTTGTATGTACAGTTGGTTTGTTCAGTTTTATACTGAATATTTGAAGCTGACTCAGGACACAAAAGTGCTTGTTGGCCCCAGGAAGGAACGTTTAGACATAAAAGTGGCAATGTCCACCTCATTTGGCTTTGGTGGACACAACTCGTCCATCTTATTTGCTCCTTACAAATAAATTTAATGTAATATTTCGGCTATGGAAAGATATAGCTGGTGGAATTTAATAATAATACATTCTACCTGGTGGAATTTAATAATAATACATTCTACCTGGTGGAATTTAATTATACATTTATCACAAAATTTGTGTCAATTATACATGCCAAAATCCCACCCCTCAAACCAGTTCCTCCTCTTCCTCTCTTTTTCGCTCGGTTTGTAACGTGGAAACCGATAAAATCTCTACTCGGTCCAAAAAGCGAAGTAAAACGTAGGCCATATTACACGAGTCGCCGATCACTAACGACTTTTCAAACCTAGAATCTTTCATAAAGTCACAACACAGAACAGTATGAAAACGTAATTGTTTAACACGCCATCAATAACAAGAAGCAAAGTGCTTCTATGGTTTTGAAATGAACATTATTCAACCCACATACACACAAAATGCTGATAGACAACAATGCAGTGTGACAGAATTGGACAAGCATAAAGATTTCTGTTGATACTAGAATCTGACTGCAAACATTTACGCAGTCCGTCAATTTTTGTAGCTTCACATTTATCACTAAATTTCTTCCTTTCTCGACATGTTACTAAATTAAAAGGTCGTAGACATTCTGACATTAATCCAAGTTGAACAGTACATGTAAAAAATCAAGCTGGTTTAAAAGCACGCTGGAATAGTAATATTGAAAAAAAAACCTATGACAACATTAATAATCTCGGAGTATTGAATGTAATGGGAAAGAACATATTGAATGTTATCAATAAACCCTTGTTAAAGCCCTCAGGCTACAGAATTTTCTAGAATTTGTATATATTACTTTGGTTCCTCAAATGTTATAAAAGGGGTCCCTCTTTCACAATTGCACAAGGTATATTTGTCCCCGCTCATATAGAGGTACCAACCGAACTACGCATATACCAAATTGTGTTGTGAACAGAAACAAGTGTCAAGTAATCTGAAGCCTCCAAAGTCTGGACACCAATCAACGAACACAACCAATCCATGTTGACGCAGAGAAACCCGGGCACCATGTGCAACTACTATCAATGCCACAGATGGGCAGTTGAATCACCATATCTTTGCTTTGAGCCAAAAGAGGACAAAGACCACCCCCAACACAATGGCCACAGGTGCCCACTTCCGAATTAAAGCCTACAGATAAATTACAAAAGTGGATAATGAATTTCAAACGTTTCTCATATGTACAAGTCCAACTTCAACATATCTAGACAACACAAGCACTCAACACATTTGTTTCTAAAACCGTTGTATCTACCATTCAATTTTGTGCACAATATCTGTTGCATGCACCTAAAGTGTTATGGAACTTCATAACCATATTTTTTCAAGTCAGTCAGACAACAACTCACACCACTTACAAATGGCCAACAGAAACATCATCAAGTTCATCTGTGTCAACTAGACTAATAAAACTAACCTGTTGATTCAAATCTTTCGCCTTGTCAGCATATATGCGCGACTCTGATGTCAACCGACTGGACATTTCACTGACCTCTGCAAAATTGATGATTGAAACAGTTCACACAGAATATCCAAAAGACAATTTTGGGAAGAAAAAGATGATTGCATTAAGTTCACTAGTGGATCAGAAGCATTAGAAATTTCTTCTGTCAATTTTCTGAAAAAGGGGAAATCTACAAAAACAACAACCCACAGACAGAATAACAAGATAAAAAGTGCAAGCATATTTGTAAATATCTTGACACTATGAATTTGTACCCAGAATAGACGTTATCATAGTATATTTGCAACTCAGTCACTAGGGATTCACAAAAGTGATATAAAAACAAAAACCATTTATCAACTACAAAGACACAATCAGTTATAAACTTAGCATCCATTTATTAGTTATCCCTTCAAAGAGAAGAAAAACATATGATGTCACCAGAATCGAGCAAAACTGAGAAGAAAGAAAAGTATCTTACGGTCCAACTTTTCACCAACACCAAGAACTTCCTGCACGTTGCGAGTCATTATCTGGTGGACTTCATAAAGTTCATCATTCAACTTTGCAATATTCCGCTGAGTACGAGTATCCTGGTACAATTTCTTGGTTTTCTGTATGAATGTATCTTTAAACATAAAGCAGAAAAAGAATTAAAATAAATCAAGCCAAATTATTAGCACCAAAAACAATGTCAACAGAAACAATAGCCGTGTGTTAGGGAAGGACTAGAAAAAACGAGACCTACCAAATTTAATGAAAGCATAAGGTCTAGCCGCAGTTTCTATCTGAGCCCCGTTGACACGCTCAAATTCATTTCTGAGGTCTTCCAGGTACTGAAAAGCAAGCTTTTTGGGATAAGCGCGATCACACATCGTCAAGTAACAAACACGTCCTTCAATGATATAACTAGAACTTGGTCAAGGAAACATTAAGATTCGGGTATACTTTGAATAAGATAAACCATGGATACTGATGCAAGATATCATAAATGTAATAAGTTCTGAACGCATCAAGTCATTGCAGCTCTTAACAAAAGAAGCCATTATGAAATGGCATGTTACTCCTGCCAGAGCATCCTACCTAGTATTGTACACGGAAACAAGCAATCAAAATGTTTACATCAACTAAGCATGCATAACAAAACAATTCAAAACCAATAACATGGACAGATCAATAAACAAAACACAAGGATACTGGAAAACATAAGGTCCCGTTTCAATCGACATCCTTGAAGCCTCATTATGGCCTTTTGAGAGATTCTTGAACAAAGCCTTAACTTGCTGCTTGTACATCTCCGCATCTCTCAAATCACGACCATCATCTAGTCCCTCTGCCAGTGGAAGACCATCAGTGACACGGGCAATCATTGTCATCTTCACCATCTTTACCTAACTTCAAAAATTCCTCTCCTACACCAAATCACTTCAATTGCAATAGGTTAAACCATCAGAACCCAGATCAAGAAAAAGATAACCAAGCTGAAATTCAACAAAACTAACATGATGAAGTTCTTATGACCTCTACCATCACAAAGGATCTCAAGAAAAGGTCACATATCAAGAGAGACAACATTTCTTCAAATTCTGCAATGCAATTCCGTTTGTGATATTTCAATTAGAACGAAAACAAAATGATCCTCTGCTTCTTCAATGCTTCCAATTGCAACTAAAAATTTTCATACCAAATGCATTATCACAAAACCTCTATTTGACACATCACAAAAGAACACAGCTTTCTCTCTTAATCAATAAAACATAAGAAACTCCCACATTTACAAGCATAATTGATTACAAAAACCAAATTCCGTTTCTAGATTTTCCACTCAACTCAAATTGATTGACGCATCAGAACAAGATTCCCTTGATCCAACACAAACCCATGTCGGTAAACTCCTTAAGCAAATCATATCACGAAATCACACGTTTCCCAAACTACCCATGTCACAAATCATGCAAAATCTCTCAAATACAGCAGCAACCACAAAAAAGAAAAATAGTAGAGAAATCCGATAAAAATCAAACCTTTTTAACATAAACCGATAAATAGGAGTACCTGTTTCGCATTTGGGATTTTCTCCGTGAATTCAACGATCCGATGAAGAGAGAAGACGAGGGTCCGGGGAGAGAGAGAGAGAGAGAGAGAGGGTTATATGAAATGAAGGGTATTGTAACGAGTGTTTTCTTTGACATATTAATGTACGGTTTCAATTGTCACCGCTAATATTGATTGTACGTTGGGAAAATGAAGGTGAAAACTCAAAGGTACAACATTTAGATGCATTAGCTTATTGACCCACACAATTTTTACTGTCAATGAATTTTAAGATGTGTATTAAAATATTTATATGAATAAAAGTTGATATTCTAAAAAATAAAAAGATATTTCTTTTAAATTTTATAAAAAATTGAGTATGAACCGTTAATTAACAATCTAAATAATTAGAAACAAATTAACAACTAAATTATCGAGGTGATATCTTTTGCTATAAACTAATAGTCACAAACATATAAAGATAATGTCAAGTTATTGCTAATTAAAAAATTTATTTAATTTGTTAAATTTTTTAATTGAATAAGAGATTTATGAACCAATTTCAATCTAAGTAGTCATCAGTAGAATTCAATTGGATCTGTTTGATAAGTAGAAGGGATTGAAAAATTATTTAAATTAAATATACTACTTATCTTGTGAAATATAATTATATTTATTAATTATTTCGAGTGTTTTTGATTGATACCAATTCTCTCAATTTGTGCTTTTTCTTTGTTATATGTGACTACAATTTTTCTAATAAATAAATAAATGTAAACCAAAACAAATATACCAGCTAATTTAATTATGAAAATTGGAAATTTTTTTAAAGAAAATAAAAACATAGCAATTGAAATAAAATAAAAAGTTTGAATGAGGGAAGGGAAAATAAAAAAATCACTCTGGATTTATTGAGAATATAAGAAGACTTGGAAAGGAGGAGACTTCAAGAACAAGTTTAGAAATCAAAAGCCGTTTTATTTACCACCCAAAGGCAAATTCCTTAACAGTACTTCTTCATCTTCTGCTTCTCCACCACCCTCACTGTAAAATCATCACGTCCGCTTGTGAAAAAATACATTTGTTTTCGTAGAAAAAGAAAAGGCCAAATCATATTCTATCTAGGAACCCAAAAAAAAAATTTAATTAATTAATAATCTCTACCCTAATCTTTCCCGCCATATTCATTTACTGGTCTGCTTGCCGACCCAAAATCATGAGTGATCAGAATATCAGAGGAGGTTTTTCAGGGAGATCCCCGCGTCCCGATGGTCATTATTCTCATCGTAACAGACATGTAACTTTACCAAGTTAACTCCTTTTTTGTGCTTTTGCTTTTTTTTTTGAGTAATGCATATATTTGTATTTATTTACCCCTTTTCTTTGTTAAATGTTTGATTTTGATAAATGGGTTTGTGTTTATTTTGGCTTTCTGTTGTTATGGCTATTACCGCTTTGTGAGTGCATTTCTGCATGTTGTGTAAAGATTTAATTTTGCTCAGATCAGGTATCAAATTTCATGATTTGTAGAGATTTATGCTCATTAGGCGTAGTTCTTAGTCTCCAACTAATTTGTGATTCGGAATATTTATTGATGTTTTTGTTTTAATTCAAATCCTTTTTAAGTTTTGAGGCAAATTTATGTCTTCATGTATCTTAGGTCTTTTCTTTCTCTAATTCTTTTCTCAGTTGTCTACTCGGATGAATCATACAGATAGAAAAATGGAATTGATTCTTTTTTGTGTTTTCTGACATGCTGTTACTGTGAAAATCGTAGGTTGGAGCAAGTAAGCCTTTTGAGAATGATTCTTTTGGGAGTAAGGAAAGTATGTCTCGAGGTAGAGGGAAGTCTTTTCATCATGTATCCCCAGGTAGTGGTTGGAAGCATTGCATTGATAAAACACCCTCCAATTGTGTGTACCGGGCTAAGAGTCCTGCACCTGATGTTAGTGCAAATTCTCTGGAGGCTGGGGGAAGTAATATGAAACAACCTGAAAGCTTGGATGCTTTGGATTCGGTCCATGGGAATGATGATCTTCATTCATTGTCTACTCCTGATTCTAAAGAGAGCCATCTGGATGTGAATAGAATTCAAATTGGAGAAACCCCAAAAAAAGAGGCAGATGATGCTGCGTCATTCAAACTGAAAACTGACTTCTCAGGCAAGGTAAAGGTTGCAGACATACAGGAGGAGTCATCACTACCTTCCAAAGCTAATGCTGAAGATCAGGCTGTTTCCCTAGAAAAGGGAGCCAAGAATTTGGAAGGCATTGGAGGTTTTCGTTTTGATATTTGTCCACCTAAGACAGGGACCCCTGTAATGCTAAAACCTTCCTTGCTTGTAAAGAATAGACAAAAAAGGAATGAAATGAAGCTGTCTATGGAAGCACAAATTGGATCTGAATTGAGGTCTGGGATGGTGTTACTGAAGAGCTATTTATCCCTCAGTGATCAGGTATCTCTCTATACAAATACAATGGTGCCCAAGCGTTACCAAAAGAACAATGTATCCCCATACAATTATCTCTTGAACTAAAATATGAAAATTAGGGTATTCTACAAAATGATATAGGGCTTTATTATAATATACTTCTGCTGTTTACAATTTGTTGATTTGGCTTCCGATATCTTTCTCAGGTAAAAATAGTAAAGGCATGCCAAGGCTATGGGCTGGGTCCTGGAGGTTTCTACCAACCCAGTTACCATGGTGGAGGAAGACTGCATTTAAAAATGATGTGCCTTGGTAAAAACTGGGACCCTGAGACAAGCAAGTATGAAGATATTCGGTCAGCGGATGGTGCTAAACCACCAAATATACCTACTGAATTTTATCAATTTGTTTCAAAAGCAATCCAAGATTCCCAGGTGATCATAAAAGGAAATTCTAAAGTGAGAAATGTTGAAGCTGAACTTCCATGGATGTCACCTAATATCTGTCTTGTAAACTTTTATTCAACAACTGGGAAACTTGGTCTTCATCAGGTTTGTTTCTCTTCTTGTTAGAGCCTTTTCTTTCTTTCTTTCTTTCTTTCTTCTATTTTTATTGGCATTATATGTGATTCTTAACGATTATGGCTTCAAACTGACTGGTTCTTGAGAAAACTCTAAGAATATATGAATTTCTCAAGTAACTGATTTTTACTGTTTTCTAATTAAGCTTTTATAATTAAATATATATGAGGCTGCTGACACCCTATATTTTCATGCCAATGCAGGACAAAGATGAAAGTCGAGAAAGTCTTGCTAAAGGTTTACCAGTTGTGTCGTTTTCAATTGGAGATTCTGCAGAATTTTTATATGGTGATCATAGAGATGAGGACCAAGCGCAGAAGGTTAAACTGGAATCAGGAGATGTCTTAATATTTGGTGGGAAATCTAGACATATTTTTCATGGTGTATCTACTATTTTTCGAGACACCACCCCGAAGACCCTGCAGGAGGAAACAAATATCCTTCCTGGACGTCTGAATCTTACTTTCAGGCAATATTGAAAACTGTTTTATGCTTGATGCTGTATAGAATGGTTGTCTTGTTATGAGTGATAAAATAGGATAGTTCAAAGGCAATATATTCCTGCTTTTGGCAAGCAGACACAAAGGCAATGCCGCCTCCTACTTTTGAATTGCCCAAACAAGAACTTTATGTAAGAGTCAAAGCCCCAAAAGGAGAATTGGGAATATATCATATTTTGCCAGATAAATAAATGAAAGATCGTTTCTGAGTTTTGGGTACAAGCAATTTCTGTTTTATTTTGCATAATTTCTAAGTTGATCTATTTTCTTGTCATTACAATAGAAACAGGTGTATCAATCTTTACTTTTTATGGACTCACTGTCTTTGACAGTATTTGATCCACATGCAATCAACTTCATTAGAACCATAGGTACTTTGATCCTTCTGCTGGGCCGATCACTCTCAACTGTCTGATGTCTAATATCTGCTGAACCATGGACCTTAAGACAGTCCTTCGTACCAACTACGGCTTCTGAAGCAAAACTTGAAGGTTGGGGAGAAATCTCTTCGTCAATCTGTAATCTTCTTTGTCTATTATTATTGTCTGTCTGTGTTGACACGTCAATACCTTTCATACCATGGGTGATTTTGCGTTCAACAAGGTCATCTAATGTACTCATCGAATGGTTTTTTCTTCTAGTAATGGCCGGAAAACTGGAGTCCTCACTTGAACTTGTTGTCTCGGATGAGTTTTTGTCATCTGATAAAATTGCTGTTGTTTCGCAGGATCGAAAGCTTAGACACTTCTCCAGTTGTGATCCTTTGAGAATGTACTCGTTTCCATGACAGGGATAAATAATGTCATTTTCAGACAAATCTTGCCACACAAATGCATTCTTGTAGCTCCTGAAATGAAAATGAATTTAATGTTACTCAATAATTAGCTCTTGACATGGCTAATAAGAAAATTTAATACATGTGTCCAGATTCTTCACTGAAGTTTACCTCTTTGAAGACCAGAAATACATGTTGGCCATGCCTTGACCTCTAAGGAAGTTGAATCTACTCATCACATCTGAAAACAATTATCATATAGTCAGTTTTCATTCATACACTCCATAATTGTATACACAAACATATCATTCAAACATTTACCTCTGAGATAGAGTCGAGGAGAAGAGAGAGGAACTTCTATGAAATGAGGATGTTCAAGCTTGCCATTTCTTGAGAGATAGTAAACAACAGAGGCCTTTTGCTGTGTTTTTGGCTTCTGTTCAACCTGGATTCTGCCTTTTTCGGGATTGGTTATCTCCTTCGCTCTCGAATACATTGCCGTTATGGATTCGAAGAGATGCAAATGAAATCACACCCTTCTTATGGGGATTAGAATTAATGGGGCAATTTGTTAGGAGAAGAAAAAATTGGATAAATTTTAGAGCAATCTCATGAGGCAATTGCTGCAAGTGTAGGGGCAAAAGCCAACATGTTTTGCTTAAAAAATTTATCCTTACTATAACCTCACGGACCCAGATGAGCTTGGGACAAAATCTCAAATTTCCATATAATGCAAAGTCAAAGCTAGTCCCGTGAAACCATGACACCCAATCAGAAATGGAGACAAATTAAATAAAGTCATTGTTTGAGCAGTTGTTTGTAATATCACATGACGCCTGAAAGCAAGGATTCTGCAGCTGAATTTGCTTCAGGACAATCTTGAAAAGTGTAACTTTGGAAAGTTTTGTACTCAGTTCTTAGTATCCTGAATAACTGAAAGAACTAAAGTTGACAAAGAAGTTTCTAAAGTTGTGTATATGTAGATATTGTCCAAATGCAAGCAGAATTTGGAAAATGGACAAAAATAGTAACATAAATGCAGTCATTACAGCAATCGAGAATGGTGAAAATTCAGTTGCCAAGTGGAAAATGACCATGTATCCAACACTAACCCTAAGAAGATCAAACCCAATTTGCACATTGGACCCGTAATCTTCTGCGACACATCCCTTTGATACACCAAGAGAAATTCATAGATCAATTATTTAGTTAATGTGATGAAATGAATGGATCAGATGAATAGCCAGAAGAGGCTCTAACAAACATGGATCAACTAAGTCTCAGTTAAAACAATCCTTTTTCTTCATTCCACATGGAGTTGTCTTAATATTTAATGTTTGAAAAACATAATTAATATTTTTGAATGAACATTATCTTCATTTGGGTTGGCAGGAAATAAGGACACACAATCCCATGTGGGCGGGAATAAAATGTATACTTTTTGATAAGTGATTCTCTGAGTTAAGCACTTTCAGTTCTCCTACTAGGCCATGGTGGGTGGTCTGATGGTTTGGGAAGGCTACTTTATCTGGGTATTTGGTTAGCCTTAATTTTCCACGAATGGCCCGCGCTTAAGCCACTTTTTGGCGGCCAAACTTCAACAGTCACTTCACCAAAGCTTGTTGGACAGAAGTGCTTATTTGATAAGCAAAACCACTGGATCAACCACTCATCAACCAACAAAATGCCGCCGATCGCATCTGAGGAATCCAGGTCAGCCTCACGCATTACCATATAAGTACGTCTGGCAACATATAAAGTTCAACCTCATTTAGTCACGTGTATCCTATTATTAGAAAAAGGTTGCATCAACTATGTAGTTGATTTTGAGCCTCTTTGTGCTTGTTCTTGCAGTATTATGGAGACCGGAAAAGACAAGAGGAAGAAGTAGAGCCATGCTGGAGAAGCAGGGCACATGCTAAATTCATCAATGTCAGGATTTTGGAATTTTGCATGTGCTCTAGCTCTCCAGCTTGGACCTTCTCCCTTTAAAAACACGAGCTTCAGACCATGGAGCAGCTTAAGAGGTAAATGTCATTGTAGTATATATTGTTTCTTATTTTTCAAAGAATGCATACTTGAAGATCTTGCAGTATATCAATGTCACACCAGTAAAAGAGTTGGACCTTACAGTGGTTTTATAAGTTGATACATGCACTGATTTTGAATATAAGTTATCAATGGCAATCAATTCAACATCACATTAAACATAATAAGTTATTCATGAACATTACATCACAAATGATGTACTGAAACCATAATGTTTTATCTGAATTAACCACGATCTGCTCGGTTCTCTAGGGCTGATGCCGCTGAGTCCACATGAAGGAGCAAACAAGCATAAACTTTTTGCTTCAACCTATTAATAGTCTCCGTCATTCCATTGTTTTCTGAGCTCAAGTTGCTTCTCAGCTTCTCCAACCACTCATTTGCATGTTTTAGTTGTGATAATGTGACAGCAATGTGGTTATCTGGCTCCATTAGTCTGTTTGCAGTAGTATACTTTCCTTTCTTCTCCTGGTTTCCTGCACGAAAACCTGCATCCAAAGCTGCTTCCAAGAATTTCAAGAACCAATTTCTTGTTTCATTCAAGAGATTATCTCTCATTTCTTTGATCTCTTTTGCGCCATCTACTTTAGCCCACTCTTGTTTCTCTGCTCCACTTAACTCTGTTGAAGCCATTGAAGACTTCATGAGTATGTTCTTATTACCATGAACTAGACCTATCTTTTTGGTAAACTTGTCTAATTCTTGAGGAGATTGTTGTGTCAGTAACTGAAATGATTTATCCTTCAATGGGGTTTTAGCGTTTGGTTGGTCAATAAGTTGTTGGAGTGTGAAAAACTTGGTGAGGGAAGTGTGGGGATTTTCTGGTGAAGCGGAGGAACAGAGATCAGCAAACATACTGAAAAAAAAAATGGCTAAAAGTTAGAGAAGAAAATTTCATTAGTAGTTCACAAAATGATCACGTACTTTGAACTGAAAAATTACCTGAGACAAGTCACAATAGCTGCAGCTCCAGATGCTTCTTTTTGAGCTTCTGCAGCAACCAAATAAGCTAAATTCCTTCTTCTAAGTATTCCCTTGTAAATTGACAACAAAACACAAAAGATTCATTGAATAATATAGTTGGAGTAAAAACGCAGATTTAGGAGAATATAAGCATACTTTTCCTTGCTTCATGAGATTGGCAGGCAGAGAAGCCCATGAAATTGTCTCAGGTGAATTGATTTTCTCTTTACCGTTTGACAAACAATTCAAGTTCATATTCTCCTGTTTGCTTAAATTGCGCTTTGATGAAATGTTCTTGGAGGAAATCAACGTACTTTCCTTGTCAGAAACTATCGCTTCTGGCTTTGACGATGAAACTGAATCAGGACGACTACGCGTAGGAGTAACGGGACGAGCAGCCTGCAATGAAAGCATCAAATACTTTCAGTAAACTGATTTTTCTTCTTTTCAGTACAGCAAAACTTCGTAAAACAATTGAAAAGTCCCTAGGATGTACATATGTTAGGCTAGAGCCATACCTGACCTTTAAGCTCTTGCTGCTTGTTTTTTACTTTCTTACCAGCTCCCCCATTCTCATTCTCATTACTCTTTCCAGAATTATTACTAGAATCAGTGCCATTTACCTTGGAATTTCCTGTCAAAACACCTTGCATATACCTAGATGAAACGACTGCTTTCTCTTCTTTAATGATAATTTTCTGTTTTCTTGGACTCTGACTCTCCTCTTTTGTTTCTGACAATTCCTTCAACTTCAATCCATGAACTCCCTCATGATCAGCTGACGATGCTGGACTCTCTGATGGCTCCAAAATTTGCATCAAATCCTTTGGATTCCCAACAAAAGGATGCCGTCCTGGAACAGGTCTAACACCGACCAGAATAGGTACTGGAGTTCCAGCTTCAACTCTATCGACATAAAAGAATTGCCCAAGTTGCAACCTATTGTTCAATATCATCTCATTGTCTTCTGCAGATAATGAAACATACGTGGAGTGTGAGGAATCTGAAACTTTAATGAAGAATCCTTGGTTAGGCCACAATTCCGAGCCTGTTAAGGCAGGCACAATGCTGATAACTTGCAGGAGAACTGATCGATATTCGCCGCGAACTTTTACGTTGGAATTCATGCTTTGAAGAAGCTTTAGCAGAACTCCTGGTGTAAGGGATGCCATTCTGAACAGAAACATGCAAAATTGGTGAATACATTTGCTAATGCAAAGGAGGGAAAGACATGAAAAATACCTGAAAAATAGAGAACAAACAGAAACCCAAAGAAGAAATATTGCAGAGAAAAAAAATGAGAGATATATTCTTGCATACAAATGATTGGCAAATAACAGGTAGCTTCAACAAACAAAATGCATGGAAAATCCATGAATTAGCTTCTGTAGCTTTGCATGGCAGGCAAGTAACAATCAACCTCACTTAGCTTCAAAGCCAAGGGAGAATGTTTTCCTGGGAGAATTTGTTAGGCCAACTTTTATGCGGCATGAAAACACAAATATGCCCATGCGTAAGATTATTATGTTAGGACAACATTGTCATATTCAAAGGGTGGTTTGGTGATTACATTGCGGGTCATTTCCTGGTCGCATTTCCCTTTTAAGGTAGAGGGAATGGAGTTTTAAGGAAAGGTGAGGATATCCAAATGTCACATTCTTGCATTCAAATTACAGTATCTGAATCTGACTTAGACTAAAGCTTTTTGCATGTGGATTGACCTTCAAAATAGAAATTAAATTAACACGGGAGATTAATTTCTTAATTGAGAATTTTAACTTTGAAACAATGGATAAAGAGTTATTTTAATGTTTCTTGCTGTTTAATTTACAATTATTGGTTGAAATTCGGCCAGAAAAGTTAAAAGCATAGAAGACATAAAGCCTGTTTAGTATGTATCGTCTAGTAAAATCGTATGGGGTAATAACATCCAGATCTCTAAGTTTTATATTGTTACAAATAATAGATCCCCAAGTAACCCAGTGATACCTATGAAAATGACTTGAATTTTGTTTCTGTTTTTCTATCTCCCTTCCTTTAGACTATTAAATTACAACTCTGATACTGTAATGGTGGAGATTTAATATCATATGGATAAATTACTTATTTTTGGGCCAAGGACTTATTTGTTACAAATAGACGAATTATATTTTTATTTATAAAAACTTCAAAAAATTATGGATCTTTAATTATCCATCTAACCTTGGCTTGAATGGATTTTAAGAGTGTTCACACCTAGTAGCAAATAGAAAGCTTACCTACTCCTTTTTTGTATGCCCAGACCAATCCAGTGCAGGCTTTAAATTTATCTTAATGACTAGAATCTGATCTAAAACATACCAAATGCTAATACAGGCTGAACCATGGCATGTACTTTCCCACTCTAAAGTTTCTGAATTGATCCTACATTCACTTGTATGATCAGCTCACCCAGTTCTTCTAATTCTTGCAAAGAACGCATAAAACTCAAGTTCATGTGGCCAATAAACTTGCTCAAATTTGGATTCATTGACCTCTATATTGCACGCATAGGATCACATTATTAACAAGTTAGTTGGATATTGCTGAAATCTTGATTTCAAGTCACAGTTATTATGAAACAAAATGACTAATTGTAAGTATAAATATAGAAGTAGATGTTAAATTTTAGTTATCAAATGAAAGGGTGTATATAAAAGCACTTCAATTGTACTTGGAAAGCACAAAAAAGAAACATAACAGTTCTAAACAAAACGGTCGAAGAAAAAGTTGATGTAATTGGCTGTATTAGGTTTTCTATTTGCATACGACCCACCATCAAATTTTTAGTGGACCAACTTCTAAGGTAATACATTAATATACCAATTGGTCATGCAAATGCATTGGCTTCAGTTTCAGCTCTAACCAAGCTAGCATACGCACCATTGAGATGGGAAGCCAAGAGTGTGTCATGGCTACCATACTCCACCACCGCACCGTGTCTTACCACTGCGATCATATCAGCTTCGCTGATCGTAGAAAGCCGATGCGCCACGACGATGGTTGTGGCCCTCTTGGAGACCTTCCTTAGTGCATCTTGAACATGTTTTTCTGATTCCAAGTCCAATGCACTGCTTGCCTCATCTAGAAGTAGCACTCTTGATTTCTTAAGTATTGCTCTTGCTATTGCAATCCTTTGCTTCTGGCCACCTGAGAATTGGACTCCACTCTCGCCTACCTGGGACAAAACATAATGCTTCTTCATAAGCTTCAAAATTGTCACAAAAATAAGAAATTCTAGATTTATTAGGCAAACCTGTGTTTCATAGCCTTGAGGAAGGCTACTGATGAACTTGTGGATATAAGCCTCTTGTGCAGCTTCTTCAATCTCAGCCCATGAAGCATTTTGGTTCCCAAGTGCAATGTTCTCTCTTATAGTCCCAGCAAACAAAGTAGGCTCTTGGCCAACCAAAGAAATTTGGCTTCTCAACCACTTAACATTAATCTTCCTCAAATCCACTCCTCCAATAATCACTTTCCCATTATTTGGATCATAAAATCTTTGTATTAGCCATATCACAGTTGATTTTCCTGACCCACTTCCTCCTACTAATGCTACCATGCTACCACCTTTAACCTTCAAACAAAAATCTTTCAGCACTATCACTTCTGGCCTAGATGGGTACGAGAATGTTACATTTTTCAGCTCAATCTCTAATGGTTTTGATCTTTCGACTTCTATTCCTTTTTCTCGATCACTATCAATCAATGGCCTGCGTTTAATCACATCAAGAACCGCAGGAATTGCCGTTGCTGCCATGGAAGTATCTGGCGCTAGACCAGCTAGTTGCCCAACAGAGAATGAACTTAGCACAAGAATGAGAAAGATTTTATATACTTTACCAAAGCTTGTCTCTTCTTGCTTCACAAGGTACGCACCAAACCAAAGAATCAATGTATATGCACCATACATTGCACCTTGAGAGAAACCAAGCGTTAGGCCTAGAATTTGTGACCTTTTCACTGATTTTTTCTTTGGTTCTGATAAAGCTTTATCAAAAGACTTGACTATCTGCTCTTGAGATGAAAATGTCGTTACTGTTCTTATATTAGAAACTGCACCAGAAGCAATGGTGCTAGCTTTTGCATAGGAACTATTATCAAGTTTTGGTCCAACATTTATGATTAAGCTTAAGTAGCTTGCCCCAAGAGTGAAAGGAGTGAGAGCAGTAGCCAAAAGTGTTAGTCTCCAATCAAGGAAAAATGACACTCCAAGACCAACAGCAGCTGAGCTCAAACCCATTAACAATACTGAAAATCGATCTCCAAGGACTGATCTGAAAATGACACATTCAGTTGAGAGTCTTGAAACAAGTACTCCCGTGGAATTCTCTTCGAAATCAAACCACCCAGGTTCTTGTTTTAGAATTGATTTGAACAAGAGATCTCTAACTCTCATTGTAAGCTTAGTTCCAGCCCAGCCACAGAAACCTTGCTGGCCAGTCATGAAGATTATACACCCAAAACCAAGGCCAACTAAAGCTAATGAGAGGTGACCAATGTCTTTTTTCAACTTTGGTGCGCTATCATTGAAGTAAACTTGGAGGGCTTCGCCTAAAATAAAGGGAAAGATTGAGAGAATTGCACCAGCATGCATACCTAAGATAAACCCCAATAAGAGCATGGTAACCTCAGGTCTCTGCAGATTCCATATTTCTGAAAGCCGAAACATTTTAGGCCTTGGCTTTTGCTGCTCTTCCTCCTCGATTTGGTTCTCTGCTTGCATAGATTTGAAGTACTTTGATCTCGATACATCAACTACTGATTTCTCATTCATGGAGAACTCAGTGCTTCTGCGAGTTTCCTTTTGTTTCGACTGAGGTTTTGAAATTGCTTGCGAAGCAAGCTTGACAAGATCATGATAAGCCCCTCCTTTTTTCATTAGTTGACGATGATCACCAAGCTCGACTATGGATCCCTGATCAAGAACAACAATTGTGTTGGCATTTTTAACTGTCGCTAACCGATGAGCAATAACAACAGTTGTTCTGCCCGTGGAGATTTTGTCAATGGCTTGTTGGACAATGGACTCAGACTCAGGATCTAGTGCACTGGTTGGCTCATCTAAGAGAAGTATTCTAGGGTCTTTGATCATAGCCCGAGCTAGTGCAATCCGTTGTTTTTGACCCCCAGATAGTTGAGTTCCTCTATCGCCAACCTGCTTTGCATTTGAAATAAAGTTAAACCGTGAAATTTTCGCGTGTGCATGAACAACATGCTGTATTTTCTGAGTTGTTTCACCTGTGTGTCGTAGCCTAGAGGGAGCTCAGAGATGAAGCTGTGAGCATTGGCAGCTTTGCAAGCAGCAATTGCTTCTTTCATGGTGGCATTTTCCTTACCCATCATCACATTTTCTAATATGCTAGTGGCAAAAAGAACTGGTTCCTGGCCAACCATACCAATTTGCTTTCTTAGCCACTTCACTTGTAGTGACCTTAGATCATGCCCATCCAAGCTAATCATTCCTGCAAAATTATTTTAAAAAAAAACACAAATTAATCCACTTAAATAATGGTGTAGTTCATATGTAAATTAAACTAACAGCTTACCCTTTATAGGATCATAAAACCTTTCTATGAGAGCAAAGATAGTGGATTTGCCTCCTCCACTAACACCAACCAATGCAAGAGTCTTTGAAGATGGTATAACTAAATTAAGAGACTGGAGAACTACAGCATCCGGACGAGATGGATAAGCGAAAGTAACCCCTTTGAACTCAAGCTTTCCGCCGACACTTGACAGCGCTCTCCCTTCTGGGTTGTAAGGATCTATATCTGGGACTCTGTCTATGATTTCAAACACTCGGGTTGCTGCTACTGTGCCTTGCGCGAATTGAGCAAAATACGACAATGACAATGCCAAGCCCCTGAAAATTCAGATACTTAAAAGAAAATTCATTGCTTAAGCAGGCAAATGAATGTACAGCAAAAAGATCATTACCTTCCCCCTACATTGACACCAAAAAAACAAGCAATTGCTGCACCTCCGGAGATTTCTTTCCGAGCAACCAAGATTGATCCGTACCAAAAAGCTAATGCCCATGTTGCATATGTTACCAAATAAATAACTCCCATTCCTGCACCTTTAGCAAATCCAAGCTTTGCCCCAAAAGGTATCGATTCTGCCAATAAACCAGCATATCTCGCAGCCAAATGATCCTCTGCAACAAATGAAAATACTGTTCTGATTGAACTTATTGCTTGCTCTGCCACGCTACCAGCTCTTCGATAAGAAGCCTTGAATCAGTTCACAAGAAACAGTAAGAAAAAGGTTAAGAACTTATATATAGAGTAATTAGTCTTGGATGATCTTCATTGAAGAATAGTTCGTTTTTGCTGCTGCTGCTTACCTCTTCCTTTGCAGTTAAACCGACATAAACAGCCTTATAAGCAATGCCACAGAACATCATTAATGGGGTGACTGACAGAACTACCAGTGACACTTTCCATGACCGAAGGAACCCGACTGTATAACCGCAGACGAAGGTAAATACATTGCGAATGAAATGTGCCATCTGTTTAAGATAAAATGTTACACAACACCTCAATCCTAGTGATTTAAATAATAAGATATTCACTGAGTTGCAATTGCAAATTCCAATTACGCCAAGAACAATTACATTTTAGGTCACAAATGTTAGCTAGGATGATTTGGAAGCAAAATCGGAAAGGAAAACAAAGGTGTTTACCTTTTCGCCCATAACTTCTTGGATTTGTGCAACATCACTTGAAATTCCATGCATAATATCACCAGTGCTGACTTCAGTATCAAAAAAGCCAATATCCTGCCGCAGAACTGCTCTTAGATACATGGTTCTTATTCGCTGAGCTGATCGTTCACCCAC
The DNA here is from genome assembly GCA_028052125.1 of Melia azedarach. Taxonomy (NCBI): domain Eukaryota; kingdom Viridiplantae; phylum Streptophyta; class Magnoliopsida; order Sapindales; family Meliaceae; genus Melia; species Melia azedarach. Next base: position 268,968 of record CM051398.1, on the reverse strand, counting down.
CAATCTCCAACAAGTGATCTCTGCCATTTTAGTGATCAAAAACATTAATAATAAAACCTGGAAAGTTACGTACATAGAGACAACAAAATTCTGTCTATGTTGTAAGCTTCTTCTCTTACCCAAGTATGCTCCCACCGCTACTATTGCTGCTAATCCAGTCATAAGTAGACAGATCTGGAGATTATAGATGCGAAAGGAATCATAAATCTTCATTTCATTAATGGTTAATGTTTAGGAATGTAAATCATCCAATTTTCTTTATACCTTTTGAACATCTTTCATCATTGCGGTTTTGTCGGAGCCTGAAGATTCAGTAGCAATGTTAGTCACAAAATATCCAAAAAGATAGGAGTACCAAGGCAGAGAACCACCATTTATGAGAGCTCCCAAGCAACCCAATATCACAAGAAGGATATCCAACTTTGTTGAATACTTAAATAAACTAAACAACCCAACTGGTTTTGCTGCTGCTTCATCATATTCCTCCTCTTCGGGAATATCATCTTCGGAGTAAGCCGAAAGCAATTCCGTGTCAAGTCCGCTACGTGATAGTCCATGCCCATGATGATGTTTTCCATGTGAAATACCATGATGGTTATGAACATGGATAACATCATCATCATCTTCAATGTAAGCGCGAGATACAGAAAACCAACGAGGATCATCATGTCCATGGTGAATATGATCAGTCTCTGACAAGTTTGGTTGCCTCTCAACATCATCAAATGCATCGTAATCTATCACGCTAAGTTCATCTTCATTAGCCAAAGGACTAACATGTCTGCTACTTCCCTCCTTGATAACTCCCAAGCTAGAAATCCCCTGGTGGAACTTGCTATGACCACCCATTTTATGTTCCTTGCTATGCAAAAAAGCGTTATTATCGCTAGAAACAAAGCTATGGAGTTCAAGCCTTCCAGAAGGCACCGCGTTATAGCTAGAAAAATCATAATATGGATTTGCAAAGCTTCTAAATCCACCGGAAGTGTTAGAATGATAAAAGTCATTAGCTGATCTCCTAAACATATTACTGTTTGATGAGGCCGTACTAGTAACTGCCCAAGGGCTTAATGCTGCACCCAAGTTTTGGTTATCACGCCATCCTGAGGGCTCAAACTGCCATGAAACCTCGCCTTGCCATGACATGTCATCATCTGTAGCAAAAGGTGTGGATGGAGCATGGTGGCGGATTCTACGTGGAGTCGTGTTGCGGGATGACAAGTAGCGAGAGTTGAGTGGTGTGGAAGAGTGCGACACATAACCCGAGCTAATGGGTGTAGTGTGGTGCCGACGTCGATATGTACGGGAGGACGAGTAATCAATTTCAAAAGAAGACTCCATGAATGAGAAATATGTGAGGAATGAATGATGGTGGAAGTATGTGAAGAATAAGAGAGGATGGCAAAGTAGAGATGATATAAAAGAACAAGGTTCAATCAACTAAGAGGTTTGTTTAAGTCAATGAACATTGCACATTCTATCTTAAACTAGCTTCTCTGTCAGACAAAAGTCTCCAAGTTTCACAATAGCTTCAATTCTTTTCTATTAAGAACTTTTCTGCCTCGTATGTATAAAAGAAATCTAAGTGTACACCTGTTGTGCAGGGACAACATTCAATGCCAAGAGGCCGGCCCTTGTCATTCTGTGGGTGCCTTTTTTCCTGTAGAATCCTCGATTACTCTTTGGTGGCGACAACTTCCAGGGTCAAATCAAAAAACAACAAAATATATATAATTGGTTCTTGTCTTAAGCTTTTTCTCTAACCATATGTCATCAAAGTAACAAAGCAAACATGGGTTCTCCATTTGTCTGTCATCAAAGACGTCGACTTCAACAATTCATTGCATATGATATTTTTTCCTGATCGAACCCACCAGGAGCTAGTTTTTGTTGACCAGAGATTTAATATATAATGGTCACAATTTTTTTCTTTTTTTTGAGTTTGAACAGTATCTGGAGAGGGATATACCTAGCTGCTTTAATTCACGAGAAGAAAACTGCAGGAGCGTTGCAATTGTAAATTTCCGATTGTTTACCACATCGAACTTGAATGCCAAAAAGAATAAAAATGAACATTCGCACGATGTCATTCAAGGGATTGTCCAATAAAATTTGTTTGCATATACTATAGTTATAGTACGATAGATAAAAATTTACACAAAATTTTATTGGACGGACTGTGACAACTGTATTTTACAAGCATCTGGCAATTTCTTTGGCCATTGCTGAAGAAGACCAACAAGGTTTAACACTGAAGATGACAAGGTCCTAATGTTGGACATAAAACCCAAGGACTCCAGAAATCTAGAAGAATGCAGATTTACTTAAAAACCAAGGAGTCCACAAAATCCTGGAGTGTCAGATTCACTTCAATTAACAAATTTGTACCGATAAACCCCGAGAAATTTTCACAAAATAGGAAGTTTTAATATAATCCAATATCTTGTCCCATACAGGACAGCTTGTCACATATAGTACAGCTATTGACAAGCCAATTAAAATGACAAAATTGAAACATAGATAAGAAAAATGAAATGAAGTTCAAAATTTAATTCCTCCAGCCTCGGAAAACTGCAGCAATAATAGAAGGAAAGCCAGATAAAACAAATGAATAGTCAAATGTAATAGGCTAAATACTCCGCATAATCACATCACTCTTCTTAAACTGCCAACAATTATGATTCTAACAAGTGTTTGATATACATCACACAAAGACTAGAAGAAATTTGTAGAGTTGAAAAAGAATACCCTGGACTACCAAAATCACAATGACAATTCGCCAATAAGCGATTTCTATTTTTCTTTTTCTTTGTTCAATACAATATACAACATATATAGACGCCTTTATCATGCCTACCTCAAGCATGTCTATTTATATTATATCATCCTTTACACCCTATTTTTCGAGATGATCCCAAGCACTTGCTGTTGGCTTCACCGAGGTAATTTATCGTGGCTTTGAGTCACTTCCCTTGCTTCTAAATGTTGAGAGTGAGAAAAATGATCGTGGTGCTGCAAAATTTAAAACAGGGGCAAGTATACCACCATAAAACACGGGAAATATTTCCTTCATATGAAGACTCTCAAATGAATTCTAAGGAATTTGCTCTATCAGAAGTATAATAGTAGATAACCCAATTAGTAATGTTACTATTAATCACCTTTCATGGAGCTTCCTGACATATGATCCTCCCGCAGCTTGAAGTTTGCTGGAGGTGCTGGGATAGAACTGTGTAAGCCGTGAACTGCAAGAATGGAGAAAAAAACATCAAGGTGAATTTCATTCCCAAATCAACTAAGATTTGCATGGAATAGATTTTAAGATTTTTGTATACACTGTATTACAGAAAAAAAGAACACTTCAAATCCTAGTGCTGCAGGCCTTGAAATTTAACTACAAAGTTTTGAAGGTAGTTTGATACTTCTAGCAAAAACATAACTTTCTATAGGATAAAAAAAAAGATATATTCTATGTAAAACTACATGTCCATGCAGGCATCCCTAAAGCAAAAGCTAACTCAAATGCACTGTAAGCAAAAACCTAAGGAAACCCTCTGCAAGGAAATAAATTGTTCGCAATTTGAAAAGAAAACTCTGTAAATTTTCATCTCTATAGTGTTATATTGAAATTCAAGATACATTGCAACCAAACACCATAAACTCGAAACCGCAGTAATTTTTAGAAAATAATTATAACCATTCAAATTTGATATCGTATAAGCAAAAAATGCAGCGAATAAACATGCATGGCATATAGGAGCAAAATATTGAACAAATAAAGTTACCCTGTTCATTGAACAATTCGCTTTCATTGTAGCCATCATCTGAAGGATGACTCTGCAAGTACCCCATTCTGGATTTCCTCAAGTCTTCTGATGACCGATTTGCAGGATCTCTGCCATCTTCTGTATCATCATCTCCTTCAGAAGTTGTAGCAGAAATCCAGTCAACTAAACTCTCTGCTCCACGATTTTTCCTTCCAAATTTCAATAACCTTTTGAAGCCTTTTGTCATATCCTTCCGTGACTGCGTATGGGATGAATTAGCAGCAAGGAAAGGTTTTTGTGCGCTTCCCCACTTTTTCCGCATCCGAGCAGCATCAGCCTCTGTTTGGTTAAGAGAGTGGGAATTCCAAGAAGCAGGACTCCCAATAGGAGAGTCAACAGAGGCATCAACATCTGAGGTCTCGTGTGGGTAAGAAAATGGATGATGCAAGCGTGAGTTCCATGACACAGGACTCTCTCCTGGTGAGTCTTGCAGAGACCCTACAGTATGGAATGTTGAAGGCACGGCAGCAGGTATTTCGGCGACTGAACCAGGGTTGGCTTGAGATAGCGATCTCATGGAATCACCATTCTCAGAACCAGAATTACCAACTTTCTCTGATTCCTGGCTCAGCCTTGGTTTCCCATTATCCATGTCAGTACATTCTTCAACCTCCATGGTTTCAAGCTCATCTTCTTCATCCTCTTTGGCCATATCTGCCGAATCTTCAGCCTCAAATGCCAACTCATCATATTCTTCATTTCTCAAAGCCTCCGCAGCAAATGAAGCTTTTAGCTTGGCAAGACTTGCTCCAGAACCAGGACCTATGCCGTTACCCTTTCTGAGGAAAGGCTTGGACTCCACACCTTTTAAGTACTTGTCGTGGAGGCTCAGCTCAGTTTGTTCTTTATCGAATTTCAATGGTGCCAAAACAACACCATCAGAATTCAAAGGAGGCATATCAGAGAACTCTACAGGACCACCAGAACTTTTCTTTGAAGAATTTGACCGCCTAGGCTTTTCTTCCTTAACAAGAGGTATATCTTCACTGGAACTCTTGCTGCGGGCATAGTTTCTCACCTGTGAACGGGTTGTCACTTTACCAACTCCAGAAGAGGGCTTTGTGTTCTCTTTCCTGAAGTCAGAAAAATTGGGAACTGACTGCGCTAAAGGATTTTCCGATTGGAGTCTTTGCCTTCCAGAACCAGCATTGGAAACTTTGGCTGATGATCGTGGAATTGGTGCTGCTGTTGTACGAGGTGTAGATGAAGACAAACTTCTATTAGGCAAAAGCTTCTTAGCTTGGGAGCTTCTAGAAGCATTATCACCTGAAGACATCTCAGTGAATGATCTATCTTGTCCATAATATTTCTGCTCAAAAATTTCAGAAAGATCTTCATCTTCTTCGCTCTGAATGGAACTTATTGGATGCTGTCCAAAGATACATATCATAAAAATCAGCCACATATAATATAATCAAGAAGCTTTGGAATGCCAAAAAAATAAAAACAATTTTCCAATTCCAAGGTTTATGAGGAAAAGAAAAACACTACTACAAAATGAAATACCTGCTCCATCTTCATACTCGATCGAAAATTGAAGGATCTGAGTTTCTCTGCACGTAGACGAGCAGTAGAGACTGAATCTTGCCTGTCTTGAAGCCCAGAAAATTTGGCCTTCATTTCAGCTCTACTTCGCTCAAGGCTATCCTGCAAGGCTTTCAACTTGGCTTCCTTTTCTGTTCTTTTAGAACTCCATTCTTCTCTCAGTTTCGCATCTCTTTTCTGCATGTATCTCTCATAAAATTTTCCTCTGGAATCATCAGAGAAACCAAGCTCAGAGAAATTTTTCCTCTTGGTATCTCCAGAGTCCTGGTTATCCACCATCTTCATAGGTGGAGTACTGAATTTTGCCACATTACTTGAACTCCCAGATTGCTCAATCACAGCGTTCTTGTCAGACAAATGCATAGGAGATATATCTGATACTGTTGGTTTTCTATACTGTGAACTTACTGGCTGCTCAATCGGTGGTTCCACAGGCTTGCTTCTCCGTGTGGAACTAGACTGATCCCCTGGAACCCGAAGCTTGTGCTCTGCAAAAAGCTTTTCCAACTCATTTGCCTTCATTTTGAGCTCATCATTGAGCTCCTGATTTCCCTTTGACTGCCTAGACCTCTGAACTTGCTCAGGTGGTGGTGCTGGCACTGTGCCAAAACTCTCTTGACTATTAGCAGTCCTTTTCACTGGAACAACCGGCTTATTATTTCCATAAACAGAAGCGCTTTCGTCTCTTCTACCATGCATCTGCTTAACCTGTTCAGTACCGGCAGTGACTGGTTTCTGAAATTTCATTTTCTGGTTTCCAGAATCTTCCACTTCGGTTGATTCCTTTGCAGATGGCAGCAAATCCTTCCCCGTTTCTTCAACTTCTTCTGTAAAAGATCTCCATTGTGGCTGAGAAATTGACTGATAACCCTCAAACTGTCCTGAGAGAGACCGTGAATGACTCTGAGAGGGCCTAAATCGCGAGGGAGCCACAACCTGATCTAGTGGTTCAACATCCTCCACTTTATTATTCCCAATTTCACCATCAGAATTCAAAGCTCCAGCCCAATTCACAAAATTCCCAATCTGGGTATGCAAAGCAACCTGGTTCTTCACCCCAACATTCTCCTGAAAACCTGCTTGAACTGTAAATCTATCACTCTTCTCTCCACCACCCAAAGAACCCTTCAGCTTCACCCCAGAATCATCACCTTCCCCGTTTCCACCACTTTTAACCTCAACTCTAACTGAACTTGCCAAATCATTCAACTCTCTTTTATCTTTCTGATCCTTGTTATTCTCTGAAAAACTGGAAAACACGTTACTCTTGGTCTGAGAAACAGATGACGAAGAGGGTGTACACAAGGGACTGTTCTCTGTGTTACTATTTTCCTTCCTTTCATTCCCTAAATCAATGCTCATATCACTCACACCACTCCATCTTCTTAACACAGCCTTCTCTATGGCGCTGGTGGATGGTGTGTTTAAAGATGAAGATGATACATCAGAAGACAGTCGTCTTAGCTCTGATGATTTTCCCACGACAATGGGTTTCCCCCCAGAGCCAGATGAATTTTCCTTCTGATTGCTCTCAAATAGTTTGATTCTGTCTTGTACACTGAGTCGTCTAGTGGGTTGACTCGTTGTTGGCTCGGTCACAGCCTCCTCTTTCTTCTTCTCGTCATCTTTGTTTTCATCCTGCTGCTGTTGCTGTTGGATAGGGAAAACAGACTTGGGTTGCTGACAAGTGGAGGGTTTTGATTGGTTGAGGGGTCTATTCTGAGATAGCTGATGGGGCTCACTTTGTTCTTCGGTGGGGTCATCGATTGACATGTCAGATCCCCACGAGGATCTAACCGCTTGATCATTGACACTTGGCTTCCATGGGCTGATCAGATCAGGTCTTCTTTGACACACTGAGATGAATTTGGTACATGCTTCACTGAACAAAATAAGAGAATAAGCAGATCTCAATATAATTTCCTTTTTAACTAACCAAAATAATTAAAAAATAAAAAGGTGACTAGAAGAAGAGAAGTTGGATCTTTGAAGATAGGAAAACTCCCCTATAACTGCTATACCTGCCATATAGTGACAGGTTAAGAATACTATTGCCTAGTCATATTCCTGATCCAATACTAAGTAAATAAATTATTTTAAATGTCCATTCATTTTTAACATAAGCTTCCAAAAGGGAGCATATTGGTTGATGATTTTTTTATATCATAAGATAAGATCCATTTATGACGAGAGTGAGGTCAATTTAACATGCATATATCACAAATCAAATTTGGGCAGCACGGGACTATGTGACCCATTTGTAAGTATACAGTGCTCCAAAATCAAGGATGGACAGATAATAAATAACCAAAAATCCAAAAAAAAAGAAGATGAATAAATTTAATGACAGATACAAACAAACATCCATATTCCAAGATATTGTTCTGGCATGGTAATGATTTGTGCTTAAGCAAGATTATGTCATATTACTATTTTTGCACATTTGGGACCACAAACCCTACACAGGACAACCAGCAGGCCATTGATTATTCAATTAAATAATAGACCCCACTCATCCATAATCAAAATCCAAATCACCAAAATAGCAAAAGATAGAACACAATACAAAAGACCAACCTTCACTACAAGAAAATTTATAGCTCCTTTCAAAAAACTGGGACATAATCAATCTTGTGTTGTCAACCTAGATCGGACCATAATCTGGCATCAAAAAATGATATCTGGACATGGAATGATTTTGCATACAGCTTATTTGTTTTCCCAGTGAAAATCCTGATCACTTATGATAGATCCCAACTCCTTGTCTAACCAACCAATCTAAAGCAAAAGGTAAGATCTCATTTTATGAATACCTCAGTAGTTGTTCCGTAACATGTAATATTTCAGTGAATGCAACTTATCAATATTTCTAACGCCAAAAACTTGACAAGTCTACCTAGTTGCTTATGCAGAACTCACCAGGGACACTTGAAAATCACATGAAAATGAGATGTTTCAATGTTGATTTCTCAAGGCAACAACTAACAGATTACCAAAATCATCAACTTTGTAGTTGAATCAAAATACGTTTATAAAGCAGGAACAAAGATTAATCTGGTATGCATACATAATTAAAAAGGCTGAAGGGAGCACTCCTAAATGCCATAGATGAAAAAGTTATGTTTCATACAAATTCTAAAACTCATACAATTAAGTTACAACCGAACTGAGTTGATCAATTCATCATGAAATTGAGTTGACTCACAACAAAATATCAATCTGAACATTTTAATTACATTTGTTAGCATGCTGACTCGCAAGTTTTGACATGTAGGGTTGACTTGTTAAGTCAGTATCAATAATTAAAGAGGCTAAAATTTCAAATTTACATTAAACTTTGACATGAAATCTAAGATTTTTGTGGGTCCCTAATCCTAATAGAATGTTAACAAAAGCATAGGAATAATTCTGAAAATGTAATTTTCAAATAATCATTTCCTTAAGCTTCATAACTCTGTATATTTTCTTGATTTTATTTAGAACACACAAACATGCACAGACAGAAGCTAGACTGGAGTAACAAAGATTTTCTATTTATGAAAAGATTTTGTACTTACTTCAAGCGATGAGCACCAAACCAATCAGCAAAGTGTTGGAGTTCAGGAACAGTTTCAGGGCCGAAACCAGCAGATGCTGCACGAGCATAAGCAGTGGTTAAATCTTGTCTAACCGCAACAAGACGCACATCAATAGCCCTTAAAAGCTCCTTCCTGAAGAAAATGCACAAAAATGATGTAAAAGTTAGAAAGTAATATTGAGAGGGGGGGGGGGGGGGGGGGGGGGTGGAAGGAGGAATACTAGATAAAATGACTAAAACTCAATCAGCACATGTCAACATTGGTTATAATTTCTTTTTCTGTCTTTTCTTTTTTGTTTTTATCTGACAAAGTAACTTCAACAACAATCATTCATTGAAAAGAGTGAAATTAACAACCAAAAGTCAACTGTTTATATAAATGAAACCAGAGAGTCTACAACTAAACAAACTTAACAATTTAAAATTTTATTTTAAAAAGAAAAATAAACACGGGTAGGTGGAAGACAAAGAAAAAACTTTTACTTTGTCTCATCAGCTGCTGCTGCTGCAGTTCCAGTACCATCCCCATCTACAGAAATTTACCAAACATTGTATCAGCATATTTGCAAAAACTCATAGTTCATTCAGAATCTAGGCTTGAAAGGGTAGTTCCAATTCAGAATATTTTATGCAATTTGCCATTTCAAATATCACTAGCAGAACTGAGCTACCAAGAGGTTCTGAAAAAATAGGAAAATAGCTTCAGACAAATGAGATGCAACGCTATAATGAGAAAAGCAGAGAAATATCTAACACCACCAAACTGCTTAACTTTTGTCAAATCAAAATAAAAATACTTGAACTTCTTGACCTAATAACCGACAAAACCATCCCATTGATAGTTTGAGTTCTTTAAAAATCACACTAACATTCCATGTTATTTGTCAGTCCACAATGACTTGAGAAATTGACCCATAATAGGTATGCTGCAGATTTGCATGCAAGTACACATCTTTTGAACCTAAAACAGTACCAATAACGGGCAAGCATTTCCCATGTACAGTTATTGAGAACTTACAAAAAACTTCCTAAATATTTAGCATCTGTAGAGATCTGCTGACCTATCTTCTCCTATTGGTTTTCTATTGTTATTCTACAAGTTTCTCTTTGTCTGATTGCCACTAAATAAACAAAAGGTGGTACTTGAGGCCGGACAGACATTACTTGCACATGAACCAACTTTACGTGGTACTAGCCCAAGAACAATTTATCAAGAGGCTCCTGAAGCACCTACACAACCCAAAGCCTATCATGCATTTGTAAGGAAATTCAAAGGAACCCAAGACCACCTATGTGCTAAATTAATGTGGAAAAGAAGAAACAGATTTTGGAGGATGAAAAATCATGTCACATCCAATCACCAAATAATTATCGATGCCACATACAGTGCCATTACTGTCAGTAGATCCCACCTAGACAACAGGATATCTCCAACCGTATATGCAACAAGACCCAAGGTCACTGCCGGCAAAAAACAACGACAACAACAAAAAAGAACCATGCTTATAGTAGGCCACAAAACACATAATGCATTATAAAATCCAAACTGCATTTGAAAATTATAGTTGTTTGCATATTGTAGAAATTCATCCTGCCGCACCTAAAATTACCTAATATAGTGATGACATATTCTACTTCTCCTTGATGAGAAGACATTTCCATTTTAGATGCTACATGATTACATTAAATCACTAAGCAAATGAATACTAGAAATTCTCTTAACATCTTCGATTAATTACGTCATCCCAAGCAGTTAATATCTTCGATTGACTACATCATCACAAGCAGTGACACCTCAGCTAGTCAGCTACACTTAATGCTAGATACTATGCCATTTCACTATATAACTCACAATACTCTGAAGGAATCTTCAGTTCATTTATCAAGTTTAAAAGATCCCATGCCAGATAAAGAGAATAGTTTTGAGCTTCCTGTGGTAAGACTAATTCATGATGGAGAAGTAAGGAAGCTAGAAGCAGTGAATTAAAAGGATACGCACCTATTGCACTGGAAAGTGAATCCCTGGCCCCCTGAAGTACAAGAGTTCCCAGATTCAGTAAAAATATAAGCACATTCTTCTCCAACAGAAGAAATGGTAATTACTACCTGTGAATATATTTTGCGGGCTGCTTCCAACTGAGACATCTCTGCATCAAATGTATTGACCAATTCCAAAACCTCTGGTGTACTAACAAACCGCACAAACCTGGAAACAAGAAGTGCCAGTCAAATCAAGAGATGAATCCAAGCCATTCATCCACACAGGCAACAAATGTCTCAACTGGAACCAAGAATAACCTTTCAAGTGTTCCTTTTGTGAACCAAGTCTCAGCATTATTGCGTTTACCAACTTCAAGCTTAATTGACTGAACTGCTCTTGCTACCTGCTCTTCTGCAACCTTCAGATGGGTCACAAATGGCTTCACCAACCCCGAGGCAAGCTTCTCAGTGTTCCCGTCACTTGATACAAATAACTCACATCTGCGCAAATAGAAAATTATTAAATATCAAAAACCAGAATTACCAATATACCAGCAAGTTTAATATTCATATCCTTCGAAGAATTCCCCAACCTTGAGCGCTTTGGTGAGAGTTGAAACACGGCATAATCAAGAGGTGTATCTGCTTTCATTTTCCCTCCACTATATTTACACTAGCTCTTCTCTAACCTCTTCATATACCCACGTGTGCTTCTCTACAAAAATGAGCCCAGATCCTCTAATTTTCAATCAGTCAAATACCAAAACCAGCAACACTTCAATGAAATAAACTCAAAGCCCTGAGAAAAACTCGGGGGAGTAAAAAAAATAAAAATCAAATAAATTCCAGATTGCCATTTTCACCAGAAAAAGAAACTACAACTAAAGCTGATTATCCAAGCACCAGAACTACAGATGAAACGGAAATTAATTAAACAATGAATCGAAATCTAAATACCCAAGTCAAAGAAAGGAAACCAGTTCTTAGTTAATCAACATTTCCAATAAGAAAAAATAGAAAACTATTTTACATGAACAAAAGCACACAAAAAAAAAAAAACTACACACCCGATAGCTATAAAAGCTAAGTACTCTCGGACCCAAATGCTTTCTTAAAATAAGAATTGGATCTTAATCCAAAAACCGAACTCACAATCAAAAATTGCACTAAAATAGTAACCAACACTACTACTATATAAATCAGATCTGATTCCATCAAAACCCAAAACGCAAATAGAAAATTAACTAAAACCCACCAGCATTCACACATACAGAACTGCATTCAGACACCAAAACAACCAAACCCCATTTGCACACACACAGAGATGCTGCATGTAGTTAAAGCAAAATCTCGAACTTCAATTAAAAAAATTAGAGACAAATGTGGGTTGGATCGTTGAAGATAAAGCGTACCTGAGTAGACAATCAGTGAGATCTACCTCAACATTTAGCTTGTATTTAATGTTTTTCTATGTATTTGTACACTACTAAAACTATTTTCTTCTTTCTTTCTTTCTTTATGGTTTTGTGGGTTTTAAGAAATGAAAAGAAAACCCTATAACAATGACAAGATAGTGTTTGCTTTACTCATTTCTCAAATGTATGTTTCCTTTTCTTTTTGTTTTGATTTTGTTCTTGCTCTTTTTTCTTCTCTCTATCTCACTTTTACATTACTCTTCCCTCTCTATCTATCTCTTAAGGATGCAGTAGAGAGAGACAGAGGGAAAGTGTTTTGTGTTTGTGAGTTTTGTTTTGTTTCAGACAACAGTTTTTGTTTTCTCTAATTATTTTCGTTTTTTCTTTTTGCTGTAAATTTTGAAACTCTTTTTTCATTATAAAGAGTTCGCCGAATTTACAACTATAGGCTTCTAGTAGGAGACTTTTTTATTTAAAAGTTTATCATATTTTCAATTATGGCCTCGATTCTAATTCCAATTTATTTTAGAATTACCATACTATCCTTGATGTTTCGTTAAAATTCCAAATCTGTTTTGGTTTTTTCTTTTTTAAGGACTTTATTTATTGATTTAAATAATCCGCACAATTTAACTAATTAATAATTGTTGTTAATAAAATAGTATATGATAAATAATATAACTAATTTTTTTGCTCAATTAAGGGGAAAAATCTATCTTAAAACTAACATGAAAAATTGAATCTCTCATTCTAAAAAAAAAGGTAATTCAACAACACCATACATATTACTTTATATTTTAAAAATTAAAATTAGGTCTTATTCAAAACAATTTGAATTTAAGGGATCAACAACACGAAGCGAAAACCCTAGAAATTGATTTTTCGAACTCCAATCCAAAATCATCAAATTCATTTTAACGGAGAAGGGTAACATTGTCTAATCAACTTTTAGGGCACATAAAGAAATTGAATGGACCAGTAATTTCAAAGGGCAATTTAGTACTTTTGCGTACAATTTTGGGTATGGTCAAATGTCCACGTTCCCATCATATTTAAGTTGTTAACAAGAGATTCTAAAATTTAACGGTCCCATAGAAATAAAAATAAGTTTTTTGAAAATGAGAGAGTGAAAGAGAGAAAGATTGAACATTTCTTACAACTCAAGCTCTCTAATCTATTTCCATGGTCCTCTCCTGCCAAGTCCACCACAACATTATTGTTCTATTCTCCAATCTTCTCTTGACACGCGTCATCCGTCCTTCGGTCACCGCCAATCAAATTCATTCTTATTTTATCACCACTATCTCGCACTTGGGAGAAAGACAATAATAAAATATAAGACTCGTCTTATAAATTTTGGATAGAATAAACATGTAGACTACTTTAAAAGATTGAACGATGTTCCCTTTTTTTATTATTATTTTGAGTTTATTAAGGAATATTTATTGTTGTTAATCATACTTCGACTTGTTAATGACATCCCATCACAAATTGAAGATCTCACATTGTGAATTAATTAAACATGTAATCAATTTTATCTTAAAATAATTCAAAAAAACAAAACCCTTTTCAATTATTGAAATATAATATTTTTTGTATAAATAACATAACACCATTTTCTAACTAAGCAATATAGATCTTTAAGTAAGTACCTCATGTTCCCTTGTCACCTATTTATGTTGACCTTAATGTTCAAAAATTTCATTTATTAGATCACAAGTCCAACTAAGATGCCATTTTTAAAATATATCATCAATTATTTAATTCTAAAATATAATTAGAATCTTTTTTTTTCCCCTCAATTCAAACATCCCATGATTCCCACCTCACACAAATGGTTTGATCTATTTTTCCTTCTCATATTTTGTGCTATAAAATATGATTAAAAAATCAATCACAATGGGTCTCATCCAATCAATTCTTGACGTTCTAAATCTAATAATTGATAGTGAAATTAATAAAGAGTTGTTTGATCATCACACGCTCCCTTATTTGACAAAATGAATGAAGTAACATTATATATCAATTTGCTCATTACTTTTAATAGTTGTTATTATTTTCTTTTAACATTGATATTTTAATTAAAACCTTAGTTAGTAAGATTGATGGTTACATCAATTAATTATGATATAGATATGTGAAAATTATACGATTCTAGGAAATAAAGTTAATCATCTACATGGTGGTTTTGGCCTTTTAACTCTTTTTTACTCCTCCTATTTTAAGTTTAATCCACTTTTTAAAATTTCATTAACTTGCATAAAATGGTATTACTAATTAAAAATCAATCCTAAATTAACTTAGTTACTCAAAATAATAACATGTCACAAAAAAATTGCCTTTATTTTTGTCTTCTATGATAATTCATATTAACTAACTTTGACTATATCCTTATCTTAATTAAAAATAATACTTTAATCATAAAATTGAAAGATAGAAGGTCTCTATTAAAGGCCCGGATTAATTATTTTAATTGCCTTCATCTTCCTATATGATTTGAATGTACTTCATTCCTAGTCTATGCATTTATTATCAATTACTAAAATAAATTTTTTACAACAAATTTTTCTAAAGTAAGATATCTTATTAAGTGTTTTAATAAATCGTTTTCAAGCTAGATCATTAAAATATGCTTTTGATTTTTTTTAAGAAGTTTGTTATTATTATTAGATATTTTTTTAATTAATTCTAGGATTCTAAAATTAAGTCAAGTAGGTTTTAAAAGCAACTCAAATTAGATTAATACGTCATAATTACGTGGAAAGATTTGATAAATTTAATTTGTGTTTATAAATAATAAAAAATTAATTTAAAATATCATAACAAAAAATATATGAGTAGTACTACCGACTTAAATAGGGGGAAAAAGGCAAAAAGAAAATAAAGAGAATAGGAATATAATTTAAATCAAAGGAATACGTTAGAGCTTTCTATGTTGTATAAACGACAAGTGTAAGGGTTTATAAGGCCAAATTGCCCATGGAGAGTCCAAAATATTACACTTTTACCAAGTGAGTAATTATGATATAATAATTAAGGATGATTAGTGATGACAAAATAAGGAAAGTAAAGATAAATTAGTTTATTTAAGCTTAAGATCAAGTTTATCCAACTTTTGGCATGATGATCAAATTGACGGTTGTGATCTACCACATGATTCGTAGGTCCGGCAGATCAATCAAGGTCATCGGCAACATTCTCTTGATCCTTGTCGTATCATGTATCGGGGTAATAACATCTGGTTCCCTTAATGTTTAAGATTTTATAAAAGAATAAACCTAGTTTATCAATTTGTAGCAAATAGGTCCCGAAGTCTGAATTCATGCTCTCTCATGTTAAGTTACGCTGTCGTATGTTTTAGAATTTAAACTCAAACTTATAAGGGTGATACTGGTCATTTCGATCTTATTTTATGATAATAAGAAAATTAGGGACCTAAATGTTATTATTTGACCAAATCCTATGATGTGTTTCCCACTAGCTAAGATCAATCAAGTGTAGTTGTGAGATGGGCCGTTGAAAATCATTTAGATCCAAGGGTCCCAGCCACTTGATGAGAAGTCAGTGGGGCAGATGAATGTTATTTGACTTCGCTATGATGAGCGGTCACGATGATAATAGTGACAAGAGATATGTTTCTGCATAGTAATTGATGCGTGGATGATGGGAAATTAGAGAAGAAAACAAAGATTTGCTAGAAATTTGTTAAATTAAATGTTTTGTTAGATACTTCATTTGAAATTCTAAAAATTCTCGTCAAATATTTCTAAAAAGACATATTGAAATAAACGGTTCAATCAGAACAATTTTTTTTTTTTAAATATTTGCAACATTACACTTCGAAGCAAAGGATCCGTTTTTAAGCATTTTATTAATTTTAAAATTTATTAGAAGTCTATGTATATGGGAGATTATTAATAAACAACAAAAAACGAGTCTTTTATAATAACAACATAGATATTATTTAAATTTAGACAAATGATATATGAAGCCTCATTTTATTATTTGAATAGAATTTATACCTCAACTTTGAAATTAATTATCCAACACATCTTTTTTGTTAATTTTTTTTGTCACTATTAGCACTACTATAGGAAAAATAGTTTTTGCATCATATGACAATGAGTTAAAAAATAAAAAATAAAAAATAACATATGGTAAAAATCAAAATGTGAGATCATATCACATACAAATACTACACAAATAATTTCAACTATTCAAAGCAATAAATCTCGTCATGGCTTTGTTTTACTTACACCAAATATTGACTCTGAACTCATTTTGATAAACAAATATTTTTGTTTAAAAAGAAGGTTGAGAAACATGAGCAAAGTGACAAAAAAATTGCTTAAAATACTAATTTTTAAATTGTATATTTTAAAAAATATATTTAAAATATGTTAAAAAAATATATTAAAGTCATAAGTAACCTAATAATATTTTATATGATTAATTTCACCGGATAGAAAACAAAAAATAAAAAATAAGAGAGAACCAATAATTAAAATGTAAACAATTATAAGGGAGATAGATTACCACAAAAAAAAAAAATTAAAAGAGAGATAAGATATATTTTTTTAAGTGAAAGATAAAATTAAATATAAAAATTATAAGAATAAGAAGACAATATTGAAATAAAAAAAATGATGAAATTAAGTATAGAAAGAAAAGGTTGGTAGGAAAATAGAAATTTTTTTCTTATATATTTATATAAAATAATGTAAAAGATTTTGCTAATTACGGCCCCTGCAATTCTAAGTTTCTAATAAACAAATAATTTTATATTTTTTTATTTATTAAATTATTATTATGTCTTTTCTTGTTTTGTTGTAAGTATAAGATATATGTCATTTTATCTTATATTATGCAATGCTACGATTTTAATATTAATCATCATATTAAATAAAGAGTAAAATTATTATTTTAATATTTTAACTATTTTTTTAATAGTAATAGAAAAAGTTAGTAGGAGGAGGCGTTTGATAATTAATTTCGAAATGGGTGTAGACATGGTTTATAAAATGACAAAATAAAGTGGGCCGGGTCAAAGGCAAGGTCGGATCCCGGTACCCGCGAGAGAAATCGAACAACCCGGGCGCCAACATTCGCTTCTCTATCTGTATTTTCACTACGCCCGCCTCTTCATTTTCTTATTACAAATTTTTTCTTATTTCCCGTGATGAAAATAATGAATTACAGAACAATTCTTTGAAAAATGAGCTAAGGAGCTATTTGTTTGAGCAAATTTTCGTTGCACTTCATAGCAAACCTTGAACCGAGGTAAATTTCTTCTCTTTCCCAGTTCTCAAATTTTCATGTTTATGTTACTGTGCTTTGTTGTTCATTACGAATCAATGGCATAAATTGTGAACTAGGTAATGCTTAGATTCTAAAATTGTTGTTCTTATGCTTCATATTAATGGTGAAGACTTTTGGGTGCTATATATATATATAAAATATTTTCTGTTGCTTGAAAAGTATTTGCACTTCATTAATTGCTATGAAGAAATATAATTTGGTTTTCCTGCCGACATTGGTATCATTTAACTTGGACTTTAAGTGCTTGCCTTTGGCTTTATGTACCTTTTTGTTTATTTATATCCACATTGAATTCTGTTTTCCTGTTTCAGATTTTGTATGTTTTTGGAAATTGTTTTTGGATTTGTTGCCTTGGAAATCTTGCATGTCTTGATGCTTTGGATGCAAGAAAATTAAGTTTTTATTACCATTTGAATGTGTTTCTTTGTTGGGATATGGAAGTTTGCTTCGCTAGTGTCAAAAAAGTTAGAGAATTCACAATCTTCCTCCTTTCTTATGTTCTTGACCATGTTTGACTATTTGGGAAAGTAATATTTTGTTATGATTGGGTTTGATTTGTTTTCTATGTAAAGCAATCATCTAATTTAGTGAAGGATTACAATGGTTTGATTACAACATTATTCAAAAAAGGAGACAAGCTGTCTTGTCTTATGGCCTTTAACCTT
This sequence comes from Melia azedarach, assembly GCA_028052125.1. Taxonomy (NCBI): domain Eukaryota; kingdom Viridiplantae; phylum Streptophyta; class Magnoliopsida; order Sapindales; family Meliaceae; genus Melia; species Melia azedarach. Next base: position 250,640 of record CM051398.1, on the reverse strand, counting down.
AACCTACGCCTAAAGTATAGTTTAAAAGGAACTCCTAAATCTAAAGCTTCTGTATTTTTTAACCGTAGAAGACAAATTTTTCAATCTCATTCATGATGGTGTTACTGCTATTTGTTTCCGCTACATGGCCAGACCAAAGCAGAATTAGCACTAAGATAACTAGTCAGCCTCTGTGGCAGACTGTCGTAGGATTTCCCTAACAGGCCAGGGAGGCCATCTACGAGGTTACCCAAACAAATTTTGTTCCATGTCAACTGAGCACAGGTCACATTTAGAGCCACCTTATGAGAGTTCTGTTTAAATTGTGTTCTTAGTGCAGTGATCACAGCATTATTCTTTATGTACTTCTAAGCAACAACTTCTCTTACTTGCTGCAGCAAAGTAGGATATAGATTCAGTTTGTTGGGGCAGGGTGCCTATTTCAGATTCAAGGACATGAACATAATTTGGAGGCATAGTATTTGTTTTACATTAGTCCCTGACGTTAGAAACAATTAACAATTGAGGAATTCATCCTGACTAGTTTTATGTACATCTACAAGGTAACAAGTGAAAGGATCTTAGAATACAGTGACTAATTTATAGTAAACCGGTTAGAAGGTTTGGACAAAAATAGCCTTTTGGAGTGTAGTATTGAGGTCTAGCATTCCTTTTTAGGAGTCCTTGAGGCTCTGGTGTCTGAAAATAAGTTATCAGGGAAAGCAGTGGACTGTTTTGTCTTTCTATGAAGAGTGCTAAGAAACTTGACAGAATCCTGAAAATTAAGGGCCAAGATAATTCTGGAAATCTAGGATCTATGTTGAACAAACAGAAAATTTAGGTAATACAATGGTCAAACTAAATATTTTTTCTTGAGATACTGTCTCAGAAACACAATTATTTTTCTTGAGATGCCCTTGACATCTAAGAGCTCATTCTTGAAAGATTATTTTTGATGTTAACTCAAATTACGGCTGCCGTTTTTTCTAACACATTGGAGGACCTGAATGCTCATGTTAGAAGACTACTGAAAATTAAAGTGCTTTTAATATTATTCCACTCAGCTGATCCTAAGCTTGTGGCCAGTACCTAAATTTTAGGATCATCAGAAGATTCCTATCTGGTTTGTGCTTTGCTGGTGTGCTGCTGACCATCTATACACAAGCTCTTAGATTTCATGATGTTTCTGTCCAGGTGGAAATTTGATGAAATTATAACATAAACAAAAATGTAAAGAAATCACATAAATTTGCAGCCCTAACATAACATTTTGATATGAACCTTTTTGTTAGTATTATTTGTACATCTTCTGCTATTAGAACTCTGTTGTGGGTCAAAAAGCAAACTGCTCAACAATTTGCATATTACCTTATTCAGATATGATTTGTGGGGTTCACAGGGCAGTAATCATGCCTAGAGTACGTATTGCATGGTTTGTGCTGCAAGCTGAAACTGCTTTTTGTGTGAACAAAGAATGTCAGAAGTTGTTTTCTCCTAAATTTATTGGCAAGTGAAATTATTTGTTCAACCAGTTAAACAATGAGCTTCTGATCAAGCCCAAAAAAGATCTTTATATACCTAATGTTGGCTACTGGCCATGATAGAATTACAGACTCAGGTAATACTTACCTTTTCATCTTGTCAGCTAACAGAGAATACAACTAAAAGAAAGGTTCTATTTATCACCAATAATACTAGCCTGTCTATGACCACTTATACAACATCTTTCATTCAATCAGAGCATATTCAAATATTTTACTAGTAGGCAATATGTTATCACATCTTTTCAATAGAAAGCAGCAAAGCATTTCTGCCTAGCAGAGCAAATAGGCTGACATTCTCCTCTAAATATCCTGGCATTCATGAACTATAATGCATTCCTTCATATATGTTATCACATCTTTTCAGTAGAAAGCAGCAAAGCATTTCTGCCTAGCAGATCAGATAGGCTGATATTCCCCTCTAAATATCCTGGCATTCACGAACTATAATGCATTCCTTCATCTATCTTGTAGGATCGCTTTGACCAAATAAACTGTTTTGCGGACACGGAAATCAGCAACAAAGTTGTTGCAGTACAGCAATACCATTTCCACATCCTCTTCCTGAAGGGTTGGCAGGTCTTCAAATCCAACCATTGTCTAACAATTCCGTTAATATGCATGCCAATGGAAATCTCAGGGTGAGCTACTCGATCATGTTAAACCTTTTATATAATATATGGCTACTGTTTGAGTTTTGTTCATATGTAGACTGTAACAATGAACATAGTTCTTCTGTCAAAGATTCTAAATAATCCAATAAACTTCCTTTGGCTGCAACTGGAACTGTCTATTTCTGCATTCAATCAGTTGTGTTACAGCATATTTGACTAATGTTACATTCTGATAAAAATTTAGGGATAAATAAGAAACAATTACACCCGAAAAGATTAACAAATTCAAGTACAAATTTCATAATTTCCATCATCAATGGGGTCTTCACCCACAAACCACAAGACAAATCTAAATCTCATTCTAAAACTACAAACCTAATTCATTAGTTACTACTATCACTATTGTTATTATTATTTCCATTATCATTACTCCTATGATGATTGCTAGCATTCCCAGTTCTCCTTCCATGCTTCAACTGCGAAATCTCCAACTGGGTCTTCATAAAAAACTGCATCCTCTGCAATTCCAGCTCTTTCGCAAACTTCATCCTCTGTTTCTCCATTTCCACTACTTGCTGCAACTTTGCACTCTCTGCCTGCTCATAAGCCTCCCCAAATTTCAATATAGCTTGCGTCAACATTCTCACCGAATCACCCCATCCACTTTTATCCTTCTCCTTCTTCCCCTTACTCGTATCCCCCGCCACTCTCTGCCTCTTCTCAGGTGGAAAACTATCCATAGAATCCGCAGATTCCTCATCTGACTCCTCCGACTCTGTCTCCACCGGTGCTGCCACTCCACCTCTTTTCCTCAGCTGTATCTTCTGCCCACCACTGCCAAAAACATTACTTTGCTGCTGATTCTTCGTAGCCACCACCATCTGATTCCTCATCCCAACAGGAATCCCCATTGGCACCCTTGAACTTCCAGCTGCTCCAGCTGCCGCAGCTGCCGCGGTTACAGGAATTTTTGCAGTTGGACCAATTAACTGATCAAGCTTCTCAAAAAAAACCCACTTGCTAGCTCCGCCGCCAGACATGATTTTAGCCTTCTCCAACTTATACTTCTTCTTCACCGTATCAATCCGATTCTTGCACTGAATATCTGTCTTCGGAGTTTTTGTATAATCTTCTCTGCTACTCACAATATCTGCAACTTCTTTCCAATGTTTCTGCTTCAAATTCCCTCTGCTCAGCTCCAAATATCGCTCTCCCCACGCATCTATCAACACTGCCGTAGCCCCTTCGCTCCAGCAGTCCTCTCTTCCCCCTCCGCCACCGTTTCTCTGCGGCGGCAGAGCCAGAGCTAGACTGTTCTGTTGCTGCTGCTGCTGCTGCTGTATTTGTATCGGTGGTGCCGCCGCAACTGTCACCGTAATCCTCCCGTTCGCCGGAGACTGAGATGACGGCGACCCAGTTGCCGTAGGCGACGGATGTGACTGGATCTCGTCTTCTTCGTCCATCAGATCTCGCAAATCAGCTGAAAACGGAAAAAAAAAAAAAGGAATGGAGAAAGTTTACGTTTTCAAGGGTTTAATTTTTCTTTTGTTTTAGGGTTGACGGCGTTCGGTGAAGGACGGGACACGTGGAGGGAGGAGTGAGGAAGAGGAGGGCTGAGGTGGAAGGATGTGATTGGATGGTGAGGGTAAAACTCCGTCACCGGCGTGAATGTCGTGTTGCCGGCTTGGTAGGTGGACCAGAAGTGTATTTATCTGAGAATGTAAATTGACGGAAAACGCCATCGGGTTTTGATCGATTTACTGGCTCGTACCTTTCCTGCTGGTTTCCGGTGATGTACCTAAATTGCCCCTTTGGATTTGGTTGTTTTATTTGATAAGGGTTTTGTTATGGTTTTCTTCTTAATGATTTCGATAAGAGAATTTATTTATTTCTTATAAGTGAATTCGAGTTCAAAGAGTGAAAAGACATTTTTGCACTCTAATCTATTGGTATAAAATTTGGATAAATTAATTAAAAGTTTAAGCTAAACTTATAATTTATTATATTACAAAACCAAACTATTAATTAAGTACAAGAGTTAGAGTAATGCTAGATATTTTATTTTTCAAAAAACAGGATAAGTGAGTTAGTATTTATTTATTGGATAAAATCTAAAGTACCTTTTCAAGAAAAAGTCTTAAGTAGCAGGGGTTCTTATATTAGGTCGGTTCACTGAAATCATGTCATATACATATATATATAGTTTAAAATAAATAAATTTTAAAATATGTTATATTATTTTTATTGGATTGTTTTATTAGAATTGTTTTATTTAAGACTCTTTATTTTTAAATAAGAAAATAATTAATTTAAATTAATAATTATTTGAAAATAATATAAGAGATCTTGATATTAAATTTAGCTAAGAAAGCTGTTTAATTTTATATTTATGCAATATATTAAAGAAATTTAACAATTGTATGCCAATGCGGAAGATATAAGTTGGGGGTAGTACGGTAATTTCATTTGAGTTAAACTGAGAAAGATTGGCGAAGTCAAGTCAACAATGTACCGTCTGAATTTAATAATTACAGATTGAAAATCGACAAGCATTTCATGTAAGTGATGGAAAAATCGCTCTGGCTGTGTACACGTGTCAGTAGGAGAATCTTTGACAGCTGATATTAGGTGACCGCTAGGTATTTTAATTAAAAGCTTCGAAGAATAACCGGCACGTGCCAGTAACAGACGAATTAAGCAGAACCTTGTGATTGGCTGCGGGTGACGTGGCACGAATCTAAAGGACATAGCACTAGCAGTAATAAACGAAGACAAGACCATAGCTGGCATTGTACTTGAGAGAATGCACTAAAATGCGCACCACCGGCGCAGCTTAAATTGAACACTCCGAACCCGGGATCCGAATTACCGCAAAACAAAACCCGATTGAGCTTGGAAATGGGCGGTATTTTCTCTATCCTAATCAAATTGATTGACTGATCAGAGATAAAAATGATGTTTTAATTTTGATAATTGCATGAACGGAGTTGTAGTTTTTGTGTAGTTCATGAAAAATAATGAACTTTTAGCGTTCATAAAATCTATATTAGTGATTTGTATGAAAAAGCTAGACTTATGACGTGGAAGTTCGTTCTCATCCTTGGATGTAATTTCGTTATTGTTACGGCCGGGCAGAATAATATCTAGCTATATTTGCAATCACTTAAGGACTCATTATTTCCTCATAGTTTTTGGAGATTATTATACATTTCCATTACGGAAGAGAAAATACTTCCGTCATTCTATTGGTTTCCAGATTCTGGTTTACTTGCTCAGTGCTTCTCATGCATGTCTGCTTCCTATTTACCATGTTTGATTAGTACGTACTGTGCCTGTTTGATTAGTAGCAGCATAGATCATTTGACTCTTTGGTTGGTGGTGGTCCAACTGCCATACTTGTCTCGATCTTATCTACCAATCTTGATATGAATTCATTTGTATGATCAGAAGTGATGGAGAAACCCGACAACCTGTGGGACTTACCCTCGATGGCTGTTGATGCTCTGGTTTTCGCTCTGCTGGTCACAATCATTCTTGGTTTGTGGTGAATCTTTACCAGGACCCATCATTCTGCTGCTTCCGGAATACAAAGCAAGCAGTGGTTGCTACTTCCATGGTTTTCCACAGCACACCAATCAAACACTTCATGGAATTCTGCACTGCATTTCTTCTTCGTGATGCTGCCATTTGTAATGGTTGCGTTGTGTTTGTGCTTAAATTTGAAAGCAAAGTTACTGATGTTTTCTCGTAAATTATAATTCACTTATATTTGTCAACGAGTGATATAATAATTTCGTACACCTTTAATCTCAAACGGACCAATAATAATAATGTCTTGTGCGTGGCTAATGCCTAATTCCAATCTTGCCGCAAAATGATTACTCAAAAACAGTTCATTAAATTGCAATGATTCGAATTTTTTAAGATTGTCTGCATATGCAAACGAACAAAAAATTTTGTCACAGCCACAATTATTGACCGGGGAATTATTTCATACAAGTTACCGAATCATAGCAAGCTCCAGTTGAGTTTCATTCAAAAGAGGGATTCAAACTACACAGTACGTACATATATGTATAGAAAAACATAGAACAAAATTACAAACCCAAAAACAAAGAAGGCAGAGTAGTATATACACACACAAATTAAGAAGAAGGAAAGCAGCAAACTCCTAGAAGCAGAAGTCTTCAAATTACAAAGCAGCAGCTGGTTCTCCTGATTCATTTGAACTCCAAGTAATACTCAACTCACAAACTTTGCATCCTAAATACTATGATAAATGTAACACAGTGTCACATGATCAGTCGATCTGTAGCGGAGACTTGGGATACAAATTTTGTAAGCGTAGTCTTACTGATTCGTCTCTTACAGAAACTCCAAGCAGCATATTGATACATATATGGTTCAGTTGAACCAAGATATTATTTTGCTAATTACTAGCTTGATATTAATTAAGCTATAACATGAAGAAAACTTTCCACAAAAGCTGTTTCTCTATGTACAGAAATGTGTGTGGTTGCCGATTCCTTAAGCAAAAATCAGTCACCTATTCCTCTCCTCAACGATCCAAAGCACTTGTCACGATCCTGAAACAAACACAAAAATTGTTAGAAACATGTTTGATGATTTTTATACGATTTTGTGTGTTTTGAAATAAGAAAACGTGTTGTGTGAAAGTGTTTCTACAATTACAATAATAATTAAAAAAAAAAAGAGAGAACCAATCGTAAACAGTCGGACTTCTAGGTTCAGCGCGTTCCAATGCCTCGGCTGCTGACGGTTTTCTCCTCGTGAATCTCTTGAAATCTCCAGGTGGTGTCCCCGCTGCATTCGACCAAGCCAAATTCAAAAGATGTTTGGTTGCCAAGAAACGAAAAGAAAGTGAAAAGAAAAGATTGAAATAGATCCTACTGGTCATAACCATCTTATGGCATCCATTAAACCAACCTAATTTTTTCAGCAACCAAACAGAAAAGTGGAAACTTACGTGTGAAAGGTGTCGTGGGATTGCTAGAGCCGGCAGGAGAAACCGGGGCCGAACCGGGATCAACGGACAAGTTTTTTAAATTAGAATTGCTTCGGAGTATAGTAATACTCCGAGAAATGACGACGTCGTCGGGGACAACAACCGGAGGGGGTCGTGTGACGGCTGAAAATGAATCATACTTCCTGAGTTTGCCAAGGCCAGAATCAGGTGCAGGCCCAGCAAGAGTTTCGTCCCAGAGCTTATGAAGGAACCCCATGATAATATATATAATCTAACGATCGAAATTAATGATCAAAAACTTCTCTGTGTAACAACCGTAGAAGGTCTGATGTTTTTATTTTCTTTTATTTAATTTTTTTTGTTTTTAGTTTAATGGGTGACCCAAAACGACTGTTACTGAGGAGAGAAGATAGATATATGGGGAAGGTTAAGAGAGAGTTTATTGTTCTTATTATTTGTTCTTCTGAGTTGAAGAAATAATGGAGTTCTTAGGGTTTTTTTTATAGAGGAGGAGGAGAAGAAGAAGCAGAAAAAGAAACAGATAATTTTAAGGAGTGTTTAATATTGGTGGCTAAGTTGATGCAATGGCTCCGGCTAATATGGCTTCATTGATTTTGAGCCATAAAAAAAAATATGTATATATATTAAATTAAAAAAAATTAAATATTGGTGGGTTTAATTTTTCTTGCTAATTAGAAGTTGATGTTTCAAAGCTTAGTTAATTTTGGGGATTAACTAATAATTTCTCTGATCACTTTTATTTTGGTATATTAATTATTTAAGGTTATATCAAAATTAACCATCAATCGGCGTATTTAGTTTTAATTAGGTTAGAAGTACAAATACTTGTGGATGGTCTTAAATTTAAGAGCTTGATTCAACTTTTATGAAATATTAACATATATAAGAATAAATAATTTCAATCAATTGATTTATATAACTTGAACAAACATTATTTATTAGTGATGCTACAAAATAAGTTATTGAATGTCTCTCTAGTAAAGTCTACAATATAATATTAGGTTAATTATTATATATATAACATAAAATTAGAATATATATTAATATGACTGATAATATACAATTATCAAAAGATATTATATATAAAAAAAAGCATTCACATAAATAATAAGATGAATGTACTTTATTAATGTTAAGAAATAGAGTATATATACTATAATTAATATATATGTTAGTTTTAATTTTAATTATAAGATGTGATTAAATTTAATGATTTATAAAAAATAAAAATTTGTGTAAAAAAGTTAATGATTATATGAATAAGAATGAGAAGAAATTGTCTGTCTCTTGGGCACTGAGCCAGCCAAATTATACAACAAAAGAGCTAGCCAGCCAGCCAATAGAGAGGAGACTATGGATGCACAATAAATTAACATACGAAGTGTTAAAATAAGAAGCCATTAAAGGCCAAGATTATTAATAGAGTGAAAATTTCAAAATTAAAAAATAATAATAATAATAATAATAATGAGATAATGAGAGATTATGGAATTAAAAGATGATGTGAAATGACTTGGTCAAGTGGGCAGACATTAGGTCCCCACCTGAATACATGTATATATATTATTATATTAATTGTGCCCAATTTTACACGTCAAGTAGATAAAGATCGAATTCAATATTATGATATTGCAAGGTGTTCTGAGCCACGCGACAAGGATATTGCATCTTCATTTTTAGGGTTTAATTTTAATGTGTTGTTATATATATTGCTCTTATCTTGACTTTATATTTGCCATTTACTTTTGAGTGTATTATCATAATTAAAGTATTGTATCTTTTAACTAATTCACAATTTTTGTTGGATATTCACCAACTGTATATGTTGTGTCACGGGAATCATATATATAATATATAACTATTTCTCCTTCTTAATATTTAATCTACAAAAAAAATAACTACATAAATATCTGCCCATATCCTTGTAAAATTTTATAATTAATAATTTGTCCTTGTCACAAAGTTATAAATGATTAAATGTATAAAAAAAACCCTCGACCATATCCAACAGACTTTTGAATTGAAAAAAACTAAACATACAAAGATAAGAAGAGTAAAACTTAATTAGAAGAAGAGTTGAATTCTTCTTGCTAGCTTGAATCACATCTATAGCCAACGAAGCTAAGCATCCATATATAAAATATAAATTTGATTCAAATAAAACCCAAAAATAATATTCATGTCCCTATAGTTTTTTTTATTACATTTTCCCACAAATTATATATAATTGATATATATCAAATAAGTCCTTGAAATATATTAAAATAACAAAAGTACTTAAAAATCATCAAAACTTTTAAAGAATTGGTCCCCTCGAAATTGAATAAATGTTGATGTAAAATTCACCTAAGATTCAGTAAATGGACCCATGCACAAAGACTTGTATGCTTCTAGTTTACACATATAAGCCAATAGCCTTATAATATACATTTATATAATTGCCTCGAATAATTGAGTTTGGTTAGGTGAGCCAATTGTGATCGTGAGAGTGAAAGCAAATTAAACATCATTATTACTCATTTCTTCTTATGCGGAAAATTTTGTTCATATGTTACATCAACTTGTCCTACCTCTTCCTTCTTTCCCATTTTCTTATTAAAAAATCAATCTATGATTAACTCTTTATCTTTTATGAATCCTTTTTTTAAATGTATGACATTCTTATTAAGGCGTTTTAATAAATTGGACTAAATTCATGCCAAATCTATTATTTAAAACAGGGTTTTTTTCTATCCAATCCAGTTCAGTGTGCAATAGATTCCAATTCGGTCCGGTCCATTAAAAAAAATTCAAATTCAGTTGAATTTGTTATGGTCCAAACAAATTAAAAGTATTAAATTAATATTAATTATATTTCATGAACGAAATCAAATGAAAAAATAGCATGTCTTCATTCAAGCATTTGGACTTTAGGTAACTGTAATTTAAAATTATATATCAAAGGGCATAGAAAAGTTTATTTTATTAAAATACAAATATTCACGTTGGAGTAAAAAATAAAATAAAATATGCAAAGTGAATTGATTTGATGGTGGGTATCCTTTGAGAGCTACAAACGAAAATGAATGGGCTCAACATTAAGACCCATTATTAGTTGGGTGGGCCCAAACTAGGCCCAAGCTTGTTTTACTATCTCCAAGACGAGTGGGTTACGTTGGGGGAGAAGAACATCTTCAAAAGCCCGATTATGTGCTAATTATTTAGAAATTTCATCAACCCGTGCAAGAAAGAAAAATAAATGAATAGAAAATCTAAAAGTTAGGAGCTTGACAAACAACACTCAATTATTGCACATCGGAAACAAGAATTAATTAATCTTATTATGATTACAAGAAATTGCAAGGCCCATTTCAAGTGGTTGAATCTAGATGCAATGTTATTGGTAGGTTTCCAACATTAAACATGAAATATATATATTTAAAAAACAATATTATTATTGTATTATCAACTAGTTTGGTTTCAACTTATCATAATCATTATATTATTGTAATTTAAAATCTCAAGTTGTTACCTTGAACAATATCGTTGGCACCAAGTTGTAGCCACTTTTTTGCATCCCAAATCGCTCACTTTTAACATGTTTATTAAAAATTAAAATCACTATCATTACTTTTTATGGTGCAACTTGCTAATTTTAGCAATTCCATAATTTTCTCCAAAAATAATATAATAATATTGCATAGGCACAAATATTTTTGACATCGTAATCCTATGGTTGTAAAATTATATGTACCTCACTCAATCATTCATATTATTTATCTTTATTTATGCTAATTATGGATGCTACTATACGTAAACCTCAAAATCTTCAGACAAAATCTTTATATATCTCATCAAAAATATACAGGGATGATTATACATTTGATTTGATCACCAAGAGGAGAGCAAGTGGATTATTATTATTATTATTATTGTATATTGAACTCCTTTAATCTCTTTCTTCTTTTAATAAAATTTTTGATCGCTTTATTATTATCTTGTGTTTATAAACAGAGAACATTAATATCGTTCTAAATGTAGGGTTACGGGTAAAATTCCACATATCAAAAAATTCATCAACACACACGAGAATGATCCCAATTTTCTTTTTTTCGTTTATTATTAATAAAATAAAGTGGGAAAATTATTGTTCACCGACAAGCCTAAGATCTTTGGGCAGATGCATACGCATACAAAACATAAAATATAAAAGCAAGTAGAGTAGTGCAGTGTAGTTGCTCTCTGCACTCTTGTTTCTACAGTAAACACAAGTTGTCCAAGTTGCGTGTGTTTGTGGAAGAAACACCGCAGTTTCTCAGCATGCATAGAAAGAGCATTAAGTCTTTGTAGCAACAATGCAACTTGCATACTTAACGAATTTGGGCCTACCAAAAACTTTCGCATTCAATTTTGCCATCAAACCAAAAGGTGGTGATGGATGGGCAGGGCAGGGCAGGGCATAGCAAATATAGCTTAAAACCTTTCAGTTTGCACTCACCATCAGACCACAAATGAGTCTTTTTTGACTGAGTCACACTCCTCTGCTTCAAGCACAGATGATCACGAACCCAACCTCCTCTTGCGTTGCTGCACCTGTCGGAGACTAGACCCCACTTTAACACTTCCGTCACTTTCTTACTTCTAGGGCATTATTTCTTCTGGTTAGCTCTGAGATGGTCCTGTTCTCGACGACTTGATAATCAACAAATCTGGCAAATTTATCCCCCATTTTCCCATCCCTTTGAAAACTAACGTTGGCAGTGGGGACCTCCGGTTCATTCATTGGAGAAAGTCTTGACAGGAAACTAGATCCACATATTAATGCACAACATTTAGTGCATGCACTAAATATCTTCTTTATAGACATTGTTTTCTTACATTTCCAACCATATGATTTACTAATTTTTCACTCACTGTAGCTCCAAAATGCGGACCAATGCATAGACATACCAAAACGTACGTGCTCCGTTCTTGTCCGGAGAAATGAACCAAACTTGTATACCAGAAGAAATGAAAATATACTTGTTCAATAAATAGTCTAGTCTTTTAATCTCTGAAGAATTTGAGAATTGTCTTGCCTCAATTTGAAAAGTATCAATTTGCTCACAATGACCTTCGGAAAGATTAGATAAAAATGTAACATACAGTACAAAGCACAACTAGAAATTGGAAATACATATATCACCACCAACTAGGATGTGTTAAGAGCATGGGAGGACTAATCGATTGGGGTATGTACTCTTAATAAACTTCTTCTGGTGGTCTAGTTATGGTTGATGGTCGCGGTGATGGTGGTGATTCAAAATTCAGCCCAACTTTTCTGCGTTGGCAAGAAAGACGTATATTGTACCTTGAACTCTCCAGCTATATGTTAATGTGGTGGGTTGGACAGATCGGTAAGAGGTTGGATTTGCAGGAATTGACGCCTCAACCAGTGTTTCATGAAGCGGAAATGCTCGAGTAATCGTTGGAGGAGACATCGGGACAGGATGAAAGTTTCTGTTTCCTTCCTTGTCTGCGATTACTTCCTTGCCCTCCTGGAGTTCTTACTCCCACTCCGTTCCCTTTCTTGAACTCTTGCTGGTGTTCCACCTGTCTTCATAACATCAAATATTTTAGATTACATCAACTACTACTGAAGACCCGGAGACCAAAGAACTGAATCATAGCTCGGGAGAATGACGAAAACGCTTGAACAGGCCAAATGTATGGCATTTTTGCTAACGTACATAAACTCCAAACACAGACACGTTCCAATTAAAGCTCATAAATCAAGTTCTTTGAAATTTGAAGGCAGCGAGCAGATCCACTGGCAAATGAACCTCCGGCAAATTTAGTGAAAATTTAATTGTCATAATTTATTTGATTATCATGATGCCCGAAATTGAAAGCATCAAGAAACCACAATGTAATAGAGACATAACCAAGAGAATATATGTGAATAAAGGTTGCTTACCCCATAGCAGAAACTTTGAAAGTTAGTGTCGAAACTAAAGGAACTCTCCGAATTTGACTTTCCGGAATTCATTTCAGATGAATTACGCTTGTTGGAGACAGAACTCTCGCCAAAGGACACATAGGATGACGACGAAGTAGAACGCGAACTAGTAACCTGAGAACTAGACCCTAATGCCTCAATGTCCTCTTGAAACATGTCTTCAAACAACTCCTGCAATTCCTCAAAACTTTCCTCCCCATTTTCCTGTCAAATTCACATTCCAAACAAACATCAAAGTCAGTACCATTACATGTTGGTTGAAGCAGAAGACAGGGTTGTGATTTGAATCATATAGATCAATTATTCGAAGCTTCCAAACTACAACTTTTTTAGGGGCCCACATAAAACTTACATGTGATTGGCTAACACCTAGAATTGGGCCCATGAATGACTGATTTTCAGAATTTGAACACACAGAGGATCATTGTACCATAAAGGCAAAAGTCTTTGAGGTTAATATAAAATAAATAAAACTAAGAGAAAAACACCATGATGCTTTCGCCAACCAACAAAAGCAAAAGCCATAAATAAAAGCTAGAACAAATAAACGCTAACCACTTCCTAGGATTTTCCAACTGCTTTTCCCAAATTTTCTCTGCAAAATTTCCCGGTAAATTAACAAGAATATACAATTGAAAACTCACATTAGTCTTCGTTTGGCTCATCATCACTGCCATTTCATTCAAGAAATCTCCCATTCCCTGATTGCAACAATTCAAGACCTGATTTAGAGCTCCATTTAAGTATGAAAACGGAAACTTTGGGGTTAAAAAAAAAATGGAACTTTACATTTGCATCATCATCATCACTATCATAGACTCCTACATCGTACAGAAACCTCTTGTTGGCATCAGACAGAACTGTGCATAAAGTAGAGGGACAAAGGAAGACAGCATCTCGTGAATCAAACAATTATTCATCATTATGGAAAAAATTATAAGAAGAATTTGAATTTTTTAATCTTATTCTGTAATGCAAATTAGTAAAGTACTGAAAATTGGAATTCGGTGAATTTACCAGAATAGGCTTGTTGAATGGCCTGGAATTTCTTGTTGGCTTCTTCGACGAAGTTTGAATTGCCCGAAGCTGAACAACGATCTGGGTGCCATCTCTATATTCCAGACAAAAAAACAAGTACCTCTTTTACCACAAATTCAGCAAGAATATTGCTGGGAAAATTGGTTTTCCAAGAATAAAAGAACCCAGAAACTCATACGAGTGCTTGAAGCTCAAAAAATAAAAAATAAAAAAAGTGATATTGAGTAGTGCTTTTCAATTGTATGACAACAACTCAGAATCTCATTACATTACATGATCTAACCCCTAAAGTGGAAACATTTCATGCAGCAAGACCAGATCAAATACAGGATAAAAAACAATGAGGATAAAAGTGATTTTTGAAGAATCAGAAAGAACAAAAGAGGCTGGTAGCTCTAACCAGTGCAAGTTTCTTATAAGCATTCCTGAGCTCTGTTGCAGTACATTCCTTATTCAACCCCAACACTGCATAAAAGTCATCGCTTTTCTCTTCTCCACTAGCCATTCTCGATTCTTCAAACGTAAACCAAACCAAGGCACTACTTTTTTCCTTATCTTGTCGACAAATTACAAAACTAAACGCAGCCCATAAACCAAACCACAAACGAAAACCAACAACAAAACCAGACCCACCTATGAATATATGCATATATATAATAAAAAGCTTAGACTACATCTCCGTGAAACATGACACGGAACCTTAACATTTAGTTATTATTGATTAATTGATTGTCTGGAGGGAAAAGAAATAGAAAATAATTCTCTTCTCCTTCTTTCCTTTCCGCGAGTGCTTTGTCTTTCCTTTCCTTTTCCCTCCTCCTGTAAAATGCTAAGGCTCAAGAACTCTCCAGAAACCGGCCATTTATATAAGTTTTTGTAAATATTTTAATTAATTAATTAATTAATATATTGGTATTGGAACTGTATTATTATTGTTGTTGCAGTAAATTAGAATTAGATAAGGTTTGAGAGAGATGGACGGTGGAGATTGAATGTAAGTTGTAGATATTTTGATAGATTTGGTGTGTCCAGAAGGTTCTGTCATTTGTTGCTTTTTGGTCAAGTCTTTTTTGACGGCACTATTCGGTTTCAGATCGTTGGTCCCACCACCCAAAAATATATCATGCAATTTCTTCTTTATTTAACGCCTTATTATTTTAATTAATTAATTCAAACTTACATAAAAAATATCGTTGCTTGGTTGATTGGGCGGCGGCAATAGGAAGAGAAGAAACTTCGTTCCGGAGATATTCACTAATTTGCCATTTTATAATTGGATTGGCATTAATTATATTAAAATATTATAATTCATGTGGCGAATGTTGTGATATTCAATAAATGCAATCTTTTTTATTAACTAAATTAATAAATAATTTTATTATTTTATCTTTTTATATCTTAGTAGAAAGAAATATAAATTTTGGTTTTTTAATTTTTCGTAAATAATTAATGTTGATATTATACATATGATTAATGGTGTGATATGGTCATTGTGATGCACCATTAAAATAATTAGTAATTAGTATTTACTTTCTTTTGTTTTATTAACCTCTAATACAATGATTTATAAACCTCAATTAAGCTCATATATTTATTATTTAACTAGAAATAATTATGCTATTATGGGACAAACTCAAGACCAAACCTTAGTCACCAAAATTGGGCCCAATTTCAATACATGAGCTTATGTTTTGATAATATATTAAGCACTTATTAATCAACATTCATTAGAATCACAAAGTACTACATTTGGGGCTTGTTGCCTTTAGGGCAATTCGTTTGGTTGTGTACCAATTTGTTTGTATAATTTACATTAATTATCTCTTAACTTGTAGAGAAAAACTGCCTATTTTATTTTATTAATACATGTTTCCATGAGTTGCCACTTCTCCAACTCCAACACGGTGTTTCCTTCATGTCCGAAAAAGTGTTTTATAGAAACTGTTTTGGTAAGTTAAGTGAGAGGGAGAAGAAGTACAAGAAATGTTTGCTAATTAAGTCATCCGATCTTAGCATACATAGTACTATTGGTAATTGGGTTTTTGACACGTGAACAATTTATAAAAGCATTTAACCAATTTATTTTTCTTTTCGGAATGGAGACTGATGAACAAGTGGGATTAAAGCTATACGTATATATGTAGAGGATTGAAGAAAAACCAAAATTGTGGTCCAAAAAGGCAAGAAATGCCCACATCTTTAAGAAGTTAAATACATGGGATATTGGAAATCGAAGTTGCTGGAAATGATCACGTGCCAGCCTAGCTACATTAACATCATCATCATCAACTACAACAACTAGACAAGTAGATTGTAGAACAAGAACCACCCCCTCCCCTCATTCATCCTCTTATATATATATAATATGTAATTACAATTCAAAAGATGCCAATTAATTATGAGAGGGTACGTAGAAAAATAATCACAAATTAATAATGTCGATCGCGTTTCTTGTGAAATATGAAATGTGTATGTTGATCATTACATAAAGGTAAAAAAAGATAATATTAATAAGGATGATAAGATTTAACTTGTATGTATTTAGCTGGTTGAATATACATATATATATAAACACAGCATGGTAGTATGAACTTACTCGATCTCCCCACATTGTATTAAATACTATTTGTTGTTATGTTGAATCGCGAGTACATATATATATGTGTATATAGAGAGACAGAGAGAGACGGTAGGATAGGAAATGATGAAAGGGGGAATTAATTAATTTGAACACCAAAATGAAACAAAAATTGGGCACAGCCACAACACAAGCCAAAGCGTCCAACAAGGCAACACGCCCACATGGCACAACACAAGAAAAGAAAGAATACAATTCGACCGGCTGCAATGGTAAGTCAAAAGTGTTTTCTGGAAACAGTTTTCGTTTTATTTATATCTAATTTTAAAGTTAAAAAGCAAAGCGGTGGGCAGCAATTTCCATTCTTCGAACTTCAAGATCATATTCATGGGGGGAAGAGAGAGAACATGAGACATGTATACTTATCTTCGGAACTTGTTTGTCCACGTCAACCCACAGCAGAATAAAATAATATTTGCGGAGTCATGAACCTACAAACATAAGTCAATAATTCTATCATTCACAATTAGAATATGGAAAAGAAAAATCCACCTTCCTCGTGATGTATATATATATAATAAATAAATTTTTAAAAAGACTACGGTAAAATCAGTCACTTCAAAGGCTAAATGATTTTGACATTTTCTGTTTCATTGTTCATGTAAGCAAGGGGGGATTCTACTTCTACTTGTAGGAATAGAAAAACAAAGTGCAAATTGTGCAAAAACCGACAGCAAGAAGCTTCATTTTTATTTATGATGAAAAGATGTTTGAATAAGAGGATTTGAAGGTGATAGATAGATGATAGATTCTCAGAATCAGAATGTTAAAAGTATAAAAGCCCACTTGCAGGTGAATCATATAATCAAATCAGAACTCGGAAGAAGAGAGAGCTAACTGATAGAGACCAGCTGCATTTAATAAGCCTCTCTTATTGATTAGATGTATCGATATGCAAATTTGCTTTCCATTCACCGTAGCAAACACATTTTATGATTTGATGGATCCCCAGCTGTTTTTTATTAAACCAACTTGGTGAAACCATCGTTCCCATTTATAAATCTGGGCTAGCAGTGGATATTTTAAGAGCATATGTTAAAGAGGTCTCGGATCTACAAATAGCAAAAGTCTAATTACAGTTTATTATTAGATGTTGTAATACACTTTTGAAATTTTGTCTTTTTGAAGATTTTTTGTATAAAAAATTTAAGTCACTCCTTCAGCCCACTAACTATACTGACGGGTGGGGACTATAGATTAGCGGATATGACATCCTTAAACCTGTCACATCATGATATCTTAGAAACTGTGATTAGCACGTGATTATAGATTTTTTTTTTTAAAAAATTGATTTTTTGTTTCCAAAAGATTTTGAATACTGTATCTGGATACCACTAAATTTTTACCTCTATTGTTCCTTGAACTCAAATAATACCAGAAGTCAAAAATTTGATAAATTAAGCACACAAAGATGCTAGAATAGAACCACAGAAAAATTGCCTCATAAGTTGTATTCAATCATCTTACATGTTTATGCTTACCAAACCAAATTTTTTCATTTTTTGATAGATAACAAAACACATTATTACAGGCTTCTCCTTTCTAGTAATTACTATACAACAACTTATCCTGATCTCAAGGCTTTTAATCCAATCAATCTCAACTCTGAAATCACCTGGTCCTGTTTTAGCACCTGGGATACCGCCTTCTGCGTTAACCGATAGAGACATGCATGGTGGTAAATATCGAGCTAGCGGAATCTTTGAGGCGAATAACATTTTTAGCACAAGCCACAAAATTTCGTATTTTAGTGGAAAAAAGAAGAGTAAGTACTTGATACTTCCTGTAGAAAGTTGCAATACAAAAGAAATTCTTACAATTACTCTTTCAAGAAGAATATTCAATCATCTGGCATTACACATTTACAGATACACGCATACCTTTGTAAGTTATAATCAGTGTAGAAAATTGATTTTCTTGCTTCTTGGATGCATATGTACTAGTTACTGTATTTGAGATACAAAGTTCCTAGAGCAAAATTGATAAATATTAAGTCCTTGAGAACATTAGGTTGAGTAAAAAGAACTTGCCTTTGCAATGTACCAGTCATCCTTGGATACATAGACGAAAGATTGCCATGAATTATCTTCCGGTTGTCCAGGTGAATTCACCCAATTCTCAGTGTATATCTGCATCAGAGATTGATAAAATTCTTCAGCACAAAAGATGAAAGTTATGCATCATTCAGAAGTAATTTAAATGTATAAAAACAGCTTCAAGATGGCAAAGCCAGAACGGTGGAAAGAAAACTCACGGTAGAGATGTAACATCTTCCATCTCCTTTCAGCTTTAATGCTAATGTATCATACGCATCTAAATCAATGAAACCATCAAACTGCAGAAGGTAAAATTGCACAGAAAAAGCTGTCACTCTACTAATACTAGACTCTTAAGGAAAATCAAGAGAAAGAAAGTGTTAAGGATGGCATCTTTGTAAGGAATTGAACCATGCATTTTGAAGGTGTGGCATAACAATAATTCTCGATTATGTAAGTGCTATTAAGATAAGTTTCCACCAGTCATCTCAGAATGAAAGAGAAAAATCTCTAAAAGTGTTGGAAGTATTGTTCTCCTTCTTGGATTGCATCCCACAAAATCCACTCCGGGTAATGTTTCATCTTGAATCCTCACTTATGTCCAGGGAAAGTTTCCCAGAGAAAATTGCTATCAGTCAAAAGTGATCATTTATCAGAAAGCAAAAGTTAAAGAAAATAAGGAATGAACAAGAAACCTAGAAATTGATACAAAGGACCAATTCATGCATTCAGAAACTTCCCAACATCAAGAGTGAAGTGAATTCTTTTAGTAAGACTCCGAATACACTCTGTCTGAATTATGCGAAGAAAATCTGAACTTAGCTTAGCTTCGTTCACAGTAGCATATTTTTTCTTTAAATGTCTTATTTACTTGCTTGGTAATCGAACCTCTGAACCTTGTAAAATGCATTAATTTATCAAACCAATCATAATTACCTATTCGACGGCCTATTCAAATTAATTATTTAATTTATTTAAGCTCAAATTATATTGTCTCGAGATTGTAAGGCCCTGTCACATCTGGACTTCACAATAGTCGTAACTTCTGAAATTTGCTCGTTTGCCTTTTTCAGGACGATGCCCAAAAGTCAAAGAACTAATAATATTCATCAGGATTTTCACATAATTCGTACTCTTCTAATCCTGGTCTCTTCCCCCTCGCAGCTTGGTATTCCTCTGAACGGACCTCTCCCTCAACATATCGTCATCTCCTTGAACCCTTCAAACACATATATATTTATTAATTACGGTTTCTAAATCAGAAGTAAGGGAAATACTTTATTGATCATATTTCCGTGTTTTGAAGGGTTGTTCATTCTTTACATTGCAGAATTGTACAAATCGTGCTTTGAATATCTGAATCCTTTCGGTTGGCCTTTCAGCTCCTGGAGAGCTAGCTAGCTTCAGAAAGTGCTTTATTTATTGTGTAGTTCGGCCGGGCAGCTGGAACCAGTGACTCCTGGTACAATCGTTTTCAAGGCTGGAATACAACCACCCAATGGCTCCAAGTTTACCAACCCAAATTTCTTTTCTCCTTCCTCGTATATTTCCTGAAACATTAAAATAAGTTATAGATACGTCTTAGATAACTTAAAAGAAATTCAAAGAATAATCTGAGTGAAGCACACTCGAGTTGCTAGTAAAGATACGAGATAATCATTGGTTCCAATGCTAAATAAGTAAACAGCTTTGAACAGCAGCAGTTTGGTTCTTGCATCACCTAATTTCTGCTTCAACTTCTTCTTTACAATCTTGAAATAACTTAGCCGAGTGTTAAGGTCTATCACCTACAATCCAGAGAGCAATATATGAAAATAAGATAGGTAAGCTAAACCAACTCTTGAAGTTTAATCAGCAAGATTTACAAACAATATTTTCAACTAGAGCACCAGCTCCGGCAGATGCAAAGCTCAGCCCTACAGTAAATTGATGGTTTGTGGATGGTAAAAAGTGTTGGAATCAACGGTAACTTTGCATACTCGGGTGCAAAAGTATTACAGAAACAAACGTAATTAGCACAAACGATGGAATTGGTGATCAACGAAAAGCAATCCTTAATTTTATTGGATGCACACCTATAAAATCTGGAATTATTCGACCATCTGAAAATCTGCCAGCAGGATATTAGAAGAAGCTTTCTCCATAGGTCAAGAAATTTGCCTGAAGAACAACGATGGCGTTGCTATAGTTATTAGTCCCTGCATCAAATAGTGAATCCCCAAAGATGAATAAAGCAGCATGTTTTTGGGGCGACGATGGATGATCAAGTCCTGGAATGAGAAGAATTTGAGAAAATAACCAAGGAACCACGATCTCGTCTTGTTTATATTCTTTCACTTAATGCTTTATCCTCCTCTAATTCATTTTCAGTGTTATTTTATTTATGGTGCTCTTTACTGGCAGAGACGGAGATGCAATGCATTTCCAGGTGAATTGTCTATGTCATTAAAAATAAAGCATCTGGTAAAATTTTTGGGTGGACAAAGATGTCAAGTTGAAGAAGAAATCCCAGAAAATGTTCATATCCTGTTTGATTCTACTTTTTAAACTCTATATATTAATTGTACTTTAATTTAGCTGTGGTGTTTCCAATTCTTTATTCCAGGCGGATTTCAGTCTTTGCCCTGCCTTTCTGCCTAATATTTAACTGTAATTTTCTGTGTACGATTATTAAATATGGATCACAAATTCCACATTAACTTATATTGTTTCTTGTCTTCGTTCTTAGTAAAAATTGCCGCTCTCTCTCTCTCATGATTTTTTTCTCTGAAATTTTTAGAGATTTTTTATGTAAATTCGGTGTTGCATATAATTGTTGTTTTTTATTTGCTTATTTTTTGGATTTTGCATAATAGTTAACTTATGTCTGGATCACCAAACTCTCCATGAAACAAGATTTTACAATATAAATTCTCTATTTAGAGATTAATGCCATAACGATTAGCCTAGAAATCAGGTGCAAACAGATGTATTAATATTTGTCAGTAGTCTCTCATACTGAACATACACTTACAGGCCTCTCCTACCCCATCGGGATTGTAATGGAGTTGTAACCTATATGATTGCTCTGTTCTAATTAACTGAATTTCTTGACACCAATTACTTTCAGAGATTTAAGATTAAAAACAAATGATCGGATCACCAAGCAACATAATCAACTCCTGAAGCCAAGAAAGAATGACAAATTATTGTTTCTTGGAGTCGAGACTATTCCTTATGCTAAGCTGTCACACAAATCCGATGACTCATTAATTTATTGATCATGACATCTAATTAAACTCCATTTATTCATAATATATATGGTTTGACGTATGCATCTATCAAACCACCATTTATTCAACGACTTATTTAATTTATTGAAGCTCAAATAATGTCTTGAGATTGTAAGGACCTGTGACATCTGGCGTTCCGCTCCACATTAATCCTGAAATTTGCTTGCTTGCCTTTTCAGAAGGATGAACAGAATCAAAGAACAAATATTCATCAGGATCCTCACATAATTCATAATCTTTTAATCCTGGTCTCTTCCCCCCGCAGCTCGATATTCCTCTAAATGGACCACTGCCGCAACATGCCGTGCTCTCCTCAAAACCTTAAATCAATCGACAATAAATTAATTGTAAATCATAGCAGAAATGGCTTTCGTGGTTTGCATATTTGAATCCTTTCAGATGGCTTTCCAGTTCCTGAAGAACTTCGGAGAGTGCTTTATTGTGTAGTCTGGCTAGCTGTGAAGCATCTTCCAGGCAGGAACCAGTACTTCCCGGTACAGTTGCTTTCGTGGTTGGAAGACAACCCAATGGACACAAGTTTACAAACCCAAATTTCCTTCCTCCTTTCTCGTATACTTCCTGAAACGTAAAAATAAGTTAACAATTATCTGAACTAACCTTAAAGAAATTAAATGGTAGATAGATATGACAAATAGAAGACGTTATTTATAATTACTTCAATTGCAGCTGTGAGGTTGCCAATCACCATTGCTACATATTTTTTCCTGGAGTCGTCCGAGTGGAGCACAGTCGAGTTTGGGAGTAAAGGTGCAATGTAATCATTGCTTCCTATGCTAAAAAGATAAACAGCTCTGGATAGCAATGTTTTGGTTCTTTCATCACCTAATTTCTGCTTCAACTCCTTCTGCACAATCTTGAAATAACTGATTTGAGTCTTAAGATCTATCACCTACAATTTAAAAGAAAATTCATGAAGATAACATAGATAAATTATAGCAATTTTTTTAAGCTTAATCAGCAAGATTACATACAAATCCCTTGTGAGTTTCGACTAAAGCTCCAGCTCCAGCAGATGCAAAGTTCACACCGAAAGTAAATTCATGGCTTGTGGATGGTAAAAATGTTGGAATCAGTGGCAACTTTGCATACTCAGCTGCAATAGAATTACAAAAGTAAATTCGGTAACAGTTAATGATTGAATTGCTGATCGAAGAGAAAACATAGCTAATTTTAATGTATGCATACCTATAAAATCTGGAATTAATCGCCCATCTGAATGTCTGCCGGTAGCATATTTGAAGAAGGTTTCACCATACGGAAAGAAATTTGCCAAGAAATCGGTGGTGGTGTTGATATAGTTATTATTTCCAGCATCAAATAATGAATCCCCAAAGATGAATAATGCAGCTTGTTTTTCAGGCAGGCCCCAATGACCATGGCTTGGAACGAGAAGACTTGAGAATAGAATCAAGAAACAGATGAGGAACTCTGATCTCATCGTGTTGATATTTTTCACCTAACTGTTGTATCCTCCTCTCCTTGAATTTGACTGTTGTTTATGCTTGCTCCTTACTTGAAGAGAAAGGAATGTAATGAATTTTCAGGAAAATTCCTTGAAAAAATCTGCCTCTGATAAAAATTTTCTGGGGACAAGTACGGGTAGTTGCCTATATATATATATATATATATATATTATCAGGTTTTAGGTTGAATATCTGAATTTCTCATGGAGTTAGAGTTGAAAAAATCTGCCGTTGAACTTTGAATTCTGTAATATTATATGGTAGTTCAATAATTGAGCCGTGGTTTCTCCAAATCTGTAATTAATAATATTCTTGATGATCATTTAGACCTATTAGCATTTGATATGGTAACGATGCATTGATGTTATTCCATATGGATTTTAGTTTCTGTTCATTATATTATATATAGCAGTTCAGAAGGAGACGCACCAATATTTTGATCCATAATCATCAGTTTAATTGCTGAAATATCTGCTAATTGTGGTTTGTGGATCCCAAAAATGAATAAAACAGCAGATGTTTTTGGAATGAGAGGAATTCGAGAAATTAAATGACCAAGAAACAGATAATTAAGGAACTCTGATCTGATCTTGTCTTGTTTATGATATTCTTTCACTTAAATGCAATTTGTTCTCCTCTCATCCATTTTCGGTGTTATTTATGTTTTATACGATATGAGTTAGAAAATCAAAAAAATCGTGGCTGTCGGAGGCTGCGTGTTGTCACGTGCTGACCTTTGCAAAATATAATCAGCCCCGTGTTGCCCTTGAATTAGCTTGCTATCACTATCCAAGAAAGCAATTACTCCAAAAATTAACTTGTGTTAAATGTGTGTGTCAATTAGGCCGAGAGGTATGTCAATTTGATGCTCAAAACAGAACAAAAATGGAGGACAAAGAGAATACGTAAGATGCAGAATTTTGGAGAAGAAAAATGGATTCTATTCTCTCATTTACAAACATTACATTAATATATGTACACATGAATGAATCTAATTGGCCACCATTACATACTTGGGTGAAGGTAATTGGTTAAGAGGGAAAAATCCTACCTACCACCTCTTCACACATTTAGGCCAATTGGGTCATGTACAAAGGCTAGGCCATTTTGGGCCTAAAACAAGCCTATACAATTTGGGTCTAATCCAAGCAAATCTGCCCATATGGCTACTAGACCAAGCTGCCTCTCATAATAATGGACTACCCCAAATCAACCATTAAGGCTCCAACACATCCAACTCACCCTTGCAAGCCCTTATGTTCACGGGATACTGTTCACTTGCGGCACTGTTCACCCGCGAACCATTTTGCTTGCGCGCTCGAGCGTCGGAAGGCGTAACGTACATGCCCGCGTGCTGGAGCTTGTACGCTGATGTGCCTCTGCATTTACGGCCTCTCCGCTTGCGCTTAGGCGGCCTATGACACTCTCCCCCACCGAAACGCTTGACGCCCTCGTCAAGCTCCCTGTCGAGGACTTGAGCTCGGTCCGCTGCACTCCGCTGCTACCCGCATGAACCGACACAAACTATGCGTACTGAATCTTCAGAGATGTTGCGAATGCTGAATGTTGCTGATGCTGGGCGGTTAGGCCTTGATCTGCTGGCGTGATCGGCTTCACACCCTTGTGAAAGTTGTTCCGGCAGTCTCGGTAACATGCCTCGACCTTCCCATACACTACCAAGACTTGGAGTTGAAGTACCATTTTCCTTGCGCTGTGACAAGCAAGTCTCCGCTCCCCGCACAACCTGGAAAGCACCGAACACACTGCCGCCAACTCGAACATGCTTGATCGGCACCTTGTGTCGCTTCCCCGCATCATTGAATTCCATGCATCCGTCATTCGTAAAAGTGAAGGGTAGCAACCTGTCAATAAAGTCATCACCCAACACAAGATCAAAGTCACTCATTGGCACCACATTCATGTCGATCTTGGCCTGCCAAGTCCCGATACTAATGGGTACACTACGAGTTACTCCGTATATCGGCCGAGAAGGTTGATCCACAACCTTAATCCATCCCGGCTTCTTGCTAATTGCCAACTCTAACCTTGCTGCCGATTTATCTGAAATCAAGCATTGATTAGCGCCGCAATCAATAAAGCCCTTGAAGCATGTCCCGTTAATGCTGGCGTCGACGAACTTTAGCGTCTTCCCGGGCTCGGGCTTCAATTCTGGCTTGGCCCGGATGTCTCTCCCTTGTTCGCCCGTTTAGCCTTCACGGCATTGAAGATGCGCACTGCTCCTAACCGAGCATCTTCATCCGTTTTGAACGAGCTTAGCATGGCGTTGAGGCGATTCCGCTGCGAGCACTCCCTCGTGTCATGATCCCCGCTGCACAAGTAGCACGTCCACTTCTGCTCATGCTGCTTGTCAGAACGCTTTGCACTGCCACGCCGCTGCTCGAGAGCTTTCGGTGGTTGTCCCGTCTCATATCGAGGTTCCGGACTGTGAGGCTTCACTCCCCCACCTTTGTCATAGCCACCTTTAGTCGGGCTTTGGTTCTAGTCCCGTTTCGGAGACTCTCGGTTGCACCCCATCAAGGATTCTACTACTGCAATCGTCGAAGCAAGGTCTTGCACATTTCGGCGTCGCAACTCTTGTTCTGCCCATGGTTGCAACTAATCTAGGAAAAACAACAAGCGGCTTTTCTCTGACATGTCGACAATCTCAAGCATGAGCGAACTATATTCCCGCACATACTCCGCAATCGACCCGTATTGCCTCAATCCTCGGAGCTTCCGAATTGCAGCCTCCTCAACATTTTCGGGGTAGAATTGTCTCTTCAATTCTCCCTTGAACATCTCCCAAGAATCTATCCGGCACAAACCCCGCTCTATCTCTGTATGTCGGCGTCTCCACCATAGCGTCGCATCACCATCGAAATAAAGCGTCGCAGAACTGATTCGGAGTCCATCTTCTTGCAACCGAATTGCGTCGAAATAGCGTTCCATCATCCATAAAAAGCTGTCAATCTCCTTGGCATCCCGCTGTCCCGAAAACTTGGGCGGTTCTGGCACCCGAACTCTTGGCGCGTTGCTGCTAGCAACACCCGAAGCAATGGCGGTTTTGCACAATGCGAGGTCTTGCCTAACCTCTGCTAATCCAGCCTTGACAGAACCCATTTCAACATCAATCCTCTCCCGAAATTCATCCATGACCAGCCTTATGGAGTCTGTAAAAGCGTCGAAAGCATGTAGGAGTCGACTTTCGACACCGGTAGCATCAATCTCCACTTTACACTGACCCACTCTATCATCTAGCAAGTCTAAGCGCTCATGTATGTCACCCAAGGAGAGCTCCACCCTCGCCAACCGAGCGTCAAGTGAGCCTACCATTTCCTTGGACAACGCTTTATCCTTTCCCGCTCTCTTCGAGCCTTGAACATGCCCCCGTTCTTCTTGCACAACTTCCGCAACACCACTAGTCTCAACACCCTTGGCTGCCATGATCCGTTCACCACCAAACTTGCCAACAAAACACAAATTCAACAATACTTGCACAACCACCAGCAAGCCACAATCCAACAAACACAAAATCACAGCAACAAACCAAAGATTCCACAACCCAGAAATTCTAGCCACAACACAACAACCAAAATCTCCACAATCAAGGTTTCTAGCTAGCGTAATCTTCCAAAATCAGGAGGGAAAAGTTGTAAAAAAGCTTACCACACCAAAACACACAAGATATGCTCTGATACCACCTGTCACGTGCCGACCTTTGCGGAATATAATCAGCCCCGTGTTACCCTTGAATTAGCTTGCTATCACTGTCCAAGGAAGCAATTACCCTAAAAATTAACTTGTGTTAGATGTGTGTGTCAATTAGGCTGAGAGGTATGTCAATTTGGTGCTCAAAACAGAACAAAAATGGAGGACAAAGAGAATATGTAAGATGCATAATTTTGGAGAAGAAAAATGGATTCTATTCCCCCATTTACAAACATTACATTAATATATGTACACATGAATGAATCTAATTGGCCACTATTACATACTTGGGTGAAGGTAATTGGTTAAGAGGGAAAAATCCTACCTACCACCTCTTCACACATTTTGGGCCAATTGGGTCATGTACAAAGGCTAGGCCATTTTGGGCCTAAAACAAGCCTATACAATTTGGGTCTAATCCAAGCAAATCTGCCCATATGGCTGCTGGACCAAGCTGCTTCTCATGATAATGGACTGCCCCAAATCAACCATTAAGACTCCAACACATCCAACTCACCCTTGCAAGCCCTTATGTTCACGGGATACTGTTCACCTGCGGCACTGTTTACCCGCGAACCATTTTGCTTGCGCGCTAGAGTGTCGGAAGGCGTAACGTGCATGCCCGCGTGCTAGAGTTTATGCGCTGATGTGTCTCTGCGTTTACAGCCTCTCCGCTTACGCTTAAGCGACCCTTGACAGTGTGTACTCGTTTTTATTTTTTAATTTACTTTTTTAAATGTAAACATAACATACATTATTTTATGTCAGATGATATGAGTTGAAAATTATAAAAAGAAAAAAATAAAATAACAATAACTGTAGAGAGTGAACAACTTGAGTTGTGTATCATCGCGTGAGTCATTATAGTTGAACTAAATGCTAATCAATACAACAAAATATATAATAGTAATTTAGACACGTAGAAAAGACAGATGTGAAGACACGTGTAATTTTGATGTCCAATTATTTGACTCCAGAGAGAGGCAATGATCGAGAACGTGGGAAACACCACAAAGTGTATGATAAAATGTCAAAAAGGGCGATCCCATGACACCCTTTCTTTTTTTATTTTAATGCTAATGGCTAATCACTTTCCCCAATTATTGGATTCTCCACGTCTCCAAGCATCTTTCCTTTTCTACTTTGTCGTTTTCAAAAGAATTATATATAAATAATTTTCTTTTGCAGACATACGCAGTTTTTTTTGAAAAGTTATTGATTCCAATACATAAATTATACAGTTTTTATGTTAAAAATAGTCAAGTGAACATCCACTAATAACTTAGTGATAGATATCCATGTAATTTTGTTTTAAATTAAAGTAAGTCTCACTTAATTTGTTATGATTATGATTGGTCTATTTTAATTAACTGAATTTGTTTGAGATCAACTTATTTCATAGATTCAATATTAAAAATAAATGATCGGATCACCAAACAACATATATATTGATCATCTCCTCCTGAAGACGAGAGCAAAAAGAATGACAGACTAATTATTGTTTCTGAGACGAGATTTTTATAATATAAATATATTCAACAATAATGTTACGCGTACATTCATACGTAACCTTTCATCATTTAATTTGATATTTTCTATTCTTGGATTGGAGCCGAGATGATTATTCATTATTCCAAGGCTTTCATACAAATCCAACGCTCAAACCACATTTATTCAACGACTACCCAAATGCTATTCTTAATTTTGTTACTTGAGCTCGAATAATGTCTTGAAATTGTAGGGACCTGTGACATCTGGAGTTCCGCTCCACATTAATTCCGAAATTTGCTTGTTTGCCTTTTCTGAAGGATGAGAAAAGTCAAAGAACAAATATTCGTCTGGATTATCACATAATTCATAATCTTTTAATCCCGATCTCTTCCCCCCACAGCTTGGGAATCCTCTGAACGGACCACTCCCACAACAAGCCGTTGTCTTCTTGAATCCTTCACTCACCACATTTATGTGTTATGTATCAGAATTAACAGAAATGATTTTATAATTAATGAATATATATATATATATGGCATACCATATTTTGAAGGGTTGCTGAATAGTTCTGCTCCAGAATTGTAGAAATCGTGGTTTGCATATTTGAATCCTTTCAGTTGGCTTTCCAGCTCCTGCAGAACTTCAGAAAGTGCTTTGTTGTGTAGCTTGGCTAGCTCCGAAGCATCCTCCAGGCAGGCACCAGTTCTTCCTGCTACAAATAGTCTTGAGGCTGGGAAGCAACCCATTTGCCCCAAGTTTACAAACCCAAATTTCCTTCCCCCTTTCTTATATATATCCTGAAACATTAAAATAAGTTGACAATTATCTGAACTAACTTAAAAGCAATTAAATTGTAGATACATATTATGACAAATAGAAGACGTCATAATTAATTACTTTAATTGTAGCTGTCAGGTTGCCGATCACCGTTGCTACATATTGTTTCCTGGAGTAGTCCGAGTGAAGCACACTTGAGTTTGCGAGTAAAGGTACAATGTAATCATTGCTTCCTATGCTAAATAGATAAACCGCTCTGGACAGCAATGTTTTGGTTCTTTCATCACCTAATTTCTGCTTCAACTCCTTCTGCACAATCTTGAAATAACTGATTTGAGTCTTAAGATCTATCACCTACAATTTAAAAGAAAATTCATGAAGATAACATAGATAAATTATAGCAATTTTTTTAAGCTTAATCAGCAAGATTACATACAAATCCCTTGTGAGTTTCGACTAAAGCTCCAGCTCCAGCAGATGCAAAGTTCACACCGAAAGTAAATTCATGGCTTGTGGATGGTAAAAATGTTGGAATCAGTGGCAACTTTGCATACTCAGCTGCAATAGAATTACAAAAGTAAATTCGGTAACAGTTAATGATTGAATTGCTGATCGAAGAGAAAACATAGCTAATTTTAATGTATGCATACCTATAAAATCTGGAATTAATCGCCCATCTGAATGTCTGCCGGTAGCATATTTGAAGAAGGTTTCTCCATATGGAAAGAAATTTGCCTGGTAATCGATGGTGGTGTTGATATGGTTATTATTTCCTGCATCAAATAATGAATCCCCGAAGATGAATAATGCAGCTTGTTTTTCAGGGAGGGCCCGATGACCATGGCTTGGAATGAGAAGACTTGAGAAAAGAATCAAGAAACAGACGAGGAACTCTGATCTTATCATATTAATATTCTTTCAGCTAACTGTTTTATCCTCCTCTCCTTGATTTTGAGCGTTATTTATGATGGCTCTTTACTTGAAGAACAAGGATATGAGTTTTCAGGAAACACTCTAATGTCATTATAATAAAGCATCTGATAAAATTTTCTGGGGACGAACATGGGTAGTTTGACTATAAATATTATATCAGGTTTTAGGTTGAATATCTGAACTTCTCATGGAGTTGAGTTCAAAAATTCTATGGTTGAACTTTCAATTCCATAATTGAGCTGTGGTTTCTCCGGTTATTTAATTAATATTCTTGATGATTATCTAGATCTATTAGCATTTGATATTGTAAAGATGCATTGATGTTATTCCACATGGATTTCAATTCCTGTCCATTATAGCAGTTCAGAAAGAGACGCATCGATATTTGGATCCATCATAGCAGTTTAGTTAATGAAATATTGGTTACAAAAAAAATGTTAATTGTGCAATGGTTCAGAGTAATGTCAGTCAAGATATATATATATATATATATTGCCTCTTAAACATACAGTAACAATATGGAAAATATTATTCAACTTTATTTTTACCGAAGGATACTGTCTATTCGAGACATTAAACTAGCTAGATTATTCTATAGAGTACTAAAGCTAGAAATATAAGAACAGAGGAAATAATCAATGCAAATGAGAGCATGTCATCCCATGTCAATCTTTAGATTTGATTCCAGTAATCGGATGGAAAATATTGACTGGCGATATCACAGGCATCAGCAAAACTCGATCCTGAAGAAAGCTGGTGACATGCAGTGTTGTTTGCAGCAATGGATATTTCATTATTTGGAGTTGAGGCAGAATCTACTTTATTATTAGCACCAGATTTTTGGTTTTGTTAAAGTCATTTATGTAATACAAAAGTTCATTGCGAGATTCAACTAAATTTCACAAGCTACAACAACATTCTTAAGATGTTGCATAATGCAATATAGGTAATGACCAATACCATTCAGTCCATTTCCAGAATCTGCAATCTCCAGAGAAGCTAAGGACAACCCTGAAAAATAATTAAAAATGGCAAATTACTTGATGTTCTTGATGATACAATGCAATGAGTGATCTTTTTAAATATAGCTAATGAGAAGTCTATACTTTTACACAAAAATGCAACAGAGACATTTAAACTGAGAGAACGCGTACCTCCATATTCAGAATCTGAATATAGATGCCACTTTTTTAACTCTTCTTTTGAAGAGAAATTGAAGATATATCTCTCATTGGGAGGCATCAACTCAACTCTTCGAGATTCCATGTAAGAGCTACAATTTGACATTGCCAAAATAAGTAACTAGAACGACATAATCAATGATTATAAGGGTAGGCCAAAAGCAACTAATGACTAAAAACAAAACATCCCAAATTTCATCATGACACATTCAAATAAATTGAAAATCAGTAAAATTTTTGCAATACCTCTCTTCGTAGCATTGAAGGAAGCTTGCCACAATGCACAAAATCTTGACATATTTCCTTAACCCTTCAATAAAACTGTAACTAGTTAAAGGAACCATTTTCACTAAAACTAAATTAACCAGTTGATTTTGCACAGATTAAAAATACCCATCACAAAATTTACTGAAAATTTTAACATCAATCGACACAAGCACTAAAAAGTTCATATTTTTTGCAATCGGCTTTCGATTGAAAAAAAAAAACTCAAAAACCGTGGAAAGCTGAGATCTGTAGGTGATTGAAGGATTATAAAAAGACAGAGAGAGACTTACAGGTGTTCCTAGGAGAGTTACAAATTGAGAAGCCGTCACCACCCAGGAAAACTCAGTCGCCGCTTTACTGTCACAGTTGACATTCGATGCTAGGCGAAGGAAGGACCGAAGGGAGAAAGAAACGTTTCTTGTTAGATGCTTCGAACTTAAAAGGGAAAATTCTTGATAACCCCATGAGTTTTAAGGAAATGTCTCATTACCCTTTAAAGTTTGAAAATTATCCCGTTAGATCCAATCTGTTAAGTGAGATAACGGTAAAATATAAATAGTTTTAAAAATTATAATAAAATTAAGAAATTATAAATATTAATTATAAAATGAGATTAATATTTATATAATATCAATTATAAATAAAAATTAATATTATAAATGAAATTTAAAAATATTAAAAAATCCTCCCAAATCTCAAATTCCTAACCCTAACCCCATCTCCAAATCTTCCCAAATTCCTAACCTTAATCTAATCCCTTTATCAGGCTCTTATCTCCGAATATGTCAATCACCACCTCTAATTGTATCTACCGAAAAATTAATCGCCAACATCCACTCCACTGGGTAATATTGGTGTATGTGATTCTAGGGAGAGACTGAAGCACTTTTTTTGTTGGACGGTGGAATTCATGGAGGCTACTGTAGTTTGCTCCTTCAAAATTAGGGTTCATTGTTTAAAAAATATTAAATGACATAAAATTTTTGCATGTTTGGTGAAGTCCCAACCCGGCCCATATTATGTTCGAGTTTTAAAGTTATAAAATATTTTTATTTACTATAATGCCCCTCATTAACTGTCAACAACAACCAGTCAAAAGCGTCAGATGAGGTATGTGAAAATACCCCTATTGTAAAAATTAATATTAATATTCGCCCTGGTACGACGATGTTAAAATATGAAAAACATTTCGGTTTTCTTTCTTTCACATAGAACAGGGATATGTTAACAGGAAGTCGAGAGAGAGTTCTAAAGAAGATTTAGGCCAGCTTTCTATATATGGAGCTTCTGGAGTAAGGCCATTTTTCTGTGTAATTTCGGTGAGACATTAATCCGATTGTGAGAGAGACATATGCTTGTGTTCTGTTTCCTTTCAGTAGCGTAGCTTCAGGGTAGAGTTCTCCTCTAATTTACCATTTGGTTGCATGCATTAAAATAAATAAATTAAAACAAGAACAAAGCGAAAAATTTTCAGGTATAATTATCGTTCCTGATTTCCATGGAATAAATTAAAATTTTCAATACATGGTTATGTGTGAGACTCCGGAAACTGCAAGGCCATCAATCTTCTCTACCGAAACTCGTCCGAACTTGAAGAGTAGCCCTACACATCTCAATATATGTAGTAGTAATTTTAAACTTAAGTATATTTTCTCACGAGACCAACGGCAGTGATTTACAGCATCTTGTGACAATCTCTCCTTCGTAAACAGACTGCTTCTGCCGCAGCTTATACGAGAACTGAAATAATATTACAAGCAAATGATAGTAAATTCTTAACCGTCAAGCATGTAATCGTTACTGTCTTGTGGAGGTACAAAAGCTTTAGCTTCGGTAATTTAAGGATCTAATTTTAAAAGGGAAGGAGAGAATGGAAGGAGGGGAAAGATGATGAAGATGGGAGAAATATGGAAGCAGATAAATGATTTGATCATCACAGGTCCGCGGCAGCAGTTCTTCGGAAAGAAGAAAAATGTTTAGGGTTAGTTTTAACTTCAACCAATTTTCTACAAATATGGATGCCCAGTGTCTTTATAAGATGACAACTCCGAAATCTTAATACTTTCTATATTGTAAAATTGACTTACAGAATAATCTTTCGAGGAGCGGAAGGCTAGAAACTATCACTTAAAGCTAAGTCAATCAGATTCTTACAGATATGTACCTCATATATATATATATATATATAGCACAGTCCTGCAAATATATGTTGCAGCTAGAATTGGTATTCAGTGCATCAATATCCAATTGTTTCAGTTCATCATTTAGATCTGTAAATCCTCGACAACCAACGACCTCCAAATCCTCAAGCAAGGGACACCCAAGAAATATGTTCTTAATCACTTGATCATCTGCATACACTTTACACAGGCATAATTACCAAAGTGATCTTTTCTTTGCAACGAAGGACGCGGACAGAGGAGCGGAGAGGAGAAAGTAAAGTTGCGGGCATATATCAAGATCAGCGCCTACGCCTTTTTCATAGATGATGGATGTTTAAATTTTAGTTTACAGAAATCCGAGACCGAGAAAAACTGGATTCCTCGCAAATAGGAAACATGCATGCGTAATATAACAATTTCATCCCTCAACTTTGGCGAACTAATTCATTTCATTTACTCAAAAGTCCAGTGCATATTAATTTCATTGCAGGACTTTATATTAATTGTATATTCAACACTTCTCCCATCATCATCTCATTATTCGTTACTTGTATATATATATATATATATGTAGCAATTAATAATGATATATGTATATACGTAGCAAAATTTGAATTCAATTAATTAAAAAGAAACAATAATTTTAAAAAATTGTTAAGAGTGTCAAAATCCAACGTATCTCGATGATAGAGATGGGATCCAATTAGAACACATGTATATGTTATCCACCAAATCTATTTCAATTATTAATAAAACCATAATCCGTTGATGAATATAGACACATGAGATGCTAGAGCGTGGTTGACTATATTTGACTTCGTCACCCCTCTACAAAGAAGGAAACATTGTTCTTCATTATATATATGTCAACACTATAATAATTGTGTCCCTTTCAGGTTCTCAAAAAGAATATATGCTTTTTTTTCTATTTATTAAATATTCGTTATATTTAATTAATTAAGAGCTCGAGTAATAACAATTAATTAATGATTAGGAGATGATGATGGTCGATTATGCATGATATCTTTGATGGCACATGACATAAATCTTCCATATCTACAATGATTTTTGTTGTCTCTCCTAAATATAATAAGCACATACATGGTTTTCTTCAATATAATTGCCTGCCCATGAGCACAGCAGATCCTATTCCCAGAGATTTGGGCTCACATACATATATAACCCCCGTGAGAAAATATAAAATGTATATGCACTAGTATCTTCCACTAACTATATCAATTTTTAAAAGCCCATATTTCATTATTTTGGTTTCTGATTTATTAAATATATCCTTGTTTCTTGTTCTTAATAAGAAATTTGTAATTAGAAAACTAACTAATAGATTTCTTGTTGGTGGGTGCAATATTTGCAGATGTTGGCTATAATATTACTAGCTAATTAAAAGTTTAGGTGTGCCTATATGGAATCATTAATTAACATAAAATTGGTCTCCAATTTTTTTGGCTCTAAATTAACCCAACTATCTCATGGCTTGGTACACAAACATATAGTACCACATGGACCACTTTGCACGACCTCTCTCAACTCTAGCTAGCAAATGGTTCTTAGCTACGATTTTTATATGGACCACCAAAAAAATTTAACCTAATTCAACTATATATATACATTGTGATTTTTACTAAAAGTTGATATTTTATCAAAGTACAGGACAGGAGAAACGTATCCACAATATCAAATGAAATTCCTTAGTCATATATGACTTAAAATTAATAATATTAATACTGAACCTCATATAATAATTTTAAAATATGAAAATAGGTATTTTATCAAAAATATAAAATATTTAATCTTGAACTCTTTAAGAACTCCTATCAAAATGAGAAGATGAGAGAAAGAGAGGTTAATAATTCAGAGTAAAAGGGAGGTTGTCTTTGGATGCTGTGTATTATTGTGTTGGGGGCTCCATATACATGAAACGACAACCAAAACAAAGCTATATGTAGTTAGTGACAAAATGGTGGTGCAAGTAGAGTTGTAGTAAGATTCCCCAATGCTTATTGCTAGCTATACAACTTGTATATATATATGCCTTGTTTGTTTGTTTGTTTGTTTTGTACATGTACGTATATATGTAAGTTGTAACTTAATTTTTCTCTCATCTAAATCTTTATTATTGAAACAAAGAAATCCAATTGGTTTGGTGTTTCTCTATCTTCATGGGAACTAGTGATTGCTTACCAACCAACAGCTTTTTGTTCTTCTTGTTGCCATTGATGCATGAACAAGAACTACTTCAACCTTGCTAATTAATTAAATAACACCATAGATAACTCTTTTCACTGTTTTAACCTTTCTCTTCCTTTTTTTGTTTTTGTCCGCCAACTTTTTCGTATACAACTAAGAACCAGTTGTAATATCTCTATTTTAACTTAATTTTAAAAATATAATATTAAAATATTTAATGGTATTGGTATTATATAAATTGGTTCAATTTCACAATATTTGTTAATGAACAAATATTAAATATGTGAATTACAATCCGTTTACATTCAATTTACTAAATTAATTTTATTGTTTTATTATTTTATATCATGTAGATTTTAAATATGTAAGCTTAAGTACAATTAATGTGTAGATATATATAAAGTTTAAGGCTAAGCTGCAAGAATTGACGTAAAATGAATGAATGTCAAACAAACACTAATATAATTAACTACTTATCTTATACAAACCTACATTTAAAATAATTGAATCGTATGATTTTGATCCGATTTTTTCACGTGGGCATGGCCTGCCATTAATTTCACGAATGGAAATTAGACAACAAATCGTTAATCATGTGGAGGTTACTTACTCTCTAGTTACATCATTAAACAAACAATTAATGAATCAATTAATTAATCCATTAGCAAGGCTAATTATGTAAATTCACAACCAAAAGTATCGTTTTCTAAATAACCAAAAACACCCCACCAACAGCCAAACCAAACAGCAACTGGTTTTGCTTTGCCCCTTTTAAATATCTCATTCTGAGCTGGTTTTTATCAAACCCGTGGGCCATGCACGTAAAGGGTGGAGCAACAATTGGAAATTCAGGGGTCAAATTGCTAAACTTGTAACGTTTAAGAGACGAAAGTATAATAAAAACTCATATAACTAGGGGCAAAGCATTAGAGCTTTAAGGATATAGAGGTCAAAGTTGAAATATAGCATAAATGAAATCAAAATCCAGTATATATACGAACCTTCCTCTCTCTCTCAATCCACATTCCAAAACCAAAACCAAAACCAAAACCCTCTCAGTTTCTCTCAAACTTTCTGTTTCTTCAACAATGGCGAAAGTTGGGAAGCTAACAAAGCTAAAGTCCGCCATGAAAAGATTGCCCTCTTTCACAAAGCTTTCACGCAGCAACAGCTCCGTAGCATCCGCCGCCACCGCAGCTGATAATTCCGATCATCTTCATTATCATCAGAGAAACGATAACAACTCGCAAGTTCACGCAGTCTACGTGGGAAAAGCACGGCGGAGATATTTCTTGAGTTCTGATATCATTTGTCACCCGCTGTTTCAAGAGCTGGTTGAAAGATCAGGTGGGTTTGACGAAGACGGAGAAGTTGAAGTTGCTTGTGAAGTTGTTTTGTTTGAGCATTTGTTATGGATGCTTGAAAGTGGTGGAACTCAGCTTGGATCCATGCAAGAGCTTGTGGAGTTCTATACTTGTTGATGATGACGATGATTTGATGAGTAGACAAATTAATGTTGTGAAGATTTGATTAAATTTTAATTAGGGCATAATATTATTATTGCAAAAGAAAATAATGATGTTTTAGTGTTAATTTTTTAGTTTTTTCTTTTAATTTTTCTATGGTGTATCCATCAATGTGGATGGTGATATGAGAAAATTTTATTAACTCATTTTTCATAAAGGGAATTAGGGTTTGTTAATCTAGTAAGAAATTTGTTATTTGGTTTTCCTTTGCTTCTCTTTTAGTGTTTATTGCTCTAATAATTATGTTAAATAATGGAAGTTGCAACTAATTATTACATTTAGATCGATTGAGTGCCAATTACTAGTTAGCACAAATAAATCATGTGGCTATACTTCAATGAAATCATGCATATCGAAAGCCCTTTTGAATTTTATAATGGTGTCAAATAACAATAATTAATTAACTAATTAATTAATTAAGCATTTTCACTTCCAGGCCACAATCACTTTCATTTTCGCAGAAGTCGCAATTGTGCACGTTAAAAAGAAAAAAAAAATAGTTTTTTCAGTGAAGCTAGCCAAACACATGTTTTTAACAAGGGCCGGTGTTGTAGAATTTGATATGTAGGATATACATAAAGTACTGAAAATCTTGCCCATATCTCAGAGCACTTATTTTATTTGGTCCCCCATTTCTTTTCTGGTCCAACTCCTTGAAGCCAAACTCAAATCACTTTTAGATTGCTAGTAGCTAGAATCTTTTTTGAGTATGCATGTCTAGTCTACAGGCTGATCGATCACAGTAAATACATATATATTTGAAACGCTATAAATATACGAAAGGTTGAAGTTGGGTTAAAAGTCACTTTTGAGTCGATCGATCGACCAGTAGGTCTTCATCATCGATATCGATTAGCAATTATTTAGTATTGATTTCGGGTGTGCTTGGAATTGCTTTTACCAGAAGTGCTTTTGTATACAATAATCCAAAAAGCTAGCATTAGTTTGGTGTAACCGACCGAAGCAAATATAATCCGAATCCTTTTCTTATGGGCATTAGGTTGAGCACCAAACACAGCACTCACACCAAAAAAAAGGGGCATAATATAATTAAATAGTTTATTAATATGCAAAATGATTGGGTTGTTAGGGATGCTTTTGCAACATCTATCTGTTTGGTGTCTACTTTATCACACACTACTCTCTAATTTATAAAAGATATATACGTTTCCAATTTAAATACTGAAAATTCTAAGTTATTTAAAATAGAATACTAAGTACCCTTAATCTTAAACATATATATTATGCACAAAATAGTCTTCTTAGTCTTTAATTATTTAATTTCATCTTTAGAATATATAATTCTCTTTTATATATGTAATCTATTAATTATGTTTAGTTCTAAATTATTCTTGTCCTTTTCTGTAAAGGCCAAAAGTGGAGAATTTATATATACCAAACGATTTGTATATGTGTCTGTCACGTACTCACCGAAACTTCTTCTCATATATATATATATATCCCATTTTGGTTGGTATATACAAAATATATATAATAATTGAGTTACGTACGTGTTGGGAAATTAATTTTAATGATCTAAAATTAATTGAATGTTAAATTTTTATCTTAAAATATAAGGTTACAGCAACTGTACTAGTGAAGCAGCAGCTAGTAGTATTATACACACAGCTCAGCTGTAAATGTTGGTGTCTTTTCCTTTTGTCTTTCTTGTGATTTAAGGTAGAAGCTGCCAAAATCTCGGGGCCCCCTGTTTTAGAATCGAGAAGAGACAGACGGGTCAAAGCAAAAGTTTCCGTTGCGGCTACAAAATTAGAAGAATCAGAATCAGTGTGCTCGGCTGTGCTGTGCTGTAACGATGGGCCAAGACCACAGGAATTTTGAATCCAATTAAACCAAGTGCACGTTTTCTGGCAACAGTATTTATCCAAATTGGCAACAAAAGACTACGACTACAACCAATGCATGCTCTCTGTATCTTTCTGCAAAATTCAATGTCACTCCTCGCTAATTAACTTACCTGACAGCAAACACTTAATTTGCTCATTGCTGCCAGCTGCATATACATACATTTTGTGAACCATCGCATATATATGTATATATATAATTTAATAATATTGTTTTTTGTTCGTGTATCTTTTCATGGATATTGCTTTCCGTTTCCATTTTCTTTCTCTTTTTCTTCCTTGCAAGTGCAGTAAAGCCTGTCAACCACAGATGAATCCTGCTCATCATCTTGGGAATTATAACAATTAATTGGACCCAAAATACTTCGTAACCAATGTCCAAATTTAGTTAGTAAGGTTAAGGTTAGAGATAGACACTATTCAAACGTTACATTACATTACTTATAAATATTCCTTAGGTTTTACTTTTTTAAACATATATAATGAAAATAGTACCACAATCTAAATCTAAATCTCAATAAAGGAGTACAGTAGAGCTAAACTACAATTATTTTTTTATATAAACAAATGAGTTACTAGAAGAAATATATGGCTAGATTAATGGTTTAACTTTAAGTTTAACCTTAGGATTAGCTGACCTTTTGATGATCCAATCTTCAAAGTCTTTAGCTAATTCGTATGGGATCCTCAGAACTCCTTGATTGCAGAAACCATATTCTTCTCCAGACATGCCCAAAAGCTTCGAGAAATCTTCATCCCCCAGCGCTGTTGCATGGACGATAAAACGCCTCGTTTCATCATTATTTACGCCAACACATATTGGCACATAACCTCTAGGAATAATTTCCTCCCCTCTCATCAGCAATCTCAATGATCTCTTCACTCTTGATCTTCCAACTGATCCAATCGATTTGCTTAATTTGCTTGATCTTACACCCATTAATTATTATTAATTGAACTAGAACTCTCTCTAATCATCACCCCGGCCCTTTATCGCAATTTAAAGGCGTGCGTACGTAATTGATCTCCAATTAGCTAGATGTTGGTTAAAGATTTTTTTGGTTCATGACAGTGATTTGTTGCTGATGGAAACTCGATCTTCTTGGCCTGGCATGGGCGGCAGCATGCCGTGACATCCAGGTTGATTAATTTGATTATTATTATAGTATTAATTAATTAATTAGTCAAATTATTTATATATGTTAATCAATCAATTAATCATCTACCATTAATTTACAATATTATTATTACAAAACGACAATGTTGTGAAGGATTTTTGCTGGTTGTATGTATCCTGAAATAAACTTGGTCAGGCATTGAATTACTTAATCTATAATACTCTCTAATTTAATTAATTAGAGATTAATATTATTCTCATAAAAAATTTAATTAACGTCTAACGCATACCTTAACTCGTAATTCATTAGGCAAACACTAATAATTACAAATTTCTTATTAGGAAAAAAGAAACAATGATAGTTAATGAATTAGGTAGAAACTAATACTTGAATTGAAGAAGAATAAAATAATAGAATGTGGGATTTTTTTTAATAAAAAACTTATATAGTTAGTGGAAGATATATAATGCATACATTAATTTCATGATATTTCTCATGGGGTTATATGTATGTGAACCCAATTAAATTACACAAATCTCTTGGAGTAGGATTTGCTATGCTCATGGGCAGGCAATTGAAGAACACCATGTTCTTATATTTAGAAGAGACAACCAATTAATAATTAAAATCATTGTTGTAGATATGGAAGATTTATGTCGCGTGCATGCATGCCATCAATTAAAGATATATATCATAACTCATCATCATCCTCTAATCATTGTTATTAATTACTCTCTTAATTAAACATAACTAATATTTAATAAAAAGAATATATGCTTTTTGAGAACTTGAAAAGAACAATATATATATGCTCTTAATATATATATATATATTGAAATTCAATTTCATACATATTATTATTGTTATTAATTGGGGATTGAATTTATGTATATAATCTTTTTTTTCCTGAATAAATGTTTTGTAATTAAGTATACACATTCATAGTTAATGTTTTACTTCATCCATGTTAATAATTAATTTGACCACTTCCTATCTTCTAAGTATTGGCCGGGCAGTAATATTTTTATCCCTGAAGTTTATTAGATTAAAACAATTAATTAGGAGACTGTTTATGAATTTTCACATTATCTGTATAAAATTAAAATAAAATGAGGAACTGATTTCGTTACATAAGTACCAAAAATACGCCTTGAATATTTGTTATATTTGTAAAGTGCAGGGATCAAAACGTAATTACTTCGTTCAAGACTTAGAATGGTCGTGGGTTTCTTTAGTGAGCAGTCCTCAAACTTTTATATTTATTACTGACTGGTCCGAAAATTGCATCAGTTGTCGGTCTACTTTCATAAATTGGTTAGTACACTTAAGGAACATGTGTTGTACACTTAGAAAATTATTATTTTATTTATTAATTAATTTTTTATAATCATGCTTTAATTTGAAAAGGCGGCAGCAGCTATACCTGCTATTATACGCTTCAAATTTACCTTCTTCTTCTTCTTCTTCTTTTGCGGGGCTCTATGAAGATAGCACAAGTGAGTCCAAAAAACTTCCAAGCAAGATTATTAATTTCTCCACTCTGCTGGACAAGGAAGGAAGAATATAACTGACCCGAAGCCGAAGAAGAAGAAGAAGAAGAAGAGCCAGTAATTGATTAAATTCCGAATTTGAGGAAGTATGTAGAAGCCAATTACCGTTTTATCCTTTTTTTCAGTACTTTTTTACCAGGTGATTATTTTTTATCCCGTGATATAAAAATTAGTCGTATTTTATTGAACTCAATCAGAATTAGTATATAATTATTAATTAATTAAATAACGTATCATGATGGGAATAAAAATAGGAGGCTCCACGACATCCGGATGCAGTACACGTGTACCCTCGTTACGTTTCCACGGCGCTTCTGATTTTTCCAGATTTTTCCGGCTCTGTACTGAATTTTTCCCGAACTTTCCCTCCTTTGCTTTTTATGCAACTGCCGACCCAACGGATTCAAACCGTTATTGAGAGTATACTTAGCTGTCTCTTTGCTTGAGAATTGAGATAGGAGTTCTCTCGTCTCTTCCCTCGTTTTGGGGCATAAAATTTCTCTGGATACGCAAGGTAAGATACGCGGCCCGTGATATTGACTCTTTTTTCTTTTTCCTTTGATTCCAATAAATTTTCCTACTCAACTCTGACCACATAACTGAAAGATTCATAACCTAAAGAAACCGTTACTTCTGTATATCGGGTCATAAGCTTGGATAGTTTGGCCAAAAAGAAATCAAAAGAGCGTGTTCTAAAATCACTCATTCAGTCGCATTTTCTTGGGAAACAAACAGGAAATAGTCTTTACTTCTGAAAAATTTTAAAAGTGTTTTTCGAGTTTGTTAAGCTATCATTCTTACTGGGTCTATTCTCGGAAATGAGACAAAGCTTATCTTTCCATGCCACCAATTGATGAAGCTTTGGTCTTTCCCATGAAACAAACAGAACAAGAAATAAGATGGTTCACTATACCAGCTTATGTCATTGCATGTAACAGTTGTTTTTTTTGTTGTCTAACTTTGTCATTCAATATACAGAGTTCGAAAATGAGCAGAGTAGCTGATGATATTGCAGCAGCAGTGAATCATTTGTTCGGTTTGCCTGAGACAATGGAGAAATACATTTTCCCTCCAAGATCTCATACAGAGACAACAAATGAAAGCAAAGGAGTAAGCAGCATTCCTGTAGACATTTTGAATTCCCCCAAGGAGTACACTCTCTTCATGGATGTTCCTGGTCTCTCCAAATTTGATATTCAGGTAATTTCCCAGGAAAAGATTCCTTTTTTTGTTACGTCTTGTGTCACAATAATTTCCCTAGCTTTGTTACAAGTTTAGATGATTTAAGATGTGGAATTTCTTAAAATTCTTTGTTGATGAATGATTGAATAGTTTGTTTGTTAATGCCAATTGTGTATTCATTAATGATGGAATAGTTAATTTTTGCAGAAGGAGATTAGATTTTTGTCGTGTCTTATGTCAGTGTTACCATGTTTTCCCCTGTAATGTCACAAGTTTAGATAATAATTTTGAAATGTGGGATGTGTTGGAAATCTTTGTTGGTGCATGATTGAATGGTATGTTTGTTGATGCCAACTGTGTACCCATTGATGATCGAATTGCAGGTGACGGTGGAGGACGAGAACACGCTGGTGATCCGAAGCAATGGGAAGAGGAAACGCGAGGATGGCGAAGAGGAAGGATGCAAGTACATCAAGCTAGAGAGGAGGGCACCACAGAAGTTGCTGAGGAAGTTCAGGTTGCCGGTAGATGCCAATTTGTCAGCCATCTCGGCCAAATGTGAAAATGGTGTTCTGACAATTGTTGTTGAGAAACTTCCTCCACCACCCAAGTCTAAGACGGTTGAAGTTGCCATTTCTTGAAGAGAAACTTGGAGAGATGTAGAAGTTCATGTGTTGAAAATGGGTTTAGGTGTTAGTGTATTTGTTTTTGTGTAAGTCTACTGAACGGTTCAAGTAATTAGTTATAGTATGTAATCTCTTATGTTATCTGACCATTGAAGTACCGTTTTCTTAGTTGAATTCATTTGTTTTCACGGGGCTACTAGTTTTTTTCTTTTGAATATTATATTACGAAGATGGCGAGTAATTACGCTTTTAGCGGTATTGTGTGCTTCAGAGCGATCTTAGGAGAGAATCTTTTGCACTTACAGTGCCACGAAAGTTGTAATACCTCAATCACAATCGGAGTTTACATTACCACCAATGGCATGATGAAAATGGAAATGGTATTTGTTAACTTTAATGGATCAATATCCTTCACTCGTATACAAAACTGGATGAAGATATTTCAAAAGGAAAAATCGGTGGTACAAAGTACAGAGATAACCCTCATAAATTTTGCCCTTGCTGTACGAGGTAGATATATATTTTCATGTACGCTGTAATAGAGGAAGAATAAAACGTAGTTGAGATACCGTTTGGACCATTAGCGATTGAATTGAGCCGCCAGTTTTCCTCTCTCCTTAGGTTTCATGCAGGTTCGAAGTCATTGATGAAA
This sequence comes from Melia azedarach, assembly GCA_028052125.1. NCBI lineage: Eukaryota > Viridiplantae > Streptophyta > Magnoliopsida > Sapindales > Meliaceae > Melia > Melia azedarach. Next base: position 205,810 of record CM051398.1, on the reverse strand, counting down.
CCGAGAGCACCAAGGTAGGATTCACTTGGACGATTTTCTCTTCTTTTTTGACTTGGGTTTTTCTCTTCGTGCGGAGTCCTTTTCACTAGGATTATCATTGCCCAGCAAGTGTTCATAATCTTCAAGGCTTGCAAATGGTGATGCTCCGGACTTCCCAGCAGACTTCCTTTTCCGTTTTCTCTCATTGAATTCATTGTCGTCATCAGCACTATCGTCTACATCCCCAATATCAATTTGTACATCGTCATTGTCAACACTTCTATCATCATCAACAGTATCATCAAAATCTTCTCCTTCTGGGATGCCATCCATCTCAGCATCACTAACATCACCAACCAAATCGTCATCATCTTCATCAACAACTTTATCCAAATCATCGTAATCATAATCACCATCTTCTTCCAGTGAAAGATCAGCAGAGTCCAACATATTGTCAATTTCTTCATTGTCACTCTCATCGCCACCATCCACATCATCATCATCACCATCCACGTCAAACAACTCTTCTGCTGCCTCATCCTCTGCTGTTTTCTTCTTCTTCTTCTTCTTTGGTTTTTTAGTTGAATTCATTTTGTTCAAATAAAATTTGTGGAAGACAAGATCTTCTGGGTGAACATCCACTTCAGCCAGTGACAATATCTCTGACCCAATTAACTGGTGGTTCATATCAAGCTGGGGAAAAGAAAATGTGTTTCATAAACATAATCAAAAAGCTGTAACAAAATGGTTATGATCATTACATGTACAGATGTAAAATGTGAAGATATAATAAATATAATAGATGTGTTTAACCAGACCTTCTTGGCGGGTTCAATTTGAGAACCACCATGCCATGTATTTGTCTTTGGTTTTTTCTCCATGAACTTGTCCAGGAAAGCAGTAAGTGTTAGATCATTCAGCGGATTTCCATTGTATACAATGTTGGCCCCAGATAGAAGAGTCCCAGCCATGGTTGAAACAGATGGGTGCGTGTGTGAAGCAAGCACTATCAGCTCCCACCAGCTTGCATGATCAGCATTGCTGTTGATTCAATGACAAAGAAGTAATAAAATTGCAACATCAAAAAGCATCACCTAAAACTACGTTAAACAGAGCAACTATGAAGTACAGAAGATCGGGAGAGATTAATTATGAAAAATACCAGTAAGAAGGTTCTCTATGTCGCGGATTGTATCCTCCAGGCAGGAAAGATTTTGAAGATGCGTGAGGTTGGTGCTCATCATGATGAGATGGTGTTCCTGATTTGTGAAGGTCATTTGCATTGTCTCTGATGATCAATTCCTCTGATTCATCTTCAACATCTTCTTCGGAATCAGATGCTGGAAGTTCATCTTCATCCTCTGAAGAATCGCTGTCAGACTTTCTATCATCAGTGCCATTGACTAATTTGGCATCATTTTCTTGTTTCTTTGATGCATCACTGGGTTCATTATCAGTTTCTTCGACGATATCTTCAAAATGTTCAAGATCTTCATCAACGAACTCACTCTGCAGCACCATATTCCTGTAAAACGAGAAAAAATTATTATTCAAAAATCCATTAATTTTCATCAGCCCATTAATACAACATCGTGTAAATCATATGTGAGTTAAAACAAGCCTTACCACAAAGGTGGTCGTGCTTTGAGAACTTCGGAGAGAAGGAAAAGGCATCCACAAGCATACTGAGGCGGTAGTTGAAGTGCAACCTGCTCAAGCATTTAAATTATCAATCTCTATGGTTTCGAACAGAGAGATGTATTTTCTTGTAATGTATAAGTTTCCATCATCATTACACTTCCAAATTACTCTAGACAAACAAAAAATATATTAAGTTCAAATAGACATAGGAATGCAGTCATTAAATATTGATATCAAGAATCAACCAAGCAATGCACATAAACAGGGATCGTGTGATATGTAAGTCAACACACACTACTCTAACTTTGTTGAGGAGGTCAAGAAGCAAAGAAATGCACAGTTCAGTTGGGCACCAAAAATAACAAAATTAACAACAGAAATTCCGGGAAAGCTATCCAAGAATTTGCCAAAGCAGGAGCCATGCAAAAGGAGAATGAAGGATATTAATAACCTGCAATAGACGCTTTGAAAAAGCAGCTACACGCTTCAAATTTACATCATTCTTCATGGCTCTAAGAAGAAGTCCAATAAACATTTCCACCTGAAGAAAGAAACCATGAAAATAGCCCGGAAAATGAAACAACTGAAACTTTGAAAACAGATGTATGCTAACAACGCTCGGATAAACCAACTGATAATATAAAACCAAAATGAATAATGAGAATTTTGGAAAATGTTGAAGGCAATGCTACATAAGTAATAGTATAAGTAGGTTTTAATTCACCAAATGTAACAAAAATCACAAAACAATTGTTTTTTATGGGGAAGAAAAATCTTGTATCCCAAAAATAGAAGCCTAATTTAATTAATTCTTAAAAAGGAGATGGTATTATGCAGGGCATACATAGAGAAAATGAAAAATAGTCTACTACTTCTCTCAAATAGAAAGCATAAATGAACCCAAATTTACTTGCCTTAGACGAATTCATGGCAGCTGGAAGCAGAAGTTTGGAATACAAGGCACGGTAAAACCGATCACTGACAATCTTATTCTTGGACGAAATTTTATCAAGAAGCATCAATGCTTGAACTCCTACATTAAAATTTTTTGAATGAACCTGCATATTGAAGATTTATATTCAAATCCATCTCCGTGATAACAATAATGTCTATCAATGCATAGCTATACCACGAGTACAAAAAGTTTTGCCAATATAAAAATTAAAGCCCGTGATCTTACTAGTTTGAAGAGCATTGGTGTTTGAAGATCAATAATGTCATCAGCTTCATCACTTGATACGTAAGGAAATGCTCGGTTAACTCCCTATACAGACAAGAAGGTAAAGCAAGCACAAGTCAGTCCAAAAAACTTCCAAGCAGGATTTCTCAAAGCACAAAATTTAGCATCGGTAAAATTTCGAAAAGCCAATAACTTGAGCAATCCGTTAACAGTCATAAAAACAGTAAACTTTGCTGGACAACAAATTGATTTATACTGACCGTCAGAAGAGCTGATAAAATTCTTGAATCCAATTCAATGTGAGATTCAGATAAATTTTGCAGTTTATTTTCCTTTGAAAAAGTAGAAACCATTTTATTTTTTGTCTTGCTGTTCCTATCCGTCTTATCAGCAACACTTGCCTCAGAAATCAATACCTGAAATCATGATAGTAAACACTTTAATTTCTATGACAATCTTACCCACTAAGAAGGAAATCTTTTGCTGTAACAAAGTAACCACATCAGTAGAAATGATCTTTCACTAATGTTGAGATATCTGATGAAATTATTACAAACAGAACAGTGTATATGTAGAAGAGATGTGTGAAGCCTATTTGTAAAAGATATTCAAAGACCAACAATGCATCAATACAAACAGAGAGAAGTCCAAAAATACCTTGAAAAGTGCAAAATAGACATCTATCAAACGTTTTGCCACCTGTGGTCCGTCTCCTTTATGGCTAAGACGAATTTGGCTCAAGAAGTTAACCTACATATCATTGCCGGTTAAACAAAGTCAAAATTTTAGAAACCAAAAGGGAAAAAAAAATGAATCTAAAAGAGCTGACATAGCCTAACAATCAATTAAGATAAGGGAAGTGGTTGTAAGGCATGACAATTTTTGCTCTATGTAGAAACACCCTCAAGAAAAAAGGTGGTAAGGATTAACAAACAAAATTCATTTTTACTAGACAATGTTTGCAGACAAATGACAGAACATACAGCATGGTACTTTGCTCGCATTCCCAAATGAGGCCGAAAGAGAAAAGTATCCACTTCATTTATTACAACAGCCTGCAAAAAGAAGCACCTCATTATTATGATTATAGCATGTAATGTTACCACAAACAGGTCATACTGGCAACTTAACAGTTGTGCATATATATTATTTAAGCCTTAAAGAAATATATAAAGCAATTGACAAAATAATCACATTGGTGTTTGCCTCAAAAACATCAAATGAACAAAGACTAGGAATCAATTATATAGGGTACCTTCATATTTGGGTGATCAGACAAAAGGTTTGACAAGTGAAAGTCAGCATTGGATGCACCTTTATTTTGAGGATCTCCAAGCTGTAAGTAATCAGAACAAAAGAACAGACAATCAATTCCAAGAGCTTATAGTACAAGCATCAGGTTTAGTAGGTTTAATTTTTGTATAAGATATTTCCAGAAGAGGGAAAAATTCAATTGAAGCTTACTTTATTAACTAGCACAGAAAGCAATTTGTGCTCTTGCTCAGGCTTGCTTGTCAGGAGTGCATAAATGGTCTGAAAGCAAAACCAGTAAACATACTGAATATTTGCCACATATTATCATGTCAAAGTACCTATACACAGATGTGCTTAATAAGACCAACCTTCGATGCCTTTGTTTTTAGTACAGGTAACACATCTCTTGATGCTTCCTCGATTGCCAAAACAAAACGTTCATATCTGTAACACTTATGTGAATCACATCCAAACTCATGAGTATGTTCATTGGTATCAATAGAGCCCAACCTAGTATAGTACAAAATGGTGCAGGCAACAAGCTACAAAGAAAATCCAAGGAGAAAGGACTCTGATTCAGCACAAAATGTGCTGAAATTAGGTACATTCTTAAACTAATGAGTGGCTTAAATTATTTTTCTCATGGAAAGCAAACAGCAACAATTTCCATCACATTCATATGAGATTATTTATAGGAAATTGGAGCAGAAACCTTAAATAAATATTTATGCACAACACTTTGGTCATTCAATTCCCATTTAATTCTAGGATGGTGAAAACAAATTGCAAAAACTTCATTTAAGGCAGATCCGTCTTTATGTTGCTAGTTGTTCTTAGAATATCACGAAACATACAAATCATACGTGCATGTATGTCTAAGTAGAAACCAGCCAATTTGGCTAACGGAGATTGTTAATAATAAGAGTCAAAAGACTTGTTCACTAATATTTGATTAGGAAATAATGGATGCGCAGCAATAAAAGCACTTGATAATAGTGCAAAAAGAAAGAAAGAGATGTTGAATATACCTTTGCTTCAGGCATTCCTCGTAATACCAAAAAAGTAAAAGGGAATAACCGTCTTTTGTCTCTGGTAGATTATTTAGTGGCCGCTGTTCAAGAGTCTTCAACTTCCGATCAGGTAATAAACTGGCAAGTATAAGTATCAATCATAAATAAGAGCACCATCAAACCATTTATCTCACTTATATGCAAAATAGGGGCAAATGCATAAGTGGTTAAGCGTCTGAAATCAAAATAAGAGGAAAGTAGCTTTTGTAATTAGAATTGTGCACAGTTCTCAAACTCACATATCACCATATATTCAACAACAAGAAGCTATAAAATAAACGAGAGCCACAAAAACTAATCTTGAGCACATTTCACAAAAGAAATCCCTCACTTCTCAAGAAGGCACCAAAAAACAATAATGGTTACTAGTTTCCTTAGTTATAGGGTAAAAAAATCAGAGAGAAAGGAGAGAACTGATACCTTGAAACAAAAAGTTCTTTCAATGCTTCAAAGCCCGTTAATGCATGTCGCTTTCCGACTTTTGATGAAACCATTCCTGCAATGACAAACATCTTTAAGTCCAACTCAAAGGCTTAAACCTCTAACAATTTATTAAACCAGGCAACAGAGACAGCAGACCACAACTTCCTAAATTCAACACAACGTCAGCTTGTTCTTAGAAAACTCAAAAATATCCTATTAAATTCAACATACATAAAACATTCAAATAACAGCAAAACCGCTTAAACAGCTATAAGTTCACCATACTCACCCAAAGTTCTAAATTAAGATAAAGAAACAACATACCCAAAAGAGCACCGAGCGATCTCAGATTTGCAACAGGATTATCGCCAACCATAACACTAAAGGCAGACACCTTATCAGCAGCCGTCCCTGACCTCTGCGTGGCAACCAACATCTTAATATCCCCAGTTTGCCCCCTTGAGCCTTCATAATCACTCACATACTGCCATAGCAGTCTTTCTCCCAACTCTCTCTTCTTCTCCACATCTTTCAATTCCACCACTCTTTTGCTATTATTACTCTCCTCTTCCCCACCGAGCACTTTATCCTCCAATTCTTTAGCATCAATATACCAAACCCCGAGATTGCCAGCTTTCACCAGTGGAAGCTTTGGCATTCTCTTATACTTATCGTGATTGCCACCACTGTCAAGAGTCAAAACTGGGGGCTTTGGCATTGGTTTTGAGCTAGATTTTTCAATCTTCTTCCCCGGCTCTTGCTCGAAATGAGCTTTTTCAATGTCATTATGCTTCTGGGGCTTGTCATATTTTTTATCAAGCTTTGATTTTTGATTGCTTCTGTTGAAATTCGTGGCCTGGGAATTTCTGGGGCCTCGTTGAACGTCATTTTTTTCATCGTTCTTTGAGTTCTGGATGTTGTTTTTTCTGGATTTTTTCTGGAGTTTAATTGGGCCAGTTTTGCGGAAATCAGAGTCGTTGAAGCCGGAAGAAGGAGCAGCAGAAGACAACCCTAACGAGGAAGCAAATGAGGCTACGTCTGATTTCAAGAGCTCTATATCTGCTTTGCTTTTGGTTTTTGAAGGTTTTGAATCAGACATTGTTGCGTACGGAGAGACGATCCAGCGTGCAAAGAGGAAGAGGGTTTAAAGGAGAGGTTTTAGGGTTCTATAATTGTGCATCAAACTATTTAAAACGGCAACGTTTCAATGAAACACGGCACATTTTTTTTCTTCCCCAAATGTTAGGGATAGATAAAATACCTTTTAACAAAGATCTTTGACTATCATAAGAAATGTAGGAAATTGAAGAAACCAAACAATAAGAAAGTTTCAAGTTCATCTTAATACATATATTGACAATTATCAATATATATATTTCAATGAATTTCCATTTATATTAATAAAAAGATTTTAAAATAATATTAAATACCACCTAAATTATTTGTGTTTATGTTATTAAATTGTTATAGGATGAATTTACATTCACAAGCTAAAAGAATAGTAAAAATGTCATGATTTTATTATGTTTGTAATAGGTATTACTAAAATTAATTTAGTTAAATTTTATTCGTTATCTTTCAGAATTTTTATACTAAAATTTATAATATAAGTTTGATGTACAAATCTGATTTTATAAAAATAAGATTCCACAATTCAAATATTCAATATAATAGTAATAATAAGAGAAAGTTGAACTGCATTAAACAAAATCCAAGTAGTTTAACCCAACCCAAATTCAGAAGCCCAAATTGAATTAGACGGCTCGGGCCGGTCATCAAAACATGGATAATACTCACGCACCCACCGACCCACCCACCCGTTTCAAATATGGATGCGAAAACCCTAAATTTTCCCTATATAATCAACTTAGCTTGCTTCTCATCTTCCTTCTTATCAAAGTCGAGCGAGCAAATACTTCTCACCCTTCGCTTCAGCCTCTCACAAGTCTCTGACAATGGCGGCGACCACCGGAACCGCAACTGCTCCTCGACAGCTGTCACAGAAGGAGGCCGACATTCAGATGATGTTGGCAGCTGAAGTTCATCTGGGTACTAAGAATTGCGACTTTCAGATGGAACGTTACGTTTTCAAGCGTAGAAACGATGGTACTGTTTTTCAGAATCCTTTTTTTATGCTTTTCGTGATGGGTTTTTTTTTAAATATATTGATCTGTTTTGTGTTTTTATGTTTTTTTGTTATTTCATTTTGTGGGATCTGTTTGTAGGTAGATAGAATATTAAAAAAAAAAATCTGTTTGTTTTTATGTTATTTTCTTGTCTGCTAAACTTTTTTGTTGTAAATACGTTTATATAATTTTGTATTTGTACATGAATTTCCACCAAATTTTGTATCAGTTTGAGATTTAATAAATGATATACTTCTGGTCTTATAGCTATTTGTGGCTTAGAATTTGCCTTCGGGTTAATTTTTAGTATTCAGTGTTTTGATTGTGATAGAATGAGGTTTTTGTTGCATATCGTACCATTAGAATTAATGGAGTATAAGATTCATTTGTTGACTATGAAGAAAAAGTATTAATTTTGCTCAACTATGAATTTATATGTTTTGTAAATGCATATGAATGCTGGAAAGTTTGTATCTGATCCAGCAGACACTGTGGTGTCATTAAATGTTTCCTCTTTTTTGTTATGGCAATTAAGGAATATAGCTAAAGAAATTGGTGGTATTGTGTTGTGTTCTTGTGATTGGCATAAGCATAATGATGAATTTGACAACTAATTGGTTCATGTGTCAGACAGCTTTGATATTTAATTCATAGAAAACTTGAGGTTGGTAAATTGCTATGTTTGTGTTTTACAGGTATTTATATCATTAATCTTGGAAAAACATGGGAGAAGCTGTGGATGGCAGCCAGGGTTATTGTGGCCATTGAGAACCCTCAGGACATTATCGTCCAGTCTGCTAGACCCTATGGTCAGCGTGCTGTGTTGAAGTTTGCTCAGTATACTGGTGCTCATGCCATTGCTGGAAGGCACACCCCAGGTACCTTCACAAATCAACTGCAAACTTCCTTCAGTGAGCCACGCCTCCTAATCCTCACGGACCCACGTACTGATCACCAGGTACGCATTGTTAACACTTATTCAATGTTTTCACTCTAGCTGTTTTCTCTGGGACAATTCTTAGTGGATTAATAAACGTTTTTGCAGCCTATTAAGGAAGCAGCTCTTGGCAACATTCCCACCATTGCCTTTTGCGACACCGACTCACCAATGCGATATGTTGATATTGGTATCCCTGCCAATAACAAGGGCAAGCACAGCATTGGTTGTCTGTTTTGGCTTTTGGCAAGAATGGTTCTTCAGATGCGCGGTACCATCCGTCCTGGCCACAAGTGGGATGTTATGGTAAATAGATGCAATCCTCTTGAAAAATGTATTCGTAAATCAGTGTGGCAAGGATGGTTCTAATTCCAATGTATGTTTCATTTGTTCAGGTTGATTTGTTCTTCTACAGAGAACCTGAGGAGACCAAGCAAGCTGAAGAAGAAGAGGCAGCTCCTGCCATTGATTATGCCAATGTAGCTCCTGAGTATTCCATGAATCTTGGCAGTGATCAATGGCCTTCCCAGATTGCCGATGCTCAGTGGCCTGGTGAAGTTCCAAAGCCCATTGCTGCTGTTCCTGGTGGTGTCACCTACTTCCCAGAAGGTTGGACATTCTCTTTTTGCTATGCTGCTTCAAAAATTTTGCTTAATTCCTATCCATTGAAGCTCATAGTTTTTTTTCTTTTTGCAGTACCAGTGGCTGGAGGAGGAGATGGATGGGATGCAGCGCCCGCACCACAAATGGCCACAATACCAGTCCCTGATGTTGCCACCCCACAACCTACTGGCTGGGATTAAGCATTAGTTTTTTGAGATAAATTTTGAACCATTTTGAGCCTGTTCTTTTACAGTTATGCTTTAGTTTTTGAACTTGTTATCATTTTAATGCTTGGCAAAGAACTTGTTTTTTCCTTTTTTGGCACAGTTTAGTCCTAGACATTGAGAATTAGGTTTTGTTGTTGATGATGATGATGGTGTCTGAAGTACTCATATCTTGTTATTTTATAATTACTACCCTAAAGTTACCTAAATTTTTGTCTATTACTCGAACACTAAACTTGTAAATACAACTACGTATGTCTGAGATGAAAAGTACAACATCCATGACTAGAAAGAAAGAGAAGAATTATAATGTTCTTGACATTAAATTTAGAGTTCAAGATGGTTCAACCTACTTTAGTTTTTCGTTGACGAATTAATTCTCTTGGATCTCAAATTTAACCACTCCTATCAATCAATCTCTACGTTTTTTTCCACAAATTTATTTTATTTTTAACCCTTCTCATCAACCAACTTCTACTTGCATTTGTTAGTGCCTCGGACTTTTTTACTCCTTTTTTGGCAACTGGGGGTAACATGACACTGAAGAATGAAAGAAATTAGTGCAGCACTTTATTAACTAAACCTTGGAGGTATTTAGAATGTAAGAAATTAGTGCAGCACTTTATTAACTAAACCTTGGAAGGTCTTTGCGCAAGGGAAGAAAATATAAACACCTGAAACTGTTAATTTCGAGCTGCAAATTGCAGATTATATACTATTTACAAGGTTGATAATTCTCAAAATCAATATAACTATTGTGCCTATTTACCCTTTGTGCTTCCCTTAGCACAGTTAAATAATTTGCTACTATCACTCATTGGTGACACCAAGAATTGAAGCCAAAATTGTTTAACCTCCAGTCGATCTATTCCTTCTTATTTTCTGTACGGAAATTCACATCCTTCGGATGGGTTGTTGAATCAGATGAAGGAAAAACTATCATAAAAAAGGAACAAACTTCAGCGAAACAGTAACTCCCCGTGTGTTATCCATTGCACAAAGCTTTCATCATATTTCAACAACGAGTCATTGTCTGGAAGCTCAGTACCAGTTTGTTCCCTACCCTGGAGAATGAGAAAGTAGACTGCTATCAGCAAGTGGGATATGCACAAAATGAATCACGTTCACCATATGAAAATGTGTGAAATACTGAAATGTAAAATACTGACCATTAAGTTGGACCCAAACTCGGTTGTAACCGACCTGAAGGCGTCAATTTGTGTGGTAGATCATTAGACAATGGCAAGTGGATGAATATTTTAAATAAAAAGGGACAAAGTTCGGGTTAAATGAAAAGCTACCTGTCATATATATCTTCTTCACATGAATTCCCCGATGAAGAAAGCCAGTCTAAATCAAGAAAATTTGTAAACTTACATGCATCCCCTTCTTCATCAAAGCAGCTATGATCCACCTCAACATATTGGTCCTCTTCTATATCTCTAAAAAGCTTCCGGCTAGGCATTGACGGTGTATGCCTAAATGGAGATGCAACATTTAGTCAATCAAAAGTGAAAAAAACAATTGCATTCTAAAAATTTCCATATTCTTAAACAAGGACTGTTATTTTAAGCATACCTGGAATAAGATATATCACTTTCACAAGTCGACATTTCTGGAGTGGATTCTGAAAGAACCTTGCTACCTCCATGCTCTTTCTCGGACAGAGATTGATTGTGTCCCACAATCGCAGCCATCAGACACGAGTCAGTTTCACATAGAATATTACCATCCGAAAGAGATCTCTTGAAAATTGACCTACATATAGTTGAAAGTAGCTTTGTGAATCATTTTTTGGAATAAACTCCATTTAGATCTCAAAAACACAATGGTATGAGTTCAAGACCAACGACAGTACTTGGAATTCTCGTTAACATTTGGATCATGAATCCCAATATTGTGATGCTGATCCGAGTCCAATTCCCACAAGGCTGGTTTACCCTGTTGTGGCTGAAAGTGACCGAGAAACCTGCTCAGATACATGTCATGTAGCACATTAGAGAGGTATTTTACACCCATGCCTACGCTAGTATCAACAAATACAATTTGAAGGAATGAAATTGCAGACAGCATACACATTAATTGCATTTTGCTTCTCAGCGTCAACATAGGTGTTACTGTAGTAACGCTGTAGAGTTCTTAAAAACTCTTGAGACTGGGTTGCTGCTTTCCATTGACCTCTCCTTTCACAAAATATCTGTTAAAAAGATGAAGTTTGTTAGGACCTTGTCAAGATATCCAAAACCAAAAAATTTACCGAAATGAATAAGAATTACCTTGTTATGCGCCGCAGATCCACCATATTGTAGCGCAAGAGTGTCACCCATGGTCTCGTAAACACCCATCAACTCTTTAGCCAAATGGCTATCTAGACCAATATTTGGAGCTTTGATAAGTCCTAATGTTTGTAGCTGAAGTCCGAGAGCAACCAACCCATATGCATACTGTGCCACGTTTGTGCGATCTAAACAATCTATGCAATTGGTCCTCAGCACACCTTTTTGCAGCATCGGGGGCTTGGTAAAGAAATTTTCACTCACTTCACAGTTCTCGCTGATAACTTCTATTTCAACATTCTCAGCATCCTCATTTCTATGGGAAAGATTCTGGAGAGTGTTGTCGTCATTACTTCTGCATTGCATTTGTGATGTCACAACATTGGTTTGAACAGCCAGACAGAATGATAAGCAGAATACAATGTCACTTCTAAAGAAAGGCATGATATCTGTAGCAGTCTGATTTGAACTTACCCAAAGCAGGGACAATTCAACAATCCATCCAGCCTTCCATTTGGTGCCACTTGGCAATAAAAGATTCCGGTTAAGCTTAAAGCATATGCTCCAACTGTGCCTAGAACTGACAGTGCACTTGTTGCTCTGATAAAAAAAACAATCAAGATCTATTCATGTAAATAACCATTCAAATAACTAAAAATAGAAAATATTTTGTGCAAGCATGAGGAAGTCATTGTACTTGTAGTTTCTAGAGTGCTTCTGGAGATCATAATTAAGGAATCTTAGGCGATTCTCCTTCTCCAAATCTTTATTAATTAAACGAATAGCATTTGTGAACTCTCTACGAAGAATGGTTTCTCGAGGCTTCTTCTCACGGGACTGTCAATCACCATCATAGCAGCCAAGAAGAAAATGATGCAGAAATAACACATCAGAACTGAATTCAGAGGCAAGAATGCCGTGACAGTGTACTCATACGACAACAAAATGATTCCACAACTGCAGAAAACCTACCTTAATCAAATTCAGAACTATCACAGGATTTCCGTATCTCTTTACAAGATTTTCAAAATGAAGCCTTGTAGCCTGGTAATTGTGATCGTTCTTTGATACTGTAAACAAAAAGAAAATTCAGCAAAATCTTAATGGAATTTACTAAGTTGAGAACTGAAAGGAGTGTACCAGAAGCATACATCTAATATCAGGTTTAATATTCAACCATGAAGTTTCCTGTGACCAGTAAAGTGGGATCGATCCCCGAATCTGCACAACAGAACTTATTTGCATTGGACATCCTTCAGGAACATCTTCAATCACAATCTGTTCTGTCTCAACATCATTAGCTACTCTACCCTTCTCATTTACACCACGTTTCAAATATCTGTATGATAAAAGAGAGAACTGACGTGAGAATGATATCAGCCTGAAGATCAGCTAGAAGAAGAGAAAAGATAAAATATCTCCTGGAAGCAGATTCTGCATCTTAAAGAAACAAATACAATGTAAAAGTTTGGATCTTCTAGGATGAGTATATACACACGTAGACTGATTAGATTTTATATAACACATTATTCTTTGGTAACAATATAATATCAAACCTTGTGCCAGCATAATGCCGTGACCGTCTAGCAATGAGAGTAAGCTTGAAGTCCCTGCCAGTTACTGAAAAGTCAACCTGCATAAAGAAGCATGAATCAATAACTATCATATTAAAATCTAAACATAGCAGATAAAGCATTGTTTGAAAAGAAATTTCACAAGGATCACAAGCTGGCATTATTTATTGAAATGATGAGTCTGTCTTCCAAGCAAGCTGGTCAACTTGCTGAAAAATATCCAGCTAATCACTTGTCTCCTACAAACCCCTGATAAAGGAATTCCATTGGCTAATGACATAAAACCATACCTAACAAAATTGTAGTAGTAACCTTTATGACTCTAAAAGAGTGACAACCAGTAAATAACATTAAGCATAAAGGCAGAGAAAAAGGCATAAAATATCCAACAGTAACAGTTAAAGCTACTCAGATAACTACCCAAATCAAATAAAACAAAAAAGGAACCACCCTGGAACCTGCAAGTTCAGGCATAAGAATTCATAGGCAAACCACAACATAGAAAGATGAAGAAAAACAACCTTCAAAAAATCAATAAATACTCATTAGATTCACAAGCCAATATCCTTCAAATAAACATACCTGCTTAAAGAAGCCATATACTAATGCAACAGTCCATGTAGTATTCTTGAGATTATTCCGAATTCCACGAGTCAAGAATTCGTTCCAAACAAACATTGTTTCATGCTGCAGTTGTGCTGTTCCATTATTAGTCAAGTTCGTTTGAAGACTATGCATGACATTGTATGAGTAGCTGAAAAAGAAGTCCTTCGTAAGATCCACAGAGCTGAGGAGCTTCTTGTATCTAAATCATCAACAACAAGAGATGGACGGAAAGAAAAGGAAAGCACGTTAAAACATGTATAATACGTTGATCAAATAAGAAAGAATGGAAAAAACAATAGCTATAAATTTGAACTAAAAGGAAAGAAACGATCGCCCCAAGAAACCCCAATGATACCTTGTCTCAATCAACAAGTTCTATTAACATCACTACAGCAATGTTGTTTGGCCCTGTACATATGCAGGACATGAAATGGAAATAGCCTCTACAAATGATATTAACTAGATAGAATGCCACAGCAACAACAAATATAGAATTATCTGTGTCTCATCTCAAAATAGACAAACTATAAAATACCAGAAATCTGTACCAATCATTAAACAACAGAGGGTGTACTAACAAAAACAGTAACAGAGATTACCTCCACCAGTGTGGAATTCGTCTACTTCTAAAAGAAGAATGCCAAAACACAAACCATTGTCAAAAAGAATTTCATTGACAAAAAATAAAACAATCAGACAACGACATGTATTGTCATCTAAATACAATGAATAATGTACGACACTGAATGCTAGTTTCATATGTCTCTTCAGAGGTACCAAGTACATATTACATTTACATGCAGAATTGACAAAAGACCTTTTTTCATCCTTAGAATAAGCGATATTGCTCAGCACAGAGGAATGTGGAATTGGAATCATCTGGCTCTTCGTTATGGCATACACGGAACAGCCACAAATTTCGCCAATCTTCCTCCTTCCGGTGATCAACAACATGTAATAAGGTTCCAAAAATTTTATAAACCCTGAAATTCACCAAAAAAAAGGCATGAATATTACCCAAAAACACATATTACAAGCATTAGCATATAATATCTTGCAGGAGATACAACATACCAACTATCCCAAAACATTTCGCAACGATTTTAAGTCCACCGGTCGACTTGTTCCCTTCGTGTATCCGGTTTATAAGCTCAGAATATTCAAAATCTGAGTATATTGCAGAATCTTCGATAATGTTTAGTTCCGATGGCTCTTGCCTGCTAATCTTTAACACCCTCCATGTAGTGCTCTTTTTGTATCTTCCGCATACATAAAAATTCTGCTTCAAATTAAAGAAATATAAGCAATAATAAGTAGAAGCATCAACAAGATTAAAGTCAAAATCTATATCTATCAGCATGCTCAGTGCAACCAATGCAAATTTTAGCAACATATCAAAACCAAAATTCAACAACAACAACATTAAATTTTTTTGTTTTCATTAAAAGCAATAAATCAACAACATATCATAGCATAAATCAAGTCAAACAAATCAAAAACTATAGAAATGAAAAGAAAAATATACCGAGCAAGTTTCATAAATTATGAACTTGTGCAGATAACTAGAATTCAGTTCGGGTCGATCGTGAATCCATTTCTCCGTTGCCATTTGTGCTGCAATTTGGATCCCGAGCCTCAGCTCGGGCAAACTCTGGTTCTCTCTCTCAAACAAAAACAAAAACAAAAAATACAAAAAGCAAAAACGAAAATCTTACTTTTGTTCAGAACAAAAAACAAGCACAAAAACTAAATCTACAGCGATCTTATAGTTACAATGAGACAAGGTGACTCCCACATAAACAGAATATTCTACGACGTCGCGTAGGGAAGAAAGTTCAGCTAAAAGACTAAAGCGCAGGGTTTTCGAGACAGATCAGAGAAGAAGAATGACAAGAAGAAGAAGAAGAGCAGAGACAGAACTAGTTGAGTTTTGTGTTTTGCGTTGGCGTTGGCGTTGGTCTTTCTTTTTTATTTTTCTTTTTTCCTTTTTTTCCCCCAAAAAAAAAAAAAAAGAGTTTAATTTGTTGCGGTAGTTTGAGCTCTTATTTATTTAAATGGAGGTTAATTATTTAATTAATAATGTTTGTAATTACCGAAATTGTAGCTGTTTTTGAAAACTATTGCGCAATTGTATTTTTTTTACTTTTTTCTTTTTTAACGGGGGCCGGGTGAGTTGTGACTCGGACGAGTTTGATTGTCATTTGAAATTATTTCAATTTATCAACAAAAATTAAATTTATTAATTTAAGAGACGGACCATGTTAAGTATATTATATCTATGATGAACCATATTATTACCTAATACTTTTTAATTAATCTATTGTCTTTATTGTATTCGTAAAATGTGAACAAATTAGTAAACTTGTGTAGCTGGATAGATTTTTTAACATTATTTTTAATAATAAAATTCATTCTTTGAATACAAATTTAATTTAAATTAAATTTAAATTTAAGCGTTATAAAAAGAAAAAAGAAACAAAAGAAAGGAGCAATTTTGTATGGGTTTTGAGCTAACTATTTGTAATTCAATTATTGAAGTGATTAATTTTATTTTAATAAAGGCAATAAATCAAATGTAAATGGAGGAAGACCGAGTTGATCCGAGTCAACTCATAATTTAATGCGAAATCATCGCTTCGCTGTCCTTCTCGTCAACACAATAATAAATTTTTTTTCAATTTTGTAAATTGGAATTACGGGATACATACATATATATATATATATATATATATATATTCCACTAACTTTGGATTTTAATTTTAAAAAAATAAAAATATCGCCTTGTTAAAAATAGGAAAGTAATTAATTAATTAATTAATAATATTAAATATTAAATAAAAAAAAAAGGTGAAGAAAAGGAAAGAAAATAATTGAGTTGATCTCTTAGTGAATGGGGGAATATACTATTATGCCATTCTTTGATCAACTTGTGCACAATCTTTATTTTATTTGGGTATTTACGGAGATTTCTATGCTGGATTCTTTTTTTATTTTTTTTATAAAATTAAAAAGAAAATAGAATCTTAGTATGATTTGTTTGATGTTCCAAAATTTTTACTTGCCTTAAATAATTACGAAATTGGTGTACTTGCCGTGTGTAACCTGGAACTTAATATTTCCAAATTCGAACTTTCATCAATTGGTCAAATGATTGAACAATTGTAAATATTATAATAATATCTACAAATGTTTACATCGTTTGCCATTCTTTTTAATGTTTATTAGACCGCTTAATAGTAAAATAATATTAACCGAGGTCGGCATTAATTTAGAAATGTCTTCTACATAAAAATAAAATAAAAAATAATAATAAATGTATTAAGACCTATTTTTAATTTAAGTCATATTACTTGTACAAACTTATTCGTGTAAATTAAAATATAAGTCTTTATATAATAATAATAATAATATAGTTTTTTCACGTCACTCTGTCTAAACATAAATATATACTATACTAATTTTATATAGTAATATTTGGAGATACTTATTATTTATATATTTTATTAATTTAAAGTATTAGTTTTATCTTAAATATTGAGTATATTATTACTACACGCCTTATAATTTTACGAGTTAAAAAAAATAAGATTACATAAAATATCTATTGATAATACAACTACCATATTAATTTTATTATTGCTTAATCCAATTGTTATTTAAAATTAGTAGTTTAGAAATTTTTTAATAAAATCTAATTCAATTCAAAGTTAAATAAATTTGATAACAAGTGTCAACTATTACTCTTAAATTTTTTTTAAAATTTTTTATTTGATATATAGGTATTTAATTTAAAAATAATCTAAGACATTTTATATAATTTAAGGAGAGATTCTACATTTATAATACACTAACTCCTATTAAAAAATATATATTTTTAATTACTTGAATTATTTTTTTAAGAAAACTCATGACTTTTTAATTCAAAATGCTTTTATTAGGGGTTTAGAGCATACTCACTTATATATTTAACATTTCTCCTGTGTTTTGTTGATATGAAATTTACTTAGAGTGTCACAAAAAATACTTATTTACTTTACGTCTTGATTTCGAAATATCAAGTTTAAAGATAGGTAAGGAGAATTAAAAATACTATTTGAACTCTATCCCATTCTTTTACGTTTTTAAAAATAAAAAAAATACACAATAAAAAAAATGAAAAATAATTGGTTGTTTTTAATTGATTACACATAGGACCATGCATAGTTGTTATATATTGTTGTGTTTGGTTTATGTACATTGGAGTGAAAATGAAGTCATGAAAAGTGATAGAACAAGCTTATTAGTTGACCCATAAAACTTATACGAATTATATAAATTGTAGTATAGTATATTTTTCTACATTTAATTTCAATTTCATGATCTCATTGGTGGGGGCAAACAATAAATGCTATGTACACATTTTCACATATAGTTTTTCAAATGTTGAGCTACCAAACAATATTTTCCAAAAGTCTATTCTTTGTTTATATTTTATATGTAAATGTATTAGAAGGAAAATGATGGAGACCTTGCTCTTCTTTGATTTGAAAGCTAATTGCCACCTTTGCAAGCAATTAATATTGTACATCATCTTTTCCTATTCAAAATGCAATTAAATTGTATTATTAACTTTGATTTTGCTCACTTAATTGCATGAATTGTCTAGAAGCTTCTCAAAAGTCTCATTCTTTTATTTTATTTTTTAATTTCATTGGGTTTTGACTTGTCTTTTATACCAAAATAAACACTTTCTTTTTCAATTTTGGTTATACATTAAATGAAAATTTCCCCTGAATTTTCTTTCTTAATGCAAAATTGATCAAAAATTTTCTTAGCATGCAACAAAAATAAGCTACTAGAATATCATGTAAATACTTAATATTTACATTCAAATAAAAGTCAAGAATAGACTATACACACATGCTTAAGTATTTAAAGAAATTCACACTTTTATTTTTTAAAAAAGATTTATATTAATTCTAATATAATATCTTTAAAACACAATTATTATAAAATAAAATAATTGCATGTGAAATATAAACACTGAGGTGAGTAATTAACCAAATAAAATTATATTTAATAAAATTATATTTATTATATTTTTAAAGTTAAATAAATTTATCATACAATATTATCAAAATTTAAATAAAGGCATGAGTTCGATTCTTATCTTACTTTTATAGGGGATATGAATTTTTTACTAGTTGCGAGATAATTTTAAAATTTTTTTTAACAGAACACTAAGAAAAAAAATTTATTTTCACACGAACATTGGTTTATTAGCCCATTGATTTAGTTTAAAAAAAAAATAAACACATGGATTACAAGTTAATAAATAATTATTTTGTTACTAACATCAATTAGTACGTGTCACATAGATGGCTTAAAAAATTGACCAATGAACACCCACCCACCAAACATATATTTTATGATCATCATTACTTTACCGCACAAATGGGAAACTACACATTTCATCACAGCCTTTGGTTCGTGATCTGACGGTTGAAAAAAAGACACGTATATATACACACACACACACAAGGGGAGGATAAGACTTCGTCAAACGTGGCACAGATTTTGGACAGTAGCTGGAGACAGCTGGAACGATGACGTGTCAAAACGTGGACGTTTCATCAATCTAAAACATTCATCACGTGAAATGTGCACGGCATCAACATTTCTTTTCTTGAGCCGACAGTGTGTTCCGTCTCCAGTAGCTCAAGAACAGTAGATCCGAGAAGAACCGTACTCGCGGCTGCTGGAGGCTGCGTGTGTACTCGCTCTTATTTTCCATTTTACTTCTTTAAATGTAAACACACATTATTTTATGTTATATGACGCGAGTTGAAAAATTATAAAAAATAACAATAAGTGTAAAGAGTAAAAAAATGAAGGAAGAAAGTGATTTTTCTTATTTTACTTCAGTTGTGGATCATGTGATTCGTTACATTTGAACTAAATATTAATTAATATATCAAAATATATAATAGTATATGTTACATTCAAATCATGATTTTAAATATACACATTCAAAAAAAGATTCAATGATCATGTCAAGCAAATAACAGTTATTATTATTTTTAAAAAAATTATTGAACTAAGTTCAATTGAATAATTTTTTAATATATTATGATTATTTTAATGTTAATGTCAACAATTATGATAATATAGTTTAAGATTTGAAATTTTGTGCGATGTTTGTTTCGAAACGAAGATTTGTTTAAAAAGTTTTTTTTGATAAATTTTAAAAATAGATTTGTAATACAATTTTAAAAAATAATTTAAATTTATCTAATTTTTTTATAGAAAAAAATAAAAAATTTTGTCACATTAATGATAATAAGGACAAATCGCTAACAAATTATGAATAGTAGTTATGCTTTCCAATTTTTCATAATAAATTTTGATGTATTTTCTTTTGCCAACATTTACTGAAAAGTAATTTGGAAACGTAAAAAAAGACAAAAATGGAGACACGTGTAATTTTGATGTCCAATTATTTATGGTAGGGAGTAGCAAGTATTGACTTAAAAAACTTTAGGGAGGGATTGTGTTTTGTCTTTAAACGAAGACTTAGTAAGCCTCGATTCGAGAGAGAGGCAATAATTGAGAACGTGGGAACGCCCACAGAGTGTATGATAAAATGTCAAAAAGGGGGAGATACCACGACATCTTTTCTTCTTTATTTTAATGCTAACGCTAATCAATCATCTCTTTGTTGGGTAACATAACTTTCCCCACTTACTGGATTCTCCACGTCCCCTAGCATATCTTTTCCTCCTATGTTTTCTACCTTGTCATTTAAAAAGAATTTTATACATACATATATATATTCCATTTTTTAAAAAGTTATTGATTCCAATACATAAATTATACAATTTTTATATTAAAAATGGTTAAGTGAACATTCACTACTAGCTTAGTAATAATCACTAACCTGTAAAAAGATATTCAGATCAACCATGTAATTTTGGATAGTTCTTTTTTAAATTAAAGTAAACTTTTTAATGATGCTAAATAAACACATTTTAAACTCTAACTTTTGATAAACTTATCACGAATTTGAGCATAAAAATTGCCACTTCATCTATACCTTTCTACATCTTATAAGATAAGACTTACTTTCAAATATGTACATGCCAACAAAAATGGTCTTTCTTTCATGTGGGAATTTTTCATACATCACTTCAAGCCATCATAATTGTGGATCAATAATTGCTTAAAATTCTTGTCCTTAGGGTTTCATAGCCATTCATCATTATTTGTGGATGGCTAAATTGAAGCTTTTTTTTCTTCATGTTTTTGCTCACACGACACTATCAACTTCTGTTGTTGCTTTCACTCTCCCTCTTTGAACATATATGGGTTTTTTAGACTTTTGTTACACGAATCCTTGTTCGACTGGCATATAACTTTGACATATATATATATATATATATATATATATATATATGTGTGTTCAAAGTATTTTACATTTGATTTTGTTGGGTGAATATATAAGAGAATATAAATATTTCTAGCTAGATGGCTTAATTTGTTCTTATTGCTTTTGATTAGAATCTTTATACTCTACCTCCATTATAAGGTTAATTAGGTTGGGTCATCTACCCGCGAAAGGGATTTTGCCTCTTATCTTAAATTTGGCATGCCCATAATAAATAATAGAATGAACGATTAAATTATAAATTAACTAGAGTTTTTCGAAATACATCTTTTACCCGTAAAACTTTTAACATAATTTATTAATCGTTTAATTATTACAAATATTTTTTAAAAAATTTAAGTAATTATTTTAATAAACAAATTTTTAATATTCTATTATAAAAAAAATAATATAAAAATTTTAAAATAAATTAAGAGTATTTTAAACAATTATATATTTTAAAAAAGTCAGAGAAACTCTATTGTCAAAACTCAAAATTTTAAACTTTTTTCAGTAAAAAAAATAATTTTTTTAATTTTCAAAATCCTTTCTTCTTCGTTTTCAACCTAACGCTATCAAAATATTTGAAAAAGTTTTTACAGTTAAAAAAACTCCTTTTAGTTAACGAGAAATCCATACTAACCCAGCACTTAGATTGGGACGGGTTTTGGTATTAGCACGTGCTTTTAACTTTATTGCATATATTTCTTTAATTTCGTGTTCTCTCTCAACTTGGAAAAAAAACATTTCAATTGGGCTTTAATTACATGATTTTGGCAGCCCTATAGTTATGGATTGGGCACATAACAGCAGTAAAATTGCTGGCTGATATTATATTGGCGGGTCGTTAAGCAAGACATCAGTTCTCATCATCATTATAAAATAGACATTACTTAATTAAAATCTTCAAAATCAAAACACATATTAATGCTCAATTTATTTTATTATTAATTCCAGAATTAAGTCAACTAGGCAATTAATTAATTAAGCAAACTCAGTTAGTTGCTTGTTTCAGTAATGGAAAATATTTGGAACTCCATTCAGCTCTGCTACTGCTAGTTGGCGATTTGCGTGCTACATCAGTAAGTAGTATGCCCACCATCATAAAACACACTCTCCAGCTAGGGTTTTTGCATTTCCCAGCCATTAATTGAATTCCTCCCCCACAATTCTTCCTTCCCATGCATTCTATAGCCCACTTCCACAACATGCAACGTCCCCTTCTTTGAAACCTTCAAAAACAACCACAAAATTTAACTAAATATTATGCATCGGGGAATCATCGAAAAAAATGAACTAACAAATTATTAATTAATATAACACTTCGTTTCTGCAGTCTTTTTAAAGCACAAACACTTGTAAAACTGATATTCTTAGTTGTCGATTTGTGTGCTCATCTGTAGTGTGCCCCCACCCCCCGTCGAAGAATACATATAGCCATTAGGGTTTTTGCATACTTTGAATATCATATTCCCATCAATTCCTCCACAACATTTCTGGGTGCATCCCTTTTAATAATGGCATGCAGCCTAATTGTCTAACATTCTGGATACCATTATTAAAAGTACTATTATTAGTTATTGTGAAGACTAAGACAAAGCTTCTAAGATGAACTCATTTATACAAGACACAAATGGTAATAGTCACATTGGAAGAAATATAAGAGTACTGACGCGACTACTTGTGTGGGCTTTCATATTCTGAGAAGCCCAATAAGCCCATTATTGGGTGAGTGAAACTGAAGAGAAGAGAATGACTTTTAATTAATTTCTACAACCTTTCCTTCCTAATAATGTATACCAATATGGATTTCGGAATGCTCAACTAGTCAACTGTATTATATATATATATATATATATATATATATATATATATATATATTATGAATGACTACTCTAGACAATTAACTAATTAAGCTGAGATCATTAGTGCAAAATACGTAATTACAAATCTAATTAAATCTTACTATTATCGCAGACTTATTAGTAAAAAATTAATTAGCTAAATTCCATATTAATCATAATTATGACTAGACCGTCTAGGTATATACAAATCAAGTTCATTTAATGTATAGTAGGTTCCAAAAGAAAATCAAATAAGAAAATTATTTCCTTTTAAATTAATTAATTAATTAGGCAATACATTAATTGACTTTCGTAGATTTTTAACTTTTAATAATGCTAGGCTAACTCACGTCCTATTTAAGTATTTTGTTACTTATTATAAATATGGAGCCAATTACTTATTGGATCAATATCCGGAAAACAAAATTAAGAAAGTTAAATTAAAGATTATCAAAATATATATTTACCGATTGGAATATGGAAAGTAATAATATGTTATACATAATTGAATATTTAAGGGTTGACACAACCAAAATAAATTAGGATTACTTGATTCGAAAGTAAGAACAGCTTCCAAATTAAACTTATTACATGCAGAAAATATCGACCTATTCATTAATTACAGGACATTTTATAGGTCTGGTTTCCCAATATTTTACAATTAATCTTAATACTATATATAGAGTATATATGGGGAGGCAAACTACTTACTTTCATCATTGATACTCATTACTGATTATTGAATTACTACTAGTACTGCTTATTCTTATACATAACTTGTTGATTTCCTGCTCAGTTCGTCGTTGATTAATCATGAATAAGTTTTGTGCTGCTGCTGCATCATTGCTGCTGATCTTCCTGGCCAATATTAGTTGCTCCATCAATGCCGTTAACGTACTCGATTATGCTGCCAAAGGAGACGGCAAAACCATAGATAACGAGGTAATTATTTGTTAATTTAAATTCATTAAATTCTATCTTATATATTTATATATATAGGTTAATTTTGATAAATTATTTATAATTGTTGTATAATTTGCATGGATGAACGACGATGGTTCACTACCTCAGGCTTTTATGAAAGCGTGGATGGATATATGTAATAATGCCGAGTCAAGTACATTAACTATTCCTCCAAACAAATCGTTTTTGCTACAATCAATTATATTTTTGGGTCCGTGCAAATCTTTGATCCATGTAACGGTAGGTACATATATATCATATATGTAATTAAAGATTATAATTTATTTAATCTAAGTAATTTATTATTACTATTATTATTAATTGTGTGTCTCATGATCATCAGTTGTCCGGAGAAATAATTGCGATTGAAAATCCAAGTGATTGGAAACCTATTGATGACGATAAATGAATCGTCTTTAAGAATGTTAATGGAGTGATTATCGACGGTAACGGTAAACTTAATGGACGTGGGAACGCATGGTGGGGTATATCATGTAAAAAGAATGCTACGGTAGTATATCAATTTAAAATAAATATATAATATATATAATTAGTTGTTATTAATTTTTTAATTATTGTTTTTCCATTATTAATTTTTTTTCGAATATTTCAACAGGCTGGATGTAATAAACGTGCCCCGACTGTAAGTAAACATATGAATGAATGAATGAATGAATTAATTAATAGTATATTATGTTAAACAAATTAATTAAAGTAAATTGTTCAATTATTGATTGATTATGGTATATGCATGGTGCAGGCATTGAATTTTATCGGATGCAACGGTGTTAGTGTGAGTAATATAACATCGGAGGATAGTCCTCAAGTTCACATGTCGGTGTATCAATCCAACAACACCGATATTGGATTTGTAAACATAAAAGCTCCAGAGGATAGCCCTAACACTGATGGAATCCATATCCAAAATTCTCAAGACGTCAGAGTTCATAATTCTGACATTGGCACTGGTAATAAATACTATTATTATTATTACTACTACTACTACTTTAATTCATTTTTATTTATTTATTTATTTATTTGTTCTTTCGAATAATTAAACAGGGGACGATTGCGTCTCCGTCGGTGACCAAACAAGAAATATCAATGTCACCGATGTTCATTGTGGTCCTGGTCATGGTGTGAGGTATAATTTATATATTTATAATTAAATTATTAATAATTAAATTAATGTTTTTTTTCATTATTTAATTTCAATTTTTTGCAGTGTTGGAAGCTTGGGGAAAGACGAAACAACGACTGTGCAGGTTTCCCATATAACTGTTACCAACGTTAACTTTACCGGGACAACTAACGGTGCCCGCATCAAAACCTGGGCGGTACCCTCTCATTCTCATTCTCTGATCTATTAATGACTCCTCAAAATTATATGTATATATAATTGTTATATATATGTAGGACGGAAAGGGTCGAGCTGAACACATTAAGTTTTCAAACTTGAACTTCGCACAAGTGAAAAATCCGATAATCATTGATCAACATTATTGTGATTCCGACATGCCTTGCAATGCAACGGAGGTAACGTAATTCGGATATATATATAGTCTACGTACGTACATTCTAGAATAATAATATATATTTAGTACTGTTTGATTAATGAGTTTAATTATAATTAATTAATATGTTTGGTTTGTACTGTTCAATCAATTGAAGGGACGGGGTGTGCAATTAGAGGATGTGATATTCGCTGAAGCAAAAGGGACATCGGCAAGCGAAGTGGCTATAAAACTAGACTGCAGCGAGTTTGTTCCCTGCACCAATATCGTGTTAGACACAATCACATTAACATCTGCAATTTCAGAAAAACAATTAATAAGCAACCGCAATCATGCTCAAGGACATCTTAAGAATACCGTACTTCCTAATTCTTCTGCCTATCTTGTTACATCAATTCTGCACTCTTCTGTTGCTGCAGATGCTATCGCCCACATCCATCAACATAAGCATTTTGAGTTATAGAATAATTAATCTAGCTTTGAATAGATAGATTATAGACGAATGAATAATATATTTGATTAATATATTTTTTATTTTATATTTTTTTCAATAAATAAATCTATGTTCCCTTGAATTCTATCATATGGATGTTTACCATGGATGTTTACGGATTAATATTTTTATATAATGTATTTAATTTTTCTGTACATATATATAGTTTGATGATCACGTTGACTGCTGTCAGCTAATAACAACCACGTGGTAAATGTCAAATCATACATACTCATTGATGAAATCATCAGAGACCATACAAGCTACTACTGGAAAATTTTCTGGCCAAAGATGTACACGCATAATTCATTCAACTATTTATATATCCTCATATGAACCCTCACATATAGAAAAATTCATAATCTCAGGTGGTTCGATTTCGATTTCCATTTCAAGTAATTGCTTCATGCTAAGAGGAGTAGTACTTGCAACATTTGTTTCTCCAGTATTCCACAGTAATTCAGCTAACTGGGAATAGCCATGCTCAGTCGGGTGACCACCATCGAAAAACAAATACTCGTTAGGGTTACTGCACAAATCATATTGTCCTATTCCACACCCGGTTCCACGGTAAATCCCACTCCCACAACACCCAATATCTGATACCTTGAAGCCTTGAAAATTTATTAAAAGCATACATAATTAATATATATTAACACATCATGTTTAGAAATTAATTATATATATGCATGATATATAAAAATTTGATCGAATTAAACCTACCATATTTCATGGGATCATTAATTCTGTCAAGTAGTGTAGTGTAGTAGTCAAAGATTAAGAAATTGAAATCGGATAATTGCGTCTCTAATTCCTTTGTAGCATTGATTAAGCCATTGTTGTGTAGTACTGCCAATTCTGTCAATGCTTCCAAACATTCATTATCTTTGAGATTGTATTGCTGCTTCGTACTTGGCAAGCAGCCCATGGGCGCAACATTTTGAAACGCAAATTTTCTTCCTCCCATGTTATATATTTCCTGAGAGAAAACAAAAAAAAAAATCAGTAAAACCCCATCAAAATAAAAGTTTTGCATTGGGTATGAAGATCAGGGACAAATAACTTTTACCTTCACCACATTTGTTATGTTTCCTAACAACAATTTTACAAATTCTCGTTTCAATGGTTCTGTGGCATTAGGGTGATTACCAATGAGGACGAAATAATCAACACCTCCATTGCTAGAGAGGTAGACTGCATTTCTTAGTAGCTTCTCTGCCTCTGCATCACCAAGCTGCTGTCTCAGCAAACTGGCCACCTCCTTGAAAAAGCTTAGCTGAATTTCAAGGTTAAGCTGCAAAATATACTTGAGATTTTTTATCACAGCATTGAGTTTATGCACCTATTTTTAGATCTAAATACAAAAACATTGTGTCCTGTGTGTACCGTTCCTGGATTGGTAGAAGGAAGAACACCTGATCCACCACCAGCGAAGTTGGCTCCATTTGTGAATTGATGTTTTTCGGGTGCTAAATAGGGTTTCCACAAAGGTAGCTTTGCATCCACGGCTGCAGAAAAAAGAGGCGACAAGATAATTACTTGATAATCAAATAGATGCCGTATCAATAGATACAACTAAGTAGATAATATCAGTTTTGGATCTGGGCTCAACAATCAGAGAAATAATGCGTTCACCTTGAGCACACAGTGCAACGCAATTTCGTTCTTAGTCTTTCCAACCCAAAATCAACTCACTTGGTTACAAGAGACTTGAAACATATATCAGACTTACTTGACAAGATGAATTTAAGAATCATCCTTATAGGAAAATGCTGTAATATTGTACATGTATTTAAGACAGCTAGCTATCTAGCTTACCAATAAAATCAGGGATCAGAAGGCCGTCGCTTGCTCTTCCAGTTGGAAACTTGAAGAATGTTTCCCCGTAAGGTGGGTAATTTTTCTTATACGTAATGCTGAGATTGAGGAAATTATTGTTTCCAGGATCATATATTGAGTCCCCAAAAACGAATAGAGCAACATGTTTTTTAACCTCAGCTTGGGAGCTTCCTAAGGCGAGAATTCCGGCAAAGAATAGCAGGACACAAACAAGGAAGCGTAAATTTTGTGCAGAGGATATCATATTCTTTCTTAGAGGGTTTTGAATTTCACTTCCAGTTTCAGTTCTTGTTCTTAATATATTAATGTGTGGCCTTGTGATAAAATGACACATTGAGATGGAATGTTCCGGGATATATTTTTCATTTAATTTTGGGGCTAAGGTGGGTATATGAACCACAAAGTTGAATTGTTGTTGATATTGCATTAATTAGTACATTAATGCTCAATTACTATATATTTTACCCATACAAAGAGAGCTGCTTTTACAAATATATTTATCTCAATATTTGTTCATGTAAAGAGAGCCTTTTTCTAAATTTATATATTTGTCCATGCAAAGAGAATATATTCCCCTTTTATATTTATTAATTCGTGGAGCCTCTGATAAATAATGTTTGAGTCGAACAATTTCTACAGTTTTTTTAATAATTTTTTTAAAATAAAACCGACATGTTTTAGTAAGACTCCGAATACACTCTGTCTGAATTATGCAAAGAAAATCTGAACTTAGCTTAGCTTCGTTCACAGTAGCATATTTTTTCTTTAAATGTCTTATTTACTTGCTTGGTAATCGAACCTCTGAACCTTGTAAAATGCATTAATTTATCAAACCAATCATAATTCGTACTCTTTTAGACGGCCTATTCAAATTAATTATTTAATTTAATTAAGCTCAAATTATATTGTCTCGAGATTGTAAGGCCCTGTCACATCTGGACTTCCGCTTCACAATAGTCATAACTTCTGAAATTTGCTCGTTTGCCTTTTTCAGGACGATGCCCAAAAGTCAAAGAACTAATAATATTCATCAGGATTTTCACATAATTCGTACTCTTTTAATCCTGGTCTCTTCCCCCTCGCAGCTTGGTATTCCTCTGAACGGACCTCTCCCGCAACATATCGTCATCTCCTTGAACCCTTCAAACACATATATATTTATTAATTACGGTTTCTAAATCAGAAGTAAGGGAAATACTTTATTGATCATATTTCCGTGTTTTGAAGGTTTGTTCATTCTTTACATTGCAGAATTGTACAAATCGTGCTTTGAATATCTGAATCCTTTCGGTTAGCCTTTCAGCTCCTGGAGAGCTAGCTAGCTTCAGAAAGTGCTTTATTTATTGTGTAGTTCGGCCGGGCAGCTGGAACCAGTGACTCGTGGTACAATCGTTTTCAAGGCTGGAATACAACCACCCAATGGCTCCAAGTTTACCAACCCAAATTTCTTTTCTCCTTCCTCATATATTTCCTGAAACATTAAAATAAGTTATAGATACGTCTTGGATAACTTAAGAGAAATTCAAAGAATAATCTGAGTGAAGCACACTGGAGTTGCTAGTAAAGATACGAGATAATCATTGGTTCCAATGCTAAATAAGTAAACAGCTTCGAACAGCAGCAGTTTGGTTCTTGCATCACCCAATTTCTGCTTCAACTTCTTCTTTACAATCTTGAAATAACTTAACCGAGTGTTAAGGTTTATCACCTACAATCGGGAGAGCAATATATGAAAATAAGATAGGTAAGCTAAACCAACTCTTGAAGTTTAATCAGCAAGATTTACAAACAAGATTTTCAACTAGAGCACCAGCTCCGGCAGATGCAAAGCTCAGCCCCACAGTAAATTGATGGCTTGTGGATGGTAAAAATGTTGGAATCAACGGTAACTTTGCAAAAGTATTACAGAAACAAACTTAATTAGCACAAACAATGGAATTGGTGATCAACGAAAAGCAATCCTTAATTTTATTGGATGCACACCTATAAAATCTGGAATTATTCGACCATCTGAAAATCTGCCAGCAGAATATTAGAAGAAGCTTTCTCCATAGGTCAAGAAATTTTCCTGAAGATCAACGATGGCGTTGCTATAGTTATTATTCCCTGCATCAAATAGTGAATCCCCAAAGATGAATAAAGCAGCATGTTTTTGGGGCGACGATGGATGATCAAGTCCTGGAATGAGAAGAATTTGAGAAAATAACCAAGGAACCACGATCTCGTCTTGTTTATATTCTTTCGCTTAATGCTTTATCCTCCTCTAATTCATTTTCAGTGTTATTTTATTTATGGTGCTCTTTACTGGCAGAGAAGGAGATGCAACGCATTTCCAGGTGAATTGTCTATGTCATTAAAAATAAAGCATCTGGTAAAACTTTTGGGTGGACAAAGCTGTCAAATTGAAGAAGAAATCCTAGAAAATGTTCATATCCTGTTTCATTCTACTTTTTAAACTCTATATATTAGTTGTACTTTAATTTAGCTGTGGTGTTTCCAATTCTTTATTCCTGGCGGATTTCAGTCTTTGCCCTGCCTTTCTGCCTAATATTTAACTGTAATTTTCTGTGTAAAGACATTTTCTATTTTGTCATGATATTAACTGTTTTTTAAACTTTGGCACATTTTTCACTTGGTTAATGTGGAATTTGTGATCCATATTTAATAATCGTACAATATATTGGAGTATGGTATTGCGTATGTATATATATTGTACGGGTTTGCTTTAACTGTATGGGTCTGAACCAAGTTGAGTTTAGTCCGAACCCAACCCAAAATCCAGAATATATATTTGGGCATTTAGGACAAAACTTATATTGTTCTTTGTTTCCGTTCTTAGTAAAAATTGCCCGCTCTCTCTCCCGTGATTTTTTTCTCTGAAATTTTCAGAGATTTTTCACGTAAATTTGGTGTTGCATATAATTGTTGTTTTTTATTTGCTTATTTTTTGGATTTTGCATAATAGTTAACTTATGTCTGGATCACCAAACTCTCCATGAAACAAGATTTTACAATATAAATTCTCTATTTAGAGATTAATGCCATAACGATTAGCCTAGAAATCAGGTGCAAACAGAGGTATTAATATTTGTCAGTAGTCTCTCATACTGAACACACACTTACAGACCTCTCCTACCCCATTCGGGATTGTAATGGAGTTGTGACCTATATGATTGCTCTGTTCTAATTAACTGAATTTCTTGAGACCAATTACTTTCAGAGATTTAAGATTAAAAACAAATGATCGGATCGCCAAGCAACATAATCAACTCCTGAAGCCAAGAAAGAATGACAAATTATTGTTTCTTGGAGTCGAGACTATTCGTTATGCTAAGCTGTCATACAAATCCGATGACTCATTAATTTATTGATCATGACACCTAATTAAACTCCATTTATTCATAATATATATGGTTTGACGTATGCATCTATCAAACCACCATTTATTCAACGACTTATTTAATTTATTTAAGCTCAAATAATGTCTTGAGATTGTAAGGACCTGTGACATCTGGCGTTCCGCTCCACATTAATCCGGAAATTTGCTTGCTTGCCTTTTCAGAAGGATGAACAGAATCAAAGAACAAATATTCATCAGGATCCTCACATAATTCATAATCTTTTAATCCTGGTCTCTTCCCCCCGCAGCTCGATATTCCTCTTAATGGACCACTGCCGCAACATGCCGTGCTCTCCTCAAAACCTTAAATCAATCGACAATAAATTAATTGTAAATCATAGCAGAAATGATTGACAGAAAGAAGATAATTAGTATCACGACAACATACCAAATCTTCTCGGGTCGTTGATTCTTTCATCTAAGGATTTGTAGAAATCGTGGTTTGCATATTTGAATCCTTTCAGATGGCTTTCCAGTTCCTGAAGAACTTCGGAGAGTGCTTTATTGTGTAGTCTGGCTAGCTGTGAAGCATCTTCCAGGCAGGAACCAGTACTTCCCGGTACAGTTGCTTTCGTGGTTGGAAGACAACCCAATGGACACAAGTTTACAAACCCAAATTTCCTTCCTCCTTTCTCGTATACTTCCTGAAACGTAAAAATAAGTTAACAATTATCTGAACTAACCTTAAAGAAATTAAATGGTAGATAGATATGACAAATAGAAGACGTTATTTATAATTACTTCAATTGCAGCTGTGAGGTTGCCAATCACCATTGCTACATATTGTTTCCTGGAGTCGTCCGAGTGGAGCACAGTCGAGTTTGGGAGTAAAGGTGCAATGTAATCATTGCTTCCTATGCTAAAAAGATAAACAGCTCTGGATAGCAATGTTTTGGTTCTTTCATCACCTAATTTCTGCTTCAACGCCTTCTCCACAATCTTGAAATAACTGAGCTGAGACTTAAGGTCTATCACCTACAATTTAAGAGAATATATGAAGATAACATAGATAAATTATAGCAATATTTAAGCTTAATCAGCAAGATTACATACAAATCCCTTGTGAGTTTCGACTAAAGCTCCAGCTCCAGCAGATGCAAAGTTCACACCGAAAGTAAATTCATGGCTTGTGGATGGTAAAAATGTTGGAATCAGTGGCAACTTTGCATACTCAGCTGCAATAGAATCACAAAAGCAAATTCGGTAACAGTTAATGATTGAATTGCTGATCGAAGAGAAAACATAGCTAATTTTAATGTATACATACCTATAAAATCTGGAATTAATCGCCCATCTGAATGTCTGCCGGTAGCATATTTGAAGAAGGTTTCACCATACGGAAAGAAATTTGCCAAGAAATCGGTGGTGGTGTTGATATAGTTATTATTTCCAGCATCAAATAATGAATCCCCAAAGATGAATAATGCAGCTTGTTTTTCAGGCAGGCCCCAATGACCATGGCTTGGAACGAGAAGACTTGAGAATAGAATCAAGAAACAGATGAGGAACTCTGATCTCATCGTGTTGATATTTTTCACCTAACTGTTGTATCCTCCTCTCCTTGAATTTGACTGTTGTTTATGCTTGCTCCTTACTTGAAGAGAAAGGAATGTAATGAATTTTCAGGAAAATTCCTCGAAAAATCTGCCTCTGATAAAAATTTTCTGGGGACAAGTACGGGTAGTTGCCTATATATATATATATATATATATATATTATCAGGTTTTAGGTTGAATATCTGAATTTCTCATGGAGTTAGAGTTGAAAAAATCTGCCGTTGAACTTTGAATTCTGTAATATTATATGGTACTTCAATAATTGAGCCGCGGTTTCTCCAATTCTTTAATTAATAATATTCTCGATGATCATTTAGATCTATTAGCATTTGATATGGTAACGATGCATTGATGTTATTCCATATGGATTTTAGTTTCTGTTCATTATATTATATAAAGCAGTTGAGAAGGAGATGCAGCAATATTTGGATCCATAATCATCAGTTTAATTACTGAAATATCTGCTAATTGTGGTTTGTGGATCCCAAAAATGAATAAAACAGCAGATGTTTTTGGAATGAGAGGAATTCGAGAAATTAAATGACCAAGAAACAGATAATTAAGGAACTCTGATCTGATCTTGTCTTGTTTATGATATTCTTTCACTTAAAAGCAATTTGTTCTCCTCTCATCCATTTTCGGTGTTATTTATGTTTTATACGATACGAGTTAGAAAATCAAAAAAAGTCGCGGCTGTCGGAGGCTGCGTGTGTACTCGTTTTTATTTTTTAATTTACTTTTTTAACTGTAAACATAACATACGTTATTTTATGTTAGATGATATGAGTTGAAAATTATAAACAGAAAAAAAAAAATAACAATAACTGTAGAGAGTGAACAACTTGAGTTGTGTATCATCGTGTGAGTCATTATAGTTGAACTAAATGCTAATCAATACAACAAAATATATAATAGTAATTTAGACACGTTGAAAAGACAGATGTGGAGACACGTGTAATTTTGATGTCCAATTATTTGACTCCAGAGAGAGGCAATGATCGAGAACGTGGGAAACACACAAGGTGTATGATAAAATGTCAAAAAGGGAGAGATACCATGCCGCCTTTTCTTTTTTTATTTTAATGCTAATGGCTAATCACTTTCCCCAATTATTGGATTCTCCACGTCTCCAGGCATCTTTTCCTTTTCTACTTTGTCGTTTCAAAAGAATTATATATATATAATAAATATATACATCTGTATTCCATTTTTAAATAATTTTCTTTTGCAGACATACTCAATTTTTATTGATTCCAATACATAAATTATATAGTTTTTATGTTAAAAATAGTCAAGTGAACATCCGCTAATAACTTAGTGATAGATATTCAAATCTACCATGTAATTTTGTTTTAAATTAAAGTAAGTCTCACGTAATTTGTTATGATTATGATTGGTCTATTTTAATTAACTGAAATTTTTTGAGATCGACTTCTTTCATAGATTTAATATTAAAAATAAATGATCGGATCACCAAACAACATATATATTGATAATCTCCTCCTGCAGACGAGAGCAAAAAGATTGACAGACTAATTATTGTTTCTGAGACGAGAGATTTTTATAATATAAATATATTCAACAATAATGTTACCAGTACATTCATACGTAACCTTTCATCATTTAATTTGATATTTTCTATTCTTGGATTGGAGCCGAGATTATTATTCATTATTCCAAGGCTTTCATACAAATCCAAAGGTCAAACCACATTTATTCAACGACTACCCAAATGCTATTCTTAATTTTGTTACTTGAGCTCGAATAATGTCTTGAAATTGTAGGGACCTGTGACATCTGGAGTTCCGCTCCACATTAATTCCGAAGTTTGCTTGTTTGCCTTTTCTGAAGGATGAGAAGAGTCAAAGAACAAATATTCGTCTGGATTATCACATAATTCATAATCTTTTAATCCCGATCTCTTCCCCCCACAGCTTGGTAATCCTCTGAACGGACCACTCCCACAACAAGCCGTTGTCTTCTTGAATCCTTCACTCACCACATTTATGTGTTATGTATCACATAATTAACAGAAATGATTTTATAATTAATGAATATATATATATGGCATACCATATTTTGAAGGGTTGCTGAATACTTCTGCTCCAGAATTGTAGAAATTGTGGTTTGCATATCTGAATCCTTTCAGTTGGCTTTCCAGCTCCTGCAGAACTTCAGAAAGTGCTTTGTTGTGTAGTTTGGCTAGCTCTGAAGCATCCTCCAGGCAGGCACCAGTTCCTCCTGCTACAAGTAGTCTTGAGGCTGGGATGCAACCCAGTTGCCCCAAGTTTACAAACCCAAATTTCCTTCCCCCTTTCTTATATATTTCCTGAAGCATTAAAATAAGTTAACAATTATCTGAACTAACTTAAAAGCAATTAAATGGTAGATACATATTATGACAAATAGAAGACGTCATAATTAATTACTTTAATTGTAGCTGTCAGGTTGCCAATCACCGTTGCTACATATTGTTTCCTGGAGTAGTCCGAGTGAAGCACACTTGAGTTTGCGAGTAAAGGTACCATGTAATCATTGCTTCCTATGCTAAATAGATAAACCGCTCTGGAGAGCAATGTTTTGGTTCTTTCATCGCCTAATTTCTGCTTCAACTCCTTCTCCACAATCTTGAAATAACTGAGTTGAGTCTTAAGATCTATCACCTACAATTTACAAGAAAATATATGAAGATAACATAGATAAATTATAGCAATTTTTTTAAGCTTAATCAGCAAGATTACATACAAATCCCTTATGAGTTTCGACTAAAGCTCCAGCTCCAGCGGAGGCAAAGTTCGCCCCAAAAGTAAATTCATGTTTTGTGGATGGTAAAAATGTTGGAATCAGTGGCAACTTTGCATACTCAGCTGCAATAGAATAACAAAAGCAAATTCGGTAACAGTTAATGATTGAATTGCTGATGGAAGAGAAAGCATAGCTAATTTTAATGTATGCATACCTATAAAATCTGGAATTAATCGCCCATCTGAATGTCTGCCGGTAGCATATTTGAAGAAGGTTTCACCATACGGAAAGAAATTTGCCTGGTAATTGATGGTGGTGTTGATATGGTTATTATTTCCTGCATCAAATAATGAATCCCCGAAGATGAATAATGCAGCTTGTTTTTCAGGGAGGGCCCGATGACCATGGCTTGGAATGAGAAGACTTGAGAAAAGAATCAAGAAACAGACGAGGAACTCTGATCTTATCATATTAATATTCTTTCAGCCAACTGTTTTATCCTCCTCTCCTTGATTTTCAGCGTTATTTATGCTGGCTCTTTACTTGAAGAACAAGGATATGAATTTTCAGGAAACTCTCTAATGTCATTATAATAAAGCATCTGATAAAATTTTCTGGGGACGAACATGGGTAGTTTGACTATAAATATTATATCAGGTTTTAGGTTGAATATCTGAACTTCTCATGGAGTTGAGTTGAAAAATTCTATGGTTGAACTTTGAATTCCATAATTGAGCTGTGGTTTCTCCAGTTATTTAATTAATATTCTTGATGATTATCTAGATCTATTAGCATTTGATATTGTAAAGATGCATTGATGTTATTCCATATGGATTTCAGTTTCTGTCCATTATAGCAGTTCAGAAAGAGACGCATCGATATTTGGATCCATAAGCAGTTTAGTTAATGAAATATTAGTTACAAAAAAAATGTTAATTGTGCAATGGTTCAGAGTTAATGCCAGTCAATATATATATATATATATATATATATATATGGCCTCTTAAACATACAGTAACAATATGGAAAATATTATTCAACTTTATTTTTACCGAATGATACTGTCTATTCGAGACATTAAACTAGCTAGATTATTCTATAGAGTACTAAAGTTAGAAATATAAGAACAGAGGAAATAATCAATGCAAATGAGAGCATGTCATCCCATGTCAGTCTTTAGATTTGATTCCAGTAATCGGATGGAAAATATTGACTGGCGATATCACAGGCATCAGCAAAACTCGATCCTGAAGAAAGCTGGTGACATGCAGCGTTGTTTGCAGCAATGGGTATTTCATTATTTGGAGTTGAGGCAGAATCTAATTTATTATTAGCACCAGAATTTTGGTTTTGAAGACGGATGAAATGCTTCTGAGCATGACTTGCGATTTGAGTTGGAGTTTTTGTCCTCACACAATGTCTAGAAATACTCCTCCAATCACCCCTTCCATATATTTCAAGACCTCGGAGGAACAACCTGCAAGTAATAAAAAAACATCCAAATATTTTAGATTCTAAGTAATAGCTTGATGGCCAACACTACTTGTTATATATATGTATAACACCTAATAAGCAGAGTGAACTTACTCGTGTTCTTCTGACGTCCATGGAATTCCTCTTTTTCGCGATTGATTACCGGTCTTATTTTCTGCTTCAAGAACACGTCCTTTTCCTTTCTTACCAGTCCTGTAATGGGTTTTAGTTTCTGCTTCAATGACGTATTCTTTTCCTTTGACATTATCCTTGTAGTTTGGCAATGGAACAAGATCTGCCTCAATCAATTGAATATCTTCAACTAATGCATTGTAGAGTTCTTTGATTTGAGAAAGACTTTTCCCTGGAAGTCGTAGTGCAATCAACTCAAACAAATGCGGAGACTCAAGATCCAATTCAGCAAGTGCGTTCTCGAACTTCGTATTCTCCTCCCGTGTCCATTCTGTTTTTTCTGAGTTTGACAGTGACAACATTGATTGTGATTGAGTATGAGAATATGATGGCTCCATACCATACTAATTGAAAAGAATTTGTTGGAGAAGAAAGAAGAAAACTAACGCTACATATAGGATTTTACCTAATCGACAAGAGTTAATAATTTAGTCATATAAAGATTTTATTAGATACAGTTACCAAAAATACACACTGAATTAGTTTAGGAATGATTTAGGAACACTAGACAATTAATTATGCAACAATAACACTTGTTCAGGAAAGTTTGTAATAAATAGGAAACAGAATAATTTGACAGGATGCAGAAAGAACAGGAGTGGAAGGTGCAGATCTCCAATGTTAAATGGTAAAAAATAAAAGTTTGAGCAGGGAATTTCCTTAATCTTGAAGGATTTCCAGTATTATTGCAGTCGTCCGTCTTCAGCAAAAGAAAGTAAAGGATATAATAAATGGACTTTACGATTTATGTTCATCAGAATTTGAATGTCAAAAAATTATATATGCTACATTGTAGATGGAAACAGCAGAACAATTTCAACCACATTATACCGAATCCCTGTATTTTAAAACATGGATGTTGTTCAACTTAAAGATCGCGCAGATATCTGAAACACCACATTTACTGAGGCCATCATCCTTATCTCCATGGCGAACAAGCTTCTCAAGCTCTGCAGATGGGAGCAATACCTATAGATACAAAGGAAAAACATCCAAACATAATGAAGATTTCAAGGAAACAAGGTGAGTGGAATTATCGCCGGTAGATGTTTTCACATCAGACATGCAGTTCAAAACAGCAGAGTTAGCAGACCTTCAACTCAAACCTTCAATGTGGCCATGCATAGACAAACATAAAGGAAAAGGTGAAACCACATCATTTTTATTATATATTCCTACATTACATCAGATTGCTCAAATATCATCAGACGCTAAGGAAAACCCATGACATGCTGAAGGCTCCAAATAAAAAGAAGTCCATAGTTATCTCTAAAACTTAAAACACGTGAATGCCAGAAAACGCACCACCCTTAAACACAGTGCTTTTCAAGGATTATAAGATTTAACAATCAAAATATAGTTATAAGTACTTTCATGAGTTTCAGACGAACATAAATGAACTTACCCATTGAGAAACTTGCAAATTGCTGGTTTCTTGCTCAGAGTTCTTCTGCTCAGCTTCACTCCCCTTCACATCAGAAACAGCAGAGTTCTGGGTCTGGGATTGATCTGAGACTAACTTAAGGAGCTTCTCACTTCCCTACAAGAACAAAGTAACTATATAAAAGAAGAGAACAGATGATGAGACCAGATACATTCCATGCAGAAACAAAGGGGCCCCAAAATCAACAAAGAAGTGAAAATAAATAAATAAATGCCATTATCAAGTTAGTGCTGAAGCCAGAATGGAACTGTATCTTTGATATATAGTAGCATATAAGCATCTAATTCTGATTGTTATGTTCACAACTTAACCCAAAGTTTCAGTTATATTCAGAGTATCCAGCACACCTGCAAAGCTCGCCAATGTGAGTAAGTGCGATATAATATCCAAAAGAATGGGATGTTAGGTAGAGGCAAAACCTACATAACAAAGAGAACCAAGTAAGAATGTTGCAGAATTATATGAATAGTATGCACAATGAGAAAGCTGGAAAATTGTATATATCTATTCTTCTGGTGAAATGCCTCATGTTCTTTTAATTCCTACCCCACTCCGATTTCACTGTAATTTGATCACAAAATCTCACATAAAACAAGAGAGCTTAGAAATTAACTTTGTTGGTAACTAAAAGTGTAAATAAAATTAATCACAAAGAGACTTTGAAACTACCAAATACTTACGGAAAATGCAAATGTAAATGGAAGCAGGGAAACTGAACCGTATAAGTATTTCTTGTGGATAATGGTGCCCCTGACAATCAGAAACCAGTCAGTCTGAGATAAATATTGCTAAAGGTCTATATAATCATTACATGCAACTTAAAAGATCTTAGCTTAAACAAAATATTTTAAAAATAAAAAGAAACAATAATTCAAGTAATGAACAGAAGGTACAAGAAACTATCAAAAAGGCTTAGTAGACATAAAAGCTTGGCACTTGCTAAATTTCCACATTCCTTTTCTTTATGTCATTTCTTTCCAGAAGATAGAACAATCTATGAGGAAAGTTAACTATTACCAGGGAGATGATATAACTTTCTAAATTATGAGGATGTAGGCATCATTCAAATATTTTGGCATTTGCAGCCAAAGAAGATGATGGATTCTTAACACCTTCCAATTTTTAATATATGTCAAAGAAACAAGAGAAAATATTACCTCATGGCAACATGTCGTAACCTTCGGCGCACCAGCCGTGCATTTAAACTGCAATATCAAAAACTAATATGAAGGCACAAAAAAGAATTTAGAAAACAGTTAGAAATCTGAGCATAAATCATTTCCTACATTTCCATCCCTTCTTTAAGTAGGCATGAGGCAAATATTCCAAAGCCCTGCAATAGGACTCTTTATAAAACTAGAACAAACTGAAAGGACGCATTGGATGGACACTATATAATGTTAGATGCAAATTGTCTTCTCCTATCCAGGAGAAAAGACCTAATAAATACTGCAATGCAGTTAATCCTTTTGAAATCCAAATCTCAGCCATAAAATAACTTTCTTACTACCCCATTGAGTGCAGCCAAATGAGTGATGTATGGATAGAAAACTTAAAGAGCATATGTTGATGAAGTACGAAACAAGAAAAATAACCTAACAAGAATAAAAGGGTTATGATTTAAATACAAATTTTGTTTCTTTTCACAACATTGTTTGAAAGCAAAGGAATTGGAGACAGGAAACACAGTAGTATTCTCAAAAGATGGTAAATCCCAATGTTGAATGTTTTTTGTCTTGAAATTATTAGCTGCATATTCCGTTTCATTTATGAGCCTCATTTACATAAAATTGAAACTAGAACCAAAAAAATAAAAATAATAATAATAATAATAAATAACCTTGAAGGATAAATAACTTGAAGATGAGTAACTTCTTTGGATATGGATTTCAAGAACATCTCAGATGGTTTTTCCCTTGCCAACAACTTCAATCCCAACCTACATACACCAACAAAGAAATTCAATATTTTACCACGACCACCAATATTAACACCCACCTCAAAAAAATAAAAATATCAAAACTTTGAAACATACCCATGAATCTTATTCTTCAATGATCCATGAGGCGCCTTCTCCATATTTATCCAAGCATTATTCATCTACTCAGAAGCAAACCCAGGTGAGCATTTGAACAAAAAAACACAAAAACAAGAAACAGAGAACAAAGATTGACAGAAAATGGATTGGAGACCTTGTGAGAAATGAAATCTACGATAAGTTCGAGATTGTTGGAGTTGTGTTGATTGGAAGAAGTGAATTTGTGCCATAGTTGTTTGAGAGTTGTCGGGGTGTGAGACGACGAAGCCGTTCCGGTAACCAATGGTTCTACGGATCTGCTGAAGCACCAGTTCCTGCCTTTAACTGGGAACACGACCAATCTCGCTCGCATCACTTCGTTTCCTTTTATATATATTCTCCTTTATGAACGGTAGTATATTCTAAGTTGACAGGGCCAACAGAAAACAAT
Source organism: Melia azedarach (assembly GCA_028052125.1). Classification (NCBI taxonomy): domain Eukaryota; kingdom Viridiplantae; phylum Streptophyta; class Magnoliopsida; order Sapindales; family Meliaceae; genus Melia; species Melia azedarach. Next base: position 164,584 of record CM051398.1, on the reverse strand, counting down.
CTATGTGCAGTACATAACAGAGTAATACATGCGTGTATGCGTGAAAGCAAGTCAATGGGAGGAAGAGGTTGAAGCGGCGGGCTTACACAAGAATCAGATTCAGATGATCACTACACAAAAAAAGGAGAGGGTTACGCCTACTACGACTGCTGCTACAGAGTGAGTCTGAGTCAGCGTTCAGCAGAAGCCACCTCAGCAGAGTGTTAAGAACCTGTGGACGACATGTCGTTTGAGTTTCAACAAGTGTAATTAGATCCTTAGCAGGCCATTTGGTTCATATTAATTCACTAATCACAAGAAAATTATTTATAAGCTCAGCTCAGCTCAGCTCAGCTCAGCCGGAGGAAATGATTACCACATATGCTGTCAGAAAAATGACCATGAATAATTACGAATAATGGTTTCGTTTTTATCGACGGTACAGATTTATTTGGCTAAATTTGGTATGGAATTCTCAATCCTAAAAATTGCTAGAACTTTTTGATTAAGGAATAATGGATTCCCTTCGTACTTCAAGTATTACTATAAAGATCAAGTGCCTCCTCGAAAAGCTACACATCATGAAATGCAACCTGTGAATCGACGTACGGTAAAATGCTGATGAAATTATGAACTCTATGAGGAATTCTCATGTGTTCGTCTGTAACATGTTAGCTCATTCTCAAAAAATTACACACTAAAATGAAGTGGAAAAATGAAAAAGAAAAACCAACAAATTGATTGCAACAGAGACAATACTGCAGAGGTTTAGAGGCCAAATTCACAAATTACTAACTGAAATATAGTAACAATTCTCTGAACACTGATTGACAAATAAAATAATCTGAAATTGGAGTGACACTCTCTCTTTCTCTCTATATTTATGTTATCATATACTGAAGTGTTGGAAACAAAATTTAAGATTACAATGCTATTAACATACACTAGAAATACATGTTAATAAATTCCTGTCTATGTCCATTGAGCTTTAATCCCCGAATGCAATAATCTGTCATATTCCATTATTCATCGTCCGCAATGAAGTTTGGCAATTCACCTTGGCAGAGATACTCATCACACATGGACGCTGATCCCCAGTCCTTGCGTAGCCGCAAGATATCCTCTGTGAAAGTAGATCCAGAAGCTCCGATGAACACACTAGACATGGCACAGATTGTTTTATCGAGCATAGCTTCCACCTTCAATTCAATGAATACCCATGAGCACTAAAGTAAATCAAGCCAAAAATTCACAATTTCAGATCATTGGTAAATTTTCAGACATAGGCTGCCCTGTTGAAGATTTCTTGGATGTGAACACAAGCAGTGAAAATGATGCTCAGCATTCAACTGATAAATACACTAACAAATCCTCAGCTACTACCTAAAAATCTGCTGAAAAGCCTAGAAAACAACCATTCTTTCATTGAAGTAAAGGGTGAGGGAGGAACCGCCAATGCCCATCCTCACCTTCCAAACAGAGTATATATATATATATATATATATACACTCAACGTGTGCTCTTTCAACAGATAAAAACTAGGGGAATAATATTTGAAAATTAAAAGAGGAAAACATTTGATGGTAAATTAAGTCAGTAAGCCCATAAGACAAGAAAAGAACAAGCTATATAGTCCCACCTGAGAGTCATCCTCAAGATGATGTCTATACAATAAGGCGTCCCACTTTTCAGCTGAATTCCGAGCAGGTCTTTTAACAAGTGGTACCGTCTTTCCATCCACCACAACTAGTGACTGTAGCAAACTAGTTTCACTATCGGCTGCATCAGTGGAAAGATATATAACCGGTGCATTGGCCCTTTGAACCAACCGAGCGATGCAATCTGCAGCTTGGGGTATGGGGTAAAAGCAACTTGGTTTTTTACCATTACTGTCAAAATAAGCAACAATTCAACATGTTAGGTTGCATGTAACCATTGCCAGATACAGATATCACCGAACTCTAGTTGTGAATAAACTACATAATGAATTATGCACAAGATATCCATAGCTAAAATGTTCACGCTTTTGCTCAGATCATGATCTTACTCTTGCATTTCATTTTTTAGCAATAATGTATCAAACCACAGGGAATAAAATAAAAACGAAAACATACCAGAACTTCAAAAATCCATGCCGCCGGAAATGAAGAGCAATGAAATTACTCCCTAAGAATGTCTGAACAAAGCGCTGAGCAGTGAGCTTAATAAGCCTACTGGGTTCAATCAAAGTCTTACACTTGTGAGCAATCGGACCACCCGGTTGCATAACCCAATCATGCTCAATATCAGCAAAAAACACATCTCCAATAGCAATCACATCCTCATCAGTCTTAAACTTTCCCTCAACATCTTGCACTGTCTTTTTACTAGGCTTCCTTGTATCCTCTTTCCAAACAGTTTCAATCTTCCCCATAGACAATCCTAACTGTTTCAACTTCTTGATATGTTCATCATCAACAAAACAGGGCTGTGGCGCCAAGAAATAACACAAAAATCTATCGATGTGCGCATGATTCTTTTTCATTTCCATAAATTCTTCAAACGACACCACTACTTTTCTACCCAAACAATCATTTATATGCCCAATGTCTAAAACTTTACTATACTGATAATCAAACTTAGAACTTGGAATCACCAACACCCGACCTAACACAGCCGCGAAAAACATATGCTTTTCTAAGCAAATCAAATGGTTCGACATTTGGCCCGACAAACAAATAGAAAACAAGAATTTATCCGATTTTGGCTTCCATTCAATATTTTTCTTATCCGGTATAATCGAATCAACCTTTCTACAGCTATCAAAACCAGTACTTGGATTCCAAACGTCCTTCAGAGAAAAGTTTGAAACTTTATGCGGAGACAACAGAACTTGCTCGATTTGCTTATTCAACGAAATCTGTTTAAGTAGAGCAGATTTAGCGTCTTGAAGTAACGAACTAGTATCATTATTATTAAAAAACGACTGATTCCACAACGAGACGAGTTGCAATTGCTGTTGCTTCAGCAAAGACAAGGCGCGTAGTTCTGACTCACGCATGCGGTCGGCAAGGGAATCGAATCTGAAGTTACCGATGTTGGTGGAGAAGAGGTCACGGAGGTTCCCGGAGAAGAAAAGGAGGAGGATGAACAGAGGGAGGAGAAAGATAAGAAAAAGGTACCTTTTATTAAGATTTTTTAAGTCGAAGCTGAAACGACGTCTAATTGGAGAGTGGAAGTCATCAATGTGGAATGTAGGACGACGGTGGTGTTCATCCTCGTGGTGATGGTGATTGCGTTTGGTGTCGTTTTGAGGGACCAAAGTCTCGCGATCGTCGTCTTCATCGGAGGAATCTCTGTCCATTGTCGATTACTGCGTAGCTTTTGGTTTGATAGGAGATATTTGTAAGGGTAATGAGCAGCGGTTCAGTATTGCGGTGGTTAGGATCAGAGATCTGAGGAGGAGATAGTTGGTTAGTGAAGTGAAGGAAGAGAGAATATCAGTCGGTGGATCGACAATGACCCGTTACCGGCCCAACCAACCCAGATTCGGCCCGACTAATTCTTGCCACCCACGTGGACCGTGGGTGCAGCCAGATCATTGTATCCGCTGTACCATATGATAACCCCTTTGCACATGTGCTAAAACGGAGGGGTAATAACATTCGACTCCCTCTATTTTTACCTTTTTGTGAAAAAAAAAATGAAGTATACAACTCTAACAATGCTTGTGAAATTGTGACTACTCTAAGATTTGAAATTAGAGTAACAGATACAACGTTGGTTTACAAGCATTATCAATGATGCAAGCGTGGCAGTATTAACCAAAAGCTCTATCAGTTACAGGATATTACACGAACAAAATAATATGATCTAAAGATTGTGGAGTCAAAACAGCTGCCACCATGTTCACTACGCGCTGAATGCAAAGACGAAAACTTAAAGAGTATCCAACCTCATGGTATTCTATGAGCAGAGATAATGTTATGCTCCTTCTGTCACTTTAACAAGCCTCCCGCATACCCATCTTTTAGTTACAGCTTCAGGTTTGGAGGGTATTTCCTCTTCCATGTTCTGGATTTTTGATCCATTTGGTTGAGAGTTCTTTTCGTGTTCACCATTTCCATTTGGTTCTGAATCAGCTGAATCTGACTGTGTTATTAGACTCTCCAAATCCAGTGTCTGCAGAGCATATCCATTTGAGTTTGTAGGGAGAAGTTCCTCGCCATTCAGTTTACCAGGCATTGTGAAAGAAGCAAAGTTGAAATCCTCATCTTTAACAGGTGCTAGTGATTGATTTCCATTTACTCTTATACGTTCTGGATGGTTCAAAATCAAACCTTTGTTTTCTGTTTCTGCCGCTTCCTTCTCACCCTGGCTAACCAATACATCTGAGACAGGAGGAGGGGAACCACCATATTCGTTATCAGATGTGATCTGCCCAGATTCTATGGATGCAATTGATTGAATTGCTTCAGCTATAAGCTTTCTGGTTTCAATAAGAGAAGCTCGAGCAATAGGGCTCTTCACAGCAGCAACCTCAAGGGCTTTTGCAGCCTTCTCAGCTTCAGCAATTAACAGCCTGTAGAACAGAATATCATACAATCTAAGCATTAACGACTAAAAAGAAAAATAATCTAAGCACTAATGACAAAGAAAAATAATCTCAGCATTAATAACAGAAAGAAGAATAAGTATGAAGCTTCAGACGAGTACGGGAGGTCATAGCTTGCATTTGCACTACAATAACCACTTTTTCCCTTTCCAGAGGAAATGGATTGCACCATCAAAACTGCTTAAAGCAATGAATTTGCATGCTGGTGGTTTATTTTTTTATCCGCTTCATATTCAAAGTCATGTATGAGTCCAACATAAGTACAGGTTCACATCAATAAACTAACCTTGCTCTTTCAATGGCTTCAGTTTTCTTAGATTCTGCAGCTGCTCTTTGTGCTCTGATGTTCTTTATCATCTCCAGCTTGGAACTTGCAGAAGGATCTTTATAAAGAGGTGTATTACTTCTCCGCAATTTGAACTTCTCAATTCGGCTTTTAGGCTCACTCCTAGGAGGACTATCAGTATCTTTTTTCTTTGTAGACATTCGTTTTGTGGACTGTGCAATGCCACTCGGCTTTCTCTTTGGCTTTCTTTCAGCTCCAACTGGTGAGCCATGAAATTTTGACAGGCCAGCACAAACCCGTTCACGGTATTCCTAACAGAATAAAAATTTGAAAAAAATTAATTATCAGAATATTAGAAGGAAAAAGACAGATTACCCAGCCACAAAATACTACCATAAGCACTTACAGGATCAGCCCATTTGGCAGCAATTGCTTCTGCAATCTTCCTTCTTTGCTCAGGTGACTTTGGTGCTCTCTTGCTACCTTTTAGTCTCGGCATTGTTTTCCTTTGTTCAACACTCTCCAACCACTCCTGCTTAAGCTGTTCATCCAAGATGTTGTAAGAATCCCATTGCAAGTCTGTCTCACCAGCTAGGCCCCTTCTAGAAACTTCTGCAATCAAGTTCTGCCACTCAAAATAGCAATTTTCCTGCACCATCAGCTTCTCTCGGCGCTTTTCCCATCCCATTCGCACTCCAACCCCAATTTTCTTCCTAGTCTCTTCACTGTAAAATCATTTGGAAACAGGAAGCAAATTTGGTCAGATGTACGAAGAAAAAGTGAAAATCAAAGTTCAAAATTACACAACATGAATCACACACTTTGAAAACCCAAGTATAAGCGGATGTTTAACTTACTACACACCTTTGTGCATGTCCAAGATTAATTAACTTCATTTTGACCTGCATAGCAAAATTAAATTGTGAGAATAACTCAACTAAGTTTTAGTGACGCTTAAAATACATGTATATTATAATTATGCTATAAGAATCAACTACATATATTTTATCTTTTGAATTTGCGAAATAGTCTGTGAAGACAGGAGAACAAGTACGTGTAAATCTGCAACAATATTGCACAGGGCAAACTTCCTTTCAGAGTTATCTTGTTATTCCAAAGCTTTGGAGATGTAAAAGGTTGTGATTTGAACATGGATTGTTTAACTAATGTACTCTTTGGAAGCAATAATTGCACTGTGGTAAGTAAGTATCAAGAAATGGACCAATTAAGTGCTAAATTATGAAATAGGGCTTTACAAAAGCCATGACCAAACCTAGGATACTGGCTCGTTGATTTCACGTAATCATTTGAAGGGCACATCAGACAAAGAGAAAACTTAAAATTATTCTTACATGACATCACCTTAGGATTCTGCATTGCAAGCCTCGTTCTCTCTCTGATGCGCTGAAGGGTTTCTGAACATGAGTGAATTATTTACAGTCAGTGTTACAAAAAAATAGAAAACTGATTGATAAATGTCCATCTAAATGTTATGAACATTTAATTACCAGGACTGTGCTTCCTTCCTTTATTCCATGGTGTATTTCCTTTATTTGCTTTAGAAATTCTCATCCTTCTCAACTTCTCTCTTTCATCCACTTCTTTCTCTCCATCAGATGACTCAAACTGAACTTTCAGAAGACCTGAATCCCCACCCCGCAGCACATTCTTTGCTTCATCTTCCTTTCGTACTAGACAGTCATGTTCAAGTGTAGCAACAGCAGTGATCACAAGTTTACATCTTCTTGTCTCAAGGTGTCCAAAATTCAAAATTGCTTTATTGGAGAATTGGAATGATTTCGACAAAAAACAAAGGCTCTTATCATCTCCTGAAGTAAGTTTACTCGGTAACAATTTAGCATGAGCGAGATTTTGAGCCCTTAGTGGACCCAGATGATTTTGCAAACAAGATTGAGCAGTAGCAATATCTGTTAAAAGATCCAAGACCAAAACAATAATCTGTTAAACTTATCAATACCACAACCACACAAATTCATGAAAAAAATCTATTCAGAAGAACCAAAACCAAAACTTTAAAAACTATAAAGTAAGAATTCATAATATTATGAGCATAATCTCCACCAACAGAAGCTAAATACTAATGGGCATGCATGCATATTATTGTTGAAACAGGATAAAAAAGAGAACTAGACAACCAACTTCCTAAATTTACTGAAAATCTTGTTTGCAAAAGCTATGAAACTTACATGTGGTAAAATTTTAACTTATATTGATGATTCTGAAGTCTGAGAAAGCAAAAGTACTGAATGTATGAAGCATATTGCTAAGTAAAAAGAAGAAGAGGGTACCTAATAAAGGCATGGATAGGAGCTCATTCAGACAACGAAACAGAGAAATTCAATTTCAAATCCAAAGCAAAACCTGCTCACTCAGTTTCACTAGAAGAATGCTTAAAATTGTACAGGTTATATCAGGAATGCTCAAAAAGCAAAAAATGGAGAGAAACAGAGTTCACTGTACAAGGAGAAAAAATTCAGATTGTAGGATTCTGGGGATTGGGAGGGAGAGAGCCACGTAAAGCACAGGAAGATTTTCTTCCTCTGTCCGGTGTAATATCTGCGGGAGCTGGATAAACGATAATGAAAGCTGCAGCATAAAATAAGAGCCCATTGGACCCTGAACAAGGCCCAACTGCTTCACTGTTCTTAGTAGGCTGGGCTCTTTATCATGGTGGTGTTAGAAAAGAAGACCCCGTGGCCTTGTGAAGGATTTTCTTGATGTTGGTTATAAGATATATACATGTATATATATAAAGTTCAGTATTATGAAAATAAAAATAGTAAATGGTAATATTAAATTAGATTAGAGAATTGGGGTTGCAAATTAAGCATTGATAATTAATAATGCTCTCTAGTCAATTCAATTCTTGTGTATGATCATCACATAATATACACATAATGCACAAATTCTCTATGTATATGAGCCAAATTTCTACCTTAATTGATTAAAATATATAACTGATATGGATATACTGGTCCTTGGCTTTACCAGTCAAACGAAAAAGAAAAAAAGAAAGAACAAACACAATATTATAATTAACATGCGGCTGAGCTGAAGAATCCAAGCAGATAATTCATCTCCCTTTCTGTCAAAATCAAAGCATCAATTAATAAAAAACAATCCATGCTACAACATTCCTTCGATCTTGTTATAGCAGAGCCAAAAAAATCTAAAATAAGCAATTCCCAGTTGCAATATGATGATGATCATCACGTAACCAATATTTTCATAGGTTGCATTGCCGTTCTTCTACCAACGATATTCTACTACTACTCATTAGGTCGAAAATCTGGTCAACAGAACCATTGCGGCGGCGGCGGTGATGAAAACCTCGACGCCGCCGATTGCGCCATCTGTCTGAGCGAAATATCGACAGCTGAAACATTCCGGGTGTTGCCAACTTGTCACCATGGTTTCCATGCTGAATGCATTGAATCTTGGCTCAGGTTTCATTCGACCTGTCCTCTGTGTAGGGCTAATGTTCCATGTTGCAGGCTTCCTAAGAGTAAGAGTCAGAGTGGTGGTTTGATGATCTTTTCTTGCAGCCGCTTCTGCCTGCTTTCTCTGTTGTGGAGCTGTGTTAGGAATAACTACTACTGCAACTGCATGGAGATTATTTCTTTTGATGATTATGAGCTTGCAATCACGGAGGTTTGTGTTCCTGTAGCTTATATTTCTTGAATATATATTAAAACTTTTTCATATGTATGTAGCAGCAAGCTGCTAGCCGGGCCGGAATTCATGAATAATTAATAATATTACATTACATTCTTTGATTATTCAATGATATTTAATTTATATATTCTGTTTTTCTTGCACTTTTATCGATCTAAAGTGTCTGCTAAAATATAAATTTACTCGCAGACTTATAATCAACATTATGACGTGCTTGTGATTTTAAAATCACATCACAATAAGAATAATACTTTAATCACTTGTTATTTTGAAAACAGTTTGCTTTGTCATTTAATTGGAAGGAATGAACAAAACTATACATTAATTTAGCCGGGAGGGACAATACTAATTAAATCATTTCAAATTGATCATTTTGTCTGTCTATACATATAATATAAAAGCCCATAATTATGGGATGCAAAGCTAATTGATTAAACTTTGTCTCAATCGGCTTTTTTAATTTTTTGAGTATAATTGACAAAATTAATCAAGTAGCTTGGTTGTATCAATTATCATCATATGAAAAGCTTTGAATTGGAGTTGGGCTGTCGAATCTACTGGCACCAATTACTTAATTAATCTATGTTAGAAGACATTTCTTCGTAGCATTTAAAAGATAATTAATTGAAATAATTGGCACCTAGAGCTAGCTAAGACTTTTTCTCTTTACTTTGATTCAACCCAATTAACACTAAAACAATATTATAAAAGCAAATTTAAAAAAGAAAAAACTTACAGAAAATGATCGATTGCATGCGTGGTAACAAATTAAAAGCATGGAAGAGAAAAAGAGAGAGAGAGAGTGGGAGAAATGAAGTCAAAAATAAATTGACCACAATTAAATTAAATTAAATTAAATTAAATATACGTGGAAAGTAGCAGTGGGTGGTGACAAATCACCGATGTCATCGGCTGCTAATTATTCTCGGCGGATTTCATTCTCCCTCTCTCTCGTCTCGTTCAGAAATTACCACAACTCTATGTGACCCCACTCCTATCATTATCATGTCACTCATTATCTATAATACTTCTTCATTTCTAACCAAATACTTAGATCCTTCCGTTTATTTACTTAATTACCCATCTTTAGTTTTCAAATGAAGTCATTCAATTTTTATGTTCTGCTCAAAATGAAGGTTAATTCGAAAATTTATTTTAGTGTTTAGGAAGGAGTTCGATTTTAAATATATAATATAATTAAATAAATTTACCTCCAAAAAAAATTTTGAATAACAAGCCAATTAACCATTCTCTAATTAATAAAAATGTAAATTGAGCCACGAAAGTAGATGACTATCCTATCATATTGAGCAATACGGGTGATTTGTGGGCAATTTATATATATATATATATATATATTATATTTCATGAAATTTAAAGGAAATTTCAAAGATATGACTACTTAGATTTAAAAGTCTGCCTTTTCTTTCTAGTCAATGGGGCATAATTTTGGTCAATGTTCTTGTTGTACAAGAAGGCTTTGGCGACTTTGCCAATCGAGTCACAATTTTGACATGGTCAAATCATAAATGTGATTGATTTATTGAAAGTTTGATCACAATTAAGTATTCTCTATGTATAAAGATACATAAAATCAATATCTATTTGTTGGCTTAGGAAAATAAGAACAAAAAATGGAATGTGCCAAGTTTTACAATAATTTTATTTTTTAAAGAAAAATCAGTTTAAAAAAAATAAAAAACTTAGAAGTAATGTAAATGCATGGAATCATGTGAATAAAGTAGTGTTAATTATGTGAAAATGACTAATCAATAAGTTAATAATTTTATTTATTTATTATGGAGGGTAGCGTTCATTAATATAAAACAATTTTTTAAAAAATGAAACCAAGAAGGGCACTCGATGGCATAATTAATTAATTAATTAATTAATTATAAGATTCCTTCAATATTAGGATAAGAGTTATGCTAGCTAGCTAGGCTTCAATATTTAATGCACCCATCTTAATTTATTGTTAAGAAATTTATTTATATTATATAAAGGTAAATAAATAAATAAATTTGAAAAAAAAAATTCCAAAGAAAGTATCCAAGCTGCCCTTCACCTACGCAGACGCCACAACACGAGTCAAATAATTAAACGAGGAAACGTAACGCCGTAATGTAATATGAATTTCACACTATCTTGGACCAAAATACCGTCAGCTTCTTCTCTTCTTCCTCCCCCCCAGAAAATTCCAACTCTTCAGTCTTCTTCGTCATTCCTTCAATACTCTTCCGCATTTCCTCTTAAATTCCTTCCTTTGTCTGAATTTTCTCTCTCTCTCTCTCTCAAAAACCAACAAGAACCTCAAGTTCGCCTCCTTTCGTTCTGTCTTTAAAGTTTTCTTAACTGAAATTTTGAGTTCTGGTTTCATTTCTGATCCATCTCTTAGGATTCGTGTGTACGCTGGGAACATAAAGCGAGAAGGAAACAAAGAAAGGAGAAAAATGGATAGTTCTGGTGATCGCGGGCTTAGCAGCTCTATGGAGATAACTGGACAAATAATGGTGATTGCAATTATTGTTCTATTTGTTGTTGTTGTTTTTGTTATTTTTCTCCATCTCTACGCCAAGTGGTTCTGGTGGCGCATTGAGCAACCGCCGGTTCCTTCTCCGCATCGCCGCCGCCGCCGCCGCGGTTTAGTCTTTGCTCATGGCCAAGACCCGGCTTTTGCTTTACGTTCAGGGCTCAATCCGGCCATCCTCAGGTCTATTCCTGTGCTTGCATTCAATCCTGCAGAGTTCAAAGATGGCCTGGAATGCGCAGTTTGTTTGTCTGAGCTTGTTCAGGGAGATAAAGCTAGACTTTTGCCTAAATGTAACCATGGTTTTCATGTTGATTGCATTGATATGTGGTTCCAATCTCATTCCACTTGCCCACTTTGTAGAAATCCGATTGATGTTCAAGAATCGAATTCCATGGCTACTGAATCAGTTGAGGAGATTGATATTCAGAATTCAGAAGAGAATTTGGTAGCTGGGTTCTCAACAGAAACTCCAAATTTTCCTACTAATGTGTTGTTTTGGGGGAATGAGACTCAAGTGAGCACCGGTGGAGCTGGTTTAGAAGAGGGAACTTCAACTTCTTCTTCATCATCATCTTCTACAGAGCTGGTGATTGATATTCCTGTAAGTATGAGTGAGCATTTGTCAGCATTATCTCCAACAAGATGTCCTGAGGAGGAATCAAAGTCGCCGGTGACAACAAGATTGAGATCATTGAAGAGGCTTTTGAGTAGGGAGAAGAGGGTAAATCCTAGTAGTCCAAGTAGTTCTTGTGATGTTGAACAAGTTAGGAGAGTATAGATTCCAAACGAAAGCAGATTTAGTTGCCTGAAGATATGATAGTATCTCGGCGTACCTTAGCTTAAAACATGCATGAAGATTATCTACGGAAATGTAATTGTATTCACAAAATCTGTAATCCTGGGGAACTGGTAATTCCTCTTGGTGAGGAATCTGACCCCATCGCTCCATTTTGCTCGATGGAGAGCTGGCAATTGATTGTTTGTTTGTAAAGAGAAAAGGCTCTTCTGTTTTCAATAGAAGAAGCACTTTGTACCATTCTTGTTTTGAAGAGTAAAGCTATATTCCAATTGCTCAAAATCAGAGTTCCTCATCAAGCTTTATGATTTTACTTGCACTTTTTAACTTGTTGTCACTTAAATATGGATTTTACTTGTCCCAATTGTTCGCAGGTCATGTGAAATGGATTAAGGATTACTTGCTGCACTAGGTCTAGACATTTCGTGTATATGAATGACTCTGGTATTTGAATATGAGCATAAATCCCGAGGATGCATCTCTCAAGATACTGATTTATTCCAATTTTCTGAACAACCTCATAGATCCCAAGATTGCATTTTCCTTCTTTTCCCAACTTTGCTGCTATTGACAAATGTTAAAAGCCTACCGACGTTGATTCGAGATGAAATCTTGAACATGGTAGCTTCTGCCACAGTGGAAAAGTAATTGGTTTTTGGCTTTTGTCACGAATCTAGCTTCTTTTATTTGATTTCTCGTTTATGTAAATGAGATTAGGAGGAAAACATAAGAAGTCTTCATTATGTAAGTTATTGCCTGGTAAAACTCAAGCAGGGAATATTTCTTTTGATTTTATTCCTCATCTTTCTTCCTGTATTCTTTTTGACTGGAATTAGGAGACATTGCTTAAAGGCCAGGCTAAATATGAACTGCTGTTGAACAGAATCATCAGTTGTTAAATAAAATGGGTGTATACCAAAATGCTTTAACTGTTCTGTTTCATAAAACTACATTTGCCAAAGTAACAATGCAATAAATAGGCGAGGAAATAAGAACTACTTATTGATTAATAAGAAAAAGATGGTTTGGCTCGAACTTTCAAGCCTTTTTCTACCAGATAATCCAAGTTTAGATATCGCTTTCTTTCACCAAGAACCAAAATAAACTCTGCTGAGAAAACGCAGAATCCCATGTCATAGACAAGCTAAGTCACCAAATAAACAGGTGCATAAGACCTAACATGATGAGGATTGTCAAGTTGATCAAGACACATATAAGGAATCTCACTCTCTATTTTTCTGATAGGATTTAGAAAACTGGCAATTGGCCCCGATGATGGACGCCGCTGCCTTGTGTCATCGCCCCTGAAACTACCATATATTGGACCAGAAACGTGACCTTTCTTTGGCTTTGAAATGTGGGAAGTATTTTCAGGTTCAATGCCGGGCTTGCTCTTTTTCTCCACTTTAAACCATGAGAATAGACATTTTTTCCACGACTTCTTGATCTTTTTGTGCTCTCCTGATTTCCCTTTTTCACTTTCTTCTGAATATCTTGATGAGGCCTGAAAGTTTACTTCTCTTGCATGTTGTCTTGCTTCTTCCAGGAACTGATCAAATCCACAACCAGATGACATTAACATTCTAATTTTGCAGAACCAGCTGAAAGGATCTATGAAGTTTCTCTCGTTTGTCCATGAAAGACATGAAGAGAATAACATAAACATTAATGACATGCTAAAATGCTGAAATATCCAAGTGTTAAGTTCAGATTTACAGATCAATAACTAAAGGAAAACTCAGAGCAAATTCAACAGAAAGGAAATTAGAGCAGACTGTTTACCTGTGAGAAATCCACCTGAGGATCAAATTCATGAACACCATAGTCGCTTGCCTCATAGTTCAGAAGCGTCGGAGAGTTCTTCATCGTTATCTGAAAACTATAAAACCAAGCTATAAACTGAAACCAGAAGACAAAAACAAAGATGAACTTAGTTAATTAAGACCATCGAGATGAGGCATTTTTTCCCAATCATCACCAAACCTCATTGAAGAACTTGATAATGTAATTGCTTCAAGTTGAAAAAACGAGCACTGATGATATTAAAAGACTAAAACATGTGACACTCTTCAGTGTCTTCTTTTGTATACAGAAAGCCTCTGAAAATGAAAAGCAGATGTACTAAGTTTTAAACATTTCCAAGATTCCATCAACTAGAGCAAATAAGGCATAGTCCAACTACCAAATTGTAGAAACAGAAACCATTTTGGTATTTGATATGGTAGTGTAAAAGCTTGTACTTACCCTATCTCTAGTAAAGAAAGTGTGGTTAATCGTTAGGTGAATTCATCTTGTTTGAACAATGCTATCTGTTGAAAACATACTAGAATTGATAATAAAAATCAACAGAAATCCAGACAAAGAGATAACAGAAGTGTAAGAAAGGAATAAAGATAAAATGGAATATAATCATGATGTCTCACCTCTCTCAAATCAAGCTTGATCATCAAGAATTAAACAATCTATCATACTTTTATGTATTATAGGACCAATGCTCAAACGTTGCACAGAATACTCAAAACCCTTTTTTTAAAAATAAGATGTTGGAAAGATATAAGAGGAATTGATTAAACAAGAAGACAAGAGTATAATTATGATAATTATTATTATCATTGTGTCAGCAAAAAGAAATGAAAAAGGGATACTTTTTATATTGTTGTGGGGGTTCAGGGTGTGAATGCTTGCTGGATATCCGGCGCCTGTTTGGGCACTTGAGGCTATCTTTTGAGGGGGAAATTGTGAGAAAATTTTGGTTCTCATCGGTAATTCCTGCATAAATAATGTTTGATATGACGAAACTTCTGTGTTTTTTCCAATTCGTGGGGGCAAAGAAAGAAGGGAAAGGGATTACTTTTCTACTTGGAAAAACATCCGACTCACCGAAAAGGAATTCCAATCTTTTTGCACAAAATCGTGTTAAGTCTAGAGGTACTCAGGCTAGAGAAGACATTGCAACGTATGGATGACGGCCGCATCTGCAAAATGTCAGACACCCCATCTTCTAAATCAAAGTCTCCTACAACAACACATATTTAGCTTATCTCAAAGTCACAGACAAATTGATATCTTTGCATTTCATCATCTCATCCCCACTATTATCTTCACATTCTGAAACCAGAAATCTAACATCCAAGCGAGGGAGAGAGAGGGAAATTAGGAGAAGCAATCCACATATGAGAAGAAGCTGACCATAATAGGATAACATCAGCAAACATGTAATGTGTTGGACATAGACTACCTTCTAAGAACATAAAAGAGAGACAATAGCCCAGAAATCCAACCAGCCCCGGTGGCACAAACTGCTATACAAAATTATCTTTCAAATACACCACAAAGTTAAGGAGCACAAAGGATTTCATAGACTAACAAAAGCCTGTATCTCCACTACCCACTATAGACATTCCAATTTGTGGTCTACATAGTATCAAAGCTGAAGCAGAGGCAATGCCATTACAATGCCAACGATAGAAACAAGCAGCAGCATCATCCAGGTTGGGAATGGCTGTTTCCTGTTTCCTCTTGCATCCTTCGGGGAGTCAACACTTTTCATATCTTCTCCAGCATTAGCACCTTTTTCAATCTTCGATCTGGAATTTTCTTCATGAGGCGACTCTGCTGACAGCTGCTCTGAAACACGCTGCTCAGAAAGCTGCTGCTCATTATATTTTTCCACATACTCTGGGAATAATTTCCTGAATGCAGGGCTGTCAGGAAACAAAACATCACATTAAAGATAAGAAATTCTGTGTGAGTTGTGTTGGGAGATGAGCCTCAATTAAAATCATAGGTGCAAATAATTGGAGGAAATAACTCCAGTCCTAACCCTCTGAACCAGAAAAGTAAGAAGATCAAATCCTTAGTGCAATATACTTACTTCTTACAATTGAAAGCCAGAGATGATTTTGCCAGACGTCGCTTTTCCTCACCGGTAGTGTTGACACTACCGGTGGTGGGACTGGTGTCCATCTGCATAAAAGATGAAACAAATAAATAAACAAAATATCTCTACATAAAGAACCTTTTATAGAATCCAATACAAATGTTATATATGCTTCAAATGAGGAAAATAGAAAGAAAAAAAAAAATAGGCAAGGAACTAGTGTAATAGTCCAGAAAAATATAGCAACTTAGGCTCCAATTCACTAAAACAGAACCCCCAACAACTTTTATTTTCAGTAGAAACAGATTCAAATCTAAGAAGGCAACCCAAACAAAATGAGAAAAGAACAAAAAGACCAATGTAATTTCATATGGAACCACCCTAGGGAAAAATTGAAAACCAAAAAGCCACAATGAACTCACCATGAAAGACAAAAGCCCTGTAAGTATGCTGCATTTCAGAAAAGGATGGATATTAGTAAAAAGGACTAACGCAGAAGCTTATGCACTAAGCTATTAATTGTTTAGTTTATCACAAGAAATTGTACACAGAAGTAGTTACATGCATTTTCTTATCACTAAGAATTTCTACATGGCCAAGAAAGATAACAGTATTGAGGAAAAGAAAAAGATAACTACAAGAAATTACACTTCAGGTTGCAATTGCCTCACCTAGATACGGACCACATAGGGTTCCAACTTTCAGGATGAACTGCAAAATGAGAAGCTCAAGGTAAACATAAATCAATATATTACAGATTGCCAAATAATTCTGTACAGATAATAGTCCAATAATTCTTACAGTCACTCATAGACAAGCAGAGTTTCTTCTGTGTCATGAATCGTCCATTGGGAGTGATCATGCTACAAGGAAGAAAAAAGATATTCAGTGTTAAAATGAAACTCTGATTGAAGAGGAGAAGAAAAAGATACTCCAACAAGAATCTGAGTAATTATTAAAAAGTCAAGTAGCAGCTATACACGTACAGGATTCCAGGAGGTTTATATGGATACTCGGGAGGAAACTTGATCTTTCCATAGTAGTATCCACCTTATTACAATGAGCAGAAGAATTATAGCATTAAAATTATTAAAATCAAAAACTAGAACAAGATACTTGCAATCGTAAAAGCAAATCACATTAAAGGAAAAGTAACTAACCTGCAAAAGGTGTCCCATCACTTCCCTCCAAGACATAATCTACAATATCAAATGATCAAGAATTAGACAAGCATACAAAACCAAGAATATGAAGTAGATAACAACACAAAAATAAGCACAGGCATGCAAGAGAAATGTAAAATCAAATTGTCAATGCCAGCTCACTCCCCTTTGCCACAAAAAGACTAAAAAGAAAATATGTAAAACAACTTGTCGTAAACTGTGGCCCTCAAAGTCACATGTGATTATGACACAAAGCCTCAGACTCATCGACTGAAATTCCAGGGTACAGAATACTAAAAGACCAGAAACAGTTAGCAACAAAATGAATCTGTATATCTACATTCTTAGTTGATTCCTAATCCCTAAAAACCAACTTTGAAATTCCCAACTAATGATTATACAATTGAAATTCAGGTTCAATTCAGGCATGGATGTAAAAACTATTCAGACTAACTAGTAACATGTGTAATCCTCAGACATGTTGCAGAAAGGCCCTCTCATCTCTTCCTTTTTCAAGCTGGGGTTATGGAAGAAGGAACCAAGAAGAAGGTATCAGCAACAACTGGTTTTATTGCAGGACAGCTCATGATGTTCATATCGATCTATTATGAACGCCTCTGCATCTAGCATTGGATAGACCTCGTACCATAACTGTCCTAGTTCTACCATATCTTTTGTTTCATTTTACCAAGTTCAATGATAGCCCACTTGATAACAATGAAGCCTATCTAGACAGTAAAAGGAAGAAATTTTGAATTAACTTACGCCACTCGAGAATGTCATTGGGGGAAGGACGTGCAACTACATGGGAAACTGGTTCCTGCAAGTTCACAAGAAAAAAGTGATCATTGCCTGTTAAACAGAACAATTTTCCAGGACAGTAAAATAAAAGATCATGAACTGTAAGTAATATGCAGAACTCAAGGAAGGAGAGGCTGCATACTTTACAAAGGGCTCTATATTCCTTCTGAAGGCGCTTGACACAGGCTTTCTCTGCCATCACACAGCTAAATCAAAGTTAAAGCTTTAGTTGCTCGTTTGTTGTGATAACCTCCAAAATTACTTGCTTACTGTGCCATAGAAAATATACAATAAAAAGTGAATAAATTAGACACTTGCTAGTCGACAGATTTCCAAGAAGATACATTAACATATGAAAGATCTCCGATCTTGGCAAAGGAAAAGTACAAGAAAATGAAGCTATCCAGGAAGAAGCCATTGATATTATTAAACCATACAAAATATTTGTGCTTGTTTGCTTGTAGAACAATATAGATAAAGTAAAAGAAATTTTCAAGATTGCACGTTTCCAAAAGTTATATAGCAAGATTTATATAGCACACTCTATACGTTAAACATGTTCTACTAAGCACAACCCAATCTTGAAACTGACATGTGTGCAATGCAGCTCAACCACACAACAAAGGCCCTTCTGTTATTTCATAAAAAATTCTAGGAGGCTGACAATAGGTTGTTGATCATGACAGACCAAAAATACTAAGTCAGGTTCATATGCACTACTATGTTCCCATTTCGTGAAAATCCACTTTTCACTTCCAATTACAAGCATTTAGGACAGATGTACAAATGAACTATTTTCTTAGTCAAACCCCAGAAATCCTAAATACATCTTGTTTATTTCTCATATTTTTAGCCAAAAATCCATTAAAAAAAACAAATGAAAAACTCATTTACACCACAAAAACTCATATTTGCGTTTATGTCCTACACTAAATGAATTCCCTAAACTTTAAAAAGCCAAAAAACCCATTTGCACAACATAATTTCGTTACTCATTATGCATTAAAAAAAAAAGCATTCGGTACAAAAACATCCATTTTTCAATCACAATCGTTCTTGGCACAGTTCGATTTAATTCGATGATCAAACATGTCAAAGCCCAAACAACCGATGATCCAACAATAACAGACAACAGAAAAAAGAAATCAAACAAACGAAAGAAAGGCAAACAACAACAATAACAACAAAAGCAGAGATCCATCTCTAACAACAAACGAAAATCCATCTCAAATCATACAATAACAATATCACTGAAAAAGCTGAAAAGGAGAGGAAAAAGAGGTGTAAACCTAAGCTTACCAGGAAAAAGAGTGAATTGGGGTTTAATGGGGCTTGAAATCAAAAGATGACATAACGGAGAGGCGTTTAGAGAAACTTCGTACGGCCGTGGACGAAGCTTGTTATAGTGTATGCGTTGGAGATTTGACTCGTGAATGGAGAGAATAATAAAATTTTCCATAAAAGAAAATTCGTGTGTATTGAAATGAGGGCTAATAACATATGGATCCCTATAAATTTATATATTTACACAAAAAGAGAGAGTATAATACTTAATATTTCTATACTTCTATTTAAGGTTAAAAAATACAAGACTGTCTAATAAACATTACTTTTAGTGAAGACCATTAAATTTTTATATGTATAGATAAGACTTCACATCTCACTACAGCTATTAGTTCGAAGCAACATCACATCGCAATTCAATAATTTCCTAAAATATGTGATGAAACATTATATAGGGTAGCTCAGTCATAGCAATAGAAATTCGAAACCTAATTGATATAATAGAAAAGATGGATGTTATTATCCCACTAGTATCAATTTAACAGGAAAAGACATTATTAGTCTTGTTTTACAATGTTCTTTTTCTGTTATGCTCGTGCCTTGAGAGAAGGGCTTCTTCTAATGAATGGGTAAATTAAATTTGGGTTTCCGCTCCCACAACTTTTTGACAAATTATAGAAAGACTAACAATCCTATTATTATATGTTTTAATAGATAATTGGCATATTAAAAAAAATTATGTTTTTATTTTTAATATGATATCTAAAATCTAATCGGCATTTTCATATATTTGAGATATAAATGAATGTCTACCTAATTAATAAGCTTGATTTATAAACCAAAATAGCTAATTTGATATACTATTTTATGTCATATCTAAAGTCTTTTTGGTTAAACATTTAAAAATTATAATGAGATGTTTTTAGTATCACCCTTATCTTTCTTTTGGATTTTAACTTATTTATTTGTTTGTAAATTTGATATAATCTTAAAATCAAAGTTTAAACTGGATTATTATTATAATAGAAGAACTCGGTTGATCTCAATACACCCCTATCCGACAAAATGTGAGCATTCAACTACATTGGAAAAACTTTTTTTTACAAAAAAATGATATGACACAGCTGATTGCAAGACCCAAGAAGAGAGCATTAGTCCAACGAAGCAGAAAAGCTGTTGAGTCTTAGAATGAGAAAGCAATTTCTGAATTGACGAACACATGTTCTTGATGGACTTAGGATCCAACACTGACCTTGGTTCTCTGTTTAATCTCAATATATTAATATATTATCAAATCTTTTTTAGTTTCCCAAAAAAATATTAATATTAACGTCACGTGCCTTATCACATGACCCTCTCTAGAATATTATCACTTCTTACTAAATCAATCTTAACAGTCAGAGCAGTTGCCAACATGGTAAACAGTCAAACTTATAGCACATGATCCTACTGCTTTCAGATCCCAAGATCAGATTTTTCGAGTTATATAAGCAACAAATCATCATTAAAACCATAAACCCATCTCCATTTTACATCCATATATCAGTTTGTAAGCCACCCTTTTAGTTTTTACTCGCTAGGCAACGACAACCACTTTTGCAGTCAGCACAAGCTTAGCTTAACAATGAAGGCATACTCAATAGCACTAGCTGCTCTTGTTCTCATGCTTTCTCTGATTCTCTCTACCTGGCTTAACAAAGCTCAAGCTGAGGGTCGTCCAATGGCTTCATCATCTTCAGTTTCAGCCATGGCTCCCTCTTCTCAAGCTTTCGAGAATCTGCATAGAGATGAGAAGCATCCTTTTGAGAAGGTTAATTCAAGCTTTAGAAGAATTCCACCAAGCATTTCCAATCCCATACAGAATAAGTAACTTCTCACACCAACAGTTTTGTGTCTTTTCAACATTCACCAGCATTTTTCTATGGAAACTGACTTGCATAGTATGTTTCTCGTGCCAGGTTCAACCATCCATAGAAGAAGTAGTAGA
The DNA here is from genome assembly GCA_028052125.1 of Melia azedarach. NCBI lineage: Eukaryota > Viridiplantae > Streptophyta > Magnoliopsida > Sapindales > Meliaceae > Melia > Melia azedarach. The sequence continues at coordinate 143,588 of CM051398.1, read as the reverse complement.
AAACAGCAGATAATAGCAACGTCATAGCATTCATTGTTCTTATTTCATTTGTTAGTTCATTGTTTCTTGATGTATTGCAATATATAATGTATTTGAAATTTTTGCTACCACAAGATGTTTGAGTTTTGTAGTTAAATGTAAATATATAAACTTTAAATAATATTCCAACTGTTATGTTACCAACGGTTCACACACTCAAACAAGAACAAAATTTCTACTCCCATGAAAACTCCTCTCAATTCAACGTAAAAGAGCAAAACAGAAGGGAATAAAAACTCCATACCTTTTGCTGATCAATGAAACTCTCCAACAACTTAAGTCTGTTCTTGTGAACTTGAGGGGAATCTTCACGTTTTTAACTTTTTGGAAGCCTTTGATGGCTTATCCTTTCTGTGTCGTTTCTTTACCATTCCAGTGGTAGACAGGAATGGTTTGGCAGCTTTTTCTGCTCCTTTACTAGATGCTTCTGTATCCTCAAAAGAAACTTCATTGTTTTTGTTTTTATTCTTGTTTTTCCCTCTTGAGATATCATCAGCCATGGCATGTTTGGCATATTTCTCACTTTGCTTTTCTGCTCTCTCCTGCCGACGCTTCAAGCCTGATAGTGCAGCAGAATCAAGGCAATTGTCAATTTCTTTCCTCATGTTTTTTATTCCTTTCGAGTTCAAAGTCAGCTTGGATGAATCGGCAAGGAAGGAGTCCTTTTGGGATGATCTGCTATCACCAGAGCCAAATGTGGCATAAAATTCTTTGTAAGTTAATTGCTTCGAGCTTTGTTTCAACCTCCACTGATCAGGTCGGGCAGCAAATCTGTTGCACCAAAGTAGAAGTAACAACATGAAGCTTGAAAACAACAATGGACCATAAAGACTGAACTCACACAGAGTTAACATTATATACTGTGGACCATACAAAATAAAATTTACAACCAGATTTATGTCATGAGAAGAAACACAATATATCTAAGTGCAAAGTATGTAAAAAAATCACTGTGACACATCTCACCCATCAATGTCTAGTTTCCTAATCAGATGAGGTCCCTGCTTTGTCTTGGACAGCTCCGATCGTACAGCTAATAACTCAGATGCTATGGTCTCTCTTAACGACGAACTACCAGCAGTAAAGCACCTTTCCACTGTAAATGAACCAGACGAGTGTGTTGAAAGCTCTCCAAAATGTCCTCGTAGCCTTCAAAGTAATCAAAATAGACAAAGTAAGTGCATGGAGCAGCAAGGTCAATTCAGAATCGCTTCAAGAGAAGAGTTCCATATTGCACTCCAGAAGGGGGTGGTGATGTTTAAGATACCAAGGCCAGATTAAAGAACTCCATATTAGAAAAAAGCAATAGATAAGAAATCCTTAGATTAAATAAACTGACCAAATAAAGTAACATAACATACTTCAGAACTAATCTGTGTTTCTGCTTTGCAGAAACTTTTGAACCTAGAAAAGCTTCAATCACACGAGCTCCCCCGGCATCTTTCGCTGCTTCAAAAACATGGTCAGCTTCCATGGATGTAATACTAGTAACGTATGGCTGTATAAATTCCTGCATAATAGAAACACAAGACAGGCCACTTAAATATAAGAAATCACTTAACTAACAAGCCAAAGTCACCATAATTTAGCTAAGCTGTAACAAATAAAAGGTCCAAAAATTAATGTCAATACAAACGAGTCATACTTATAGCAACCAATTGAAATACCAAGATAAAATCAATTTACGACAAAAACATAAAGTGATAGAAATCAAACATGAATGCAAAAGGGTAACATACACTGGGAAATTTAAAAACTGCCTGAAGAATCAGAGAACCAATGACATGCATCCTAACGCTGTTTGGCCAGTTCCAATTTGACTTATCTCCACAGTTAAAATAACTCTCAAGAAACAATATTCGCTGAACAATGCCTCTGGGAGATTCATTTGTTGAAGATACTGCAGCAGCCAGAGCATCACAACACTGTCAAACAAGTAAAAGAAATTTAACCATGGTTAGGATGTTTGGAGTTTACAAATAGGAGAAGGTTCATTCTGAGCTTGACATATTTCCATGGAGCTTTTAACATATAGACTCAAAGATCTTAAAGGTAAGAGCTATTAGTTTACTCCAAGTTCAAATATTTCAGAATTTTAAATACGGTCATGTATAATGCAAATCATGACACTAAGGGTGTAGAGCATAGACCTTACGCTCATGGGAATGGAGCCTTTGACTAGCAGCGATAAGAGCAGCAATAACTCCTGACCTCCCCATTTCTAGAAGTTCCTTAAATTTTCCACCAAGTTCCTCCCAAATCAGCGCCATCTAGTACAAACAAGGAAAAAGATAACATTTATAAAAATTTAGAGCAACATTATTTGGAAGGACTTGCATAATAAAAAATTTCTAGGTAGCTAAAAAGAGTACAAAACTAGTAGTGGCAGGACTCATATAAATAGTTGAAGGCAATTTTATATATACGGTACATCTTAATCATTGCAAGAAGTAAGAAGTGCATGATTCTGTAAAGACCTAAAAAGTATGAGCGAGTACATGATATCACAGAGAACTTACTTGATCTTGATCTCTTGAATGGGAAACTAATGCTTGGACAACAAAGTTTGCACAATGATTTGATGAAAGCTCAAACAATGAGTTTCTAAAGACTTTTGTGAACATTTCATTATACAAGCTTTGAGGAGCCACTTCCAAAATTACCTGCAAATTCAGAGGAATTTAACAAAATAAAAAATGAGAAAAACTAATATGCATTTTACAATCAGATGAGAAAATTTGAATAATTTAATCCATCAAACAATAAAATAAGAAAACAGAATTCTACATTTTTTGAAGTATAGACAAGTTCCTTACGTCAAATCCCAACACACAAAAAAACAAAAAAGGAAGAGAAGAATGAATGACAGAAAAACAGATAGAGATGGAATTTCCAAGTGGAACCCATTGGTAAGTTGCCTACCTCCATTAGATGGCTGTATGCAGTTTCTTTCATCAAATCTAGTAAACCACGGACTATAGTTATCTCTACGAAGTTACCTTCCACTACATTCTCTTTTCTGCAGCCGAGAAGGATGGGAATTATCTGCAACAATTCCTGATCATCCTCCACTAATAACTTCAAAGCCGTCTGCTAAGAAAAACAAAATATCAACAACATTAACATAGATTTCCTTGTGACTGCTTCACTAAATTTAAGTAATGAAGCAAACGCAATAAGACAGTGAAGTCAAACATGCCTGCAAAACTAAACTGCTGTACTGATCAGTTTGCAAGGTCCTAATGTCTTTTCTGGAACATCTCAAGATCCCCGAAATAAGAAACTTCGATAACTCTGAAAATACAGGATAGGTTTGTGGTAAAGCATTTTTATCTGATCGAGATGCGGTCAAATTCAACCGCTCCGCTAAAATTGCTGACGGCTTTGCTCGATGAAACTCTGAGGAATCCAATGGTGCTCCTCTACAGAGACAAAGAAGACTCCGAAGAACATGAGATCCATAGCAGTTACATATTACATCAACAGGATTGGCCACAATTGCCTGAGAAGAATCGAAAATGTGAAAGTAAATATTTTTTCTTATTAAAAAAGAAGAACAAGAGGAACAAGGCAGTTTTTTAAAGTGCATAAAATTAACTGAAAGTCTAGAAATCAATGCGTTTTATTGCAGATACAACGCAAACTTGTCTAGAATCAAAATGTGTCCACCACTTGATACCTTGCATATCATTTTTATAGTCTCTTCAACAATGGAATGGGCCTGTTCATCTTGAAGATGCGTGGCTAAAGACTTGAGAGCTGTCTCAGCCACATGAGAACCAGATCTATCCATAGCAATTGCAGGAAAGACCTTTGCGCAACCTCGGAGGAAACTGCAAAGGTGGTCGACATCACAGCCCTCAAGGAGGGTCTGCAAAGTGTGACTTATAATGTAATCAGTTGCAAGTTCTAATTCTTTACCCCTAGTTTCCTCAAGGGCATTGCGACATAAAACAGATCGCTCTTCCAAGTCAACGTCATTACTTTCAAATAGATTTGAAATTTCTGCAAAGTACTTTGCCAAATCAGGGTCAACCTGTTTCCTACAAGGACCATTCAAGCAGCATAGATGTTTATATCAGCCACCAAACAAAACGTTTATTACCCATATTTAAAAAGAAGAAGAATAACACATAAAGAGAGCACATTGTTCATTGTCAAAGCCTTAGTAATTCTAAGTTAACAAGCTGCTGTACCTCACAACCGAAGTTTGTGGCTCTGAAGCATTCTTATGCTTCCAAGATTTTCTGGCCTTCCCACTGCAATCAGCTCCACGCCCAGTTACATTTTTATTAGAATTATCAGCATCAAAACCAAAACTTTCCTTCTTTGCCTTCCTGTGTAACCCTTTTTTCTTTCTGCTGGGTTTATACGAATTACCCTCCTCGCCCATTAAGTTATCCTCAATCAAATTCCAGATTCCTGATCTTCTGGATGGTAAAGCTTTCAAACCAATAGCAACCATACGCACCCAACCAACAAGACCTTGCCGCCACCAATCTAAAAAGTAGACACGAATCCACCATCCCAACAAAAATATGAAAGCAAAAAGCTATTAGCCTAAGCAATATGTGAGCATAGTGCCAACAAAAGAAATACTTATTTTCTTGTTTTTCTGAATGGTCTTAAGGTTAAAACTAAGTACCTAAATAAAAGAAGTGCTATAAGCTACAATAAACTTTTTAGCACAAACCCAAATGAAAATTTTTATCTACAACTAAAGCATAAAGTTATCTTCCTTTATTTGTATATTTTCATTGGTATTGACTTACAAGGAGAACTTAAGCGACTGAAAATTGAGAATGTTAGTACAGCAATAACTTTTGATTAAAACAAATATTTAGCACTAACTAACCCGGATGTTTGAGCAGAAGCAAAAGAAGCGTACCTGAGTATTAGCTGAATTTGTCTGTTGAGAAAAACCGAAGCCTAAGCTAAGCGCGCAAAGAAAGAAACACAGAGAGGGCACTGAGTTGCCGCCTCTTGTTGCTTGCGTTGCATTGCATAGGGATGCAAAAATCCTGGTCCAGGTCGGGTTCAAGTAAACCCGGAGCCTGGGTAAGAAGCTTGGACCGGGATAGATGATCATTTGGGCTTAGGTTGGGCCAAGGACTGTTTCTGTGCTGCATGTGTGGGTCGTGCAGTTGTATGAAGTTAAATCCAAATACTAAAGGAGGCCCAACAAAAATAAACTTCAAGCCCATCACTGGTCTCTTGTGTTGTGCCACTTAAAAAAAATTCTCATTTATCCATTTATTATTTATTAAAAGTGGATTATTCTCTCATTTTATCATCCATTGGATTTGGATGATCATTGTTTAATTTTTAATTTCAAATTTATGCATATACCAACACACACACACACACACACACACACACACTATATATATATATATTCAACATAAAACCAATAATCTAATGTAATGTATGGATTTGTGTGAAAGGAAAAAACCAGACATAATAATAATTCAACAACGTGAACTGGAAGTGAACTTAATAGTTGGTTTGGTTTCATTTATAAGATCTTCGATTGTATACATACATATAAATATTAAAATTCAAAATGTGGGAGCATTATTACATTGCCTTAGGGTTTAAACTATATTGATAGATAAATATAATATAATATAATATAGTACAAGAAAATAACAAAGAACCGCTGCTGCTTGTCTGTAAGCCATTGATAGGCCATGGTCTTGGTGGGTCCGCACTCAACAGAAAAAATTTGTTTTCTAATTAAAATAAAAAAAAAAATGTATTCTTCCGAAATATGCGAAGAATATTCAGCGTAGCAACCAATCGTGATTCGCGGTAGAGAAATATTTTTTTTATATTTCGACTTTTAATTAAAGCAACTAAAAAACTATTGATCGATGTTTGAGATTAGATTTTAATTAATTAATTAATTATGAGAGAAATTATATAATTATTAGAGTCGATTGATTAATTGCCGTTAATTTTGTAAATTAAATTTATAATTAATTAATTAATAAATAAAAATATAATACATATGATGAGTTTGAGTTTGTTAGCAATTAACTTTAAAGGCTGCTGCTGAAATTTCGACGACTAAAATAGTTGACGAGCGGTGTGTGTGGTGTGGTGCGCTGTGGCTGGGGTGGTGGTCTTCAAATTCGAGACGCAATATTGTATTACCAGGCAACTAATAATGAGTGTTGAAGTGGACCGGGTGACTTTTGTCGTTTCATTTGTTGGCAAGCAAATTTGAAAATTTTGAATGCCAGTCGGACTCAGTTTCCAACTTCAATTTTCCATTTCTAAGTGATACAATAAATATGTCATGTGAACTAAATAATCCCTTCGATATCGTTTGTTTCATATATATAATAATATTGTCCGCACCAGATTTCATGCTCAACTTAAAAGAATTACGTGCACTACAGTGCATCTGCTTCTCTTCTCTAATATTGATAGGTGTTGCGCCACTTGATTGATTGGTTCTCTCCTCTCTTAATCAAACTTATATGTGATAATATAGGTGGTCTTTCCAGCTGTTCATCGTTTTCCTTCTAGTGATCTGTCGTTTTCTTAGTACCCTTTCAGTCTGCCTCCCATTTTCTTCCTCCGGAGTGTCCCTTTCGTCCTACATTCTCGGGAGTGAGGCCCATTTTAGTTTCCCTAATTTTCTTTATTTGACTAAAATGCCCTTAATCACCGACCCAAATTAATATTCCTTCTTTCCTGGTTTTTCTTGGGCCCGATATAAAAAGAAGCTAGAAAAAAGTGAAGAACCCACTCTCGAAGGAATTCATTCAAAAGAAACAACAATTAACTTCTATTTATTTATTTATTTAAAAACAATACACGATCGAATATCCATATATAATAATTTACATTTCAAATTAAGCCCTATAAAATACATTTGAATACACAAATATTCAATCAGATATACATGTATATATATATATATATATATGTTACTTAATTATTTGTGTGGTAGCTTTTAGTCGATCTGTAAAATTCATTATGTGCATGCTACCAAAAACTAGTCCAGGAGATAAGTCCACAATTATGAGCTTTAATTAGCTGGAAGTCATATTTATTTTGTGTATTTTTATAAATTTTAGTCCCCACAAACTTGACTCAATTGGGATTTAAATATTGACCATGTTTTTTCAAAAGTAAACATTAAAAAATTACACTAGCTAGCTAGCTAGCTAGCAATAGCAAATGTGTAAAGCAATGTTGAAATATGTAAAATATATGCAAGTTGCTTCACATTGTTGTATGAAGGGGACCCTATGGCGGCTTATTAGATTATATCCCAACTTGAAGCACTCTCATTTTCAAAATATTGTCTCTGAAATCGTTGGAATAAATTCATTAAATTTTTAATTATTGTGCTTTGAAAATATAATAATTAAAATGTTTTATATTTCTATTTAACATTTAGGTTTTGCTTAAAATTGATGTACTCAATTTTTTAAACTAGCTACAACAATTGTGTAGCATATACTAGTTAAAAAAATGAATGATTCCTAATAAAGGTTGATGTTTATAAAAAAAATGTAGTGTCTTCAAAATCACAACAAAAATGCAATAGTTCCAAATTTAGCTTTAGTGATTCCATACTACTATAATAGGAATTAGAAATTAAACTACAGGTACATCGATTTTAGCAATATATATTCTTATTCTATATAAAAAGTATAAATATTAAAAAAATAAAAGCTAATATTCATAGAATACTTTAATTAAACATTATATTCTAAAAATTAATTAAATTATATATATTTTTAATTTGCTAAATAAAGCAAGTGACTTTAATTGCTAGCTATAATTAAGTTAAAAAGTATAGGAGCAAATGAATCATGTTTTATACTTTCTTCTTTATCCATTGTCGTTCGCTTTAAGCTTCTGCTCCTTTAGCATCTCTCTACTCTTTACTGACGGCATCCATCTCTGATTGGTTCTCCCCTTATCTCTCGATTGAGCTTCTTCATATATATATATATATATATATATATATATATATATATATATATATATATATATGGAATCCAATGCTCGATAAAGCAAATTACAGGACTACAATATTAATTAATAATACTTGATTACAGTACTGGCGAGGATGAAGAAACCTCCAAGAGTTTGAAGTCAGAAACGGCGACCGATGGAGTTGGGGAATGTGGACAACAGCAGCCTCATAATATGTATATCCGCAATATAATGCTATATATATATGAAAAATATATCGATAAAAGAGGATAATGTCGTGTAGATGTATAAATATATAGGGTGTACCGTAGGATTGTTTGGCAAGTGGCAACGTGTGTTTTGTCAGAGAAATCATTCATAGCCATACAAATTTAATTTCATATATATATATATATATATATAGATATAATTAATTAATTGACAACACAAGCTTAACTTTAATCACCTGATTATTGTTATTAATATTAAACCTGTAGATCATTAACCCGTATGAATATGCATGCTGATCTGCTCTCGATCAGTGTGATAATTGAGCATGCATGTGAGTTTTTAAGTAAAAAACAAAACACTAAAGATAATAAAGAAAATCACAATTACCGTTAATTAAGATTAAAAGACAAAACAGTCCAACCTGTTTAGGTTAAAAGTTCTGCAAGTTGTAACGTGCTTAATTCCCTCGAGGAATGTCGTGTGTGTATAACGAAGGAACAAAGTAATGGGTAGCTAGAAGCATAAGATCATGTATATACCAACTAGTTAGTTAAAACTAAGGTTTAATGATTAATTTGCAAGTTTTGGGTATACCAGTATATGTCTTAATTAATTAGTTATTGGACTCATCTTACTTATTTTGAATCTTTTTATTTAGGCAAAGACAGACACCCATATGTGATCAGTAATTAAAAAAAATATAGAGTATTAAAACGCTTTTTAAAGTTAATTAGTAAATCCATGTTAAAAGAGAACTAGTGCCTTTTTGCCTTAAATATCCTTATTGCACTAATTTTTAGTAAACTAAATGTTTCAAAAATTTGTGTCCAATTACATCAAACAAACATGTACATATTTTAAAATTGTATATATATATATATATTCGCACCTGATAATTTTATAGTAAGATTGAATTATTGTATAAATTAATGACAAAAATACATATACAACAAACGTAGCACGTCATGATAATATATATGAAAATGTGTATTAATAATTAATTACTTATACAACTCATGAAAGGATATAGAGTAACCACCATTCACATGGGCTTGTATTTCTCATAAAAATGCAACTGAGTAATGAGAAGCAATTAATAAAGATTAAAGCTAAAAACATTAATTACTCTTAGCTAGCTAGCTGTTAACAAATTAATTAATTTTCAATTTCTTTCGTTAATCAAGCCGCCTTACCCTCCCCTCGTCCACTCTCTATATATACATGCTCATTTTCTTTCCTTTTCGACTGCTCCCTTCTCTTCTCTTCCTCTAAAGAAAAATGGTTCAATTCAAAGAATTCTTCACAAAATTTTCAGATTCTACCAAACACATTTCCGTTTCCAGGAGAAACAAGAAACTCTTCTTAGCCCTTTTCGCAACTTTACTCCTTGTTGCTGCTGTTATCGGCATTGTCGCCGGAGTTAACTCAAGAAAAAACTCCGACGACGATGAAAATTCTTCTCAGTCTCATGGAATTCTCAAAGCCTCTTGTAGCAGCACAAATTATCCTGATTTATGCTTCTCAGCTGTTGCTGCTGCCCCTGGAGCTTCCAAAAAGGTGACAAGCCAGAAGGATGTCATCGAAATTTCCTTAAATCTTACCACCACAGCAGTTGAGCATAACTATTTCACCGTCAAGAAGCTGATTGCGTCGAGAAAGAATCTCACCAAACGTGAGAAAACAGCTCTCCATGATTGTTTAGAGACAATAGATGAAACTCTCGACGAATTACACAAGGCTGTCGAAGATTTACAGGAATACCCTAACAAGAAATCCTTGACACAACATGCAGATGATCTGAAAACCCTAATGAGTGCCGCAATGACGAATCAGGAAACATGTCTCGACGGATTCGCCCACGAAGAATCCGACAAACACGTCCGGGAGGCGCTGCTTGACGGTCAGGTTCATGTTGAACGCATGTGTAGTAATGCTCTTGCGATGATCAAGAACATGACAGACACTGATATTCAGAACGAGCTGCTGAGAACATCCAACAGAAAGCTGGTAGAAACACAAAAACTTGACGAAAGCGGGTGGCCGGAGTGGCTGTCGGCGGGTGATAGGAAGCTGTTGCAGTCATCGTCAGTGACGCCAAACGTGGTGGTGGCGGCAGACGGGAGCGGGAACTTTAAGACAGTGTCGGCTGCTCCTCAGGGAAGCACTAAGAGGTATATTATTAAAATTAAAGCAGGAGTTTACAGGGAAAATGTGGAAGTTCCGAAGAAGAAGAAGAATATAATGTTCATCGGAGATGGAAGAACTAGAACTATCATTACGGGAAGCAGGAATGTCGTTGATGGAAGCACAACCTTCCATTCTGCAACAGTTGGTAAGTCAAATAATGCTTTCAAAAAAGTAATGGATATTAGCTTCTCCATTACTTATTTTATTTATATTTGTACATTTAGTTACTTAAGATATATACTAAGGTATATGTATAGGATTTCTCTGGTGTGAACACGTGCCCATCTTTAAAATACAGATTTGCACAAATCATCACTGAATTATATTGATAAATGATGTTAGGTAAACATAAACATGAAGATTAAGCTTAATATATATTGTATTTAACTTAGATATATGGAAGTATATATATATGGAAGACGACACATGCGTACACAAAAATCTCATGTAGAATTAATGAGCAATGCACATGGGTGACAATCTTTTTCAGTCTGCCTTGCATAAAAAAGGAATAATAATGAGTGACCCACAAATATCACTCCTTGTCCTGTCCACCTCCTTCGTCGTTTACCCGTTATTGTGCAAATTAAAGCTCTAACTTTATTATCATACATACATATAACTTCAACTCGTGATGTCTACGTCCAGTCTAGATAGCCACTGATGAGGATATATAGAGCAAAGATTGCGCGCTTTATCTTCTTAATTTCTGTGTGTCAGTGTAGCACGTTGGAAGAGTAGATATACTAGTGGATTACAGCTCAGCATATGTTTATAGATAGCTTTTTTTTGGAATCATGTTTTAAATGTTTTGACTTTGTTCTAAGAAATTAAAAGAAACACTTTTGTTATGTTACGTAACCCTTACATTTTGATTCATACACTTGCTCGTACAAATTAAGTATGATGCCTAGCTACGTAGGTCTGTTAGATGCTTCCTTGATGCTTCTTAATTTCTAACTCTTTCCTTCAATTATGGGTAGCTGATATTGACAGGTAAGGCAGCTCATTGAAAACGAAAACCACACTTATTAAATCCTTTAAGAACATTCAGCGACACTAATCAATTTTTGGTTCCCTTTGTTCACATGCATGCGCGTCGCCCATCTTATCTCTTCCATGTTAAATTCATTATTAATTATTATATATACACAAAAACCTTCCGCCGCATGTAATTAGAAAGTAAAAGTGGGGAGTATTGAATCATCGTTTTCAAAATTACATATTTATATATATAATTATCTAAAGAAAAAGCATTCGATTTTAGTTGCTGGTGGGTGGTAGCTGATGAGACTAATTTAATTTTATTATTATTATTTCTCTAGATTTAAAAACTCTGGAAAATTAAAGCACCCAACGTATATTATTTTGTCCTGGACTTATATCATTCCCATTGACAATATTGTTCCTGAAGTGAAAGTTTCAATCAGCACTGTTATATATAACTAATTTGTACTAATTGGTGTTAGTTAAGTAGTTGATTTGTCCATATTCCATAATTATAATCATGTGGATGGATCGATATATGTTTTCTGCAGCTGTAGTTGGTGAAGGATTTCTAGCCCGAGACATAACATTCCAAAACACAGCTGGTCCATCAAAGCACCAAGCAGTAGCACTAAGAGTTGGAGCAGATCTCTCAGCCTTTTACAATTGCGATATGTTAGCATACCAAGACACCTTATACGTTCACTCAAATCGTCAATTCTATGTAAACTGCCTGGTTGCCGGCACCGTCGACTTCATTTTCGGCAATGGCGCCGCAGTGCTCCAGAACTGTGACATCCATGCACGCAGACCAAACTCAGGACAGAAAAATATGGTGACAGCACAAGGCAGGACTGACGGTAATCAAAACACTGGGATTGTAATTCAGAAATGCAGAATTGGAGCCACTTCCGATTTGCTACCTGTTAAGGGAAATTTCCCCACATATCTTGGGAGACCCTGGAAGGAATTTTCCAGGACTGTGATCATGCAATCAACGATCAGTGATGTGATTCACCCAGCAGGGTGGCACGAATGGAATGGGAACTTTGCACTGAACACATTGTATTACGGTGAGTATCAGAACACAGGAGCTGGTGCTGGAACTTCAGGGAGAGTGAAATGGAAGGGATACAGGGTGATTACAAGTGCAGCCGAAGCTCAGGGTTTTGCTCCCGGAAGATTTATTGCAGGTAGTAGTTGGTTAGGTTCTACAGGCTTTCCATTTGCTCTTGGTTTGTAAAATTAATCTGGTCTCTTTTGATTCAATAATTAATTAATTAATTAATTAATTAGTATTTTGAATGAGTGAGGGAGTATATGATTCGTGCTGCAGCTTCGGTATCTCATCAAATAATATCTATGTTAATGTGTATTGATTATATATCAATATGTGTCTTGTAACCCGGCCGGCCCAAGTTTTATTAACAAATGATAAGAGTATGAGAGGAATGATTTCTGCCGGTTAATTATTTCTTAATTGAGAGCAAATAGAATTGATGGTATTAATTCAAACATCCTAGCTACCGGTATATATGATAAACTTAATTTTTGTTAATTATATGACATGATATATGTATATATTATGTATATGTATAATAGACATAAGGAAGAAATACTGAACGCGGCTTGAGAGGATTAATAAATGAAAGAAATCAGAAGAGATTTGATTGAAGAAAGAAATTGATGGTATATTTTTGCGAGATATATGGAAGGAAATTAATTAATTAATTAATAAATAGAAATTGGCGCAATCAACGGCTGGTTGTATTGAGGACATTTTCACATGGTAGGGTAGGTTAAGGGTAAGGGTGGTGCACGTATACTATATATAAAAATAATAATAATGATGATGATGATAATTGTGAACAGGTAAAACGATACGTATCCATCAAAATCGAAAATGGAGACTGTGTCTACCTGTTCTTGTCACCGATATATACAGATAAATATATGTGTCATTAAGTACTACCGTTGATGAATTTGTTTGGGTTTGCAGCAGCTTGCTCTTCACACTGCAATGACTTCATCTCAATCATATATAAATTATATGTATTTCATGGTGAATTAATGTTGATGAAGTTTGTATGATTTGACCTACCAACTACATACATGTGGAGTAAACAATCCTAGTGGCTAGCTAGGACTAATAATAAAATCCTTGGGAAATCTGTGTATATATGTGAGAGTCTTACTAGTTAATTGGTTCAGTAACTGGTAAAAATTATTAAGTTTTACAAGAAGTACGTGGTTTAAACTTAATTATAATAATTAAGTTGAAGACGGATCTGAGTTCCTTTTAACGTTTACTTAAAAAATCAAGAAAAGAACAAATTACTAGTTTATTATTTTTGAAAAAGTCTATTTATTGATAATATCAAAGAATCAACGGAAGCTTGTACCTAAATTATAATATCCAATATTATAAGCTAATAAGAATAGACCAATTCCAGCGTAACGACAAATTAATTATATATACATGCTTTTTCATATAGTGGGGACTATATAATATTATAAACAAATAATAATAATGAAAATGACTGTTAATTTGTAGCAACGTTTCATTACTTGTTCCAAACTGAAGACCGTAGAAATGGAGAAACGGCTTCGATCACTGGACACAATTAAGCTGATTAATTTTCGACTTTTGGTGACTTTTGAATGCTTTCCCATCCTATACATAGATTTTGAGTAATTAAATTTATTATTTTTCTTAATTAAAACAAAACACACACACACACACATATATATATATATATATTGAATGAAAGAAGAATTCAGGAAGAAGGAAAAATCACTATCGTTTCCTTTCTGCTCAGTCTTCTACAAAGGAATATTGGCCTTTATATATTAGCTGGCCAACCAGAAAGAAACTAACTAACAAACTAATGAAAACCAAAATGACAGCTGTACAAAATGAATTAGTTAATAAACAACTATTAACTAAACTAACTATTTAACTAAACTAATTCTTAATACTCCCCCTCAAGGTGGCCGGTGAAGATCAATCACTGCCATCTTGGATAAAAGTGCAAACAGGCTAGCAGCAGGAAGTGCCTTGGTAAAAACATCAGCTAATTGATGTTGAGTGCGAATAGGAAGAAGCTTAAGAAAACCAGCAGTGATTTTATCACGCACAAAGTGGCAGTCAAGCTCGATATGTTTTGTACGTTCATGGAAAATAGGATTGGAGGCAATATGCACTGCAGCCTGATTATCACAAAAAACTAAAGTTGGACCAGTGAGAGAGACTTGAAAAGCTTGAAGAAGTTGATGAACCCATACCAACTCACTGGTGGTAGCTGCCAAGGCACGATACTCAGCTTCAGCTGAAGATCGAGATACGGTGGTTTGCTTCTTAGCCTTCCAGGAAATCAGTGAGTCACCAAGAAAAATACAGAAGCCTGAAAGGGATTTTCGAGAATCCAAACATGCTCCCCAGTCAGCATCCGTAAAAGCTTTAAGCTGGAAATTAGAAACAGAGGAAAATAGGAGACCTTGACCTGGGGAAGACTTAAGATATCGCAGTAAATGATGTACAGCATCAAGATGAGGCTGCCGAGGTTGAGAGACAAACTGACTAAGCTTGTGTACAGCAAATGTTATATCAGGCCGAGAAATGGTTAAGTATATCAGTCTTCCCACAAGTCGTCGATAAATGGTAGGATCTTGAAGCAAATCTCCTTCAAAAGAGCTCAACTTGAGCTTTGGATCCATAGGTAAGGAAGTTGGCTTACTAGCAAGAAAGCCACTGTCTTCAAGTAATTGCAAGCAATAATGCCGTTGAGAGAGAACTATACCTTTGCTGGATCGAGCAAGTTCAAGACCAAGGAAATATTTGAGAGCACCAAGGTCTTTAAGTTTGAATTGACTATGAAGAAAGTGTTTGAGAGAATCAATGTTCTGAGTCTGTGCACCTGTGATGATAATGTCATCAACATAAACCAACAAGGCAATAAAATTAGGACCTGATCCTTTGGTAAAAAGAGAGTAATCAGATTTACATTGAGTAAAACCATGAACAAGGAGCACATGAGAAAACTTGGCAAACCATTGCCTAGATGCCTGCTTCAGTCCATAAATGGATTTATGCAGTTTACAAACTAACTTCTCCCCCTTAGGACAAGAGTGAGAAACCGGTGTTGAGTAACCCATAGGCATGTCCATATAAACCTCTTCAAATAAGTCTCCATTAAGAAATGCATTGTTCACATCAAGTTGAACAAGAGACCAATTATTTTTAGCAGCAATGGCAAGGAGAACTTTGACAGTAACCAGTTTTGCTACAGGGGAAAAAGTTTCAATAAAATCCAAACCCTCTTGTTGAGTGTATCCCTTAGCAACCAAACGTGCTTTGTATCTTTCAATACTTCCATCTGACTTGTATTTCACTTTATAGATCCATTTACAGCCAATAGAATGCTTACCTTTAGGAAGAGGCATAACAGTCCAAGTTTTATTAAATTCCATAGCTTCGAGCTCTCGTTGCATAGCTTCCTTCCAATGATCAAATCGAATTGCTTGATGATAAAATTGAGGTTCAAAAGTAGAAGAAATATTACAGAGGAGAGTGCGATGAGAGGAAGAAAAAGAAGTATAAGAAATAAAATGAGTGATAGGATATGAAGGATTTGGTTTAGGAATGGAATTATCAGTTAAGATATTGCAATGAAAATCTCTAAGATATGAAGGTGGTTTAGGTATTCTAGTAGATCGTCGAAGTTCAGTTATAGGTTGAGGAGCTGAAATAGGAACAGAAAATTCTTCTGAGGCAATAGAAGTAGGAAAAGAGATATCATCTACTGAATGAGGGTGAGTAGATGTTGCAAGAGGTGAGTTAATGGAATTAGAAAGAGGATCACTTGTAGAACCTGGTTGTAGGGATGGAAAAAAAGAAGTAACATAAGGGGACTTGGGTAAAACTAAGTCAGGAAAAGGATCAACTAAGTCAGAAGAAGAAGGAGAAACAGTATGAAAGGGAAAAATTGTCTCATGGAAAATAATATCTCTAGAAATAAAAATCTGCTTAGAGACAATGTCATATACCTTATACCCTTTAATACCTGGAGAGTAACCAATAAACACACAAGTTCTGGCTCGAGGTGTAAATTTTGTCCGATGGGAAGAAAGAGTTGATACAAAACAAAGACTTCCAAAGACCCTTAAAAATTGGTAATCAACAGGTTTGTGATACAACAAAGTATAAGGAGTGTGATTGGCTAAAAGAGGGGAAGGAGTCCGATTGATTAGAAAGGTAGCAGTAAGTATGCACTCACCCCAGAATTGAAGAGGAACCCGAGATTGAAAAAATAAAGCTCGTGCAACATTGAGAAGGTGTTGATGCTTTCTCTCTACCACAGAATTCTGTTCTGGTCTTTCCACACAAGAGAATTGATGTAGAACTCCTTTGGACTGAAAGAAATCTACAAACTGTAATTCAGGAGCATGATCAGATCTGAATTTTTTAATCACAGCACCAAATTGAGTCTTAATGAGTTGGAAAAATCGAGGAACAACAGCAACAGCATCAGACTTATTTTTCATAAGATATACCCATGTGAACCGTGTGCAGTCATCTACCAAAGTCAAGAAATACCTAAAACCATTGTGAGTGGATTGATGAAATGGACCCCAAGTATCACAGTGTATCAAATCAAAAGCTTGAGCAGACCTATGATTGTTGGAGACAAATGACAATCTTCTTTGTTTAGCAAGTGGACAGATAGAACAAGGAGAAAACAATCCTTGTTTATTAATCTTCAACTGTTTTTGCAATAATCCAAGTCTTTTAGAAGACAAATGTCCTAATCTGTGATGCCATATTTGAGCATTCACATTATTAACAACAGAAAACGCATTGCAAAAAGAATCAACAGAATAGAAGCCTTCATTGTAGTCGTGAAAATTTGCTGAATCAATCACATAGAGATCATCTATTCTTTTACCCTTGCCAATCGTCTTCAAGCTGAGATGTTCCTGAACAAAGCATGCATCGGTAAGAAACTGAACCCTTAAAGCAGAAGTTCTGGTTAGTGCACTGACAGACAGCAGGTTGAATTTAAATTGAGGAACATATAACACATCATCAAGAACTAGTTGAGATGAGAGCTTCACAGTCCCAATATGTTGAACAGAGATTCTACTTTGATTAGGCAAAATAACAAAAGCATTCTGAACTGGTTTCATGGACAAGAAATCATGCTTACTAAAGCAAATGTGACTAGTTGCACCTGAGTCAACAATCCAGTATCTAGAAGAACAGAAGATAGGATTGATTGAAATGGACAAGCAAGTACCTGAAGCTTGTATTAAAGGAATAGCTGCATCTGAACCATTTTTAGCATCTGAAAGGTGATTGCTTAACATAGCCATCAAGTGAGAATACTGTGAAGGATTGAGCATTTGCACAAAATTGCTCATATGATTGCTGTTATTAGAAATTCCAACATCAGAAACTTGATTAGCAACTTGTGGCAAATTTTGTTTTTGTCTTGGCTTATACCCTGGTGGATATCCATGCAGCTTATAACATTTGTCAATTGTATGACCAGAATATCCACAGTGGGTACAAAGTGGTCTGTCTTTCTTTTGATTAGGTTTGTTAAAGCTTTGGTTAAAATTGGTCTTGTGTGAATTTGTTTTGGTAGTAAATGCCATGGCAGAGGCTGGAGCAGAGATGCTGGAAATTTCACTAACTTGTCTTTGATGCTCTTCTTGAGAAATTAAAGCAAAGACTGTATTAATTGGAGGAATCGGATTCATGAGCAGCAACTGTCCTCTGACTTGAGCAAAATTATCATTCAATCCCATCAAAAAAGACATAACATACTCCATTTGATAATGATCAGCCAAATTCTTAATACCACCACAAGAACATTTGCCACATGAACAAGCAGGTCTGTAATTATTAAGTTCTTCCCAAATGGTTTTGAGTTTAGTGAAATAAGCACTAACAGATAACTGGCCTTGAGTGTGATTCATTAATTCTCTCCTGAGTTGAAAAATTCTTGGACCATTTCTTTGCATAAATCGTTCTTTAAGATCATTCCAAATTTCATAGGCAGATTGAGAGAAAATAACAGAAGCCGATATCTCCTTCGAAACAGAATTCAATATCCAAGAAATAACTATATTGTTATTTCTAATCCAAGAATTGAGAAGAGGATCTGTACCTGTAGGTCGAGTAATAGATCCATCTACAAATCCCAATTTATTCTTCACTGACAAAGCAATTACCATTGATCGACTCCAGGATGTGTAATTATCACCAGTAAGTGGTTGAGAAACTAAAACCAAACCAGGATTATCAGAGTAATGAAGAAAATAAGGACTAGAGCAGTCTTCAATTGCGGAATTGTTCATCGAACTTCTAATGTTGTGCATATTATTTTGAGAGTTGCTATCACTCGCCATTAGCATAATCAAGGATCACATCAAGCAGTAAGAAGAATGAAGAAGAAAAGATGAACTAGATTCAGACCTAGGTCAAGGAAGGTTGAAGACGATCACAGAATAAGCACATATTGCTCTGATACCATATTGAATGAAAGAAGAATTCAGGAAGAAGGAAAAATCACTATCGTTTCCTTTCTGCTCAGTCTTCTACAAAGGAATATTGGCCTTTATATATTAGCTGGCCAATCAGAAAGAAACTAACTAACAAACTAATGAAAACCAAAATGACAGCTGTACAAAATGAATTAGTTAATAAACAACTATTAACTAAACTAACTATTTAACTAAACTAATTCTTAATAATATATATATATTAATATATATGTATATATTCTACAGGACTAAATCATAATTTAAACCGAGTACGATTTTTATTTTATGCAATTATTTAACTTCTGATCATGGGTGGGGACCTAGGAACGAGTATGCAAACCAGATTATATATGTTACAGATGTATACAAACCCATTGAAGTTGACATTGTGTTGTATAGTCTGCCGCGTTAATTAGATTTATTCAATGTATATATCAAGTGGATTTATTTTTTAATTACATGAAATGAATGAGTGGGGCATGCATTTGCATACCATTCTGATGCTTACATTTGGTGAGTTGCAATAATTAATTGAGTTCTTAGTGGAAACTTGAAAGAAAAGGGTTAAATTATTTTTTGAGTATGAATTGGATAATAGTATCTTGATAGATCTGATCCTTTCTCTTTCACATTTCTACAAATAAATATACAATTTATTCATTTTTAATAATTAGATCCCAATCCCTTATTGTTTTGCAACTTGATTACCCTTATTTTTTTTATTACTAGCATGTTAATTCATTAACGTTTTATTGAGAATTAATTCAAATTGCTACTATAATAAATTTATCTAAGTTGTAGAGAAGGAATCTCAATTTAATTGCAATTTATGAAATATTGATTCTCACACCTCAAATGAATTGGAAAGCCACCAAAACTACTGTTATCTATCTATCTATCGTTGTTCTAAATATTGAATTTTGACCTTTATGATGATATTAGAGTATATAATTTTAAACTAAAAGATATTTCGGTCACTTTTGTAGGAAGTTAAGCAGGGACTTATTTGTCATATTTAGAAACATTATGCGGTTTTATCTAAACATATAAAAGTTAGAGACTTGAAAGTTATTAGCCCAATTATGTATGAATAAAATACGAAATTAATTAATGATGTGACAACCCTAGCTAATTAATCTCATGATTAAGATTAACAAAGAAGCATCGAAGAAAGAGATTCTATCTTTGTTACCTGCCTGCCTCGTACATATATAAATAAAGATATCCCATTCCCAAAACAAAGACACAAGTTGGATCGAAACAATCAATCGTAAATGGATTCAATCAACTCCTTCAAGGGCTACGGCAAAGTTGATGAGCCCGACCAGGCTGCATTCCGCCGGAAGACGCGGAAGCGTCTCATCATCCTGGTCGTCTCTTCCGTCGTACTGGTAGCTGTAATCATTGGTGCTGTTGTCGGAGTTGTAGTACACAAGGGGAAGAATAATTCATCTTCCGACGGCCCGGCAACTGAGTTGTCTCCATCAGCTTCACTCAAAGCTGTATGCAGCGTCACTCACTATCCTGACTCCTGTTACTCCAGCATTTCCTCCATTGACGCCTCAAACGTCACTGACCCAGAACTTCTCTTTAAGCTCTCTTTGCGGGTCGCCATTGGCGAGCTCTCAAAGCTGCTCGAGTATCCATCGAAGCTCAAGGAGAAAACAAACGATAAGCAAGTGAAAGAAGCTCTGACGGTCTGCGAAGTAGTGTTTGACGATGCACTGGATTGGCTGAACGAGTCGTATTCTGCCATGGAAGTCGGGAAAGAAGATAAATTGTTATCTTCTTCAAAGATGGACGATTTGAGGACTTGGCTCAGCGCAAGTATTACAGATCAGGAGGCCTGTTTAGATGCATTACAGGAGCTAAACTCGACGCATTATGAAAACTCGACGCTTCTGAAAGATATTCAATCGGCAATGAAAAACTCTACTGAGTTTTTGAGCAACAGTCTGGCGATTGGTACGAAAATATTGGGTTTACTGAACAAGTTTAACATGCCGATTCACAGGAGGAGATTATTATCAGATTCTGGTATTAATTCAGATTTTCCCAGCTGGGTTAGAGCAGGCGACAGGCGGCTTCTCCAGGAGACCAACCCGGTACCGGATGCCACGGTGGCGCAGGATGGCAGTGGAGATTACAGGACAATTAAAGAGGCGGTGGCGGCGGTGCCTAAGAAGAGTCCGAAAAGATTTGTGATATATGTGAAGAAAGGGAAGTACATCGAGAATGTTGTTTTAGATAAAAGCAAGTGGAATGTGATGATGTACGGCGACGGTAAAACGGAGACAATAGTTTCCGGGGAGTTGAACTTTGTTGATGGAACTCCTACTTTCGCTACAGCTACTGTTGGTAAGTAATTTCCCACCTACCTAAATTAATTTACGGTTTTACTACATATATTTATGATTTGATTAGTAGTAGGTAAATTGTTTAATAAATACTAAAATTTCAATATATAGCATATATAATCACAGCATTTACCTTAAATTTATCATAACATTTATTACGATAAACAGTAGGGTTAAATCTAATTGATTTGTGAAACTTAATCAGTAAATCTATGCCATGCGCTAGATATATATAAGTTCGATCGATATATGAGGAAAACTATGAGCATTAGAACAATATATACATACATATATATATATATATATATATTATATTATATATGATCAATGAAGCCCACAGGATTATGAGGAGGCATGCTTGCATCCACGTGAAACGGATTTGAAACATAGCAATTACCTAAAATTCTTTTGGTTCCCATATGAAGTTTCTTCGAACATAATTTATAATTAACTGGCGTAACCCCACCATGTGGATGTCTGGTTAATTGAATGACAAACATATGGTCCCATGTTGCTGCATGCATTCCCCTCTTTCTCTTTCCATATGTAATTTATTCAAAGAGTCAACAATCGAAGCCTATAGCCTGCAAGTAATCGATTATACCAATGACATTACAAGTTGGCTACGTGTACTTGTTTCTATGGTTAAATAGCCTTTCATGCTGCTTTCTTGTCTCATTCACCGGACCTAATTAGGACACACACACACGTAACCTATAATGAAGAATGACTCTGTTTTAATAAAATTACCAGAAAACAACTATTTTCCATGTTTCTACGTTGATTTGAGATCTCTTTAATTTTTTTAATTCTCAAAATCAAGATAATAATTATAATTGAATTCCCATTTATATAGAGTATAACTAATTAAAATCCATTTATACGAAATGTAAGACTACTCTGCACATGACATGTTTAATATCTTGTGAGTTGTGGATTTCCGGTGGCCGCAACATTCGCGTCAGAACATGATCGATTATTTCCCCCATCTTGTGTCTGCACTAGTGTGCATGCATGTTGATTGTTGATATATGTTCTACTTCTACATGTAGAAGAATTAACCATATAAATCAAACATTTAATATGATGTGAAATACGATCATTAAATGACAAGTACTAACTATAATTATGTGATTACAATCAGCCGTTGCTGGTAGAGGCTTCATTGCCAGAGACATGCAGTTCATCAACACAGCAGGCCCAGAGAAACACCAAGCAGTGGCCTTTCGGTCAGGCTCCGACCGTTCGGTATTTTACCGGTGTACATTCGATGCATATCAGGACACTCTCTACGCTCACTCCAATCGCCAATTTTACCGCGACTGCGACATCACCGGCACCATAGATTTCATTTTTGGCAATGCTGCAGTTGTTTTCCAGAACTGCAACATTATGCCAAGGCAACCTATGCCTAACCAGTTCAACACCATCACAGCTCAAGGCAAAAAAGATCCCAATCAGAACACTGGAATTTCAATTCAGAAGTGTACATTTTCCCCTCTGCGTCCTGACCTTACTGCTCTCACATATCTTGGTAGGCCTTGGAAAGAATTCTCCACCACAGTGATCATGCAATCCACAATTGGGTCATTTTTGAACCCATTGGGCTGGAAAGAATGGGTCAGTAATGTTGATCCACCAAGTACCATATTCTATGCCGAGTACCAAAATACTGGACCCGGATCCAACACAACAGGACGGGTTAAATGGGGCGGCTATAGGCCCACTCTCACAGAAGATGACGCTAGTAAATTTACAGTGGCAACATTTATACAAGGCAGTGAATGGTTGCCGGCAGCTAGTGTGCAATATCAAGAAACCTTGTGATATATAGCAATAGCAATAGCAATAGCAACAGCATGTGTTACTCAAATGAGTTAAATTCCCTGTGGTTGTGTTTTTTTAATCCTTATTAACACTCCATTAATTGGTAACATTTTTTTTTGTTACAAATGAAACTACAATTACACTTTATGATTCAAATTATTCAATTCCACGGATTCTATGATTTCTTAAACAAGAACACGTGAATGGCATATGCCACTGTCTGATTGAGTCAAGATCTAAGAAAACTTATCCGGGGAAGGATAGGGTAAAATAACACATGGATCCCTATTTTTGTTAGTTTTTGCAAAGATGAAAATAGATTACTCATTTATAATAAGTTGTTATTACAATGATAAGAAAGCCCTTTAATTTTAGGTTATATATTCTAATATTAAAAGTTTTGATGGTCAAAAACTCAACATTGCAAGGATGCAATGGTCTTTCAACATTAGTCAAATGTAAATTTGTCAATTGTCACTTGTCAATGTCAGAGAGTTACTTGATAGTAAAAGACAGAGGTGTCTTTCTTTATGAAAATATAAACAATAAGGGTCTGAATGTTATTATGCAATTCTAGAATTTTTTTTTTAACCTAAGAAAAAACAGAAAAAGCGGCTCTTCCAAAGCCTTGCGGGCCAAGGCATTTAAGAAGCAAGACCATTCCATTATTCAATAGAAAATTATGTTTTATTTAGAATCTCATCAAACAAACCCAAAAGTCTCTTTCTGCTCTTTGAAAACAAAATTTTTGCTTTTATATTTCTATTTCTCATTTTAGGTCCAGCGCGCCTCAAACAGAATAAAATTAGAAAAATGAAAGAAAAAATGAGAGAGCTAATTCCCATATTGTTAATCGGTGAAAAATGATTTAATATTTTTCACCCAATTTTTACCCCATTCTTTTAATATATTATCATATATTATTTTTTAAATAAAATATATAAAGGTAGATAATATTTAATTAAAATTTTTTATAATTCATAATTTTTTATTTTATAAAACACTAAAATTTATATTTTTAATATAATTATTAGATATAAATAAAATTATAGTATATTAATAAAAATTTAATTAATATTTTTAATATAAATAAAAAAATAAATAGAGATAAAAAAAATTTATATTGAGATTTTTCATTTTAACTCTATTAAAATTTAAAAAATAAAGATTAAAATTAAAATACGGTAGGAAACAGGAAAAAAAAAAAAAAAAAAAGCTCCCCACCCTCAACCTGCCTTGTTATCATCCATAAAGCTAAATGTTTAGGTGACGAAAGTGAAAGAAAAGGAACGAAAATATCAATAATCATAATAAAAATAGTTAAGAAAGGAAAGTAAAAAGCAAGGAAGCTGCATGGTCTCGTGTGGTTGGGCATTGAAAGAAGCAAAAATTCGGAAACGGTGGGCGGCGACGCAGACAAAACAGCAACGCAAGCTCGAACAAGTGTCAGTCAATCGAACAACCAGTCCATAGTCTTAAACGTCTCCCAAAAAGACAGATCATTATCAATTCATTCATACATTCAACATTTTCTCTCTCTCTCTCTCTCTCCCTCTTTATATAAATAAAGGATGCGAAGATTCGTGGTTGGCAGAGGCAGAAGACTCATTAACCATTCACATCATTATCAAAATCAGAAGCATCATTCTCACAACCATCTTCTCTCTTCACACTATCATTCTCGTTTCTTGTCTTCAACTCCTGTGCTTGATTCTCCTTCTTCAATGGCCCCCAATACTTCTCCTCCTGTCACCATCGATAACCTTAACCCCAAGGTATTATACTAACTT
The DNA here is from genome assembly GCA_028052125.1 of Melia azedarach. NCBI lineage: Eukaryota > Viridiplantae > Streptophyta > Magnoliopsida > Sapindales > Meliaceae > Melia > Melia azedarach. The sequence goes on along the minus strand of CM051398.1, from coordinate 118,684 downwards.
TCATGGGGTTGATTGTGTTTCAATCATCTATTTGTTTATAAAATTTGGTTTGTTTCGGCACATGTGTTTATTTCATTTTGCTTGATTTTGTCTTCACACTTTTGTTTTTTGATTCTGTTTTATTATTTATTTGGATATGCTCTTTTGAGAATTTGCTTGGTAGTTAGATTCGTGGAGTGAAAGACCAATGAGATAATACAGTTGGATTTTGGTTAATACAGAGCTAGGACTGAAAGTTTATTTACACTGAAAAGCTCGGAATCTTTTGTTGCCGCAACTCGGCACAGCCCAGAATATGGATGATCTTCTTTACAAACAAAAGTTTACCTTTCTGATGTGATTTTTTTATTTATTTCTGTTTGGCTTTGGGGTTTATATTTGGTGATTTATCTTTTTAATTTTATTGTAGACTCGTTTTTATGTCTTCAGTTCAAATAGTATGTGCCGTTTATGACGAACTTGGTCATGTGTTTCTCTGTTCATTTAAGTCTTTGTTAAAGAAAGCTCAAAGCTTTAGTTTTGATTGAAGATGGTTGATGGTTAATATCTTCTGGTCTTCATCTTGCATTGGTTTAGAGACCAGGAAAATGGCTCATTTGAGTTGAATAAAATTTGATGCCTACTAGTCATGACTACAAGCTTCTTTCTGTTTCTCTTCTCATCTTTTTTGGTATTGAGTTGTAACTTCTAACACCAAATTTGGACTAGTTAGCCATGTGACTAGAGAGGATTGACGGACAAAATGTCTCCTTTCTATGTTCTGATTCTCATTGTAAAGCTTTCTTGTTGATTGCATCATTATTGTAAGTGCTCTCTGTTCTTGTTTAAATCCTCACCAAGTTTGTGCTTTTTCCTTCTCAGGTTCTAAAATGTGAGTATGCTGTCCGCGGTGAGATTGTCACCCTTGCTCAGGTAACACAATCAGCTGCATTTGGAGAATATCCTTCTGTATGAAAAATTTGAAAGGAATTATTCTGTTCAATGAGATTCTTTATAAGAATTTGGATTTACTGTATGTAGTATTATACACTATTGGTTCAGTGAGAGTGGCTGAATGTTTTCCTATCTCAGGGGTTGCAACAAGAGTTGCAAACTAACCCGGGCAAATATTCCTTTGATGAGGTACATTTCTTTTCCAATGGAAAGCTTATCCTAAATGGACATTTGGAGAGCTGTTAAGTTTTTAGGCATTATTCATTACTTCGTTTTAGACTAACTGTGTATGCTCTTAGTTCTCTTCGATGCTTCAATAATGGAGAGACATTTTGAGGATAGGCATGTGTGAATATCTGATGGTCTTTGATGACCTGAGCACTTCTGTTGCTGGATATTTTTCCTGTAGTGTCAATTGATAATCTGTGTTAGAGTTAATGAGGGTCAGTATTAAAAGTCATATAGTATTATTACTGTAAGAAAAATATGTCTGGAATTTTTTCTATCACAATTATTTTTCATGAAAAATTGCTTTCAAGTGAGTCAACTTTTGTTGACTATTGAATGCTAGTTTGTGTGCTTGGTACTGATTTTCAATCAACTTATTCAGATACTGTATTGCAATATCGGGAATCCTCAGTCTCTTGGTCAGCAGCCAATAACCTTTTTCCGAGAGGTTAGTTTATTCTATCTTTGTTGGGGAAAGTACCCAAGTGTTAATTCTTTCAAGGCAATTATAATTGGCTCATGTCTATCTTAGGTTCTTGCATTATGTGACCATCCATCCATTTTGGACAGAAGTGAAACACAGGCTTTGTTCAGGTATGAAAGTTGAATGACCAGTTATATTTTCTTTCTGGATTGTGAACTGAAATTACAAACTGATGCCTCATTTTTGGTGTCACAGTAGAAAATGGAGCTTTGTGAAAGATAAAATTAAGCTCTCACTTAAATGATCAGATATTTATTACTGCCAATTAAAAGAGTACGTAGTGATTAACATATTCAAATTAATTTGTCAACTAATGGGCTTGTATTCATAGAAGTGAGAGGTAATGAAATTGGTGCACGACTCATTTTAAACTAATGATGTTTACTTGTTGAAATGTCATGCACTGTGTTTTTTGGTGAAGATACTTTTGTTTTCCTTGTTCTTTGTGCAAGAAAGACTGAAAAAAGAAATCCTGGAAAACCTTCGAAAAGACCATCTATATCTTAGGAGAAAAAAAGAAAATGTAAAAGAGAAATATAGGAGTGTAATGGCTTGTGTGTATCTCTTTTCTTATCCAACTTGGTTTATGATGTCTTGCAGTGCGGATTCTATAGAGCGAGCTTGGCAGATCCTGGATCAAATTCCTGGACGAGCAACTGGTGCTTACAGTCACAGTCAGGTAATATCAGTGACCATGGCTGAGAATTTTAGGTTGATTAATACTCATGATGCTACATATGGAACTCATAAAGTTTTTTTCTTTCCCCTTTAGGGTATCAAGGGATTACGTGAAACAATTGCTGCTGGAATTGAAGCTCGTGATGGATTTCCTGCTGATCCAAATGATCTTTTCTTGACAGACGGTGCAAGTCCTGCTGTAAGTTGTGATTTGGCTTTCTTCTTGTTTGTATAGATGTCAATACTTTTCAAATGATATGCTCTCAAATCAAAGATTGTATATAAAACAGATTCTTTTCTTTACAGGTCCACATGATGATGCAGTTACTGACAAGATCAGAAAGTGATGGAATTCTTTGTCCCATTCCTCAGTACCCTTTATATTCTGCTTCAATTGCTCTTCATGGTGGAACTCTGGTATGTCTGTTCTGCCTATTGAGTACTTACTTTGAATATCATAGAGTCAATTAGTGAGTTATTTTTAATCCTTTTGAGAAACCAATTTAGTAGAAATTGGTGTTTCATAATTTTTCAGTTATGTTTAAGATCTTTCTTAGCAGAAGTCTTATTAATTATGCAGGTTCCTTACTACCTCGATGAAGCAACAGGATGGGGATTGGAAATTTCGGATCTTAAGAAGCAGTTGGAGGATGCAAAGGCCAAAGGTGTTACTGTCAGGGCCTTGGTTGTAATAAATCCAGGCAATCCTACCGGTCAGGTAATCATTAGTTAGCTCTCAGGCGAAAGTAAAACTTCTACTGAAAAATTATTTTGTATTTTCTTCAATGAGGCTGTCGCAATCCTACCGGTCTGGTAATTATTAATTAGCTCTCAGGCAAACCTAAAACCTCTGTTGAAAAAGTGTTTTGTATTCTCTTCAAAGAGGTTGCTTTAATTGGTGATTTCTGGCATTTATACTTCTTTTAATTTTCATGAGCCTTTCCTTCCAGGTTCTTTCTGAAGAAAACCAACGGGAAATTGTTGAGTTCTGTAAACAAGAAGGTCTTGTCCTTCTTGCTGATGAGGTGGGTGAAACTGAAAAGCTTTTTACTTTTTACATATTCATGTTGCTTACTTTTAACAATGTTCGATGGATTTTATACAGGTATACCAAGAAAATGTTTATGTACCAGAGAAGAAGTTCCATTCCTTCAAGAAAATTGCCCGATCTATGGGGTACGGTGAGAAGGATATATCCCTTGTATCCTTTCAGTCAGTCTCTAAAGGTAAACTGTTTGTATATTTATTTTTAACGATAAAAGAACAGGAAAGCAAATGAATTTTTATGTAACATGCTTGGATTATTCTTGCATTTGCGTTCAGGTTACTATGGTGAGTGTGGAAAAAGAGGAGGTTACATGGAGGTCACGGGGTTTAGTCCTGTCGTAAGAGAGCAAATATACAAAGTGGCATCTGTCAATCTCTGTGCTAATATCTCTGGTCAAATTCTTGCAAGCCTTGTTATGAGTCCACCCAAGGTTACTTTTCCCCACATAGAAGATACATTCTTTTTTGTGTAGTTTGAGTGAGTGCATGCTCAAGGCTTCAAATGAGGAGTTTTTAAGAAAATTGAGAAAAGGAGGAAAGATATTATAATCTGAGACCAGCTTGTTATCTCCATGTCTTTCTTTTTCTCGTCTCCATATTAGAATGCAAACATTATCATCATTAGTACTGTTTAAGTACATATTTTTCCCTAGACTCTGCATAGTTGCACCTTTCATATGTTACTTTTGAGACAGTATAATACGGAAGTTTATGATACAGAACTCTTGGTTATGTAGGCAGGGTATAGACTTGTGGAAACCGAATGGCTTATCCATTTCGTGTAGGAAATGATACAATTGCAGTATGATATCTAATGTATGCCATATTCATTGCACCTGATTAAACTTAATAAAATAAATCTGCAGGTTGGAGATGAATCCTATGAGTCTTATTGTGCAGAGAGGGATGGAATCCTCTCATCCTTAGCAAGGCGTGCAAGGGTTAGTTCAGTTAACTTCTATTTGTTGATTTTCATCGTATTAGATTTCTTTTTTCAATTTTTTATTTTATAAAGTGATGGTTTTCATTGATGCAGACATTGGAAGATGCATTCAACAGTTTGGAAGGAATAACATGTAACAAAGCAGAAGGAGCAATGTATCTGTTTCCCCGTATCCACCTGCCAGAAAAGGCAATTAAAGCTGCAGAAGCTGAAAAATCTGCTCCGGATGCATTCTATTGCCGTCGTCTCCTCAATGCCACTGGAATTGTACTTGTTCCTGGTTCTGGTTTTGGTCAGGTGAGTGATTCAAATTCCAGGATCTGGTGTAGCATCTGATTTTCCATTAGTTTATGTCAACGGACTTCCCTTACCTGCACAAGTCGTATATGTGATTGTTAACTTATAGTAATGTTTGCATTTGTGATATTTTGTATAGGTCCCGGGAACTTGGCATTTTAGGTGTACAATACTGCCTCAAGAGGATAAGATTCCAGCCGTGGTTTCCCGTCTGACAGACTTCCATAAAAGTTTCATGGACCAGTTTTGTGACTGAAAGATCTTGTCATAAGTAAAGTTAGAATAATAATGAGTAGCCATTCATTTTGATTGAAAAACATTTATAATGTGAATGGAGATTGGAGGTAATTCAATTTTATTGCTGTATTTTTCCGGGACATGGAGGTCTTTTGATGGATGAAAGATCAGAGCTTCTTGTAATACAATGAAAATTTTCGATTTTGCATGCCCTCCAAATATTATGTTATTGTTCTCAACCATCGTGTGATTCCAACGAGTTCGGCCATTTTGTATCAAAACTCGCCAAGCAGAAGGAAATATGGAACGGAAAAGACCAGTTTTAATGCTTGAAATTTTGTTGCTCTAGTTACAAGTCTACTCAAGTCGAGAGGACACTCATTAGCTTAAAAAGCAAAGAAAGAATGAATTTTGCAAAGCAAGATGTGGCATAATCTTGTGTAAACCCAAGAACAGGATAACAATCCAAACCAAAATTAACATTTAGATTGAAGTGCCTTTTGTTCATACAGCTACTAAGTATTTCAGTTCAGCACACCCACAGGTTTCAGGGGTATTGATATGTAGCTCAAATTCAGCACCAAAACAAAAAGGTTCAATAGGTGCAATCCGAATCATAAACAAATACATTGTTTCCCCAAATAAACAAACAACGAAGTGTGCATGCACTGCAATGAACTGAAAGACTATTGAAGACTGTTTGTTACTGGTTTTCCTCTGGATACTCATAGGCGACTGATGACAGCCTCCACCTCAGATGGGGTATAGAGATGGTAGGTTGGAGCTACCTTGGCGATATCAACATTATTTGGAGTCACCTGAAACCATCAAGGAAATTCAGTGAATTGAGATATTAGTAAACTACCTACAAAGAGAAACTTTGCATCATATTATCATAATACTTTACCTTTTCTTCCATGACTTGCTTCAAAATGGATAGAGCAATTGTCTCCGCCTCTTGAAGAGTTAAGTCCTGCAACAATATTAAATGAAATTCAGCACCAAGTTTTATGATAAATCAGTCAAACAAAAAACTGTGAGATTCGGCTCTTTGGCACAGAAGGCAAATTCCATTTGTGAACAAGATTAGAAACAGTGTCACAGTTGCAAAAATCAGCACTTGAAAAATAAGATCTTGAAGCTAAAAGGTAATTCAGTATTATCACGGATAAAAGTAATTCACAGGCACAGGGATACAAACTAGCTCACATGCACTTGGGGAAGGGAAAAGGGGGCAAAAAAAAAAATGGAAGAGAGATACCTTGTTATACTGCTCTTGGAGAGAACTGTCAGCTCCTTCTGAACCCGAACCAATAGCCTTAGCATTGCATTGCCAGAATGTGCCAGAAGGATCTGTGTAGAACCTGCACTCCAAGTCCCATTTTGGGTCAAAACAGTCCAGGATACACACTGTCAGCAGCTATATGTTGCCAGAGAATGCCAATACATCAGCAGCATGGTCTATTGTGACAGAATGCCTAAAGGGAGAACTACAGTTGCAGATTTACTAGATTCTGACTAGCATTTCTGCTAACACATCAACTCGGTCGAAATTTTTTGATGAAGCAAACAAAGAATTATGAAATAGTTGTATAGTGAAATAAAGAGAAAAAAAAATACAACTGTGAGCTGACCAATCAAGTCGTCATTGAGATTGGCAAACCAAAAATGTTGGGAGATGCCTAAAAGCCATGTACTTCATAAGTTCAATTGCACAGTACTTGCATCACATTATGTACTTATTATCAGTTTATATAACTTCATACATGTAACTAGTGATCATAGTTAAATTGGGTTGTGCTGATACGAGGATCGGAGTATCCAAATGAGAATATACACTGCAGACCAGCCTTTGTCTCATTATATTTTAAACAGCAATGCAGCATTAACATAAGCAAATAATCACTTACAAGCTAGGGCCATTCTCGTCAGCTCCGGCAATGAGAAGGGATACTCCAAATGGTCGAGACTGCACCGAAGAAAAATTACTATGCATCAAAAAGCATTAAACAAATATATATAACTATGACATCCATGGTCTAACGTTAAATGCCAAAAAATTACTAAATGAAGGTGATCTGAACACATTAGAATTTGGAAATAAACTGTATGGAATACTAAACTTGAAATATGATGGGGAAGCTACAAGCCCAAGGAAATGGTAAAACAAAAAATACCCAACTAGATGTCTACAAGGTAAGCAGTTATTACCATGGATTCTTCATCACCTTCACCAAAGCGTAGTGCAAGATCACAGAGTGCTTGTGTAGTAGATTCCACAGTCATTGGCTCACCATATGAGAATCTATGATTCTGTATCAGCAAATGTAAGATATTAGTAAAGGGACTATGTCCCACCACATACTAGAGCATAAGGACAACCAGCTTTTCAGTATGCCTGTTGAAATGTATACAAGCATCAGAAATTAAAAAAAAAAATCAGCATACCTGAGTTTCCACTCTTGCATGTTCAACAAGTGTACGAGCATCAGCAATCAATCCACTCATAGCACATCCAATATGCTCATCAATTTCCATAATTTTCTCAACACTGCTGGGCTCCTGAAACAAAAAAAAAAAAAAAAAAAAGAAAAAGCAATGATACAAAATAATGATTATTTCAAGAAATCACACCTCCAAATGCATATATTGGCAGTGCATTCTGTAATCCATATTTCATATTGTCATGTTACAAAAGTGGAGATTTCTTATTACTTGTCAAACATATTACTTAGATTTCATGTTTCTAAAATTCTCAAGGGATATGTTCTAATCTACTTCAGAGAAAAAAAGAAAATCAATCCCTTATCTAAAGAACAACTAATACAAAAAAAATCCGTCTTAAAGATAGATAATATACCTTTGAATACTATCAATTTCTTATATGAAAACACTGAGAACTTAATAACATGCAAGTAAAGGGATCATAATTCCAGATTATCACTTAAAAAGCAAAAACCAACGAACCAAAAAACCCATCTTGGCATTGACATACAAATTATTCTTTCGAAAATGCCTTTGTGATTTGACAGTACATATGCTTCTATGAAGATGGAAGCAAATTGCTCAAATCCACACATATATATTCCCACCACCAGTCATTACATAAATCAAATAAAAAACAGCATTTCCGCATTAAAATGAAATCATACTCCAACCGAAGACCCTACATCAAAATAGACTTTTGTACTCAGCTTAAAGGGGAATTCAAGTTGCTGATCATATATGATAATGCCAAGATGATAGATGACTAAAAACATCAATATATATGTAGCTTATACAATAAGCCACTCAATACCTACAGCAATACACACACATATATTATAAGAATAAGCACACAAAAAAATAGAACAGACCAGCAGGGGTGAAGTAATTCGCTTCTCCACAGCAAGCACAACCCCTTCTTTCGTCTTCAACCCAATTGCAGTTGAACCTAGCTGTTGAATTCATGCAAAACCCGTAAGTCTATCCAATAAAAGTTCTATCATCAAGAAGAGAAAAAAGAAAAACTGATGGCTTTACTAAATCAACAAAGGTAGATAAGATGAATACTAATCAATCCAATTTAATGAACTTCAATATGGGCACGCATAAATGTAACTTATAACAATTATTATACTGAAAATATTATATTTTCCAGGCAACTAAACAGAAAACAAGCAGTCGGTGTTTACCTTGATGGCCTCAATAGCATATTCAACCTGAAACAGTCTGCCTTCTGGAGAGAAAGTGTTCACTCCTCTATCATACTCAGTCCTACAATATTTGAAAGACACCATTGAAAGAAAAAATTAAAAAAAAAAAAAAAGAAACATTTTGCAACCCAAAACAACATTGAAAAAAACCAGATAGCTTACCTTGTCAGAAACATTTTTTTTTTGCTGATTGGATCTGAAAACCTAAGAGAGAGACAAAGAAAAAAGAGAAAACTTTAGGACGACAAATGTAGCACGAAGTTTGACGGTATTGAATTCTGTAAAAATGGAGCAAATGAGGGAACAAATAAGAAATATTGATTTACCTGAGCTTAGTGTGTATAATTGAACTGTGTAAGAGCGAGACTCGGAGGAAGAAAGACGGCTCTTTTCTGCCTTTTTTGTAGAGATCTTCTTGAGGGACAAGTCAAGTATCGAAACGTTTTTAGTGTTTCAGTTTCTGTGAATTTTTCTACAGAACGTTTTTTGAGTTCTCCTTTTGGGCCTCGTGAATGGGCCTGGTTAAATAAGATGGTCCGTTTCAAGGACTAATTTATGGGCTTATATTTTGTGATTGGGCCAATTCTTTGTTAAAAAGGATTGGCCTTCTTTCGGCTTTAATGTATAACTTTTTGATAAAGAAAGAAAGAGGGAAAGAAAAAACTCAAAATAAAAATTGTGACTCATTATGATAAATGTACGGTATAGGTCAGGATAAAAGGAAAATAATAATGTATGCCATTTTAATTCGTCATACGAATTAATTCGATTTGAATTGTATACTTGTTTCTATTTTACAACTTTAACCCATAAAAAGTATCTCATACTCTAAAAAATAAAAACTATTTAATTTGGAGGTGAGAGATATATTAGCAATATGACGAGTGACACTGCCGAATAACTTCAAATATATAAAGACAATAATGAACAGTAAAATTGAGTTATTGTCTCTCTGAAGCAGCAAGCAAGGATCTGTGCAAAGAACAGGATTGGTCAAAATATGAATCAGTGCACACCGAGGACACCACCAATATCTAAAACTTGGATACTATGGCAGATTTGCAGTGCAGCAGCATGCTTTGGGGTAAAAAGATACAAAATTGTCTGAGATCCAAAGAAAGGCCAAAATACTGGACCCAAAATCCAACAACCTCTGCGTAAACTAGCTGCTGCGCTGATACCATTGATGCCTAATGCTAATGCTAATGCTAAAAGCTACTACAACTTTTCTCAATCTTTAGTCTCCTGTACACGAAAACTAAATGTTGCTTCCTTTATATCATTCTGGAAACCTATCTTCAGCTTATCCATGTATTAGCTGCAGCTTTTGCTTCCTATACCGGATCTCTCTATTGTTTTGGAAAGTGGGAGAATCTTAAGGGCATGTTTGTAAGTGCCATGGTTTAAAGCACCAGGGGGTTTGAGGAACAGATACTTTGTTAGAACTTCAATCTTGAACGTACCCTAAAACTACCTAGGCTTTAAACTCAGTTTGGTGGCCAGACATAGTTCTTCTCGTTTAAGATTAGTATTTAGTCCATTTACTCAATCATAGAATTCTTTCATATTCTAATATCTCAAAGAGAAAAAAGTTAATGATGAGGATCATACATGACGGAGCATAAATCTAGTTCCCTTGTGGGTTGCAAACAGGTGCAGGCCAAATGCAAGGGCAAAACTCACATAAATTACAAAGAAAGTCGACCAGCTCAAATCATAAATTTCTGGCAGGTTAGCAATAATTTCTAGTGAAAAATAATTCTCAAGATAGAGCCAAACTAGTAAATGGTACCCTATCATGCCAGTACACCTCATATATCAAATTGGCAATGCCGTGGCCCTCACTTGTGGCTTGTGATCATGTAATTCTGAGATATGATTTTGCAGTTATCTGGCAACTCTTGTTTAGTAGTGAAATATGCTTATACAAATTTGTAATTCTGGGATTTCCATGTAGAAGTAGAGATACAGAACGAAGATTTTGTATCTATCTGTTTGTTTCTTGCTCATTGATAGTTATTGCAAGGGAAGCAACCACAAGAACTGTGTCCAGAAACATGAGTGTTATGCCTGCTCATCTTCTGTGCTTGTTCAGTTGCCTTCTGAATTTGCTCCGCGTGTTGTTGCCTGGCTGCTGCTCTCCATTCCTCAGCTCTTCTATGCACAACTGCCATTCTTTTCATCAGCTTCTCTTCTAAGTTTGATCTCATTTTTTGAATTTTCACCTACCAATTCCCAAGTGCAGCAATTTCAATCATTCCAGGATAAACGGGCAAAAAGAAAGTAAAATTTCCAAGTCAAAGCACATATTTGCCAATAAACTAATGGGTTTCAAACTATAACATATATCTTGGTACTAGCTTTTTGCTTCAAAATTGAACTATTAATAAACAATTTGTTATGACAAATTTATCAATTGTAATGTGAACATATTTTATTGAACAGGAGCTAAAAACTAGGCTTCCAAGCAAGAGACAACTGAACTCAAGTAAACATTCCAATTCCCCAGAACACTTTCAATGTTAGAACTGCACATGGGCTTTGCAAGTTACAACAAAGAGCATGGAGTTAAATATATATGAACATGATAACTTTTAGCTTTTACAGTCTTTATTTAAGTGTGAAAAGGCAAGGGTTATTGGAGTGTAGCGGGTGGCTCGAGGATGACTAAATCAACAATAAACCTGACAAGAACTTGTGATCATATCAACATTTATATATTCTTTTGAAGATAAATACTAGTGTATGCCTAAACTATGCTTATCTTCAGTTTTCAATGTGCAAACCATGGCTTTATTAGATGACTTACATTAATCCCAAATCATTAGTTTTTAATATCTCAGTTGTAACTTTTGACGGGGCATTCTTAATGGCAGTAGTCGAAACATGGGACCATAATTTTCCATTATGAAGCAAAACAGGGAGAAAAGTAATACAAAGGAAACTTGGAAGCAATGACAAGAAAGATAACAATCAAAGTTTATGTTTCATGTTTTGTGATGTTTGCATTTATATTGGAAAGAAAATGTTGTTAATTGATGATAGGACGAGAGAGGTACCTCAAGCTTTTTCGATTGAGCTTCAGCTTTTGCACTTTGCAGATTCACCCAAGCTTGAATTTTTGCTTCTTCTCTCTGATACCTACAATTCAAATCACAATTATTAATGACAAAGTACTTACTTTCCAGAAAAATGTTGCAAATTAATAAACAATCTTATTAGCACTTAGTCTAAACAATCTTATTACCTTAGGCAGCACTTAGTCTTTTCCTCTTCTTCCCAAGCAGCAGCTCTTGGATCTGAAACACTTTTCTGGCACCCATTGCCTGTTTCAAAATGCCTTAGGCTCTTTGATATGTCTTCTTCTTCCTCTTCCCTAGAACTCCAATTTGATGTTACCGAGTCATATTGTGTCCCAAGTTGTAGCTTAGCCAAATGACAGTCCTGCAGCTGGGAAATGTCAATGGTGCCATTTGTGCTAGTTGAACGTGCTAAGGCCAATGGCCCTGACCTACTGGCCGGCGTATTATGTCGTGCAGGCGATGAGCTTTTGAACGGTGTATGACATCTAGAAACTGTGGAGCTGCCTAGTGGGGTCATCTCTGTTCCAACATCTCTGTGCTGAACCTCATGAATTACTTCTGTGCCTGCATCTTTCATGGTTTCGCCATTAGAGTTTTTGAATAGAAACCCTTCTTTTGATGGCTCTGAGCATCTAAAATTTGGCAAAATCAGTTCTACCTCGTCCGTGAACTTATCTACACTCGTTAACAAACCTCAAATGAGTGAATAAGATCCATGATCAGCTTGTAATAAGGAAAACTATTATGAATAAAACTATGAGGATCTTAATAATATGCATGCAAAGCTATCAAAATTATCTCACATTTAGTAAAAACACTCGAGTGCAGTATTACAGGAAAGACCTATAGAAGCAATCTAAATATTTTTGTTTCCTGCTTTCGTTTTCCTGAATTTTTCATGCGAATTAAATTCATTCTCAGCTGAGACAAATCCTTTCTGTATTTGGTGAAATACATTTTCGAACAAGAAAACTCAGCTGGGTTTCATTTCCAAGCATAACCAAACAGTGGATCAAAAGTGTAGAACTTTATTAGTTCTTAAAAGGACAGAAGAGAAAGGTTCATGATTAAAAGTGGTAGATAAAAGAGACAAGTTCTTGAGAAGTAAAGCCAAAGTTCCAACTAAAGTTGAAGTGAAAATAAAAGCACACCTTTAAGGAGTACATCTGTTGAGCCAGAAACCCCATTAAAAGCAATGGCTGAATTATGGTGGTCCAAAGACAGAGAGCTTTGAAAGCTTGATACAGCCTTTGAGAACTTTTCCTCAGTAACCCTGGATTTGTCTGAAAAGACTTCCAATTGTTGCTTAAAACTATCAACTTGCTTATGATTCTTCCAAGATTCCGGTGGTGGCTTGATTGGATGAGCAGGAGATTCATGGCAAGAAGTGCTGTTTAGCCATTTTTCAGCATCATCCCATTTTGAAGGAACATTTTTTCTTGAAAAGTTCCCAATACTGAAGCTGAAAAAAGGTCTTCCAGGAGTTGAAGGTGTTTCTATTCTCCTTTGTGTGACTGAGTTCACTTCTTCTCTCCTTCTCTGAGCTGAAATGCTACTGTTTACAGCCACAGGAAATGACTTCACAAACTCAGAAGTCTCTTTGAGATTGAGCTTGCAAAGTGGGTCCGGAAATGTTTCTGCAAATGGGTTGCCTTTACTTTTCCCATAACAACTTGTGTTGCTCTCCAATGCTGTTTCCTAAATCACAAACACACAGAAAGTAAAAACCAAAAAAGAATAGAAGAAGAAGAAAACTACAAAATGCAGAATCCTGAATCCTTACCCCAGTGGAAGGAAATATAGACGGAGATTGAAAGAACTTTGGACTTGGGAGATCCATGGCTTTTCTGGAGAAGTTTTCCTCTGTAGGTTATTGTAAAACTTTGGCCTAGTGGTTTAATTTAATATCAATCTCAATCTGCATTGCATTTTGATATAAAATGCTGTGTCATATAAGAAAGTAATTGAGGAGGCAGTTGAACGGTATTACTAAACAAGGAAAAAGCATTGACTACAAGAAACCATGGTCGAAAACACTGCAATAAAATGACCCACATGGGATTTATATACTTGAACCAGCCAAAGCCAGTCACTTCTCTCTGTCTCTCTCTCTCTCTCTCTTCCTATCAAACCGAAATTACAGTGACAATCTCGCAGAAGAAGACAATAGTGTACTTCATAAAAAGAAGAGTGTGCTTTGGAAGGTGGGAAAATTGTGCACTCATGAGTCCTGTCTTAATACTGGAGAAATAATACTATTGTATAATTTTTTTAATTGTTTTATTTTATTTTTTGTATTCTTTTTAAGAAGCTTCTTATTGGTTTTGATCTTCGCTATGAATGCAGTGCATCCTCCTTTGACTGATGAGATGTTAGTGTTACATTCCAGTCAAGCACCAATTTTCAATTTTACTGGATTTTCTGCTCGCCAAATCTATGCTGTCCTTATTGGCCTTTTCTTGATAATATTTAATTCTTTGTCACAATCCAGCCGCATACAGAATCTAAAAAGCTCAATCCTGCAGATTATTAACTCATCATATTGCGATACGTCAGGTAAAGAATAGTGGACCGAAGCATTACTGGGCCTGGCCTGGATCTTGGCCGGCTGAGCCCAAGTCCATTTACTTAAAATCATTCCTAGTATAGTGAGAGAAATAATGAAAACTGAAAAATGGATGTAGTTTTAGAATTTTGGTATCTGGTAAGATGATTCTGGGGCTTTTTTGATACGTTTCTAGAGATTGTAATACCGCTGCTCATAGCATTGCAAAAATATATATTTTTAATGTATTTATATAATGCTTGCATAAGCTTAGCCTAATAATGCCAAAGACTTTAGAATGTTTCTAAGAGCCACATATTTATTATATTTTATTATCATATCTTGTTTAATGAAGTTTTTAACAGCCGTTTATAACCTAATCCTTGCATTAATTAATTAATATTAGAACTAGTAATGTCTGATCAGAAAATACTATACATGCACAGCTCATCTGTAATATTAATATATATGCACCAATCCTGGACATTTCTCAGAATTCCCTCTCTCTCTCTCTCATGAAAAAAGAAGCAATTCTGAAAAGGAGATGGGGGGAAATCACAGGTTGATCTGTTGACTTCAACGATAAAAATTATTATCTCCAGACTGCAGCAAAAGTTGACAATGACTGATACAAATTAAAACTCTACCAGAAATAATCTCATATATATAGTTTCTACCAGAAAAAAGCCTAAGATGTAAATAAGATCTAATTATTTGATAAGTAATAGCAAGAACTAAAAGTTAGTATGGAAGTGTGAATAGACCCACTAACCAATTGTTCTGATACAGAAAAGTATAATCAAACAAGAAGATGACTTATTTTTCACAAACAGGAACAGGTAGAAGATAAGCAACATGGGGCCAACTAACTATTTTTACCAAATATAATGCACTATGATAGGACATTGCGTATCAATAATTGAATATTATTATATATCTATTTTAATTCACCTTGAGTTTGTAACTAAGTCATTGTACTATTCCTACCTAAAGCAACTACCTCTTTAAGAACAAACAAAGTTTCTTCTCCATCTTCTTCTTCTTCTTCTTCTTCTTCTTCTGGTATCATGAAACCAATAGCAGTAACATTCTCTTCTTCCCCATATATCACTGTCCAAAAATCTTCTTCTGTTCTAAATCCAATCAACAAGGCGTTGATGTTTAGACAAAGTCGTCAAGTTCCATTCAAGAAAGCTGCAGCTACACTTAAGATCAGATCCTGCTCCAAAACCAAGGTCAACGTTTTCTTTTCTCTTCTTGCTGTTCATTTCGATCAATATCCTTTGCTTTCATTCAAGTTTCTTTTCTTTGTGCTGAAGATTCTCACAGTTCAACACAACTCAGACTTTCCCAGTTGTTAAAAGATCAAACAGTTTAGGTAACTTGCACGGAACTTTACATTTCTCGTGGTTTTTTACAGGTTTTTGAGAACCAGTTTGAAGGAATAATTTGTTACAGAGATGAAAATGGAGAGATAGTTTGTGAGGGATATGATGAAGGTCCTCGTTTTCATCAACAAGTTCCAAGAGCAACATTTCATCCAAGGTAAATTTACCCAGTCAAAATATCTAGTATAATATTTCACACTCTACCCTTAATTCTTCACAAAAATCAGTTTGATTATTGCTGATATTGTATATGTTTTGGTTTGAGTGTAGGGATGCTGAGATAATGAATATAATTCTACAAAGGTGGCATGAAATTACTAACGGTGATAAATCCAACAATGCAGCAGATAAAAGTGGTGTTGCTGTGCAAGAAGACATCAACTGGAATGGCTTTAATATTTTCTACTAATCATAGTTTAACCGATCAATTTTACTGATCTGAAATAACTCTGAAAGCATTGTGTATATAGATTTCTCTTTTAAGTACAGATTTTATATGGTTAATCATCAAAGCACTTTTTATTTCCATTTTACATGATCTCACAATTAATCCTGTTTTTTTTTTCATAATTTTTACTTTAGCAGTATCCTCCTCGATAGTTTCGATGGAAGCAGCAAATTATCCTATAATCAGTCCTTCTGTACTGGGTTGCCTCGAAGAATCTCTATAGTTGATATGATCTAGGCCATAAAATAAAACTTCTTTCTGAAAAACAAAAAAAAATTCTGTTTCAAAAATAATAAAATCACACCTAAAAATAACACAAGCAATGCTGCTAACACTTCCACCAAACACAATAGAAAAATTCCTGGAAAATAACACCCTCAATACGTAAAGAAGGTAAATGAAGTAGAGAGAAATTTTAATGAACATAAGAAAAGAAAAAGTCTAATATATTGAGATACCAAGACAAAAATTCACTTAATGTACATGTAGGTCTTTGAATGCTACATACAGGAATAAATATTTTGTACAAAAATTTCCTGGAGAGGTCACCAAATATTAAACCCCTCACAGAAATTTCTGAGGCTTTGGCAGCCTTTTTCTTCATATCCTATTAAATAATAACGAATTTTCTTGTATCAGTATCCATACCAATAAAATTGCTACAAAAAAGAATTTTGAACATGGAAAATGAATTATATGAAAGAGGAAAAAGACCACGAGGAGGATTGTTTCCCAACCTACATACTGGAATGTACAAGCACGCAAACTTACTGTATTAATCTACCCAGTTCCCACTTGTGTGTTCCCTTCACATAATTCAGACTGCAATTCCTGTGATTTGGTTGGAACAAGAGGAGGGAACCATTGATCTGGGACCATCAAGAAGTAGGTGGTCATTGCTTTCCTGAACCTCTTTTTGTATTGCTTTGGTGAAATTACTGTTGGTGATGCATTCTTTGGCCCACCAAGGATACCTGATGCCTTCACCCATGTTTCAAGATGCTTATCCCATGTATACTGCCTCATGAAATCAATGATCCCAAGAACTAACTCATGCTTCTCTTCGTCCACTCCAACTAGTAGAGAATAATCCATTACATCAATTGACTGCATAGCACAAGTAAGTAACAAATTATTATAATGCAAAGACTGTCATGTCTCTCTTTTTTAGCCAACATATAGAGATTGAAAACTTACTGCAAGAAAAGCAGTATCATTCCAGACTGCTCTCTCCAATAACCGCTTTGCCTTGTTGCCAACAAAAATGGGAGAAGTTGGCATTGCTTCAATCAAGTTCTGGTCAAGCAGAACTTTGTTGCTTCCACTTGAATCAGGATTATACCGTGACCTTGAAGACCCTTTAAGATCATAAAGCCGCGTCACACTCCTTGAAAATAAAAGGTTTTCCATGACCAGAACATCTATCTTTGTTTCTTTCCCACCTTTAACATGCTTAGTTGTAACCTTCCAAACATGAAGTGGAAAATAGGACAAAATAAGTTCCAAAAAGTATAGTGTATCTGACAGCAGGAACACGTGGAATTTTTTTTGTTAATAAGTTCAATAACAATAAAGAACAGGAGCTGCTATCAACTACACTGCTTTTCTAATCCAAAATAATTAGCAGGCAGTTTGAAGAAGTCAAATGAAGATGATAAATGACAATAACATTACCAGATTTTCAACTGATGGGCTAGACAAATTTTTTACATTTATTAATGAATGTGAGATATTAGTCTATAAAAAGAATTTGAGGTCAAGACGATTGGCACCTGATAGATTCCCAGAATCTTTGCTAGGCACGTTGGACTTCCTGAGCTGATTGAGTCAGACAAATACTTGAAATATTCAGGAGCAAACTTTATAAATGATTCCAGCTCCGTCTTTGTGACTTGTTTAATGATAAACCGGTCATCCAAGGTTTTGGCAAAGAAAACATTACTCTTGCCACCCTGGGCACCCCACTTCTTAGAACGGCTAAGAGACCTAACAAAATCAAGCTCAGATGGACAGCATATCCTCCTTAACGCTTCAAACCGCTTTGCATAATAACAAGTTACAGAATATTTCACTTGACCAAGTGGGCCATCATCTTTAAAAGATACTTTGGGATGGAAAGCTTTTGTATATGACAGCGGGTCCAAAATCAGGGGGCTACGGGATCCAGACAAGGATAAAATGCTTTCATCTGCTGAACTAAGACTTCTGTAAAGATCAATAGTTGACTCATCAGCAGATGAGGGTGATTGCAGGTTTAGTGAATCAGATAAAGATAATGAAGCATTATGCTCTCCACCATCCTTAGTTCTTTCCCCATCATCAACCAGTAGACGGACATGATATTCAGGTGATACTAAGGCATATGAGATAATACTTGTGGGCTCATCATCGAAAACAGGAACCACAGTGTCATTGACACCAACAGGTAGAAGCAATCTACCCCCCCCATTCAGTTCTGATTTTCGAAAGGATGAAACATAAACTGGATCATACTCACTCATTGTATCAAGCTTTTGAGCACTTGCCAAAAAGTTCTTGTTTAACGACCGGTAGAAATTTAAGAATGGCATTCGTAACCAGCTTACAGAGTCTTCTGTATTATCTGGGCCCTTGGTGGACAGAGCAGGGGAAAGAGTTTGGGGAACCTTGGGCTTGCTTTGGTCTTCCTTGTAGTCCTCCAAATGTAATCCTTCTGTCATTGCTGCTACCGGGGCTGAATCAGGAAGTCCGCAGGTATTATCCTTCGGTGTTCCAATTGCTAGGTGATTTTCACCAGTCCAAGCAGCCTCAAGGGTATCTGACAAATTAGCAACCATAGGAAACTGCCCCTCAGATTGGGTGCGGCGAACATTCACTCCATTTTCCAAAGGACCAGATTGTTCAGAGAAACTCATGCTAGCAGAAATATTTCCTTGGTCATCTTTTAAAATATTGGAATCTTGACCCATGATCGTTTCTAGAAGAGCCCCATCTGACAAATTAGTGCTGCTATCACATCCATCTTCCAGATCAGAACTCTTATCAAGTTTCGTATCAACAAGAGAATCATAAAAACAAGTGCCATTTTCAGGTGTGGTAGGCACATTCATCTGAGGAAGCTTCTCAGCACTTATTGGGACTTTTTCATCTTGTTCTGATATTTCACTGTTCAAACCATTACGGGGACTGTTGTCATCCATATTGGCAGCATAAACTAGGCGGTGATCCCACATATAGGATTGGAAAAGTAACTGCCTTCGTAGTCGATTGATCTCAAGAATATCCATAACAGGTTGGCCCTTCTTCACTTCCCTGCTCAAAGCTTTTTGGAGTGATTCCTAAATCAATGTCAAAAACAATTAAAGAAGAGGGGATCAAAAGGATGTTTATCTAAAAGTTTTTGCAAAAAAGACCTAATTTTACTTTTAAAATCGCAGGTCTCTCACGCAAATAAACTGAGGTACTGAGGTCCAAGGACCTTGGGATCTAAGAAAAGATAGAAGTTTGTGGCAGTCAAAGGACGTTTTGACTATCACATTTTCAAGAGATATTCACAAATGAATCGGATGAGACAAAAAAAGCTTTACTATTTTTCTTTTAATATAAAAAATCTTTACTATTGAACTAACTAAAAAATTATTCATTTATTTTCACCCCAATTATTGACTAGTCCACACAATCAGCATAAGACAGTTTGATCATCGTAGATTAACTAGTGTATCCGCTTGCAACTTCAATTATTTTGGTAGTCTACATATATAATGGTAATGCATAATGCATCTAGGCAGAAGATATATGTTGTGAAGGAAATAAATTTTAACATCTAGAATTGGCCTCACCTCAAATTCAACTTTCTCCCTTTGCAATATTCCTTCAAGTTCTGCAAATTGGTGTCTTGCTTCAGGAGTTTTCACGCCACCAAATGTTTTGTGCACAATTCCACTAACAGAATTGAGTACTTCAGCGAATAGAAGATCTGCTCGGGCAACCACCTGCATAGGATCAAACTATTGGATCACCTGAATGTGGTAAATCAAAAGGGGAATTCAAGACAACTAAAGTCATGATTATTGTACCTCATCTGCTTCTTTCTGTATCCACTCCTGATACTCATAGTTGAAATCAAGCTTATGGGGAGGAAGATAGACAGAATGAACATCAATAGATGCATACCGAAAACAAGCAACCATTTTCCCGAATCTGTAGATGCCGAAAAGCAGAAAGGAAAAAGAGAGAAGGATGATTACATAAGATATAAATTGCAAAAATGAACTTTTTCTTCAATGGTTCTCTTTCTTATCAGCCAATTTAACAATCTACATCCTTGTATTGTCTGGACAATGCAATAAAATTTATACTCAGGTCCCAAGATATTGGTTGACATCATCCTATCAGTTCTCAACATAACCAAAAGTTTTAATAACAAGATTATTTTCAACTAAAGTCAACAATAGCTCAAGTCAAGAATGTCTCATAAAATAAATGTTTGGATAATCAACTAGACATAGGAATTGAAGAGCTGAGAATAGTTACCCATAGAAACGAAGACAATCTCTATGAAGAGAGTGGCCACAGCTGGCCACCCTACTTGCTGCTGCATGGTTTGAAAAGCTAAGCTCCAAAAATTTTCCAAATGATAGACCCCAAGCAGCATCAGACATTACTACTCTCCTAGTAGCTGGAGGAAAACCACTTATCCTCGGACATTGTAGGCACCTGTGCCACATCCAGATTTTTCCCTCTCTTTCACCTGGCAAGAGTATTTCTGGCAGTTTCTTAACAGATATAGTGAGGGTGCCTTGCCGATGAGTGTAACAGTGAACATGTGCTTCTGAAGGCATATCACAAGAACGGCATCGATAACTCTGACATAAAGTTAGGCTTTCTCAGTTTCTGAATTTGTTATTGAAGCTATTGTAGATGATGCATACTTAAGTGAGAAAGATTTAACTTACCTGATCAAATAAATGGTCCCGTAAAAACCTACCCAAAGGTTTATCAAAGCTACCATAGTATTTGATTCGAAAGAGATGAGACCTTTCACAGACAGTTCCCTTCCACACACATCGGGAAGATAAGGAAACCAAAATGCTCTGATGGTCTGAAGGTGAAGGAGGAAACTCTTCTTTTATAGGTTTTGGCTCCTCGGCATGATTCTCACCGTCCTGTTGGGTAGATGATACCTCTGGACCACCTTCCTGATTTGCAATCATCGTATCATGATTATCCTGGGAACTATTGACAACAACTCCTTGGTCCAAAGACTCCAAGGGTACAATATCCTTAATAGTGATATGATCATTCTTGACAGGTTGGCCATTGTTGGCTGCAGAAGTATCTGCTGCCAGAGTTTCTTTGGAAACTGCTTCCTTTTTCTCCTTAAATGAAGCGAGAGACAAGAGCTCACTGTGGAAAGAATCTGAAATAACTTTCCCTGATGGAGCAGAGGAGAAAGTAGTTGAATTTATTAAACTTGAAGTGGATTCGGTGGACTGCAAGCTGTAACTATTTGCTAAATAAGGCAGCAGTGACATTTCCATTTTGACAATAGAAGCACTGCCAGTTGATGGTGCCAGGTCTGAACTTGGGCAACTGTTAGATCTTTGTGGTTCAGAACTAGGTTGAGGTCCCTGAGACTTTTCATCGGCTGGGATAGTAAAACCAGGTACAGTTGATATAGACCTTTCAATGCTCGATGATTTATCTGGCATCACAATACTTGGAGAATTCATTGGCAGTTCAGGCAGAGAAGCCCCTTCATCGGCAAGAAAAGATGTCTCTACTGCCAAATGGTAAGCTGCGAAAATCCCATATTGGACTACATGCTTCACTTTCTTCAACTCGTCCCCGTTAGCACCTCTTAGCAAAATCTGATACGAGCAGAAAAAATAGTATTAAATAAATACCTTGCAGCATTTTTCTCAGAGTTGAGTACCTGATAGCTCTTACCTATGTGCATTTTGTATACAATGATTTTCCCCATAAGCCATATGAGTGTCTATTTAAACTTTAAGCTTACCTACCTTTTATAAATGAATTTGAATATGCTATTAATTTTTTCCTTTTTCCTTTACTCAGGGAAGAGGGGGAACAGGTGTTTGTTTAATGACTTACAGTGCAGCCCAATGGCTTTGGGCATCCTTCAAAATACATCAATGTTTTCACCAATTTCTTCCCTCCCTGCCCAGCAGAACCAAGATCTTCGAGGAACCTCTCAACATGAAACTTTTCACAGTAGCCCAGCTTTGGGGAAGAAAGATGATCAATTGAAGGGACTATTTGAGCACCTGTGCAGCGAGCTATCCGCTCTAAAAGTGGCCTCCTGATATTGAGAACAAGAGATATGTTTTTTGCAAGAAGATACTCCTGTGCGAAACGAGAAACTGATTTTTCAACCAGAAGGATATCAGGGTGGTGAGCGTCTATCTTTGTCACTGCCATCTTCAAATGGTCCATTTCCTAGACAAGCATGAAATTGTATGAGAACCAAAGAAAGAAACCAAAAAAGAGAAAGCAGAAAAAAAAACAGACATATTTGCTCATGTGCATGGAAAGAAACAAGTAAACTGCAAACTAAAGAAAGAAAAAATTAAAAAGCACAACCTGCTGCAACAGAGTATCAAAACTTGACAATAGGTTAGAAACACGCTGATACTCAAGGGCCCCCCCAAGGATCAAGAGCCGAGGTTTCTCCATTTTAGATTTCATCCGGCGGTGAGCAACATTTTTCTTACAAACAACTCCTTTGACCACCATACTAGAAGAAAAACAAAAAATTATATTAAAAGAAAAAACTTAAAAGACTGCAACAACAATCATTATGCAATTCTTCATCAACTGTTGGCAGACACAAAATTTAGAAATCAAGATGAGATTTATCCTATATAGTTTGAAAGTTAGCTCCCACCTAAATCTCCATTATAAGGGAAGTTCTCCAGCTCTATTGTTTGCGACTAGAGTCAGTTAAAAGACAATTGAAAATCCAGATCTTGTAATTATATAATTAGCTTTCTTAACATTTTTACTTGCATAACCAGTTATTTTTGCACAAAATTCTTAGGTTCTTCCACAAGTTACTACCATCAAGTGACTAAACCAAACAAGGAATTTTGCTTCTAGGAGCCATTACATAAAGCTACAACTATTTACACTATTTACCTAGGAAAAAGATAGATGCAATTATGGAACATTATTGTCTATGTTATGAGAAAAAAATAATAAAGCACATCATACTGATGATTTACTAAATGAGAAATCCACATTGAAGAGCATATATATCAGAATGTGTAACAGAATGGCATAAGGGTTCATAAATACATACAAGTGTATACTTTCTAGCATTTACCTCTCACAGCGGCATCCAGAAGCAATGCACTTTACTTTCACATAACCACCTGGGTCCATCCCTCCACCTATGCTCATATCTGGCTTTAATAGTGTAGCAGCTTCCCAAGACAGAGACGTGATGATCTCCAGCCAGCTGTCATTGTCATCTTCATCTCCCACGGGAAGGTTCTCAACCTGTAATAACTGAGCTACCAAAGCCCTAAAATGTCCATCAACCACATTCTTCATGGCCTTCTTGTGCTCCTCGCCTGACTTATCCTTATTTCGGTAATCCCCGCTCCCAAAACTCCCCGATGTTCGCAAATACCCCCACTCTCCAGTAGCATCGCCAGCACTACCACCACCATCATCATCATCATCAAACAGACCAGCTTCTCTCTCGTCTTCTTCATCTTCTGGTTCAGGGGGGAGCCAGAGAAGTCCATCGTTCTCAAAATCCACGGTTCCAACGTTGACGTTCTCTGCAGCATACAAAGTGGAAGATGCTTCATCTTCATCAGCAATCTCATGCTCATCCTTTTTCTCAAGCTGCGGGACCCCTTCCAAGCCATGTGAATGAAAATTGCTGTCTTGTGGAGAGCTGCTTAAACTTTTTGTGGCAGTATTATCCTGATCAAGAGGAATTCTATGGAATCCATCATCATTGCTGATGTCATCATACTCTGGACCATAGAAATGCCTCGTTTCATAATCAGACTGGTATACACCATAATCATAATCTTCTTCGTCACTCCTGGTGCCAAAATGAAGGCATAAGAAGAGTAATTAAAAACCAACAATTCATTTTTCCTACTTTTGCAGGTGCTACCAACAGAACTCAGTGTAAATATAACATCTACCTTCCATACTAAATGCACTTTTAACCATACACTTTATTTGCCATTGTTCCCTTTATATATAAATGTATAAATTACACAATTGTTGATATAGAACAAATATACAGAAGGTTTTAGTACATAAAAGTTCATGTCAAGGCTGACTTTAGATCTACAGTGAACCAAAATAATTAACAGGAGAGAAATATCCAACCTGTTAATTGGAAATGCATATTGGTTTGGAGATGGTTCACCTATGTCAGCAACAAGGTCATTGCTCCTCCTTAATGCTGCCTCACCTTGTCTGTCTGAGCTTGTCTCCATTATTGATAATTTACCAGGACTGATAACAGAATTGTGTTGGGCTTGTTGATACGGCCCAACTGAGTATGGCATCGAGCCAGGAGTAATGCTGCTACAATTAGCAGTGCCACTAGATTTAGTGCTGACAAAACTTGCTGCTGATGGTGAAGTACAGAGATCAAAGATCGGAACCTCTGTTCCATCATGAGGCGTAGCTGTCCCCTGCTGCCATTGCTTGAAACAATAATTACAGACCCGTATTTTCTCCCATTCGTCCCGAGCAGTGCTTGGATCAACAGAAGGGGCAGGAATTGAGTTTGCTGTACACAGACCGCAGAAAACTCGGCCACAGAGGCGGCAATGGTGTCTACGGTTAAAAATAGTGAACTGGGAATCACATTCGTAGCATACCCTACAGCTCTGATCAGGCATCCAAAAATCCCTTGACACATGAGAGGGCTCGGATCGCCAAGGAATCCATGATTTCAGTATACCCCATATTTCAGAGAATGTCTTGTCCGACGCATCCATTTACAAACAACTCGACTGCCCCATTCATTATTATATGCTCATCTAATACTCTTAACAAACCATATCCTAAACAAATTCACCCAAATATAAGATCACTTAGAATCCTAACAAGACCCAGAATTGAATTCTCAATCAGCACCCAAAAGTTTTTCTGCCAAACCCTCCAACACAAGAATTTAGATGATCAACAGACACCAAAATCTTTCATAACACTTAGACAGCTGTATTTCTCTGCCTCAATCCAAAAAAAAAAATCCTATGCAGCAACTTCTTTATCTGCTCCCTCGAATATGAGAACTCGTATAATTCAGCTAGAAAAACTCTAAATAAATTGTTCAAACAAGAACAAAATCATAAAACCCTTCTGAAACGAAATGCAGCCAGGAAACAAAAACACCATATTCACAAACCCCAGAAGCTCAGAAGGCAAAGACCTTGTCAATCACTATTGAACGAGATCGAAAACCCAAAATTACGCCAACATGCAACAAGAACATATATATCATTTCCACATTACAAGAAAAAATAATTGAAAAAAAATTCTCCCCCCTGAGAAGAAAACAAAAAATCTATAAATTTTGTAGCTGAATATGTGTATATCAATATCTATACAATTTACTGATCAAGAATTTACCTCAAACAGAGAATCAATAACATGAAAATCAAGATCTTCGGATAAGTGCCACGTATGCAAACAAACCGTGATCAACCCAAAAAGCTCAAAACAGAAGTGTGCGTGAAGAAAGATATAGAAAAGCTCCCAACCCAGATGGCGATTCTTCAAGCTTCAAACGATTTAACTCTACAATAATGAAAAAAAATACTCCATTTTTTATGAAAATAATCGAATTAAATGCTGATCATTAATCCATCAGAAAGCACGAGTATTTCATTTCATACATACATTTACATTTACATATAAATGAAAACATTTTCTTGTGATCGGATATAATTATTCTTGTTCAATCTGAATTTGACTAAAAATGAAGTATTTTTCCATTTTTTTAAAATTTTATTTTTTCTGTTTTTCTTGTGGCAGGGAAGATGACATTTACTAACGTGGGTGCATGATACGAAGGTAGACTTCACTCCATAATACAAGGGAAAACATCATCAAACGACGTCGATTCCAAAAAATACTTTTCTATCATCTGGTTACAAGTACAGATTTTATTTTGTTAGCTACCAAAGAACTTCATTTTAGTCCCTAAACTTTGGAACATTTTTACTTAGCACCAGTAGTCTGCCACAACATTACAACGTTCGTGACATTTTATCTTTGTTTCAAGTTAGTCCCAAAACAAAATTATTTTTTTTACTCTTTATAACGTCTGCAGAATAATAATGAAATTATTTCAAGAGACTCACTAAATAATACTAACGTGTCTCTCTTCCTGGATTAAATCAATATGACAAAATTAAATTATTTTATTAAAATAAGAAATAAATATATTAATTCTTTTTCGTTTTACTAATTAAAAAATGTATTTAAAAAAAATGTTAAATAATTTATTTGAGAAAAAACATATTTTATATTCGATTTATTTAACTTAACTAAAGGAAACTAATAAAATTTATTCAATAAACTCAAAAGAATTAATTAAAATAATATAAATTAAATTGAAACAAAACATAAAATGTTATACTAGAAATATTAGTCACATGTAAATGATATCGAATAAATTGAGTAAAAAGAGCTAAAAATTTAAAGTAAAATAAAAAATAAATAAATTGTTGGAAACATTTGTTAGTCAAATAAATTGGATTAAAATAAAATTGCATAAAAAAATAAGGTGTAAAAACTATAATAAAATAAAAATGAAATGTGAGGGATGTTTATTATATGTTATCAAATTAATTAATAAAGTAGAATTTCAAAAATATTAGGGATTAAACGGAAACTTTCCCTTACGTACTTGTAAGTAAGTTTTGACTTTGACAACTGTCTACTTTTAGTTTATCTTCCAATCATTCGCTGTCCGAAACCGTGTCCATTTGTCCATTTTATCTGCAAATTTTTTAAGGCAAGCAAATTTCCTTTTTTATTTATTTTCTTATTTTTTTCATAATAAATTATAAGATAATATTTTTCATACAATCAGAATACAACCCACAAATTATATATAATATAAATAAATAATTTTATTACTACCTTTTATAAAATGGAGAAACAACCTAGAAGTTATACATCGTGTGTGTGTATGCACATATATATATATATATATACACAAATATATAGAATGAATCAGAATATTTTTATATCTTTTTTATACATTAATTTCTTAATTTTTGTTTGTGTTCTTGATTTGGGTATGAAAGGATAATATAAGCTGGAAGGTTGAAAATGCCAAACCAGGAATGGCTTTGGCTTGGGAATTAAGAAAATGCCTAAGTTTGGTCAAATTTAATTTCTTTAATTATGGTTTACAACCATGCAAACGAGCTTGAAATGACAGGAATTACTATTTATTATAAGATTAGTGAGCCAACTAATTTTCACAATTTTTTTGGTGGCTGATACTTATCAGAATCTTAAGGTAAGATCTTAATGGGAACTAGATATACAATAGCAAATTAATATATATATATATATATATATATAACTATATTAATTTGCAACTAATTAATCTAGAATTTGCAGGAGTTAGGTTGATAATATATATAAACATATAGATCAACTTACACAAGTAGTTCCAAATAATACATAATTAATGGTTAGTGACAGTTAAAAAATGTACTGAAATATTAGGTTTTGGGTTGGCTGATGAAGTTTCGACCTAATTTATTTATTTTTCTGAGTTAACATACGTATCAGGCTTAATTTCTATATCATTTCATGTCACTGTTGTTCATATTTCAACCTTTCATGGAAATAGACAATCTATTTTATGCATTTTATTGTTGTAGAACGCAGCTCTGTACCATGTTATGTGCCAAGAAAAACGAGTCATTTGATGACATAAGATTTCGCGAGTGATCCATGAAATTAAAATTAGTCGTGAAAAAAAGTGATAATGTTATAGTTGCATTCTTTCGAAAATAGAAGTACCCTTGGTTTGCACACACACACATTGAAACAGTGAAAGCCACAGATGACGTGTGGTTAGAAGTCACCAAACTGATAAGGTCCGAATTAATTTATCACTTATAAACTAATCAAAATGTAATTATCCTCTAATATAAAATTTTTTGCTGATTACAATACATCGCTTTTGTCTAATATACTAGAAAGAAGAAGTCAAGCAATATAGCCAAAACCAACTTCTCACTTATATATGTGCTTGACCCAGTAGTACTGCTAGTCTTAATTAGCAATTAGTAAATTTTAATTTCCGATTAAACAAGATGCAAATCGATGTTGTAGATTATTATAATAATTAATTACCCAAGTGGGTTTAGTATTATAATTCAAATAAGACGGAAGTTCAAACAGAAGATATATCAAAATTAATCTTTGATTTTAGCTTCATAAATATGGGTTTATATTCAGCTAATATATATATTCATTCCGATCACTAATAGACCCACTTGGCTAAAAAGTTATACCTAAGTTCTCCAGTTGTGCAAAAAGATATGTTTTTATATTTTGCATGTTTTACCCTTTTTCATCATTTATAAGCTGTTGTTCTAAAGCTGTTGAATCCACGGAAATTAAGTTTTGAACTTGGTTGCTCAAAATTAAATGGCAAAAAAGGTTCATCCCCATGGGAAACTTTCTTCATCTCCTTCCTCTTCTTGCTACTTCACTTCAGAACAAGAAACTACTTTCACAATCTGGATGAAATCTCTGGTCTTGAACGGCAAAGGTTGTACTGTTTTTGATTCCACTGGACACATCATGTATCGTGTCGATAACTACAACTCCAAGCACAGGAATGAAGTTTATCTCATGGATTTCGATGGTAGAGTCTTGTTCACTATCCTCAGAAAGGTAAGTGATCCACTCTTCTTGATCAGTATATATATATATACATACATATAAACGTTAATGAAAGATGTACGAGAGAAAACAACTAAATTTCTATATGTATATATATATGAATTTTATATATTCCTAACTACAGTCTATCATATTGTACAAAATTAATTCAGAGATACTGGAGGTTATTTGGTTTCTGGGAAGGTTACAGATCATGCAGTAATAGTGACAGTGATAAACCAGCGCCTGAGATGAAGAACCCTAAAAATTATAAGCCTGGATTTCAAGTGAGGAAAAGCTTCAGGATTTTGAAGAGAAGTTCAGAGTGTGAGGTGATATTGGGGTTGGATAACGATGAACCCTATAATTATACGATGATAACAAGCTGCAGTAGCTTGGGAAGCAAATCTGCATGCAAGATTTTAGACAATTTTGGAGAAATAGTTGCAGAAGTGAAGAGAAAAGAAGCAAGAGGTGGAGGAGTTGTGTTTGGTGAAGATGTACTGACTTTGGAGGTTAAGCCTTGCGTTGACCACTCTCTTATTATGGGCCTTCTTGTTGTTTACAGTCTCATCTACTGTAAAATGTAATTAAAGTCCAAGTAGAAGCAAAAAAGAAATTAAAACAATTAAAAATATGTAAAATGTTAAGTTTTGTTTTGCTTTGCTTTCTGTTTTTGCTATTTTTCTTTTTTTTGGTATTCTCATCATAAACTTCTATCGATCGACTCTTTAGTAGTACTCAGTTGACATGTAACATTTTAGTTAATATTGACGTGTATAAATAAAAAAAAAATGGTTAGATTAGTAAATCTTTTGAAGCCATTATATAACACATTTGAGATTTTAAATCCAACTCATAGTAAGATCTAAGATTGAGAAAAAAAAAAATTATGTTCATTCATGGACTTAAAATTAAGATAATATTCTCCAAAATAATATCATATCATATTTACAAAATATTGCTTATATTTGTATTTTATTTATCTTATAAATTATAAAAATACAAACGCCTATTAATTAAATTGGTAATTAATCATTTAATTCAATTTAATATTAACATTTATTACATCTTTTATATTAGTTAATTAATATCTATTGTTTGCTACAAGAGTAAATTTTTTAAGAATACAAACATTTTTGAATAAACATAAAAAATTTTAAAAATATAATTAAAACCTTCTCTCAGATTTTAATAAAAAAGGAAAACCTTGTTTTCACAATAATAAATCTAATAAATTATTTAAATTAATAATATTAATCAGTGTCTTATTCCAACATTAGTACGATGTCGTTTTTGCCCGATAACACAAACATTAGTCCAACGATAAATATTAATTCCCGTAATTAAATTAAACAAACCGTCAGAATCTCTCCGGCACCGCGAAATTCGTTTTTCACTCCAAAAAAATACAAAATTTCCCGAGAAAGTGACGCTACATAAACACCATAACTTTAAACTGACACGGTATAAATGTGGTATAGATCAGCGTCTTTCGTTTTAGATAAATCCCAACAACCCCAAAACGACACCGTTCCTGACGATTCTGTCGCTCTCTCTCCTCCACCCCTCTCTATCTCCACGGCCGCCGCCCAAAACCCTAATCCTAGGCGAAACATGTCGATGTCGGCGTACTACCAGACGCGGGCGGCGCACCACGGGGTGGTGACGAGCGATTGGTTGGCACAGGCTCAGGAGGCCGCCACCTCGGCAGCTGCGGCGGCGGGGCAGGAAATAATTGGTGAAGGAAAAAGCGGGAAGGCGTTCAGTGTGATCGAGGAGTTTAATAGTTGGAGGAAGCAACCGGATTTGGCTGAGGCTGTGGCGGCAATACGTGCGCTGGCGGCAGTTATTGGGAATAGCGAAGCAAAGACTATGATGGAGCTTGAAATTGAGCTCAAAAAGGCTTCTGATTCACTTAAAGTAAGTTCTTTTATTAGGGATTATTGAAAATTTGATGGATATTGCATATATTATGGGGTAAGGATTACTTTTTTGGTTTTCCTTTTTTTTTTCCACCTCTTTAAATGTTTGATTTTGTTGGTATTGATGGACATATCGGTGTTTTGCAAATGTTATCTCGATGTGTACATAGACCAATATTTGCTTATTGATTTTGTTTATTACTAGATAGTGATGGTTATTATTGTATTTGGCCACAATTTAGGTAGAACTACACTTTCAGATTTAAGTGTCGATTCATAGGAATGTATAATATTTGTGTTTACTTATGAAATGTGTAAGTGGCTGTTCAAAGGTTTACCTCTCTTTTAGGATGGAAGATCGTATTTGTGTGTTTTGACGGGAATAACAGTCGAGGCAAATGTTTGTTGCTCGGGGATTTATTATCTTGATCAATATGTAACTCTTAGGATAGCTATAAAATTATTTTCTTTTTATGGGGCAACAGTTGCCTTTTTTTGGCTATGAAGTTGTGTTTATTCCTGAATAAAATAATTTATATGATAAAAGAAACGATACTGCATAGAATTTGATGAGAATGCTATTTAACTTGAATTAAACTTGGTGTTTATACTTCAATTTAGGTGAAACATTAAACACTTGATTAAGCAAGAACTTGATGCCTAGGATTCAATTTGTCCACTCATTTGAGACTATTGTCTTGATTACACTTGGCTATAGTTGTTTTGTACTTATAGTAGCTCTAGACTTGAAGATTACTGTGAACTTTTAATGACGAAAAATGGACACCTAATATTATAAAGTTTGTGCAAGCTACTGTTGTGGGGCCAGTTTATGGTTAATTGGGATGTAGTTGTTTTAATTTTTTTTTTCTGGTAAACGTTAGGTATAATCTGGAGTGATGTATTTCTATCTTCCCCCCGGCAAAGATAGGATTGGTCACCAAAAAGTCGGTGTGAGTGAATGACATATTTGTATAAACTCTTTAATTGAAGCTTAAGTCTGACCTAAATGATGGAGGAAATCAGCAATAAACAGTTATTAGTTTGCTATTTTAGAAGTTATTGAATAAAGGAATTTCAGTTCTATGATTTCCTGTTTTCCGGTCAAAATTATTAACCCTATGCATATTTCCAGTCTTGGGACACCACATCTATTTCGTTGACAGCAGGTTGTGACCTGTTCATACGATACGTAACCAGAACTTCAGCTTTAGAATATGAGGACTTTAATTCAGCTAAATCTCGATTGATTGAACGTGCGGAGAAGTTTGGGGAGATATCTTACAAGGTATTTTAACTAAATATGGCTATCATCTTGGGGTCACTAGATCAGGCCCATTCATGCAAACATTCATTAAAAGAGATTGGTATCCCATGTTGCAGGCACGAAGGATCATTGCAATGCTTAGTCAAGATTTTATATTTGATGGCTGTACTATTTTGGTGCACGGCTTTTCCAGAGTTGTATTTGAAGTACTGAAGACAGCAGCACAAAATAAGAAACTCTTTCGAGTTCTCTGCACAGGTTCTTTTTTCAGAGCATCCTGTCATCTCTGTTGGAGTATCCTTTAATACATTAAACTAAAATTTAGATTTATTGAAATGCAAGATCTAGTCATTTATTAGTATTTTGTGTACAGGGTGTGTTACCCTGTATTTTCATGGTATCACAGTTTATTGGCATTCAAGCAACCAGAAACATTAGGCAGAATCAGCAGAAAATGTTGTGATTCTCTGTTGTGATCCTGAAGTACGGTTTTTTGATTGAATCTCTCCTGATTTTGTGCTTTTGATATCGTAATGAATCAGTTGGCATTCTGTTTCTTCCAAGAAGTCTGTCTAATTTTCAGCCTGCTATTCTTAAGAGATGCATGCTAGGAAAGTTGGTTTCTGTGGACTGGATATAAACTAGGAAGAAAATCATAAGGTGTTGGTGGAAGATAATTCAGCGATGCTTTGGTTGCCATATCTAACTTCATGCTTTGTATTGCAGAGGGAAGGCCAGACAGAACAGGATTGCGATTGTCCAATGAACTGGCGAAACTTGATGTTCCTGTGAAGCTCCTCATAGATTCTGCGGTTGCATACACAATGGATGAGGTAGATATGGTATTTGTTGGAGCAGATGGTGTTGTCGAAAGTGGAGGCATCATTAACATGATGGGCACTTACCAGATTGCACTGGTCGCACACAGCATGAACAAACCAATTTACGTGGCTGCAGAAAGCTACAAGGTATATTGAAATTCATCACATTTATGGAATATATAAAATCTTAACGGAGAAGCTAAGAATTTGAAGTCAATTCTTTTTTGCAGTTTGCTCGTCTTTATCCGTTGGATCAGAAGGACATGGCTCCTGCATTACGCCCAATTGATTTTGGGGTACCAATCCCATCAAAGGTTGAGGTTGAAACATCTGCCAGGGATTACACTCCACCGCAATATCTTACACTTCTGTTCACAGATTTAGGTGTTCTTACACCATCTGTAGTTAGCGATGAGCTTATTCAGCTCTACTTGTAATAGTCATATCATATCATAGGCGTGCTTGAATGTAATTTTGTTTAAAAACACTAAAAATGTGTCTTTTTGACAATGTTATTTGGCAGCCTTTTTATTTTGCACTGCTAATTACTTCTGTATGACCTCCTTTGATCATCTTGGAACCGTCAAATTAGCAGCAATTTATTTAGTAAACATTATTTTAGTAGAATTATTTAGTAAACATTATCGTTTCTAACAAGTAATTTCTGTTTGACTATTTAATGAAATTTTGTTTTTATTAGTATAAATTTTAATAGAAAAGGGAATTAAATCAAAATGGTTAAGTCGAGTACGATTTACCTAAAGTCTGCAAGAAAATTAATTTTTTTATCTTTTAAAAAGAGATTATTTTTCAAAAAGGGGAAAGAGTTTAAAAATTATGTGAAGGAGTGAATGGGAAAGTTATTGTTATTGGCGTTCTTCAATCCACGTTTTAATTTGAATTCCAAATAAAACCAAAATCCTAATCCTAGTCAAAATTGAAAAACAAGTCCTACTCAAAATAATATTCTTGCTAAATGAAGAAGAAAACCCTATGATCAGAATTTTCCTTGAGATCGAATCATCCATTGATTTTGATGTTGATGTTGTTAATTCTCTCACGGGGAAGACGAAAAGGGAATTGAAGAATTAATTATTTGATTGATGAATTATTGTCAAGGTACAAGTCCCAAAGATTTAACATTAAACACCACAGAAACATAACACAGCCAATTAAAGCAAAAGAAAATAAAAGTAAAGTCGTCGAATTTAAAGATTAATTTATTTCTTCTTGGAAAGAAACTTGTCTCTCAGGTCTGCAGCATCAATCTGATTGAACTGACTCTCTGGAATCCAGTTTCCTGTCTTGGGATCTCTCATCCAGAATTCCTTCTTCTCCACCGACCCCGGAATTCCTCCCCTCAAGTCCGCCGCCACGTTTTTCCTCATCACTGTCGCCGCCGCAGTAGCTTGCTGCTGCACTCTCGCATTCTCCGCGGCAATTGCATACCCTCTCCTGCTACAAATTAAAATTAACATACCCTTAATTACTATATATTTAATTAAAAGGACATCTGTGAAAGACGAGACTTTTTTACGTTTAATTCTCGTGCACCTGAGAATGCATATATAGTTACGAACGTGCATGGATGATATGCAAATGCAAATTAAAGGAATGAATTAAGCACTAACCTGAAAAGGAGAATGGAGTTGACTGGAACCTTGGGAGCCATAGCCAACCACAACGAGCGAGAGAAAAGAATAAGTAGATTTTTTTTACGTGAAGAGAGAAGAGAAAATAGAGATGAGATTAGTTTGATTTGAACATGCAGGTAGATAGGTTTATATAGAGATGAAGTTAAGATAAAGAGACAGAGTGGAACTAGAATTCCTCGTTGTTTTCAGGAAGAAAAAGAGGGAGTCAGGGTTGTCTCCAATAAGATTTTCGATTTAATTGCAATTACTTTTCCTTTTAGGTAATTTCCACAGAATAATTGTTAATAATATATATATATAGAGAGAGAGAGAGAGAGGATAGCATATCCTGTTATCGAATCAAAACCATTTGCATGCATGCATGCATGAGTTGGTCCAGCTGGGTTCTCCAGGAATTTCAGTTTACTATATATTATGCCAAACGTTAATAATATTAATTCCATGAAATTTAAAAAAAAAAGTAAAAATAATTTAATTAATTAATCAATTAATTATTCCTTTTTCTGGTTCTTGCATATTGCTATAAGGAACTTGTTGAAATTAAAAACACTTGAAATGTTTTTTTTTTATCTTATTTCAATTAATTATCAACATATATAAGAAGGAACTATACATATATATCCACGGAACTATACATATATATATATATATATATATATATATATATGATATTCCCTGATCAGGCTGGCAGTCTGGTTAGCAAATTGACTTGACTCATCATCAGCATTATATATATATACATATATAGCTGATAAAATTAATGCACGAATTTATAATTACATCATTTTGATTACATCATTTGCATTATATCATTTTAATTTATTGAAGAAAATTAACGACAGACAATTAACATTTGTATATATATGACAAGTATGACGTTTATGACTTCATTGTTACAGCATGCATGCATATTAATATTATTCTCTGATCATCATCTCTTTAATTTATTCCCGGCCCTTTCAGAATTTCTTCTTGTTCTCGAACAAGTCGTCCATTGATACCAACTTTCGTTCATTTTCTGCTTTTTCTTAATTAATTATATATCTAATAAATATTTAATTAATCGCAGATAGCTAGATCGAATCTTAAAATGAACTATTTAACACATACCTCGAAAAGAAAAGAGAAAATTTTATTTTAATTGCTTTATATATATATATATATATTAATTAACTAAATAATAAATATTGTGTAATTAATGCAGCCAATAAGCTTAATCCCGTGGAGTTGAAGCAGAGTATATTTCCAAAATAGTGTGGTCTAATCCATCAACAATTACTATCTTACATGTAATATGGAGAGTCCAGCAAAACTAAGCATACGAATTTCTTTATGAAAATTGAAGAATCCTTTTGTCTAATCCTGTTCATATAGAAATTTAATTAATCAATTAATTTGCTTAATGACTCTTATTTTTCTGCATGCTAAGGTCCGCCATTACTTTTATGCAATGTTTCGCATAATCTATAAATATATATAATTAATGAGAATCTCTCTCTATCTCTCTCTCTCTCTCTCTATATATATATAGATATGTGTTAATGTTACTATATTTGTACAATAATTGAATTTTGTATAGCAAGAACTTTCGGCAGTTTAGATTACATTTAAGTAAATTATTATTTTCTTCGAGAATTGCATTCGAGTTAAGTATATTTAAATGTGAAAATTAAGATCGGATACTTGTATAGAATAGTAAGTTTGAAACAATATCAAATAGATTAATTATTGTCTTAATAATATTATATCTTTCTGTAAATATATTGGGAGCATGCATGGACACTAGCATTGACATCATTTGAGACCTAATTAAAAAGATAGTATGTGATTTAATCTAATCTAATTAGGATATGTTTCAAATTGAGTTGAATTATATATATAAAATTTTTAAACTATATATAATATTATGAGATAAAATTATTAAATATTGAATATATATATATATATATTTAATAATTAGTTGGCGAACAATTAATATTATTTCTTTTATTAACAGTTTAAGATTTTGTGAGGAGTTTTCATTAATATCTGCATATATATGGTTTAGATTTAATTTATTAGGTAGTTATCACAAGTTTCTAACATAATTTGCTTAAAAGAAGCTCAAATAGGAAGAGAACTGTAATCTATTGGCGAAGACTACTTTAGATTAGATTAGATTAGATTAGATTAGATTAGATGAGGCTAGGGGTGGGTCAAAAATTAAAACCTATGACCCACGATTATCCAAACCAAACTCAGGTTTGGGTCCCATATACATGATCTAAAATAAACATTGAATACAGCTGAAATTGACTCTAACCTAACCCAAACTATGCATGCGCGTCCTTACTGTATCAATTTAATAATATACACTACATCATAAGTAAATGTAAAAATAGGGAGTCAAAATATGTGTTGAGTTTTGCCATTCCAAATGGTCAACTTATACACCCACAGCATTCTCATCAAAATAATGTATGTATGTCTCTCCTTTCGCCCCAACCCAACCCATATTAATTTACTCGTTTACATTATTGCATTGCACCATATATATCCATATGTGATGTTCTTACCTAGCTACATCTACTCTTATATTATACATAACCAATAGAATTTAATTATATAATGGTGTTAAACAAAATATTAGTTAATTTTTAACTGAAACATTAAATATCATATGAATTTAAGTTATATGGTATTATTAAAATAATAATCCTACTTCGATTGAGGTAACATAATACAAATTCGCCACCTGAAAATTCATCTATTATATGTAAATTAAAACTTAAAACATGAAGCAAAATATTATTTCCATCGTTTAGCTACCGTAATTAATGCTGTATTTTTTAAAATAACATTCATTCACTATTAACAATTTTTTCACGTTTTCAATGTTATAACTTAGAACCAATTCAATCCGAGCGAGCATGACTCAAAAAATGTCTCGTTCTTTCTTGGTAGGGTCCGAACTCACCAAATAAACATATTATTTGCTTATAAATCACTTTTGTAAAAGCTGCAACCAAACACGGCATACAACAGTAACCTATGTTCTGTAGCCACTGCCGAATTGTCACCACGTGTTTGAAGCAAAAAAAAACGTGTTCTCTTTTTCCCTTTTAAAAATCATTATTATATTTCCCTGTTTGGTCCCAGAAGCTCCTTTTTTATACCCACTCCCATCACTCTTCTTCCTTCACAATTAATTTTCCCCTATTCGCTGCTCTCTCTCTCTCTCTCAGAAAAATAAAACATGTTTCTAAAGTTCAGAAGTGCGTTCAAGATGCAAGAAGATGTGAAGGAGTGCGGAAAAATTAGATCCCCGTATGCAGTTATTGGGTTGAAAATCGTAGTCCAGATTTCGGAGGGAAAGTCTAACATTGTCCTGAAACCGTCGACGAGAACAGCTTCTCGACGATCGCTTCCATGCTACAGCAGCAAGCAGCCAACCGATCATCAATATTCATGCTATCTCAAATCATGCCATCTTTGCAACAAGAAGTTGAGCTTAGACAAAGAGGTCTACATGTACAGGTAACATACATACATACATATATTCGATATTATTAATGAAAAATCAAACTAATTAATATTATTGAGACTAATTATGTGAATTTTTTTACAGGGGTGATCAAGGATTTTGCAGCATCGAGTGCCGAGACAGACAGATTGTTGTGGATGAAATGAGGGAATTAGAAAATTCTACAAAGCAAATTGTAGCATCTTACCGACATTGTAATAACGGAGGAGATCGGCGTGAGACTCAAATCCTTATCGAAGAGCTTCGTCGACAGAGACATAATAGTAATAATAATTATAAGCCGCAGTATTCTAAGAAAATACACTGGACTATAGTCACATAAAACTCATCTATACAGATTAATATAATAGCACTGTCATATCTGTTTGTATGGATGCATGAAGTTCGTATTACATAAACATAGTTTACTCACTCCTCCAATTTTTTTTTTAAATTTTTTGGATTGAATTTCATTTGGATAATATGGAAGGGGAAGGGAAAAATTAAAGTGAGTAGCTGGGATATTTTGATAGGATATTATGAGGTATATGAATATTTATTAATACAACAAGAGATAACGATGATATATAATGGATGATGGTAAGGCAATTGAATCACTTTCAACGTTTAGGATAAGTATGTATGTATGTATGTATGTACGTATGTATATCTTCTGATTTCTTGGCTAGCTATCACCATCACTTCTTGTCTGTAACGTAATTGACAACATATAAAAGGTCATTATCGACAGGTTGTCTTTGATGGTTTGTTTACATATCCTCCACTCCAGATATTTCCGAATTAATTCTATCATGAAATGCTTTGATTATTTTGACATACATGAATTCTGCTTTGTGCATGGACTATTAATCTCAATGCAAAACTAACTGATCATGTGGGAGGGAATCTTGTATAATAAATTTATAATGATAAATCTCAAGGGTTTATTTAGGACGCACGAACGGTTGATAAAGAAGCTACGAAACTTTTCAACTTCCTTTAGGATTTCAAGTTAAATATTATTGGAGCAATTGGAGTGGGTAAACCTGTTGAGTCCTCTAGATTTGCATGGTCACTCGAGAAAACCTTCCAAGTTCCATTGACTAGAGATCTGTATCTGAATTAATTAATTAATATTTTATAAAATGAAAACCTATACCAAATGTAATTTGTCGAAGAGAAGAAGACAATGGAGGGAAGTTCAAGCACTAGATGTAATATTGATCTATTTGTTGATGATTTCTACTTCTCAGCCTTGTACGATAATGATGAAATACTTCCTATATCAGATGAGTTATATGCAGAAGAATTACAGCTGAAAGAAGCGTTGATTTCCTCATCAGCAATTTCTTCCAGGATTAAAAATATCAAAATTGAATCATTAAAAATGGAGGATACGGTTAAGGGTGAAAGAGAGAAGGAAGATATCTTGTTCATAGAGCTTGCCAAGAATAACCCCAACTGCAAGTTTTATGTGGAAAAGGCACTTGGCTGCACCTTGGACGCGATTTAATGAAGGTTAATTAGTAGTTTTTTAATTTATAGAACATATATAATTCATCGTGTTTAAGGATATCTTTAGATATTTAATCTCACTGATTGTATTTTCTTTTTCATCAAATTTTAATGTCCCAATTTTTTACAGATGTGGGTTTCAGTTTTGCTATGGATGATGAGGATCTACCCGATCATGTGTGGTAAGGCACTAGTAAACTGTTTTGTGTTCATATGATGATAGTGGCTAGTATCTTTAGGATTTATTTGCTGGAATTCTTTTTCAAATTAGTATATGGGAGTTACAGCATTCAAAACATTGTTAATGAATTGGATCAGCCAAAAAAAAGGCTATGCAGCTAACAACATTATTGAGGAGTTGTTTCTGATTAAAATTCTTACATGTTATACAATCCAATATCGCATAAAATAAGACATATGACATAACTTCCCAAATATTAACTATCAAAAATCTGAAACTCCACCTGAAAGTAAAATTCAACTTTAAAACCCCAAACCCCCTCTTCTAATTGTTTAAGTGATTCCTTAATTATACTCTCGTTTAATCCTGTCTAGCTCCTTGTTTCCGGTTGCCACTGTAGAGGAGTCGTCTTCTCCAGTGATAAGATGGATCGGGCACAGCATTAAGCTTTGTTATGGGCTGACATGATAACAAAGGGCAACTTAATTTAGCAGCCCATACTACACAAAGCTCAGAAGCTTTATTGAAAAGCCCTTTCTTACGTTTTGAAAATGTGACTGGACGAGCATTTCTGCATTCTACTTTCTTGATTTCAACTTTGGTTTGTTCAGTATTCATGTTTGCTTTCGCTCCTCCTCGTTCTTCCAGGCATTAAGATTAGAGCTATGAATCGGGAGGGTTAATGTTTATATATTTGCAAGTTAATCTTTTTGTGGGCTTGGTTCGTTTTTTGTACTAGCTTGGGTTGGATCCGCCATATATTAATGAAGGTTTGGCCCATCGTTTTGCTTTGCCGCCAGAAAACAGTGAAAGCAACGCACCAATTTGGCTTGCCTGTGTTTCCAATGGTACATGCATCCAACATCCATGAGCTCATAGAGTCAAACATTAACTCAGGCAGACAGATAAGAATAGTTCAATTAACACACACAAATGAATGAAGGAAACACATGGGCTCACCAGATCCTACTAGTTGATTTGATTACATTGGGTTGCAGTGTGCATGTCTATCCTTTTCTATTGATTTTTGTCAACAAATCTATAGTGCTCTTCTGCTGTCTCATGGGTCCATTTTTACACTTTTTCATTGTTTCAGTCAATGCCTTATTAAGTAATTGGTTTTCTTTCATGCACTAAAATTTGATTTTAAAATTGGGGGAAAAAAAGGGAATTATTAACCTCTATTCATATTGTTGATGGGAGTACTCTTAGGTATACATGGGTTGATGATCATGATTACATTAATATTCTAGATAATCTTATAATCATCTGGCAGTTTAGTTGGTATAATACATTAATAGTAGGAGCTAATTATTATACCTTTTAAGCATGAATTTAAGGTGCACCACTACTTTCTCTCAATGAACATTAATGTATAATGCTGCGGTGGGCATGCTTTTGTTCTGTCCAGAAAGGAATGAAATTTCTTTTCCCATCATTAGTCTAATTTTGTTAATTATCAGCACCAGCACAGCGCCACCACTTATGGTTTCTGAATTAATATTAGTGAAACCTTAACCTACCAACCATTCTCAATATTAATTGTAAGTACTTATGAGTATGACTCATATGTTTATATAACAGAGTTGACTATATGTATATACATCATGGAAATATTTAAGAACATAGGAACTCTAATTAAGAAAAAAGTAGCAAATTGTTCCTCAAGAGATAATTCCTTTCCATTGCTTTCCCTTAAATTATTCATGTCATATTACCTCTCATATTCACCCAAAAAGAGAAAGCCAAAAAAAAAAAAAAAAAACAATCTACTCTAGTTCTAAGCCAAAGTTTTGTAAAGATTAGAGGACAATAATTGAAGTAAGAGGATAATAATAAAGGATTATAAAACAAAGAAAATGCAAGAAACTTCTTCAATCTTCGTTCACCAACTCTTTAACTTTTTGTCAACAATTAAAGTGCCCAAAGTCATCTAAACAACAGTTAAAATTAATCCCAAAGGTAGATTTGTCAAACAAGAGTGAATATATAAAAGTTTATTGCTTTTGATAATTCAAAATTGCCAAACCCTAGAGGGGGCCAGCTCCTCATCTTCAATTCTTTAGTAGTAATGTAATAATGAGAGTCCCAATAATTGCATGTGAAGTGTGAACACAACCCCACTGTGCTTTCTTCTCAGCTAATTTCCTTTGTCCTCAGTCTCCGCCCATCTCCTATTCAAAATTTATAATTAATGGGGCCTCATCAGTTCTGTCCATTAAAAAATTGTTTGCCTCTAACTTTTTTACTACATTGAAGCTAAGACTGACTGAGTGTTAAACTCTTTTCTTTATGGGAAATTTTCAGTCCACATTAAATTTTTAATTTTACCTCACTCAACAAATTTTTACATTGTATCACAAATATCTCCAACTCCAAAGTTCCATTTTTCCTTTTTCACCTTAGTTTTTCTACTATTTGGTCATTTTAACCCCTTCAACCAAAAATGAATTCTGATACTCTCCTTTATTAAAAATACTATATAACTTTTATTCATCACTTCTATATAATCTCTTGAGAGATGGAAAATGGGACTATTTTGATACATACGATCTTTATCAGGTCTAATAAAATGTTTTCATATTTGATGGACTTGATGGAATTTTAATCAACTGAGGAAAGAGGAATAAAAATGAAACATAGGGGATATTTGTAATAAAATGTAAAACTAGTTAAACGTGTTAAGCAAAATTTTGTGAAAAACTGGAGACTAAAGTGAAATTCCCTGTAACTTTTTCCTCTCACCATTATTTATTAATGTCAAAGAGAGGGAAATATGCATAGATATGGTGGTGTCCCAATATTTCAAAATTTCAAAAGTGATAGAAAATAATAAATGGAACTACTTTGTTTGCTTCTTCTTCTTCTTCTTCTTCTTCTTAAGAGCAGTAATGGCTAAACGTCCCCACCATTGCCATTGTTTGGTTGAGGTTTTTCATGGTTATGTGAAACTCTAAAGAACCCAACATTTTACCAACAACTTATTTCAAAAGCAAAAGCCAAAAAAAAAAAAAAAAGGAAAAAACAAATGATGATAGTTTATTTTACAACTGGCTTTGCCCATGCATATCCATCCCCATGCGCAGTAGTAGTAGTAGCTGTAGTACATCTCCACCAAATTAAATTGGTCCCATTACTTTTTACCCAAACCAAATGTCATCAAATGCACACCTTGTAACTTAATTGCCATTAATTAGCACATGAGTAAACTACCCATTAATTACTAATGAATCAGTAGCTACCAATACCATTGAAGTTTTCCAGCTGCTCCCAGTCCTTTGTGTATACATTTAGCTCCAATGTAGATCATAGACTAACCCCAAGTTGTAATAATTAATAATACTTTCATTCTTTCAATTTCAATTTTCGGATTATACTATTTATTAACACTTATACTGGTATTATATAACCTATTTGATAAATAAATATATTATATACACTTACCAATGAACAAGCTAGTTGGAACGGTTGGAAGAAGAAGAAGAATCCAAGAGGCAAATGAGGTGGGTGCAACATGTGATACTTCCATTACCTATATATATATATATACGATTCATTAATTCACTATATATATATAAGTACATAATAGATAAATTACATACAGTTTATTTTGTTTTTACCCGTTCCACCGATCATCTTTAATTAAATAAAAAGCCTTTCATAATTTTTGTCTGAAGCAGGCAAAAGCCAAAGGGTTAAAGTTCATAACCTTCACATTCTTGACAGTAGTTTTTTTTTTAAAATTGTTACCTCTGTTTTTTTGGTCGTTTGTAATAACTAGGCCTGTAGCTTGACCACTAACTTCTAAGCCCTATATATGTCCAAAATTTGGCTATATACATAATACATATTTATAATGACAGCAAGCAAAGCAAAGCAAATTAATTTCATTTTTTTACTGAATATATTATCGATGATGACCCACGCCACGCGTCCTGTGTATAATATGTGGGCATGCACGATGAATGGTCTTAGAATTTGTGGTGCATGTAAGCATGAAGAAGAAATCATGTGTTGTGTTGTGTTGTGTTGTGTTGTGTATGAATCAAGCACGAGCAGCGATATTAACAAAGTACGTAAAGATGTTGACACGTGTGCATTACCCCGATTATGACAATTATCCGACAGAATCACAAGCATTAAATTTTTCTCTTTTATTTTTTATTAATAAATAATAACAACAATATAATTAAAATGTTCTTTCTAGATTTATTATCCCAAATTTCTATAACATCGGTGTCACGAGACCAGAAATTGTTATCTCTGCGAAAAACTAGTGTGTATTTTCAAATATCTATATATACATATACAAACACACACACTCTCGTACCATCAAAAACCAAAGTGAGTGAAGCTTAACCGGTGACCGAGAGAAAATCAGAGCCAATTTCTGTTACTTTTAGATTCTTCCTTCCGTGACATCTTTTCCGTTTCATTTTGGCTAATTAATGCATTTATTTGGAAAAATTTGCTTAGTAATTTTTTTTTTGGGGATGTGTTTGTAGTTTTTCTTTTTAATTTTTCAGTAACCTTTAAAATATATAATTTACATGTAATGTAATAAGTTAGAAGTAGATCCAAATGCAATCAATCTGCAACATCCAACTAGGAAATGGCACCCACATACAGCACAGTAACACTAGTTACCCCCAGCCCAGACTGACTCATCTTTCACTTCATTTCTCTCCTTTTAATGCTTCTTCTTCTTCCCCTCCACTTTCACTCTCACTCTCAACTCTCTCTGCAACCAACAATGTCTTCTCTCCTCCTCTTCTTCCTCCTCTCCCTCTGCCTTCTCTCTTCTTCTTCTTCTTCTTCTTCTTCTTCTTCCGCGACCAATG
Organism: Melia azedarach; assembly: GCA_028052125.1. Classification (NCBI taxonomy): domain Eukaryota; kingdom Viridiplantae; phylum Streptophyta; class Magnoliopsida; order Sapindales; family Meliaceae; genus Melia; species Melia azedarach. The sequence goes on along the minus strand of CM051398.1, from coordinate 74,077 downwards.
ACTCCCCAAAAACTTTCATCATTCAAGTACAATATGACGCTAAACCTTCCATTTTCCCCACTCACGAACAGTGGTACGACTCTTCTCTTTCTTCTCTCCCCACTACTGCTGCACCAGCAGCCAGTTCCAGCACCAGCAGCCGTGTCATCCACACTTACGACACCGTTTTCCGTGGCTTCTCCGCTAAACTCACTTACTCAGAAGCTGAACATCTCAAAACCCTCCCGCACATCATCGCCGTGATCCCTGAACAAGTTCGCCATCTTCACACCACTCGTTCTCCTCAGTTTCTCGGTTTGAAAACCTCTGACAGTGCTGGCCTGCTTAAAGAATCCGACTTTGGCTCTGACCTCGTTATCGGAGTCATTGACACCGGTATTTGGCCTGAAAGACAGAGTTTCAACGACCGAGATCTCGGCCCTGTTCCTCCCAAGTGGAAAGGTCAATGTATTACCACAAAAGACTTTCCCGCTTCCAGCTGTAACCGGAAAATTATCGGTGCCCGGTTTTTTTGCCAAGGCTATGAGTCTACTAACGGGAAAATGAACGAAACCACGGAATTTCGGTCTCCTCGAGATTCGGATGGTCATGGGACTCACACGGCGTCTATTGCCGCCGGCAGGTATGTTTTTCCGGCATCTACTTTGGGTTATGCACGTGGGGTTGCTGCAGGTATGGCTCCAAAAGCAAGACTTTCTGTTTATAAAGTGTGTTGGAATGCTGGTTGCTATGATTCCGATATTTTAGCCGCTTTTGATAGTGCTGTCTCTGACGGTGTTGATGTTGTTTCGTTGAGTGTTGGTGGTGTTGTTGTTCCTTATTACTTAGACGCTATAGCTATTGGAGCTTTCGGTGCTTCTGATCATGGCGTTTTTGTCTCTGCTTCTGCTGGTAATGGCGGGCCCGGTGGCTTAACTGTTACCAATGTTGCTCCATGGGTTACTACAGTCGGTGCTGGTACTATCGATAGAGATTTCCCAGCTGATGTACATTTGGGTACTGGCAAAATCATTCCTGGTGTTAGTGTTTACAGCGGGCCCGATTTAGGCGGCACGAACAGGATGTACTCATTGGTTTATGCTGGGAGTGAATCTGGTGATGGTTATTCAGCTTCTCTGTGTTTAGAAGGTTCATTGGATCCCGCATTCGTGAAAGGGAAAATTGTTGTGTGTGATAGAGGGATTAATTCGCGCGCTGCTAAAGGTGAGGTAGTGAAGAAAGCTGGTGGAGTTGGGATGATTTTAGCTAATGGGGTATTTGATGGTGAAGGGTTAGTAGCTGATTGTCATGTTTTGCCGGCTACTGCTGTTGGTGCATCCGGTGGTGATGAGATTAGGAAGTATATTTTACTTGCCGAGAAATCAAAGTCACCGGCAACAGCTACCATTATTTTTAAGGGGACGCGAGTTAATGTGAGGCCCGCTCCAGTTGTGGCCTCGTTTTCAGCTAGAGGACCTAACCCAGAGTCGCCTGAGATTTTGAAACCTGATGTGATTGCTCCTGGATTGAACATCCTTGCTGCTTGGCCTGATAAAGTTGGACCATCTAGTATTCCCACCGATAAGCGGAAAACTGAGTTTAATATACTTTCAGGAACTTCAATGGCTTGTCCGCATGTTTCTGGGCTTGCTGCTTTGTTAAAGGCGTCACATCCTGAATGGAGCCCTGCAGCAATAAGGTCTGCTTTGATGACAACTGCTTATACAGTTGATAATCGTGGTGAGAGAATGGTCGATGAATCTACTGGAAATACCTCCACTGTGTTGGATTTTGGAGCTGGTCACGTTCACCCTCAAAAAGCAATGAATCCCGGTTTGATTTATGATTTAACTTCCTATGATTATGTGAATTTCTTGTGCAATTCGAATTATACAGTCAACAATATTCAAGTGATCACCAGGAGAACTGCAGATTGCAGTGGGGCAAGAAGGGCTGGTCATGTTGGGAACTTGAATTACCCGTCAATGTCTGCGGTGTTTCAACAATATGGCAAGCATAAGATGTCTACCCATTTTATTAGGACAGTGACTAACGTCGGTGATCCTAACTCTGTGTATAAAGTTACAATCAGGCCACCTAGTGGCATGATTGTGACTGTGCAGCCGGAGAAGCTAGTGTTTAGGCGGGTGGGACAGAAACTGAATTTTCTTCTTAGAGTTGAAGCAAGGGCCGTAAAGCTCTCCCCGGGGAGCTCAAGCATGAAGAGTGGTTCGATAGTGTGGTCAGATGGGAAACACAATGTCACTAGTCCTATCGTTGTTACAATGCAGCAGCCTCTCTAGTTTTGTGTCGTAGGGTTTTCAGGTATTAGGAATTTTGCCTGCCTTAATATGTAGGATTATAAATTATATCTCTCTATCTATGATATTGTATGAAGAGAATGTGTTGTGGGGTTTTCTATTTCAGAAAGCAGATGAGAGTGAAAAAAGAAGCTGTTGTATCCTTGTTGTAAGATGAAGAATGAAGAATGTTGTGTAAAATAGCTTAGTGTTTTAAGAAGATTCTGAGGTAATGAAAAATGTTTCTTTTTTCTTTTCTTTTTTTCATTCTATAATATTGTTTTGTGTTGAATCTTCAACTAATTCTGCTTTTTAAGTGATTGTTGGTGGTGAAAGCATGTGGGGAAGTTTGATTCTAGTCAAACTAAAGACAATGATTAAGACAAAAATCATGTGGGGTTAACTTGATTCACTGAATGTCCTCTTTTTCTTGTTTGTTTTGTGCCATTTAATTAGTATGGTGCTGGTTCTTGTAGTGTGGCCATGTGTTTCCAATGGATAGATCGGATTTTGGCTTTCAAGCAACAAGATTGAACCTGTATATGAACATTATAATGACATGATTATGTAGAGAAACATGTATATGAGGTGATCAAAGTTTTTAGAAGATTCAGAATAATATAATCAATGGATATGTATATAAATCAAGGTTAATTGTTGATGAAGACAGATCAACGTTAATTGAAAGCAACTTAGCTGGAAACATCATTTGCTTTACAGATGGGCCATGATAATTCTACTCTGCTCGTAAATCAATGCATCACGATGTTCTGTTTTGTCTTTCTTTCAAATTTAGCATTAATTCAAAATTTGAACTCCGAAACTGTGACTTTCAGAAGCAGGCCGTACATATTTTCAGGCGTTTCCCTCTGCCCAACTGAGAAACTCTTTTCCAAGGTTCAGAAACTTGATTCAGATGATTTCAAGGCACAATAAGAGGCTTGAGTACTGTTTTTACAATCTCAGCTTTGTAAGAATTCTTCCAGGCTACCTCACTTCAGAGTTTCATTCCTCCAAGTTACCAAATTTCAAACTTCTAATTGGTTACCATCAATGGACTCTTCAATTTACAGCAAAACCATCGGTTTTTCAATGGGCCAGATGGGGAGCCAGATCAATCCCGTTAAAAGCCTTGGGAAAGGCACGGTTGAAGGGTAGAAACAAGGCCCAAGAAAAAGCAGGCCACACAGCATTGAAAATAGCCGGCCTTTATCTTTTAATTGCTGGGTCAGGATTGTGCTGCAGATAAATGTATATGAACACTGATAGTTTTTATACAACTAAAACTGTCCCAAAAAAGCATAGGCTCAGATGGAAAGGTTTCTGCTCTTTGCTTTGCTCAGAGCGGCATTTGTAACTTGTGTTGTGAGCTCATTCGGACAGTTTTCATATTAAATTTCTCAGGAGTAACAGCTAGCTGGATAGCAAGCGAGAGTGGTTGGCATAGGCGTAGGTCATTGTGACTGATGATGATTTCAATCCAGGGACTGAGTTGCTATGACTGGCTATTCTATTCTGTTCTGTTGCAATTTGACCTCATATATATATCCTGGTTTTAAGAGTGAGGAAAATGACCTAAGCCATTACTACTGAATCATATCATCATGCTTTTATGAATATATATATATATATATATATATATATATATATATATATATATCTGTATTCTGCATATTCCAAAACAACTTTTACATCAAGATCTCATCTTGTGATAAGAATCTAGGTGGGTGGTCCTAGAATTTGGACCAGCTAGCTGCCCTTGTTACTTTCATATACAGTTGTAGTACATTGTTAAACTCTTTGGTCTTAAATTCATACCCCCTTGCTACTGCTTCCACTATTTCATTTTCTGAAATTTTCTTTTCTTGATTCATGATGATAATGACATATATAAATATATTCAAAAAATCATTGCTTATTACATTCACAATATGATTACTCTAAAAAGTACAGATTTTTAGTTTCGAAAACACGCAATCTTTAGAATCTGCTCACATTAAACTTAAAATTAAGAGAAATTTGATTAAAGGTGTTTAAGATGGACACAACACCCTGCATGCATCAATAAATATATATGTATATGACAACTAGGTATACAACTTGCACTTAAATTTGTTGGTCTGAAGAACAAGAAAGCATATGGTGAGTTGGTGTACTAATTAATCAGGTGATTACTTGTAAAAGAAAGAATAAAACGATATAATATATGTATTAATTACTACGTATGATATACATAATGGGCATCTTTATCGTACACCTTCCTTGTTGTTAATGTTAATGCTGAAGCCATCTTTGTTATATTATAATCTTTGTTGTATTAATTCCTTTCTGATTTCTCCTACAGTTTTAAACACTAATTTTCTCCCACATCGTTAATATATAATCTTAATAATTTGATTAATCAATTATAATACCGATATTGGATTTTGCATTCAAGGATATCTATATATACCATGTTGAATTCAACAACAAACACAATCACTCGCATTCAACCTCCTCAGACAGTCAAGGGTCCACAAGGAAATTTGCATGTTTCTTTTTTCTTTCTTTTAAAAAAACTTTGATTGGACCCATTGATATTATGATAATTCGTTTCCTTCCCCGTCCGATGAGTCAAAATTTTCCACCCAAGGGTCAAACCCAAACGTGTATATATACTTGCAAAATAGCCATTGGATGTATTTCACCAACTTGTCCACTTGATTTTAAAATTAATTTATTAATTAATTCAGCATAGAAATTATCCCAGCATATATAAGAGACAAAACTTAATTAATTCTTTCTCATTTTTATATCAATTGTTACACCATCGATCTGAGTCGTGCACACCAAGAGGCTAGGATAATGAATCATGGGGTCATAATATATATATATATATATATATATATTTTTACTTTTGTTGAAAGAGAAAACCCATGTTGATTAATTAGTAATAATTAATCTTAAATTATACCAAAATATACATATTAATAGAAGAAGATGAAGGAGGTGCAATGAACATAGGAATGGGGTTCTTATTCCATAATAAAAATTATCAACAAGTTGTTTGGTGGTGTATCAAATATCAATGATGATTATCCTTGGCAACGTACAATTTCTAACTTCAAAAGTTTGGATAAAAAACATTAACTCAACAAATTGCAAAATATTATAATAATTAATTACAATTCAAACAGGAAAGACAAAATGTATTCTTCGCTTATACATAACTTTGGACTTTATATATTAATTAAGCAAGTATGTATGTAATAAAAATCTTCTTCTGGTCTCGCCATTAATTAATATCAGTTTTTCTAGAACTCAAATTAAAATGCAGTTGCAGACAGATGTTTTTGGATTCATTGCCGAAAGAAAGAGTGAGGGAGTGACTGGAAACTTCATCCCTTGTGGATTACAGCCAGCCAGGTGCCCCAATTATTAATTAAAAAAAGAAAAAGCCAACCGAAGGAACAGGATTAACGTGTTGATCTATCTTCTTCCATTGATTCATTCATTCAATCAATCAATCTAATTATAATTATAATTAGTTTGTTGTCAGCCTTGCCTTGGGGTCCATTGCCATTACCATTATCTTCTTCTTTCCTCTCCTTCCTCTTCATTTTGAATTTGCTTTGCTTTTCCTCTTTTTGTCGCTTTCACGGCTCTTTTTCTCTAGAGTCTTGCATAATACGATAACATATATATATATACATATTATTTTAATATTATTATGTAATTGATAATGGTATTCCTCACTTGCGGCAGATTCTAATGCATGCATCCCTTTTTCACCTTTTTTACATCAGCTTTTTGATTATCTCTGTTAATTTCCACCATTTTCTCTCTGTATATATATATTCTTGGCAATTATACATATATATCAAATCAAATAACTTGTAGAAGATTCTAATTACAGTAACTTTGATTTCTCTCTTCTTTAGTAATTTCCCCTGTCTGACCTTTTGATTCAACAAGCTTGCCTTTTCTAATTATGTATATATATATATATATATATATCTTAAATTTGGTCAAAATTAAACTAAATTTAAGGGAGGATCTTATATTAATATATAATGAACTATTACCTTGTATAGAAGAAAGAAGATTGCTTACTTAACATTTACTAATTACTATATCTATACACACACACATATATACATATTTATTGAAAGACCCACCAAATCCCATTTGTGAATTTTGGTTTCGATTAAAATCACAAGTACTGTATAGTTCAATATTTTTGAGGGAGAATAATTTTAAAACTTGTCTTATTAAATGCAATTTGATTTTATACACGCATCATAAACATAACATTCAAATATATATTTTAAAAATATTTATAAATAAACAATTTTCTGTGGTCATTGGGTGCTCTATACGAGTCTAGAGTCAAAAAAGAAAAAGAAAAAAAAAAAAGTGTCGGAACTGTTAAAAATGAAATTAGAAAATTGCTATAATAATTGGGAATTTTTTAATAAAGTAATAGTAACAATAATTCAAGAAAAGTTAGGTGATTGAACAGACTTTTTGTGCCCTCTGATTACCAGTCAAATCAGGTGAAACCACTCTGCATCTCAAAATTAGGTCACCGCTGATTACATTCCCCATCACACGTGCGTGCTTTTATATACTTACGTAAATACATTAAAATGATGAATACGTCCTTCATTATACATATATATTTATTTTATTTATAAATAATAATGTAATTTTTTAATAATTAAAATTAAATTTAATATCCGTATTGTGAATGTGAACATTTTTTTTAATTCATTTTAATAATTGTTAGTAAAATAAATTCGCTTTTAAAAAATAGCTTCAAAGTTAATGTAGATACTACAACAAATATAGGAACAATAAAGGAAAAAAAGAAAAAGATTTTTTTTTTTTTTTTCAGAAAAAGGATGATGGAAAGTTCTCTAAGCGTAGTACATGCAGAGAGCAAATACAGTCAAGTCAGTCAGTCTCCACGAAGGAAAGGTGAAAGAAAGCAAGAGAAGAAACAAAACCTACACAATTTTCATTCTTTCACCTACCCCCACGAATCCAATACTGTTTGTAATTAGTCCACACCGTTGAGCCCCAAATGGTCAAAATAGGTTCCTCTATAAATTCCCAATTTTACCATCTTCATTCAAACATCTTTCTCACTTTTATCCTTTTGTTAATTTAAATATTAATAACAAAATTACTTTAACTTAAGATTTAGAAAATTTGGTAATTAGAAAAGTAGAATCGTATCGAATTCATCAATTTATTCTATTCGATTATTACGTTATAAACATATTGACGTTAATAATATTAAATTATTATTTAAATTCATACAATTATATTAATAAAAAATAAATTATTTTTAATAGATATAATCATTTTTCATGTGATACTATAATGTAACGTTTTTTATGTACATTTTGAACGTGTTATGTTATGAATATCACGTAATAATGTCGTCTCTTGATGTGTTGTAAACTTAATATTATGTGAAAAGTGTATACAAGTTATAACCTTAACAAGTATTTTTGGTTTTATCATCTATTATTATTATCTTCTGAATTTAGTTTCCCTCTTGCTCTTAATTCACATGGTAATGTCCGCCAACAGTAAAGGGTAAAAAGGTAAAATAACATCTTTCCAAAATATAAAATCCTCAAATCACCACCAACCCTTGAACCTCATTTTTCACTCCAGAAAAATAGAAAACTCTCTCCAGAAACAAAAGAAATTTACAGTTCATCACATTTTCTCTGAAATCTTTTCACTTTAGTCCTTGAGCAAACCAAAAGCAAACCGTTAACCATGTGTGGAGGTGCCATCATTTCAGGCTACATCTCGCCGACCACCACCGGTCGGTCACGGCGGCTGACGGCGGAGTACTTGTGGTCGGAGCTGAAGAGATCGAACAAGAAGTACTCGAAGCCGATTATGGACGATGACTTCGAGGCTGATTTCCAAGGATTCAAGGACGATGAAGAAGAGTCTGATATTGATGAAGACGATGACGTTGACGTTGATGCTGACTTGATTACTGATGTTAAACCTTTCACTTTCTCGGCTGCTCCTGCTCGCAAGTCCCATGGTACCTATTTTTGGAACAAACCCAGTTCGAGTTTTGCATGTTTTAGTGATTATGGTATCTGATCATTTAGTAAAGATCATATATATATATATATATATTAATCAAATGGGAGACATGTTTCCATTTGGAGGTGTGGGTAAAAAATGTGTTGTCAGTGTATGTGTATTTCGTGTGTGATTGTGATGCTCTTCATTTTGGACTAGTTTGGTTTAAAAGGATTTTTTTTTTTTTGGGTTATTGAAAACTTTTTGCAAAGTAGGAATTTTTTTTCGGTTTTTTCTTAAATGATTTTGTTTGCTTATTATTTTCTATGGATTTTTTTTTCAAGATTTTCTTTGATTGAAGCTAATTCTTTGCTCTCACGGGGTTTAGCGATCTTTAATTTTTTCATTTTTTGGTGAAAACAAATAGATGTTAATATTATGATCCTCATCTAAAGCTTTGATTTCTTTTTACTGGGGATAAACTCTGGTGGGTTGGATTGAACGATTCTTGTTTTTTGGTCTAGGTTTGTCATTTCTGATCATGCTTGTATCATCTGTTTGTTCTGGTGTTTTGGTTTGTGGACCATTTTGTTGGAATCGAGTTTTTCTTTACCCTTAATTTTTTTAAAATATCGTTTTAGTTTTATGTAGTTGAGGTTAATTTGTTAGGTTAATTTTGTGATACAGATTTTGGATCCATGTTTCTGATGATCTATTTTGGAGATGCTTGATTCCTTAAATTTAGAGATTTGTGTAAATCTTTCACTAGTTTCGCTTGATTAGTCAGATCAAGCCTCTAATTTTATGATCAATAGGATTAGGATTGGAGGTTGCCAATTTTATACAAATAAGGATCATTAATAGTTGAACTGGTGCTGAGCCTTATGGAAGTTTTAATTCTTAAATTTGTTGGATTTTTTTGTTTTCTTTCTAAATTTCCTCTTATCTGATGAGAAATGGTTGTAATTTTCATCTCTGGGATCTAAAGAGATCAGCTTGTCACTGAATTGAGCTTTTTATGTAGCTATGTTGTATGCGATTTTGTCCGTTATTTCTTTGTTGCTTGTTTTGGTTTCTTTGAGTAGTAAATCATGTTAAATTTGGGTTTTCTGACATTTGAAGAACCTGAGCTCTTGTTCTGATGGAAAACCATGGACTTTGCTATGTATTTGATAGTACATGTTGATTCATGCTCTAGATTGTTGAAGATCGGAAATCAAATTTACCGGTTGGTTGTGTGTGGATGTGCACCCTAGCATTTTATCATTAATGATAGGAACTTTTTTGTGAGATTTGCTTCTTTTATGATGTTTTTATTTATTGTCATCCTTGTGTAATAGATTTCTTTAATTTTTCAATTATTGAAGGATCTAAAGCTGTAAAATCTGTGGAATTCAATGGGCAAACCAAAAAATCTGTTGAAAGAAAGAGGAAGAATCAGTATCGGGGGATCAGGCAGCGCCCATGGGGTAAATGGGCTGCTGAGATCCGTGACCCAAGGAAAGGAGTCCGTGTCTGGCTAGGAACTTTCAACACTGCAGAAGAAGCTGCTAGAGCTTATGATGCAGAGGCAAGACGAATTCGTGGGAAGAAAGCTAAGGTGAACTTCCCAGATGAAACTCCTCGTGCTTCTCCAAAGCGCTCGGTTAAGGAAAGCTCTCAGAAACCACTTCCAAAGGCAAACCTAAGCCCCGTTCAGCCAAGTTTTAACCAGAACATGAGTTACTTGAACAATTCAGATCCAGACTACTTCAGCACTATGAGTATTCCAGAGGAGAAACCACCAGTGAATCAGTATGGATATATGGGCTCCTTCCCTGCCAATGGAGACCTTGGTTTTGGATCTTTTATACCACCAACTGATAATACTCATCTGTACTTCAATTCTGACCAAGGCAGTAACTCCTTTGATTGTTCTGACTTTGGATGGGGAGAACAGGGACCAAAGACTCCTGAAATCTCATCTGTTTTGGCAGCTACACCGGAAGTTGATGAATCTCAATTCATGGAGGAAGTTACTAACCCAAAGAAGAAGCTGAAGTCTAGCACTGAGAATGCCGTGCCTGTTGAGGATAGCAATTCAAAGTCACTGTCTGACGAGCTTTTGGCTTTTGACAATCAGATGAAGTACTTTCAGATGCCATTTCTGGATGGTAGCTGGGATGCTTCTCTTGATGCCTTCCTCAGTGGTGACAACACTCAGGATGGTGCAAACGGGATGAACCTTTGGAGCTTTGATGATTTCCCATCTGCAGTTGGGGGAGTTTACTGAGCAAACTTTCCTGTGCTAGTTTTGTAAATAAGGCTACATGTTAGTGAGTTTCTCATTTTTTATTCTCACCATTTGATTTTTGTTCTCTTAGCAAATTTTCTCTCTTTTGTTTGAACGTTTCCTTATGCTTATTTCTTGCTTTGTCATTTTACAGCTTTCCGGAATGGGTTGTCATCTGTGTTGGAGATGCAGTACAAACTGTTGTTGGACATGCTTAAAGCCATGTGTGGAGTGTTCTCAGGAGCATTTAGTATAAGTTGGAAGTATATAGGTATTTAGGTTCCTTTTTAACCTATGAGACATTTTGCAATTTAGTGACTCTATGGATGATTGTGTGATTTGTGATGAAATACTGAAAAACCAGATGAATGTCATCTCGTCTTTGTTGTTTGTTTCTTTCGTGGTCTCTGTCTAACCACAGGACTCGTCTTTGTTGTTTGTTTCTTTCGTGGTCTCTGTCTAACCACAGGACTCTTAACTTTGAATTGGTTAATTTTTCCCACCGTGATATTATCATCTTTGCTCGAGTATTCTGCGCTTTCCCAATTTTGATATTCAATTCAAGTTAGAATTTCCTTTCTGGGGTATGAAGAATTTAGAAAATACAAGTGCTTTTGGCTTTTGCTACAACTACTATGGGTGGTGTTGAAAGAGGCCAAATCCTTCACAATTTCTTTACGAAGATATTTGTATTATAATTATCCATATGCGTGGCATGTACTGGACATTAATTTGAAGACAGGAGCACATGAAGGCATATGCTTCACAGGAAACTATTCAAGCATGGGAGATCGTGTCAGGGAAATAAAAGGTCCCAATAATCATCCCCACATCAGCACATGTGACATTGGTCTGACATGTATAGGGCCACGTGTGAGTGTCATAAATTTGACACGTGTATTGGGACTCCGATATTTGGGTAAATCTAGGAGATGACAACACCTAGGAAGACGAACCTGAGTAGTTGTCTTTCACCGCAGGGCAAAAATTGTAGGCAAATGCTTGTTCGCATGGGGGCCTGTGTCTTGCGCCACTATGTGGTTGAAGCTTCTGCTAAGTTGTAAAGAGTAGCACTTAGCAGCTGCTGGCAGCAGAGGCTGATCTCCACCACCTCTCCTTTTCTTCCTGTGGCTGTGGCCACTGACCAACCATGCGTGTATCACATGTATTTCTGCCCATTTAGCACTATGGTCTAGGACCGGGGGACCTCTAAGATCTCTCATTCTTAATTTCCTACCCTACTAAGATTATAACTCTACAATCTCTTTTAAATGTAATTACCTGGAATACTTTTTTTTTTCTCTCTGAGAAAGCGTCTCGGACCAATACCTAAGCCAAATAGTCGGCTAGGTATCGTCCCTTTTAAGTACATTATCAATTTTGATTTCCAGCTCCGTAAGTGTCACATTATGTGTTATACTTCAAATTCTTTTAAGCTTTAGATCATAATTTGATATTTTTTTTGTGTTTGAATTTAAACTTGAAGCTCTGAATTTCCAAAACTTGCGGGGGACTAAAAAAAGGATGTTTTGGATTGAGGCAGATACAAACTCATAATGTACACGAAGAAGTCATTCCTTTCGCATAAAGTTGGTCTGAAAGGCATAAGCTCAGCTTGAAGAAAGGAATCAAAGAGTGCTACAGGGCAAAGTAAAACATCAAATTCCTGCTTCTTTCTCAAGCAGTTTCATTGATTCAGCTAAAAATTGTCATTAACAGTAGATTAGTGTGGAAAAACCCCAATATGAAGATCCTTCAATTCCATGGATGTCTCAAAACAGAGTTTCCAAAAACTCTGCCATCCGTTTTCTTTCATGAAATGTAGTTTCTTTCTTTTCATTTTCCTTCTGTTTATAATCATCATACTGGGATTGGCTGCAGTAATTGTTATTTTCATCGTAAAGCCTCAAAAACCAATTTTCTCTCTTGAAACTCTGAGAGTTGTTTCAGTTGATGTCAACGCTTATTCCAATTCAACCCTGTTTGTTTCATCTGTTATCTCTCTAGTCCTGAATGCTCAAAATCCTAACAAGTTTGGCATCAAATTTACCCCAGCAAGACTCCATGTGTACATAGAAGAACTTCCTGTAGGAGTAATAAGAGTGCCAGGATTCAATCAACCGGCTCGTAGTCACAACGTGAATGTGGCAACACGAGTTTTGGTTCATTGCTTGAACGTTAGCCAAATGATGTCCGGAGACCAATCACAAGATGAATCAACGCAAAATGTTGCTCAAATCAAGCTGTTAGGCGACATCACATTGCACCTCCAGTTACTTCACATAACCATGCCCAAAATCAAGGTTGCTTTACTCTTCCAGTTCGAGGCATCAAATCTTCCAAGACATTCTGACTACTATCTTTTGACATTGTTTATGGTTGCAGGTTTTCCTGGAATGTAGCTTAAATCTTGATTATAGACAGCTTACATTCATAAATGAAATTCAGACCACAAAAGTAGCTCAAATTCATAACGTAAGTTTCGTGCCCCTCTTGTTTTCACCTAACTTCTTGCCTATGATCAAATTGAAATCCTGAAACACTTGCACTTTTTTTTTTTTTTTTTTCAGGAATCTCTTCCTGTTCATTCCAAATCATTCTTCAACAAGTGTGACATAGCTGTCTACATATGAGAACATTATAGTAATTTCTTATTAGTTGGTATGTTAAACATCAACAAGAAGAGTGATTGAGATTTGTTGTCTCCATTTTCTATATTAATTTGTTTTTTTTTAAAGTTGAACGAAATTATTACCTGCTTGCCTAACTTTGTCTGGCCATTTATGTGCTGTCCCTTTCACAGAAGGCTTTGGTTAATTTGTCACTTTCATTGGATTGATTTAAAACCAGAATTTGAAAGAAATTCGGATATGCTGCCCCCGACCCGACTAGAATATTGTTTCATTCTAATCCATCCAAAAGGAAAAAATTAACAATCCTCTCTACTTTTTTTTTTTTCACTGCAAATAAGATAAGGAAAAGTCAAGAATCTGGACAATGGTAACTGGTGACAATTCACGTTCTTTCAAATCAAAATAATTCATCAATAATTTCAAGGTTTTGCCAAAATATATAGCTGTCATTCTCAGGTTTTGCATTGCTATTAGCCTACATACATACATACATACATACATACAATACTATACACCTCTAAAACAAGAATAAGATTTTCATATATTCTCAAATGCGATTTTCGCCATTAAAATTTCAACTTTGTTTTGCTTGGCTTGTAGGTTTTAATAATTATTCCAATTAATTTTTCTAGTAAAATAACTCCTAATAGCAAAGAAATGTTGTGCAAATCAATGAATCAATCATTATTCAAAGTTTATGGTCTATGCTAATAGTTCACATCTTTACACGTAACGTAGGGCCGGTGGTCAGTATATATATATATATATTGGGTTTGAAAAACCTAACTGAATGTGACAAATATTTATTTCCAAATACTTTTAACTTAGCCCTTATTTTTTGACTCTTCATTAAGACTAATTGCTATTTGCTACCAACCAAGAGGATAAAGATCATACTTCACACTCACGTTTATATATAACTAGTAGTCTTCTCTTTCTGAAGGTATAAGTATTTCACATCAATCCAACACAACTCTCCGTATTGCACCCATCTCATTTCTATATTTCTATACTTTCTTTTTAATTAAATGATTTTTTAGTAGGATGAAGATTAAAATTGAGATGTATAATTATTGTCAAATTAAAGAATGATTAATGAGAATTAAAAATATGATGCATTAATTAAGCATGGTAAGGGTGTGGCAAGCCTGCAACATATTGTAAGTCATTATATATATATATATATATATATATATATATATATGCTTTCAATTATATGACATGACAGGCATCTTCACATTGTAGCGTCTGAAAATTGTATAAAATATCGTTAAAATTATTAAAAAAAAATTAATTGTTATATATCGTTGAATCAATATGCTTGGATTATAGAAGGCCATGTGAAAGCTTAATGTCTAATTTTATTTTGCCTCATTTCAAATCAAAGTCAATCCCTCATTTGGTTCATTTAATAAAAATTAAAAAATAATAAAACTCTTTTGAACAAATGACTAAAACAATTTTTGTTCAAATTCTTTATACTTTCCCTTAGAAAATATATATAAAAAGTCATCCACAGACTTGTTCTTAGTAGATCTTCCATTTTTCAGCTTTAATATATATATTCAATCAAGCAGTTGTAGAATTATGCATACCCAAGTGAAATATGCTGCCATAAGTTACTTTTCTGTTTTGCTTGTTTTCACATCGATGAAACAGCCAGCAGCCATGTTTCTGATTCTAGACACAACTTATTCCAGCCGAAAATTTTAAACTTTTCTGATTCAGACACACAATATAATATACAAATTAATGTGTGTGTGTGTGTGTGTGTGTGTATATATATATATATATATAATGATCTTGTTTTCTAGGGCCAAATATTGACAATGGACTTGTTCATTAACAAATCCATTTTAATCTGGCAACTTCATGTGATTGGACAATTTTTTTTTTTTGCATTAATTTGCCAGCACATTTTAGAAGATATCCTTCATCTTTGGTCAGACTCTTTGCAAACCCTTTTCCAAGTTTACCCCTGCTCAATTTTATTACATATAAAAGGCTTAATTTGGTCATAAATTAAAAGCAAATGAAGACAACAAGCTTATGCAAAATATGGGCTCAGTTCTGTGTTGCACGTTGTGTAGTTTAATGTAATCCTGGTGGAAAACCTGCCATGGCCAGGTCAAGTAGTTCTATCTTCTTCCTCTTCTCTCTTGTTGCAATTCTCATTTCAACAAGCTGCCAAGCTAAATCCTCAGAGCTGTTGAAGAACAATGTTGCCGGACTTTTCATCTTTGGCGACTCATTTTTGGATGCGGGCAACAACAATTACATTAACACTACAACTCTTGACCAAGCAAACTTTTGGCCTTACGGAGAAACTTATTTCAAGTTCTCCACCGGAAGATTTTCCGATGGCCGTTTGGTATCAGATTTTATAGGTGAGATTTTGGAAATCTTTTTGTATGTATGTATCTTTTATTGGTTGTGTTGTACAAATCTATTATTGGTTAACCAAACAAATATTCTGTCTGCTAATTAATATATAATTAATGTAATCTCTATTTTTTGTGTTATATTTCTTTTTGTCTCATCTTGTAAAATTAATTAATTTTTCAGCTGAATATGCTAATTTGCCATTGATTCCACCTTTTCTACAACCGGGGATTCGTGAATATTACAGTGGGGTGAATTTTGCATCAGCTGGAGCAGGTGCTCTTGTTGAGAGTTTTCAAGGAGATGTACGTCTCTCTTTCTCTCTCTCTCTCTCTCTCTCTATATATATATATATATATATATATATATACACACACACACACACACACACACACCTGTTCTTCATTTGCATATATACGTAAACTCTAGTTTAAAACTTATGCGTACTATATACTTGTTTATTAAGGCTTCATTTAGACTTTGATGGAGGGATGAGAAATTGATCTTCTCTATTATTGGATTTGGGATAGAGTGAAAAATTTTACTCTACGTAAGAAGGAGATAGAATTCAGACAATATAATTCATATTCACAAAGAGGAAAAATTCTTATTGAGGGGACAATATATAAATGCTACGTGTATATGTATATATATATAAATAAATTCAAGTTTTAGTTATAAGGTAGGAGAATTTCAAGTATAATGTGAGTAATTCTAACTCAGATCTAGATAATTTTTAATTTAAGATGGGGGTAAAGAATTGACCAAGAAGTTCGCGATATTGGGAGAGATTGTATATACAAATTATTAATGCAGACGCTGAGAATCTGAGGGAAAATCTCCAATTCTCTAAGCTAAGCTTCTTGTGATCTAAAGAAATGCCAGCTGATAGAATAGTACAGAAAAAAGTAACACACATATTAAGAGGGGAAGACTTTCATATATATATATATATATATTAATCTTAGATATATGTGTGGCGATCGTTCGTTGACCCAATTCTTGTGGGCTATGTAAACTTATTAGCTCAAGACAATATTACTTTATTTAGGCTGGGTGCACCGAATTTCTGGGTCCGCGACTGCCTTAAAGTGATCAATTGCTTGACTTGTCAAACATGAAATTAGCCGTAATTTGTTTAGTAGAAAAGTTTAAGCGACTTTTTCAATTGACTTTTACCCAGGTGATTAATCTCAGAACTCAGCTTATCTACTATAAGAAGGTAGAGAGTTTGTTGAGAGGAAAATTAGGCAATGATGAAGCAAGGATGAGAATTTCAAGAGCTGTCTTTTTGTTTAGCATTGGCAGCAATGATTACACCAGCCCTTTCTTGACCAATAATTTCACTTTGCTCCACTCTTTCTCAGAGTCCAGATATGTTGCTATGGTGATTGGCAACCTAACTACAGTTATCAAAGTAAGTATTCTTTTACCTACGTAGAAAAAGCCAAATCTACTGCATGCATGTGGTAACCGCTTGAAAGAATTCTTTCATTTTCCAGCAAGTTTATAAGAGCGGAGGCAGGAAATTTGCATTCATGAATGTGCCACAATTGGGTTGTTTGCCGGTTATAAGAGTGATCAATACAGAAAACAGTGGCAGATGCTTAGGCAAGCTTTCATTGCTAGCAAAATTGCATAACAAAGTTTTGTCCAAGCTGCTGTTTGATTTACAAAAACAATTAAAGGGATTCAAGTATTCACTCTTTGACTTGAATAGCAGTCTTGGAAAAAGAATGAATCATCCTTCAAAATATGGTATGTAAGCCAGATTAGTTTTATAACTTTTCTATCATTTTCGAATACTAATTAGTTATGCCTTTTGTGCTTTGTGATTTTGATGCGAAGGATTCAAGGAAGGGAAGGCAGCGTGCTGTGGGACAGGGAAGTTTAGAGGAGTTTTCAGCTGTGGAGGGAAGAGGCTGGTGAAGGAATTTCAGCTGTGTGAGAATCCAAATCAATATGTGTTTTGGGACTCGATCCATCTCACTGAAATTGCTAACAGACAATTGGCAAAGGAAATGTGGAATGGGGCAACCAATTCTCATGTTATTGGGCCTTACAATCTCAAGAGACTATTCCAAATTCCTTAAGGACATACCTTTTTAACCCATTAAATTGCACATGGCTTTCTATTCCTTAGAAATTAGAATAATTAAACTCCAACTGGAAAAAAAATATTGCTTTAAATTCACTTTTCTAACCATTCGGGCACAGCCAGAGTGGCCAGAAATCTTGACTCCTCAGTAAGTTTTCGAATCCTGCTGGTTACAGTCAGTAGATTAATCTCTTACTATTGTGGGGAGTCCTCCTCCTCTTTTGCAGGGTTAAAATATCACCTCTTCCGGTAGATACAGACATTCAAACAACACTGGATTGAGATGCTATCGAAACTTCCGATAAATTTCTAATTAAAATACTAATAGAATCCTTGTAATATTAAAAAAAAATCACTTTTCTGTCGAGTGAATTTATTTTCTGTTATTTTATTGATCGTGATTCTCTTCTGTGTCAAGGCTAAATTTTTACAATTGTCAATATCATGTAGGTCAGTTCGTTACTTTTCCTCTTAAGATTAATAAAAGAACAAGTTAAATCCCAGAAAGTTCATCCAAATTTTCCTTCGAGATTCTTGCCTCGTATCAATCATTTAAAGGAAGAAGGATAATAAGCTAAATTTCTGAGAGGGATATTAATTATTGCTTTGACAATTGTCTCTAAAAATTTTGTTTTATTGTTTGCAGTTGAAAATTTTATGCTCACACCATTTAAAATATTTATTCTAACAAAATACAGACCTCTATACCTAAAAAATTTCGTTCAAATTACAATGAAACAAGATTAATAACTTGCTGGCCGAGTTTCAGACTCAATTACATGAGAAATGCAGATTGTCAACCTGAAATCTTATATTCTTAGTCAAGCAGCCATCATTGTCTTGAGCAGACACTATTTCAATGAAACTGATTGTGTTATTTCTTCTTTTCCAAGTAGAGATCCCCATTATTAACACTGAAAATCATGGACAGGAGGATAACACATCAAGTGGCAGACTATTAACATGATATAAGATCAGAGTTCCTCATCTGTTTCTTGATTCTTTTCTGAAGCCTTCTCATTCCAAGCCATGGTCATCGGGGCCTGCCTGAAAAACAAGCTGCATTATTCATCTTTGGGGATTCAATTTTTGATGCAGGAAATAATAACTATATCAACACCACCACCGGTTTCCAGGAAAATTTCTTTCCATGCGGTGAAACTTTCTTCAAATATCCTACTGGGAGATTTTCGGATGGGCGATTAATTAATTCCAGATTTTTGATAGCAACTCTCAAATAGCAAGTCTATGCTCAGAAGTAATATTTCATTGATTCATTCGCCCCCAAAATAAAAAATCTCGTGCTAATTATAAAGTCGATTCTACCTCAACTTCAAATAATGAAGCATTCACAAATGTAAACAGCATATATTGCTCTCGCTGCAATACTTAATCTGGATAGTACTGATCGAATAAATAATGACGGTACGATATATATACATATTATATATATGTCATACCTTATATAATAATAAGTTTGATTGTCAATTAATTTTCTCGTCTTTTGGGTGTTTTCTACATTATTTTTCTTCCATAATATTCCTTGCGGATTCATAAGAATTTATAAAATTAAATAGGAAACTGTCTGACAATATAATTCTTTTTATTGCTGATTGCGTTGTTGCTTCATCAGTGGTATTAATGTAATTGACCGATTAAATCACCAACGATTTCATATCGAGTTTCATGATCAATTGCACTAATATTATCCTGATTTTTAGGTTTAATTATGATTAATATTTACAATACTTTTTTCAAATGTATATTTTATTTCATGTAAAGCCTATATATAAAGGCTCAATATATATTTGTATTCACAACCAAATCACCATTGATTTAATTACAATAATAAGTTCAAGCCAGCAGCTATGTGCTGGCATCACATGATCCACTTGTATTATTATTATAGTTCTGTCAACTCTTCCCGAATTTTAAAGAAAAATATATTCTAATGATTGAAGCCGCTTAATTTGTCCGACATACGAATCACGTTACCTTTTCTTTTTCTTCATGGACTATATTGAACATTATTAACTAGTGAAATACTCTAGCTATTTTATCATGACAAGATCCAGTTTCATAATCATCATCTATTGCTTGGTTTCCTTTCCAAGTCTCCTCATCCCAATCAATTGCTACGAATACGATCACCTATCGTTGCCCAATAGACAGGAATATGGTTTATTCATCTTTGGAGATTCACTCTTTGATGCTGGAAATAACAACTATATCAACACCACTACTGATTTCCAGGCCAATTTCTGGCCATACGGTGAATCTTTCTTCGACTCCCCAACTGGGAGATTTTCTGACGGCCGTCTGATTCCAGATTTTATTGGTATATATACATATATATGCTGGAAATTTTCATTTTTTCTTTTTTATACCTGCAATTGAATCAATGCATTAGATTTAATACTATTCCACTACTGATATGTTACAGCCGAGTATGCAAATTTACCACTGATTCCAACATTTTTGCCTTCAAATAAACATCGACAATTTACTTATGGGGTGAACTTTGCATCTGGGGGAGCTGGTGCTCTTGCTGCAACTCATCAAGGATATGTAAGTAATTGATGTAATCTTGCTGATTTAGCTTAGCTTAAACAATTAATGAATTTATTATTTTTTGTTGTCTAAATGCATGCTCCAGGTGATAGATCTTAAAACTCAGCTTAATTATTTCAAGATCGTGGACAAGAAGTTGAAGCAGAAACTAGGAATTGCAGGAGCAAAAACATTGCTGTCAAAATCTGTTTACTTATTTAGCGTTGGAGGCAATGATTATTTCACCCTTTTCACCGCAAACTCAAGTAAAATCCAATCCAAAAATGAATATGTGGGGATGGTCATTGGCAACCTTACAACTTCAATCAAAGTAATATCTTTCAATTAAACACATTAATTATTATTTATGTTTGTGTTATTAATATTCAACAATATCTATCTATATATCAGGAAATATACAAGAAAGGAGGGAGGAAATTCGGGTTTGCAAATTTGTTGCCGTTGGGTTGTATACCAGGAATGAAAGTGCTTTTACCCGGGAACAGAGGTTGCTGTGTGGAGGAAGCTCAAGAGCTTGTAAGGTTACACAACAAAGCACTTTCTAGACTTCTCCAAGAGCTAGAAACCCAACTACAAGGATTCAGATATGCAAATCACGATTTTTACACTTCTTTATCTCAAAGAATTAACAATCCTTCAAAATATGGTATATATATGTCAAGCTAGCGTATGTTCCAGTTAATGATTAATTTTATCCTGTTATATATTATCAAAAGCTGAACTTGTAAGCATTGTATTGATTAATTCTATCTGATTCTCTGAAGGTTTTAAGGATGCAACGGCATGTTGTGGAAGTGGTCCGTATAGAGGAATATATAGCTGTGGAGGAAAGAGAGGAATCGAAGAGTATGAATTATGTGAAAATCCTGATGAATATTTGTTCTATGACTCTGATCATTCTTCCGAAAAGGCCTACAAGCAAATTGCAGAATTGATGTGGAATGGAACACCAACTGAAACAGGGCCATACAATTTGAGGATGCTATTCGATCAAATATAATATCATAATGTAACAACAAATTAATTTCGCTTGTTGAATAAGAGTATATATATTTGGTAATTGCCCTGCTTCAAGCTATTATTTAACTTTGAAAATACAACAGTGAAAAACGTATGATAATCACCAACTTTTTAAGTGCTAAGGAGAAATTTGCTCATAATTTTTATACTTATATATTTGCAATTAGTGATTTAATTTCATGACAATTTTAGCTTGAAAATTCTAGTTAATTAAGAAGATAATTAAATAAAATACTAATCATAAGAAGAAGAGAACGCAAATTTATTTATTAATACATATAATGAATTAAAGAAGATAACATTCATAACATTATCAATTAGCCACCAAATCTGGATCCACCCACCCAAGATTATTAATTGAGTAGTTGACCAAAACTTTATTCAATACTCTATAGTATATAAAATTTACTCTATATGTAAAATCAATAGTAATATAACTCTTAATTAATTAAACTGATGCAGCAAGACATGTAGAATCAGGTAGCACAGTTTGACGAAGGCCTATATTTTAAAATAAAATGATCAATTAATAGAAAAAGAGTTCAAAGAAAATTAAGTTAAACCTGCCACGTTTTAATACGTACTCCATTCTGAGTCTCTAAACACTTAATATTGGTGCAACGTTCACTTTTTCTCCATTATTTCCTAAGCTTCCAACGCAACCTACGTAAAAATCACAACAATATTAATTCAGTACGTAAAACGAAGTGATTAATTAACAACAAATTATATGTATATATAATCATAAATTAAATAAATAAATATACCTAACACCATGACCTGGTCCGCAATGAATATCAGTAATGTTAATATTTTTGGTTTGATCACCGATATAAATAGAGTCATCACCTGTTTAATTAAACAATTATTGCATTATAAATTTTCATAAACACTTTCAGATGGATCTTAAAAATGCTTTTCTCAATGGTGATCTTATTGAAGAGGTTTATATATATGAAGTCTCTCCCAAGTTATTCTCATCCGCCACACAAATTTTGCAAGCTTCGATGTGCTCTATATGGTCCCAAACGGACTCCTTGAACTTGGTTTACTAAGTTTAGTACTACCATTCAGCAACTTGACTTTCATTCCAATTTTTATGATACATCTCTATTTATTTGCACACAGCTAATGGTTGCATTCTTTTGTTAGTTTATATGGTGATATGATTATTACTGTGGATGATCTTGATGGCATCTCTACTCTCAAAACCTTACTCAAGCAACATTTTGAGATAAAAGACCTTGGTCATCTCAATTATTTCATTAGTTTAGAGGTACTTTCTAATTCTAAAGGTTAGTATCTCTCTCAGGCTAAATATGCATAAGACCTCCTTGCTTGAGCTAATTTGATAGACAGTAAAATTATCTCTACTTTACTTAAGCCAATGTTCAAACTCACACCACTTGACGGGGTTCCACTTGATGATGCCACTCTTTATCATTAGCTAGTTGGTAGTTTAGTATATCTCACGATTACTCAACCTGACATTTCTCATGCTATTCATGTTGTGAGCCAATGCATGTCTGCTCCTCGCTCTCTTTATTATGCAGTGGTTCTTCATATACTCTGATACATTAAAGGCATTTTATTTCATGGTCTTCATTTTTCTACTCATTTATTTCTAGAGTTACATGTCTTTTCGGATATAGAATGAGTTGGTGATTCTACTGCTCGACATTCTACTATCACTCTTTACCTTTTTCAAGGACACTTTGTTATTTCATGGCACTGTTAGAAGTAGACAATTGTTGCCAGATTCAGCATGGAGATAGAATATCGTGCCTTTACTGATACCGCTCAAGAGATTACTTGAATTCGTTGGCTGCTCAATGATATAAGTGTTCATCACTTGAGTCTCATTTCTCTTACCTGTGATAATAGTAGTGCTATCTAAATTGTTCACAATGATATCCTTCATGAATGCACCAAACACATTGAAGTCGACTGTCATTTCATTTGTTAGTATATCACTAAAGGCACTATTACTCTTAGTTCGATCTCTTCTTCTAATTAACTAGCAGATATATTTATGAAATGTCACCCTCTTAGTCGTTTTCGTAATCTAGTGTCCAAACTCAAGTTAACTTCTACCAAGTCATCTTGAATTTGAAAGGCTGTTACTGATATCCAACAAATCAAGCATTACATTATTGCCTTGATTTGCTAAGATCATTATAATATCCTTTCTTTTTCTCCTACGATTTTATTTTTCTAAATTGTGAGGATTTGATATCCCCCAATTTAATGCATTAATGTACATTATACTGTTTCCTTTTCTGATAAGCTTGTAAGCCAATATAAAGAGCCTCCTGTACATAATTTATTGAAGAAATAAAGTGTATTTCTTCACAATTATTAATTCTTAATTGATTGAATGATTGTTTCTTTGGTTTACCAACTCCAATTATGGGTGGCCAGGCCATATTAGAATTACGAACATTAACGGGCATTTTGGATGTGAATTCCATCAGTGTTAGGACTATCGGCTGGGCCTTTGATGTCACTCACACCAACGTTATTGCAAACAATCAAATTTAGTGCCTGCATACCCACATACACACACACATATATATATATATATATATATATATATATATATATGTATATGTATGTATGTATGTATCTATATGTTTAATCAATTATACATATAAATATTAGTCCATTACATGTTTTCCTTTAACATAATTAATATATATATCTTAAGATTCTTTTTACATAATAAAACTCACCAAAATTTATCATGTTGATCTTATTATTGCCATTACTATCAATAATTAATTCATTAATAATTTTGAAGCATCGATTCTTTCACTCAATTGAATTCTTAATTACAATTATCTCTCGGAACAACTGCATATATATATATATATATATATGTATGTATGTATGTATGTATGTATATATATATATATGTATGTATATATATATATATGTATGTATATATATATATATGTATGTATATATATATGTATGTATATATATATATATGTATGTATATATATTAATGTTTATTACCTTTTTTATTCTCTACAGATTTACAAAGATCTTGAAGATATCATTGGTTGCAAGAGAAATAACTTGTTTTGGAAATGATCAACGGACATGAATTAGAATTATTGCAAGTCTCCTTCCATACTTTTATAAAAGCCTGTCTTAATTAATTATATGAGCACCATACAATTAATAAATTAATTAATATTTATTATTTAGAATTAATTAATTATGAAACTGGATCTCTAGCCGAATCTATATAAAAAAGCACCAGTAATTAATAAAAATTAAACTAGTCTGAAATTAATTAATTAATTACCACATTGTCTACGGTTTTTCCATCTCCATGTGCTCCATGGTCAACAACACTTACTGCATTGGAACAACTAATTATCGCTAATATGTAATTAGCAATTATGAATGAAGCAACTAATTAATACCTTGTATATATAGTATTACAGTGAAACTATACGTTGTTTTATTTACTTTGCGAAAGTTGTATTTCTATTTTAAAATTTTCTCCTCTAATTAGCATGCATATGTAACAGGTTTAGTTCGTAAGTTTTATTTTACTAAGAATTATAAGTTCTTATTAATTAATCCTGAATCATGGTAGTATATTTATATTCCGAACCTATATTTTTTTTTTCATTTTGTTTTCGGATTATTGATCCAAATAATGAATAGTACTTTTATTGTAAATTTTTTATTGTTTGAATTACTAGCAGATATATAGTCTTTTTTAAGTTCTCTATCAATGTTTCTTCATATGCCCACACAAAACTAATTGAGATGAGAAAATATTTTCGTAATAATAACAACTCCACTCGTTGGTTTTCATGTTGATGATGTATATTATAATGAACTAATTATTAAAAGAAATTGAAAACAATTATAAGAAAAATGAAAACATAATAAAAAAATACAATACTCTTTTGTAATAGGAAGGCAGAGGTCAACGAAATTTATTTATTAAAGTCAATATTAATTTTAACTTACCTTAAATGATGAGATTTGATATAACTAAGCGAAGATGGATAATGTGATCTTTACAATTTCTATAATTGTTGACATATCTACAACATAAATTTATGTGGTATTGTTGTGCCATAACTTTTCAAAGGAATGCTTTTTTTGGTGGTGACATTTTTAGTGTCATGAAGATTTATTGATAAATTACCGAGAACAAATCAATGTAGTACTAAATATCTCGCCCAACTTCCTCGCTTAAATTAGCACATTGAAGTATCGTGTAATTATCTTCGTATTCATCGTGGCAAAATTTATTTTTCTAATTAGTAAAAATATAAAAGAGTGAGTCACAAAGTCAACTATCAAATATATATGCAACAAAGACATTCCTTTCTCATATTAATAAAATAAGTGCCATTAAGGTAACAAAATAATTGTCTTTAGATGGTCTTAGGTTTATACCTCATCATGATTTGAACAAGTAAAGACGTCATGATAATTGAACTATCACCACTTTAAATAAGAACCACCACGTGTCCTCAAAAATCCTAAATCTCTTACTATAAAAGGAACATAAAGCCATAAATGAGAGATTTTTAAAACCTCGTTTTTGTGCTGGAAATATTTTAGCCATAAAAAACTTTCTCTCTCATTATTCTTTCATGGCTTAATATTCTATAGCCACTCTTTGATATTTCTAAGCAACTTAATGGCATTTAAGACTAATTAAAACCATTTTTCATTGATTTTTTTAAGTTTTATTATTCTTTTAAAGTGTGCTTTCATTGACTTAGGTATTGGAGGATTATTGTTAATGACTTTGCCGGTACTTTTTAACAATTTTTGGTATTTTTCAAGTGAAGTAAAAGGTTAAGAAGTACATTCAAGTTAGAGGTGACCTAAGACTTTTACAATGACCTAAAAACTCTTTGAAAGATCCGTTCTACTCACGGGATCAAAGACTATCATCAAAGACCGATGTCCCAAAAATCTTTTAGAGATCCATTTTACTTCATGACGATTAGAGACTGCCATATGAATTCATCATTGAAAATTGTTATGGCGATATTTAAAAAATATTTTTAAATGTTTTTTCTGTGTTGTTATTAACAGATTCATTTTATCTTTTCTGAGTTAAGTGTATTTTTCATCTTAAACAAATTGTAGAGTGTTGTGATCGAATACAAAAATTCAGTATTGATAGGTACATATATTTAGAATTTGATTATTCCATGGTAGTGAATATTGGGTGATTGTAGTACAGTAAAGGACGATTTATATATATATATATATATATATACATGATTTGGAATACCAGCCCAAATGTAGGCCCAGTCCAAAGTCGGTTCACTAATCACTCGCTTATGTGTACAAATAAAATATAGATACAAATATAAATGTCGAAAATGTCGAGAAATTTTGCACTTTTATTGCCCTGCAAGAAATCTTCAGTCTTTCAAGTAAGCCATCAGACGGGAAAACAATGGCACCGGAGCCTGAAGATGAGATCAAGGACGAGAAGAACCCCAGACCTCTCGATGAAGACGACATCGCTCTCCTTAAAACCTATGTATGCACTCTTTCTTTTCAAAGCTCTAATCTTTGATCGTCGTTTATGGATCTAGTAATATAAATTTCGATTTTTGCACTATTTGAAAACATAATAATATGAGATTTCGTTAGTGTTTATGTCGATATTACGAGGTATTTTGGTCTCTGTGCCAGCTTATATGTGGGTCTGCCAAAAGACTCAACTTTGGAATTCTTGAGATTTGTTTTGAGTTGAGGGTGGAATGGAATTGCGGAATTTGTGCTTGGTGTTGTGTGGGTTTACTTATATTTGATA
This sequence comes from Melia azedarach, assembly GCA_028052125.1. NCBI lineage: Eukaryota > Viridiplantae > Streptophyta > Magnoliopsida > Sapindales > Meliaceae > Melia > Melia azedarach. The sequence goes on along the minus strand of CM051398.1, from coordinate 46,971 downwards.
TGGGATATAGCCAAAATTTTATTTTTGACTGCAAAGATGGATTTTTTATGCAGGGTCTAGGTCCTTATTCTAGCAGCATTAAGAAAGCGGAGAAGGAAATTAAGGACATGGCCAAAAAGGTCAATGACTTGTGTGGTATGGAATTCTAACTTGGTTGTAAACCTTTTTGCTTCCACGTAGCTGTTTCGCTAACTGTTTTCCTTACCGATATAGTATTGCTACTGTTAAATATCAAACAGGTATCAAGGAGTCCGACACAGGATTAGCTGCACCCAGCCAGTGGGATCTTGTGTCTGATAAGCAGATGATGCAGGAGGAGCAGCCTCTTCAGGTATTCAACTTCTGTATAATTTTAACAAAATTTCTGTACCGGTTTGATATGTTCATTGGTCATTTACCAACTTCTCCTGAATAGGTGGCAAGATGTACCAAGATAATCAATCCAAACTCTGACGATGCCAAATATGTTATAAATGTCAAGCAAATTGCGAAGGTATCTTTTTTTCTACAGCTTCTTTCTCTCTTCTTATGGATTATGCTGTAGGTTTTTGTGTGAATTGCAAAATTTTCTTTCTAATTTTTCTTTCCTTTTTACCATTTTGGTTAAAGAATGAATATTTGCTTGGACAAGTAACTCTTTCTTCTGTTTTAATTTATTGACGCCATCTTCTGGAGCTTCTAAGGTCTATTGCACATGTAATGCTTTTATGTAGGTTTCTATATGAATCATTTTAGGTGTGGCTTGAACTGAAATCAAATTGACCTGAATCTATATTGCATGTATATGGTTATGATCTCTTATATTTGCATGTTGGGTCTAATATAAGTCTTTTACTGTCTTTTTCAGTTTGTTGTTGGGCTTGGTGACAAAGTTTCCCCTACTGATATAGAAGAAGGCATGCGCGTGGGGTACGTTTCATACTTTAAGATGAATGTGGCTCCAGAATACTTTTAAAAGGCATTTTTACACTGCTGTTTCATATGAATTTCCTTTTACTTTCATGATTCATATTTAGATGTATATGAGCAAGTGCAAAATATTACCATGAGTTGGTGGAATGTGGATGTGTTACGCTGTCATTGTCAATATAAGTCTATTGTTGAGAAAATAGTAATATCTTTCTTTGAGTCATATACCATTTTGGAAGTAATTAAGCAGTTTGATTTCTTACCTCTAAGTTAATGCGTATAATAAGTTGGCAAAGGCCAATGGTGTGCTTTACTTGACTTTGAGATATGTTTGTGGTGTATGATTTTGTTTGAAGGTGGGAAGGAATTTGTTGAAATAATTTGGATTTATGGTTTGGGGTACTGATGTTCAGCTTTTAAATGATCATACTTTCAATTGCAAGGTGAAATAATTATAGACTTTGTTTTATTCTTACCTATTTTCTGTCATTGCAGGGTGGACAGGAATAAATATCAGATTCAAATTCCTTTGCCTCCAAAAATTGATCCAAGTGTGACCATGATGACAGTGGAAGAAAAGCCAGATGTGACATATAATGACGTGGGTGGATGTAAGGAGCAGATTGAAAAGATGAGAGAAGTTAGTATAGTAGTTTTTAATATTGTTTATTACCGTAATCATTTTTTCTCTTTGTAAAACACCACATATAATGGCATGTGTAACTGGAGACAGACAATAATAGTTATAATGATATGTGGAATTTTTATCAAGAAATTTGGTTTCTTTTAGGTTGTTGAGCTACCCATGCTTCATCCAGAGAAATTTGTAAAGCTTGGAATTGATCCTCCTAAGGGTGTTCTATGCTACGGTCCACCTGGGACGGGTAAAACACTACTAGCCAGAGCTGTAGCTAACAGAACTGATGCTTGTTTTATTCGTGTTATTGGGAGTGAGCTTGTTCAGAAATATGTTGGTGAGGGAGCTCGGATGGTTCGTGAACTATTTCAGGTTAGAAGCTTCTCGATTGCATATCATAATCTAAATTTCATGCAGTTATGATGATTGCTTTGTGTCAGCTTGCTATCTAACCAGAATGTTATCTGCTGCAGATGGCACGTTCAAAGAAAGCTTGTATTGTATTTTTTGATGAAGTTGACGCCATAGGTGGTGCACGTTTTGATGATGGTGTTGGTGGAGATAACGAGGTTCAACGGACAATGCTTGAAATTGTTAATCAGCTTGATGGGTTTGATGCTCGAGGAAATATCAAAGTTTTGATGGCAACAAACAGGTTAAGATGGCTTCTGTTCATAGGACACTTGTTATGCATCAATTTTTCATAGCTTGTGTTTCTCCTTGTTAACCTCATTCTCATCCTATATGAATTGCGCACTTTCCTTGAGAAACAACACGTCACCATGGCACTATTCATATCATACAACCTAGTGCATGGATTTGTTTCTTTTTTTTTTTTTTTGCTACCTTTTTTTCTTTTATGCTACATCCATGACTAGACAATGGAGGTTGCATGGACCAATGGGCCTGCAACTTTCAACTGTTTGGAATTAGTGAAAAGAATTGCACCATTTAGTTATAATCACATGATCGTTGATTTGCTATTTAGCAGCAACTTTTGTTACATTTGCAATTATTGCTAGCACTGTTGCTTATGCCCTGTTTTTTCAGGCCTGATACACTTGATCCGGCTCTTCTACGTCCTGGACGATTAGATCGTAAGGTTGAATTTGGCCTTCCTGATTTGGAGAGTCGAACACAGATATTTAAGATCCATACACGAACAATGAACTGTGAAAGAGATATTCGGTTTGAACTTTTGGCTCGGCTCTGCCCAAATTCTACTGGTAAGTCTCGTGTCTATACCCTTTCAGAATTTCTTGTTTTGTGTTGTGTTCCATTCTAAAGGGAATTTTCCTTGCTGCAAAATGATTATGTTTATTGGGTTATATTTGTGTGTTCTGAGACCTTGCTAGTCCCCAATACTACTTCTCAATTGCACCATGCAATTGTGATATATTCATTTATGCTATGCATTTCTGCTTTCTGATTTTGGCCATGCTGGATTTCCTGACACGGGGTTGCTTCCTCAGGAGCTGATATAAGGAGTGTATGCACAGAAGCTGGAATGTTCGCCATCCGAGCACGAAGGAAAACAGTGACAGAGAAAGACTTCCTTGATGCAGTGAATAAAGTTATCAAGGGATACCAGAAGTTCAGCGCTACTCCGAAATACATGGTCTACAACTGATTGTGATGTTTTCCTTCCTGGAGAGATGCTTGGAAGGATTATTCCACCTTGGGGGCTAACAGAAAGATCTAGTTCCTCTGAGAGGATGTTCCTATTGAATTTATTCTGTGTTGTTTAAGCTGGTATACTTGGGTTAACCTTGTCGCACCCAAGGATCCATTTTGTATGATGGCATACTTACATAAGATTTTTTCCTTACTAGACAGTTTTCAGTTGCGTACCTTGATTAATTTTATGCAAACACCTTTTAGTCTTCTTTTTTCCCTTCCCCCAGTATTCGGAGATGGGCTAATGTAACAACAAAGATTACCCCAAAAATTAAAAAAAAAAAATTGTGTAAAGATCACAAGATTTTGAAGGTATCGTTAAGAATTGTAATATGCTTGAAAAGAACTGATATGCAACAAGTTGTGCGCTACAAGGTCAATCCACAAATTTAGGGGGGATCAAGCTTTTTCACATCCTTATTGCATTTATTTTTCACCTATATATAATTTTTTAAATGAAAGTAACAGCAAACTTGTTTCGAAAAGGAAGGGTTAATCAAGCAGCAATTCAGTTTCGACACAATTTGACGATGAAGGAACTAGTTATGTAATATTAACATATTGAAAACAACTAATGTGGTATCATATGGCATAAGAAAGATCCCAAAGAGGGAAAAGAAACCATAAATAACTGCGTTGTTGGGTTGCCTTTATCATCAAACACAAAAGCAAGAATACGGTAGATTTAAGACATGTAGTCTTGTGTATCTTGGTTGTCAGCTCTTTGGGATGCTCCTTGGTCATTTCCAATTGTCCTTTTGCTCATGTTAGCTCGCTGAACTAACCGAACCAATGCTTGAACCACTTCTGACATAGGTGGTCGAAACTCAGGTTCCGGCTGCACAAAATAGTACCAAAGAATCAGATCCTCGTATAGTGACTAAAACTCATGAGTTATGCTGTGCTGTTTTTAACTCGTTCGTACCTGAACACAAAGAGCAATGACATCGGCAAACCGGGAGAGAGATTTGACTGGATAGAGCCCTTTGAGTGCTGGATCAACCATTTTAGAAAGAGCATCAATGTCATGGAGCTGAGGTGTTGCCCATCGAACCAAAGATTGCTCAGCTCTTGGCCTTGAGCTGCCAAATATATGCATGCGCGTAACTTATTATTTAAAAAGATAACAAAATAGCTGAATCTGTTTTATATTCAGCAATAATGTAATAAATAATAAGATTGTCATTTCATTAGCATGTCAATGCTCACCTGTCAAATGGTTTACGCCCAGTAAGAAGCTCCAACATAACAACCCCAAAACTGTAGACATCACTTTTTATTGTATATTGACCAGACATGGCAACCTCCGGTGCACTATATCCCGAACCTGCATTATTGTTCAATGCCTGCATATGAAAGGCCTCAAAGTTTCAGCATGAAATTCAGTAATCAACTCAAAACAGTAGAAACTGAAGTAACAATAAAAAAGCTTTAGCATGTAATGTAATTTTATGGTGGGTAAGTAATTTCTGTTTAAGATAGAAGCAAAAGTAGGGTATATATATATGGAATACACAATTCTTCGCATAAGATACTAAATTCACCTCATCTGCATTTGGCATAGAGCTTGCAAGGCCACAATCTGAAAGGTGAGGATTGAGCTCAGTGTCCAGTAATATGTTGGCTGACTTAATATTTTTGTGAACAACTGATGGTGAGCAAACTTCATGCAGGTACCTGAAAAGCCCCTTTGTGAATACCAAGGCAGTCATCCCATAGCAATAACAACTATGTTCTGAAATAAACTCAAACACTGATATTAAGAAATCTTCCCACATTGCAGCTTCTAAATGCTGTTAGCTTGGTGGGCAAGACAGGAAAAAGAGCACAGAGAAGAAATAAATGAAGTTGCTGTAAAACCTGGAGTACTACCAACAGATTCTAAGTTCTATATAGATATCCTTTCTGTTAATGATAGTAAGCTATGGTTAATAATTCCACTTTACAACTAAAGCCACGCCATCGTATAGGAAAGAAAACTAATAGCTTCTACAAGAAGAAGATCAAGGAAGGGGGAGGGAGAAGGCAGGGACAAGTACTACAGCAATTCTAAGGAAATAGAAATTGTTAATAGCTCTTCAAATTCTAGCTTTTATTTCAAAAGGAAAAACCAATTATTCATAAGAAACTTACTCCAGTGCACGTGCAGTCCCCAGAGCAATTTTGACTCTAGAGTTCCATATTAAAGGTTTGCTGTATTCATCTGATAGATGCAAGAAGTCATGTAGTGAACCATTTTTATGGAACTCATAGACTAGCAGGTGCTGTCCGTACTCTGAACAGTAACCCACTAGCTCCATTACATTCGGATGATGCAATTGCGAAATCTTTGAAACTATCTCTGTAAAATCATCAGACATTGCACTGGGAAGAGCAGATGAATCTATTTTTTTCACGGCAAGAACCTGAAAGTAAAGGAGGCCACAAATTAGAGTCAAACATCTTCAATGTACCAGAGACATAAAAATGAACACATAAAAATAGAAACAGAAGGTCAACACTTTGATTCATGCAGTATTTTACAGGGTCACACTCAGTATTCGTGCAGTATTTGATGTATTGTAACTCTAATCTACTTATGCTCAATTTCTTTAAACTCCGTTGTTGATAGACATTTTCTTCAAGTATGTTATTCATCATGAAGAAACAAGAACTAAGACTAGGATATGAACAAAAAGAAAATGACACAAGAATCAAGAAATTAGCACCAGATCCTCAAATTGACATGGCAACTGGTTTAATAGGCAAGGAAAATATACCTTCCCATCATCAAATTGTGCTCGATAAACACGCCCAAAAGTGCCCTCACCAAGAAGGTTTTCAACATTGAAGCTGCCAGTAGCCATCTGCAGGTCAGCTATTGAATATAATGTCACGTTCGTGGGAGCTGTAACAGTTTTCTTGACAACAACAGGCTTATTTGAAAAATCTTCTTCATCAAATGATTTATGACGATCAATTGGTGGGGGTCGTAGATTTATTGAGGCCATGGTGTCAAATTTCTTTGTGTCAATGGCAGAGGAAGTCTGCACAGATTTCATTTCTGCAATATAATTTTATAACAAAACAGACATTAACATTAAAAAATCAAGAGAGAAAAACTAGGCCATCGATGGATAAGAACTCAGAGCAAAGTTGGAAGATGAAAACAGAAACGAGGACGTAGATTAAAATGTGATTACCTTGTACTTCATTAGAAGCAGCAAGAGGAGCAAAGGGCTGATTGTCAAGCTTTTCTATATCTGATGACGACTTTCTAGATCGTCTCTTCACCAAAAAGAATGCCACTATTCCCCCAACAACAAAGATGGAAATCAGTATTCCTGCTATACCGCCACCACCTATCCCTGATTTCTTGCTTCCATCACTTTCTGATGGGCTGTTATTGCTATCGGATTTGTGTTTTGGACTATTTTTTCTGGCTGGAGGTGTACCAGGTGGAGGCGGAGGGGCAGGCCCAGAGTTCCAAGTGTTACCATCTTTCCTGTCACAGATCCGATTCAGATAGCCAGAAACTTTTAATCTTTACAAGGGAAGAACAACCATGCAATTGACAATACTATAAAATGCTTACTGCAAATTGATGTTTTTCAACTGTTCAGGAATCCAGCCAGTAAAATGATTATTTGCAACATTCCTAAGCAGCACAAATAAAAATATCTCAGCAGTTATATTTTAGGGCACAAGTGTGGAAAGGATAAACATGAATTTTATTTTTTGTGGTCATTGATATGCTGGTTTACTCACAGATTATCAAGGGGTAGATTGGCAAGAACATCAATAGGACCCGTAAACTGGTTGTTCTGCAAATACCTACACAAGGATGGATAAAAGAAATAAGGGGAGTCAAAAACAATACATTTGAAATATATACCACATAACACAATCTCTTAACCACTTACAGTGAACTCAGGCTTGAAAGGGAGCTAAAACTCTGAGGAAGATTGCCAGTGAGAGAATTAAAAGAGAGATCCCTGAAACACAAATTACACATATCGTCACTAGGTCTTTCAGGAAAACCAACTTGAGGAGGTAGTAAACACTTTTGAAAAGAATAGATTTCAGCATTAGGCCAGGGATTATTTTAACAGAAATTTGAGGAAGAAATGACAGAGATCTCAAATGGGCTATTAATAGTAAAATCTTCAAAGCTTTTGCTGATAGTGTTATCGCAAGAGAGTGAGGTGAAGATCTCACAATGTAGACAGAGAAGAAAGCTCTCCAAACATATCATTCAGTTGACCCTGAAGTTGGTTGTGAACAATGTTTCTACATCCAAAACAATTAAAAGATAAGTGAATACATAAACTAAAACTAAAGTGTCTTAGTCTTGATCATGCCATTTTGTTGTGCAAAGAAACTAACTGCAAAGCTACTCACAGGTACTTAAGAGATTTCATTTGGGAAATGGAGTATGGGACGTTTCCTGTAAATTGATTGTTGCCAAGATTCCTATATATGGAAAAGGAAAATCTGATGTAAATCATCAAACCTTTCAAGTAAAAAAGAAATGTATGTCATCATAAAATCAGAAATGAATAACACAAGGATGAAACTAATGCATATATAAAACATACAATCTCTGTAAGTTTGGAGGTAGACTATACGGAATGTCGCCTCCAAGATTATTATTGCTCATATCTCTGCAGGATTTCATCAAAGCACAGCACCAGAATAATTAGATATTTCAACCTACATCTAAGAATTAACCCAAACAACTAAAACACTGAAGATCTATATTATCTGCAATTGAAGTTCACCAACTTATTGAAGAAAGAAGAACAAAAGCATAAGATTATTGATCTTACAGGTTGGTTAACGCTGTCAAACTTGATAGCTGGTAACCCATTGATCCAGAGAGTCCAAGACCCGATAATTTTCTGATAAAAAACAGTAGTATATATACACTCAAATTCAGAATTGATGATGACATCTGAAAGTGACATACAAGAAGAAACAAATGGGAAAGAAGATCACAGTTCTGTGACTCGCTGGCCTGAGCAAACAACCCCTTTCCAAGATTGCCCACATGGATCATCGCCACTTGCGCTCCACTGGGTTAACTGACCTGGTGAATTTAAATTGCCGTACATGACCTTCAGAGCAGAAGCTGCATACGCAAGGAAGCAATAAGTAGGATAACTTCATTTAAGCCATCGAGAATCTAGAACCAAAATAATGAACTAGTTTGAAAACTTTTCCACATCTATTTCATAAATGTCATGACCATCCAATTCAAAATTTGTATTTTCTGTCTAAAAGTTTAAGAGAAACATAAGTAATCTCAGGGTTTTTTCTTTCACATAGATAAATGTATTTAAGATTTAAAATATTTATGGTGCAAAGCCACAAGGGGCAAAGGAAAAACAGCATGACAAGGAGACATTATTTTTGGTTTCTCAATGGAATAGGTTACGTAAAGCAAGTGCCATCAATAAGAAAAGAAAAAATCCCATAGGGTAAACATTCAACATATGAACTAGAGGAAAGATGTTCAGGCTCATTAAATATGAGAAACGAGCAGAAATACTTCCTTTCTACGTTGCATATGGAATCTTAATTACTACTTGATAAATCTACGAGCTTGTCTAATTCTCACAACTTAGCTGTTGAGTAATCTAAGCAATTAACAATTATCTACAAAAAGCTTCAGCTAACCTCACATAGTAATCACTCTCGCACTCTTACACATTCATCCATCAGTGTACCTAAAGGAAGAAGCTAAAAGCTAAAAGCTTTCCAACCAGTAATTGTCCAGCATCCTTATCATCACATATCAAATTCAAGAGGTATCAACACACAAATGTAATTGAACGATTTTATTGGAAAATTAACAATGCCACAACTGGAATTCTAACAGATAAGCTACAACTAGCTGAAAATGTAGTTTAATTACCTGAAAGATTAACTAAAAATTATTTTTTTTCATTTTAAAAAAGGTTCTTTTAATTGATACTGGGAAGAATAGGGCTGATCAGAGTTCAAGGATATAGAGCCAATAGCGGAAACTTGCAGCAGACCATACAAACACAAAAGGAAAAGGAAGAAAAAAAGAGCTTTAATTCCTTAAATCAATTGCATCTATTAAAAGAGCAGACTTTCTGCGTCTTAGAAGAGTTTAAAAGCAGAATACGCAAGAATATTAAAGAAAAAGAAGTAAAATCTACAAATGCATCAAAGCTGTCTTCATTAACCATAAGTAGTAAGCAGGGCCATTAGCCCAAAATGAAGACATAATATCAGTAGCAGTCAGAAAGCCACAAAAAAAATGCAGATTTAGCTAGAGATTAGCACATGCAAATCTCTTAAATCTGAAAAGAAGCAAAAGTACACCAGAGATATAAAATCCATCAAAAGTGGGAGATGGCTCAAGGAAGACTCACCATCTGATGGATCTGTGGCAGCATTGATGAAACTGGGTGTCCATCCCAAAATGCAGACTACCACCAACACCGGCAAAAACGCCCTCTTCCAGTTCTCCACCATCTCTCTATCTTTTTCTCTCCGAAAGCTGTCACAACCCAGAAAGCCAAAAACGGCTTTGTGAGTCCAAGACTTTTTTTCTCCCTTGACTGATTAAACCTTTATATTTTTTTGGTTTTTATTAAGAATTTTTAATAATATATAATAGCTATTTAGCCATACCCAAGTGAAAGCTGGCAGGCACGATTTGCCAGAAGAATCCAAAGCCACAGAATGCTTACGCCTAGCCCTTTTATATTTTATCTTCTCGACTCTGTTTTACCTCTGAAGAGAAATAATAGAGAAAAATACGATCTTGGTAGGTGTATCAACTGTATATGCTGTATTTTTTAATTAATGATTGTTTTTCTTTCCTTGAAAAACTCCTATAAATAAATACCAAGTAGTTTTCACTAGGCTTACACGCTTTGTGTTATAAAATAAAAGATATAAGAATGGTTAAGGGGAAGTAGCTTTCATGATGATGATATGGTGAGAGAGATTAGTTCCCTTTAAAGGTTCAATTAGTGATTGATTAATTTCAAGACTAAAGAAAAAGTTGTAGGTGGTAGGAAAATTTGGCCGTTATTAACGGCTACTGAGTCACTCGGGTCAGTCACAGGAATCTCGTCGTAAATAAAGATGTTGTTTTCATTTGTAGTTTTACTTTTTCATCTACCTGCAGTAGTATTACATTAGTTACATATACAGTCTCTGTAACTGTAAATCAATAATTTAACAGAATTTGGAGTATTAGATTTGGAAATGTGAACTGCTTAATCATGCTTAGATAGTTACAATTACAGAATTGGACATTTGGATTATGTTACAGTACAGACAGACAAAACAGTCAATGTCAGATTCAGACCCAAGCCGAGAGACTGGAGATATACTTGCAATGGCATGGGGTAGCAAGGAATGAGAGGCAATCAGTACAGTATTATTTCTTACTTTCACCTTACTTCACTTCAAAAAAATAAAAATAATAATAATAATAATAATAAAATTAAAAATTACAATATAGTTTCCGTCTGTGAGATGGTATATAGCTAAAGGCATCGAGCGATCAATTCTGAAGCTAGCGGTAACCATCCTCGTATACATGGAATGAAAAATGCTATAACTTCTAATATATTATGAGTATTGCTTTTATAGAATTTTCTTTTAAATTTTGGAAGTAAAAAATTAAAAATAATGTTTCATGAACTCAAATTTGACGAAGTTCTCATAGATGTTTGATAAAGAGCTCAAATTTGATGAAATTCCGTAGAATTGAAGTTTACCGTAAAATATCAATTAAGAAGTAGATATATCATACAATTTTTTATGGACTCAAATTTGACAGTCTTGATAATTTTTTTATTGTAAGATTATTAATAAAGACTAGAAATCACTTTTTTATGAACTCAAATTTGGCAACCTGCTCGTATATTTTTTATTGGTAAAATGTCAGTAATTAGGAACAAAACAAACATGAGTCAGAGTTTTAAAAAATCATGGTAGTTAAGGAGGCATACATCTCATGGTAGTTAAGGATGCATACAACTTAGAAAATAAGGAATAATCTGGCAGAAAAACTCTTTTTATCTTCAATATATGTGTGTTGAACCATCTTGATCATGGGGAGAGGGGAGGGGAGGGGAGGGTCTATTTATTATATTCTTTTTATAATATTAATATATAAGATTAGATTCTTGAGGAAGGATAGTCGTGGTTGCCATTAAAGCTAGCCTTTGTTTTCTTGAGTGGGCCACACACGGAAAGACGCGGCCCATATTCAACTCTCCACCATATGTGAAATTTTCATTGCCTTTTGAAAAAAAGACAGAACAATTCTTCGAATATCAAATTAAAACGTTTTCAGTATTGAAATATAGTGAATTTTAATCTAAAGCTATTAGTTTGTTAAGTATAAATATTTATATGATTTATTAATTAAATATAAACAATTTAATTAACTACCAAAAACTTTTAATCTTTTTTTAAAAAAGCCAATGAAAAAAATAGCTAACAACCTTCCATATCTTCTAGAGTAATTATGATAATTTTTCAAACAAAAATCTTATAAATCTTATAAATAAACAAATAAATAATATCAATAAAAGACTGAAAAAGTGATGAATAAGCATGAGTTGTTGATTACCAAAAATATTTCATATATATGTACGTATGTATGTATGTATGTATGGAATCTGTATATTTGCACGTAGACTTTGCTATCATACAAATTTGTCAAATCTTAAAACAGTAGAAAGAACCAGTTAACTCATTTTTTATTTTTTTTTGTGTTAATTAAATTTAACCACATTAATTGTGAAGTCGATAAACCGTACAAAAATTGGAGACCAAATTCTTAATCTACTAATAAAATCCAATAAAGTGCGAGATAGAATTTAGATGAGATAATTATTAATATATCATTGAGTAATTGATGTCTTTAGTTATACTCTTCATAGTTTAAGTGCGTAAGATTGTATTGAGATCAAAATATAGTTAATTATTTTAACTAAATTATTGTGAACCAATATCTAATCAAAATGTTAACAAATAGTGACAGGTGTTATAACATATTATCAAGGATAGACATGTGTCTAATACGTGTTATCAAGCCATGGGAAAGACAAGGACACCCATGAATTATATAATCCATACATCAAAAACAGTGTAAAGTCGTATAAAGTCGTACAGACATACATTATTATTAATAATAACAACAATAATAATAATAATAATAATAATAATATTAAGCAAAAATTAAAATCTTTATGTAGATTCATATAATAGTGTTATATGATTCTTCTTCTTCTTATTAATATCTTTATCTCATATAATTGTTTGGTTTTAATTTCAGAGAAAGTATAAAAATATAACGCTAGATATCATGTATAAGAAAATTGTAGAAGGACATATTAATATTGGTTAACGAGAAGAAGATCTGTTGCACGCCATGTGGCTTTTTCTTTTTCTTTTTTAAATTTTATTATGAGACAACGGCAGATTGGCTGTTGCAAAGGCTTTCTGTCGGTGGTCGGTTGGCATTTCCTTTTGACTCTTCGCATCTCCTCTTGAAGCTTAGTTCAATAATAGGACAAATGACTATTTTATTACTTGAATAATATATAGATTTTAATTCTAAAAATAATTTTCAAACATATTTTTTTCGTTAAAATTAATTATTATTTTATATTAACCGATTCAATAATAAAAATATTCTTATAATTCTTATTTGATTAATATAATAATATAAATAATATTTTTTATAATTTTTAATTAATTTTTTAGTTAAATGAATTATTTATATATATAATGATAATTTAATTTAAAGGATAATTTTAAATTTTAACTATTATTTTATTGACAATTTTTAAAAATAACTTTAATTTTTTAACAATACTTAGCAGTACCTTTTATTTTTTGATAAGTCATCAATAATACCTCAAAATGGAATAAAATAACTCATTTATTCTTATTGTTATTAATATTATATACATAAAAACAAAAATGACCATGTATAGTTAAAAAAATAAAATTTAACTTGCATATAATTAATAATTTATATTTTAAAATTTATATTAAGACAAAAATGACAAAAATGACATTACCTAAGCTAGAATTCTTTCTTAAGTCAAGCAATTGTTTTTGGCAGCATCAGCTAGTCTCCCGATCTAGAAATATAGGAAAGCTTTTACTTGCTTTAAGAGACCAAATCCTTTGATATTTAAGATTATTTAGAGTAGAGTTCACTCTTTTGGCCTTTATTATGTAGACCATTAGTTATAGGTCACGTGACACTTTTTATGTGAACATCCTTTAAACTACCTAAGATCAGATCCCGTCTTAACTAAGATCCCTCGTGAGGTCGGTTTACATGAGCGGATTGTCCCATAGGTGTTGGCTAAAGCTTCATGGGCTTACATACTATCGTGTGTCTAATCTATTTTTACTCCATAATAATAGACATGTCATACCATGAAGAGCATAAAGAGAGAGAAAAAAAATTGAAGTAAAACGAAATTCAAACTTAACTAGATCTTTTCTTACACCAATTTTTTTCTCTTTCCTTTTTAGAAAACACTTTTCTCCAAAACTCACTCAGCAAAACCACATCTTCACATTTCTTTTCCACGAGATTGAAAGGATAACGACCAATCCCTTTCAATAAAAATTGTTTCTAACTTTCATCTTTATAACTTTTAATTCTTTATGGTGAATAAACTTCAACATATATCTAGATTCACGGTGTTCATTTTTCATCTGAAAATCAATTTAAATATGTGGTAGCGTTTTATTAATTTTATTATATTTGTGTTACATTTATTTTTAATTTTTTCTAGACCTCAGATCGCTACATCTCAAATCTAAAAATTTTGTTATGTTATTGAGTAGTTTTCTTTTAAAATATGAAGTCTCTACAAGTTAGATCTCTGTATATAACTTATGATATCATTAATCTAACAATAGTAGTTGAGGACAAATTGAAAGAGCCGAAGGGTGATTTTCTATGAAGCATATTATTAATTGATTATATCCTTTAGGCTATGTGAAGGTGTATGATATGCACTGTATCTCTATTTTATTGATCAGTATATAGTAATAGTATTTGTTAATGTAGGAAATTTGTTAACTAGGTATCGTGGGTTAGGAAAATGATGACGCGGTTAGTTGGTCCGCATTTAGTCCGTGTCCTTGTTCAGTAGGTATAATGATCTGAAGCCAACCAATAGAACTGCTCACCAGAATTTATCATAAACGCTAGAGCCAGTACTCTCAACTCCTTCTAACTAGAAATGTCGAAACCAAGAGTCGCCTAACGACCCTTTTCCGATGTGTAAGTCAAGGTATATGACGAAAGACGAGGAATGAGGTGCATAAGTAGATATTCTTCCTATGCCAATAACAAAATAGTTTGGAATGAATTAGGAGAAGGTGGTCAACTCAAGGGGGACAAAACGCGAATAACGTAGTGAATGACCGTTGGTAAAAAATTTGCCTCAAGAGAAAAGGGTTTGTGTATATCTTCTTTGAAAGGGTTAATGTTTTCTATTTTTGAGAGAGTGATCAATGTAAAGCATAGAGGAAATTTCCCAAAAAACTCTCTAGACCTAGGAGAAAGTGTGCTTTTTCATATGTAAGGTCATACTGAGTTATGATTGGTTAATAAATGTTATCTTAATTTTATTTTGCGTTACCCACATGGCACCTCTTCATTTGCCTTTATTTGTGCCTTATTACCATGACACATGACAGCCAAGGTTGGCATCTTTGCCTTACCCAAGAGCTATCTTGTCACGTAACCATATTTCATTGGCTTAAAAGATTGCATTGTCCCTTCTTTTTACGTACATCATTTGGTACTTGCCTAGTATCTGATGTGGTCAGGCGTTGCTCATTGCCAACTCCAATTCAATCTGCCTTCTATAAATTCAAGTGCTGTCTATCATTCATTTAGTGGTCTCCTGAGGAATATTCTCGTTGGGGGAACTTGGAATAACGTTCATCGAAGGTGACTTAGGGTAATCCTAGGTATACTTAGGCACTAGGATACTTCCTTGCTCACTAGGGTCAAAGAGCTGTTACCATACTTCCAGTAGTATGATTAGACGTTCTCAGGCTTATTGGAGTAATAAGGGTATTTTCCCCCTTTTATTCATGTCACGATATATAGTCACAATTCTCATACGTGTCACGATATATGGCTATGTTTATAGTATGTACCATGGTATATGGTCATGTTTCCTACACGTGCCATGGTATATGGTCACTCGGGATGATGTTCACCATTGAAAAATGTTTGGCAATATATAGTAGAGTACCCAACTCGAGGTGGGTCTTACCTTGTCTGCGTGGGAAGATGGCTCTTGGCTTTACTCTGTGCTAAGATGATAGTGAGGTGGGTCATCCCTTAGGACATTGATTGGGATTTTTTAGGGTTCATGCTCTACCACTTGTCCAATCATATTTTCTCCATAACAATATTTACTAAATGTTTGCAATACATAATTCATATATAAACTGATCATAATATTTGCAAGTTTATTGATAAAAAATCTTGTAGTTGTAAAATGTTCTGTCTGATTATTGAAACAGATATTTAGTTTTAAAAGAAAGATGTTCTTGTTTTCTATACTCAACACCATCTCTTTCGGGTATTGAATTAATAACAAAATCATCTGCACACTAAGTGCGACTTTAGTTTTCTTTGGATATTATCACGTAGTATATAAAAAATAATAATATGTTGAATAACATACATTACTGGCCTTTATATAGGCTTACAAAAGTACTATTACACTAATTATTATATCAAATAAGGAAATAAATCATAAAATAGGAAAGATAATGATATTTCATATAACAAAATTAAGATAACATCACGTTTGATTTTGTTAAATCAAATATTTTTAACAGCCTCCTTAAACTCAAGATGGCAGAACAAACTTGAGTTTGCAACTAAAATAAGTCCAAAGCTATTAAACAAATATGTGAGACCCCTTTAAGAGATAAACAAGAAATAAAAAATAAATAACCAAGAGACTCATAAAAGTCTAAATAAAAGCATAAACAAAAGCTAGAATAGTTTCAAAGGGATTTAAAAATAACTAAAACACCCTCAAAGGAGTTTAAAAAGAACCAAAAGACTCTAAAAGAAGTCAAAGAAAACTAAGAGACTCACGAAAGAGCCTAAGAAAATTAAGAGACTCGCGAAGGAGCCTAAGAGAAAACCAGGAGACTCACAATGGAGCCTAAAAAAATTAAAAGAGTTGCAAAATAGCCTAAAAAGAACTAGGACCAGGAGACTCTTGAAGGAGCTCAAATAACCATGAGACTCACGGAGAGCCTAGAACTAGGAGACGCTTAAAGGAGCCTAGAAAAAAGAGACTCGGAAATGAGCCTAAGAAATTAAGGGGGTCGGATTAAGCAAAGAGTAATATGTTGAGGACACAATTATAATTTATTGGAAGACTTAAATGATGATAACATAAAATGCAAGCTGGCAAACTTAAATGGAAAACAAACTAAAATACACGAGGGTGATTGATAAAATGCAAAAGCGTTGACTGAGAAAATGAATTGGATCGATCAAGAGAACGTATGATGTGAAAATAAAAGTAACAAATGGATGGTGTGATGAGTGGATAACGAAAGTGAATTGGATCGATCAAGAGAACGCTACATCGGCAGAGAAGAACAAAGCTAGAAAATTACTTTGCCGAAGAGAAAACCACGTCACTGGAACGGGAATCAACTAATGATTTATTAATTAGCCCAAATCAAAAAGTTGCAGAAATGGAATGGCAGTGATCAACTTGTCAGAGGAAAGGCATGATGTCAAAAATTTACTTGCCAGAAATAGAGGCCACAGAACAGACAAACAGGCTACCGAAAAATGACCCAATATGCTAGAAAAAATTGAATGATGACGACAATGACACTTAAATCGTCGAAAAATGACCCAATATGCTATTTAAAGCGCTAGAAGATTGGCTGTCTTTGTGGGTAAAATAGTGGCAACTATACAAAAACAAACACCATGGTTCGGACGACCGGATGCTGGTAATCCTGTAGATATCGGTGGTGTAAAAAATGAATGCCGGATACAGAGGCGAGTGATGTACGCGTGCTGGACAATGAAGGGCATGCATTCCGATGAAGGAATAAAAAAGAAAAGCCACAAGAGACTGAAGAGAAAGAGAAGAATTCTAAAACAAGGAGTTTGATATAGTCTTGGTGTATACTTTTAAGAGTCCATTGATACGTAGCATGAATTGAAATGGAAGGTTGAGATTGTATTTTAAAAAGTTTAGTATTTAATTATAAAATAGTTTTTTTTACTTTTTAATACAATAAATTGAAATGCAATCTTAATCTTCTATTTTAATTTATGTTGTGTGTCAATGGATCCTTAAAAATATAGAATATAAAAGATCAAGATTGGATCCAAATCCCTAAAACAAAACCAAGCTTTATAGAAACATGGCTAATAACATAAAATTAAAGAATTTAACAGAAAGAGTTTAATAAAACAGAGCGAAATTGATTGTGACAACGTGCGCACCACGACAATACATGCACTAAAAGGAGAATCTGAATAAAAGGAGCTGAATAAGAAGAGTTCAAAATAACTTTGATACCATGTCAAAAATAATAATATAATTTATAGTTCTTGAATATGTTGAATAACGTACACTATTGGCTTGTATATAAACTTACAAAGGTAACCTAATTATTACATTAAATAAGAAATTAAATCATAAAATAAAATTATAATTAAATAAGAAAAATAATGATATTTTATCTAACAAAATTAAGAGAACATTACGTTTGATTTTGTTAAATCAAATATTTTTAACATAGTAAGGATCAAAATTATATTAAGAAGAGTCCAATTGAGAGTGAATATGGATAATCTTTCAACAAAAACTTTGAAACTAATTTAAATACATATATAAATAAACGAACTATTAGGTATTGAAGATTTTGTGTAATAAGCCTTTAATTGTTGTTCATCTATTCATGTCTTTCGACCAATTTAGTTTTTCATTTTAATAAGATGTGACCGTTGGTAAGAGAAGAAATCTATTATATTATAATTGTTAAAATATCAATATCATTATGGTCTAAATATTTTTGGACGATTCTCACCATAATTCTTTTGAAAATATTTTCTTATCATCAAGAAATATAAATATATATATATATATATATATTTTTACATGATATTAGAGTTAAAGATTTCTTTTGATTTTCTTTTTTGGTAGGATCTCATTTAAGCATGTGTAGCACTTATTGGTATTTAATTCGAATGGATTTTCTATAAAATCAAGGATCTAAACATAAATAGAGGTGACAACGGATATCATTTTTACGGATATCTATCAATATCTAATTTTGATAGATAGAATATGATAATTCTAAAAGTAAAAAAATGGATATGTTATGATAAAGTTATTATACCAGTATAGAATATGATTTAGATATGGATATTGTAAAATATCTTTTAAATATCCGCATCCATTTTACCATATATATATATATATATTTTAAAATTATGTTATAATGTTTTTTTTTATAAATTTGGTGACTTGTTATGATAATTGTTGATGCAAATTATTTGTTAAATGTTATGACCGATTTTATGTATTAAATATGTGCACTTAACTTTATTATTTTGAATTGTTATAAAAAATTTGTAATTATTATATTAGTTTTGTCATTACTCTTAAATTTTTTTTTACCCTTAAAGGTTTTTTTTATAAAATTTTTTGTAATTTTTGTTAAGCTTTTATAATTTTATAAGTTATTGATTAAATTTATAATTAAATTTTATATTTGTTAGAATTATATATATTTTTAGGATGTTAATATGATATTAATTCTTAATTAAATCAATTAGTATGAAATATTGATTCGTAAAATATTAAAAAAATTATAAATTTAAAATTATTTAAAATATTTATTTTTACAAGAAAACAAATATATTCACATGATATCAATTAAAATATAGATATTAAAAAATATTTATGTAGGGAATATGATCGTGGAAACGAATAAAATATAAATATAAAATTTTTTGTAAGATATAGATATGAACATTAAAGTATTCTTATGATATCTTATTCGTTGTAATGAAAAATATTTATGCAGAAAATATGATTGTGAAAATGAATAAAATATAAATATAAAACCTTTTGTAAGATATAGAGATAAAGTATTCTTACAATATCTTATTCGTTGTAATATTTAAACGTGGATGTTGACAAAATAAATAAATAATATTCACATTGAATCTAATATGCACATAAACCGTTAAAATTTAGAGCATTAATTATATTAACAATTATTAAGCATAGAAATTAGAGATTAGTTGAGATGTTATACAATTAAAAGAATTAATAGTATTATAATTTTAACTATATAATTAACTCGTACATAAAACTTGATTGAAAGTATTTTATATATATATATATATATATATATATATATATATATATATATATATAGGAGTAGGATCAACGATCCATTTTTTTTTATACAAAATTTTACATTAAATATAGGCCGTCGAATCTATACACATCCAATGTTTGAGATTGCATATGACTGTATAATTAATACATATTTAATACATCCATAATTAATGTACATATAAGATGTAATTTCAACAATTGGATATGCTTAGATCCAACAACTTATGTTTGATGTAAGATTTTGTGTGAAAAATAAGTTATTAATATATATATATTCAC
Source organism: Melia azedarach (assembly GCA_028052125.1). Taxonomy (NCBI): domain Eukaryota; kingdom Viridiplantae; phylum Streptophyta; class Magnoliopsida; order Sapindales; family Meliaceae; genus Melia; species Melia azedarach. The sequence continues at coordinate 27,042 of CM051398.1, read as the reverse complement.
ATATATACACATTTAGACAATTGATATCCTTCCAGAACATCCGCATTTATCAAATGGTAAGTACTACTGTTTCAAAACTTACGAAACGTTGGCCGCCTGAAGCCGCGTAAATTAATTCCTAAATCTCATCCTAGTTAGTTGAATTCCTTACATATAAACGACATACTTGATTTCCATATTTACAACCGAGTACAATTATCTTTTCCAACTTGTATCCTAACCATTAGGTATTGAATTACTCTAAATCATTACTAATTTATATAACTCAATGCAAAATTTATATTTGAAAAAGATGCAAGATATTCCCACAATAAATAAATGAATAATAATGACGATATATGCTGTATACATTCACTAGTAGATGAATCACACGAGTGAAGATTCAATTTATAGTTCATCATGAATCACGAGGGAAGACATTCAAAATTTTATTTATTCTTGCTGGCACTGAAGATGATTTGATTGTCTTCATCTGTGATGGATGCAGGAGAGATGTAGGTTTGTTCACGCGAAGATATCTACCTAGCGATAGCATAAATCCCCAGTGAAAAAGTGACAAAATTGAAAATTAAATTAATGCTCTATTAGAAGTATTACTGACTTAAATCGGTGGGTGTAGGATGATTGTAAATTTGATCAGTGTAAGAATTTTTTTTTTATTTTATCAATTGAAATTGTGATATTTAATATATTATTTAATTTTTAATTCTTTTTTATTTAAGTAGAAGTTCTTTTCCTTATTTAATTTATCTTAAGAAACTAAATTTTTGCTGGAAAGTTATGCTGCAAGAAAATAATAACATCCAGGACAATAATTTAGGTGAGACAAATTAATGAAAAACTTCGTGTTAGAAAAATGCAATCTAAATGTATTAAATTAGCTATAAATGAAATATGAACTTAAGAGGGGTGAAGGCAGGTAATAAATGCGCGCTCCGTCGGCCAGATTCTTAAAGAAAATCTTTAATTTTTTGGTTTGCCTATAAATAGTATGGCATGCACTCTTTGCTCCAAAGAATCACAAGCAACCAGCCTTGATAAAATAACCTCGATAAAATCAGAATTTTGATGGTATTAATATTATTATTCGATCTTTCTAGCAAATTAAGGATATGGCTACCAATATCAGTAACTTAATTTGTTGATGGTGAGTATGCTAAATTCATTTCCAATCTGCTCTCTCACATTGGCAACTTCTTTGACTTACCCCGCAACCTCTTATTTGGTCCTCTCTCTCTCTCTCTCTCTCTCTCTCTCCATATATATATATAAAACATCCACGTTAGCTCCAGTTGTTTAAAGATAAAATTGTTCTCATTTGGGATGTAGGAAATGTTGTTAACCGGTACCACAAAGTCTCAATATTCAATGGAAGAAATTGTTGATTCTTCTTCTAAGGAGACAGGCATAGAACTTCGAAGAGCTCTGATGCATCTCTGTGTCAAGGCATCTGAGTTGGCATACCAGAATGAAGAATAAGTCAGAAAAATGGTCGACCCAAGTGTTCATACTTTGTGACAAGACTAAAGACGCAAATTTAATATTGATCAGCTTTAGGGGCACCGAAACTTTTGATCTTGATGATTGGCCTGTCAATTTGGACATCTCTTGGTATGAGATCGCCGATTCGATATCTTTGCCTGTGGGATTCTTAGAAGCCTTAGGACTGGGCAACATAAAAAAGAAATGAACTTCAAGACAAGTCTCATGTTGACGAAGGATACAAATTTTGATAGTAATGGTGAGCTTGCTAGAGCAGTAGCAATGACTGAGAAGTCTGCATATTATAAAGTGAAAAGTGACAAGTCTCATGTTGACGAAGGATACAACTTTTGATAGTAATGATGAGCTTGCCAGAGCAGTAGCAATGACTGAGAAGTCTGCATGTTATAAAGTGAAAAGTGAGCTGATGAACTTACTAGAGGAGCACAAGAACGCGAAATTTGTAGTGACTGGGCATAGCCAAGGGAGAGCCCTAGCGATAATGTTGTCGACAATACTGGCGGTGAATGATGAAATTGATATAATGAATAGATTTCTGGGTGTATACACGTTTGAAAACCAAGGATTGGAAACAATAACTTGGGTGAGTTTATGAAAGATCATTTAAATTTAAATACTTCTCTAGCATATTACTTCAGGTTGGTTTACGGCTAATGATATAGTGTCCCGGATACCTTGGGATAACAAACGCTTGGCTTTTGGAAATTATAAGCATTTTCGGCTCTGCCTTTACTATGATAGCTGCTATACTGAGCATGTAAGTACCATTCTGTTTCTTTTTTCAGTATTGGTTAATTGATCTCTTCCCAGTAATTAACAATGTGGTTAATTTAATATTGTATTCATATTGAAGGAAACGGATGAAGTTCCAAACCCGAACCTCTTGGAGCTGCCGGGCTTTATTCTAATGTATACAAATGGTTTTTGGGAGCAAATCCGAAGCTTTATAATTTGCTGCATGCATGGACCAGAGTATAACGAGGGATTTTCCCAAATAATGCGGAGGATAATACCGTGGCTGATAGCCCCTTTTTTATCTGCCCATGGCTTCACAGTCTATATCAACTCCGTAAAGCTTGGGGGCAAGAAACGCCTGCTTCGGATGTAGTGTTAAGGTATGTTTGATCTGTTTTGCTTCCAGTAATCTATTTAATCTTGAAGACACAAACGCCAAAGCTTTTGGTAATTAATTACCAACTTCTACTAAAGACCACTCACTTCCTATACTTATATTTGCTTTCCATGACTATATACAACAGCTAGAGTTGAAGTTGCAAAAGAAGTTACAGTATCTAAATCATAAAAATACGCCCAGTTTTTGGAATCTTCCTTGTGATTAAGAATAATGGTTGGTAATATGGTAATGTCCTCCATTACTATAGTGGCTTTTATACCTTTTCGTTCTGCACCTGTTTCAACTTTTGTCATTAATAAGTGCATGGTTTGTTGTCTATCAGTCCAAATAGCAAGCAACGTTATTAAATAATGATTCACTTCTTGTAATATCAAAAACTCTGAGCAGCAAACTTTTTTCATCAACTTATATTTTCGCTTGTTATATTGTTTTTGTGTTTGTTGTATCTCACTCTTAAACTAAAGAGATTGCAATCAAAGAATTAAAAACCAGATATTGAATCCAAAATAATAACTAATGATCATGGATTCTCTGTAATATTAATTTTTCGTAGAATCTCAGCACCCCAAGTATAATCTCCGAAGCTCACCAGAAGAGAAGATTTTTACCATGTTGCCATTCAGTTACCTATGGTATCATCTCCAGCTGCCACAGAACATTTATCAATTGGGCTGTCGGTGATCTTTATCAGAAACGAAAAAAGTCTATGTTCAGAAAGCAAAACCAGTTTAATTTGGTCTAAAATTTGATATGTTGATTAAAAACGCTGTGGATGAGAAACTTGAAAGTTCAATTTCAACGACAATGTGGACTTGTTCTTGCTAGAGATTAACATGTGTTGATGCACGATTTTTGCAAACCTTGCACCCATAAAGAAAAATAGAATAGATGCACTCGAGGCGGCTGAATGGCTCGAGTCAAGTGTGCAGTACGAGTCAAGTCCATAATCCCAAACCATCAGAAACCACCCTATTGCTTCACTGTCCAAATACCCACACAATGTCCAAGTCTATCCATTTTCTAGCTCGCTGCCTCAAACCACATCTCAGCTCGCTGCCTTAGACCACCTCTCAGCTCACTGCCTCTGACCACCTCCCAACTCCCAGCTCAACTTCAATGTCTTCAAAACTTCTCGAGACCCCTCAAGTAACACTATACTTATTGCCCGTTTCTCAAATAACTATCCAACCCACCTCCTTTCACGCCCGAACACTTTTAGCCCAAGAATTTCACTGAGTTGGTCCGCGACTTCCTGCAAAATAGAGCAGGACTCAGATAGGAGTCGCCTCTTCGGCGCCTCTCCGATGCTTAAGTCAGCATCTGATCGGAGAGAAAATAAATAGGGCACAGGTATCTCTCTCTTAAGTCAGTAAAAATATAGAGAATCTTAAGGTGGTGAAGGAAAATACATGAAAAACGATCCAGGTGAAGCAAGAGGTTAAGAGAGAGACTATAAAATAAGTGAACAGTGCACAATGTATTTTTATTCTTTAATAGAGGTTTTTCATGGTGGGCGTGTGGGCTATGAAGGAAGGAAAAAAAAATCCTTTTGGGGAAGATCCACTTTCTTTTCTTGGTATGTGGTGACTAATGACTTGACTTGTGTCAAAATGAGAAAAATTTTTTTTTATATGAAATAAAAGAATGCTTATACCTGATTGGATGACTCATTTTGCCCTAATTTTAAGGTGTTTACCTTTCCACGTGTTCTTCTCCTATTGGTTTTTGGTAGCCTAGCTCAAATGCCCTGTGGCAAGTTATGGTTGGTGAGCTTTCCCTTATTCAAACTCATTGGACACGTGTCGACCTTGTATTAGCCAATGAGATTGCTATGTACCTTGGTGGATAATTGGCGTAATCTCACTCGCCCAGTTGGCACATAGTCTCCCACCTAGGCCCCGAATGGTCCCTACTTGGGCTCTGTGCACTGTATGTACAGTGTTAGGCAGGATCTGCATAGTACCATCCTGGCTGCTGCCAATACCAGGTGCTATCTCCTGCCTTTGAAATGGTCCTCGCAAGATATTTTTTTGTGTGTTGGGCCACTTTAAAAATTCTTTTGGGGCATAATGAGATGGGCTTCAGCATACCTAGGTGTTTGGACAGTTGAGCGTCCCGCCTGTCTAGGAAGTTGGGCATCCTGCCTGCTTGGGCAGCTGGGTATCCTACCTCTCTTGCTCAGGTGGGCGAAACAATTATTTATTGGAGGTGGGTTTGGCCATTTAAGGAGGAGAATTGGAGTTATTTTCCTTGTCTATTTCTATGTGCTATGGTATATAGCCATGCTTTTTCGCATGTGTCATAGTATATAGTCACATGGATGCTTCCACACGCGCTACAATATATGGTTACATGGGTACTCTCAATTGTGCTACAGTATATAGTCACGTGGGATAATATCAACAAATGGAGAATTCATTGGCGATACTTAGCGGGGAGCCCAACTCACAGTGGGTCTTACCTAACCGCTTAAATAGTGAATGCGTTGGGCTTACAGTAAATCTTACTTATCTGCAACGAGCAGAGCTTATACTACGTTCTACCTTGAGGTAGGTGCGAGGTGAATTACTTTGTAGTGAGTCAATTTGGAGTTTTAGGGGCTTATTTTTCGTCACGTGTCCAGTTGTATTTTCTCCTATAACAGGCTATATGTAAATGAGTTGTCTCCCTCTAGATTACGTGAACATTCAAACAGACTTAATCTATTCTTTTTTGCTCACAGGCGCACATGCTGAATAATGGAAACGTCTACGCATTCCAAAGGTAAAGCCCTTTTTATGCGTTCAAACAGTTCGATGATTTCTGTTGTATGCGGATTTTTTTCTGGTTTTCGGATTTTGTAAAAAGCCGATGATCAATCAACATCTCCTAATTAAAAAGCCGAGGAGAATCTGGATTACACGGTTTCGGTGGGCAGTTAAAGGGCCTTAAGGCCCACATGACATACGCTAATGGACTCATTCTTAGTTGATAAAAATCCACTACGAATTTTCTTCTCTCTCTGAAATGAAAAAGATAGAGATAACAAACGCAGGATGATGAGTTGATGATGAACGTAATGTAAAGAGTAAAGACTTGAGGCGCTTAACAGTAATCTGTTATTATCCAATCCAGAAAAAACCTTGTATCAGCTGCATTTGCACGCGTGACATTTACCTTAACATGCGCTTAAAAAGGCATATAAATGGACAGAGAGACAGACCGACTCATTTATTACATATATCCAAAGAATTAGTGAGAATTACTTCTCGAATCACAATCTTCATGGCCACCAGCACTAACTTCGATGATCTTAAGTATTTGATAGTGAGGCCGGAGAATGGTGGGATTTTTGACTTGTTTAAATACTTGGTGTTGGGTGACATAAGTAGCGGGGTGAGGTTTTTGGAGAGTTCTGAGGAAGCAGAAGCAGAAGCAGAGCTGGTTGGTGAGGAAACTGCTGATCATAGATGGGTAATTGTTGTTTCTATCATTATGCGTAAGATTATTGCCCTTTTTGCCAAGCCATTAGAGTACACTGGCTATGTTGTGGATTTCGTTCTCAATCTTCTCTCTCAGAATGGCAACATCTCTGGTTTGCTTTATAACCTCTTTCATGGTAACTTCAAACGCCCTACTCTCGCTCTTTCCGTTTCTGCACCCATGGATGTATGGAAATGCTTAATTGTTCTTTTCTCAATAACCCCGCTTGATTGATATTCTTTTAATTGGTGCTTTATGTTGCTTTATCTTAGTGAGAACACACTTTCTATTTTAAAGGTCACAGTGGTTGTAGGTCTTGAATTATTTGACTCTGAGATAATTTCATGTTTGGCTATTTGATCATTCATAGCAGATATATGACGAAAATATTCATGTATGTCTGACGTCCAAACAAGTCTTGACAGCAGTTTGAAGTTATCACTCAAATAGACCACTGCTTGTTTGATGAAATGTAGCATCATTATCAAGTTTGAACATTTTTGAATTTGACACTTGCTTATAAATTTGTCAATTTAAATCAATGACTTTGTACTGCTTGCTCTTTATCTTCGTGTTAAAAGTCTTGTGTCTTTTATGATCTTTCAAGAGAACAAAATCGCAAACTTTGTTGCATTATTGAAGTATGGTCAGTTACTGTATATTATGTGTATATAGGCAATGTGGTGATTCCACAGCGAGGCAGAGACACTTTTTTAAGTACTATTGGGCAATTAGATGGGCGAATAGACTTGTACAAGGGTCTGTCCATATTGGAACAAGTATCCGATTCTGATTTTGGGGGAAGAGGCATAACAATAGAATTGGGAAACCGAGCTCTCATGGACCTCTGTATCATGGCATCAAAATTAGCTTATGAGAATGCAGAAGTTGTTAGAAATGTAGTAGTTCAACACTGGAAGGTTAGCTACTATGATTCTGTTTCATCCCCGCAATTTCCTACTTTCAATTGATTTATCTTCTAGTTTTTAAATTAATTTGAACTCTTAATGATAGCAGATGCATTTTGTGGACTTCTACAACTGCTGGAATGGTAAGAATTTTGGATACAATTTGTCTCCATTTAAAACAGTTAGTACTTTTTCCAGCTTCACTAATCAATGGGCTCTTTTGTTAACTTTCATTAAAAAATCTCTATAAATTGTATTGTTTTGATCAAAATTTCCTCCTTCTATTTTTTGTTTCGTTTTCTTATATGAAGTTTGATTTCATAGATTTCCAAAAGGAGATGTCCACTCAAGTGTTCATACTTTGTGACAAGCCCAAAGATGCAACATTGCTACTAATCAGCTTTAGGGGCACAGAACCATTTGATGCTGATGATTGGAGTACTGATTTTGATTACTCTTGGTATGAGATCCCAAAATTGGGAAAGGTCCACATGGGGTTCTTGGAAGCTTTAGGTTTGGGCAACAGAGCTGATACCGTTACCTTCCAGTATCACCTCCAGAGGAAGGAAACAAAGTTCTCTTCTTCGGAAGGTACTGAAACAATACCATCAGACACTGCTTCTGGCATAGAAGAAAATAGAACAGACCAGTCTTTTGACTCTGAAACAGCCAAGGTAACTGCCTACTACTCTGTGAAAAACAAGCTGAAGAGCTTACTTGAAGAGCACAAGAATGCAAAATTTCTTGTGACTGGGCATAGCTTAGGTGGAGCCCTTGCTATATTGTTTCCAACAATTCTGGTGCTACATGAGGAGATGAGGATGATGCAAAGGTTGGTGGGTGTGTATACATTTGGACAACCAAGGGTTGGGAATCGGCAGCTTGGGAGGTTCATGGAATCTCATTTAGATTCTCCACACCCAAAGTACTTCCGGGTAGTTTACTGCAATGATATGGTGCCTAGGTTGCCCTATGATGACAAAACTTTCTTATATAAGCATTTTGGGGTTTGTCTGTACTATAACAGCTGCTACATTGAGCAAGTATGTATCATGCTTTTTGTTTAAGCTTTTCATTTACTTACTAAATCTTCCACCTTTTATTCTTTACATTGGTATCCCATAACGTGAAGGACTATCCTAGTGGGTGCTTTCTACATGATACAACATTTGTCAGTAAGCCACATATATCGTTATTTGAGATGGAGGAAAAACTAGGATCTTTCTATTATCTGTTACCAGATATTCAGATGAATTAGCTGAGAAATATATGCTTGGGGGGATTATATATGTGATTAAGTTGTTCCTGGGAAAGGTGCTATGGATAAGAAAGCATATAAATTTGTGTTTAATGTCATGTTATGCCAGCCTGCTTTTTTCATTGACGGTTTGTGTTCTTCATAGTAATGAGTTGTTTTTCTCTGTTCCATGCATATTCAAGAAAGTGGATGAGGAGCCAAACAGAAATTACTTTGGGTTGAGATACATGATTCCAGAGCATCTGAATGCATTTTGGGAGTTAATCCGAAGCTTGACAATGGGCTACACACATGGGCCAGAGTATAAGGAAGGGTGGTTTTCCATCTTGGTCAGGATAATTGGACTGGTTCTCCCTGGTGTTGCTGCACATTGCCCCACTGATTATGTGAACTCTGTGAGGCTTGGAAAGGAGCGAGCTATTCAGATGTCCTCTTTCTGAAAAGCTTGTTTTGCGAATAATGATGGTGGGATGCCTATGAGGATCACACTCGACCACTCAGTAGTCTAAGATGTCATTAATTTGATTGCTTTCATCCATGAGTGAAACGATAAAAGTAGCCTTGTTTACTTTTTCATTATGTTTTAGCATAAATTTCAAGCATCAACATGGGGACTGCACTTAACTGGAAACAAGGACGGCAACATTAATTATTAGTTCAACAAACTATGAATCGGAGTGATATGATACATATCTTGGCTGCATAGTCAAAACAATTCCAGTTCCAAACTGCTGGAAATCAAGAATATTCAAAGGAAAAATTTTACTGTTTCAGATCATTTTATTACTTTAGAATTCACCTAAATTTTACATAAAAAATTGTGCCAACAGATCTTCTGCATAAAAAAATTAGAGGTACATGCTAAAAAAATAGCATTTGCTACTATTAGCTGAAGTTTCCTCTGCGTATTGAGCCCAAAGAATTGAGAACTTCATTGTCAAATTTAGAAACGCCTTTTTTCAACTACTCTTGCGAAAAAATTTCAATGTCTATCCAAATCATCAATCTTGCCAGCAACTGCTGCCAGGACCGCCTTCATTAAAAAATTAAAAAATACAACATTCGTACCACAGATTCAGACGGTATGAGCTGCTTGGATTACATTCAAGTCCAAATTTTTTAGCCTCACGACTGATTCTACATGTCCTCTCAAAGTGTGTATCTCTCCCAGTCTGTAAAATTCATGGGTCATTTTTCCGTGTGAGTTTTCTTATAAACTTCTCAAATCAATGCAGTAGCCTAGAGCTTAAGAAAATTTAAGGCATTTCTAGGTTAAATAGTCTATAGAAAACTAGATATGCATCTACCTAAACAATTTAGCTGAACAAGATCTTACAGAACGAAGATTGTGAGGGTTACCTGGCTATTTCAGCACGTCTCCTTGCTTGTTCAGCAATCAAAGAAGATCGTGAACGCCTGCCATTGAACTCCAAGTCTGCAGCCATTAAACCTTGAAGGCTTCTTTGGGAAAGAACCCACTGAGCCGCCCTATCTTCCTTCCCATAATCTTTCTTGGAAGTAAAAGCAGTCTGTTGAACCCCAAAAATGAGTAGTAAGCATAAAAAACTATTTCAAGCCAAGGCTTGATCCTTGCAGAGGTAAATTTTGCAATAAACTATATATGGAAACACTACCCTGACTGACCTTTCTATCAAATAAGAGATTCCAGGCCTCTCCGCTTAAGGCATAGCGAACTATGAACTTTATGATATCCAACGGTATGTAGAATATCAAGCTATATAACCATATAACGCCAGCCCATCCCCATCCAATGCCACTGATATAAGCAAAGCTAATATGTGCATACACCGCAATTAAAGTAGCCACCTAGATGTAAAGAAAATTCATTTGAGATATATCTACAAATGCACAAAACAATTGGCTACCAAATAGAAACTGATCTTGTACAACTCATACCAATTGAGCCACCACGAATGCACACATCAAGAGACTTCCAGGCCTCTCTACAAATGACCAACTCTGACTGCGTGTAACGAATATGAGAGCCTGGCTGATGATGCTGACTTGCAGGTATACAGCAGATGAAACTTCCTCAGTATTGCTGGATAAGGATTTTACACGAAAGTGGGTCTGCAATCACATGTATGATTAATATCAGTTAGCAGTCGCAGGAAACAGAATCAGTATATGTTTAACATCTATAGACGCAAATCAGGATGCAGGATTAATAAGTCTGATACCTCAAAGAAATCGGTGTCAACTACAATCCAGTAAAATAGGACAGTAACCAAAGCAAGATAGGTGCCGATGACAGTGCCAGTTGCAAATATCTCATTGAGCTTCCAACTGTCAGGCCTTGGAGAAGGCTTCACCCGATCTTTTGAAATAGTCATGATGGTGCCTGATTGCAAATACACAAAAGATATCTTTAATACACATTTCAAGGTAATTTATCTCCTTCTTCATAGAAAGCTTCTTTGTTAATTATCTATTTTGAGCTGGCACTGACCCGTGACCATATAGTCTTTCTGTTATCAAACTTAGGGAAAGGGAAGGTTTCATTACAGTCTGAAACATTACCATCATTAAGTATTGCTATTATCAGAACCATGAAAGGCGGAAAGTCATATTCCCATATTAAAGCTAGAAGCACGAACCCAAGCTGCAAGAAGACCAGATTCAAAATCATTTAAACCAAGCTGCAAGAGTATGTTAAGGATTGACATGCTGTCACTATTAATCCACAGTTGATAACTTAGTAAATAAGTTCATAAAAATGAGCAGAACTGTAAACATTTAAGAAAACTAGCTTACCACTATACGTATGGTTATGGAGACAGCATATATCTGCAAATTCATCAACTGTAATCAATTTTTTCAATAAAGAAAAAGGAATATAAAGAGACTCTGAAAATGAAAAATGTTGGTAGTATTTAACATTACAAATAACCTGATCCCTGCATGCTAATGGATCTTGGCCATCAGATACTAATTGCACCTAGAATCTCTTCTACCTCACGGATTAGCTGATTATGATATTTACTTGATTAAGAATTACTACTCAAGACTATGAAATTCAATAATATAAGAGTTAGACATACAGAATCTTCCATAGTTCCAACAAGTTGTTTTAGTGGAAGCTAACAGCATTCTAGGTGCATCTCTTATCTGTGGCATGAATTTTGTAGTTCTTTAATGTGCATATGACACAGATGTTACTGTAGTACTGATTCAAATCTATGAAATTGATTTGAGAAGAAGAGATTGATACTGAACCGTGTAATTCTTCATCCTCTGGAATATAGCCCTGCTTGTCAACACAGCACTGACAATCACGCTTAAGCCAGGCTCGGTTAATACTATGTCAGCAGCACTCCTTGCTGCATCTGTAGCATCAGCCACAGCTATTCCAATATCTGCTTTCTTCAAAGCAGGTGCATCATTAACACCATCTCCAGTCATTCCAACTACATGCTTCTTATCTTGTAAAATCCTTACAATTTCATACTTATGCTCTGAAAGTTGCACATAATGATTACATATCAGCTGACCGAGGACTCAAAACTATACATGGAATATACATACTCGTAGTTGTGATATACAATATATTTTAGTCATTAGCACTATAAGATCAAGTGTGAAGGACACCAAATGCTGTTATATCATATGGACTTTTAGAGATTTGACAAATATTCCATAATTTGACTTTTAAAAAATTGTTATTTAAACAATATTATAGGATTTATGATGTTGATACTGCCTGGTGGGTTTAGAAAAGAATTTAATTTCTTAACATAGAAGAACTTAAGAGTTGGCCTAGAAGAGATTTTACAGTTTCCTTCAGCTATATTTATTTCAAGGATCTCTTCTTTGACAAGCATGCTTTTATTTTAAGATTACACTAGTAATTAAAAACTAAAATAAATGCACAAAGTAGCAGTTAAGTTCTAAGTAAATTGCCAAAAAAAAAATAAAATTATCACGACAAAGTTATCTGATTTAAATACCAGGGAATACACCAGCGAAGCCATCTGCCTTTTCAATGAGCTCATCCACTGGAAGAGCTTCATTTTCATCTTTGTCACGACCCAACAGCGATGAAGAGGGGTACATGTTTGTTCCCATGCCAAGTCGTCTGCCTGTCTCCTTTGCAATTGCCAACTGATCCCCTATAAGAGCCCATAAAATAGCTTGTTAGTCTTTTACTTCAGTATTTGTCTTTTCTTCAGATTGCTGTGAACACAGACGGTGGCATCTCTTCCATGAGATACTCGTATTTGCAGCTCATAGATCATAGATGGGTGCATGGGGATCGGGAATTAGTGATTTAAATTATGGCATAATGAATTCACTCAAGTCAATCGTGTAGCATATGCCATTGTTTCTATTCTCCCCAATTTGCTTTCCACAGATGCGGTATATAAGAGATATACCAGTTCCAGGATGATCTCGAACAATGTATATGTCCTTTCACCTCCCAAAAGTAGTTCAACTCGATAAGTTTTTGTTTTTTACAGAAGGAATAATAGTGGAAGTGAAATACATGCCATAGTAATTGATTCAATCAAAAAGTGGTAACAATAAATCAATATGCTTCAATTGCATAGACAACTAAATGATCATTTTGACCAAAGCTAGAAATTAATCATCAGACATATGCAAACTACTGTAGTATCATTAAAAGATCATGTACCTGTTATCATTTTAACACAAACTCCAAGGTTAAGTGCTCTGCGGATGGTCTCAGCACTATCATGTCTTGGAGGATCAAACAGGGGCAATAACCCACAAAATGTCCAAGGACCTCCAGGACTTTCCTTAGTCCTTTCAGGAACTTCCTGCAGAGGACAATAATCTGAAGTTGATAAATATGTTGAATGAAATTTCATAATATAGTCAAGCTACGGCATTTCCGGTGTTGCTATCTTGTACTGCCAAGAGTTATATTCATTCAATTCCTTTATGTTTGATAACTTTGATGCAGCCCTAGACCAAAACGACCAAAAAAGAAAAAATAAACTAAACATACAAAATATAGTACCTGATACGCAACTGCAAGAGATCGCAAACCTCTTTCAGCAAATTTGTCAATGATGGCGTGGACTCTTCCAGCAATCTCTTCTTTCTCTTTGCACAGATTTAGGATCTACATTTTAGGAAAATATTATGAGTTAAGTGAAATGTTCATGCTCTGTTGCAATTACTTAAAGATAAACTGGATTTAATACATTCGTTATTGATTTAATTCATCCTTATATTGCGCAAGTATAAACATAATATCTTACCAATTTGTAGGAATTTCAAAAAACTAAAAAGAATATCAACAACCAGGAAATCTGAAATTTACAGAGTTAACTGTCTTTGACAGTATGAGTACCTGTTCAGGAGCTCCTTTGCTTGCCCTATACCAATTACCATCAGAATCGATGTAGGTGATTGCAGTACGCTTGTCCACTGGATTGAAGGGCAGAAAGTGAACTTCTTTAATGTTTGCTCGTGCCTGCAGTCAGACATGTAACTTTAGTTGTTCATGCACAATCGTCCAGCAAAGGAAGGGGAAAAAAAAAAAAAAATAGAATCACAGTATTTTCCAGTTGACCTCTTTTGGATCAGCAAGCATATTAACAATGGCAGCATCAATAGCATCCTGATTTTCCAGTCTTGCCGCTCTAGCTGCAAGCAAAACAATCGTGTCTTTGTCCATATCCTTGTTGAAAACCTGCAGAATTGATCAATTTGACATTAGGCTCATCTGGACGATGATGAAATGGAAAGGAATGAATTATCTTGGCGCAGAGAATTCTAAAGAGAGATGATGGAAAAAACTAGATTATACCATTGTTGATTAATGAAATATCTTAATATTTTGATGTCTAAACATTGATACTGAATATATTGGATGCTTTAGGTTTATAATTATAACAAATTAGATGCAGCTTACCAGGTAACTGAAAGAATCAATGCATCTCTTTTATTGAGCTTTTATAAATACTAAACCATTCAAGTGTATTCTCTAGTTTGACAAATCTTTTGGACATAAGGAATACTTAAACATCCAAGTCAATTTTCACACCTCTACAAGGTTCCGGTCAACAGTGAGGCGATTCAAGGTAAGAGTTCCAGTTTTGTCACTGCACAGGACATCCATTCCGGCCATTTCTTCAATTGCTGTCATTCTTTTTGTGATGGCACCCTGAAAGTTGAGAGAACCAACGGCACAAAAGATTTGCAAAAGCTATCAGCAGGATATATGAGGTTCATGCTGTTATTTTTAATGGAAAAATGACAGTTATATTTTTTTTTTTTTTTTTTGAAATAGATAATTAAAAAAATTGTTTAGGGAATAATTTTCATAAGTTTTACTACCCATGTACATTTGCTTTCAACTTCAGCTAACTTACTCGACTGTAACAACAGAAATCATGTAGGTAAATTTCAGTGTAGTTTCACCATATTGTACCTGTTGAGACAGCCTGTGAGAGCCGATTGCCAATGTGACAGATAACACTGTTGGCATAGCTATGGGAATTCCACCAATTAAGAGAACAAGAAGGTTGTTGATTCCATCCCTGTATGAGCGATGCTGTATTGGGAACATGACAATGATTTCAAGAATCATTCCCACTGCTATAGAGCAAATGCAGAAGTTTCCAATAGAGGTAAGAACCTGCAGCAAGTTTACCCCAAAAATCACATTATGCTCTATCCATTTTTAAGGTTAATTGATACTAAAATTATTTCAGAACTTATTTCAGTTTGTAAATTTTCTTTTTGGTTCAGTTTTTTGGACGGGATGTGTTCTTAACATTTTGACGAAACGTTAGATTCAGTAAAATCTAAAGGAGATAGAAGTTAAAAGATCTTCTGAGTCACCTGCTGAAAATGTCCAACGACTTCAGTGGAGTCAACTAGATGTGCTGCTTTTCCAAAGAAAGAATGAACGCCAGTGGCTATCACCACAGCTTCAATCTCACCATGCTTACATGTTGAGCCAGAAAAAACTTCATCACCTGTCTTCTTGGTGACGGGGAGTGATTCTCCGGTAAGTGCTGACTGCACCGAAAATTTAACATGTTTTCATCATCAGGCCAACAGATTTAGTGCTTATTCACTAACACCAGAAGGCCAAGAACGAGATACTCGACAAAAGATATTGAATAGAACTCCTGAAAGTACAATTTCTTTCATTTGTAACACTTGCCTGGTCAATTTTCAGTGGGTCTCCTTCAAGAAGGCGAGCATCAGCAGGGATAATATCCCCAAGCTTGATGCTAATTACATCTCCTGGCACTAAAATTGCAGCATCTTGCTCTTGCCACTGCCCGTCCCGCAAAACCTGCTCAAGATATGGTCAGTAGATATAATACTGATTGTAAAAGGAAAATGAGAAAAAAAACACGGTATGAGATTCCAGATTTTGAACTCTTCTACAGGAGTATTTTGGTATTCGTCCGGAGTAGAGAAGGCAGATGCATGAGAGGGAATCACCTTCGTTTTTGGAGCTAGACGGGCCATAAGTGCGGCTGCAGCATTCCCAGCATTGTTTTCCTCTATAAAACTTATTGTTGAATTGATTATCAGTAGACAAACAATCCCTACAAAGTCCTGCCAGTCAGGACCCTCCCCCTGAAATATTATTTCCAAAACTTGATTCAGCTTTGAAAGCATAAAGAGTGGATCGGGATTATCTTTCTAAAATTTCTAAATAGAAAGGTTAGGAAGAAGACCCTGCACAGAATTAGAAATATATGCAAAAAAAAAAAAAGAAAAGAATATACTCACCCCGCCATTAGCAAGGACAATTGCCATCACTGCTGCAGCTTCCATTACCCATGACAATGGATTCCACATAAAACTAAGAAATTTCAAAAACTTGTTCTCCTGCATGAGAAAAAATTTTAGTATATGTTTATAGAAGATAGAAAGTACTACAATTTCATGAGCATTGAGAATAGTGGGCTTTGATTGAAACAGACATTCTTTTATATGTACAAGCCATATGATCTAAACAAGCCGGGAAGTGACTGGTCTCGATTCTCCATAAACTTCCGTCGGCCCAGTGTTTAGCAAGCCAATCATTTGAAGCAAGCACAGTGTTAGCTGGTTTCATTTATAAGATTTCAACTTGCGATCCTACTTCCAATTGCTTAATTAAACAGTAGGCAATTTGAGAAAAGCAAACTTCAAGAAGTAAAATAGAACCAGTTTATCGCCTTCCCAAATAACTATCTCCAAATTTTATGCAGATAAATTTTAGTTAAAAGCAGGGGAGCTCTGATCTGAGTGGACCCACACAAATCAATCATTATGCTATGCTAGTTTAGAACGCTACTAATAGATTTCAAGAAATTTTAAACTGTGGGTTTTTACCGACTTCTCCTCGAGCTTGTTTGGACCAAAAATCTTCAACCGCACTTCAGCATCTTCTGATGAAAGTCCTTGCCTGGATGTTCTTAATTGCTCGAATACTTCATGTAGCGGTAAGCGTTCCTAGGAAAGCATAATTGTTTGAGAAATATATTGAAATAAAGTATGAAACAAAAAAGTGACGCAACTTTAATGAATTTGTTTGCAGAACTTACCAAATCGATTCCCTCACGGTTGAAATTCTCTGGATCAAGCAATGGTTTATCTAGATCCTCAGCCATGATATAAGCTTCAAATCCGAAACTGGTATAAAATCAATTACTACTTGTGAGGTAGCATTAGTAGGACAGAATTTTGTTAACATGAATGCAAATCAATATAATAAACTGAATTTGTGAAAAATTAGTATGGACTAAGTTCAAGTTCTTAAGAACTATAACATGCAGCAAAGCATAGGCTGACAGTTCATGAACATGGAGAATTAATTACAAATGAACCAGTCGAAAACAAATTTCTAATTCAAATACAAAAATTCATTAGTTAAGACTAATTTTCAGAAATTAAAGTCAAGACAGATAATCATTAATAGCCAATCTAGTAATTAAATACTATTTATGTTTACGGACTTACTTGTGCGAAATTTAGGAAATGGGACAGAGCAAGAACACTTGAGAGTTACAGTATATGAGTGAGAAGCCTCCTGTGTTCTCTTTCTGTATGTCTGGTGTTAATTATTATTATTGAGAAGTGTTAGGATAACAAGAAAGTCAAGTGAAGTTGTATCTTTAAAAGGAGTAGGAAGATTTGGTGGATTCTGACCGTCGGTTGGGAGTTCAGGACGAACAGCTGAAACGGATTGAACATGTCCCCGCCATTTGTCAACGTTGAACTTTGAACTTGAGCTTGCTTGAATTGAAACAAATTAATTAAAATGAATAAAAGAAGGACGGTTGTATCCAACTACCTTTCTTTCATAACTTACTCTTCAAAACCTAACGGTCTTTCCCTCCCCAAAACGTGCGTACACGTATCAATATGGCATGTGTGTTAGGTACTGTAATGTGCCTATATTAAATAAATGGAGAATATTTAATTACTGAGGGTATTGTTGACTTGGACAGTTGGATTTCTCTTGACACCACGCCAATCATTAACATATCCATCAAACTAATTTAGTAGGTTCGTTTCTATTCTAGCTACTTTTTCCATTTTACATGTTTCGGTCTCCAGGCCCAAACCTTTTATTGGATATTGACTTAGACTGAGTGTTTGGATCGAAGCAGCCACATATATATACTGTACCATTTTAGGTAGACTTTTACTTAACAAGATTAATGAAAGAGCTATTTGAGAAACGAGAATTTTTTTTTACGATATTGGGATAAAATATTTTGGATAATTTAAAACAACAATTTGATCTATTTATTTTGTATAATAATAATAAAATTGTTAATTAAATAGCATGTAAAATTTATTTATTATTTAAGTTAAAAGTTATTTTCCTTAATTTTTTAATATATTAAGTTTTTTTATATCCCTTACTTGAGGTTTGTAGAAATTTTAATTTGTAGAAACATTTAAGAAAAGGGAAAAATGCCTAATTCCCCCTTGTTGTTTGAGTTAATATTCCCATACCCCCTATTGTTTCAATAATACTCCGAATCTCTCCTTTATTAGTTGACAGAGTTAAACATAATATCACATAAGTTCCTAAAATTTTATCTATTAACTTATATAGTCTTAATATTATTAAATAATAATAATAATACCCTTATATAATAATAATTAAAAAAATTATTTTCAACTCCTAATTAATAATAACATATTTTATTTTATAACATATTAATAACTAATTTATAAATTATCTTTTAAATATAAATTTATTTAAACTTTAAATTTCCTTTTAACATGATATTCATAAATAGAAAGATAAAATTTTATAATTTTTAAAACAAATAAAATAATAATAAAATTGATCATTTATAAAATAATTCAAAATTTAGATAAATTTTTATTCAAAGAATAATTTATAATATTTTATGTAATATTTAATATAAAAATATTATTTATATTGACTAACACATACGAAGAATAATATATTTAAAAAAATCATATTAATAAATTACATATATAAATCTATCTATATAAATTGACATGATAATGTTATATTATATGACTACATATTTTACATTTTCATAAAATATTTTTTTAATTGTAAAATTTATTCTTTTAGTTTAAAATATTAATTTCTTTTTAATTTTGATACTCATTATTGTTTCAAATTCTGAAAAAAAAATTAATGACATACGAGCCCCTAAAATTTGACCCATTAACTAATTAATATTGAAAATTTTAATTATAATATATTAATAATATTTAGGTATCAATGTGTTATAAAATAAAATATATTATTATTTTAATATTTATTTTCAATTAGTAGTTAAAAATATCTATAAAAGCTTAATTTATTAAAAAATAATGATTATATCTTTATTTAATAGTAATTAGCTACAAAATAATTAAAATATTAAATATATGATTTATTTTATAATACCAATATAATATTGAATTGTTAATATATTATAAAATTATAATTATAAGTATTGTATTACAATATATTTTATTTATAAATTAATATTTATTTATGAATTTTTATTTTTAATATGGTATTATAAAATATTATTGTTTTATTTATTTTAGAAATTATAAAATTAACCATTCAATTTATATTTAAAAGATAATTTATGAATTAATTATTAATATATTATAAAATATAATATAATATTATTTTAATATTTATTATCAATTAGGAATTGAAATTTTTTTTTAATTATTATTATATAAGAGTATAATTATTATTTTTTAATAAATTAGAATTTTTGTGGGTATTTTTAATAATATTAAGACTATGTAAGTTAATAAATAAAATTTTAGAGACCCATGTGTTATTATGTTTAACTCTGTCAGTTAATAGAGGGGAAATTCGGGATATTATTGAAACAATAAGGGGATATCGGAATATTAGCTCAAACAACAGGGAGGAATCGGGCATTCTCCCCTTAAATTTATTTATTATTTAAGTTAAAAGTTATTTTCCTTAATTTTTTAATATATTAGGTTTTTCTATATCCCTTTCTTGAGGTTTGTAGAAATCCTAATTTGCAGAAATATTTAGGAAAAGAGATACAAACTTTCCTCATGGTATATGTCCTCTAACAACTTTTGATGCAATAGTCAAAATGCCCCCAAAATTAAATTAGTAAAGTCAAATAATAACAAAAATTATAAATAGTATATTATTTGTCTTTTTCTATGTAGAATATATATATATATATATATATATATATTTTCCGTGTCTGACTTAGGAATGCCATTACAATATTTAACATTATTTATCTTTTTTTCATTTAATCCAAGTAATTGATCCTAAAAGAATTAAGGAAACAACATGAGCTCTTTTGTACCAAAAAGATACATGTATAAGAAAGAACATATGTTATTCAACAAGATGTATGCGAGTCTTTGACTTGTTTAAAATAATAATTAGATTTAGAAAGTACTTGAGTCTTATTTTCTATTTTTACACTTTAAATTCCAAAATTTATATTAAGAATGATAATTTTTTTCATGAGGACTTGTCTTATTTGGGTTAGGGATGACGATAAATTTTTAAATTCAAACGGAGATTGAGTTGGGATGAGGATGATAGCCCATCCCTATTTTAAAATAAGGATGGGGTGGGTATTTTTCCGTCCCTGTTTTCCAACAAATTATTTTTCTTTCTATTTAATAAATTACAATTGTGTCCATTTTATTTAATAAATAATTAGAAAAGCTTTATATCTTTATTTCAATTGATCAAATCCTTGAAAAAAATTTATACCTTTTTAATTTAATCAATTAAACCTTCAAATTTTTTTACAATTTTTCAATTCAATCAATTTTAAAATTATTTAAATTTATTTTCTTTAACTTTTTATCAATTCTATTTAGATTGAATCATAATTTACTATCATGTTCATTTATTTTTTTTTAAAAAATGAAGTAAATCGAATTTGATATTTTATTTTAATAAAAAATCAAATATCTATTTTCATTATATTATTTTGAATGTGAAATCCTTTAACTTTCTTACGATTGAAAATATTTTCAATATGACTTACTGAAAATTTATTTAATATAACTAAAGATTTATTCCTTACGATTAAAAATCTTTTCTATACGTACGAAAATTTATTCAATAACGTTGAAATTTTTTTTAATATGGCTAAATGAACATTTCATCAATATGACTGAAATTTTTTTTCTTACAACTAAAAATCCCTTCTATACAACTGATTAAACATTTAGTAAGTCATTAAAAGTATTTTTAACCATACTAAAGAGTTTTTTAATCGTATTAAAGGGATTTTCAGTCGTAAGGAAAAATCTTCATTTATATTGAATAAATATCCATTAAGTCGTATTAAAGTCATTTTCAATCATATTAAAGATTTTTTTAATTATATTGAAGAGATTTTTAGTCGTATAGAAGAGATTTTTAGTCGTATGAAAGAAATCTTCAGTTATATTCAATAAATATTTAGTAAGTTATATTAAAGGCATTTTTAACCATATTGAAGAGATTTTCAGCCGCAACGAAGAAACCTTCAATTGTAAGAAAGAAATATTTAGTCATACTGAATAAATATTCTACAAGTCATATTAAAGATATTTTCAACCATATTGAAGAGTTTTTCTATTGTATATAAGAGATTTTCGGTCATAAAGAACAAATCTTTAGTCATAAGAAAGCAATCTTTAGTGATAAAGAAGAAATATTTAGTCCTAAGGAAGAAATATTCAGTTATATTGAATAAATATTTAGTAAGTTATATTCAAGACATTTTTAACCATATTGAAGAGATTTTCGATCGTATAGAAGATATTTAGTCGTTAGAAAGAAAGCTTAAGTCATAAGAAAAAAATATTTAGTCATATTGAATAAATATTCTGTAAATCATGCTAAAGACATTTTTAACCATATTAAAGATTTTTTCTGTCGTATAAAAGAGATTTTCAGTCGTAAAGAAGAAATCTTCAGTTATAAGGAAGAAATCTTCAGTCGTAAGGAAGAAATTATCAATTGTAAAGAGGAAATCTTTAGTCATATTGATTAAATATTTAGTAAGTCATATTAAATACGTTTTCAACCATACTGAAGAGTTTTTAATCATATTAAAGAATTGTCAGTTGTATAGCAGGGATTTTTTGTCGTGAGGAAGAAATATTCAGTCATATTGAATAAATATTTAGTAAGTCATATTAAAAGTATTTTCAACCATATTGAAGAGTTTTTCAGCCGTATAGAGGAGATTTTTAGTCGTAAGGAAGAAATCTTCCGTCATTAAGAAGAAATTTTCAATGTAGGGAAAAAAAGTTTAGTCGTCATATTGAATAAGTAAATCATATTAAAGGTACTTTGAACCATAGTGAAGTCGGAAGGAAAAAATTTTAAATCATATTGAACAAATTTTCAATAAGTCATATTCAAGATATTTTCAGTCATATTGAAAAGTTTTTTAATTGTATAGAGGAGATTTTCAGTCGTAAGGAAAAAATCTTCAGTCGTTATGTAGAAATTATCAGTCTTCAGTCGCCTTGAAGAGTTTTTCAATCTTGAGGAAGAAATTTTTAGTCATCTTAAATAAATGTTCAATAAGACATATTCAATGCATTTTTAGTTTTATTAATAAGTTTTTTAGTTGTTAGGAAAAAAGGTTCAATCATGACAAAAAAGTTTAGTCGTTAGGAAGAAAAATTCAGTCGTGAAGAAGAAATGTTCAGTTGAAAGAAAAAAACTTGTAGTCGTCTTAAATAAATATTCAATAAGTCATTTTCAAGGCATTTTCAGCTGTATTGATGAGTTTTTCAGTTGTACAGAAAGTTTTTCAATCCGGAAGAAGAAATTTTTAGTCGTTTGAAATAAATTTTCAATAAGTCATATTGAAGGTATTTTCAGCCATATTGATAAGTTTTTCAATCATCCTTAAGATATTTTCAGTCGTATAGTAGACTTTTTCAATCGTGACGAAGAAATTTTTAGTCGTCTTAAATAAATGTTCAATAAGACATATTCAATATATTTTCAGCCATACTGATGAGTTTTTTAGTCGTCTTGAAGAGATTATCAGTTGTATAAAAGAGTTTTTCAATCGTAAGGAATAAATTTTTAGTCGTCTTAAATAAATTTTTAATAAGTCATATTCAAGGCATTTTTCAGCCTTATTAATAAGTTTTTCAGTTGTATAAAAGATTTTTTTAGTAGTCAAGAAGAAAAGTTCAATCGTGAAAAAGAAAAATTTAGTTACAAGGAAGAAAAATTCATTCATGAAGAAGAAATGTTTAGTCGAAAGGAAAAAACTTTATCGTCTTAAAGAAATGTTAAATAAGTTATTTTTAAGGCATTTTCAGCCATATTAATGAGTTTTTCAGTCGTATAGAAGAATTTTTCAGTCGAGAGGAAGAAATTTTTAGTTGTTTTAAATAAATTTTCAATAAGTCATATTTAAAGCATTTTCAGCTATATTGATAAGTTTTTCAGTCGTCCTTAAGATATTTTCTGTTGTATAGTAGAGTTTTTCAATCATGACGAAGAAATTTTTAGACGTCTTAAATAAATGTTCAATAAGTCATATTTAATAAATTTTCAGCCATATAGATGAGTTTTTTAGTCTTGTTGAAGAGATTTTCAGTCGTATAGAAGAGATTTTTAATCGTATAGAAGAGATTTTCAGTCATCTTAAATAAAATTTCAATAAGTTATATTTAAGGAATTTTCAGCTATATTGATAAGTTTTTCAGTGGTCCTTAAGAGTTTTTCAGTTGGGAGGAAGAAATTTTTAGTCGTCTTAAATAAATGTTCACTAAGTCATATTTGAGAAATTTTCAGCCCTATAGATGAGTTTTTTAGTCGTCTTGAAGAGATTTTCAGTCGTATAGAAGAGTTTTTCAGTCATAAAGAGGAAATTTTAGTCGTTTTAAATAAATTTTAAAGAAGTCATGTTCAAGGAATTTTCAGTCATATTGATGAGTTTTTCAGTCGTCTTTAATAGATTTTCAGTCGTAGAGTAGAGTTTTTCCGTTGTGAGGAAGAAAATTTTAGTCTTCTTGAATAAGTTTTCTATAAGTCATATTCTAGGTATTTTCATCGTTACTAATAAGTTTTTAAGTCGTATAGAAGATTTTTTCAGTTGTCAGGAGGAAAGGTTCAATCGTGAGAAAGAAAAATTTAATCGTAAAGAAGAAAAGTTCAGTCGTGAAGAAGAAATGTTCAATCGAAAAGAATAAACTTTTAGTCGTTTTAAATAAACGTTCAATAAATCATTTTGAAGGCATTTTCAGCCATATTGATGAGTTTTTCAGTCGTATAGAAAAGTTTTTCAGTTGGTAGGAAGAAATTTTTAGTCGTCTTAAATAAATTTTTAATAAGTTATATTCAATGCATTTCAGCCATAATGATGAGTTTTTCAGTTGTCTTGAAAAGATTATCAGTCGTACAGAAGAGATTTTCAGTCGTTAAGAAAAAATTTGTAGCCGTCTTAAATAAATTTTCAATAATTCATATTCAAGGCTTTTTTAGCCATATTGATAAGTTCTTTTATCGCCTTGAACAAATTTTTAATCGTAAGAAAGAAATTTTTTGTCGTCTTGAATAAATTTTTAATAAGTCATATTCAAGGCATTTTCAGCTTTATTAATAAGTTTGTTAGTCATATAGAAGATTTTTTTAGTTGTTAGGAAGAATGGTTAAATCGTGAAAAAGAAAAGCTTAGCCGTAAGGAAGAAAAGTTCATTCGTGAAGAAGAAATGTTTAGTCGAAAGGAAAAAACTTTTAGTTGTCTTAAATAAATGTTAAATAAGTCATTTTTAAGAGATTTTCAGCTATATTGATGAGTTTTTCAGTCGCCTTAAAGAGATTTTCAGTTGTATAGAAGAGTTTTTCAATTAAAAGAAAGAAACTTTTAGTCGTCTTAAATAAATGTTCAAGAAGTCATTTTTAAGGCATTTGCAGCCATATTATGAGTTTTCAGTTGTCTTAAAGAGATTTTCAGTCGTATGGAAGAATTTTTCAGTCGAGAGAAAGAAATTTTTAGTCGCCTTAAATAAATTTTCAATAAGTCATATTCAAGATATTTTCAGTTATATTGATAAGTTTTTCAATTGTCGTTAAGATATTTTCTGTCGTATAGTAGAGTTTTATAGTCATGACGAAGAAATTTTTAGACGTCTTAAATAAATGTTCAATAAGTCATATTCAAGGCATTTTAAGCTATATAGATGAAATTTTCAATCGTATTGAAGAGATTTTCAGTCGTATATAAGAGATTTTTAGTCGTCTTTAATAAATTTTTAATAAGTCATATTCAAAGCATTTTCAGTTGTCGTTAAGAGATTTTCAATCGTATAGTAGAGTTTTTCTGTCATGAGGAAGAAATGTTTCTGACAACTGAACGTTTTCTCCTCACTACTGAACTTTTATTCCTTACTTCAAAACTTTTGTTCCCTAATGGTGAAAAAATCTTATATACTGCTGAAAATCACTTCAAAACAACTGAAAACGTATATAGATGGCTAAAAATACTTTGAATATTACTTATTGAAAATTTGTTTGAGATAACTAAACCTCACTTTAAATTATAGAGTTATTTACAATTAATTTGAGTGAATTGTGTTTGTGAATACTTAATTTGATTAATTTTATTTTTATATTATGTAAGAGTCCAAGTTTTTTTTATTTTATTTTATCTGTGTTAATGTTGAAACGTTAAAAATAGGACTTGAAAAAAAAAACTTCCCAGAATGTTGCAGCATTATTATCGTAGTAAAGAAATCAGGAGGTGGAATGAATTGGATGACGTGGAGAGCAATTGAGCCACTTAATGAGCTGGATAAAATAGAATGACGTGGAGGGAGAAAAAATAAAATTTTCCTTTTAGGGTACTGTACTGACTCAAGATAAACCTTGGGCTTGATTTTTCTTACTTTCCTTTTTAGTATTTCAATTCTCTTTCCTCTTATACTCTTGTGAAATAATGATTAAGCTATATATGAATATTTTTAAACTTTTGAATATGAACTAATTTCTTGGTAGCTAGAATTATTGATGAACCCTTGAATGGAAATTTGAACATTTTGCTGCAAGGAATGTTAAAGTAGTTCAGCTTTGTTTAATCTTATGAAAATATTGACTAATACTTGCTTTTGTTTGGCCATCATTAGTGAGTTGCTGAATTAAAATTAATACTGGAAGGGTTAATTTTAACGGACTAAAACTTGATTGATGCAAGTTGATTTTTCTATTTGAATTTGATTTGTGATAATATATGAATATATTATTACCTTGCATGACTTAAAGGAGTTGATGCTTATAACTGCATTCTTGAAATTAAATTGGTATAGGAATACGTTACTTTAACGATAGAATTAAAATCATAAACACTTTAGAAAAAGACTATGAACATATTTAGAATTTTCAATTAACAAGGCCCAAATTGCTATACCATTTCTCTGCAGCATTTTTACTAATCTTGCATTTTAGGGGAATTCAACGATTCTAACTCATTGCCATCATATTCTTTACTGATATTTGAGTAGTTATAATTTGAGTGCTATATTCTATGTTACTTTTAATCATAAATTGATTTAATTTTTTTTAGATCTCAATTGACTCATTAGTTACTTCCGAATTGTTTAGAGTTGATTTTGACAATTTATTACTTGAACAATTCCTGAGGAGACGATAACTTACTTACCATTATATTGCTTGTGTGACTGTGTACACTTGCACATTATACAAAATCTCACAAACACCGTTCTTACTTAAGATTGAACTTTTCTTCCTCACTTCTAAACTTTTTTTCCCCACGATTAAAAAACTCTTATATACGGCTGAATATCTTCAACACAACAGAAAAACTCATCAATACGGTTGAAAAACTTTTTTTCCTCACTTCTAAACTTTTGTTACGGAAGGCAGAAAAAATGTTACGTACGGCTTGAAATCTCTTCAAGACGGCTGAAAAACTCATCAATATGGTTGAAAAAACTTTGAAAACTACTTATTGAAAAGTTTTTCGAGACTACTAAACTTTTCTTCCTTACGACTGAACGTTTCCTCCTTACTACTGAACTTTTCTTCCTCACTTCTAAACTTCTGTTACGCATGGTTGAAAAAATGTTATATACGACTAGAAATATGTTCAAGATGACCGAAAACTTATTCAAGACGACTAAACGTTTCTTTCTTACGATTGAACTTGTCCTTTTTACTACTGCACTTTTCTTGCTCACTTCTAAACTTTTGTTACGCAAGGCAGAAAAAATGTTACGTACGACTGGAAATATGTTTAAGATGATCGAAAAACTCATCAATATGGCTAGAAAAATTTTGAATACAACTTATTGAA